>JARBWK010000010.1:7140886-8353135 GCA_030556195.1 Anolis apletophallus | reverse complement strand
GATGCGGGAGGGCGAGGAGGTCGAGGTACAGACATCTTGGATGTCTCGTTACAGGGAAGTTGGAGTACTTTATTGATTGGAAGGGTTTTGGCCCGGGAAGAACGTGCTGGGTCAAGGCTCGAGATGTTCACGCCCGGAGTTGGTGGCTCGCTTCCACCCAACTGCCCTGCCAAGCCCAAGCCCGGGCGGCAGGGGGCCCTGAGGGGGATAGTGTAGCACCCATGGGTCCGCCCGGCCACGGGGGAGGGGTGACGACCGGGGTCCCCGTTGGCATTGGGACCCGCACAGGCTGAAAGGGACTCGGAAGATGAGTTGGAAGGCCCAGAGCAAGATTGGTCAGCCGTGCCTTTGCCCAGTCCACCGGCAGAGTTTAGCCTGGGGATTTTGAATGGGAGCATTCTCCCGGGAAGGAGCGGACCAGGTGGAGATGGGAGGCAGCGCGAAGCGAGATACGGGAGATAGTTATGAATTCCCAAATGGCCGAGGTTCCCAGGAGCTGGCCGAGCACCAGATGGAGGCTAGCGGCTGGGAAACATCGGGGGAGGCTGCTGCTCAGGAAGATAGCGATACTAGGCTGGAAGAGCAGGGCCGTTCTCATAACAGGCGCAGGGACATAGAGAGGGGCAGGAGGAGCTGGCATCTGTCCTAGACCGTCACCGTTCGGAAAGTAGAGACTGGAGGCGCCGGGCCTAGATCGTCGGGGTCCCGCCGAGGATTAAAAGTACGGCCCCGTGAACTGATCTCAGTCTCCAGCCACGTCTATACTGAATAGGCGTGACGCGGTGGGACCACAAGCTAACAGTGGTCATCAAGCCTTGCCTTGCCTTTTGCCTTGTTTCTCTGAGCCGCAGTGGTTTGGGCACCTTGCCTGGTTCCTGGTCGCATTGGATTGCGAAACCTTGTCCTGTTCCTGATCCGCATTGGTTTGCGGAGCCTTGCCACGCTCAAGCTTTTGCTACCACTTTGGACTATTTGCTTTATACTTTGAACACTTGCATTTTATTGGACTATATACCTTTTGGACTGTTTTATACTCAATAAAGTAGTTAGCCTTTGCTACGTCTCCGTGTGTGTGTTAAAGGGGCAGTTCTAAGTCGGCGTTCGTGACAGGCCATGGGAAGAGCCTTAGGTGTACTTGGAAAAACTATGAATTCCTTGGTTTTGAAATATCTTTTACAGAGTCCTGGGGGGTTTACCTCCAATATCACTTGTGTGGGGGGGGGGAGGGAAGAAGGGCAGGGAAGCTGGGAGAAGTGCTCTTCTCTTGCCTGCCACTGCCAGTTTTCCTTTTTGAAGCAGTAACTTTCAACAGATCTCAATCCCCTTTGGATTTTGGGATCCCAGAAAGTCCCCATACAACTTTGGAGCCCCCTTTCTTTGCTCGGGGTTACACGTTGTACTTTTGGAAACTAGAAGTCTCCTAATTTAATCGTTTCCTTGGGGAACCACACGATACAACTTTGGAGCGCCCTTTCTCTGCTTGGGGTTACACATTGTACTTTTCGAAACTAGAATTCTCCTAATCTAATCATTTCCTTGGGGACCCACACCATACAACTTTGGAGCATCCTTTCTCTGCTTGGGGTTACAGGTTGTACTTTTGGAAACTAGACATCTAGTAATCTAATCATTTCCTTGGGGACCCACACCATACAACTTTGGAGCCCCCTTTCTCCGCTTGGGGTTACACGTTGTACTTTTGAAAACTAGAAATCTCCTAATCTAACCATTTCGTTGGGGAACCACACCATACAACTTTGGAGCCTCCTTTCTTTGCTCGGGGTTACACATTGTACTTTTGGAAACTATAAGTCTCCTAATTTAATCATTTCCTTGGGGAACCACACGATATGACTTTGGAGCGCCCTTTCTCTGCTTGGGGTTACACATTGTACTTTTCGAAACTAGAATTCTCCTAATCTAATCATTTCCTTGGGGACCCACACCATACAACTTTTGTCAGCGCCGCTTGACCCGGTTGTTGCCTTAACGGGTCAAGCCTTGCGCGCCATCAGATAAGAACAGCATCTGGCGGGCTTTGAACTGGAACCGCCCTTTGAAGTGCCAGGCTCCTTTTCCTGAACTTTGATATGCGGAGAGCCGGATGGTCATCCCTGAGGAAGGAGGGCACAGCAGGGGGCGGCCAGGAGGGCTTTTGAAGAGAGAACCTCGCGGGAAAACTTTAGTCTATCTTTGCCTACTTTGGATTAAGGACCTATTAAACCATTTTTCCTTCAACCACGCTTGGTGAGCTTGATTTACTAGACCCCCCTTGCCGGAGCTTACATAAAGATAGACTCACCAACTTCTACGGCCGTGAAAGCCTTCCGACCGTAGCCACCTTCGTAAGATGTCTCAAGCGGAGATGGACCCCCTCGATGACCAGCTCCCCGAGGATTTGGGTGAGGAAGAGGACATTGAGGAGGATGGGGATGGAGACGAAGCCAAAGCCCCTGCGGCAGCAGCTCAGGCCGGAGGCGCAGAGATGGGAGCAGAGGCGTCGCCACTCCTCAACCCCCCTACGACGGACGGGGCCCGGCGCAAGGTGCCGGCGCGCTCCGGAGGCAGAAACCCAGCCCGGGGCGGCGGGTTCCCCAGTACTGCCGAACTACGGCTGGAGGTGCAAGTGTTCCAGCTGACGGAGGCGGTGCAGAAGCTCCAGTCCCAGATGGAGTTATTACTGGCCAGACCGGAGGAGTTGCCGTGGGCTGTACCGGATAGCCGACGCCAGGAGAGGTCGGTGAGCCAAGCCACGGAGAGGCCAGCCAGGCCGTCGGGGAGAGTGACTTTCCGGGACAGCGGAGATGACTTCATTCCTCACAGGGGTGCCTCTACCTTCAACCTGGGCCAGGCCGACCAGAGCCAAGAGGCGGCGGGAAGCCAGAGGGACCTGAAGGTAAAGTTCGACGGGGACCCCTGCCAACTATCCTACTTTGTCACCAACGTACAGAACTATATGCTGGACTATGGGGATTCGTTCCCTTCGGAAGGGCCAGGGTACGGCTGTGGGGCCAACCTGAAGGAGGCCGCAGCTGACTGGCTGGTGCAAATGACGGACACTCAAGCACCGCAGCTGAGGCGGTTAGATGCCTTTCTAGATGCCCTACAAACCCAGTTCGGGGACCCCCTGGCCGGCGAAAAGGCCAAGGCCCAGTTGAAAAAGATTGATCAAGGCCAGAGGTCCGGGTCTGAATACGCCTTAAGCTTCTAGGCCCTAGGGGAAGATCCGAGGCTGGTCGGCGACCACCATATTGGAGTGTTTCAAGGCAGGCCTGAGGCAGGACATCCTTGAGTGGGCCATGCACCGGGGAAACCCCGAGACTTTAGAGGACTGGATTGTCTCGGCCGGGAGAGTGGAGTGCGACATGGAGCAGATGCCGCGACGCTAGAGAGATAGCGGGAGAACCCCGAGGAGTGGGCGGCACCATCGGGAGGAGGGACGGGATCGGGGCAGAAGCCATCGCCGAGGCCCGGTCTGGCAGCCGGGGAAGGCCAAAGGGGTAGAAGGGAGCCTGCTTCTCATGCGGCCGAGAGGGTCACCGAGCAGCGGATTGCCGCAAAAGCCCCCTCGCGAAGCGGAAAAGGTGCCGGAGGCCAAAATAAACCCCAACCCAAAACTCCAGTCCGAGGAAGCGGCCGCCGCTGCGGGGACTGCTTGGGGCGCCACAGAGCCTACGAGGCGGAGGAGCTGGAGCCAGAGACGGAGGAAAGTGACCCTGAATGGATGGCGGGAAAGCGACAACGATCTGCTGTAGGCGCCCGGCGGCAGATCCAAAAACCCTTCCGGGCGGTGAGTCTGATCCCTTGGGTGTGACACCTACAAGTTTGATGTTAACGGGTGGGGGCCCGGGGCGCCCCAGCCCCAGAGACAGTGGCCATGCTGGACACCGGGTGTACTAGGTGCCTAATGTCCCCCCAGTTGGCAAAGCAGTTGTGGATAAAGCCCCAGGCCTTGATTGAACAGATCCTCTTCTCCCAGCTAGATGGGTCCCCCGCTAACGGGAAACCAGCCACCCACAAGACAGGAGAGATAAAAAAGTCAGATTGGGTCCCACCATGAGGCGCTGAGATCGTGATCTCCACGATGGCCCACCAGCCTATCATCTAGGGGCCCCTGGCTGCGCCCCAGAACCCGCAGGTCGGCTGGGGAGTCGGGGCCGTGAAGTTCGGGACGGAGAGGCACGGTGAGGATAGATGACCCAGGAGAAGGTGGAGCCCCAGAGCACGAGGGAGCTGGGGTGGGGGCAGCAGAGAGCCAACCCAGCGACGTCCCGCGAGAATACCGGGACTTGGAGGAAGTCTTTAGCGAGAGGGAAAAGTGACCAGCTGCCCCCCACCCGAAGTCCGACTGCGCAATTGAAATTGACAAAGGCGCCAAACTACCCCCGGCCCAAGCTATACGCCCTTTCAGAGCCAGAGAGGAAGGCATTAAGAGACTTTATTGATAAAAACATGGAAAGAGGATTCATTGAGAAATCCACCAGCCCGCTGGCGGCCCTAGTCCTGTTCCGGCCCAAGGCGGATGGGTCCTTGCGCTTGTGTGTGGACTATCGCGGCCTCAACGCCATCAGCGCTGCCAGTCCCTACCCGCTGCCCCTGATGTCGGAGATATTGGCCCAGCTGGGAGGGGCGCGGCTTTTTACTAAGTTGGACATTCGTGAAGCCTTTTATAGGATACGGGTGAAAGACGAGGATTGCTGGAAGACGGCGTTTAACTGCCATCTGGGGCAGTACCAATTCAAGGTCACCCCGTTCGGACTCAAAGGAGCTCCAAAGATATTCCAGCAGTTTATCAATGAAATCTTCAGGGACTTGCTCTACAAGGGAGTTCTAGTCTACCTGGATGACGTGCTTATCTACTCCACGTCGGAGGCAGAACATATTGAACTGACCCGGGAGGTGCTGCGCAGCCTGCGGGACAACCAGCTCTTCGTCAAGCTGTCCAAGTGTGAGTTCCACAAACAGGAGTTGGACTATTTGGGGTACCGGATCTCCACGAGGGGCCTAGCCATGGACCCCAGTAAGGTACGGGATGTGTTGGCATGGGAGGCGCCCCGAACCCGGCGACAGCTGCAGGGCTTCCTGGGGTTCGCCAATTTCTACCGGCAGTTCATCCAGGACTTCGCCAAGATAGCGCTCCCCCTGACTGAACTGTTAAAAACTAAAGGCTTGGGGGAGACAAAAAAGCAAGGTCCCCAGGGGCCAAGTTGAGCTGGACGCCACAGTGCCAGGCCGCCTTCGACAGCCTCAAGCAGAGCTTCACCGGTCAGCCACTGCTGATGCACCCCCAACCCGACCGGCCGTTCACAGTACAGTGTGATGCCTCTGAAGCGGCCTATGGGGCGGTGCTCCTACAGCGGGACGAAGGGGGCACCCTGCGGCCTTGTGCCTACCTCTCCAAGAAGTTCACGCCGTCGGAGAAGCGCTGGCATGTATGGGAGAAGGAGTCCTTCGCAGTACGAGCCGCCCTGAGCCACTGGAGGCACTTCCTGGAAGGCACCGCCTTGCCCTTCGAAGTGTGGACTGACCACAAGAACCTACAGGCGCTGCAGTCCCCACAAAGGCTCAACGCAAAGCAGCTGAGATGGGCGCAGTTCTTCAGCCGCTTCAACTTTGAGCTCAAATACTTGCCCGGGCCGAAGAACGTGCTAGCCGACACCCTGTCTCAGATGCCTGAGGCCGACTACTCGGCGCCCGAGGAGAAGGGGACCGTGTTCACCAAGCGCCAGTTGGGCCTGGTGGCCTGCACCCGGGCGGCAGCAAGGGTCCCTCAGCCCGCCGTCCCCGGGGCGCCGGAGCTGTTGGCGGACTTGGCAGCAGCCTACAGCGCAGATGCATGGCTCAAGGAGCACCGGGTGGATCTGACTGAAGCAGGGGGATCTGCTACTACAAGGACAAACTCTACGTTCCGCTGAGCCAACGGGCTCGGATCCTGGCCCAGGGACACGACTCCACATTGTCTGGCCATTTCGGCCTCACCAAGACCCTGAAGCTGCTGGCCCGGCAGTTCTGGTGGCCGGCGATGCGGAAGGACACTAACGACTACATCTCTGAATGCGAGGTGTGTGCAAAGAACAAACCCAAGCCGGGCCGCCCGACGGGTCTCCTCCAGACGGTCGCCGACCCCGCCGAGCCCTGGAGTGAAATCGCCATGGACTTTGTAGTTGACTTGCCGCCCAGCGGCGGATACACCACCATTTGGACGGTGGTGGACCTCTTCTCCAAGCAGGCTCACTTCGTTCCACTCCACCGCCTCCCTACGGCCCCAGAGTTGGCCCGCCTGTTCACGCACCACGTCTTCCAGCTCCACGGGTGCCCGCGCCGGGTCGTGAGTGACCGGGGCCCACAGTTCACGTCCAGGTTCTGGAAGGCATTCCTAGCGGGCCTGGGCTCACAGCGGGCTCTGAGCACAGCTTTTCACCCGGAGACTGACGGCGCAACGGAGTGAGTTCAACGGACTTTGCAACAGTACCTCTGATGCTACTCCACCTACCAGCAGGACAACTGGGCCGAGCTACTGGACGTGGCAGAATACAGCTACAACAACTCCGAACACGCCTCAACGGGGGCTTCGCCGTTCCGGGTCGTCTCCGGCCGAGACTTTCCCCCCTTCCCAGCGCTGGCCCCGGCAGCAGACCCAGCCGCACCGCCGACGGACTGGGGGGCCAAGGTGGCAGCCGCTTGGCCGCAAATACAGACGGCGCTGCGACAGGCTCGGGACTCCTACAAGCTGTACGCCGACAAGAAGCGGGGGCCCCAGCCAGTCTACGCCATTGGGGACCGCGTGTTCCTGTCCACCAAACACCTCAAGTCCACCCAGCAGTCACGCAAGTTTGCGAATAAGTTTGTGGGGCCCCTCCGCGCGGTGGAAGTTATTAAACCTGTGGCAATTAAGCTGGACCTCCCCCACACCTGGCCCAAGGTCCACCCAGTCTTCCACGTGAGCTTACTCAAGAAAGCTGTGTCCGACCGGAAGTGGTCCGAGCCTGAAGACGCTCCGGTGCCTATCATGGTGGGGCCCCACACCCACTTTGAGATCAGGGAAATTTTGGACTCGCGGCGCCTCAAGGGCCGCCTTAGCTACCTAGTTAAATGGACTGCCAAAGACTTACACCCTGAATGGGTGCTAGCCCAGCACGTCAGGGCCCCGAAACTGCTGAAGGCTTTCCATGCCGCCTTCCCCGCCAAACCGGGACCCTGATTTCTCCCTCCCCTTTGTTCTTCTCTCCCTTGCAGGTTGCTCCTTTCCGGAGGGGGGCGCTATGTCAGCGCTGCTTGACCCGGTTGTTGCCCTAACGGGTCAAGCCTTGCGCGCCATCAGATAAGAACAGCATCTGGCGGGCTTTGAACTGGAACCGCCCTTTGAAGTGCCAGGCTCCTTTTCCTGAACTTTGATATGCGGAGAGAGCCGGATGGTCATCCCTGAGGAAGGAGGGGCACAGCTGGGGGGGCGGGCCAGGGAGGGCTTTTGAAGAGAACCTCGCGCGGGAAAACTTTAGTCTATCTTTGCCTACTTTGGATTAAGGACCTATTAAACCATTTTTCCTTCAACCACGCTTGGAGTGAGCTTGATTTACTAGACCCCCCTTGCCGGAGCTTACAACTTTGGAGCATCCTTTCTCTGCTGGGGGTTACTCTGCTTTGGAAACCAGACATCTAGTAATCTAATCATTTCCTTGGGGACCCACACCATACAACTTTGGAGCCCCCTTTCTCCGCTTGGGGTTACACGTTGTACTCTTGAAAACTAGAAATCTCCTAATCTAACCATTTCCTTGGGGAACCACACCATACAACTTTGGAGCCCCCTTTCTTTGCTCGGGGTTACACGTTGTACTTTTGGAAACTAGAAGTCTCCTAATTTAATCATTTCCTTGGGGAACCACACGATACAACTTTGGAGCGCCCTTTCTCTGCTTGGGGTTACACATTGTACTTTTCGAAACTAGAATTCTCCTAATCTAATCATTTCCTTGGGGACCCACACCATACAACTTTGGAGCATCCTTTCTCTGCTTGGGGTTACAGGTTGTACTTTTGGAAACTAGACATCTAGTAATCTAATCATTTCCTTGGGGACCCACACCATACAACTTTGGAGCCCCCTTTCTCCGCTTGGGGTTACACGTTGTACTTTTGGAAACAAGAAATCTCCTATAATCTGCTAATAATTTCCAAAAAAATGAGGTAATGGGAATCTCCCAAGTTTTGCCTGTCCCGTTCGCAGTTTTTCCGTGCTCTGCGCAATCGCGCCTGCCATTAATGAAGCAATTCAGAAATTTTGGGAAAATTTGGAAATTTTTTGGAAATTTCGGGGAAAAATTGGAAAATTTTTGGGAATTTTTGGAAATTTTTTGGAAATTTTGAAAAAAAATGAAAATTTCAGGAAAAAATTGAAAATTTTGAAAATTTCGGGATTTTTTGGGAAATTTCGGAAAATTTTGACTTTTGTTGTTGTTGAAAATTTCGGAAATCACTTTGGAATTGAATCCAAAACGAGTTTTGAACCTTTTTTTCCTTGATCAAACAAGGTACACACACATATATCTAATTCCATTCATATATCTATCTATCTCTAACATTTTGTCACCCAATCCTCCGTGCCCTGCTCTATCCACCAGGGGGCGCTCTTCCCTATGCCTTCCTAGCATTGCCATTTTTCCCCGCTCGATCCACGACGTTCGCTTCTTAGTGGAGATTGTCCCGCGGCGAGACCCGTCAGCCCCTCAATCTTTTCAACGGTTGCTGGGGCGTCTCTTCCTTAGCGACTGAGCCGGGGAAGGGAGCCTCCCTCCGATTGGCCGCCGGCGCTGCCTGTGCGGGGAAGGCCCGGCTCCGATTGGTCGAGCGGGGACGGGTAGGCGGGGCCTGTCGTGTGGAGGTTGGTGCCGCCGGCGTCGCGGGCGTCTGAGGCGCCTCTCCGGCCCAGAGGCGCCATGTCCGGCCAGGAGGAGGAGGAGGAGCGGGCCAAGGAGATCCTGAGGGGCTTCACGCTGTATCCGGGCTCGCCTCGGGGAGGGAAGGCAGGCAACCGGGGGGACGGCGGCCACGGGAAGGCCGTGCACGCGGCGCTACAGGGCAGTTGCGGGAGTGAGTGAGTGAGGCCGCCAGGGATGGAGGAGGCCCGGCCGCTGCTGCTGCGGGTTTGCTCGGGTAATTACGGTACAGAAGCCGAGGGAGGGAGGGAGGGAGGGAGGCCGGGAAGGGAACAGACAGGGCGCAAGGGTCCATAATAATAATAATAATAATAATAATAATGTAAGCCAACTATCGTATTCCTTTGTATCTAAGGCTCCCCTTAGGCAGATATAAAAATAATAATAATAATAAATGGCAGATATAAATATAATGATAATAATAAATGATAGATATAAATATGATAATAATAATAATATAATAATAAATGGAAAATATAAATATAATAATAAATGGTAGATATAAATATAATGATGATAATATTATAATAAATGGAAAATATAAATATAAAAATAATAATGAATGGTAGATATAAATATGATGATAATATAATAATAAATGGAAAATATAAAAATAATAATGAATGATAGATATAAATAACAATAATAAAATAATAAATGGAAAATATAAATATAATAATAATAATAATAAATGGTAGATATAAATATCATAATAATAAAATAATAAATGGAAAATATAAATAGAATAATAATAATAATAAATGGTAGATATAAATATCATAATAATAAAATAATAAATGGAAAATATAAATAGAATAATAATAATAAATGGTAGATATAAATATAATGATAATAATAATATAATAAATGGAAAATATAAATATAAAAATAATAATGAATGGTAGATATAAATATGATGATAATAATATAATAATAAATGGAAAATATAAATATAATAATAATAAATGGTAGATATAAATATCATAATAAAATAATAAATGGAAAATATAAATATAAAAATAATAAATGGTAGATATAAATATAATTATGATAATAATATAATATTATAATAAATGGAAAATATAAATATAATAATAATAAATGGTAGATATAAATATAATGATAATAATAATATTATAATAAATGGAAAATATAAATATAAAAATAATAATAATGATAGATATAAATATGATGATAATAATATAATAATAAATGGAAAATATAAATATTATAATAATAAATGGTAGATATAAATATCATAATAATAATATTATAATAAATGGCAAATATAAATATAATAATAATAATAAATGGTAGATATAAATATAATGATAATATAATAATAAATGGCAAATATAAATATAATAATAAAAAATGGCAGATATAAATATGATAATAATAAATGGCAAATATAAATATAATAATAATAATAAATGGCAGATATAAATATGATAATAATAAATGGCAAATATAAATATAACAATAATAATAAATGGTATATATAAATATAATGATAATAATATAATAATAATAAATGGAAAATATAAATATAAGAATAAAAATGGCAGATATAAATTTGATAATAAATATAAATATAATGATAATATAATAATAAAATGGCAGATATAAATATAAGAATAAAAATGGCAGATATAAATCTAATGATAATAATAATAAATGGAAAATATAAATAAATAAATATAATAAGAATAAAAATGGCATATATAAATTTTATGATAATGATAATACTAAATGGAAGATATAAATATAATGATAACAATAATAAATGGCAGATATAAATATAATAACAATAATAATGGCAAATATAAATATAAGAATTAAAAATGGCAGATATAAATCTAATGATAATAATACACTGCAGATATAATGATGATGATAATAATAAATGTTAGATATCAATATAATGATAATTAATGATAAATGGCAGATATCAATATAATGATAATAAATGGTAGGGCAAATAATAATTTAAGCAAATTATCATATTTCTTTGTATCTAAGACTTACCTTTTTCCACTTGAGATCAAAGCTGGATATAAATATAGTAATCATAAGAATAAGCAAACATGCTCACCTTTTTGCACATGAGATCAAAGGCAGATATAAATATGATGATGATAATAAATGGCAGATACAAATATATGATGATAATAATAAATGGCTGATATAAACATAATAATAATACATGGCAGATATACTGTAAATATATGATAATAATAAATTGCAGATATAGATATAATGATAATAATAAATGGCATGTGAAATAATAATAATAATTTAAGCAAACTACCATATTCCTTTGTATCTAATGCTTACCTTTTTCATTTTGAGATTAAAGCCTGATATTATAATAATAATAATAATAATAATAATAATGATGGCAGGCCTTTGTGGCCAGGTGCATTCTCATTGTGGAATAAGTTAAAGGGAATAATCTGTCTTTAAACAAATTGCCCTATTTATTAATATCTAATGCTCACCTTTTTTGGACCAAGTGACCTTCCCAAAATTATGTGCATTAGATTATCATAATATGGTCATTGTATAATAATAGAATAATAGAATTGGAAGAGACCACACGGGCCATCTAGTCTGACCCCTTGCCATTTACTATTATTATCATTATCAGCATTATCAGCATTGAGCCAAAACAAAATGGGAAGCTGCTTCAGAAGCTTCTCTTTGAGGGATGTTATCTCTAATGGCCATGGCTCAATGCCATGCAATGCTGGGATTTGTAGTTTGGTGAGGGACAAACCTCCATTGGCAGAGGAAGCTAAAGACTTTGTCAAACTACAGCCTCCATAATTCCATAGCATTGAACCAAGGCAATTAAGGTGGATTTATTCAATAGCATAGATGCACCCCAAGATTTTCTTTTCCTTTGCTGGACGCTTTGGTGAATTAACACTTTTGTTTTTTAATGAAATAATTCTAATGGCCAAATGACAAAGGGTGCGTGTTTTGCTGCTTTTTGGTTTCAAGTTTTAGAAAATTGAGGTGCACATTCAATTCTGTGGTGTGTTAGACTTGAGTAAATATGGTAGTTCAATTCTGTGGTGTGTTAGACTTGAGTAAATATGGTAGAATGTCCAAAGGCTAAGGACATTCACAGATTGGAGAGCGGACTGGTCAAAACAAACAAAATTGAACATCATCAGAGAAAAATGTACAGTACTACACTTAGGCCATAATTCTGGGCTGCATCAAGAAAGGTCTTGTATCGAGATCGAAGGGAGTCATAGTCCCCTTCCTTTCCGCTTTTGGCCAAATGTCTCTAGTTCTGGGCACCACAGCTCAAGATGCATATTGACAAGTAGAAGGGTAACCAAAATGCTCAAAAGTTTGGAAACCATGACCATTTACTAGGGATGTTTAGCTTGGGGAAAAGAAGGCTGAGAGAAAGGGACATGAGAGCCGCATTTAAGTATTTGAAGGGATGTTACATTGAGGAAGGGCCAAGATTGTTTTCTGTAGCTCCAGAGACTGGAGTGCAATGGAGCAAATTACAGGAAAAGAGATTCCACCTAAACATTAGGAATAAATTTCTGACTTAAGAGCTTTTCATCCAAGAAATCCTCTGCCTGGGGATCCAGTGGAGTCTTGTCTTCCAGAGGTTTTTAAACACAGCCTGGATGGTTCTCTGTTGGGAGGGCTTTGATTGTGTTTTCTTGCATGGCAGAAAGGGGTGAGACTTGATGCCCCATGTGATCTCTTCCAACTCTTTCATTCTGCATCATGAGATATTTTGGAGATGGGAACCAAGTCTAAAGCTGAAGTTCTGTTAGATTTGAGAGAGAGAGAGAGAGAGAGAGAGAGATAATGATGCAGATAACCTAAAGTTAATTTTGTACATAATAAGGATTGAGCATTCCTCATCAGGAATTCCAAAATACTTCAGAATAGCCCATATGGGTAACTGAGAGAGTGGCATCAAACTACCAGAAAGCAAAGGTGTTACTTCTTCGGAATATTCCAGTTTAAGAGAAACTTAATCTGAAATATTCTTAATTGGTGGAAGGGGGCGGGGATATGTGATGTTTCATAATTGTCGTGGTATTTTAGAGTGTTTTTAGTGTGTTTTTAGGTGTTTTATTGGCTGGTTTTTTTTTATCTCGATGTATTTGTGTACATGCTTGTAAACCGCCCTGAGCCTCGGGGAGGGCGGGTTAGCAAGTTGAAATAATAAATAAATAAATAACCTGGAGATGAGGCATTGGGGTAAATAATCAGGATTGGTAATAGATCTTCCTGGAAGAATATGATAACATAACACACTGCATACCAATTTATGATACTGTTTATGAAATATGAAAGTTGACAAGTGACTTGAAGTCTCACACTCAAACTTAGTGGATCAAGAGTAAACAGTTGTTTGTGGTCCAGCCGAGAAGGGAAGGCGTTTGAAGGCCTTGTGTATGTGGTGTCTTTTTGTTCTTATGGTAATTATTAATCTTATTGTGGCCGGTTAGGGAGAAAACTTAAAAATATGCCTTCTGTAACAAATGATAACTCCGACTAAGTCTGATAGAAACAAAAAGGCACGTTTAAATATTTGAAAGGATGTCATACCGAGGAGGGAGCAAACTTGTTTTCTACTGCTCTGGAGACTAGGACAAAGAGCAATAGATTAAAATACAGGAAAATATATCCCTGTTCAACATTAGGAGGAACTTTTGATGTTTAGTTGTGTTTATGCTGCTGTCTGGGAGTCCAGTGGAATCTTCTTCTGTGGAAGTTTTCAAACAGGCTGGATGTTCATCTGTTGAGATGACTTGGATTGTCTTCCTGCATGGCAGAAGGGGGTAGGACTGCATTGTCCTTGCGGTCTCTTCCAGTTGTACAATGCCATAGAAGCAAGTTTGTTGTCAGAAAGACAAATGTGTTAGTTAATAACTTTGATATCAGTCTGGTCCAACTTGTCAAAACCGATCCAAATTGCAGGTGAGAGAGCCAGAATCTCAGTTCCAGCCTTTCTCTCTCCCTCCTTCAGCCAAGGCTGTAGCAGGATTCTACAGATGGGAGCAGGATTAGCGCACGTAATCTGCACTGGAGGCACTTGAGGAAGTGGGCCAAACTGCAAGGCACTGGGATGCAGGCCCAAAGGGTCAGTAGCTGGCCTGAACTGGGGAGGAAGTACACCTTCTTTTTCTGAGAGGCACTGGTGAGTTAGCCCTAGTATTGGGCAGCAGTTCTATGCATACCTAGGTAGGAATAAGCCCCATAAAACTTGCCCAAACTCACCTGGGTTAGCATGTGGAGAAGCTACTGGATAGTAACCGTTACTGTGTCCATGTGGAGCAGGCATGGGCAAGCTTCGACCCTCCAGGTGTTTTGAACTTCAACTCCCACAATTCCTAACAGCCAATATAGGCTATTAGGAATTGTGGGAGTTGAAGTCCAAAACACCTGGAGGGCTGAAGTTTGCCCAAAAGAAAAGGTACCTGACTTTGATAGAAGTCTAATGCTGATTCTCATGTCTTTGTGTAAGAGCTCTTGAGGCAGATAGAGGCCTTATGATGGTCTCTTCTCAAACAAAAGGGTAATAAAGCACACTAAAGATTTTTGGGAAGCAGGGGGGAGTGACCTTTATATGTAGACAGAAAGTAAAACACCTTAAACTACATAGATCGAAGACTAGATCTACCCTGTGATGTGGTTTCAGAATGCAGTTTGAACTGGATTATATGAGTCTACACTGCCGTATAATCTAGTTCAGTGCAGCTAATCTGCATTTTGGAACTGCATTATATGGCAGTGTAGATCCAGCCTAAAAAAACAGACAAGAAACAAGTCAGGAGGTGCACACCGCAGGGTTCCCTCTGTCCCTAATTGCTTTGTATACAAGGGTTCCTTGCTTCCAATAGAAAGTATCCGAGCAGGACAGAGAGAGGCCCTGCAGCAATTGCAAGTGGTAAATACACTTTGTGCATTCCTGCAGTAGAATGTATGGAGAGCATCTCTGGGGACCAGTATTTCCGTTGCAAATAGGAATAGTGACTCTCTTTGCCAGGAATGCAGGAATTGGACATGATGCCCCTCTAGTTTCCTTTTCAGTGGAACACTGCATTTGAGGACAGAAATTGGGAGTGTTGTCTACATGCCAAGTGAGCCCAATGGTATTATTAAACTAGGGGAAAGTTCTAATGCAGTATTCTTTATTGAATCAGAGCCTACAGTGTCTTGCTTTGAGAACTCTTGCAAGAAGCTGCCTCAGTTGACTTCATTTGTATGTGGTTCACTTCTTGTTCTCTTGCCCAGCTCATAGCAGGGTGCTTTTGTTTGATGTTCAGGATTAGCGAAAGGATGACTGGAGCAGTGGGTTACTTCTGTTAGTGCAGAGATCAGGGTCTATGGGAGAGGGTCAGAAATAGTGGATGGAGAAATTTTCAGACACAATTTCTCTTAAAATCTTAGTTGAAAGGGATCTTTATTGCTTGTTACATTCCTATTTGGACTTCTTATATTTTTATATTTTTGAAAGCTGCTGAAAAGTAACTCTTTTTTGCAGTATATTTAGTTGTCGATTTTTTTCTTTAAAAACCCCTCTTGTCTGCACACATGAAGGCAGATGTATTTCTAAATAGCCACCCACTTAATCATCTCAGGTGAGGTGGGATTGTTTGTAAGTGATCAAACAGAACACTTAGAATTGATATCATGCACCGGGAATGTGGCGCAGCTGGCTGGGAGTAAGCTGCATAAGATCTCTACTGACCAGAAGGTCATGAGTTCGAGGCCTGCCCAGGTCGGGGTGAGCTCTCGACCAATTGTGTAGCTCGTTGTCTGTCTATATATGTCGTATGTCTATGGCATTGAATGTTTGCCTGTATATGTGCATTGTGATCCGCCCTGAGTCCCCTGCAGGGTGAGAAGGGCGGAATATAAATGATGTAAATAAATAAAAGAAAAATGGTATAGTTATGTAAACAGGAAGGCCCCAAGTTACAAACATCTGACTTACAAACAACTCATAGTTAAGAATGGGGGTGAAACAACAGGAAGTGCGAGAAACCTTCTCTTTGGAAGGAAAACTCACTCCTGGAAGAGTTATTATCATATGGAAAAGGGGTCTTGACTGAAGCTTTATCACCAATCCTTGTTTCCACAACAAGCCAAATTTGGCAAAATCCAATTATCACGGGGACAGAATGTGAAGTGAAATCTGAACAGGGACACAGACAGCAAAACAAACACCACATGGAAGTTAACCCTTCCCTATGCTATCCAAAGATAGATAGGGAGTTATACATAAAATATATATATCTGTTCTGACTTACATGCAAATTCAGCATAAGAACAAACCTACAGAACGTATCTTGTTTGTAAGTTTGTAAACTGCTTTGAGTCCCCCCCAGGGATGAGAAAGGTGGTATATAAATACTGTAAATAAATAATAAATAAGTTGAAGACTGCCTGTATATAGGTTGATTTGAAAAATGGTTTTGCTTGGCCACTCATTTGGAAGTTAATTCAATTAAACCCCCATCTTTAGCAAGAATTGTACTCCTCCCTAACCATAGGGACTAGAAACTAGTTCTTTAAGAAGACTAGTATAACCACCAGCCTAAGCTCCTGATTTCAACTTAAAATATTGCAAACGTTTAGAGATTTATACATCTCTTGTTTATGATATCACCTGCACAATACCCCGTGATCCCAGCCAGTGTTTTCTGTAAAGAAAATTATAGCCTGGAGATCAGAATCTAATAGCCAAAATATGTCTGTTGCGTGCCTTCAACTTGTTTGTGACTTATGGCACCCTGAAAGCGAACCTACAATGGGGGTTCCTGTTCCTTTCTCTTAAGCTTGTTTACATCACACAGTGGGTTTCCGTGGCTGAGTAGGAATTTGATCCCTGGTTTTCTGGAGTCCTTAATCCTCATTTGGCTGAGTAGGAAGGAAAGGCAAAGGTAATTTCCTACAGGTGGTAATTGGCTTGACAAAGTTTTGAAGCTAGCATTTTGGCCACTTTGCCAGCTAGGTGTGTATTATCAATAAGAAGATGGAGGGAGAGGTTTCTATAGTGAGTCGGTGAAAGAAGGTGCTCAGATTTGCTTCTGCTTTTTTGTAGTGAGAGCATTACAAAAGCTGGAGCTTGGAAGTGTGATTCCTTCTCTGTGATTCTTTGACTTCATAGGGTTTTGAGGTCTTGCCTGAACAGGATCAACATCATCTTTGCAGAGGTTTCTGAGACTTTCTGCCTTTGATGGAACTGTAAGCTAAGGTCTTTCTGTGAAGAGGTTTTTATAGAGCCTGAAGTCAAGAGGCAGCTGTGCCTTTGGAGCTTTAGATGCATTTCCAGAGTTCTTGCCTGTTTGCTCCAAGAGATGAGAGCTTTTAGAAGAGAAAAGAAACTAGTGACATTCATGCCCTACCAGGCTCTTGTTTTCTGCCATTTCATTCCTTGTTTGCTTTATTTGCCTCTCTTCAGACTCTATGCCAAATAGGAAAGGTAGCCTAGAATGAGAAGAAGAATTACATCTGCTGGAGTTATGATCACTACTAATTTTCTTTGCTTGAGACAAAGTCTTTCTAGGAATTTTTTAGGTCTTCCAACTGGGAGCTGACCACAGAATTGCACGAAAGGACTTAGAGATTCCTAGGGAGTTGCTCTTTCTAGAAATCTCTAGGTTCTCCGGCATGACCAGAAGAAGTTGACCACTGTGAGATTCCTGGAAAGAAGATTTTAATCAAAGCTATGAATAATCCAGTCCACAAAGGGCAAAACCGAAGTGTGGAGAAACAACTGTATGTGCAATCCTAACCTGATTACTCAATACTCCATTGCATCATTTAATGGAGTACAGGCAGTTCACGAGTTACATCCAAATTACAAATGACTCATAATTACAAACAGGAGTGAAACAACAGAAAGTGAGAGGAATCTACCCCTCAGAGAGGAAAATCACTCCTGGAAGAGTTACTATAATGGGGAAAGGTGTCTCAACGGAAGCTTTATCACTAATCCTTTGTTTCTACAGCAAGCCAAATTTTTCAAAATCCAGTTATCACAGGGACAGAAAGTGAGGTGAAATCCTCTGAATAGGGGTACAGAGAGAAAAACAAGCACCACAGGGCTGTTAATTCTTCCCTATGTTAACCAAAGCTTATCTATCTATCTAGCTGGAGTTATACTTTCAAAATGTTCTTGTTCCAACTTAAGAACGAACATACAGAACCTATCTTGAGGACTGCCTGTATACTCCTGGTTAAATTGGTATACTGCTCTTGTTTCTGTGATTTCTGTTTCTTCTATCCATCATCTCCAAGGTGCATTAAGAGTTGATTTTTCATTCTCTGTTTACTGGAGTGCTTGTTAAGTGCCTAAGCGTCTAAATGCTAGAGAAATTGATTCTGCATTCAGATGATGATAATTATTATAAAGTAGAAGGACGGCCCTCAAGGGAGTCTTTTATTCCTCCCTCCAGCAAAGTGACTTGCTGACTGGAGCTGTAAAAGTGTTTCATGTGCAACCCTGCCTCCTCTCTGGTTGGAATAGGAAATAAGATGCATTGTCTTGATGGATTTCATGTGTGAAACATTAGTTTTACTATCCAAAGATGTAATTGTGTGTTTTTTTTGGTGTGTGTGTGTCAGGAGTGACTTGAGAAACTGCAAGTCGCTTCTGGTGTGAGATAATTGGCCATCTGCAAGGACATTGCCCAGGGGACGCCTGGATGTTTTGATATTTTAACCATCCTTGTTGGAGGCTTCTCTCATGTTCTGACATGGGGAGCTGGAGCTGACATAGGGAGCTCATCCGTGCACTCTCTGGATTCTAAACTCCACCCTGTTGGTCTTCAGTCCTGCCAGCACAAAGGTTTAACCCATTGTGCCACTGGGGGCTCCATATGAAGTGGGTCATGTCTCCTTTTGAAGCCCCCTTTGCCTTAGCTCATTTAAGTGATGATGAGGAATTATACAAACTGGAGTCCATCAATGTTTTGACCTAAGAAGGTATCCCTCTGCTGTAGAGCATGAAAACAAGTAGAACAGTTCACTATGCAGTCTTGGGAACCTTGTCTTTGTTCCTTGTTCTTCCTCCAAATCTATGTCCCAAATAGAAACAGTGTTTTTGGTTTCCAGAGGGATGTTTTACAGGGCCTTTGCTCTTTCTTCTAGAACAGGGTTGCCCAACCGGCGGCCCGCGGGCCGTATACGGCCCCCCCAACCCATCCCCACGGCCCCCTACCCTCCTGCAAGATATCTGCTTTTAAAGATTTTTTTTAAAAAATTGAATATTTTTTGAATATTTTTTTTGAATATTTTTTGAATATTTTTTTCGCGGGGGGTGGGTGGGTGAGGGGCGGGGCAGGGAGGAGGAGCAGGCTCCCTTCCTCCTCCTCCTACTTCCCTCCCTCCCCCCTCTCTCTCCCTCCCTCCTCTCTCTCTTTCCCCTTTTCATTCCTTCCCTTTTCCACCGCATGAAAGAAAGAGGGAAGGAGAAAGTGCACCAAGCTAGAGTGGGCGTGGCCAGAGTGAAAAAGGGGCGGGGCTGAGTTTGGAGCACGCGGGGGGGGTGCTCCTCCATTCCCTTTCCGGCTTCCTCCTCTTCTGAGGATTCGTGCCAAGTTTGGTCCTGATCCATCATTATTTGAGTCCACAGTGCTCTCTGGATGGAGGAGAACTACATCTCCCAAACTCAAGGTTCAGTACTTTTTGTTGCTCTCATGAGAGTTTAGGTTTGATTCAACATGGCTGAGGAATGCTTTGATTGTATTTTCGCCTTATGGCAGAAGGAGGTAGGACTGGATGGCCCTTGGAGGTCTCCTATTCTAGGAACCCATTGTAATTATTATTATTATTATTATCATCATCAGAGGCTGAATGGTCATCTGTGAGGAATGCTTTGATTGTGTTTTCCCCTTATAGCAGAAGGAGATTGGACTGGATGGCCCTTGGAGGTCTCCTATTCTAGGAACCCATTGTAATTATTATTATTATTATCATCATCATCATCATCAGAGGCTGAATGGTCATCTGTGAGGAATGCTTTGATTGTGTTTTCCCCTTATAGCAGAAGGAGATTGGACTGGATGGCCCTTGGAGGTCTCCTATTCTAGGAACCCATTGTAATTATTATTATTATTATTATTATCATCATCATCATCATCAGAGGCTGAATGGTCATCCGTGAGGAATGCTTTGATTGTATTTTCCCCTTATGGCAGAAGGAGATTGGACTGGATGGCCCTGGATGGCCCTTGGAGGTCTCCTACTCCAGGAACCTGTTGTTGTTGTTGTTATTATTATTAGCAGAGGCAGAATGAATATTATGCCTTATCATTCAGGGTTATAGGCCTGTGTGGAAGGGCCTTGGCTTCTTATTTGACTTCCTTTCCACACATCTGAATAAAATCCCATGTTATTTGCTTTAAACCAGATTATAGGAGTGTGGACTCCGATAATCCAGTTCAAAGCAGGTATTCTGGTTTATATGGCTGTGTGGAAGGGGCCCTGAGTCCACACTGCAATATAATCCAGTTCAAAGCAGGTTTTGTGGGGTTTCCTGCCTGGATATTCTGAGTTATATGGCTGTGTGAAGGGCCCTGAGTCCACACTGCAATATAATCCAGTTCAAAGCAGGGACTGGGACTTGAGACTGGGATTTTGGTGTTCATCTCTATCTCCAAGTCAAAGCCCCGGTGTCCTCCACAGACACCTCCAAGGCGGGGAGGGGGCGGAGCCGGGGGGGGGGCAGGGGTGGAGCCAGGGAGGGGGCGGAGCCGGGGGCGGAGGCAGACCCTTCGGCCCCCCAGGTCATCAGTAACCAGAATTCCGGCCACAGGTCCGGTAGAAGTTGGACAGCCCTGTTCTAGAAAGCAGCATTGTGTGGCTGTATTCTTTCTGAGCCTGAGACTTATAGTCTAACCATTTGACCCTGTAGCACTGATTAAATGAACCAAGTGTAGATTAAATTGGAGACAGGCTGGGGAAACTGTTGGGAAAACTGAGGAAAGTGCTGTGGAAATTTAATTGGATACCAAAGTAGTCATTAATATTAAGTGCCTAGTTGCCTAAGCCTGGCTCTGTTGAGCACAGGGCAGTCAGGATTTCTAAACCTCCCCTTTTCTCTTCTTGTTTTAAATCTTCGTGCAATTCTACCCACCCGTTTCAATTGCATTGTGCAATTGGCCTACATTTCCCAGAAATCCCAGCCAATTGACCAGCTGTTAGGATTTCTGGGATTTGAAGGCCAAGATATCTGGGGACCCACAGGTTGAGAACTACTGCTCTAGAGCACATTGACTAGACTCACAGGAATTCCGCCTTTCCTTCTCCAGCTCTTTTCCCTCCAAAGCAGATAGTTTCAAAGAATTATAGAATTGAAAGAGACCACAAGGGCCAGCCAGTCTAGTCCCTTGCCATACAGGAATACATACTAAGAGCCCCCTTGACAGATGGGCATCCAGCCTCTGCTTAAAAACTTCCAGAGTGGGAGCGTCTGCTGGACTCCCAGGTAGTGTGTGCCACTGTGGAACAGCTCTCACCATCAAGAACTTCTACCTAATATTCAGTTGGAATATCTTTTCTGCGATTTGAATCCATTGCTCCGTGTCCTTATCTTTGGAGCATCAGAAAGCAAGCTTGCTCCATCTTTAAAGTGACATATTTTCAGATATCTAAACATGGCTATCATGTCACCTCTTAATCTTCTCCTTTCCTGACTAAACATACCCATCTTCCTTGGTGAATAATTTTGTTCTGGGGCACAGGCATGCATTAGATAGAGCCCGCCCAACATACGATGACTAACTGGAAGTGGCAAGCCCAGCTTGCCATAGAATGTCTAATGGCCGAATATAGAAGGCTGGTGGAGCTCTTCAACGGCTTTGGCGATCTCTTGAGAGGGCTGGGCATCCTCAACCCTCAGGACCTGGACATGGCTGCAGGATCGGTAGGTCCTATGGAGGCTGCAGAACCTGTAGGTCCTATGGAGGCGGCTGCCACAGTGGAACCCCCACAACTGGACCCCCCTGTAACTCTTGACCTGGAATGGGACCAGTCTTGCGATTTCCCAACCGGGGACTGCGAGACTGGTGGAGAGCCACTAGCGGTGGAGAGGGAACCTGGCCCTTCGACCCCTGGAGACCCCACCAAGGAAGAAGCCGAGTCGCCCCCCAAGCCCTTACCCACAGCAGATGGACCCAGCCGATCGACGGGAGAGTCCGGCTGCCCCTGCCAACACGACTCAATGCTGCCGCTGAACGTGACGGAGATCCTGGCTGCCCCCCGAGGTCATTTTCGCCGACGCCGGAGCCTGGCCCCAGGGAGGCCGACGATGGCGGATGACCTTGGAGACGCTGGGCCTGGTCGTTCGTCACCACCCCCTGAGGACTGGCAGCCTGGGAGGAGCCTCCGGCAGAAGGCACAAGGGCGTCCTGGGAGGCGGAGACGCCGGCGCAGCAGGATGAGCTGCCAAGAAAGGACTTTCGGTCCCACGGACATTCACCGGAAGTCCTCCCAGCCCCTCCAGTTCCAGAGCAGCCAGGTGCCGCAGAGGGGGACTCCCAGAGCCCCTGGAACTAGGAGGACCCTTGAATTTTCTTCTGGACCCCCGGAGCGGGAGAGGTCCGCGACGACTGGCCTTGATGCATCCAGGAGGTTCCCTGCTAGGACCTTCTGGAATGCCAACTACAGACGTAGAGTGTCCCCGCTGGCGAACCCCCAACCCAGGAGATCTGACATCCTGGTGAGGGGGAGATCGGACCCACAGGCTTGTGGTGACTGTCTCCCAACGGATCTGGTGACTCTAAGGACACTGTTGGACTTGTGGGACCCTCCTAGGCTCCCCTCGTTCGATGGTCGAGCCACTGTTGGCTTGACCTCTGGATAGCTCGCTCACTGACCCATGTGGTCACGAGCCCTGGTCTCTCCTCCCCTGCCTTAGATGTAGTACTTCCCTTTTGTATTGTATCGTATTGTTTGTGTATAATGTATTTTATGTCAAACTGTAAACCGCTCCGAGCCTTCGGGGAGTGGCAGTATAGGAAGTTTGAAGAATAAATAAATAAATAAATAAATAAAATAAACCGCCATTATTTGAATAGGAACAGATTCTGTGCATAGACAGATCCATATAAACAACAATATATGCTCTTAAATGCCTGTGGGCATTTATATATGTGAGACACTTGGGTGGGCCAGGATATGAGCTTGCAGCACTCAACTGAGGCTTTGAGTGCAGCCAGATCATTCTTCGCTGTCATTTTGTTTCTACAAAAAAATGGATACGTGCTGTTGTTGTTTATTTGTTCAGTCGCTTCCGACTCTTCCATCCCACGCCAGAGCCAATACTACCCCCAGTTCCTTCAGAGTCAAGCCAGTCACTTCAAGGATACCATCCATCCATCTTGCCCTTGGTCGGCCCCTCTTCCTTTTTCCTTCCATTTTCCCCAGCATCATTGTCTTCTCTAAGCTTTCCTGTCTTCTCATGATGTGGCCAAAGGACTTCATCTTTGCCTCTAATCTCCTTCCCTCCAATGAACAGTTGGACTTTATTTCCTGGAGCATGGACTGGTTGGATCTTCTTGCAGTCCAAGGCACTTTCAGAATTTTCCTCCAATACCACAGTTCAAAAGCGTCTCTTTCTTCCTTCACTCAGCCTTCCTTATGGTCCAGCTCTCATATCTGTAGATTACTATGGGGAATACCGTTGCTTTAACTATTCGGATCTTCGTTGCCAGTGTGATGTCTCTACTCTTCACTATTTTATCGAGATTGCTCATTGCTCTCCTCCCAAGAAGTTAACGTCTTCTGAAGTATACATGCTGAAGGGTGACATTTCTGCTTTCTGTCCGCCATAAAGAGACACATTGATATGTGTAATTTTCAAGGTACGGACCCTTAGAAGTGAATAAGATGCCTTAGGATGAACATGAGTGCATCGTTTTTTTCACTGTACGAGCCTTATTCCATTCCACCTTTATTTACCTAAAGATTTTTGCTGCTTACTCTTTTTTCCTTTAAAACCTGGGTGATTTTGAATCCCGGTACAGCATATGCATAATAGATGCGCTGTTCTGTAACAGGTTGCTTTGGAGATGTTCTGTTAGATGCTGACAGTTTATAACTAGTTAAGAGAAGCATGCTCCTGAATTTATTTTGTTCTGAGTAGAAATTTTGTGTAATTTACAAAACTCTTGATGTTAAATAAAGCAGAAGTTTAATAGATTTCTGAAAATGCATTTTTCAGCCAACAGCTTCAGGCAGTAACCACTTAGATATTTGCTTAGCTTTGCATGTTGCCAAGTGCATCGTTCCTGATTTCCACAGCAAATGTGTGGACCTCATTCTGACACAATAGCTTCAAAGTGCATAATGTGTTTTCAATAAATACAAATAAATCTTCCCATGTTTTCCTCTCCTTAAACATCTGAGAAGCTTGCATGGTTTTAAGTTTTGATCATATCTAGCTTGACTCTTTAGCCACTGTATTGCTCCAGGTCAAATTGAATTCTGTGATAGCCTCCAGGCAGAGATGTGTTTATATTCCAAGTAGATGGCTGCATATAACATTAAATGTATATTAGTAAACACATACGTCTTAAGCAGATGTATTAATTGAGGAGTCAAATCTGGTATCTTCTGCATGCAAAATGTACTCCTACTACTGTGATTGACTAGAAATGGTGGCAGTTGAAGTCCAAAACATCTGGAGGGCCAAAGTTTGCCCATGCCTGCTCCACAGTGTAGAATGAGTGCAGTTTGACACAACTTTAACTGTCACGGCTCTGTTGTGAAATCACGAGAGTTGCAGTTTTCCAAGGTCTTTAGCCTCCTCTGACAAAGAATGCTGATGCCTCACCAAACTACATATCCCAGGATTCCATAACATTAAGCCATAGCAGTTAAAATGGTCTCAGACTGCATCCATTCTGCAGTGTAAATGCACCCTGGGTCATAGTGTTTTCCTGCAACTATAAATAGAGCAAAACACATATACAAATGCTGACGTCCTCTAGTCACATTGAACTATGCAAAACTTACTTTGTGGATAGAGTTACACCATGAATGTATACTTTTTGAAAAAGGGAGCACTTCTGCCTGCAGGAGTAACTTGTAAAAAGATTTCATAATTGAGGATACCTTAAGTACAAGAGTCAGAAGTATGACATATGCATCCAAAACTTCTGTTAGATTGATAAGAAGAATTGTACAATGCTGGAGTGTGGGGGACGGATGGGACTTTTGAGTCTGGCAAGGCTTTGCACGTTAAGCGAACATATTTTTCTCTGAAAAGGAGAGTATCCAACTATAGTTGAAATGGAGGCAAGCCCCATGCTAAAGAGCAGCTCACCAGAGGGCTGAGCCTTTAATCTGATATAAGTCGTCCACTAAAGTGCCCCGCAGAAATGCTTCTGATGATTTCTATGAGCATGGACTTGGTAAATAAAGTAGATAATGCTGTTTCCTAAAATATTACCAAAAACTGGATTAAGCAGATTCTGCCCACACCTCTTTACCCCAAGGGCAAACGCTGAATCAGTTGCTCACTTGAAGTGCTCCGTGAAAAAGGAAATCTAAAGCCACACAAGGGAGGTATTTGTAGTTTAGGACAGGGAGTTCTAGGCTTGATATTCTGGCATCTGAAGAGAGGTATTAAGATGTATTTTTGTATTCGGCCCATCCCGTGTATTTATGTGGCCATGCAGGCAAAAGTCTCCAGCTCCTGCCCCTCCTGGCTGGCTGCTCTCTTGGCCCTTGCGTGCTTGTTAGCTGGAGCCATTGGGCTCTCACAAATGGAAAATCTTTATATTTGTTCTTTTCTTTCCCCCTTTTATTATTATTATTTTATTATTATTTAAAACTTTTGTACCCCGACCTTCTCACCTCTATAGAAGGACTCAGACTAGCTTACAGCAATAATTCAATGCTATACAAATTAAAACCTGTTACAACAACATTATTAAAAACTTAAACACCAAATTATATACATACAAATACATTGCCATTTAAACAAATTCAATCTAAAATGTGGTCACTCAATTCATACTATAATCAATCACAGACTAATCTGGGAAAGCTTCATTCCACAGCCAAGTCTTCACCTGCCTCCTGAAGGACACAAGGGAGGAGGCAGATCTAACATCCCTTGGGAGAGAGTTCCACAGCCCTTGCTCTTGTAACAGACCCCATCTGTATGTCCTGGGTTTGAGCAGTCTTGATTGAGGTATGCTCTGGCAGCATTGCCGGGAAGAAGATCCATTTGCTGTGCTACTAGATGGGCAAGAACCCCAGTCCTCAAAGCATTGCCTCCCTACATCAAGGTCCTTGCCATTGCTTCTCTACTTCGTTGTCATGTGCCTTCATATCATTTTCAACTTATGGTAACCCCCTCACCATCTCCAGAGTCATAGTCCAACACTCAAAAACATTGCCTCTAGCACAGGCATGGGCAACCGGCTGTTAGGAATTGTGGGAGTTGAAGTCCAAAAGACCTGGGATGCCGAAGTTTGTCCATGCCTGCTCTAGCACATTCCCATGCTGTAGCCTCCTTGGGTTCTTGTTCATGAGCAGGTTCAATGCTCATGCCTCTACTGGCAGCATTAACACTGCAAGCGCTAAATGCCACTGCCTGCATGTTTCGTGAGCTTAAGGACAAGATAAGCCTGCCTTCTTGGTCATGAATGGATGACTGCCTTGACACCTGCAGACGCCGTCTTCCTCTTGAACATTATAGAGGCTGCAAGAGCTTAACTTCAGTCTGTTTATACAGTGGGCACCACATCCAGCCTAACAACAGAACAGAGATTAAACCTTTGCCATCTGTTCTGCAGTGTTAAGTTGTGGGAATTCATCCTGCAAACCAGTGATGAAGAGAAACTGCAAGCACCCATCTTGTCTAGGAGTCTGACACTAATTTCTCCCCTTGGCATCTTTTTTCCAGCCTTTCTGTGTCTGGCCTCTCACTTTTGCCGGCCAATTTGGTAGGTGGTTTTTGGAACTCCTTGTGCCTCCCTCTCTAAAGGCTGAAGAGGCAGTTTGGGAAGCCCCTGCTGTGCTGCTCTGTGGGAAACACTTCCCCCAATCTCTCTGGCCTGCACTTTCCCTCACAGAGCAGCAGTAGTAGGAAAAGCTTACTTGTTGATTAAAAGACTAAGGAAAGTCACTAGGATTTCAAATTTGATGGCACATACAAAGAGCGCTTGGTGTGAAGAAGAAGCGTTCCACTTAGTGTCCCTGACCTCCAAATGTGGAATTCTTCAGCCTCTGTCCTAATGCAAGCAGTGTGGAGTCACATGTGCATTTGCTTTCTGTGAGAGTTATTTGCCTCTTGCTAATCACTGCCTTTTTTCAGCTGTTGCATGTTGTATTTTGTTTTTGATTAACTCTGTTAGTTATAAAAATGATGCAACATATGGTATATGTGCAGTGTTAAGCATCTGTCTGCTGGGATGCCACCATTTGAAGTTAGTAGCGTACTTGATGAGCCATGTGCCTGGAGCACTATTGTTGTCAAGGCAGGATTCCCTAAAGTGGTGCCTTCCAGATGTGTTGGATTACCTCGCCCATCATATTATCCAGACTACTGAATGAGACCCAGCATAATTCATGTCATCTAACACATTTAGTGGACATCCCAGGTTTGGAAGCCTGGGGTTGGGTTTTTAGCAGCCAGTGAATGAGATTCAGCATCGTTCTAGGAACCCCCAGTGACTCAATGGGTTAAGCCCTTGTGCCGGCAGGACTGCTGGCCAAAAAGTAAGCGGTTCGAACCCGGGGAGCGGGGTGAGCTTCCATCTGTCAGCTCCAGCTTCTGCGGAGACATGAAGCCTCCCACAGGATAGTAAAACACCCAGGCATCTCCTGGGCAACATCCTTACAGAAAGCCAATTCTCTCACACCAGAAGTGACTTGCAGTTTCCCAAGTCACTCCTGACATGAAAAAACATAGTTCTGTGCCTCTCCACATGTGGTGAGCTGAACAAGGAACAGTTGTGCAAAATAAAAGGATCAGTGTGGGTTTCAGTAAAATAATGGATGTTTCTTTCTTGTATTAATTTGTTCACCTAAGAACAAAGTCTGTACAATCCTGCCACAGTACCTGCCTTGGGGATTGTTTTACCTAGGGAATATCCAATGCTAATACTGACTGAGGCAGCCTATCCCACCCTGATGCTTTGTCAGCAAATAGAAACTGGTTCCTTTGTTGGCCCGGGTTTCCATGGAATGCTAGCCTTGGTCGGTTTTGCTACCTGATCTGAATGTTTATTTTGCTCATTAGACGCCGCAGCTCATTGTAAATCCACTGTGAAATTTCCACAGGATCTGTAATGAGGGACCCATTTGCATTCTTTGTGCTTCCTTGGAATGCAAAGTTGCATGGGGAACTGATTGAAGGTACATGTTAAACATCTGTGAAGTTTAGCCTCTTGGACCACTCCCATTTAATTCGCTGGCTTCACAAAGCAAAGTCTAGAACCTGACCCACTCGTCAGAAGCATGGGAAAGACAGCCTACAAAGCTAGTGATGAGGGAAGGAAGTGCAGCCTCCCATTGCAACAATCTGGATTCCGTTCCAGTTGCAAATTCCTTGTGGGTTACTTCGCATCCTTGCCACAGGAACAGTGCTGGTCCTTTGGCACACTCTTGGTAGGCTGTCCTGGCACAGGCAGGGAGGAAAGCAAATCCAGATGTCAGGTCTCCACTGCCTATTTTAAAATGCTTACTTCAGCATTTAGATTTATGTTTTTCACTAATGTGTAGAAATAAAGAAAAATAAATTAAAAAACAATACAAAGAAAGCAGATTTTCATAATTTATCACACTGAAACAATGACATCTTATAAAGCATACTAAACACATAGCTCCAAAAACTATTATATGAGCTTCACAGTCATTATCTGTAGGTCTTTACCCCATATTCTACTCCTTTTGGTAAATACTATATAAGCACACTTCTATTTTTAATGACATTAATTTATGAATACAACAATTGAAGTTTGTCCCCATTGTTGTTGTGAAAAAGTCATGAAGAAGTCCCAATCTTTCTTGAAATTCATCAGAAGATTTTTTTTTCTTAATCAGCTTAGTCCATTTGTCCATCTCAACTAGTTTGCAGATCTTCATCAGCCATTCTTGCGTTGGGTTAACTGGCTGCTTCCATCTCTGCGCATAAACCATTCTCACTGCATTTACCATATACTTTGATTTTCTTTCTAGTTAATGATCCAGCATTCCCAACAGATAAAACTCTGTTTTCATCATGATTTTAACATTAAGAATTTCTAACAGCCTCATATGTATTTGAATACAATACTTCTGGATCTTTTTACAAGACTGCCACACATTTTCTCACATTTCCAACACTTACTAGAAACTGCCTTTGTACGTCTTTGAAAAGTCTCTTTTGTGTCAAAGCACTTAGCTTTATAAGGGAAGGCTTGTCTCTACCTGGGTGATGTGGCTCTTTGGCAGGTGTTTACCCAGATTATTCTCATTTTTTTAAAAGAGTGCAGCTCTTCCTCCACCTTTGGCACCTATTGCCATGGCAGCAGTGTTCAGTACCACAAACAGCAGTCCTCTGGGAGAGTGGCTTGCTTTCTTCCTTTTTGTGCACCAAGTATGCTCTGGAGGTGTGCATTGGCTTGCTTTGACGTTCAGCCTTGTGGAGGCATGGCCTTCAAATTAAAGAGCCTTTATCGTTTCGCAGAGAGAAATCTATGGCAGAATTCTTTGTGACTGAAGAAGAGATAGAGGGAAGTTATTCATGATATGAGATGGAAGTTGTTGCCTCCTCAAATGAACTGTCTTTGGTCTCTGTGTTGTGTGTGTGTTGTGTATACACACACATACTGTATATTCAGAAATACAGAAAGAAGAAAAAAATAGAACAGAAACCATACCAAGGAAACAATTTTTCATCTTGTACGACGAAACAATATCTAAGATGATCACTCTAACATAAAGAAACCAATATACCTAAATATATACTAAACATATACTTACCAGAACTCGTTTATAAGCCTTGCACTTGTTGCCTGTTGGTTTTCATTCTTTATTTTCCATTCCCTTTAGATATCACTGTATATACCCCCATATACTTTTAACAACACTCTTCTAAATCAGAAAAAAAGATAAACAAGTCCCAGTCTGTCTTAAAGTCTTTCTTCTTGATCAAAATAGTCAAAATGTCCATCTCAGCTAATTCATACATCATCATTTGCCATTCATCATGCATCCAAATAACTGATTCTTTCCATCTTTGTACATACGGTAGCTTATTCTCACTGCAGTAATCATATATAGTAATAGTCTTCCATGTTATCTCTCTAGTTGATTGTCCCCAACAAGTAAAACTGGTTCCATTATAATGTTCACCTTAACAATTTCTTCTAATATCATATGTATCCCAAAGTAACTTTCTTATCCCTTCCATTTTCATAAAACAGACATTATTGTGGCACCTGAAACACAGACATTATTGTGGCATTCATTATGATAGATAAATCTGCTTTATCGTATGTGGGAAGCGTTACTGTTTGGCAGGACAAATAGATGATGCAAAGGCACCCCAGTATGCTTTGAATCCCCTTTGTGGCATTTTTAAGAAACTTAAAAAGCAGCAGTTTTTTAGTACATTGACCTGTTCAAAAGCAGCACCTCGTGATGTTACTGTCTGTCTAATTGGATTTTCATAATGTTATGCCTTTGGATTGAAAAGAAGCCCCCTGCCCTAGTCTGACAAAGCCTAAACTGAATACATTGTGTTGGTTGATAATCATTAACATAATGCAACCAGAAAGCGAGTATTATCATAAGTTACTGACCGTTATGAATGAGTCATTTTGTTCTTATCTTGAATAAATTGAACTCTGCAAGCCTACTGCTACTGTTCACATTTCATGGCCTCTTATCTTGTATTTTTCCTTCTTTCCTGTGAGCATGAAAGATTGGATATCAATTGAAAACCAAGAGCTCCCGGTGGTGCAATGGGTTAAACCCTTGTGCCGGCTGGACTGCTGACCAAAAGGTCAGTGGTTTGAATCCAGGGAGAAGGGTGAGCTCCTGACTGTCAGCTCCAGCTCCTCATACAGGGACATGAGACAATCCTCCCACAGGATGGTAAAACATCTGGGCGTCCCATGGGCAACATCCTTGCCGATGGCCAATTCTCTCACACCAGAAGTGACTTGCAGTTTCTCAAGTTGCTCCTGACATGAAAAAAAAGGGAAATCAGAAAGCATGGACTTGGCAAAAAGGAGTCCAGAAAAAAAATCTTATATAATCTGCTTTCTTTGAAGTGGCCATTTTGGCATAAATTCATGCTGCATTGACCTGATGAGTAGGTCCGAGAAAAAGAGATCCAGACCAGGCAGTAAAATAATCTTGTATTGTACTAAGCTTTGTCTAAAAGTCTCCCTTTTCTTAAATAGTTTTGAGAAGTGATTTGGTAGCAGTAACTACGTCAACACGTCTTATGCATTTTCTTCATTATTCTGAAAGAAAATGCAGTATGGCCTCCATATCTGCAGCAGATGTATTCCCAAACTTTGCATGGACATGTAAAACCACAAATGATAGTAAACTTTATTGAAATGAAAGATGTCCAGGTGGACAATTGTGCTGAAGCACCTAGAAGATAGGTAAAGAGACATACTTCGTCAGGTACATGGAATCAAAGATATCAGCCCTGCCATCAGGGTTCCTGGCAAATTAACGGTTTGTTCCAAGGAAAAGTTTTCCAAAACTGCCATATTTACTTGAGTCTAATCCACCATCGAATCTAAGGTGCACCTCTGTTTTCAAAACCCTAATACCAAAACAGATATTTGCTGCTGGATGTAATGTGCAGCAGCAAGAAGTGCCCTCTTTGTCATTTAGCCATTAAAGTTGCTGCCTGCTTAGAATCTCCTCTTTAAATCACAAAAGTCTCATGACACCAAAGTATCTGGAATGGAAAGGAAAACCTTGGGGTACATCTCTGCAGCAGAATGAATCCACTTTAATTGCCTTGGTTCAGTTGTAATGGAGTCATAGGGGCTGCAGGTTGACAAGATCTTTTCTGTCAAAGAATGCAGATGCCTCACCAAACTATAAATCCAAGGATTGCATAGCACACTGGCAATTCAATTAGAGTTTACTTCCCTCAAAGAGAAGCTCCCAAAACAGCTTCCCCTTTTGCTTTGACTCAGCACTAATGCACTAATGATGCACATCAAATGCACACCCTAATTTTGGCAAGGTCATTTATCCCAAAAAGGTGAGCATTAGATTTGAGTAAATAGGGCACTTTATTTGTTAACACGCAGGGGGATCGGCTGGTACATAAACATTCTTTTGTCAGAATTGAAGATCCCTCCAGAATCATTGTCTTAAAGTCTTCCAACTCTATGGTTCTGTGAAACCAAATGCTGCCTAGGAGATGTGTTTCTGGTCTAACTGGAGCCGTTGTTTTCACCTGGCAGAGAGTGGCAAGCGAGAGCCAGCTAGCATTGCTGCAGCATTTTTAAGTTGCTCTTGGCTGCATGGCTGACTGTCCAATGAAGCACTCTTCTGGTTTCCTCTCCCTGCCAGGTTCTCTGATTTGGTGCTTTGATGCCAGGAATGTTGAGTTTCTGAAATGGATTGGATGCAGGCTTGGAAAAAAACCCTCTGGCACTGGAAATGCTGAGAAATTCAAGATAGCCAGGAGGAAAGCTTTAGCTATTCTTGCCACTTAAGAAAGGGAAATAGAGGCAAGAAGAATGCAGATTGTGTTGGTAGATGGGTGAGTGATAAAGGAGATGATTCAATTAAGGAAAGTTTTTGGAAATATGAGCGACTTTGTGGGTGATCATGATGAGGAAACCAAGGCTGACAGATATACCCCTAGAAACAGGACAGGGCTCCAAAGAACTGGAATGTGTCTCTCAATGCTCTGTAGGCCATGGCTCTTAGAATCTGAAATTGGAAACTAAAGATGAAGTTTAAGAAGTGAAAGGGGTTGTCTTATTATGTCATAGTCTTCTTGTATCTAATGCCCAAGGCTGCAACATTTTCAATTCTCCAGTCACTTGTGCTTTTACAAACACGCATTTTATGCCCCTCATTTGTGCAAAATGTTATATTTTTCTTAAAATTGTCTGTGAGGATGAATTCTTGTTTTCTCTCAGTTTCCAATCAAGGGGATGGCTGGCAAGCTGGTGCTTCTGTCTGGCATAGTTTCCTTGTTGACTGTGGCAAACTATTTAAAAATGTTGTGAAACTATGTGTGTTTTATTTTTTGGAAACAACCAGCCATTCCGATATCACGTTTGTGATATCATCACTCCATCAACATGCATGCTTTGTACAAGTGACTCATCTTGAAAATACTATTTTTGTACAAAGCATGCATGTTGATGGAGTGTTGAATTCCTAAACTTATATGAGCCTAGGTTTTCAAGAGTAGTCTTTTGCAGCAAAAATATATAGAAACTTGTGACATCTTACAAATACTCGCAAGGGGGCGGGGCCGCTCGCGGGCATGCGCGGCAGGGAGGGAGCAGCGTGGCACCCTTCACCATGCCCCTGGCTGCTGCAGTGCCCGCGCCCGGGAGCTTACCTTCCTTCTCTGAAGGAAGAGAAAGGAAGGTAAGCTCCCGGGCGGCCGATCCAGCACCCAGAAACATGGCGAAGGGTGCCGAGCCGCTCCCGCTCTGCCGCCCATGCCCGCAAGTGGCCCCGCCCCTTGCGAGCAGCCCCGCCCCGCTGCGGCCCCTCAGGTGATCAGCGGCCAGAATTCCGGCCCTTGGGCTGGTAGAAGTTGGACAGCTCTGCCCTATACTATTGTAGTTAGGCTTTATACTTGGTGAAGTGCCCATAGGGTTTTTTTTGTTTTAGCATTTATTCTTCATGGTTTTTTTTAGTTTTTCTTCCTGACTTGCATTTCCCCATGTAAATGAGCTTTCAATTTTTCGTTTTACCTTTAGGCACCTTTGGCCTCCAAAGCCTTTGCCAGGGTTGTATTGAGTGCAAGAGAAAGATTTCTCATACTTACGGTCATTGTAGTATCTTCTGTTGAAGAGAGGAAACATGTAGTGAAGGCCTGACATATTTGTAGGAATTTTCACAGTTGAAACTTGAAAAGTTTGTGCTGCTTGTTTGGGCTTCCGGCTCTGAAAGAACCTGTTGCCTTGATATCCCTACAAAGGTGGCTTCTTTGTTTTCAGTTTGTAAATGGCCCAGAATGACTCAAGATGTTTCAAGCGCTTCAACTGTAAATTTGAGTTGGTTCCTAATGTCTTAGTACCATTGTTAGATTACTCTTTCCTCACTGTTGTATTGTCAGTAACACCCAGCTCAATCTTGATTCCAATGTCCTCAAGGAAAAATATCAGTAGCAAAAACGGAGCCATCAAAATCCCAAGAATAAGAGAAATAAGTAGGAGTCCGTGGGTTGTAGTAGTTTTAGCAATGGACTATTACTTTGGAAACTATTGTTGAAATCCCAATTCAGCCATGAAATCTACTGGGTGAGCTTGGGCAATTTATATGTCTCAGTTTCAAAGGAGGAACATGACAAACTTCTGAACAAATGTTACTAAGAAAACCCCATGAAAGATTCGCCTTAGGATTACCGTATGTCAAAAATTACTTCAAGGCACACAACAGCAACAGAAAGCAGAGTATGTCAACAAATTCCAGCTTCCGGTCGATCTCAACTTTCTCTTGTTTAGATGTTTTCTGGACCTTGTACACAGTAAAAACATGTTATAGATGGCAATTCTTAGCTATAGTACTTCCCACTGAAGTCATTGCAGCCAACGTCTAAATAGACACAAATAGGATTATATCGCTAAAGTGTTTGGGTCACAGGTTGCTGAAAACCTGGTTTGTATAATGGAGAAGCATTGGAGTCCTTCCTTTGGGTTTTGTAATACCTAATGCAGCCTAGAAAGGTTGTGCCCATTCCTCATACCAGAAGTACAAGCAAGGAAGAGACGGTTTGGTTATAACCAGTCTTCCTTCTCTCTGTCCCAGCTCGGAAATAGCTTTCATAGCCTTGTTCAAATTGCAGAGTAGAGGTGAAAGGTTAAATCTCCAACACACACATTTTCCTACAAGTTGGGGAAGGTGATTCTGAGGTGAGAAAGGATTAAGCCCTGAATAAGAATCCTGTGGCCTTCCAGTAGGTGACATTATTCACATCCAAGCATTTCCACCAGCATATTAAGTGGTCAGAAATACTGGGAATTACAATACAGCAACATCTGGTGTTCTATATAATTCCCATCATGGGTCAAGCAGACTTCCTCTTTTGCAGCTGAGCTGCTTGGGCACAATCTATTCAGACTGCATTGGGCTTTAAAACACAGGAACGAAGGGCAGAGTGCCACGTAAAGCGACTTTCTGCATTAAGAAGCCAGGGTTTGGGGATAGATTTTTAGTTCCTTACCATTTCCTCTGACCAGTGCAATTGCAGTAAATTACTTGAAACGGAAATTGAAAAAGCAGGCTAAAGGGAGTTCATGTATTTTCATCTTGCCTAGCACAAGACTCTTTGAATTTGGAACTAAACGTAATCTGTACCACATTTATAGTTGCATTATTGTAATGGCTCTGTAGAAATTCCAGCTGTTTCAGTTGTGCCCATGTTGAACAAGAGTGTAATCTTGGCTTTCTCAGATGATGTTGCCATTCCCAAGAACATCTTACAATTAGAGATTATCTTTCCAGAAAATATCGGTTTTATTTATTCAATTTAATTTATATTCTCCCTTTCTTCTAACACAGAATTCAGTGTTTTAGAAAAAAAGGCAAATGCATCAATAGGACTCTAGTGTCTGCTTTGGTCAGACATCACTTGGAATAATTCTGAGTCCAGTTCTGGGCAGAGCAGCCCTTCCCAATCCCTTCTTCTGTCCTGTCCCCATAATGTTCTTCATGCCAGCCCAAATACTCACTTTGGGGAAGCCAGAACACACCAGTGGCAAACCAGCAGGTGGTCCATCCCTGTGCTAGATGTTTAAAAAAAGATGTACTGTATGTCAAATTAAAATTGATTTGATTATGTGTTTCTGCATGGCAAGGAGTTTCAGCTGGATGGCCCTTGCGATCCTTTTCATCTCTATGATTCTATGACAATAAATGAATAACTTAGGAGGGTTTTCTTTTCAAAGATCCAGAACCAGCAGAAATCATGAAAGTAAGACTTTTGCGTAGTGGTAAAACAAACACATATTTAATCCCCCCCCCCCCTTTTCCAAGAAATTGTGGAATTTGTTCAAGAGTCTCATAAGCAAATCAATTGAGATGTTAGACTCAGAAGGCATTGTAGTAAGGCAGGAGTATTTACTTTTATTCCACCTGTTTGCATGTGAGGAATTGAAAGTACCATAACTTGGCATTCGATGGCCATCTAGGAGTTTCTCTGGTTTGTGTGCTTCGATTCCACCATAATATGGCTATGTCGTTAGGGAAGATCGCATACACACATACAGTTGGAAGAGAGACCACAAGGGCTATCAATTCCAAACCCTTTGGCTTCCAGACCTTTGACCGTTTTGGTCACTTCTCTCTGGAAACCTTCCATCTTGAATAGCTTTGTCCAGAACTGGACCCAGGATTATTCCAAGTGATGTCTGACCAAAGCAGACACTAGACTGATTCATTGGCCATTTTAGCTGCCAAATCACAGTCTTGGTCCACTAAGACTCCCAGATCCCTTTCAATGGGCTGTTTTTGAAGCAGCACATGTATTTAGGGGGCCCTGTCTGAGCAGAGGCTGGTGAAGACCCAAAAGGAGAGGTCACTATGCCTGGCGAGACAATAAGTACCAATAAAAGTTTCCCTATTCCCAGTACATCTCACTAGGATGATGCAAGGCCACCAAAGTTTATTTTCTATTACAGCTGGAAAGGATGATGACCACAGTAATCTGCAAAGGAGCCAACATACATCCTGTGCAGAGAACCATACAATATATACAGTTTTTCCCATTCAAATTTCCCGTGCCCACCCCCTGAGCCGGCTTCACTGTGATTGGCTGTGACATCAGTTAGCTGGGAGGAGCGGCCAGGGGCCGATTTAGCTTGTCCAATGGGAGCCTGAGCCTCGCTTTGGCCACTCAGCCAATGGTGTGTGAGGAGGTGCGGCAGCAGAGAAAACTATGGAAAAGTGACTTGATGATAGAATTATCAATGATCCATCTCAGGCCCAAATGTCAAGCGATCAAGACGATTACTGAAATGCCCTCAAGTCCAACATAACTTATTGATACAGAGGTTTGAAATAACATTTCTGTCTGGCCCCTCAGAGCCAGATCTTGTAGATCCATTCTTCTGGGGAAAGGAACATCATTGGGGTGGGGTGGTCTCCGAGGGTTCCCCACTGACGTGTGGGGTCCCTCAGGGGGCCATCCTTTCCCCTCTGTTATTTAACATCTACATGCAGCCGCTTGCACAGCTGGTGCGGAGTTATGGGCTGACCTGTCACCAATATGCTGATGACACTCAGCTCATTCTGAGGATGGGGGCAGGCCGGAGTCCGTCCCGATAATTTCCAGCATTGCCTTGAAGCCGTTACTGGATGGCTGCGAGCCAGTAGGTTGAGGGTGAATCCGGCGAAGACGGAGATCTTGTGGCTGGGCCACCCGGGCGGGATGGGTGCCCGGCTTCCGACCCTGGACGGTGCGGCACTACAACCAGCGCCGTTAGTGAGAAGCCTCGGCGTCCATTTGGACGCTCAGCTGACCATGGAGACTCAGGTCTCCATGGCCAGCAAACTGCCTTTTTCCACCTCCGCCAGGCGAGGAGGTTGGCCCCCTATCTCTCCCGAACGACCTAGCCACGGTGATCCAAGCCACGGTCATCTCGAGGCTGGACTACTGTAACGCGCTCTCGTTGGCCTGCCTATGTCGTCGATCCGGAAGCTCAAGCTGGTGCAGAACACCGCCGCCCGGCTCCTGTCTGGGGCTCCAGCAGGTAGCCGAATAACTCCAATCTTGCGGGATCTGCACTGGCTGCCTATCGAGCACCGGGTCGCCTTCAAAGTGCTGGTTCTTACCTTTAAGGCCATTCACGGCCTGGGGCCAGCGTATCTGAGGGACCGTCTTGCCCTATATCGCCCACCGAGATCACTGCGGTCAGAAGAGACCAACTTGTTGGCAGTTCCATCGGCCAAATCAGCCCGGCTAACATCTACTCGCGGGGCGTTCTCGGTGATAGCTCCTACGCTATGGAACGCCCTCCCGGCTGAGACCAGAGCCCTGAAGGACCTACTCCCCTTCAGGCGGGCCTGCAAAACCCATCTGTTTAGGCAGGCCTTTGGGGAGTAGGCCCATATATCGCTGCTATGTTAAGCTGTTGTTTTAATCTGCCATTTTTAATCTGTTTTAATTGTTTTAATCGTATTACTGTTTTAGTGTTATTAATTGTACTCTATGCCTTGTACTGTTTCCTGGCGCTGAGCCAGTAGTATGTAAGCCGCCGCGAGCCCCTGGGTGTCGGCGGCGCAAAAATCGCAATAATAAATAAATAAATAAATAAATTGTCAGCTATCAATTCCAAACCCTTTGGCTTCCAGACCTTTGACCGTTTTGGTCACTTCTGGTCATTGCTGACTTCTTCCCTCCCCCCCTCCCTTTCCCTATCCTTGTGTGCTTTCCATGTCCACTGTATTTCTGTGTTGTTTGGTGTTGCCACTGGGCACTCAAACTTATGTAAACCGCTCCGAGCCTACGGGGAGTGGCGGTATACAAGTTTGATGTAATAAATAAATAAATAAAAATAAATAAATAAATTGTCAGAGGAACTGCGATATCCCCTTCTCCTCACAGAGTGGAAATGTCCTTTGTGAAGAGTGATTAACATATTGATGGGTCCTCTCAGGTGGCCTAGTCAAAAAGACCCTCTAAGGCCCAAGGAAAGGAGCCATTCGTCTATTGTCCTTGCTTGAGAATTTCTGAAAAGTCCATTGATTAAGTTTGAAGACCCAGGAAGTTTTGCCATACCTGGGTCCTGAGGTGCTGGTCATAGTTCACAAAGAGGTCACCACCTTGCTCAATATTTTATACAGATATACATATAATAATTGGGGATACGGGGCATGAGTTCATAAGGGAAAAGGGGAACATGCAGGTTTGGGAAAGATTGGCCTTTGTCATCTGGAGTTCATAAGGGAAGGCATGGTTATAAAGCATTATTTACTTGGCATTCCCTTTTGCTAGCCTTTGACAGAAAGGCCTTGGAATCCCTTTGTTTATAGGTCATTGACTGGTATGGGGGCAATTAGCACAGTCGGTAACTCATGGGTCTGCTTAGGTAGGCCAAGGGTCAAATGCCTTTTGTGAGAAGGTTTCTAGTAAATATAGCAGTTATCTTTTGTTATAAATTTATGAAATATAGGGAAACTATCTTTTATTGGGGGAAGGGTCATGTTTGATTACATTTTCAAGCCAGGTGTCTCCTGTGCATTTCATTTCTTTCTGCCCAAGTGTAGTATATTACCACCCTCCTAATTCAAACCCACCTGGCAAACTTCATTCAAAGAGAGCTCTGCTGTTCAGGCCTCTGTGACTTAATAATACTTAATGCCGCCTTCTCGCTTCTGCCTGCATGTCCCTGCTGCTCTTCTGCAGATGAGGATCTTTCTATTTTTAACCACAGTTTTTCTTCTCCTCAGATAGGAGAACTGCTAAACCAATTAAACACATTAGGAGATAACGGTGCCTGCGGATCTGGTTCAGGATGTCTAATTCTTGCATGGCATAACGTGTTCTAGTAGCCGACCTTCTTCCCAGTTAGATAAGCTGCTAACTGGATCTTCTAGAAAGCACCTGCTCGCTCTAGCATTCCAAGATTTCTTCTGCCTTTTCTAGGAGATTCCACATAGACATCTATATGTTCACGCTTTGCACTTTTCTCACCCCCCCCTTTTCTAAATCATGTATGTTACTTTCCTACGGTCTGTTGCCATTTCTGGAGAAAGTTCTCCTTTCAAAGAGAGAGAGAGAGAGAGAGAGAGAGAGAGCTACATTTGCAACCAGCTCTGTGATGTAGATACTCTTTTCGGGGGACTCTGGTGCTTTTACTTTTTTCCATTGGACTTTTGGAAGAAGGAAGATTATATAGTTCAGTTCCATGGAAGGAAAGCATGTTTAGCCTAAAAAAGGAGGCCAAAATTACTTCCTGGTGTCTTCAGTTGACAGAATTTAGGATTTGAGAGGGGAAAAGGAGATGGCTCTTGTTGAAGCTGACTTAGGGCCCTTCTACACAGCCATATAACCCGGAAAATCAAGGCAGAGAATCCACAATATCTGATTTGAACTGGATTATCTGAGTCCACATTGCCATATAGACCAGTTCAATATGGATTTTATATAGCTGTGAAAGGGGCCTCAGAGCTTGGCAGAATTTCTTATTTGGACTGTTTCTCCAGAATCTCTCAGTGTAAAACTGGGGAAGTATGGGAATTGTAGTCTAAAAATAATTTTTCCAAGCTCTGAGTTCAATCACATTAGACTAATCGGTATGAGGCTGCTTCACACAAAGGCACTTCATTTCCCTTTTCCAAAAAAGCACAATTACAAAACACGCGTATCATTGAAGGGAGGATTGCTGCCTGAGCATTTGTTTTAAGTCTTTGCTATTTTAATTGGAGTGTTTGTTTAGTTGTACTTGGTTTTATTTTTTATTATTATGATTGAGTTTTAGTGGCATTTTTCTTTAATGTTTGTTACAAGCTGTTTGGGTCTCATATTGGGGGAAAGGTTGGATCTGAATTTTTTAAAAAATCATGTTTTGTCTAAAATTCAGAAGCAACCAGGATCTAGGAAGAAGGCCCCTGCTAATGGTAAAAGTCATGCATGTTAAGTCTTCCTTTTCTGGAAACCTGAAAGCACTCCAAAAACTAAAACTTTTTGTTGTTGCCACCAATTCAACCTTTGAGGAAAAAAAGTTAGTTACACATCCAGCGCCCACTGAGTGTTTCTCAGAGAGCTCTGGCTCTTCCTCTGTCAGAAATATGATAGGGGAAAGGGAATATTGGGAGGGGGGGACGCGGCTTAACTTACAAAGGACCCTGTAAAAAGCAGGCACCAGAGAAGGGTGAAGTCGGGTTGCCAATGGCTCAGGGATTGTTGGAAACACCTAATCTACACCATGCTCACCCTTCATGCTAAGCACTTTAGAAAATATGACCAAGGCTAAGAAGACCATGGCTTAGATCTACCAGGCAGATGGGAGTTTTCTAATAGTCCCCAAGTCAGGCCAAGAGCCAATGTCATTCAAGGCAGCATCAATTGGAGTATAGTGTCTAGATTAAGAAAAGTACGGTAATAGTCCCACTCTATTCTGTTTGAGTCAGAGCTCACCTGGATAACCCTGTGTCTGGTTCCCTCACAATTGACGAGGGACATGGACTGCATGGAAAATGTCCAGAAACGGGTGACCGAAATGATCAAAGGTTTGGAAACCAGATCTTATTAGGAACAACTTAGGGAGCTGGGGATATTTAGCTTGGAGAAAAGAAGACCGAGAGAAGGGGACATGAGAGTCATGTTTCAGTATTTGGATAGATGACACATTCAACAAAGGGACAAGCTTGTTTCCTCTATAGAATAAGACATAGAGCAATGGATTCAGGTTGCAAAAAAAGAGATCCCTCCTAAACACTAGGAAGAACTTCCTGATTGTAAGAGTTTTAAAATAATGAATACGCTGATTCCGTCTGGTGGAATCCCCTTCTCTGGGGGGTTTTAAACAGAAGATGGTGGCCATCTGTTTGGAGGGTTTGAATTAGGTGTTCCTGCCTGGCAGAATAGGGTTGGACTGGATGATCCCAAGGTTCTCTTCCAGTTTAAGACTTTGGGATTAGAGGCTCCTTGGTGTGGCAAGAGGGCTGGGGCTTTCAAACTTTGGTGCTGGATTTTCCTTAACTGCCTCACAAACAGAAATTGGATGAATCTCCGGGATGCCGAAACTGGGAAAATTCTCTGGCAAGGAACAGAAGACCTCTCCGTCCCTGGAGTCGAACATGAAGGTACTGTTGTGGCTGGAGTCCCAGGGTGGGGCTGCATTTGGACCCAATTCAGGGCTGTTTGCTCATGTTCATGCAGTGCTATCTGTGACCATAAGCTTCATAAAAGCAATATAAGCATTAACAACAGTGAGTCCCCAAGGAGCTTGCTATTTGAATTGAGGAATATGAAAATGGAAGAGGAAGGAAAAGGAGAGTTGACTATAAATAAGTAATGAACATTAGGTAATGCTGTACTTAGACTTCCTGTATTTCTTCGATACATTCAGAAAACGCACTAGAAAAATGCATTGTAGATTTTAATGCAGAAAGAAACATAGAAAACTGCCTTATTCTTAGCTAAACAGTGGGTCCATCCAACATAGTATTATCAGTTACATTGAATTTCAGTATATTATAAATGTTGACCGTAATAACACCAGTAAATTGTTTTTGTTACTCACCACTCTTCATGGCTCAAGGCTGAGCACAACAGAGTTAAAACACATCACCATAAAATAAGATAAAGGTAAAGGTTTCACCTGACATTAAGTCTAGTCAGGTAGTGCTCTTCTCAATTTCTAAGGCAAAGAGCCGGGGTTGTCCTTAGACAAGGTCATGTGGCCAGCATGACTGCATGGAATGCCATTACCTTCCCGCAGAACTGGTACCTACTGCTCTACTCACATTTGCATGTTTTCGAACTACTAGGTTGGCAGAAGCTGTGGCTAACACCGGGAGCTCACCCCACTCTGGATTTGAACTGCCAGCCTTTCAGTCAGCAAGTTCAGCTGTTCAATGGTTTAACCCACTGCACCACTAGGAGCCCACCATAAAATACCTACATTTAAAATACACTACCACAAAACACATATAGTAAAATGCATACTGCAAGGATTGTAATTCAATTCAAATAGAAAGTAAATTTAAAATTCACATTTTAAGTTGAGTGGGTAGGCCTGCCAGAAGAGATAGAGCTTCAGTTGAGTCTTGAATTCTGACAGCTCATTTCAAACAGAATACAGGTGAGGAATGGCACTGCATCTATAACAAGTGAAGGCAGTAAAGAAAAATTCTACTAGAAAAAAATGTAGCTGGTTGAAAGTGTTAGTGGATACATTAATTGTCACAAGTCAGAGAATCATTTTGAGTGGTATATAGTATTGTCAACAGTGACTTTTCAGAAGTTATTTTCAGACGGATTAGTCCCTAAACCTAACTAAAGATTGCTGGTAGTTTCCCATCCAAACACTCTCAGTTCCCAGTCTCTAAAATCAGCTGTAGCTGATAATGCTCAAGATAGTGTGGTGGTGGAAAAAGCATGAAAACAATGAATGTACAATTAAATACTACTCAGTAAAAAGAGGTGAATAAAGAGAATGACATGAAATATTTATTCGGTGTAAATGGCCTCAGAAAATTGGAAGGTTGTTGTGTTCGGTCTCCTTGATATGACGGATGACGCAGAATGTGTGTGTGTGTGTAAGAGGGAAAATGCGAATGAGAGGAAGGCATGCACGCATGAATGAATGGAAAACAATCATTGCATGACGGTTGAATGAAGAGCAGGGAGCGTGGATGTCCCTCCCTGCCTTTCCATTAGGACTTGACCATTAACAGTCCATGGCTGTCAGCCCTTTCCCCCACTAGCAAAATTACCTACATTCCTGGTTACAGCAGTGAATGCTTTAAAATTCTTTAAATCTGTATATTTCAAACTATGTGATTTGCAGAACCGTTAATTTCCTCCCAATGTGCTAGTGATTGGTACCCTATTTATATTGTGTTGCTATAATTCCTGAAAACCTACCAAGGACCAATGGCTCAGTCACACTGCTTTACAAGGGCTTCCTCTTCAACCCAAGGCATGTAGGGAATACGCAGTGCACTTTGAAACCAAATTGCACTTCTAAGAGCGTGGCTTGGCTTCGAATCAAGGCACACTTTTCCATTGCATCTTGATTAAAAACAAGCGTCCTTGTTCAGAAAAGTCCTTTTTTTGCTGTGACTGCATTAAGTTTAAAAGAGCAAACATTCCTTTTTTACTGCTGCAGTGTCACACAAATTATGACGCAGTGCATTGCTTTTTTTGGGCATCCTGAAAAACCATTGGGGAGTTGGTGTGTTTTGCCCCTGGAGAAAAACCTTGTCACTGGCATCATGAGATAAGTGTTGGATCAATCCCAAAGCCTCCCCCTCCCAATTCCCACAGTAGTTTGCTTTCTTAGAGCATCATAGTAGTTGTGATGTACTTGGAAAGCTTACATGCAGGAAATGAGAGTAAGGGTGCATCTACACTGTAGAATTAATGCAGTTGGACACCAGTTTAGGTGCCTTGGCTCAGTGCTGTGGAATGATGGGAGCAGTGGTATTATCAGGTCTTTAGCTTTCTCTGCCAAAGCATTCTGGTGCTGCCCCAAACTACAACTCCCAGGATTCCATAGCTTTGAGTCATAACAGTTAAAGTGATGATTCTAAACAGCATAATTCTACAGTTTAGATGCAACCTAAGAAGCTTCTCTTGCTATTGCTCTCCAGCAGCTGGAAATAAGAGGAATTCAGATAGTAATATGAAGTCATCCTGATTGTAGTTATGGCCTTATCCTCCGTCTATTTTCCTTCTCCAAGTCAGCCAACTTGGTGATTATATCTGAATCTTGTAACAGGCAGTTTGTTATGCACAGTTTGTTATGAACTGTGTGCTCCCCTTTCCCATTAGTCTGAACCCATCACCAGTCATCTTCATCATGATTTCAGGTCTTAGGACTGAGAAAGAAAAACTCTCCGTGCATTTTCTCTGCATCACACATCGTTTTGTCCAATTTCATAATGGTAGGGAATTGGGCTGGATAGCCCTATGATTCTATGATCACATCCCCTGCTTTACTATTTCCTTGCTAAATTAGCACCAACTATTGTGGCCTCTTTTTGGAGATTGACTCCAATCTCCCAGGCTTTTTTTCTGCACATTAGCATCAGTTTGGCAAGTACTCAAATGCAGCAGCATAGCATCTTTCCTTCAAAGACCGATGCAAATCTAAAGAAGAAGGCCAGATGCCTCTTATCTGACTCTTTCCTTTAGCAAAAAGCTCATGAACTTCCTGAGAAGGACCAGAGCTTAGAAAAATTACCTTTTGCCCTACAGAACTGCCCCCAAACCTGAGGATTCTGAAAGTCCAAATAAAAGTAGTGTTTCCACGCTCTATGTTTGAAAAGTAAAGACTTCTTTTTGTTAAAGATTGGATGAAACCATCTTGCAGAAAGAAAAATATTTTAAACAAGCTTAAGAAATGTTTTGAAGACTCTTGATGGCAAGGAAGAACCTAGTTACTGTTGATTGAGGCTAGAGCAAAGGGTGATGGGCAGTTAGTGCAGAGGTTAAGGAACCAAGGCTGTTACATCCATTTTGCATATTTTCCTTTCTTCCTTCTGGAAGAATGTTGTCCTCCTGAACCTGATGTGCGCTCTCAATTACAAAAAGTTAGTACTGTATTTTTAACACACACACAAAATGGTTATCTTTGTGTGTGTTAAAACAAAAACAAAAATATTTGAAATAAGTGTTCGAATATTTTTGTTTTTGTTTAGAGATTCATATATCACCTCCTTTCTGGCTTAACTGGTATTTCAGTTTACTCAACTACTCAGTTTTGTAATTCATTTAATTGTTTCTTAATGTTAAATGGATATCATTTGTTGGTTAGCAAGCAGGCATTTTATAATCCCCCCAAATACATACACCCTGCAGCTGTTGAAACAAAAATCTTGATGTATTTTTTCAAATATGAGAAGCAATGAGGGAAAGCGAGGATTGGACACTGAGAGAAGGTTTTGCTAAATTCCTGTAGTCCATGCTCTGATCTCAAGTTTGGACAAGAAAGAGTTGGCTGGTTGGTTCTCCATTTGCCTTCGTTGCCCCATCTCTTTATGCAGCATGCATTAGCCTTTTGGCTATAATAACAATATTGGAGAGCATGTTAGAAAAGTGTAGCCAGATGGAGGCAATGCAGTGACAGGCCATTAATCTGGCTCCCCCCAATTCCCCATCCACTTTAGATCCCAGATCTTTTAGTCTTTTTATGTACAATGCTTTTTGTAGGAAATCACTGTGCTAACGTGCTTAATACCATTGAGTTTGGTGCCTTACGAATTATACCCCAGCTAAAAAGCTAAAAATACCATAAAACCCTGTGGAATAGCTCCAGCAATGACAATAATTCAGTCTCCATTTCTGTTGTCAAGAGTCCTGGCTGATGTAATGCCCACAGGGATCCCATCATGAAAAAGCACACACACTAAACAGGGAATAAATATAATGTGAATCTGTTTGACTCCAACTTAAGTTTGTTTGGGGCTATGAGACTTAAACACTTCGGCTTAAACCCAAATGGCTGGTCCCAGCTAGAGTAGACATATCGAATCAATGGGATTTGCATAAGTGTTGATTTACCCAGTCTGTAATTGATTTATTGGGCTTGCACTAGCATTTTCTCCATTGCCTGTGCCATCTCAGAATGGATGGCATTGATGGAAATTGCATGCCTCTCCAGATGTGGGAACTGCACCCCAACATTGGGGGGGGTATCTTAGGAATTGGCACCTCTCTTTTCAACATCTGCACCATATGGAAAGTGTTGATTATATAAAGTTTCCCAGATTTTGAGATGTCAAGCCTTAGGTTCTTCAGGCCTGTTCCTATTTGCCAATGCATTCCATGAAGCCGAGGAAACCCTTAGAAGGGATTGTCTAGAGGTCATAAAACTATTTTGAGGGGAAGTGTAACTCCTTAGAACACAACCACTGTGCTGGTTGTAGAATTCTGAATGCTGTGCTCCAAAAGGGAAAGAGTTCAGAGTTTTGGGATTGCCTTGTATTTTGCCTCAAGGGAGCAATGAAGGTGCAGTGAATTGCAAAGGACTGGGAGAGTGCTAAGATGCACACAGATTGTAGGTAAAACAGACACATTACTACACAAATAAAACAGCCTGATTCCACTTTAACTGGAACAGTAGCATCCTATGGAACCCTGGGACTTTGTACTTTGGTGAGGCATGAGGACTCTGGCAAAAAAACCCAACAAAATTCTATCATACTGCAAATCCCAAGATCCCACCACGTGTTTTGGACTTTATCTCCAACAATCCCTAACAATTGGAAAATTGGCTGCGATTTCTGAGAGTTGAAGTCCAAACACCTGGAGGACCAAAGGTTGGGAACCACTGGAGTAGAACCAGAGCAGTTAAAAGAGGAGTCCTGCTGCTTTATTTGTGTGGTATGAAAGGGTCCCAGATATCCAAGCCTAGCTGTCTTTCCATATCAACTGAGATGCCCCAGAGCACCAGGCGTGAGCAGTGGCCAGGAATTTCAAGACCCATTTCATCTTGTACAGAGCTCCAGTGTAGCAAGTTGATCCCCGTGTACAACTGGTGGGCCACTGTGTGACACAGAATGCTGGACTAGATGGGCTGAGGCCCGATTCAGCATGGCTCTTCTTATGTTCTTATGTTCTTAAGTTGCAAACTGCACCATCACTTGTCATTAAGTCCTTTTGTTGGGTAACGAATGTAGCAAAGTTGCATTTTAAAATTAACATACTAAGTAGGAGTTGAAACCACTTTGTTGATATACTAAGTCAACAGTGTCTAGTTACTTTCAAAAGTTACTTTTTAGCTGACATTTTTACAGGAAATTTTCAAACATATAATTCTGATCAATATAGAGAGGGTTTTTTTGTTGCCAAAACAATTGAATGTCAGGAAAATGGAGAAAGGTAGCAAGTGACCTAGCAAGTCATTATCCACCTTTCCAGCAAATAATGCTAACAAAATCCAAGAGTTTAGTGAAAGGTCCCTTGTCCTCTTTCCCTTCCAAGACGTGTCTTCAGAATCCTGTGATATAGAAATGCATTCTGACATCCTCCTGAACCACAGCAAAGTATAGTATCTTTTTCCAGATGGAATACAGTTGTAGTTTAAAACCCAAAGCAGAAACAGTCCAGACATCTGTATTGATTCCTGGCCCATAGGCCCCACTTATATATATTTAGATATTTGGGACTCATGTGAACCAAAACTGTTTTTCTTTCAGCTGACACATGCTTTCTTCACTGAAACCTGAAATAATGGTTTACCTGCCACAAGAGAGCGGATCGTATTGTACTAGATCCCTGAAGCTTCTTTTCATGACAAACCACACACTGTGCAGATAATCCAATGTAAGAGTTTATTAAAAGCAGAGTAGAATATAAGGTGAATATATGAAAAGCAAGCAAATACAAAAAAGGAATCAAAGTTCACCAGGTTATGTCCATAAATGCAAAAGTCCCACAGATTTATTTTTATTTACAGTATTTTTACCTTGCCCTTCTCAACCCCCAAGATGGGACTCCGGGCGGCTTCAGAGAAAGTCTCTAAGATAATTCCAACAATATATGCAAGAACCAGGTACATAAATCCAAGGCAGGCAAAACTATGCCTCACAAAATCAGAACACAGAAACAGCTTGACACTTGATTACATGAATTTCACAGCTCTTCCTGAGAGGTCTGGAACGCAACGTTGCTGTCACTATGATTTTATCAGCATGAACTACTTTTAAAAGCCAAAAATCCCAACCATGAGATCACTTCTTTTGCACCTGCTCCCGTTATCTCTGAGGCCTTGGAGAAGCAAGTCCTTAATTGCTGGCCCTGTTGTCTTAGCCCTAATCTCTCTGACCTCGACAAACATTCATCTTCCCCAATTTCCTCGGACTGCACTTCTGGTAGGTTCCTATGAGAACGGCCTTCACTGTTCTCTTGGGAACTACCAGGAGAAACCAAAGCATTGCTGCCAGAAGATTCCAAAACATTTCTCTCTGGGCCCTCGGAATCTCTCCCAGCATCCCCAGCCTCAACTTCTGAACACTCAGAATATGACCAGGCCACAACAGATAGGTTGTCTTGTTTGGGTAGAAATCCAGCCTTTGTCTGTTTTTCCTCTGTTCTTCAGCCTCATTGTTCTGTACAAGAGCAGGGTTTGGTTTTTCTCTTTGGAATCATGATCTGATTTCCTTTCCTCTCGTAGCTCGTGTCCCGAAGAAAATTTTAAAATGCAAGGCTGTGTCTCGGGAGCTAAACTTTTCATCATCAGAGCAGATGGAGAAATTCCGACTGGAACAGAAAGTGTATTTCAAAGGACAGTGTCTAGAAGGTAAGGTTCTGTTCTGGTTCTCTACAATCATTCAGAAAGTTCTTGGTAGGTCAGAATACGTGTCTGTCTTTCCTTTCTTCAGTCTCTCAACTAGATGTCTTGGATGAAAAGGCCAGCAACCTTATCCTGTTGTAGACCACATATTTTGCATCAGAGGTATAAGTGCCAGTGGGCCCAGAAACAAAATGTGCAAATGGCCCATCCTCTCTCGCATGACCATGGTCCTAATTTTGTCTGCCACAGGAAAGATGGCAACGAGGCACTGAAAGATATACGATCCCATTGCCCAGAGACATGTGATAGTCCTCTTCTGTTCAGTGACCAGAATTGCTGCAGTCCTGTTTTGCAAGCAGATAGTCCTAGGTTCCTTCGTCTGCTTCTGATAAATGCTTGGGATCAATCAGTAAACAGACAGACTGCATGGTATTGCCATTCAGAGGGCTCCATGGTCTCATGTAGGATTTTTACTTGCACCAATTCAAGGGACTCTTACAGTACATATGTTTATTTTCTTTGAGACTGGAAATGTAGCTTTCTCCTCAATTGAACTGTGGTGATGGAATGCAAATGTTTCCCCAGTGATGCCTAGCAAGCCTAGAGGTTCATTTAAATAGACACAATGTTCTGAGAAGAATTAATAAAAGTGTTTGTCAGAGATACATTGGTTGTTAGGACCAAAGCTGAGCAATTTGTTAAAGTTAATACCAGTTTAGGATTATCCAGGCAGGTCTTTTATTTATTTATTTATTTATTTATTATTTACAGTACTTATACCCTGCCATTCTCACCCCGAAGGGGACTCAGAGCGGATCACAGAACACATATATATGGCAAACATTCAATGTCGATTATACAATGACAAGACAGACAACAGATAGGTGTATATGTTTGCCTTTTTCTCTTCATTCGGCATCTTTTGGAGGCTGTGCTCAGTTCCACAGGGGGGTGCTGTCACTTTCTTTGTTCATAAACTTTCCTCTGAAATGCCGTGCCTAAAATACCTCCCTGTTTAATGCGGTTCCTATTAATCTACTCACATTGTTGTTTGCTAGGTGGGCGGGGAGCTGGGCTGGAGATCAAGAGCTCACCCTGATCCGACTTCAAACTGTCAACCTTTCGGTTGGCAAGATTTACTGCAGCTGGTGATTATCCTGCTGTGCTAAAGCGGGGCTGATTACTTAAATTATCTAGAACCAATGATAGTTTAGGCAACTGTTTGCTGTCCAGATCATTGTTTCCATGGGTGTTCACAGAGCTAGTAAGGATCAGGGTGTTTTCCTTTTACATCATAACTTATTTCTAGCCCTACCTTATATTTATGATTCTCAGGACAAATACAATTTGAAAACCCCCATGTCCACAACCTGTCTTGTACTGCCTTTCATTCCTTCTTCCTCTTTGCAGAATGGTTCTTTGAGTTTGGCTTTGTGATTCCTAACTCCACAAACACTTGGCAGTCCTTGATAGAAGCGGCTCCCGAGTCACAGATGATGCCTGCTAATGTTCTAACGTGAGTTGCTGCATCCAAATCCGTGTGGAGTGTAGACCTCAGCCAGAGGTACCTGGAATATGGCAAAGGATGGAAAGGACAGGGTGGGGAAGGGGTTCCACGTTTGGTGCTGTCTCCTTCACAACTGTGCCTGTTCTCTGGCTCAAGTGATCAAAATGATATGTTGAATGCCTTAAGTCAGTTATATCATTTGCAGGTCTCTGCATAGATTGTCACAGTTCTGCTAATCATAAGGGAGGGGGCTGCATCTTTGTGGGGCATTAAAGGACCCAAATCTGCTTGTTGGAAACCTTGGTCTTCTCTCCCCCTAAGTCTCTTTGCTTAGATCAAGGGTGTCCAACCTTTTGGCCTCCCTGGGTCACATTAGAACAGTGCTTCTCAACCTGTGGGTCCCCAGGTGTTTTGGCCTACAACTCCCAGAAATCCCAGCCAGTTTACCAGCTATTAGGATTTCTGGGAGTTGAAGGCCAAAACATCTGGGGACCCACAGGTTGAGAACCACTGCATTAGAAGAAGAATGGTCTTGGCATAAAACTGAAGCCATGCTTTTGTTTTGGGCCACATTCCTAGCCATCCTGGGTCACAAATAGCAAGAGCATACAGCGCACATTGGTACCATTCCTAGTACAGAATACACACTTGAATCCGTGTCCTCTTGCTCTTTATCTTATTAATTTTAACAGTTTTTCATTTGGTTGATGTGTGTTTTTCGGGCTGTATCTCTCCTGACGTTTTGCCTTATCTATGGCAGGCCTCCTCAGAGGTTGTGAGGCCTGTTGGAAACTAGGCAAGTGAGGTTTATGTATCTGTAGAATGTACAGAGTGGAAGAAAGAACTCTTGTCTGTTTGAGGTAGGAGTGAATGTAGCAATTGGCCACCTTGATTAGCATTTAATGGCCTAGCAGTTTTCAGTGTCTGGCTTCTTACTGCTTGGGAAGCTTCTTTATTGGGAGGGTGATTAACTGGCCCTGATTGTTTCTTGTCTGGAAATCCCGTGTTTTAGAGTGTTGCTCTTTATTTATGATTTCAGAGATTTTTTTAAATACTGGTAGCCAGATTAAATGCTAATCAAGGTGGCCAATTGCTACATTCCCACCTATCTCCTACAGACAAGAGTTCTTTCTCCCACCCTGGACATTCCACAAATATATAGACCCAATTTTCCTAGTTTCCAACCTCTGAGAATACCTGCCATAGATGCAGGTGAAACGTTAGGAGAAAATGCTTCTGGAACATGACCATACAGCCCGGAAAACACACAACAACCCAGGGATTCCGGCAGTGAAAGCCTTCGACAATACAGTTTTTCATTTCTTCTCACCAAACTGTTAGCAATTATAACACAAATTATGGATAATACTCTGATATTTGTAAATGTACCGTATTCTGATTATTCCATTCCATTGTCGTTTACAAAGTACGTGCTCAGGAAGTGGGCAATTGAATTACAAAATCTTAATGTTTTAAGTAGCTTGATGATTTTGTGATGGGCCGCATTTATAGGCGTTCTGGGCCACATGCAGCCCATGTGCCACAAGTTGGACAGGCCTGCCCTAAGTCAATTGTGTGATTTGTAGGTCTCTGCAGTATTTGTTAGCATTCTACTAATCGTAAGTGGTAGGGCTGCAGCTTTGTGGTGCATTAGAAAAACCCCACCTGTCTGTTGGAGACTTTGGTCCGATCTCACCCTAAGTCTCTTTGCTTAGGGTCAGGCGTTATCAAACAGTGGCCCTCCCGCTGTTTGGACCTCCAACTCCTAGAGGACCTAGCCGGCTTGTTCGATTTTCAATAATTCTGGGAGTTGGAGGCCCAAACAGCTGGAGGGCTGCAGTTTGAGAATGCCTGGCTTAGATAGCCATGGTTTTCACGGGGTTTTTGGCCACATGTCAGGCATCAGAAACGACCCTTTTTCCGGCTTCCCATTTGTCTTTGCCTGACCTGTTTTCTTCCTTTTTCCTTCTTCTGCAGCGGGAACGTTATCATAGAAACCAAGTTTTTTGACGACGACCTCCTCGTAAGCACTTCCAGAGTAAGACTGTTCTACGTTTGAAAGAAGACCAGGGTGGGTTTGGGCCTGGCTTAGTTCCCCTGCTCCCTCCCTCCACACACAGAGACCCCTGGTTCCTGGTGCCGAATCCCCTCCCCACCCAAACTGTGTCAAGTGGAAGACTCTCTCTCTCTTCCTTTAGGCAGCGACAGCTCAATGCAAGTTGTGAACTTTGCCCATCGCTCTGTCTCTCTTCCTCCTGGCTGGGTGAGATTGAGCCAAAATAAGATGGGTCACCATCTCCTTGAGTCTGGGGAGGGGCAAGGGAGGGGAGAGGACTCTGTTAGAGACCCCAACAGGGCCAGCCAATGGGCATGAAGGATCAAGATTTGTAAATTATGTTTAGTTTTTTTAAAAAAAAGGAAACAAAATGCTTTGTATGTCTCTGTCCCTTAGTACCCCATTCTTGGTGGGCGCTACATATCATTGTTTGTTTTCAAGTTAACACGTTTTCTTCTCTCCGTTTTCGTTTTTCTTTCTTTTAAGTCCATATGTAACAGGTTCAGATGTCATCCCTCAAACCCCTTGCTCCTTAAACTTGTAAAATAGACTGTGATATTATTACATATGTAATTAAAATAAATTTCTGAATTAAAAAAAGCAAACATTCCTACCGTTCAAGGTCCTAGTAATTTTTTTCCCCATTTTCCTTGGAATATCCTCCCATTCAAAAACTTCTGGGAAGATTCTGATTTACAAGAGCATCTAGAACAGTGTTTCTCAACCTTCCTAATGCCGTGACCCCGTAATACAGTTCCTCATGTTGTGCTGACCCCCAACCATTTTTTTTTGTTGCTAATTCATAACTGTAATTTTCTACTGTTGTGAATCATAATGTAAATATCTGATATGCAAGATGTATTTTCATTCACTAGACCAAATTTGGCACAAATACCGATACACCCAAATTTGAATACTTTTGAGGTTTGGGGCGGGGGTAATTTTATCATTTGGGAGTTGTAGTTGCAGAGATTTATTGTTCACCTACAATCAAAGAGCATTCTGAACTCCACCAACGATGGAATTGAACCAAACTTGGCACACAGATCTCCCATGACCAACAGAAAATACTGGAAGGGATTGATAGGCTCTGACCTTGAGTTTTGGAGTTGTAATTCACCTACATCCAGAGAGCCATGTAGACTCAAACAATGATGGATCTGGACTAAACTTGGCATGAATACTCCATATGCCCAAATGTGAACACTGGTGGAGTTTGGGAAAATAGACCTTGACATTTAGGAGTTGTAGTTGCTGGGATTTATAGTTCGTCTACTATCAAAGAGCCCCTTTCTGATGGTCTTTGACAATCTCTCTGAAACCCCCCTTGCGACACCCCCCCCCCCCTCGGGAACCTGATCCCCAGGTCGAGAAACACTGATCTAGAAAGAATGAGGTGATAGTAAAATCAGATATAACAGTTTTGGTCATCGAGGATCTGAGGATGATATGGCTCCGTAGTCGCCAACACCAGCAACCCTTTAAAAAAAAGTTGGGTGAAGGCTTGGCTGGATTCTTTCACTCTTCGTAAAGGCTGTGTCTTATTTTATCCAGAAATCCAAATACTCCAAAAACTAGAGCTTTTGCTACCAGCCAACCACTCATATCTTGTATAAATATTTAGTACCTATAGCAGAGTAGAATGCAGTGTAGCTAGTGCAATATATGAGCTTATGGTAGGAAATGAGGAGAAGTACACAAAATGTTTTGCTAAGGTTTTGTTGCAGGTAATACATCTGAGATAAAAGAGTAGATAGACCAAAGAAAGTTAACTAACTTTGATAGAAGAGGCCCTAATGTTGTCTCTCATATCTGTGTGCAAGGCAGAAAGGTGTTTCTTTCTCAAAAAGATAATAAACCACTAAAGACTTTGGGGAAGGAGGGGAAAGTGACTTCTTCATGCCTCAAGGAAGCGACATAGAACTAGGAAACAGAAATGGAAAGCAAGACAGAAGGCATGCACCGCAGGGTTCCCTCTCTCCCCAATCACTCTTTCTATACATCGTTGATGCTTCTTCACTTCCAGCATTTACACCTTTGGGAAAAGGGGCTAGTCACGCAACCAAAGTCTGCGGATTTTATTTTCAGAAGCCTTAATGGGAGAAAGAGAACAAGGAGGAGGACTCTGCTTGCACAAGGCTAACAAAAAGGTCCCAAATGCTTCCACTGTCCATATGGCCAATGGTAGCACACGGCCGGTACTCTAGAATTCCATTGGATGTTACCTGCATCAAGCCCAGAAGGAATGAAAAAGAATAAAGTATTTTCCTTTCTCTCTCTGGCAGTTTTGATAAAATAGCAGAAAACATCCTGATAGCCAGGGAGAAAACCTGAAGAAAAATTCAGCTGGAACTGGACATGTGACTAGCTCCCTTTCCCACTTCACTTATGTACAAGTAGTCCCCAAGTTATGAACAAGATAGATTCTGTAGGTTTATTCTTAAGTTGAATTGGTATGTAAGTCAAAACAGGTACTTTTTAAAGTATTATTTATTTACAGCATTTGCATTCCACCCTTCTCACCCTTAAAGGGACTCAGGAAGGATTACAGAACACATACCTCCTGCCAAATCTATCTATCGCAGTGGTTCTCAACCTGTGAGTCCCCAGATGTTGGCCTTCAACTCCCAGAAATCCTAACAGATGCTAAATTGGCTGGGATTTCTGGGAGTTTTAGAAGAAGAAGAATAACTCCATTTCCCTGAAGTCATTTTAACTTAAAAGTGTAGTGATCAGATAAAGGAACTTGATTTTTGGGCATGGTTAAGGACCATCTGTCAAAGGAATAGTCAATCAAATGCACAAGAGAACATCCAGATATTTCGTTCCTTACAAAACATGGATAGGGAGGGTGCTAGCCTGATCTCTTTGGGGAGGGAGTTCAAGAGATGGGGATGGGAGCGAAAGAAGAACCTTCCCAGAAGATCTTAAAGACCGTGTGGGCTCGTAGGGGGAGATACGGTCACAAATATAGACAGGTCCTGAACCATTTAGAGCAGAGGTGCTCACACTTTTTCAGCATGTGAGCTACTCTTAAAGCAACCAAGTCCAAAAGATCTACCTGCCCCCGCTGCCGCGCATTCCCACCGCCGCACGCTCTTACCACCGCGCGTGCTCCTGCTGCTGTTTTCCGCCGCGCAGCGCTTCGTCCGCCTGCGGGGCATTGCAGGAAGGAGAAAGCACGAGGCGGGGCATCCAGAGAGAGTGCTCTGCCCTGCCTGTCTCACTGGCAATGGAGGCTGAACAGCTGCTTCTCGACGGGAGAGAGCCAGGGCGATACCTCCAGAGGCCCCGCCTCGTGCTTCCTTCTTCCTGCAATGCCCCGCAGGTGAAAGAAGCACCGTGACAGTGGAAGCCAGCAGCAGGAGCGCGAGTGCGCGCAGGGTGTGTGCGCGCATGGCAGGAGAGCCCCATCCGGCTGGTGAGGCCCGAAGATCACCTGGAAGAGGGCCGAAGATCTACTAGTAGCTCCCGAGCTACCTAATGAGCACCCCTGATTTAGAGCTTGTAATACTTGTAGTCCAAAACACCTGGGGACCCACAAGTTGAGAACCACTGATCTAAAGCTTTGGCTAACAAACGGAAGGGTTAACGCCCTGTGGTGTTTGTTTTGCTGCTTGTGCCCCTGTTCAGAAGATTGCACCCCACTTTTTGTCCTTGTGATAGTGGGATATTGAAAAGTTTTGCTTGTTGTAGAAACAAGGATTGGTGATAAAGCTTCAGTGGAAACCCTTTTCCCCCGAATTCCTCCGGGGAGATGTGGCGGGATATAAATAAAGGTATTCCAGAATCTGAAAAACCTCATCTCAAGCATTTTACCTAAAAAAGTCTCAATATGAACAAGATGATTTCTTAAAACTCCAGCACTCCAATGCTCACTGCAGCGCAACTGTACATCCCTGAAATGTAGGGTGCAATTTTTTTTCTGCAGAAATTCCCCAGAGGAGATGACTTTCCAATGCTATATCCTTCATAGAAATGCTGACACATATTTTGATGTTTATCCATAGTTGTGTGGGCTTTTGCAGTGCAGTCACTCATGTTAGATGCACTAAATATAGGATATGAGCTCCTGTAAGTTACTCTTATAAGGAGAGAGCAATGTGTTGTCGAAGGCTTTCATGGCTGGAATCACTGGGTTGGTGTAAATCTTTTAGGCTGTATGGCCATGTTCCAGAAGCATTCTGGAACATGGCCATACAGCCCGAAAAACATACAACAATCCAGAGATGGCAATCTTTCTAATAAGAAACATAGTTCAGCCAGTTCTATTGAATCCGATTTTTCTCAGCTTAAAATGGAATTTATAAATAATGTATAGAAATTGGATCAATGAAGTTGTGACTCCAACTATGTCTTTGCCAAAGATATATTAAAATGCCCTTTCCCTGAAGTATAAAAAGGCTATGTGTCTTTAAAAAAAACCATAGTATTCTTTCTAGTGTAATTATTTTTGTGAAGAATAAGGACAATATATTTTGTTTACATGATTATAAATTGCTGTTATGTATGTGCCTACCAAGTCCATATAAACCTTTGAGTTTAACATCTCAACCAAATGTACCAACATTATTTAGAATACTGGAAATTTGTCCAATTCTACTTTCCCCAGAAAATCTGTATCACTGCCTCTCCTTCCATCACACACACACCTTCAATGTCTCAGCATTTTGCCTGTAATCCACAGAGCGGGAGAAGCGAGGAGCAGCAACACATGGGCCATAGAACCATAGGGTTGGAAGAGACCCCAAGGGCTATCTAGCCAAACCCCATTCTGTCATGCAAGAAGCCACAATCTTGTGTGTGCCCCCCCAACTCTCAATATGACATCCCTTCAATTATTAAATATGGCTCTCATAGCCCCTAGGGCAGTGTTTCCCAACCAGTCTGCCGGGGCACACTAGTGTGCCTTGAGCGATCATCAGGTGTGCCGTGGGAAATTGGAACCTCCAAAGGGGGGGGGAGTCTAGTGTGTTGAAGTATAAAAACCCTAAGAAACCTACCTCAATAAAGGCGCAAAATTCCAAACACCCCCCCCCCACCCGTTGTCTACTTGGTCTCTCCTCTCCATGCATTGGGAAGGCCCGCCTCCCTTTCCCCAAGTAGAGACCTCCTCTTGCCTCCTGGGGGTTCTGTGTGGGAAGTTTGGCCCAGTTCTATCATTGGTGGGGTTCAGAATGCTCTTTGATTGTAGGTGAACTATTAATCCCAGCAACTACAACCCCTAAATGTCAAGGTCTATTTCCCCTGAACTCCATCTGCGTTCATATTTGGCCATATTGAGTATTCATGCCAAATTTGGTCCTGATCCAACATTGTTTGAGTCCACAGTGCTCTCTGGATGTCGGTGAACTACAACTCCAAAACTGAAGGTCAATGCCCACCAAACTCTTACAGCATTTTCTCTTGGTTATGGGAATTCTGTATGGGAAGTTTGTGTCTTTCTGCCATTCCTGCCAGGATATCTATGTTGAGTTCATTGAAACAGGCCCAGGTTTCACACTGAGTGTATAAATACATTTTAAAAAACATATTAACTATATGTATTACTGTGTTAGAGTCATTTTGGTTGGTGGTGTGCCCCAGGATTTTCCAAATGTAAAAAATGTGCCGCGGCTCAAAAAAGGTTGGGAAACACTGCCCTAGGGCTTGGCTTTCAGATTTTGATCATTTTGGTTGCCCTTCTCTAGGCAATTTCCAGCTCCTCGATTTCCTTGAATTGTGATGCCCAGAACTGGACATGGGGCTATTCTAAGTGAGTTCTGACCAAAGCAGAATAAAGTGGGACTATGACTTCTCTCAGTCTAGACCAGGGGTTCTCAACCTGTAGATTCCCATGTGTTTTGGCCTACAACTCTCAGAAATCCCAGCCAGTTTACCAGCTGTTAGGATTTCTGGGAGTTGAAGACCAAAACATCTGGGGCTCCACAGGTTAAGAGCCCTTGGTCTAGACCAGTGTTTCCCAACCTTTTTTGAGTCGCGGCACACTTTTACACTTGCAAAACCCTGGGGCACACCACCAACCAAAATGACACAAAGTGACACTCAAACACAGTAATACATATAGTTAATATGTTTTTAAATGTATTTATACACTCAATGTGAAACCTGGGCCTGTTTCGATGAACACAACATAGATATCCTGGCGGGAATGGCAGAAAGACACACATGAAGGTCTTGCTCAACAGCTGGGAGTTATAATTCACCCGCAATCAAAGAGCATTCTGAACTCCACCAATGATGGAATGGAATCAAACTTCCCACACAGAACTCCCATGATAAAGAGAAAATACTATAAGAGTTTGGTGGGCATTGATCTTGAGTTTTGGAGTTGTAGTTTACCTATATCCAGAGAGCACTGTGGACTCAAACAATGTTGGATCAGGACCCAACTTGGCATGAATACTCAATATGCCCAAATGTGAACACAGATGGAGTTTGGGGGAAATAGACCTTGACATTTGGGAGTTACAGTTTCTGGGATTTATAGTTAACACACAATCAAAGAGCAACCTGAACTCTTGCAACAATGGAATTGAACCAAACTTGGCAGATTGAACTCTCATTACCAACAGAAAGTACTGAAAGGGTTTGCTTGGGAATTGACCTTGAGTTTGGAAGTTGTAGTTCACCTACACCCAGATAGCACTGTGGACTCAAACAATGTTATGTTGTTGTTTGTTTTCTATTCAGAATCACAATGTTGGAAGGAGGCTCGCCACTTTAAGGTCCCTAAAACAGGCATGGGAAAACTTAGGCCCTCTGGGTGCTTTGGAGTCCAACTCCCACCATTCCTAACAGCCTGAGGCCCTTTCCTGCTTGAGTGGCTGAGGGGGGGAAAGGAAAAAGGCCTGAGACTGCTAGGAATGGTGGGAGTTAGAGTCCAAAACACCTGGAAGGTCCCAGTTTGCCCATGCCAGCTTTCGACAGAGACCTCTTCCTCCCCTTCCCCTCCGCGCCATTTCTTCCCCCTCCTGCCCAACACGTACTTTTTCTTCTACACTCGGGCTCCCTTCTTCCCAGCCTCGCTCTGCTCGCTTTGCTCACACTGCCGCTTCTGCCGCCATTTTGATCTGAGGGGGCAGCGTAAGCGTCTTCAGTAGGGGAGGGGGAGGGAGGAAGACGTGGGGCGAGTCTGCGCAGTAGCACCCGCATGGGTCACGTCTTCCTCCCTCCCCCCTCCCCTCCCGCAGAAGCGTCAGCGTGAGCAAAGCGAGCAGAGCGAGGCTGGGAAGAAGGGAGCCCGAGTGGAGAAGAAAAAGTGTTCGGCAGGAGGGGGAAGAAAGGGTATTGGAGGTTCCAATTTCCCAGGGCACACTGGTTGGGAAACACTGGTCTAGACTCTAGACAATATACTTGTGTTGATGCAGGCTAGCATCGCATTGCCTTTTTTATCTGCAGCATCACATTTTGACTCATATTCAGCTTGAAGTCTTCTAGATCCTTTTCACATGAACTGCTTTCAAGCCAGGTGTCACTCATCCTATAACTGAGTCCAATCCAAACCCACTATTCCTTCCTAAGAGTGGCACCCTCAATCTTCATGGGCTTGGCTACATTTTGTACTTGAGTTGAATGCCATTCCCTTATCTGCTGGTTGCTTCCAGCCCTGCGTGGCATCCTTGATGGGGGTCTAATTCCTGCAGCTAGCAGGATTAGTTCATATGAAGCTCATGGGATAGATTCACACATAGCAAACTGCGTTCAACCCTTATGCCATCTTTCCATAGATGTAGTTGTATGAGGAACGCTCAGTGGGATAGCAAATGGTACAGCAAGGATGGCGAAGAACTGAGACTGGAGGCATTTTCGATCACAGCTGCATTAATCTCCGGCCACTGACCATCCTCAGAGGGATGTGTGGGCGTTTGGAGGCCAAGACATATGGAAAGCCAGATGTTCCATGCAACATCTGGAGAGCTGCACGATTCCCACTTCAGCACTAGTCCTTCAGCGCTAGTGACGCACTATTTTTGAAATGGACTCTCTTTAAAACCAACACTGCTGACAAATTACCAGTAATAAGTAATATGGAGGCCATGTGAAAAACATAATAATGAAACAAGCAATGGCTGGTGTATACAGTATCTGAAATCTAGCACTTTGGGAATTTCTCTTTGCCTCCCCTTTATTGAATATAAAAACAGTTCAAAAGGTAAATTGTCCATAAGAATAGCAATGCAATCCAAAGGCTTGAAGCAAACAATGTCCAAAACAACTTGGTAAAGTAATCCAAAGGCTTAAGCAGGGCTCCGCGCAGCAATGCGGATTCAGGAACAAGGCAAGGTAAATGCAAGGCAAGACTTGATGGCCACTAGCCAACTTAGCTCCGTGGACCAGCCGCTACACGTCTGCTCAGAAGAGGCGTGGCGAAGTACTGGGGATTCGTTCCCCGGGTCCTATACTTAATCTTTTCGGCCGAGGTCCCCGACGCTCTAGGCTTCGTCGTCTCCAATCTCTGCTGACAGACCTCGGCCTGTCTAGGCTGTGGTACCATCCCCTTCTGCTAGACTCAATGCTTCGTCTCCTATCAAAGGTTCGGCCTTGTCTCCCAGCACCTGGGTCTCTATCTTCATGAGAGCTCTCCTCCTAGAATCTTCCCAGCTGCTCTCTTCCATGTTTTCACTCACAGGATCTTGGGAGCCTCTCCCACCCGGCCGTTCATAACTTTCGCTATCAGTGCTTTCCATGTGCACCTGGTTATCTATGTCTACGTAAGGGTCAAACCAACCTCCTTCCCATGCCAAACTTTCTGTGGGCGAAGGAGGCCCACTGATGGGAAACTGTCCTTCTTCTAACCCTTCCAAATCCTCTTCTGAATCTGGCTCTGCGGCTGCAGGCCCTAATGCCAATGGGACCCCGGGTCCTAGCCCCTGTTCTCCAGGCACAAACGAGAACTGCTGTGCTACACTCCCAAAGCTGTGTCTCAGGTGGTGAAGCAAAATTTGAAAGGGTTCCTGGAGGAGATCAGTCCCTTCCCACTCCACTGGCATCACAAGCTGCTCAATATGTAGCCATATACAGAAAGACAGAAAAAATGCACCAGGGTACTAGACTCATGAATGGACAGGAGAAACTATCCCACTAAGGCAGTGTTTCTCACCCTTCCAAATGCTGCAATATAGTTCCTCATGTTGTGGTGACCCCCAACCATAAACTTATTTTTGTTGTTACTTCATAACTTTTGCTCATGTTATGAATCATAATGTATATATGTGATATGCAGGATGTATTTTCATCCACTGGACCAAATTTGGCACAAATACCCAATACACCCAAATTTCAATACTGGTGGGGTTGGGGGGGGGGGGGAATTGATTTTGTCATTTGGAAGTTGTAGTTGCTGAGATTTATAGTTAACCTAAAATCAAAGAGCATTCTGAATTCCACCTATTCCAAGTTTGGATTTGAACCAAATTCGGCACGCAGAACTCCCATGACCAACTGCAAATACTAGAAGGGTTTGCTGGGCATTGACCTTGAGTTTTGGAGTTGTAGTTCACCTACATCTAGAGAGCACTGTGGACTCAAGCAATGATGGATCTAGAACAAACTTGGCACAGATACACAATATGCCCAAATGTGGAGTTTGGGTAAAATAGACCTTGTCATTTGGGAGTAGTAGTTGCTGGGATTTATAGCTCACCTACAATCAAAGAGCATTCTGGACCCCACCAACGATAGAATTGGGCCAGACTTCCCACACAGGATCCCCATGACCAAGAGAAAATAATGTGACGGTCTTTGGTGACCCCTCTGACACCTCCTGACCCTAGGTTGAGAAACACTGCTCTAAAGTCTTTTAAAGATCCAGATTCAAATTGCCTGAACATTGTGAAGAATGTTGTGATGCTAAGAGCAGTCTGTCAACGGAATAGGCTACATCGGTCATGCTTCCTAGGACATCTTTAAAGAGGTGGAATGGCCATTTCTCCAGAGTGCTGCAGTTGTGGATTCCTCCAAGTTGGATGGGACTGTATGGCCCTAGGGATCCCTTTCCACCTGATCATTTGGAGCTCTTTCCTGCAGATCATCCAGTCGGCTTCACCTCCAAGCCCCTTCCTTGAGCTTTCTCTGTGTTCCACCAAGACCAGAGGGGAGCACTGTGCATAAAGGACTCTGAATTCGGATTATCCCATGTCGCCAGTGAAATGCAGGATGTGGCCTCACCCAAAGACTTTCTGTGAGCAGCTGTGCAGCCCTGCTTCCTTGGTTCCTATAGAAACTACCTCCCCGAGGGAGTTGCATCCTTTGAGGGCTGTATTCGTTGCATCTCGTTGCCATGGTGCTGTCATCAAAACAGACCCCAGGAGGGATGCAGGTGAGAGGAGTTTTGGTCTCGGCTCACTAAGAGGGATACAGAAATAGCTGTGGTTTGGGATGTCTTGGGGTAAGGGTGAAATAAACCCAACCATTGTCTCCACTGTACACTCTATGAGCTTCATGGTGTTCACCACAGTCAGAGGAACAGAGCTGGCAATATGGCAATTGGCATACAGGCATGTAAGTTTCCTTTATGACCATTTTGGGACGCTGCAGAGGTTAACCTAGTATACTCATCTTCCACAGCTGTAGCACCCATGGGTCCGCCCGGGCCACGGGGGAGGGGTGACGCACCGGGGGTCCCGTTGGCATTGGGACCCGCACAGGCGGAAAGGGACTCGGAGGATGAGTTGGAAGGCCCAGAGCAAGATTGGTCAGTCGTGCCTTTGCCCAGTCCACCGGCAGAGAGTTTAGCCTGGGATTTTGAATGGGAGCATTCTCCGGGAAGGAGCGGACCAGGTGGAGATGGGAGGCAGCGAAGCAGATAGCGGAGATAGTTATGAATTCCCAAATGGCCGAGGTTCCCAGGAGCTGGCCGAGCAGCAGATGGAGGCTAGCGGATGGGAAACTTTCAGGCTGCTTCTCAGGAAGATAGCGATACTAGGCTGGAAGAGCGGGGCCGTTTCATAACAGGCGCAGGGACATAGAGGAGGGCAGGAGGAGCTGGCATCTGTCCCTAGACCGCCACCGTTCGGAAAGTAGAGACTGGAGGCGCTGGCCCTAGATCGTGGGGGTCCCGGCCGAGGATTAGATCGGGCCCGTGGGAACTGATCCTCAGTTCTCCGGCCACGTCTATACTGAATAGGCGCGAAGTGGAGTGGGACCACAAGCTAACAGTGGTCATCAAGCCTTGCCTTGCCTTTGCCTTGTTCCCTGAGCCGCAGTGGTTTGGCGGCACCTTGCCCTGGTTCCCTGATTCGCATTGGATTGCGAAACCTTGTCCTGTTTCCTGATCCGCATTGGTTTTGCGGAGCCTGCCACGCTTCAAGCTATTTGCTACCATACTTTGGACTATTTGCTTTATACTTTGAACACTTGCATTTTTATTGGACTATATACCTTTTTTGGGCTGTTTTTATACTCAATAAAGTAGTTAGCCTTTGCTACGTCTCCGTGTGTGTGTTAAAGGGGCAGTTCTAAGTCGGCAGTTGTGACAACAGCACCCAAAGGCCTGCTTAAATAATTATTGCCTACTCCTTATGGATCAAGGTGGGGTCCAACATGGTTAAAACAGACAGATACAACACCATTAAAGTGTATGTATTGAAATACGATAAAGACGGACACCAATATCAATAGCATGTAGGCCTGCCAAAAGAGAGGGCTCTTCAGTCGCATCTTGAATTTTGACAGTCGATTCAGGGCCCTTCTACACAGGCCCTAAAATACAGAAGAAAGCGGGATAAAAGGGTTGGCGGCTAAATTACATTTAATGAAAATGCTTACTGATTTGCATTAACAACTGAAAAGCATGATCAAAAAAGTGTGCTTAGAACCCGATTTCAGCTGGAAAATGCGCATATTCACATGACCATATATCCCTGCACTCAAGAAAAACACCTTATTTTGTTCCTATATGCTGGTGTGGACTGCTTCAGAACATGTGCGCATTTTAAAATCCTGAAACAGCTGATCCGGGCTGTAAACAAATGGAGCCACTGACACAAAGGTGGACGCTCAAATGGAAAACTCAAATGGAAAACAATTCCCATGAGAACTCTCTGTAACAATTCCTTTGTTCTGATGTTTATGAAATTGAACAAAGCTCGAATTTACACAGTGAGCACCCCCACGGCAGAGAAGTGACCCCAAAGAGAAGTGGGGTTCAAGAGGGCAAATGTAAAGGCTGCAGGAGGATGAGGAGAAATAATGGCAAGAAATCTTCTTGTGTGCACAATCAAACATCGGCATCAGTGCATATGAGATCCAGCATATCTCAGAGCGTTTTATTTTTTTAAAAAAAGAATACCCCCTATCTACACTTATCAGACATCGTAAATACGTTTTCCTTACGGATGAACTAAAAAAACTAAACATGAGATTTAGATGGGAAAGAGATGAAGGGATCATGTCGACACACAAAGGACAAAAATTTTGGCTGACTTCAGAAGACAAGGCCAAAGAATTTTATAAAGCTACAAAAAAGACAAAAATATTAAACTACCACAAAAACATCCCGGAGAAGGGGAAGAAATTAAAAAGGGAAAAATCAAATCCCCGAAAGCTCTGGAAACAACCACTGCCTTGTATCCAATAAAGGAGGATGAAGATGCTGAAAAGGACATAGACAACCCGGATTAGAAGAAGCAGAGTAAAATAATGACTGAACTCACAAAATAAATATAATGCTATACTAAATACTATTAATGGACTAGATTATATAGAGAGATGGGGATGTTTCCCTATGAATAGAAATGGCTATATTAAGTATGTTTGATTTAAATATGTTCTAATGATGCAAAAATTGAAATTATTTAGAGGGGTTTTTTTTGGTAAAATTATGGAAATGAGATAAAATTTCTTAAAAGGGTTAAGGGTGGGACAAGATAAGATGAATTAAGGAGATGGAGTAATTAATGATCAGGCTGAGACAGAGTAAGAATAAAGGAACGAAGAAGAAACTGAAGGGTTCTAGAAGAATATATGAAAAAGAACAATAATAAAGGTAGAGATAAAGGAAATAAGAAAGGAAAAGAGGAGGAAAAACAGAAACGGAAAATAAGGCATAATTCTAAAATTATATAATTTAAGATGTGTTTAGGAGGAGAGAATGGAAATCATAGATTCATTGTGTCCTAGTCATCCGCAAACCAGATCAGCAATTGAGTCACACAGTTTACAGAAAACCTACACACACAGATAGATACCTACAGAAAAACTCCAACCATCACCCAAGTAAAAAAGAAAAGAAAAAAAGGAAGCACCATTAAAGCCCTGGCAGACTGCGCAAAATGAATCTGCGAAGCCCACCTCCTCCAAGACAAATTGGAGATCTGGGTACATCCCACACTTTCTAGACAGGGCATGAGCAAACTTGGGTCCACTCTCCAGGTGTTTTGGACTTCAACTCCCACAACTCCTAACAGCCTACCAGCCAGGCATGTAGCCAGGGGGGGCTAAGGGGGCTTCAGCCCCCCCCCCCGAAATTCTCAGGGTGGTCCACGAAAAGGCCTTACTGGTACATTATTGAAACTGTTATGTTTATTCATATCATGATCTGATCACCATGCTCATTATATCCCACATTAATGGGGTTATTGGGATAACAATACAAAAGTTTGCTAGAGTAGACCCTCTCTACCCAGTCTCAGCCCCCCCGAACCAAACTCAGCCCCCCCAAACCAAAATCCTGGCTACGGCCCTGCTACCAGCTGTTAGGAATTGTGGGAGTTGTAGTCCAAAACACCTGAGAGAGGACCCAAGTTTGCCCAGCCTGTTCTAGAGGATTGTGCTGTCTTGGCACAATCCTAAATATACACTGGACCGACTATGTGACGAATGTTGCTGTCCTTGAGCAAGCAGGGATCACCAGCATTGAGGCCATGCTATTGAGAACACAGCTGCGCTGGGGAGGGCACGTCTCTCGGATGGAGGACCATCGCCTCCCAATGTTCTACAGTGAGTCCACTCCACAGTGAACTCACCATGGGTAAGTGCAAGAGATGCGTCCCCAAAAAGAGATATAAGGACTCCCTGAAACAACATCTCAGGCTCGGCCAGATTGATCTCCAATAATGGTCCATCCTGGCCTCACATCGGGAGGCATGGAGACGCACTATCCACAATGCTGCGGCCTCTTTCCAGAAGACACGCTGAATGGGTCTCGAAGAGAAACGACAACGCAGAAAGAACTGCAACATGGAAATAACATCACCCAAGGAGACTTTCTGCTGTGCTTTCTGCAACCAGACTTGCCTATCTCAGATTGGCCTTTTTAGTCATCAACGCGCTTGTAAAAAGCGTGGGATGAGCCCTTTCTGAATCTTCGTTCGCAAAGTAATGCCGAGAGAGAGACTAATAACATTCCGGCCCATGTCTATGGATCTCTCCCAGTGGCTTTATGTAAATATAAACAAGCATTGCAAATAGATAAAAGCACCTTGTGGATTAGAGATCTGGGTACATCCCACACTTTCTAGACCAGGCATGAGCAAACTTGGGTCCTCTCTCCAGGTGTTTTGGACTTCAACTCCCACAACTCCTAACAGCCTACCAGCGGTTAGGAATTGTGGGAGTTGTAGCCCAAAACACCTGGAGAGAGGACCCAAGTTTGCCCAGCCTGTTCTAGAGGCTGCATGCTTCTTACTTTGCTTTCAAATTTCCTGTGTTGCAACTCCTAGCCATTGTGGGCAATATTGAAAACGATAGGAGTTGCAATCCTCAGAAGGCCACAGGTTCCTCATCCCATCTCACTAGTTGCACAAAGATGCTTTATTTAGGGTTCCCGAATTTGCATCCAAATGGTAAGTCGGTCCAGCTCATTAACTCTACTTCTCCGCTCCATCAGGCTATACTTAAGGACTCTTTATTTTGCTTAGAAAAAGCCCATGGCATTGTTTTGCTTCTTGCATTCCCTTTCAATATCTCAACATGACAGCAAATGAACTCTAGATCCCATCTAAAAGCATGACAGTCCAGGTTAGTGGTGTGTTTCTGCTGCCCTCTTGTGGTTATGATGGAAATAGTTCATGCCCCATATTTGGCCTTGCTTGCTTCCTAAGTTTAATTTTAAGCAGCAATGAAAGATTGGATTTTGAAACCTTTAACCATGTAAGATCCTCCTTGAAGACTGCTTTGTCATGCCTGAATAATGGCACAATCAACCTTCAGAGACGGGGGGATATTTGTTATTGTTATTCTCATCAAATTTATTTATTTATTTATTATTTATTATTTGAACTTGTATGCCGCCACTCCCCGAGGGCTCGGAGCGGCTCACAATCACATAAAACATAATACAATCAAAACCAGCATTTAAAATTGGCAAAATAGTTATACAGTTTAGCAGTCGAATGCTAACCGAAAGAGATGAGTCTTACAGGCCTTGCGGAATGATGTTAGGTCTTGCAAGGCCCGGACTTCACTCGGAAGAGTATTCCAAATTGATGGTGCCACCGCAGAAAAGGCTCTACGCCGGGTGGATGCCAAGCGAATAGATTTTGCGCTAGATACCTCGAGGAAGTTCAGATGTTCGGAGCGGAGTGATCTCCAGGGTTGATAGGGGATAAGACGGTCCCTCAGATACAGTGGCCCCAGACCTTGAATGTTAACACCATCACCTTGAAAGTGATCCAGTGCTCGACCGGAAGCCAATGGAGCTGCAGAAGGATGGGAGTTATGTGACCTCTCACCGGAATTCCAGTAAGAAGTCGCGCAGCGACATTCTGGACAAGCTTGAGTTTCCGGATCAGAGACAAGGGCAGGCCAATGTAAAGGGCATTACAGTAGTCCAGTCTCGAGATGACCGTGGCTTGGATCACCGTGGCCAGGTCATCTCTCGATAAGACTATTCTTCCTTGATAGAGTCAGCAAGTTCACGCCCAGCTCAATTATTTAAGATAATTCGATCTTTGACAACAATTCCGACTGTCCCAAACGATAGGGGATTGGCTCCAACAGCTGAGGCTTTTCAGAACTATTTTGCTGACAAGATTTCGACTCTACGCCGGGATATCCCTGCCACTCTTGATACAGTTGATGAACTCGAGACTCGCCGCCACTGGCGGCCCACCTTCACCCGTTTCCAACTGCTGGACGCAGCAGCTGTCGATAAGTTACTCGCTGCAGCTAGACCAACTACTTGCTCCTCGACCCGTGTCCTCCTGGCTGGTTAGATCTTGCCGGGAGGGGTTAGCGAGGCCCCCTGGGAAAGATCATAACAGCTCCCTTGAGCAAGGAGTCTTCCAGGGGATTAAAAGAGGCAATGGTAAGACCGCTGCTGAAGAAGCCGTATTTATATCTTTCGTATCCCTCCAATTACAGTCCTGTTTCCAACTTGCCTTTTTTAGGCAAGGTAATTGAGAGGGCAGCAGCGGATCAGCTGCAGCGGTTCTTAGAAGACACAGCTGGACTCGATCCCTTCCAGTCCGGCTTCTGTATTGGGCATGGGACGGAGACCGTGCTTGTCGCCATCACAGACCAACTTTGCCGCCAGCTGACCAGGGTGGGTCGCCCTGCTTGTCTTGTTAGATCTGACAGCAGCGTTTGACACTGTAGATCACACACTGTTTAGATCAGCCTTTGATTAGGCCCCTCGGCCTGCTGATGCTGACATAACTGCCCTGCCTATTGGGGTCCCGGACCTAAGGCAACTTCTGTATCTTCCTCTTTACTGCGTTGTGACATGTAATTTTAAATGTTTTAATGTCTTATTGTAGGGCTGCATGGCTGTTGCATGCTGCCCGTTTTATATGTTGTAACCCACCCCGAGCCTGCAGGGAGGGGCGGAATATAAAACCAAATAATTAATAAATAAATAAATAAATAAATAAGTAGGGAGCCAGCCTCCTAGCCTGCCGCAGATGGAAGAAAGTGGTTTTGATGACACTGGAAATTTGAGCTTCCATCGTCAGCAAAGGGTCTTAAGATCATCCCAAGGCTCTTTACAGAAGATGACAGGCATAGTGCCTCGCCACCCAGGGTAGGCAGCTGGACTGCCCCACCCACCAGACGCCCCAGCCACAGTATCTCTGTCTTTGCTGGATTCACCCTCAATCTACTGGCACGCAGCCATCCATGACGGCCTCAAGGCACTGATGGAAACAAGGGGGTACGGAGTCTGGTCGTCCTTCCATCCTCAGAAGAAGCTGGATGTTATCAGCGTACTGATAACATTCCAGCCCGAGACTTCGTACCAGACTAGCAAGTGGCCGCATGTAGATGTTAAATAACAATGGGGAGAGTATAGCCCCTTGGGGTACCCCACAGAGACACTTTTTAACTGTGATACTGGAGGAAAATCCTGAGAGTGTCTTGGACCGCGAGAAGATCCAACCAGTCCATCCTCCAGGAAATAATTCCCGGCTGTTCACCGAAGGGAAGGATGTTAGAAGCAAAGATGAAGTACTGTATTTTCCGGCGTATAAGATGACTGGGTGCATAAGACGACCCCTAACTTTTCCAGTTACAATAGAGTTTGGGATATGCTCGCCGTATAAGACTACCCCTCTTCCAACGCACACCAAATAAAAATTTTTAAAGCATAAGATTTGATTTCAATATGGTCATTTTCCTATGACTGTTCCTCCTTCTCTGCCTCTCAGATCTCGCAAATGCGCACCTGCATCGCTTCACTGCAGTCTTCAGGAGCGAGATCTGAGGGCAGAGGAGGAGGTACGGTAAGAGGATACAAGGGTGGGCCAGACAGGTCAAAGAGGTGTGTTTTTCTGGGCCCAGAGCCACTCGATCTCTTTTCTCCAGACCCCGGGCGCCCCGGACGCCTGCAGCTTCCTTCCCGGTGAGACGCCCCTTCACCTCACCATCGGGACCACATTAAGTCCACAAATCCTGGTGAATGGAGTTTCTTCTACTGTACTTGTACAGCGTCGCCCTTAATGCTTTCATACAGTCGCTGCATATGGCAGGGACGCAACCACTGCCATTTTTTAGCTCCCCCCCCATATGCGGCAACCATGGATTCTCCAATTCGGATTGGTAGTTTCAGCACCTGCTCTATAAGATGACTCCCAGCATATAAGATGACTCCTGGTGTATAAGTCGACTCCCACATATAAGACGACTCCCATGTATAAGACGACCCCCTGACCTCTGACTTTTGAGAAGACTTTCTTGGGTATACGCCAGAAAATACGGTACTTTGGCCACATAATGAGAAGATAGGAGACCTTGAAGAAGAGAATGATGCTGGGGGAAAGGGAAGGAAAAAGGAAGAGGGGCCGACCAAGGGCAAGATGGATGGATGGTATCCTTGAAGTGACTGGCTTGAGTCTGAAGGAGCTGGGGGTGGCCACGGGCAACTGTGTCCCTGATGTAAAATGGCAAAATCAAGTTTGTTTTGGGAGGTGTGTGTGTGTGTGTGTGTGTGTGTGTGTGTGATTCATTCATTCATTCATTCATTCAAGCTGTGCATGGTTGAATCCATGGATTCAAAATCCATGGATATAGGGGGCTGGCAATACATCTGTTGCCACATGGCAGGCATGTAGCCGGGGGCTAAGGGGCTTCAGCCCCGAAATTAGAGGGTGGTCCGAAAAAGGCCTTACTGGTACATTATTTAAACTGTTATGTTTATTCATATCATGATCTGATCACCATGCTCATTATATCCCACATTAATGGGGTTATTGGGATAACAATACAAAAGGTTTGCTAGGGTAGACCCTCTTCCGCTCAGTCTCAGCCCCCTCGAATCAAAATCCTGGCTACGGCCCTGCCACATGGTAATTATTTTGGCCCAGCATCTAAGCATAACTTAGGCATGTGTATGGCCCTAATGGAATTCCATCCCTTTCATAACATCCAGAAGACGGGAGACTTAGAGTAGTTTAAGAGTAGATTGCCCTTCAGATGAGAAGAGATTGGAGAACTGGGAACATTTATGGAAAAGAGGATTGAAATTTTCAATAGCTGACTCCATCATAGAAAATATGTATAAAATATGTAGTCAAAGGCTTTCATAGCTGGAATCACTGAGTTGTTGTGCGTTTTCCAGGCTGCATGGCCATGTTCCAGAAGCATTCTCTCCTGACATTTCACCTACTCCTATGGCAGGCAAGGCATCCTCAGACATTGAGGGGTTTGTTGGAAACTAGGCAAGTGAAGTTTATATATCTGTGGAATGTCCAGGGTGAGAGAAAGAACTCTTGTCTTTTTGAAGCAAGTGAGAATGTTGCCATTGTCCACGTTAAGAAGCATTGAATGGCCTTGCAGCTTCAAAGCCTGGCTGCTTCCTGTCTGAAGGAATCCTTTGTTGGGAGGTATTAGCTGGCCCAGATTGATTCATGTCTGAAATTCCCCAGGTTTTGGGGTGTTGTCTTGATTCTGGTGTTTTTCTAATACTGGTAGCCAGATTTTATTCATTTTCTCCTTTCTGTTGAAATTGTCCATGTGCTTCTTGTGAATTTCAGTGGCTTCTCTGTGTAGTTTGATATGGTGGTTGTGAGAGTGGTCCAGCATTTCTGTGTTCTCTAATAATATGCTGTGTCCAGGTTGGTTCATCAGGTGCTCTGCTATGACTGACTTCTCTGGTTGAAGTAGTCTGCAGTTCCTTTCATGTTACAGCTAACACCTCCCAACAAAAGATTCTCCCAGGCAAGAAGCAGCCAGGCTTTGAAGCTGCAGGACAATTAAATAACGAATCAAGCTGACCAACTGCAACATTCACACTTGCCTCCAACATACAAGAGTTCTTTCTCCCACCGACCCTGGACATTATTCCACAGATATATAAACCTCCCTTGTCTAGTTTCCAGTATATCTCACAACCTGTGAGGATGACTGCCATAGATGTGGGTGAAACGTCAGGAGAGAATGCTTCTGGAACATGGCCATCCAACCCAGAAAACTCACAGCAACCCTATGTAGTGTTCTATAGAACAGTGTTTCCCAACCAGTGTGCCGGGGTACACTAGTGTGCCGTGAGCGATCATCAGGTGTACCGTGGGAAATTGGAACATCCAGGAAGGGGGGGGGGAGTCTAGTGTGTTGAAGTATAAAAACCCTAAGAAACCTACCTCGATAAAGGCACAAAATTACAAACATCCGCCCCTCCCCACCCGTTGTCTACTTGGTCTCTCCCTCTCCATGCATTGGGAAGGCCCGCCTCCCTTTCCCCAAGTAGAGACCTCCTCTTGCCTCCTGGGGGTTCTGTGAGGGAAGTTTGGCCCAGTTCTATCATTGGTGGGGTTCAGAATGCTCTTTGATTTTAGGAGAACTATAAATCCCAGCAACGACAACTCCCAAATGTCAAGGTCCATTTCCCCTGAACTCCATCTGCGTTCACATTTGGGCATATTGAGTATTCATGCCAAGTTTGGTCCTGATCCAACATTGTTTGAGTCCACAGGGTTCTCTGGATATAAGTGAACTACAACTCCAAAACTCAAGGTCAATGCCCACCAAACTCTTATTGTATTTTCTCTTGGTTATGGGAGTTCTGGTAGGGAAGTTTGTGTCTTTCTGCCATTCCTGCCAGGATATAAGAACATAAGAACATAAGAAGAGCCCAGGGGCGGTCCTACAAGATAGGCGAAGTAGGCGGCCGCCTAGGGCGCCATCTGGGAAGGGGGCGCCATCCTGGCCGCATGGGCGCCATCCTGGCCCTGCCGATGTTCCGCAGACAGTGCTGCAGCTGCCTGCTTTTGACCCGGCCTTGTGCACTCGACGCCGCTTCTGGGCACGCGGAGGTTTTCACGCAGGCGCAGTTGCTCTGGAGCTGAAGTTGAGCGCAGGAGCAACTGCACATGCGCGAAACCTCTGCGCGTGTCCAGAAGCTCCCTTGCGCAGAAGCCTGTAAGCAAAGCACTCCCTATCGGGCAGGCAGGGATTGCTTCCCCTCTCCTTTTGTCTCCGCCGCGCGCGGGTTTGCAGGGAAGGAGAAAAGAATCAGTGAAGGAAGTGTAAGTGAAGGAATGAATGAAGGGCTTTCCTCCTCCTCTGTGACCTCTTCTCTCCCTCCTTCCTTTCTTCGGCTCTATTTCTGTCTAGACCTGAGGGGCCTGAGGCTATGAGGAGTTGTGGGAGTTGGAGTCCAAAACACCAAGAGGGAGGGAGGCCCAAGTTTGCCCAGGCCGAGCTGCCTGTATTCGACCTCATTTGAACATTTTGGCTGTTTTTCTATTTACATTTACATTGGGATCCTAATTTTGGACTTATGGGAGACTCCTATGAATTATGAGACGGGTGGTAGGTAATATATTCTGATTTTGATGCATTTACATTGCATTTCTTGTTGATTATTATACAGTTCTGCTTAATATTGTCATACAATATAACACAAATACAATATAACAATAGAATGATGATATATTGTATATTACATGTAATATTACAAACAATATTGCAGTATAGTGGTATTGTACAAAATAGTAATATATAATATTTTATTTTACTTTATTTTGGGTTATTTGAGTTTTATAGGAGTAATGAAAATATTTAGTAGAGGATAATTTTATTGAAATAAATAATTTTATTTATTATTTTATAATAATAATATAATAGAATGTTATATTGTATTATAATGTCAATATATTATAATATAATTATACTGTAATGTAGTATAATATAATTATGATATAATATAGTATGAGTATGGTATATTGTATATACATTGATACAATATAATACTACTAATGGTATTGTGATATTATAATTGTATATTTGTTTTACATGGGGGCAAAAATAATGTTTTTTTGGGGCACCAAAATAATGTTCGCCTACCATTTAAAATTACCTTAGACCGCCCCTGGAAGAGCCATGCTGAATCGGGCCTCAGCCCATCTAGTCCAGCATTCTGTCTCACACAGTGGCCCACTAGTTGTACACGGGGATCTCTAGCAGAAAGGAGGGGCAGAACCCTCACCTGCTCCCGACCCCCCACAACCAGTACCCGGGAAAATCCTGCCTGCCTCCATCAACACAGAGGTGGCACTTGGATGTCCATTTCAGTAGCTACTGATTCCCTTGGTATCCATGAATCTGTCTAATCCTGCCTTGAAGCTGTCCAGGCTGACAGCTGTCACAACCTCCTCCGGAAGTGAGTTCCATGACCCAATGACCCTCTGGGTGAAGAAATATTTCCCTTTATTAGCCCTAACTTTCCTACCTTGGAGCTTCAGGGAGTGCCCCCTAGTCCTAGTGTTGGGTGACAGAGAAAATATTTTTTCTTTATTCACCTTTTCTATCCCATGCATGATTTTATACACTTCGATCAATTCACCTCTTAAACGCCGTCTTTCAAGGCTGAAAAGACCAAGGCGTTGCAACCTGATTTCATAAGGGAGCCGCTCCATCCCTTGGATCATTCTTGTCGCCCTTCTTTGTACCTTTTCCAGTTCCGTTATATCCTTCTTAAGGTGCGGAGACCAGAATTGTACACAGTACTCCACAACAGTACTCTATGTTGTGTTCATCGAAATAGGTCCAGGTTTCACACTGAGTGTATAAATACATTTAAAAACATATTATTTATTTATTTATTTCTTTGGACTTATATGCCGCTAACTCCATACGGCTCGCAGCGGCTTACAGAGTCTAGAAATACAGTACAAGATAAAAACAGACAAGACAGTACACTAAAGAATACATGGATGGACATACAGTATACAGAGTGGGACATCACGGGGTGAGCGACACAATAGGGAAGGGAGGACTAGGCTCATGCCAAAGGGCAGAGCCATCTGGTGGAGTTATCAGGGCGACCATCAAATGGGGGGAGCCGGGGGGGGGGTCCCGCAGATTGAGGAACGACCTCAGAGACTCCAGGTCTGGGAAGTGGCAGTCACTGTGAGGACGGTTATTGCCCGCCTGTAGGTCCCGCCTTGTCGTCGGCGGCTTGTCTATCTTTCTAGGAAGGGGGTTTGCCGGTGAAGGCGCCCCGAACCTGCGGGCAGAGTTCCTGAATGTCCTGGGGCGGGGCCCTCCGGGGGGCACCTTCTGGGAGGCAGCCACCATGGGGGGGGTGTCCATCCAGTTTAGGTGACTCGCCGGGGCCCAGATCGGCCATAGTCAGGGGGGCCGCCGGCAGCCGCCCCGCGCATCGCCGGGGCCGCTCCCCCGGAACCCTCTCCAAGACTCCCTCAATGTCCACCACGTCTGTCACAAGCCGCCCGCGCGACGGCGAAGGGGAGCCTGCGGCCTCGGGCAATGGGGCCGGCAGCGGCGGCAGCTCCACGGCCGGGGCCTCAGAGGGGGCGGTCCCAGCCACTGGAGAGGGAGAAGGGGGCGGGGTCAGGGACGCCGGGCTGGATGAAGACGGCGCCATGTTGGAGCCTTCAGCCGATGCCCCCACCGTCGGGCCGGGGCGGCCCAGGGCCGCCCACGGCTCCACCACTGGACCGCCGTCGCTCTCTCCGGGTCCCGGTCGTAGATGGAGTCGCCTCCTCCGAGGGGGCCGGCAGCCCATCGGCCCTCCTCCGATGAATCGTCTGTGGGGTCGGGGTGGCCACCCCACTCGCCCTCTCCCTCCGAGCTCGGGCACGGGAGGCCGAACGAGGCGGACCCTGCGTTCCACCAGCCGCACTCCCTCAGGCCCGGGGCAGGAGCCGGGGCGACGAGGGGCGGCCGCCGCCCAGGACACCAACGCCGGTCCCAGCCTGTCCAGCTCACTCAGCCAGAAGGCCAGGCGCTCGACCAACTGGCCGAGGCGATGGACGAGGCCGGTAAGGTCCTGCGATGCGTCCCTGATGTTCTCGGGTTGGTCGTCAGGGTCCTCCCAGGTGGGGTCGGAGGGGGTGGACGGCCCGACTTCTTCCAGGCCCGGCCAGGGTACGGGGGACCAAGTCAGGCACCCCTGGGGGGTCGCTGAGGTCACCGGGACCGCTGCAGACGCTGCAGACCCCCAGCCGAGGGACCTCACAGGAGCAGCGGCGTCCCTTAGTCCCGCAAGAGCCCTGAGGATAGAGGCCGGCGCCCGCGCAGCCTCCAGGGCAAGCTCGGCGTCGGCCTGCAGGGCCTCGAGAGGGGGGAGAGGGCGCTTCGGAGCCTCAAGCAGTGCCCCCCGAGCCAGGCGCAACAGGCAGGACAGGCAGGTCCGGTGAGTTGTTCCCCAAGCGAAGAGCGGCCCCTCTCAGCAGAGGGGGTGCTGTGTTGGCCACAACATGGAGAAAGTTGCCGGAGGCCCGGCGGAGCTCGGCGTTTGGACGTCTGCTCAACGCGGCCATCAGTAATACATCTTAACTATATGTATTACTGTGTTACAGTGTCATTTTGGTTAGTGGTGTGCCCCAGGATTTTGCAAATGTAAAAAGTGTGCCGGAGCTCAAAAAAGGTTGGGAAACACTGCTATAAAACACCGGAGATGGAAGGATCTCATCGAGGGGAATGCTGGAGGTGTACGATGCAGAAAGGCACCTTTGTTAGATCTGTAGTATGGTACAAGTTTTTTGGGGGAAAATGTGATTAAGGAAACAAACAAAACAATTACTATTAAGGTTAAGAAAAAATATATATCCAGAAATGTGTCTTTTAGGAATATTTAGGAAGAGAATTAGTAAACGAGATGAGGAAATATGTCAGTAGAGCTTTCTTGCAGCCAGATGGATAATAGCGAAATCATGGAAAGGATTGGAGAAAAACGTTATTATGTAGATCTCGTATCCAAATGGCCAAGCTATTTGGTATCCAGTAGGTTTGGTTGATCCAAAAAATGGTTCAAAACTCGTTCCGGATGTTGGGGGTGCTGGTGCTCAGAATCTGAATTACTTCCGAAATTTTCCAAAAAAATTGCAGAAATTTTACGAATTTTTTTGAAATATCAGAATGGCTTCATAAATGGCAGACACACATGCGCAGTAGGAAAGAAACAGCACTGGTTAAACACTCAGTTTGGACGCAGATGTGCTTCCCTCCGCGTCAGAGCCGTGTATGGCTCTCGCCCCAGGTCTAACACAGAGGGAAACATATCCGTGTCTAAACTGGGTTAAATCGCCCAGTTTGGACACCGATGTGCTTAGTATCTCGCCCCAGGTATAACGCGGAGGGAAGCACATCGGTGTCCAAACTGGGCTAAAACACCTTTGCATGTGGGTGTGCTTCCCTCCGCGTCTTGCCCCAGGTATAACGCGGAGGGAAGCACACCGCATCCAAACGATTCCTTTCCGAAAATGGTCGTGGTGGCTTCGAAATGGCAAATTCACTTCTGAGTTGCTTACATCAGTGTTTCCCAACCAGTGTGCCGGGGCACACTAGTGTGCCGTGATTGATCATCAGGTGTGCCATGGGAAATTGGAACCTTCAGGACGGGAGGGGGGAGAGTCTAGTGTGTTGAAGTATAAAAACCCTAAGAAACCTACCTCGATAAAGGCACAAAAATACAAACACCCCCCTCCCCACCCGTTGTCTACTTGGTCTCTCCCTCTCCGTGCATTGGGAAGGCCCGCCTCCCTTTCCCCAAGTAGAGACCTCCTCCTGCCTCTTGGGGGGTTCTGTGTGGGAAGTCTGGCCCAGTTCTATCTTTGGTGGGGTTCAGAATGCTCTTTGATTGTAGGAGAACTATAAATCCCAGCAATTACAACTCCCAACTGTCAAGGTCTATTTCCCCTGAACTCTATCTGTGCATATTGAGTATTCATGCCAAGTTTGGTCCAGATCCAACATTGTTTGAGTCCACAGTGCTCTCTGGATATAGGTGAACTACAACTCCAAAGCTCAAGGTCAATGCCCACCAAACTCTTATAGCATTTTCTCTTGGTTATGGGAGTTCTGTGTGGGAGGTTTGTGCCTTTCTACCATTCCTTCCAGGATATCTATGTTGTGTTCATCGAAACAGGCCCAGGTTTCACACTGAGTGTATAAATACATTTTAAAAACATATTAACTATATGTAATACTGTGTTAGAGTGTCATTTTGTGTCATTTTGGTTGTGGTGTGCCTCAGGATTTTGCAAATGTAAAAAGTGCGCCATGGCTCAAAAAAAAAAGGTTGGAAAACACTGGCTTACATCACTTGAAACTGCTTCAAAAGTGAATTTAATCCGGTTCATTCTGATTTTACGAGCATTCCGACGAACCTATCCAGGCCTAGTATTCAGGGAGGAAATAATATCTGGAAAGAAAGAAATGCTGACTTCAAAGTTGCCGCTAGGATAATTTGCAGGTAGGCTTTATTAGATATACAGTAGAGTCTCACTTTTCCAACCTTCGCTTATTTGACATTCCGTCTTATCCGATGCTCTTCTCCGACATTCCTCTTTTCCTCCAGCATTTTCCCTTCAATTAAAGGAGTGCTCCCCAACTCTGACTCCATTCCCAATAAGTGAAAAAGGCAAGACGAGGAGGAGGAGGAGGGAGGAAAGGGGGAAAGAGGCAGGACCGGAAGCGTCCTCCCCTCCTTTCTTTGCTGATTTCCACTCTCCTCTTCCATATCCGGGCACTTCCTGCTGGGCCCGTCTAGCCCCAGGGCGTCGCCTTGCCTTAACCCTTTGAGTCCCTATTGTTAGTATTCTAGGTGTCTAGCACGTCATACAGGTAACAGTAGGAGACTCCATATTGTCTAACATTTTCGTTTATTTGACATTCTGCCGACTAGTTTATGTTGGATAAGCGAAACTCTACTGTACGATTCACAGTGAGGAGTGTTGGAAGTCATATGTGGTAGGTTCACTGGTGGGAGGAAGGAGGGGAAAGGTTTGTTAGAACAGTGTTTCCCAACCAGTGTGCCGTGGCACACTAGTGTGCCATGAGCGATCATCAGGTGTGCCGTGGGAAATTGGAACCCCCAATACCCTTTCTTCCCCCTCCTGCCGAACACTTTTTCTTCTCCACTCGGGCTCCCTTCTTCCCAGCCTTGCTCTGCTCGCTTTGCCTCCCTCTGCTCAGGCTGCCGCTTCTGCAGGGGGAGGGGGGATACGTTAACCATGCGGGCGCTACTGCACAGACTCGCCCCACATCTTCTTCCCTCCCCTCCACAGTGCTCTCTGGATATAGTTGAACTACAACGCCAAAACTCAAGGTCAATGGCCGCCAAACTCTTATAGTATTTTCTCTTGGTTATGGTAGTTCTGTGTGGGAAGATTGATTCCATTCCATCATTGGTGGAGTTCAGAATGCTCTTTGTCTGCGGGTGAACTATAACTCCCAGCTGTTGAGCAAGACCTTTGTGTGTGTCTTTCTGCCATTCCTGCCAGGATATCTATGTTGTGTTCATCGAAACAGGCCCAGGTTTCACACTGAGTGTATAAATACATTTAAAAACATATTAACTATATGTATTACTGTGTTAGAGTGTCATTTTGTGTCATTTTGGTTGGTGGTGTGCCCCAGGATTTTGTAAATGTAAAAAATGTGCCGCGGCTCAAAAAATGTTGAGAAACACTGTGTTAAAATGTTGCAATGTACCTGTTTTGCTAATCACTTGTATACAAAAGCTTTGCGCATTGAGGCAAACAACTAGGCACCTGCTATTCCTGCCTGCTCCCAGCATTTACTGCTTGAGGCAATAGCTCAATCTTGCCTAAAGGTTGACTGTAACCATCAACGATTCTATGAGAACTTTACCCACCACACGTTGCTGTGGCCAACCTTCCCTCCCTCTTTCTCTTCTTTCTCCCCTTCCTTCCCTCCCTCTTTCCTTCCTTCCTTCCTTCCCTTTTTCCTTTCTTTCTCTTCTTCCTTCTCTTCTTCTTCCCTTCCTTCCCTCCCATATTTTCTTCCCCTTTATCCCCTTTCTTCCTTCTCTACGTATTCTTGGACTGCATCTCCCAGCAAGTCGTCCAGATCAATCAATCAATCAACCTACCTACCTACCTATCTAATCTATCAATCTGGAGGATTGCTGGGAGTTGCAGTCCAGGAATAGGAAACTGGAAATATGCCGGGATTGGGATGCTCTCAAAGGAATCCAAGGAGAAGAAAGCTTGCTGCTTGGAAGCAGTGCATTTGGAGCATCCTCCTCTCCTAAAGGGCCTGGCCTAGGGGATGCTGGGAGCTGTAGACCGGAAGTGAATGTGGATATGCTATTGTGTGTTTTGTTTGCTAGGAGGAGTTGTTTTTCTGCATGTGCTGTAGCGTCTTTTTGCTTTTTTTTGGCTTTTAAAGTCCCTTCTGCTGTGTTTTTCAGTGTTTTTATGAGTGATGGTCACTTGTTGGCCTGATAGGTGTGTTGCGTCCAAATTTGGTGTTAATTTGTCCAGTGGTTTTTGAGTTATGTTAATCCCACAAACGAACATTACATTTTTATTTATATAGATTACAGAGTGTAACAGGAAAAGCAAGGATTTGACCATCTTGAAGTTTTCTACTTCTTTTCCCTTAGGGCAGTGTTTCTCAACCTTCCTAATGCCGCGACCCCTTAATACAGTTCCTCATGTTGTGGTGACCCCCAACCACAAAATCATTTTCGTTGCTACTTCATAACTATAATTTTGCTACTGTTATGAATCATCATGTAAAATGTATTTTCATTCACCGGACCACATTTGGCACAAATACCTGATACACCCAAGTTTGAATACTGGTGGTGTTGTGGTGGGTGATTTTGTCATCTGGGAGGTGTAGTTGCTGGGATGTATAGTTCACCTACAATCAAAGAGCATTCCGAACTCCACCAATGATAGAGTTGAACCAAACTTAGCACACAGAACTCCCATGACCAACAGAAAATACTGGAAGGGTTTGGTGGACATTGACCTTGAGTTTGGGAGTTGGAGTTCACCTACATCCAGAGAGCACTGTGGACGCAAATAATGATAGATCTGGATCAAACTTGGCGCAAATACTCAATATATCAAAATGTGAACACAGGTGGAGTTTGGGGAAAATAGACCTTGATATTTGGGAATTGTAGTTGCTGGGATTTATAGTTCACATATAACCAAAGAGCTTTCTGAACTCCACCAACAATGGAATTGAACCAAACTTCCCATACAGAACCCCCATGGCCAATAGAAAATAATGTATTTTCTGATGGTCTTTGATGACCCCTCTGACACGCCCTCGTGACCCCCATAGGGGTCCCGACCCCCAGGTTGAGAAACACTGCCTTAGGGCAAGATGGCCACCGCTACTTGAGAGCTTCAGAAAGTCCTTTCTTGACTTCTCAAAATCCCTTTGGCCAGGCTGTCAGGCTGCCTGCCTGTTGTGGGTCCAAGGAGTGCAGCTGAAAGAGTAACTTTCCCAAGCCTTGTTTTCCCAAAAATCTCTCCCTTGCACCAATTGTTTTCACACGTTGCTGCTCCAGGCACCTGGCGGCAACAAACACATTCCCTTGGTGCGCCGATGCCCAAAGAAACTGTGCCAAATGCCAAAGCATATCTGTGTATCTGCCAGCTGGCTGCTCAGCACACTCCCCGGCCCAGGTCTGCCCTGCCTGATCAAGCTCAAGGCTGCTCAATTGTGCCTCCTAATGAATGTAATGATCCACACCAGCAAAATCCACACTGAACAAAAGGCAATGACGCTGCCCACGGGCGTGTTACCTTCGCCGCTCGGGCTGCCACTGTTGCTGTTTGGCACATGGCAAATCCGCTGGCACAGAGATTCAGCTGCTGATGAGCCTTTGCTGTTGGGATGCCCAGGAGGGAGGGTGAAGGCTCCTTGCACCCATGCAGACACCAAGCAAGCCAACTCCAAGGTCCAGGTGAAGCGGATGGTTACTGCCATGGAGTAACAGAGCCCAAAGGGATCTCAAGGGCCATTTAGTCCAGTGCAGGTCCTGGACCAAATCTACCGTATTTACTGGCGTATAAGACTATTTTTTAACCCAAGAAAATCTTCTCAAAAGTCAGGGGTCATGTTATATGTGGGTGTAGTCCTATAGGTGGGTGTAGTCGTCTTATAGAGTGGGTGCTGAAACTTCCAATCCGGATTGGAGAATCTGTGGTTGCCGCATATGGCGGGTAAGCTCAAAAATGGCAGTGGCCGCTTCCCTGCCATATGCAGCAACTGTATGAAAGCATTAAGGGCGAGGCTATACAAGTACGGTAGAAGAAAATCCATTCATCAGGATTCGTGGACTTAATGCGATCCCAATGGTGAGGTGAAGGGGCGCCTCACCAGGAAGGTGTAAGTGAAGGGCGGAGCAAGCTGCAGGCGTCCTGGGTGCCCGGGGTCTGGAAAAAAGAGATAGAGTGGCTCTGGGCTCAGAAAAACACACCTCTTTTACCTGTCTGGCCCACCCTTGTATCCTATGACTGTACCCCCTCCTCTGCCTCTCAGATCTCGCTCCTGAAGACTGCAGTGAAGCAGTGCAGGTGCGCAGGTGCGAGATCTGAGAGGCAGGGAAGGAGGGACAGTAATAGGAAAATTACCATATTGGAAGCAAATCTGATGCTTTATAAATTTATATTTGGTGTGCGTTGGAAGAGGGGTAGTCTTATATGGCGAGTATATCCCAAACTCTATATTTTAACTGGAAAAGTTGGGGGTCGTCTTATATGCACAGTCGTCTTATACGCCGGAAAATACGGTACTTTCATGCCCTATACTCTGATGGCTACAGAAGGATTCATTGTGAAATGGCAGCTTTAAAAGCCAATGCAATTCTAGGCTGTGTAAAGAAGAGCCTAGGCTCTAGTCCAGGCCTGCACAACATATGGCCTGCAAAGGGCTTCCCTGTGGCCTGTGGCTTCCCTTTCACTCTTTGGCCCTTCGCATGCCAGCCTTCCTTTACAAGTTCCAAGTTGTGCAGGCTTGCTCTAGACCAGGGTTTCTTAGACTTTTTCAGTCGCAGAGCCCTTTAGAAAGCAAACGTTTCTCGTAGAGCCAGGCCCGGATCATGGCCTTTTGGCCCCCTCGGCCAAAGGCTCTGCCCCCGCCCCCAGCTCCACCCCTCCCCCAGCTCGGCCCCCGCCTTCTCACCGGTGCGAGGAGGAAGGAAAGGGCGGGGCCTCCCCACGGCTCCTCCCTCCCTCCTAAAGCCACCATGCGAGCCTCAGAAGTGGCCGAAAACTCTCTTTTCAGGCCGGCATGACGGCTTTAGGAGGGAGGGAGGAGCCGTGGGGAGCCTCCCTGCGGCTCCTCCCTCCCTCCTAAAGCCACCATGCCAGCCTGAAAAGGGAGATTTCGGCCGCTTCTAAGGCCAGCATGATGGCTCCCCGCAGGATCGGCTCCGGGGGTGGGGCTTTCCTTCCTCCTCCTCGCACCGGCGAGGAGGCAGGGGTGGAGCTGGGGGCGGGACGGAGCGGAGCTGGGGGCGGGGGCCGAGCCGTTTTGCCGAGGAGAGCAAGGGGGCGGCCGGGCGGCCGTGGATGGCGCTTCCGCTGCCGTGCACATGCGCACTTTTTTTTTGGAATCTTTTTTTTTTGAATTTTTAAAAAACTTTTTGGGGGGGGTCGGGATCTGCTGCCCCCCCCCCATGGCTGCCGCCCTAGGCCATGGCCTAGGGTGGCCTTATGGGTAATCCGGGCCTGTGTAGAGCCCCAAGAAATGTTTATATATTATATATTATATAATATTGCATATAGCAGTGTTTCTCAACCTGGGGGTCGGGACCCCCAGGGGGGTAGCGAGAGGGTTTCAGAGGGGTCGCCAAAGGCTATCAAAAAACATATATTTCTGATGGTCTTCGGAAGCCCTTTGGCAGAGAAGGTTGAAGATCTCTCCGCATGTCCTCCTCCTTCTTTTTGGAAACAGACTGCAAATTCTCCCACCTAAAGCTCTCCTTTGGTGTGATTGGCAGGCCTCCCAGCCAAGGGGAGGGCTGTTTCTGAGACTCCAAGCAGGGAGGGGAGAGCAGGCGTGCTTGGCGTATGGCAGCATGATGCACATGTGTGGGTGAGGGAGAGTGTGAGATGTGGGATGGAGGCTCACACCAGCTAGTTCCTTCAAGGCATGAGGGTTCTGTATAGGAAGTTTGACCCAATTCTATCATTGGTGGGGTGCAAGGGGCTCTTTGATTGTAGGTGAACTATAAATTCCAGCAACTCCAACTCCCAAATGTCAAGATGTATTTTCCCCAAACTCCACCAGTGTTCACATTTATATTGTATATTGGGTATATTGAGAATTTGTGTCAAGTGTGGTCCAGATCCATCCTTGTTGAGTCTAGAATGCTCTCTGGATGTAGGTGAACTACAGCTCCCAAACTCAAGGTCAATGCCCACCAAACCCTTCCAGTATTTGCTGTTGGTCATGGGAATTTTGAGTGCCAAGTTTGTTTCAATTCCATTGTTGGTGAGTTCAGAATGCTCTTTGATTGTAGGTGAACTATAAATCCCAGCAACTACAACTTCCAAATGACAAAATCAACCCCCACCCCACACACACACACACAAATACAGTTATGAAGTAGCAATGAAAATAATGTTATGGTTAGGGGTCACCGCAACATGAGGAACTGTATTAAGGGGTCACAGCATTAGGAAGGTTGAGAAACACTGGCATATAGTGTATATATATCCGGCATGGGCTGGCCCAGTGGCAGATGGATGGAGAGTGTTTGTGTGAATTAATTCACACAGTGCAAAAACTAAAAGGAAAGAAAGAAAGAACAACACAGTATTTAAAATAAAGAAGCATTTTTTACCAACTGTAAAACTTAACAGTATTTCAGTGGATACTACAGGTGATGCAGGGCCACGGGTGGCGCAATGGGTTAAACCAGTGATGGGCAACCTTTTGAGCGTGGTGTGTCAAAATTCACCCAAAAAACCCGAGCATAATTCGGGTGGTGTGTCACTTCAAGAACCCCCCCATAATTTCGCAATATTTAGTTTAAGCGGTGGGTTAGGAGAGCTGGAAGGTGGGATCCTAAAAGTTACATAGCACAGAAGCAAACAGATAAAACTGAAGTACTGCGGCGTGACTTGTCTCCTTCCAAGCAGCAATGTGCAATCAAGGGAAACTCACTTTCCCAACCTCAAACTGCAAAGCAGATTCAGAAAAAATCTAACCAGACCAATAATACAAATGAAGTCTTTTGTGCCACTGGGCAGCTAATAACTTGCGGACATGGTGCTAATAAGGACTCCAAAGCCTATCTGATAGGTGGAAAAGGCCCGACTCACTATTGGGCAATAAGAGAAACTAGTTGCTTGGAGGCTGCAGGTTTTGTCTGCCCCCTTTTTCCAATTGCTGCAGCTCAACGGGGAAAGTGCAATCAATCCCCAGGGCAATGCACCACCAGACCCCCACTGCTCCTGTTTTGCACATCATTGGCATGCTCTCGCAATCTATACCCCACAGGGCCACCAGAGGGCACAACAGCAAAGCCGTCTTTCATCCCAAACGGCATCTTGGATCCTGAATTGCCTTCGCAGAGAAGTGAGGCTTTCCGATCGACATCTGATGAGTGACTCCATAAAGCCCATCTCACCCAAAGAAGGTGCTGGATCCTTCTAATTGCTGTACTGAATTGTGTGTGCACATGCATAATTAATGCTACATGTTTTAACTTGCTTTTACATGCTTAAATCATTTAAACTTTGTAGCTTATGAATCTAACAATGAGTTTTTAATTTGTGGTTTGAACATTGTGTAGTCAAACAACGATTATCCCCCATATGCCCACACTAACAGATAGATACTGTGCCAAGGGCTTTGTTATTATTATTATTATTATTATCCCATACTTTTTCAAACCTTCACTATTTCAATGCATCGGAGGTTGGGAGCAGGGCCTCCCCATAAAGACTGGTGAGTATGTCTCTGTCCTAGCCCATTTGGTATAGCTTGCACTCACCGGGCATGGATCATCATTATCCACGATCGTAGTTAGATGTGACCATTGGACTACAGCAGGGGTGCTCACACTTTTTCAGCATGCGAGCTACTTATAAAACAACCAAGTCAAAATGATCTACCTACCCACGACTCAGAGAGACACAAAAGCAAAATATTTGGAAATGTATTTCAGTGAGAGCCATATAATATATTTTAAGACTAAATTCAACTAAATGTGAGTATAATAAGCCCCTGAATTTATTCAAAATAATGATGATGATATTTCATTCAGCCTCTGCTACTACTATTACTAATAATAATAATAGTAACAGCAACAACAGGTTCCTAGAGTAGAAGGAGACCTCCAAGGGCCATCCAGTCTAACCTTCTGCCATAAGGGAAAAATACAATCAAAGCATTCCTCACAGACGGCCATTCAGCCTCTGATAATAATAATAATAATAATAACAACAATGGGTTCCTAGAATAGGAGACCTCCAAGGGCCATCCAGTCCAACCTCCTTCTGCACCTGGGCAGCATTGGGAGCCTGCAAGGTGGGACTGAGCCTCCCGCCCTGCCTGCGATCTACCAGGACGCCATACGCGATCTACCTAATGAGCACCCCTGGAATACAGTTCTGAACGCTTTGAGTACCCACTAGGTTTCCCTGAGATAAGTCACACCCTCTCAGCCCCAGTAAACCCTGTGCTAGAGCTGCCTTAGTTGCAATTCAGTATACAGTGTTCCCTCACTTATTGCTGGGGTTACGTTCCAGGACTCCCTCAATAAGTGAAAAACCGTGATGTAAGGACCCTCTATTAATTTTAATATTTATACATTATTTTAGTAGTTATACACTATTTTAAGTCTTTATAAACTTAAAATAAAGGAAAGGAAAGGAAGGAAAGGCCCTTCAAGGCTGGAGGGAGGGAGGACTGAGCGGCGACGACAAAACTCTACAAAACAGCAAAAATACCATGGGATATATTTTAAATTAATATTTTTTTGAAATCTGCAAAACAGCGAGTCCGCAATAAGTGAAGTAGCGAGGGAACACTGTACCTTGTTCTTGCCAGGCATAGATCATCATTACCCACAATCCTGGTTAGACGTGACCATTGGACTACAGTTCTGGAGACTTTGAGTACCTGCCTAACAAGGAAACCCACCGCGTGTCCTGAGATAAGTCGCACCCTCTCAACCCCAGAAAACCCTGATACGTTTGCCTTAGTTGCGATTCGGTATAGCTTACTCTTGCCGGGCATGGACCATCATTATCCACGATCTCAGTTAGACGTGACCATTGGACTACAGTTCTGGATGCTTTGAGTACCTGCCTAACTAGGAAACCCACTGGGGGTCCCTGAGATAAGTTGCACCCTCTCAGCCCCAGGAAACTCCGTGATAGGTTTGCCTTAGTTGCGATTCAGTATAGCTTACTCTCGCTGGGCATGGATCATCATTATCCACGATTCCAGTTAGACATGACCATTGGACTACAGCTCTGGAGACTTTGAATACCTGCCTAACTAGGAAACCCACCAGGTGTTCCTGAAATAAGTCACACCCTCTCAGCCTTGTTGGAAACACTTGAAAGCACACAAGAACGAGAAAAACAGTTTGAGTTCTGAACTGGGAGAAAGGCAGTGCCTCTCCATAAAGACTGGTGAGTATTTCTCTGTCCTGGCCGATTCGGTATAGCTTGCACTCGCCAGGCATAGATCATCTTTGTCCACAATCCTAATTAGATGTGACCATTGGACTACAGTTCTGGAGTACCTGCCTAACTCGGAAACCCATTGGGTGTCCCTGGATAAGTCACACCTTCTCAGTCCCAGAAAACCCTGTGATAGGTTTGCCTTATTTATTTATTTACATCATTTCTATCCTGCCCATATCAGCCCGAAGACGATTCAGGGCGGCGTATGTCGGCAACAATTAGATGCCATATATAAAAATACATACATCGATAAAAGCAGAAAACAACATCATTCAATTACAAACCATAAAAGCAGTAAATAATAAAAAATATTAGTTGGAAACACTTGAAAGCACACAACAATGAGAAAAGCTCGTTGAGTTCTGAACTGGAAGAAAGGTATGTTAGAAATAAATATGACAGTATTAGTATTAGTAGTAGTAATCCACAATGCTGCGGCCTCTTTTGAGAAGACATGCCGAATGGGTCTCAAAGAGAAACAACAACGCAGAAAGAACCGCAACTTGGAAACGACATCACCCAAGGAGACTTTCTGCTGTGCTTTCTGCAACCGAACTTGCCTATCTCAGATTGGCCTTTTTAGTCATCAACGCACTTGTAAATAGCGTGGGATGAGTCCTTCCTAAAGAATCTTCGTTTACGAAGTAATGCCGAGAGAGAGAGAGAGAGAGAGAGAGAGAGAGTAGTAGTAGTAGTAGTAAGGAGAAAAAGAAGAAAGAAGAAGAAAAGAGAAATTGAGGTGGAGGAAGAGGAGGAAGAAAGAAAAGGAGGACGAGAAGAAGAAGAACCAGAGGAGGAGGGGGAAGAGGAAGAAAAAGAGGAAGAAGGGGAAGAAATAGGGAAAAGAAGAAAAGAAGTCGAAGAAAAAAGAAAAAGAGGAGGAAGAGGAAACAGTAGCAGCAGCATTTCCTTGGTGTCCGCTTTCTGTTCTCGTGTGCAGTAAGAAAATAAAAGCTTAGATAAAACCTGGGTAAATCCAAATATTTGTTGCCATTCATATTTTCAACGAGTCCCACTTCTTTGCACCAGAATCCTTTCCTGCAGCCCAAGACGTTTGTGCACCAGACGCAACCTGACCACATGCCACTTAGATCTGCAAAATGCTTCCTCCAGATGCATTTTAGATGTCTAATGCGCTGCAGATGCCAGCCCCTCAGTGTCCAGAAACATGATACTCCTTCCTTCTCCTTTTGTTGTTGTTTACGATGCAGCCTGGAGGGGGCTTTCCATGTGCAAGTCCATACATAACCACAAAAAAACGACAGTCTTGCAACACTTTGTGCCTTTTAGACTAGAAAATAAACTATATCCGTAACCTACTGTTCCAAGTGTCAAGGGAATAGGTTCCACCTGGATTTCTGCTTCCACAAGCGTTATCGTCTTTTCTAATGATCCACATTGTTTCATGACGTGCCCAAAGTGCAACAGGCTCAGTTTAGTCATCTTGGCTTCTAGGGAGAACTCAGGCTTGGTTTGCGTTCAGAGCACTCATTCATCTTTTTGGCAGGCTGCGCCATCCACAGAAGTCTCTTCCAGTGCCGCATTTCAAATAGATTGGTTCTCTCCCTTCTCTATCCATTTTTCACATGCATACACAGCAATGAGAACTCTCTGGCACACATGATCAAAGAAACATAGTGCTAGAAGAGACTCCAAAGGCCATCCAGTCCAACCCCCTTCTACTACGCACAGAAGAAGACTATTACTTCAACCAATCCAAACACTAGGTCCTTATTGATGTGGCCTAGCATTGCATTGGCTTTATTAGTTGCTACGTCCTGACTGAGGTTTTCGGTAATATATTGTTGTTACACATTTGGATAATCCTGGGTAGCCTTCCAAATATCTGGAGAACTGGGCTGCAGCTGTGTTCTCAATAGCATGGCCTCAACGCTGGTGACCCCTGCTTGCTCAAGGACAGCAACATTCGTCACATAGTCAGTCCAGTGTATATTTAGGATTGAGCGAAGACAGCGCTTATGAAAGCGTTCGAGGAGTCGTAGGTGTTGGCAATAGGTGACCCATGTTTCAGGCCCATAAAGGAGTACGATAGCTCTGTGCACACTGATTTTTGGTGCTTTGCCTCAGGTGCTTGTTGCTCCAGACTCTTTTGTGAAGCCTTCCGAATGCACTCTATGCCTTTGCTAATCTCTGATCTATCGCTTTATCAGTCTTGGCGTCTGAAGAGATGATGCTTCCCAGGTAGGTGAACTGTTGAACAGACTTAAGCACAGATGTGCCTATGCTGACGTGGGGATGATGGTGTTCTTCCTGTGGTGCGGGCTGGTAGAGAACTTCAGTTTTCTTCAGGCTGACTTCCAGCCCAAACAGCTCTGCAGCTGTTGCAAAGCAGGATGTGAGGCGCTGCAGAGCTGCTTCCAAATGGGTGATAAGGGCAGCATCGTCTGCAAAAAGCAGCTCACAGACTAGATAGTTTAGAGCAGTGTTTCTCAACCTGGGGGTCGTGACCCCTGAGGGGGTCGCGAGGGGGTGTCAGAGGGGTCGCCAAAGACCATCAGAAAGCATAGTATTTTCTGTTGGTCATAGGAATTCTGTGTGGGAAGTTTGGCCCAATTCTATTGTTGGTGGGATTCAGAATGCTCTTTGATTGTAGATGAACTATAAATCCCAGCAACTATAACTCCCAAATGTCAAGGTCTATTGTCTCCAAATTCCACCAGTGTTCACATTTGGGCATATTGGGTATCCGTGCCAAGTGTGGTCCAGATCCATAATTGCTTGAGTCCACAGTGCTCCCTGTGTGTAGGTGAACTACAGCTCCAAAACTCAAGGTCAATGTCCACCAAACCCTTCCAGTATTTTCTGTTGGTCATGGGAGTTCTGTGTGCCAAGTTTGGTTCAATACCATCGTTGGTGGAGTTCAGAACGCTCTTTGATTATAGGTGAACTATAAATCCCAGCAACTACAAGTCCCAAATGACAAAATCAATCCCGCCCAACCCACTATTAAAATTAGGAAGTATCAGGTATTTGTGCCAAATTTGGTGCAGATATTGACGTTATGATTCATAACACTAGCAAAATTACAGTTATGGAGTAGCAACAAAAATAATTTTATGGTTGAGGGTCACCACAACATGAAGAACTGTATTAAGGGGTCATGGTACTAGGAAGGTTGAGAAACACTGGTTTAGAGACTTAGTGCGAGCCCTCAGAAGACTTAAGTTGAACAAGCTACCATCAGTACGATAGCGTATATATATGCCGTCTTCTTCTTCGAGGTCTGCCCTAGCCCTTTGGAGCACCATGCTGAAGAAGATTGGAAATAGGGTTGGTGCAAGAACACAACCTTGTTTCACTGACTTGACCGCGCTGGCCCTCATGTAGCAGGATAATCATTTTGAGGAATTTGGGGGGACATCCTAGACGTTCCAGGATCTGCCACAGACCTTTTCTGCTCACAGTGTCAAAGGCTTTGGTGAGGTCGACAAATGTTACATAGAGTCCTTTGTTCTGCTCTCGACATTTCTCTTGCAGTTGTCTAAGGGCAAAAACCATATCTGTGGTGCTCCTATTAGCTCTGAAGCCGCATTGGCTTTCAGGGAGAAGTTCTTCTGCAATAGCAGGAACTAATCTGTTCGGGAGTATCCTTGCAATGATTTTTCCAGCAATGGAGAGCAGAGTTATACCTTGATAGTTTGAGCCATCGGATTTTGTTCCTTTTTTCTTATACTTCTTGTCCTGTTAGATCTGACAGCAGCGTTCGATACGGTAGATCATGCACTGTTGACCCACCGTTTAGCCGGCTCCGGGGTTGGGGGGACTGCCCTTAAATGGGTGGCCTCCTTCCTCCGGGACCGGGGACAACGTGTGGAGGGGGGTGGGGAGATCTCCGGGAGACTCCCACTTAATTGTGGGGTCCCCCAGGGGGCCATCCTCTCCCCCTTATTATTCAACGTTTACATGCGCCCCCTGGCCCAGCTGGCCCGCGACTTTGGTCTGGAGTGTTACCAGTACGCCGATGACACCCAGCTTCTGCTGAGAATGGACGGCAGACTGGACTCCGCACCCGATTGTTTCCAACTATGCCTCGAAGCCGTGACTGGTTGTCTGCGTGCCAGCCGGCTGAAGGTGAATCCATCGAAGACGGAGATCCTGTGGCAACTCCCAAATCCAAAGTCAACGCCCACCAAACCATTCCAGTATTTTTTGTTCCTCGTGGGAGTTCTGTGTGCCAAGATTGGTTAAATTCCATCGTTGGTGGACTTTGGAATGCTCTTTGATTGTAGGTTAATTATAAATCCCAGCAACTACAACTCCCAAATGACAAAATTAATCTCCCGCAACCCCACCAGTGTTCAAATGTGGGCATATTGGTTATTTCGTGTCAAATGTGGTCCAGTGAATGAAAATACATCCTGCGTATCAGATATTTGCATTATGATTCATAACAGTAGCAAAATTACAGTTATGAAGTAGCAATGAAAATAAAGTTATGGTTGGGGGTCACCACAACACCCGTATTGGGCATGGGATGGAGACCGCGCTTGTCTCCATTACAGACCAACTTCGCTGCCAGTTGGACCATGCTGGGTCAGCGCTGCTGGTGTTGTTAGATCTCACGGCAGCCTTTGACACAGTCAATCACGTATTATTGACCCTCTGTTTAGCCATGACGGGAGTTAGGGGGACTTCAAGACCGGGGACAACGTATGGAGAGAGGGGGGGATGACCCATTAAGTTGTGGGGTTCCCCAGGGAGCTATCCTCTCTCCTTTATTGTTTAATATCTACAGTATATGCGTTCACTTGCCCGACTGGTTTGTGATTTTGGTCTGGAGTGCCATCAGTATGCTGATGACACCCAGCTGGTGCTGAGAATGGATGGCAGGCCGGACACCGTACCCGATTGTTTCCATCAATGCCTTGAAGCTGTGACTGGATGGCTGCGTACCAGCCGGTCGAAGACGGAGATCCTATGGCTGGGTCGTCCTGGTGTCGGTGAGTGCTGGTTGCCTACCCGAGCGGCTAAGCCCATCATCTTTGGTAAAAAGCCTGGGGATCCAATTTGACCCATTGCTATCGATGGAGACTCAGGTCTCCATGGTTAGCAGGTCTGCATTCTTCCATCTCCGACATGCTAGGCGACTGGCTCCTTACCTATCCAGGAATGACCTAGCTACGGTGATCCAGGCGACGGTCACCTCGAGGCTAGACTACTGTAATGCCCTCTACATCGGCCTTCCCTTGTCGACAACCCGGAAACTAAATGCTGCTGCTTGATTGCTGGTGGGAGCATCGACAAGAGAGCACATTACACCAATTCTACAGCAATTGCACTGGCTACCAGTAGAGTACCGGATTGTCTTCAAGGTGCTGGTTTTGACCTTTAAGGCCTTGTGTGGTCTAGGCGGGCCAGTGTACCTGAGGGACCGTCTCACCCTATATGTTCCCCCGAGATCGTTGCGATCAGAAGAACAAAATCTTCTGGTGATCCAATTAATCCGTTCCTGTCGCCTTTCAACAACAAGACAAAGAGCCTTTTCTGTGGTGGCGCCGACTTTATGGAACGAGTTACCAGACGGAACTCGTGCCATCACAGAGTTAAAACATGAGGAACTGTCTTAAGGGGTCGTGGCATTAGAAAGGTTGAGAAACACTGGTGTAAATGGGAAATTGTCCTGAAACAGTTCTCCTTTCGGCCACCAGGGGTCGCCCTTTGCCCATAAGTGTGCCAGGAGGTCCAAAATATCAATTCACTTTTTAAAGGTTTGGAATGCATCCACTCTATAGACTGGATGCTGCACTGGCTCAATGCCATAGAAATCCTGGGAGCTGTAGTTGTGCAAGGTCTTTAGCTTTCACCACCACATTCTGCTCTTTGCTTGCTCTGGTTTGCATCTTTGAATTGTCTGCAAAAGGGAATAGTGTGCCCCTGGGAGCCTGCCTTCCTTCCTTCTCTTGCAAGGGGCTAGAAAGCTCTTTCCTTCTTCTCTGAGTATATCATCTCACCACAAGCATATCTGCTAGATAATAGCCACCAGCTACCAAGCTTAAGCAAACGCGTCCAGGTTAGTAATGTCCATTAGAGGAACATCTTTCCCTATTAGTGATTTAAAAGCCTTCTCCCAGCCTCGCTTCCCATGGCCGCAACCTCTGTAATAAGCGGCTTCAGAGTTCTGCCAAGAAGCACAGCAGCAATGTTTCCATTCCCTGAAAGTGACGGAGACCTCAGCCGGAAAACAATTTGCACACATCTTTGGAATGTATGTTCCATGTTTCAGGCAATATGCTGAAATTATGCTTTGCATTTAGTGCAGGTTGAGCATCTCTTCTCCAAAATCTAATTCCATCAGCGCTACCTCCGAAAGATCCTGTATATCCTGTAAATCTCTTGAGAAGACAGGCAGACAAATGTCAGTGTGCTGGAAGAAGCAAAGACCACCAGCATTGAAGCGATGCTCCTCCGCCATCAACTCTGCTGAATGCCCAAAGATCACTGTCTTCCAAAGCAGCTACTTTACTCTGAACTCAATAATGGGAAACGTAATGTTGGTGGACAGGAAAAGAGATTTAAAGATGGGCTTAAACCAACTTTAAAAACTGGGCATAGACACTGAGAACTGGGAAGCCCTGGCCTTTGAGTGCTCTAACTGGAGCTCAGCTGTGACCAGCAGTGCTGCAGAATTCCAAGAGGCATGAATGGAGGGCAAAAGGGAGAAATGTGCCAAGAGGAAGGCACGTCAAGCCAACCCAGACCGGAACCGCATTCTACCTGGAAACCGATGTCCTCACTGCGGGAGAACATGCGGATCGAGAATAGGACTCCATAGCCACCTACGGACCCACCGCCAAGACACCACATCTGGAAGACAATCATCGTCGCACTATGAGGGATCACCTAAGTAAGTTAGTATAGGTATCTAGACAGGAATGCTCAGGTGGCATTCAATGAGCAACTGGGATATAGCAGAGGACAACTAGGAATATCATAAGTGGACTCAAATGGAAAGGATGTTATAATTATTAATTATTGGTTATTGATTGTTGATTATTGATTATTATCCCGCTTTTCTCCCATGGTTGGGATTCAAAGCGGCATGCAATAGTTCAAAACAGAAATTACGTAACATATAAATTCTAACAAAACACATCGTAAACCAAATACACAAATTGCACTCTACATAAACCATATATGTAACAAATCAATAAATCACAACATATACCATTAAAAATTATCTGAACCTCCGGCTATTGAGGTTATCCATAAAACAAATTGTACTAAAATCCTAAAAACATCATTTCCATTGGGTCAGGCATGTAGCCGGGGGGGCTAAGGGGCTTCAGCCCCGAAATTCTCAGGGTGGTCCACGAGAAGGCCTTACTGGTACATTAATTAGAACATAAGAACATAAGAACATAAGAAGAGCCATGCTGAATCGGACCTCAGCCCATCTAGTCCAGCATTCTGTATCACACAGTGGCCCACCAGTTGTACACGGGGATCTCGAGCAGAAGGGAGGGCAAAACCCTGACCTGCTCCTGACCCCCCACAACCAGTACCCAGGGAAATCCTGCCTACCTCAACCAACTCCGAGGTGGCACTTGAATGTCCTTTTCAGTAACTACCGATACACTTGGTATCCATGAATCTGTCTAATCCTGCCTTGAAGCTGTCCAGGCTGACCGCTGTCACAACCTCTTCTGGAAGTGAGTTCCATAACCCAGTGACCCTCTGGGTGAAGAAATATTTCCCTTTATTAGTCCTAATTTTCCTACCTTGGAGCTTCAGGGAGTGCCCCCTAGTCCTAGTGTTTTGTGACAGAGAAAATATTTTTTCTTTATTTACCTTTTCTATCCCATGCATGATTTTATACACTTCGATCAAGTCACCTCTTAAACGCCGTCTTTCAAGGCTGAAAAGACCAAGGCGTTGCAACCTGGTTTCATAAGGGAGCCGCTCCATCCCTTGGATCATTCTTGTTGCCCTTTTCTGTACCTTTTCCAGTTCCGTTATATCCTTCTTAAGGTGCGGAGACCAGAATTGTACACAGTACTCCAAATGTGGCCTTACCATCGATTTGTAGAGAGGTAATACAACATTTGCTGACCTATTTTCGATTCCCTTTCTGATCATGCCTAGCATAGAATTTGCTTTTTTCACTGCTGCTGCGCACTGGGTTGACATCTTCATTGAGCTGTCCACCAAGACCCCAAGATCCCTTTCCTGGTTTGTCTCAGAAAGCTTTGATCCCATCAGTTGATAAGTGTATTTGGGGTTCTTTGCCCCGATGTGCATGACTTTACACTTGTTTAGGTTAAAATGCATTTGCCACTTTGTTGCCCATTCACTCAATTTCGAGAGATCTTTCTGGAGCTCTTTACAATCAGTTTCATTTTTAACTACCCTGAACAATTTAGTGTCGTCTGCAAACTTTGCTACCTCAGAATTCACTCCTACATCCAGATCATTAATGAATACATTAAAAAGTAACGGACCCAAAACTGAACCTTGGGGTACGCCACTTCTCACCTCTTTCCATCCAGAGAAGTGTCCATTTATTACCACCCTTTGTTTCCTACAGTTTAGCCAGGTTCTAATCCAGGACAAGACCTGTCCCCTGATTCCATGGCTGAAGAGCTTATTTAGGAGCCTTTGGTGAGGGACTTTGTCAAAAACTGTTTAAACTGTTATGTTTATTCATATCATGATCTGATCACCATGCTCATTATATCCCACATTAATGGGGTTATTGGGATAACAATACAAAAGGTTTGCTAGGGTAGACCCTCTTTCACCCAGTCTCAGCCCCCCCGAACCAAACTCAGCCCCCCGAACCAAAATCCTGGCTACGGCCCTGCATTGGGTCACGTAACAACATTGCCAAGTGCGAAATAGCGTTTGGAGATGGATATTACCAACACCTATCTGGCGGTTGGGAGCCCCTGGTGGCACAGTGGGTTAAACTGCTGACCTGCTGAACTTGCTGACTGAAAGGTCGGTGGTTGGGGAGCATGGGAGCAGTTTGAAAGCACCGGGACTGTGACGCAGCTGGCTGGGAGTCAGTTGCATAAGATCTCTACTTACCAGAAGGTCATGAGTTCGAAGCCTGCCCGGGTCGGGGTGAGCTCTCGACCAATTTGTGTAGCTTGTTGTCGACCTTTGCAACCCGAAAGACAGTTGTATCTGTCAAGTAGGAAATTTAGGTATCTCTTAACTGATTTATGAGGCCATAAAATCTCCAGGAAGTATGCAAAAGAATGAAGGAATGCAAAAGCTCCCCCTGGTAGCCAGAAGCTGGAATGTTAAATAGCCTGTGTCTTTGTCTATTGTGTGTCTATGGTATTGAATGTTTGCCTGTATATGTACATTGTAATCTGCCCTGAGTCCCCTGTGGGATGAGAAGAACGGAATATACATGATGTAAATAAATAAATAAATATGAGTAGGTCAATAAGTACCACTTCTGCGGGAAAATAAAGGTGCTCCATGCAGTTATGCCAGACACATGACCTTGGAGGTGTTTCCTCAAGTCGCTCCTGACACACACACACAAAAGGTGCAACCCAATACCCTGATCAGCCCTACGACTGATCAGAAATACCTCTGTCTTGTCTGGATTCAATTTTTGTTTTTTTCATCCCCATCCAGTCCATCACAGCTGACAGGCTTCAGTTCAGGGTCAGGACAGCATCCTCGCCATTTGATGGAAACTTGTGCACCAGTTGTACTTGTATCTTGGAAAGTCATATCTGGACACAGTGGTCCACGTTCTTGTTACATCCTGACTAGATTACTGCAATGCACTCAACGTGGGGTTGCCTTTGAAGACTGTTCGGAAACTCCAACTAGTCCAATGGGTGGCAGCCAGATTACTTACTGGAGTGACATACAGGGAGCATACCACCCCCCCCCCCTTGTTGTGCCAGCTCCACTGGCTGCTGGTCCACTTCAGAGCACAATTCAAAGTGCTGATTTTGGCCTATAGAGCCCTATACGGTTCCAGCCCAGCTTACCTGTCCAAACGTATCTCCATCTACATTCCACCTCAGAATTTAAGATCGTCCAGGGAGGCCCTGCTCTCGGTCCCAACCGTCTTTGCAAATATGTTTGGCGGGGACGAGGAACAGGGCCTTCTCGGTGGTGGCCCCCCGCCTATGGAATGTGCTCCCTAATGAGATTAGGAAGGAATGAAAGGGGAAAGAGAGAGGGAGGGAGGGAAGGAAACAGGAAGACAAGAAACGGAAGAAGGGAAAGAGCATTGAGGCAAGAGGGAGGGGGGAGCGTGCGAGGAGGAAGTGAAGGGAGGAGGAGGAGGGCAAAGGCATGCCCTTGCTTCTGGCCACCTCCCCTTCTTCCCCCTCCCTTCCCTTCCCCTCCGCTTGCCTGCCTGCCTGCTTCTTCACGTTTGTAGCCGCCCCAATGGGAGTTCGCCTCCCTCTCTTCAGGACGAAGCCTTGAGGGAGCCAAGGGCCGGACAGCATCAGATCCGGCCCGCGGGCCGTGGGTTGCCCACCCGTGGATTAGACCATAAGAGGACTCAGATCAATTCGCCTCCGTTCACCATGTACCATACACTGACCATAGGTAGAGGATCGCGTCATGTGTATCACAGTCCTACATAGATGTATCTCGGCGCGAAGGTTCAATGTCACCGATATCCGAGGGTGTGTGCCAGTCTCTAGCGGGAGGACCCGTGTGGGAACCTCGCTGTGGCCATCTCTATGGGCGATGCGGAACTTTCGGGTGCGTAAGTGCCCCAGTTAAATCCTCCTGAAAACTGTCAATGTGGGGGCTTGTCTGATATCCTTGGAGAACGAGTTCCAGAGTTGGGGGGCCATCACGGAGAAAGTCCTCTCCCTCATCCCCACCAGTCGCGCTGCTGGTCCACTTCAGAGCACAATTCAAAGTGCTGGTTTTGGCCTATAGAGCCCTATATGGTTCCAGCCCAGCTTACCTGTCCGAACGTATCTCCCTCTACATCCCGCCTCAGAATTTTGTATATGAACCTGCCCCATTAGAGAAATGGAATGTCTAAATATCGCAATACTTGGTTTGAGTGAGCCCAACTGGACAGGAATGGGGTGTTTTGGGTAGCATTAATAGTGAAGAGAGCTATAGCAAAAGCAGTCAAGGGATATAATGCCAAGTCTTGCCAAATCATACCCATAAGACTATATCAACATAACTATAACCCAAGTTCATATGTTCTATACCAGACCTTGCGGCTGTTAGGAATTGTGGGAGTTGAAGTCCAAAACACCTGGAGGGCCCAAGTCTGCCCATGCCTGTTCTATACTCAATAGAAATTGAAAAATTAAAAACTCAAAAGAGGAAATTGATCACATTCAGAGAGGACTTATTGATAAATATAGATGGTTGAAATGAAAAGTACAAAGCAGAGCAGAATCAAAGATTGGAGGCAAATTTGGCCCAGGATCAAGAAATGAAGCAGGAGAAGAACTGAATGAATTTTATGAGGCAACAGTTTGGCCATCACAAATGCATTCAAGCAACCTACTGTATATGTCACTATATGCATAGACATCGCCTGGTGACCATTATAGGAATCCAATGGTTCTAACATTGGAAGCAGGAGATGGAAAAGCTCCGTTCCGCCTGCAACAAGGAGACCAGGAGCAGATTGTGGCTGAACCATGAATAGTAAAAATTATATGTAGGCTAAAATAGAACAGGAAGCTAACTAAGCTAATACAACCTGAAGAACATTCCCCAAGAATTTTAAAATAATGTAAAAATAAATTGGCACAATTAAGCCTACTTGACTAGGAGCCAGAAGGAAAAAAGGGGGAAAATATTATGGGTGTTTATGAGTGTGGAAAAGTTGTTTGTGCTTTGGGGTATTTTCCACCCAACACAATTGGCACAAGCTTTTCCAGCTCTTGTGTCCTTTTCCAGAGAAATCTTACACCTTGTTCAAGATGTTTGATGCAAGTTCCTTCTTGCCTACACACCTGGCCTCATCAATGCAAACCGGCTTCATCTCCCCTTGTATCGGCCCTAAGTCTGCAATTGCAGAGGGAGACAAAGGGAGGGAAAGGTTTTTCACATTTAGAGCTAAATGCCTTTTTCTCTCCCCTACATTTTGAATAGGAACTTCTTTACCTCATTGCCTTGAGTTTGCTTCACTTATTCCAAGCAGAAGGTATATCGTGAATTTTTTCAATTGTTTCGGGTGTAGAGACCTCAACTGGGTGTCCAGAACGTTTGCCATCTTCCGTGCTTGTACGGTTACAACAAAATTCAGTAAACCACTTTTTTTACCATTGAAATTGATGGTGCAGAGTCCCCATAGTATTTATCAAGCCTAGCCTTGGTTTGAGGGATGGTTTTTTCCGCAAAAAATAATGCTTAATGAGCACACAAAATTCACTTTCTCCTCCAATCACACGGTAGTCTGCTATCAATTGCTGTCAAACACAATGGCTGTCAAACCTAAATGACGCAGCTTGTTCAAATTTTGACAGGAGTCAACTGACAGGTGCCTGTTGACAGGAGCAGAGTTGCCCTTTCAGTTAAGAGGCATGAAATTCAAAAAGTCACGGACTTATTGACCCGCACTTGTATCAGGGAACAAAAAACCCCCACAGATCTCAAAATACCATAGGATGGCGTTGTGCCAATGGAAGTGGTCTTAAACTACAGTATAGATGGAGTCTATGGCCCCATCCACACAGTACCTTTCTCCCAGTTCAAAATAGCCAGTCACTAGGTGACGTCAGCTGAAAATGCAGGAGGAATAGCTGGCTACAAAGCCAGAAACCCCTGAGATAAAAAGGTGCAGAAATGTCCTGGTTCAGGCCAGAAGATGCGGATATTCACATGTCCGTATGTGCCCCCCGCACTCGGAAATATGACATTCTTTATGTTGGTTTCTACACTATGATTTTTGTCCCTGGGTTAGATATGTTGGTTCCTCATTGGTTCCAGGGCCGTAGCCAGGATTTTGTTTCGGAGGGGGCCGCGTTTGGTTCGGGGGGGGTCTGAGACTGGGTGGAAGAGGGTCTACCCTAGCAAATCTTTTGTATTGTTATCCCAATAACCCCATTAATGTGGGATATAATGAGCATGGTGATCAGATCATGATATGAATAAACATAACAGTTTAAATAATGTACCAGTAAGGCCTTTTCGCGGACCACCCTGAGAATTTCGGGGGGGGGGCTGAAGCCCCCTTAGCCCCCCCCTGGCTACATGCCTGATTGGTTCATAAAGACATGGGGAAAGTTGATGAAACTTATTGTTGCAGAAGAAACATCGCCATGCACCCATTTCACAAAGTTTCTGGCACAAAATAGAAGTTTGTGGAGTATAACAACTACTTTCAATTAAACAATTCAATAGGAAATAACACTTTCAAACTAGGAACACATTTTCTTCACTATTATCATTATTCAGACTCTGCTTAAAAACCTCAGAGATTATCACAGCAGATAATTATCTGCTTTGAATTGGATTATATGAGTCTGCACTGCCATATTATCCAGTTCAAAGCAGATAATCTGGATTTTATATGGCAGTGTAGAAGGGCCCTTTGACTCGGCTCTCAATCCACTGGACCATACCGACTTTCTTCATTCACTAAATAGTCCATAGATGGTTGAATCCTTCCTCCTGGATCGGGGTCAGCAAGTGGAGAGGGGAAGTATGATTTCTGAGAGACTCCCTCTAAATTGTGGGGTTCCTCAGGGAGCCATTCTCTCCCCTTTATTATTTAACATCTATATGCGACCACTTGCTGAACTGGTGTGGAGCTTTGGTCTGGAGTGTCACCAGTACGCTGATGACACCCAGCTGGTGCTGAGGATGGACGGCCGGCCGGACTCTGTACCCGATACTTTCCAACTATGCCTTGAAGCCGTGACTGGTTGGCTATGAGCCAGCTGATTGAGAGTGAATCCATTGAAAACGGAGATCCTATGGTTGGGTCGCCGGGTGTTGTGAGCTCCGGCTGCCTACTCTGGACGGCGAAGCATTATGCCCATAGTCCTTAGTAAAGAGTCTGGGGGTCCAATTGGACCCACTGCTAAGAACATAAGAAGAGCCATGCTGAATCGGACCTCAGCCCATCTAGTCCAGCATTCTGTATCACACAGTGGCCCACCAGTTGTACACGGGGATCTCGAGCAGAAGGGAGGGCAAAACCCTGACCTGCTCCCGACCCCCCACAACCAGTACCCAGGGAAATCCTGCCTACCTCAACCAACTCCGAGGTGGCACTTGAATGTCCTTTTCAGTAACTACCGATACACTTGGTATCCATGAATCTGTCTAATCCTGCCTTGAAGTTGTTCAGGCTGACAGCTGTCACAACCTCCTCTGGAAGTGAGTTCCATAACCCAATGACCCTCTGGGTGAAGAAATATTTCCCTTTATTAGTCCTAATTTTCCTACCTTGGAGCTTTAGGGAGTGCCCCCTAGTCCTAGTGTTGGGTGACAGAGAAAATATTTTTTCTTTATTCACCTTTTCTATCCCATGCATGATTTTATACACTTCGATCAAGTCACCTCTTAAACACCGTCTTTCAAGGCTGAAAAGACCAAGGCGTTGCAACCTGATTTCATAAGGGAGCTGCTCCATCCCTTGGATCATTCTTGTTGCCCTTTTCTGTACCTTTTCCAGTTCCGTTATATCCTTCTTGAGGTGCGGTGACCAGAATTGTACACAGTACTCCAGATGTGGCCTCACCATAGATTTGTAGAGAGGCAATACAACATTTGCCGACCTATTTTCGATTCCCTTTCTGATCATGCCTAGCATAGAATTTGCTTTTTTCACTGCTGCTGCGCACTGGGTTGACATCTTCATTGAGCTGTCCACCAAGACCCCTAGATCCCTTTCCTGGTTTGTCTCGGAAAGCTTTGACCCCATCAATTGGTAGGTGTAGTTGGGGTTCTTTGCCCCGATGTGCATGACTTTACACTTGTTTAGGTTAAAATGCATTTGCCCCTTTGTTGCCCATTCACTCAATTTCGAGAGATCTTTCTGGAGCTCTTTTACAACCAGTTTCATTTTTAACTACCCTGAACAATTTAGTGTCGTCTGCAAACTTTGCTACCTCAGAATTCACTCCTACATCCAGGTCATTAATGAATAAATTAAAAAGTAACGGACCCAAAACTGAACCTTGGGGTACGCCACTTCTCACCTCTTTCCACCCAGAGAAATGTCCGTTTATTACCACCCTTTGTTTCCTACAGTTTAGCCAGGTTCCAATCCAGGACAAGACCTGTCCCCTGATTCCATGGCTGAAGAGCTTATTTAGGAGCCTTTGGTGAGGGACTTTGTCAAAAGCCTTTGAAAGTCAAGGTAAACAATATCGACTGGGTCCCCTTTATCTATGTGTTTATTTACACCCTCAAAGAATTCTAACAAGTTAGTAAGACATGATTTGCCTTTGCAGAAACCATGTTGATTTTCCTTCAGCAATGCCTGTTCTTCTATGTGCCTAGTAATTTTTCTTTAATAATGGTTTCCATCACTTTGCCTGGAACTGAGGTTAAACTGACTGGTCTATAATTTCCTGGATCACCTCTGGATCCTTTCTTGAAGATCGGAGTTACATTTGCCTCCCTCCAGTCCTTGGGTACAGTGCCTGATCTTAGAGAAAGGTTATATATCTTAGCTAGAAGTTCAGCAATTTCACACTTGAGTTCCTTAAGAACTCTGGGGTGGATGCCGTCTGACCTGGTGATTTGTTGACATGTAGTTTAGTAAGGCATGTGAGAACATCCTCCTTGTTTATCTCTATCTGTTTTAATTCTTTTAATTCCCTCTCTGAAAAAACTGACTCAGCTGCAGGCATATGTTGTCTGTCCTCCTGTGTGAAAACGGAGGCAAAGAAGTCATTTAGCCACTCAGCAATCTCCTTGTCTTCGCTGATTTTCCCTTTCTGACCATTGTCGTCGAGTGGCCCAACTGCTTTTCTAGTTGGGTTCCTGCTTCTGATGTACTTAAAGAAGTTTTTGTTGTTTTTTTAATATTCTTTGCTATGTGTGCCTCAAAATCTCTCTTGGCTTTCCTGACTGTTGCTTTGCATTTAGTTTGCCAGAGCTTGTGTTCCTTTCTGTTCTCCTCGGTAGGAAGAGCCTTCCATTTCTTAAATGAGTTTTTCTTCTTTCCAATCACATCTTTTACTTCATTTGTAAGCCTTCACTGCTGACAATGGAGGCTCAGGTCTCCGCTGTCAGCAGATCTGCTTTCTTCCACCTGTGACAGGCCAGGCGGCTGGTGCCCTACCTAACCGGGAATGACCTAGCCATGGTGATCCAGGCGACGATCGTCTCGAGATTAGACTACTGTAACACCCTCTACATTGGTCTACTTTTGGCGGTTATCCGGAAACTTAAGCTGGTGCAGAATGCTGCGGCTAGACTCCTGGCGGGAGTGCCGGCCAGGAGCCATATCACTCCAACTCTGCAGCAATTGCACTGGCTTGAGCACTGGATCACCTTCAAAGTGTTGGTCTTGATTTTTAAGGCCTTGTACTTGAAGGACCGTCTATTCCCATATGTTCCCCAGAGATCCCTTCGGTCAGAGGACCAAAACCTGTTAAAAGTCCCTTCTATGCGGTCCATTCTTCTGCCATCTACTAGGCAGAGAGCCTTTTCTGTTGTGGCGCCAAGCTTGTGGAATGCCTTGACGGCTGAAGTTCGAGCGATTAATGAGCTGCATACCTTTCGGAAGGCTTGCAAGAGGATGGCCTTTTTCGGCAGGCATTTAACTCTTAGCCATTTTCTTCTGTATGCTGGTAGTATTAGTTTTAGTGTTCTGGTGTTTTATTGTTTTACTGCTATTTTATTGATTGTTATGTTTACATGTTGTAAACCACCCTGAGCCTGTTGGAAAGGGTGGTATATACATTGAAATAATAAATAAATAAATAAAATCTGTGGGTGCAGAATTTGTGGATACTGAGGGATGACTATACACTCCCTTTCCTTGAAATATGCATTTTGTGCTTGAAACAATCTTAAAATATTTCATTTATTACCTCATCATTATCTTCATGGTAGGCACATCGTAAACAGCTTTAGCTAGTGGTATTACTATTATCCACTGCATTTTATGGTTTTGTTATCGAGCCACAATACCAACCCCCAAGCCACGATATCCCCCCCCCACACACACACACACACAAAGAAAAAAAGGATTTACAGTTCATCAAGAGACTACAAGCAAACATATGATTTTTCCTTTTAATTAAAAACATTACCCAGATGTTTGAAGTTGCTAAATTTCAAAGCATTAGAGGTTCTGGAATGGCCCAAGCAGCAGCTGTATTCCACATACTCTTATCAATTCTAAACCCTTTAATAATGTGCTTGGCCGACTTACCGGCCGAGCGGGTTGCGGGGCGGGGTTGCCCTCGCCACCATCTTGCAGAGAGATGCAGGGGCTTCTCCTTCCCAGAAGCCCCTGGGGTGGAGGGAAAGTTTCCTGCCACCAAATACTGGCTGGCCAATGACGGGGCTGGCCCCGCCCCCTCTTTGCGCCGGCTGGCCTGCACTTCTACCTGGGCAGCCTATTTAAGGCCGCACGGGGCTGCCCAGGCTGCCCCATGGGGGACAGCTCTGTTTTTTCTCCCACCCTCCCTACTTATTGCATTGCTTGTTGGTGTCCATTTTGCTCATTCTTCATGCATTGTTGCACTGTTCATGGTTATGCGTTTTTCATGTTCTTTGTCACAACTCCGTGTTTGGCGTGTGGCATGGCGCCTGGATCAGGCTGGCTTATCGCCCCTTGATTGTAAGGGGGATAACGCCCAGGCCCCCTGGGGTGCTGAATTTCTGTGGACAGGCATTGGGGGAGGCTAAGCAGCCCCGACCCTGCAGGCTTACTGGTACATTATTTAAACTGTTATATTCATATCATGACAATTGCTCATTATATCCCACCTTCATGGGGTGGGGGCTGGGTAAACCCTCTTCCACCCTGATCCAGGCTACCCATGTGGGGGCTGGATGCCAACCCTTTGTTCCTGTTTTCAATAAATGAGTTGTGGCCATTTTCATCCAACCACTTGTGTCTGTGTTATTGTCCTTGGCCCGAGGTGTATCACCCTTGCGCACGCAAACGGTATCAATTTGATGCTTTTATAGAGTTTTATTTTTTTCTATACGCTTTACTGTATCTATTCTTTATATGAAGTGTATACATAGTTTCTAATGTACATATCAAAATGTAACTTGAAGACAGACACCTCTTCATAATCTCTTGGGAAAGGGGACTATGACCAGGATCCCTCCAGCTCTTTCCCAAGCCAGATAACTATCAAACCTTTGTTTACGTATGGAGATAGATAATCCTCTTTAGCAACAGAATAAGCTCAGGATGTTTGTCCAGCAATCAAGTCCTTGATTGTCTAAACCCAGCACCTTTGTCTTTTGGGCTTTACACCTTTGCCTTGCACAGAACCAAGCACTCGGGTTAATTAGAGGCTAATCATCGCATCCATTTCCTCATAGATTGTGCCCTCCCAAGGGGCATCTCTACAACTGATTAGTTCTTTGAACTAACCAACTACCAACTCTCCTTCTTCCTGTCACAGCAATCTCCACCTGCAGCCTGTGATGTTAGGGAAAGCCCGGCCAATCCAAGGGCAGATCCTAGCTTGCCTCCCATTTCAGCCAATCAGGGGAGGGAGCAGAAAGTCTGAATAGTGGTCAGATCTGCATTTCTCTATATGTTTATGCTTGTACTTGCATCCTTTTTTTTATACCTTTGGAAGTAAATTGCTTGTACTTAAATGCTTTTTGGGCCAAATTGTAATCAAACTCTGTGGCTCATCTTCAACCTGGTGGGTTTGTTTCTCTGTCTGGGTGATCTAGTTTAGCGTACGCTCACCAGGCATGGACCCTTTTACCTATCTGAAATTACTACATTTCGACTTGTTTTGTAAAAATGTACATAGAGAGCCAGAGTGACATGGTAATTTGAGCATTGCAGCATTTTTCTCCTTGTGGAGAGAAAAGGCAGAGTATAATTACACAATAATTATTTACTATATTTACCGTATTTTCCGGCATATAAGATGACTGGGAGTATAGGACGACCCCCAACTTTTCCAGTTAAAATATAGCGTTTGGGATATACTCGCCGTATAAGACTACTCCTTTTCCAATGCACACCAAATAACAATTTAAAAAGCATCAGATTTTATTTCAATATGGCAATTTTCCTATTACTGTACCTCTCAGATCTCGCACATGCACACCTGCACCGCTTCACTGCAGACATCAGGAGTGAGATCTGAGAGGCAGAGGAGGATACAAGGGCGGGCCAGACAGGTCAAAGAGGTGTGTTTTTCTGGGCCCAGAGCCACTCTATCTCTTTTTTCCATACCCCGGGCACCCCGGACGCCTGCAGCTTGCTCCGCCCTTCACTTACACCTTCCCGGTAAGGCGCCCCTTCACCTCACCATCGGGACCCGCATTAAGTTCACAAATCCTGATGAATGGATTTTCTTCTACCGTACTTGTACAGCGCTGCCCTTAATGCTTTCATACAGTCGTTGCATACGACAGGGACGCGGCCACTGTCATTTTTGAGCTACCCCACCATATGCGGCAACCATGGATTCTCCAGTCCGGATTGGAAGTTTCAACACCCGCTCTATAAGATGACTCCCGGCGTATAAGATGACTCCTGGTGTATAAGTCGACTCTTGCGTATAAGATGACCCCTGACTTTTGAGAAGATTTTTTGGGTTAAAAAGTAGTCTTATACGCCATAAAATATGGTACTATATTTATATACTGTCTTTCTCACCTCAGGGGAGGACTCATGGCAGTTTACAACATATTAATGGCAAAAATTCAATGTAGAAAGAAAAAAATCATAAGTAAATACTAACATATAACTATCAATATTTATTTATTTATCACGTCAGGAGCAAACCAAACAGTTGTATTTTTAAAAAACAAACAGGCTAAAAAAACCCCCCACAAAGTTTAAAAATTGTTATGTTAAATGTCCTTTGACCAGTAGCTGGCCATTATAAGAAGGTCCTCCATTGTGCATGTGGCAGGGCTCAGGATGCATTGTGGTAGATGGTCAGTGGTTTGCTCTTCTCCACACTCACATGTCATGGATTCCACTTCGTTGCCCCATTTCTTAAGGTTGGCTCTGCCTTATGCCCGTCGTCTTCAGTAAAAAGCCTTGGAGTCCATTTGGACACTCGGGTCTCCATGGAGACCCAGGTCTCCATGGTCAGCTGAGTCGCAGTTTTCCACCTTCGCCAGGCTTGGAAGCTGGCCCCCTACCTGTCCCGTCGCAATCTGGCCGCGGTGATCCCAGCGACAGTCATCTCAAGGTTGGACTACTATAACGCCCTCTACATCGGCCTTCCTTTGTCGGTGATCTGGAAACTTAAGCTAGTGCAAAATGCCGCAGCACGCATGCTCACCGTATTACACCTGTGCTGCGGGAATTGCATTGGCTCCCTATTGAATGCCGGATCACCTTCAAAGTGTTAGTTTTGACTTTTAAGGCCTTGTATGGTCTGGGGCCAGTGTACCTGAGGGACCGCCTGACCCCATATTGTCCCACGAGATCACTGAGATCTGAAGACCAAGATCTACTCTTGATCCCGAGCGCCAAAGCTTATCGCCTCACGTCAACGAGGGGAAGGGCTTTCTCCATCATTGCCCCTACCCTTTGGAATTCTCTGCCGCCAGAGGCCAGGTCACTTCGTGACCTCTTGGCTTTTAGAAAAGCCTGTAAGACCTGGCTATTTCGGCAGGCTTTCTGTTATTGAGCCAGTTTAACACATATTCGTCGAAGCAATGTTGGTGTTAATGTAATCTTTAAATGTTTTATTGCTGTTGTTTTATTACTTATGTATTCTGTTGTCTGTCCATTTTAAATTTTGTAAGCCACCCCGAGCCACCCGGGAGTGGCGGCAAAGAAATCTAATAAATCAAATCATATCTCGTGATGCCAGAGCGCAGTCTGTTTAGCGCCTTCCAAGTCGCCCAGTCTTCTGCGTGACCAGGAGGGAGTCTCTCATTTGATATTAGCCATTGGTTGAGGTTCTGGGCTTTAGCCTGCCACTTCTGGACTCTCGCTTGCTGAGGTGTTCCAGCAAGTGTCACTGCAGATCTTAGAAAACTATTTCTTGATTTAAGTTGTTGGAGTGCTGGCTGATACCCAAACAGGGGACGGGCTGGAGACAGGCATGTAGCCCGGGGGCTAAGGGGGGCTTCAGCCCCCCGAAATTCTCAGGGTGGTCCGCGAAAAGGCCTTACTGGTACATTATTTAAACTGTTATGTTTATTCATATCATGATCTGATCACCATGCTCATTATATCCCACATTAATGGGGTTATTGGGATAACAATACAAAAGATTTGCTAGGGTAGACCCTCTTCCACCCAGTCTCAGCCCCCCTGAACCAAACTCAGCCCCTCCGAAACAAAATCCTGGCTACGGCCCTGGCTGGAGATGTCACTGCTTTGGACCTTTCACTATTAGTTGCTACTAATGTGGTCAGGTGGTGCAATACCTGCTGAACAGTGTAATTTCTCCAGTGGTGTAGGGCGCAGACACCCCGTGATAACATGGCATGTCTCATTAAGAGCCACATCTACTGTTTTAGCTTGGTGAGATGTGTTCCATACTCAGCAGCAGAGTAGCAAGGGAAGATGTCTTCACTGTGTCTGGTTGTGATCCCCAAGTTCACTTTCACTTTATTTCTTGTGCCAGTCAGGTTTCGTTTGATATTATTTCTAGCACCCACTTTTTGCTTGATATTCAGGCAGTGCTTCTTGTAGGTCAGAGAACCAACCGGGGTAACTCCCATGTATTTGGGTGTGCTGCAATGCTCCAGTGGGATTCCTTCCCAGGTAATTATCAGAGCTTGGGATGCTTGTCTGTTCTTAGGATGAAAAGCACATGTGTGTGTTTTAGATGGATTAGGAATCAGCTGGTTTCCCCTTCCCTCCGTTATAGGCTGTAAGAGCACCTCGAGCTTCAGAGAGCTTCTCTTCAACATTCTCAAAGCTGTCTGCTTGAGCAGTGATGGCACGATCGCCAGAATAGGTGAAACTCTCTGTCCCTTCTGGCAATGGTTGGTCATTTGTGTAAATGTTGAACATTGATGGAGCAAGCACGAATGTTCCATCCCAGCCTGAGGTAGACTGTTCTTCTGTTTTCGCCATCTGCTTCTTTGGCCCTGGAACTCAACGATAAAGCTCCTGTTCTGTAGCAGATTTTCTATGAAGCGGGTGAGGTGGTAATCCTTTGTGATATTATACATTTTTTCTCAGGAGGAGGCAGTGGTTTTACGCAGTTCCGGACACACTAATGTTCCGTGGAGGATCAACTGGTGTGCCGCTAAACATCATCCCCCTTTCTCCCCCCTCCTGGAACTCCTGGCAGGAGGGAGGAGGAAGGAAAGGTGAAGAAAAAGAAGGGGCCGGGGCGCTGTCTCCTTCGGCCGTTTCCCCAGCCAGCCTCCAATCGAGGGAGGGAGGAGGGAAGGGTGATGTCACTCGGGACCAGCCCCCTTCCCAGCAGCAGAAGCTTGCTCATGCCTGATTGAGTCATTGCGGGAGTCATGGCGGAGAGCAGCCCCTGTCCCCGGCGCCACTCTCCGCCATGACTCCGGTCCCTCGCTCGCTGAGGCCGCGTGGAGGAGGAGGAGCATGAGCGGTGGACGGGCTTCAGTGGGCGGGGCTGAAGCCCATCCACCGCTCAAGCTCCTCCTCCTCCTCACGGCCTCAGCGAGCCAGGGGCGGGAGTCATGCCGGAGTCATGGCGGAGAGTGGCCCCCGTCCTTGGTGCTGCTCTCCGCCATGACTCACTGAGGCTGTGCAGAGGAGGAGGAGCCCTTCACTCGGGACTGAGGCTGTGCAGAGGAGGGAGGAGCATGAGTAGTGGACGGACGTCAGTGGGCGGGGACTTCAGTGGGCGGGGACTTCAGTGGGCTCATGCTCCTCCTCCTCACGGCCTCAGCGAGCCAGGGGCGGGAGTCATGGCGGGAGTCATGGCGGAGAGCGGCCCCCGTCCTTGGTGCTGCTCTCCGCCATGACTCCGGCCCCTCACTCACTGAGGCTGTGCAGAGGAGGAGGAGCATGAGTAGTGGACGGACTTCAGTGGGCGGGGACTTCAGTGGGCGGACTTCAGTGGGCTCATGCTCCTCCTCCTCCTCACGGCCTCAGCGAGCCAGGGGCGGGAGTCATGGGGGGCGTCATGGCGGAGAGCGGACCCCGTCCTTGGCGCTGCTCTCCGCCATGACTCCGGCCCCTCACTCAATGAGGCTGCGCAGGGGAGGAGGAGTATGGCTGGTGGACGGATTTCAGTGGGTGGGGACTTCAGTGGGCGGACTTCAGTGGGCTCATGCTCCTCCTCCGCGCGGCCTCAGCGAGCGAGGGACCGGAGTCATGGTGGAGAGCGGCGCCAGGGATGGGGAATTGCCGCCTTCTCCCTCTCCCCCGCTGCCCCTTTTGCCCATGAGCCGCTACACGTGGCAATGGGAGCGGCTGAGGCTGGTGGTGGGACCCTGGGCCGGAGCCTGGGCTTGGTGGTGGCCCTCTGCCTGCTCTACTGCCTAAGGGGCCCGCTTGCCAAGTTTGGTCCAGATCCATAATTGTTTGAGTCCACAGTGCTCTCTGGACGTAGGTGAACTATAACTCCAAAACTCAAGGTCAATTAACTATATGTATTACTGTGTTAGAGTGCCATTTTGTGTCATTTTGGTTGGTGGTGTGCCCCCGGATTTTTTTAAAGTTAAAAGTGTGCCGCAGCTAAAAAAAAGGTTGGGAAACACTAGTTTACAGTGTCATAAGCCATTGACAGGTCTATGAAGACAGCTCCTGTGATCTGCTGCCTTTCAAAGCCATCCTCTATGTGCTGAGTCAGGTTCAGCACTTGCGATGTGCAGCCCTTCCTTTTCCTGACTATAACTATAAATTAAAATCATCATAATAACAATAATAAGAGGGCTAAAACTCCAGAGGGGAAGATTCAAAACCGAACTCAGCCATGCAAAGTCACACTCTCTCAGCCTCAAAGGAAGGCAATGACAGCCCTCTGCTGACAAAAGTCTTGTCAATAAATTCCTATCAGAGTCACTTTTGGTTTGCTATAACCAGGCAATAACTTGCAAGGGACGCTAAAGGATACCTGCAAAATGTGTAATGCCCCCCCCCCCTTCCAGTCTTTAGCCCTCCCTTCCAAAAACAGTCCCAGGATCCCTGATGGATTCCCTCTGCAAAATAGCCAAGCCAGCTGCCGTGGACTTTGGAATTAGTTCTTGTGTCAACAGGTGGCTTCGCTTTACATTTGTAAGCCTTGCTAATGCTTGGCCCACAAGGGATGCATCAAGGAATTCGGAGACGTTTAATCCTTTTTAACATCCTTCTTTCTTCCCATTGAGTCTGTTGAAGGAAACCAAAGATAAATCACTTCTCCAGATATGCATTAAAACATAGGCTGGCCAGGGTGAATGCAGCCTGGAAACAATATATGGGTGTAAAACAACCAAGGACTTTTGCAGGGAACAGGATATAATAACATGCCATGAGACCTTGGTATCTTCTGGGGTTTTGATCCAGAACCAAAATGGCAGAATCTTCATTTGGGGGATTAAAAACAAGGTTTTTTTAATCCATGGATGGTTGAATCTATGGATACAGGATTTGTGGGTACCAAGGGATAACTATACGCCCCAAATTAGTCAGAGACTCATCAGCATATCCACACCATTGTTCCCTCATAGATTGTGCATTCTCAAGGGGCATCTCTGCAATGGATTGGTCAACATTTGGCTACACAGTCCTGATTAACCTTCTGCCATCCCATTTTTCCATCTGACTTTAGAAAGTCCCGGTTTCTCTTTCCTCCTTTGTCTTCAGCCTTCTTCCACAGGTGCAAACTGAGTTGAAAAATAATTGATTTTGCCATATAATCCATTATTATCAAAGCAGATCATCCATGTTATCTGCTTTTAAGTAGATTATGCGAGTCTACACTGCCATATAATCCAGTTCAAAGCAGATAATTTGGATTTTATATGGGGCCAGGCATGTAGCCAGGGGGCTAAGGGGCTTCAGCCCCGAAATTCTCAGGGTGGTCCGCAAAAAGGCCTTACTGGTACATTATTTAAACTGTTATGTTTATTCATATCATGATCTGATCACCATGCTCATTATATCCCACATTAATGGGGTTATTCGGATAACAATACAAAAGATTTGCTAGGGTAGACCCTCTTCCACCCAGTCTCAGCACCCCCCGAACCAAACTCAGCCCCCTCCGAAACAAAATCCTGGCTACGGCCCTGTATGGGGCATAAGGTTAGCAAGGGGAGAAGGAATGGAGGACTCAAAATCTTTCCTCGGATTCATCTACACCAGTGTTTCCCAACCGGTGTGCCGTGAGCGATCATCAGGTGTGCCGTGGGAAATGGGAACCTTCAATACCAGACCTGGCCATTTCGCGGCCCGCTGGCCGATTGTGATCGGCCCGCATAAGGGCCCTGGCAGGCTGGCAGGCAGGCAGGCAAGCAGAGCGGCCAATGGAGGGGAAGGGGGGGGGAGAGGAGGAGGAGGCCAGGAGCAAGCGCCGCCGCAGAGCATGCTTCGCTCTCCTCCACCTCCTCCCTTCCCTTCCGCCTCGCTCTCTCCCACCCCTCTCTTCTCTTCCAGCAACTACAATTCCCAATTGTCAAGATCTATTTTCCCCAAACTCCACCAGTGTTCACATTTGGGCATATTCAGTATTTGTGCCAAGTTTGGTCCTGATCCATAATTGTTTGAGTCCACAGTGCTCTCTGGATGTTGGTGAACTACAACTCTCAAACTCAAGGACAATGCCCACCAAACCCTTCTAGTGTTTTCTATTGGTCATGGAGTCCTGTGTGCCACATTTGGTTTAGTTCCATCGTTGGTGGAGTTCAGAGTGCACTTTGATTGCAGGTGAAATATAACTCCCAGCAACTACAACTCCCAAACGAGAAAATAATTTTTTGACTGATGGTCCCTCCTTGTATTAGCATGTTTTGTGGCCAAATTTGGGAGCAATTTGTCCAGTGGTTTTTGAGTTATGTTAGTCCCACAAATGACCAGCTGTTGAGCAAGACCTTTGTGTGTGTCTTTCTGTCTTTCTGCCATTCCTGCCAGGATATCTATGTTGTGTTCATCGAAACAGGTCCAGGTTTCACAATGAGTATAAATACATTTTAAAACATATTAACTACATGTATTACTGTGTTAGAGTGTCATTTTGGTTGGTGGTATGCCCCAGGATTTTGTAAATGTAAAAAATGTGCCGCGGCTCAAAAAAGGTTGGGAAACACTGATCTAAAACAGGGCTGTCCAACTGGCGGCCCTGGGGCCGTACACGGCCCCCAAGCCCCTTCCCCACGGCCCCCTAACTCCCTGCAAGACATCAGGTTTTTTTTTAAAAAAATATTTGAAAAAAAATTTGAAAATTTTTGATTTTGGGGGGGCGGCGCGAGGGGGGGGCGACGCAAGTGAGGAGGAGGCGGAGAGGAAGCCACGTCAGATGCCCTAGGGGCGGGACCTCTTCGCTCGCGCAGGGTCCGCGAGTCACCCCCTTTTGGCGGGGTGACGTCAGCCGCCGAAAAGGCGGGTCGCGCAAGATGCCGGGCATGCGCGCCAGGCGGGAGCGGGCCGGGGGATCAGCGAGCCGCCCTCCGCCGTCTCCCTAGCTCTTGCAGCGGCCGCGCCAGATGGAAGGTAAGCCCGGGAGCTTACCATCCTTCAGGCGCGGACGCGGCAAGAGTCAAGGACACGGCAGAGGGCGGCTTGCTGATCCCGTCCTGGCGCGCAAGCCCGGTATCTTGCGTGACCCGCCCCGGGGCTGGGTGACGTCAGGCGTGGCGCCTGACGTCACCCAGCCCCGAAAAGGGGTGGGCCGCGCAGGACGCTGGGCATGCGCACCAGGGCAGGAGCGCCCCCGCCCCCCACGAGCAGCCACGCCCCCACTGCGGCCACGCCCCCGTGAGCAGCCACGCCCTCTGCTCCGGCCCCAAGGTGATCCGTCACCTACTCACCTGCATTCCGGCCCTTGGGCCCGAAGATGTTGGACAGCCCTGATCTAAAACACTGATTCTCAAAGTGGGCGGTACCACCCCCTGGTGGGCAGTGAGGTGATCCAAGGGGCAGTGGGAGGCTCAGGGAATTTGGGGGGCGGTGAACCCCTTTAAGGAGGCAGTGAACGATTGGCCATTTAGGTGGGGTCACGCGGCCCTCTTCTTTGGCCCCGCCCCCTTTGCTTTGACCTGCATATTAGATATTTGGATTAGAATTCGTAAGAGTAGCAAAATTATTTATAAGTAGCAATGAAAATATGGTTGGGGGTCACCTCAACATGAGGAACCTTATTTAGAGGTCATGGCATTAGAAAGGGTGAGAACCATTGCATTAATACATATATCTTTCTGTTTAATAGCTATTAAATTAAAAATAATAATTTCTAGGGGGGCGATGAGTAAATCGTTTTCTGGAAAGGAGGCGGTAGGCCAAAAGAGTTTGGGAACCACTGATCTACACTGTAGAGTTAATGCAGCTTGGTACCACTTTTACTGTCATTTCTCAATACTATGGAAAACTACAATTCCCATGACTCCATAACATTGAGCCATGGCAATTAAAGTATTGTCAAAAATGCATTAAGTCCACAGTGAAGATGTCTCGGCATTACTTTGCGAATGAAGATTCTTAGGAAGGACTCATCCCATGCTTTTTACAAGCGCGTTGATGACTAAAAAGGCCAATCTGAGATAGGCAAGTTCAGTTGCAGAAAGTACAGCAGAAAGTCTCCTTGGGTGATGTTGTTTCCAAGTTGCGGTTCTTTCTGCATTGTTGTTTCTCTTCGAAACCCATTCGGTATGTCTTCTCGAAAGAGGCCACAGCATTGTGGATAGTGCATCTCCATGCCTCCCGATGTGAGGCCAGGGTGGACCATTGTTGGTGATCAATCTGGCCGAGCCTGAGATGTATTGTATTGTCAAAAATGCATTAAGTCCACAGTGTAGATGTCTCGGCATTACTTTGCGAATGAAGATTCTTAGGAAGGACTCATCCCATGCTTTTTACAAGCGCGTTGATGACTAAAAAGGCCAATCTGAGATAGGCAAGTTCAGTTGCAGAAAGTACAGACCCTGAACCGGTGCTTGGCCGCTGTGTCGGACTGGATGAGGGCTAGCAAATTGAAACTAAATCCAGACAAGACAGAGGTCCTCCTGGTCAGTCGTAAGGCCGAACAGGGTATAGGGTTACAGCCTGTGTTGGACGGGGTTACACTCCCCCTGAAGACGCAGGTTCGCAGCTTGGGAGTGATCCTGGACTCAGCGCTGAGCCTGGAACCCCAGGTCTCAGCGGTGGCCAGGGGAGCTTTGCACAGTTGAGACTCGTGGCGCCAGCTGCGCCCGTACCTTGTGTAGTCTGATCTGGCTACGGTCGTCCACGCTCTGGTCACATCCCGAATAGATTACTGCAACGCACTCTACGTGGGGCTGCCTTTGAAGACAGTCCGGAAATTGCAATTAGTCCAGCGGGCGGCAGCCAGATTACTAACGGGAGCTACATACAGGGAGCACACTACCCCCCTGCTGTGTCAGCTCCACTGGCTGCCTGTCCAATTCCGGGCTCAATTCAAAGTGCTGGTTTTGACCTTTAAAGCTCTATACGGTTCTGGCCCAGCTTACTTGTCCGAACGCATCGGCCACTACGTCCCATCCCGTAACCTAAGATCATCCGGGAGGCCCTGCTCTCGCTCCCGCCGACCTCTCAGATGCGGTTGGTGGGGACGAGGGACAGGGCCTTCTCGGTGGTGGCCCCCCGCCTGTGGAATGCGCTCCCTACGGAGGTACGGTCCACCTCATTCCTCCTGACATTCAGGAAGAAGGTGAAATCCTGGCTCTGGGATCAGGCGTTCCCTCACCAGCACTAGGCAGCATGGGAGATGGAATTTTAATGGGAGGGAGGAAGAGGGTTAATGTTTCTAGGGCTGAGTACTGTTTTAATTGGAATGATTGTAGATGTGTTGAGGGATTGTATTTAAATGCCTTAATGTTTTAACGGGTTGTGGGGTTTGGGGTTTTACGTTGTTGATGTGGCATCGAATTGTGCCTGCTGTAAGCCGCTCTGAGTCCCCCCTCGGGGGTTGAGAAGAGCGGGGTAAAATCCTGAAATAATAAATAATATGTTGTTTCAGGGAGTCCTTATATCTCTTTTTTGGGGCGCCTCTCTTGCGCTGACCCATGGCGAGTTCACCATAGAGTAGTATCTTTGGGAGGCGGTGGTCCTCCATCCTAGAGACGTGCCCTGCCCAGCGCAGCTGTATTCTCAGTAGCATGGCCTCAATGCAGGTGATCCCTGCTTGCTCAAGGACAGCAACATTCGTCACATAGTCGGTCCAGTGTATATTAAGGATTGTGCGAAGACAGCGCTGATGAAAGCATTCGAGGAGTCGTAGGTGTTGGCGATAGGTGACCCATGTTTCAGACCCATAGAGGAGAATAGACAGTACGAAAGCTCTGTACACACTGATTTTGGTGCTTTGCCTCAGGTGCTTGTTGCTCCAGACTCTTTTGTGAAGCCTTCCAAATGTACTATATGCCTTTGATAATCTGTGATCTATCTCTTTGTCAATCTTGGCGTCTGAAGAGATGATGCTTCCCAGGTAGGTGAACTGCTGAACGGACTTAAGCACAGATTTGCCTATGCTGACGTGAGGATGATGGTGTTCTTCCTGTTGTGCGGGCTGGTAGAGGACTTCCTTTTTCTTCAGGCTGACTTCCAGCCCAAACAGCTTTGCAGCTGCTGCAAAGCAGGATGTTAGGCGCTGCAGGGCTGCTTCTGAATGGGCGACAAGGGCAGCATCGTCAGCAAAAAGCAGCTCACGGACTAGATAGTAAGACTGCTAATCTTACTAAGAGATATAAATAATTGAACTTGACCTGTCAGATTTTTGGTCCATGTAACCCAGGCCTGGGCAAACTTGCTCGGGGAGATGACTGAGCCTGGGACTTTTGGATACTGTTACATTTCTGTTCATGCTTGAGCTATGCAGGTGCAGAGAGAGACCGTTTAAGCAGCTGAGGGGGGAAAGGAAAGGGCCTGAGACTGTTAGGAATGGTAGGAGTTGAAGTCCAAAACACCTGGGGGCCCAAGTGTGCCCAGGCCTGACCTAACCTCATTTTGTTAATTCTGATCATCAGGGTTTCAGGGACTATTCTTTCCTGGCCCAGACCTTACTTGGTGGTCTTTCCCATCCAATGTTTAACCAGGATCAGATGATGTGACATGTCCAGGGTGGTACAAGCCAACTTTCAGCAGAGATGTTCTTGGATTGGATTGCATCTCTTGGCTGTACTTTTAAGGAATCGCTTTGGCGGGCCAAGATCTTCAAAGCAGCCTTTGAATACGAATGTCGTTCTTCCGCATCTGGGCTTCACGCAGAGGGGATTAAAGCCGGCCTTTCCCCATTACCTGCCTTGCTCGGGAAGGAGAATGTAATGTAAGGCTTTGATATCATCTAAGGAGATGAGGGTTCGTTGGAGCCAAAGCTCGAACGGTCCTCACTCAAACATTTTGCAAGACGTGCCATTATTTTCAAGCCAGCTTTACTATTGGTTTCAAATAAAAGCCTCGCCGTCTTGCAGACAGTGCTTGATGTGTTAACAAACAGCAGAGACAACCTCTCTGGGACATTCTTTATCAGAACTGAACGATTACAACAGAAACATCCTTATAAAAAGGTCTCAAGTGCCAAACTGTTCATTGGTTCATCAATCATGCTCTTGGCCCTTTGTTGTAACGTTAAAAAGGTTCAATTTCCCAGATTCAAAGTACAAAGCAGCCACTTATTGCTTCTTTTCTTACCTATCTCCCTGCTCACCCTAGCCAAATGTTTTGGACAAATACAGGCAGTCCCAGAGTTACACACATCCGACTTACAGACAGGGGCGGATTTTAACGGTATGCAAAGTAAGCGGCCGCTTATGGGCGCCACGTGGCAAGGGGTCAGAGTTGCATGAGGCAGGAGGCTCCGCCCCGGCTGCAAAACGTTCCTCCGTCCTTTTCGGCCTCTTGGAGTGCGATTCGCAACTCCGACCACCTGGTGCCGTGCTGCAACTAAGGAGCATGCGCGGAACTAGCTGGCCCTGCACATGCGCACACTGGCGCACGTGCGCACACTGGCACGCATGCGCACAGCCAGCTGGCCCTGGCATGCGCACACCAGTGCGTGTGCACACACTGGCGTGCATGTGCACACACTGGCGTGCATGTGCACAACTAGCTGGCCCTGCGCATGTGCGCACCAGCGCACTGCACACACCGGCGCGCATGCACACAACTAGCTGGCCCTGCGAATGCATACCCGGCGTGAGGGGGGGGCAAAGGAATGTTTTCGGCCTCTTGGAGTGCGATTCGCAACTCCGACCACCTGGTGTCATGCTGCAACTAAGGAGCATGCGCGGAACTAGCTGGCCCTGCACATGCGCACACTGGCGCACGTGCGCACACTGGCACGCATGCGCACAACCAGCTGGCCCTGCGCATGCGCACACCAGCGCGTGTGCACACACTGGCGTGCATGTGCACAACCAGCTGGCCCAGCACATGCGCACACCAGCACATGTGCACACACCGTTGCGCATGCGCACAACTAGCTGGCCCTGCGCACATGCGCACTGGCGCACGTGCACACACCGGCGCACATGCGCACAACTAGCTGGCCCTGCGCATGTGCGCACCGGCGCACGTGCACACACCGGCGCGCATGCACACAACTAGCTGGTCCTGCGAATGCATACCCGGCGTGAGGGGGCAAAGGAATGTTTTCGGCCTCTTGGAGTGCGACCGCAACTCCGACCACCTGGTGTCATGCTGCAACTAAGGAGCATGCGCGGAACTAGCTGGCCCTGCACATGCGCACACTGGCGCACATGCGCACACTGGCACGCATGCGCACAACCAGCTGGCCCTGCGCATGCGCACACCAGTGCGTGTGCACACACTGGCGTGCATGTGCACAACCACCTGGCCCTGCACATGCGCACACCAGCACATGTGCACACACCGGCGCACATGCGCACAACTAGCTGGCCCTGCGCATGTGCGCTCCGGCTCACTGCACACACCGGCGCGCATGCACACAACTAGCTGGCCCTGCGAATGCATACCCGGCGCGAGGGGGGGGCAAAGGAATGTTTGCTTACCAGTTTAAATTAAATTACCTTCGTCCGGGCCTGCTTACAGGTGACTCATGCCTGGAGATACATTTTTAAAATATACCTACAGAACCTTGTTGGAATATGCAAGGAATCAGTTAATGTGAGTATGTCAACTGTAAAATAAGAAGCATGAAGCTGATTGGTTGGGCAAATGCCCAGGGAAATGGCTGAGCCTGGGACTTTTGGATACGGTGACATTTTCATTCAGGCTTGAGCTATGCAAGTGCAGAGAGAGACCACCTGAAGAGAGAAGCAGAGAGAGAGAGATTTTGGAGTGTACTCTCACTTCATGAGCTGCTGAAGGAGTTATCCACATGGACAGAGAAAGACTATTTTAAATCTCTCATGAAAAAAATTATGTCACTTGATGCAACTGATCCTTCTTGGCAGAATGGGGTTGGACTGGATGGCCCACGAGGTCTCTTCCAACTCTATGATTATATCACATTGTACATATGTTGTTCTAAACTACGAAGAATAAACTACTTGTTTTTTAGTGTTTGGCTGCGTGGCATATTTTCTTTCTCTGGCAAGGCACTGTGTGGGCTGATCAAACGTGAATTACATGTGGTTTAGTTTACATTACACCACAGACCTCTCTTGTTCGTAACTTAGGAACTGCCTCTACTTTCTTCTAAACCTTGTATGTTTTTATATATTGGGATTTGTTAAAAAAAACCAAGTAAAGAAAAAGAAATGAGTAAAAGGGGTTTGGTTTTGCTGTATACTTAAGTGTAAGAAAGTCCTAGCCTGTGTAGCTTTACAGCTGGGTGCAAGCCCTGAGTACAGCTAATTTACCAGGCCAACCTGGGCTAATTGAGTGAACAAGGTCTTGGGGCTATAATCAGGGCCGGTCTTATCTTTTCCGGGGGGGTAGGCGAAGAAAATTTTGGTGCCCCCCCCCCTGGCCACCGCATCACTCGGTCCCGCCTCCTCCGCCGCCGCACAGCGGCACGCCTCCCAAAGCACTGACATTTCTGCGCATGCGCCTGCACCAGGCGCGCTCGGGACCCAGTTCCCATGCGCAGACATTCGCGCATGTGCAGAAACGTCTGTGCTTTGGGAGGCACGCCGCGGCCGGCGCGACTGGTGGGGCTGGCTGCGGAGGCGCGCCCGGCACACCTGGCACAGCAACGGCGCAGGGCAGTGCTGCGGTGGCACCCAGCGGCACGGCGCGGCTGGCTGCGGAGGCGCAGCAGCGGGCGCAGCGGCGGCGCCCGCCGCCCCTCCCAGGTGGCGACGCCCCTCCCAGGTACCGTCGCCCTATGCAGCCGCGTAGTCAGTGGAATGGGAGGGGCCGGCCCTGGCTATAATCTCCCCATAATCACAGCTATAATCTCCCCATAATCACAGTCTCCCAAAGCAGTTACTCTCAAATTCAAAGAGAAATTGAATGTTGGTGGGCAGAAAAAGAGATTGAAAGATGGGCTTAAAGCCAACTTTAAAAACTGTGGCATAGACACCAAGAATTGGGAACCCCTGGCCCTTGTGCACTCTAAATAGAGGTCAGCTGTGACTAGCAGTGCTGCAGAATTCAAAGAGACACGAATGGAGGGCAAAAGGGAGAAACGTACCAAGAGGAAGGCGTGTCAAGCCAACCCTGACTGGGACCGCCTTCCATATGTGAGTCAAGAATAGGGCTCTACAGTCACCTACATATCCACTACACTTGGATGGTCATCAAACTCGGACAACGAGGGATCTCCTAAGTAATTAAAGTAAGTAAAGTAAAAGAAGTAAGCTGAAATCAGGACTGATTTAAATAGGAAGAATGAGGATAAGGTAGATTGGGGACCATGAAGTGACCTGTCTGTAGTTAAAAGCACCTCTAGCCCTTTTATTCATTTATTTATTCATTGTTGTTGTTGTTGTTACACTGTGTAACATAATTTGATTTCTCTCTCTCCCCCCTCCCCCCGACTTGGTCATGGTGGCCCACACTTTGGTTACATCCCCGAATAGACTACTGCTACACGCTCTATGTGGGGCTGCCTTTGAAGACTGTTTGGAAGCTTCAAATGGTCCAATGGGTGGCAGCCAGATTCCTAACAGGAGCGGCGTAAAGAGAGCATACAACCTCCCTGTTACACCAGCTCCACTGGCTGCCAGTCTGCTACCGAGCACAATACAAGGTGCTGGCTTTAGTCTATAAAGCCCTAAATGGTTCTGGCCCAGCTTACCTGCCCAAACGTATCTCCCTCTATGAACAATCTTGGAGATTAAGATTTTCTGGGGAGGCCCTGCTCTCGGTCCCACCTCCTGTAAGGTGTATCTTACAATGTAGAATCAGTGCAGTTTGACTCTGCTCTAAGGTGCTATGGCTGGATGCTAGGAAATCCTGGGAGTTGTAGTTTTGCAAGGGCTTTAGCTTGAGTCTCATTGGAAAGAGAGGGCGGAATAACTATATATATTTTTATATATATCGTGTCAGGACTGACTTGAGAAACTGCAAGTCGTTTCTGGTGTGAGAGAATTGGCCATCTGCAAGGATGTCGCCCAGAGGATGCCCAGATGTTTGATGTTTTGCCACCCTTGTGTGGGAGGCTTCTCTCATGTCCCCGCATGGAGAGCTGGAGCTGATAAAGGGAGCTCATCCGCACCCTCCCTGGATTTGAACCTATGACCTCTCGGTCTTCAGTCCTGCTGGCACATGGGTTTAACCCACTGCGCCGCTGGGGGCGCCATTATTTAATAATAAATCTCTCTCGGCATTACTTTGCAGACGAAAATTCTTAGGAAGGACTCATCCCACACTTTTTACAAGCACTTTGATGACTAAAAAGGCCAATCTGAGATAGGCAAGTTCGGTTGCAGAAAGCACAGCAGAAAGTTTCCTTGGGTGATGTTGTTTCCAAGTTGCGGTTATTTCTGCATTGTCGTTTCTCTTCAAGACCTGTTCGGCGTGTCTTCTCGAAAGAGGCCGAAGCATTGTGGATAGTGCGTCTCCATGCCTCCCGATGTGAGGCCAGGGTGGACCATTGGTGGTGATCAATCTGGCCGAGCCTGAGATGTTGTTTCAGGGAATCCTTAAATCTCTTTTTTGGGGCGCTTCTCTTGCACTGACCTGTGGCGGGTTCACCATAGAGTAGTATCTTTGTGGTCCTCCATCCTAGAGATGTGCCCTGCTCAGCGCAGCTGTGTTCTCAACAGCATGGCCTCAACGCTGGTGATCCCTGCTTGCTCAAGGACAGCAACATTAGTCACATAGTCAGTCTAGTGTATATTTAGGATTGTGCGAAGACAGCGCTGATGAAAGCGTTCGAGGAGTTGTAGGTGTTGGCGATAGGTGACCCATGTTTCAGACCCATAGAGGAGAATAGACAGTATGATAGCTCTGTACACACTGATTTTGGTGCTTTGCCTCAGGTGCTTGTTGCTCCAGACTCTTTTGTGAAGCCTTCCAAATGCACTCTATGCTTTTGCTAATCTGTGATCTATCTCTTTAACAATCTTGGTGTCTGAAAAGATGGTGCTTCCCAGGTAGGTGCACTGCTGAACGGACTTAAGCACAGATTTGCCTATGCTGACGTGGGGATGATGGTGTTCTTCCTGTGGTGCGGGCTAGTAGAGGACTTCCATTTTCCTCAGGCTGACTTCCAGCCCAAACAGCTGTGCAGCTGCTGCAAAGCAGGATGTGAGGCGCTGCAGGGCTGCTTCTGAATGGGCGACAAGGGCAGCATCGTCAGCAAAAAGCAGCTCACGGACTAGATAGTTTAGAGTCTTAGTCCGAGCCCTCAGACGGCTTACGTTGAACAAGCTACCATCAGTACGATAGCATATATATATGCCGTCTTCTTCTTCGAGGTCTGCCATAGCCCTTTGGAGCATCATGCTGAAGAAGATTGTAAATAGGGTTGGTGCAAGAACATAACTTTGTTTCACCCTGTTAGTTATTAGAAAGGGCTCCGAGAGAGCATCGCCGTATCTGACTTGACCGCGCTGGCCCTCATGTAACAGGATACTCATTTTGAGAAATTTGGGGGGGACATCCTAGACGTTCCAGGATCTGCCACAGACCTTTTCTGTTCACAGTGTCGAAGGCTTTGGTGAGGTCGACAAATGTTACATAGAGTCCTTTGTTCTGCTCTCTACATTTCTCTTGCAGTTGTCTAAGGGCAAATACCATATCTGTGGTGCTCCTATTAGCTCTGAAGCCGCATTGGCTTTCAGAGAGAAGTTCTTCTGCAATAGCAGGAACTAATCTGTTCAGGAGTATCCTTGCAAGGATTTTTCCAGCAATTATTAATAATAAATAATATAATAATTATATTATTATTTTGTTAATGCCGCACCAAACTACAACTCCCAGGATTCCATAGCATTGAGCCATGTCAGCTAATGCAATGTCAATCTGCATTCATTCTATAGTGCAGATATAACCTAAGTGTGTGAAATCAGGCTGGTTTTGACTCGGGCAAGACAGGGCATGTGGATTGGAGTCATGCAGACATGCAAATCCCGTTTCGGAGAGCCAATAGGGAAACTGCACATATTGCTATAATTTTACACAATGCATGCCACAGCCTTTAAAATGCAGCTATGGGAAGCCTGTGTTGTGTTGAGAGAAATATTTGATCTTTGGGGAGCAAGAAGGAAACCTTTCTCTTGGTGAAAACATTGCAGAGTGAGAAGAAGGAAAACCTCTTCTTTGTGTTTGTGTGTTTGTGCGATGGCACCAAATCCCTGCCACCTGGAGGCTCCGCGCTCCCTAAAGGGATCTCAAGGTGAGAATATTCATTAAAAATAATTGGACGTTAGGTAATGCCTTCCAAGCAGCACCTCCTCTCACCTGGGAGAGCTGATCGCGCAAAGCAAGTGCATTTAAAAGCAGCCAGGGTACATCTACACTGCAGAATTATTGTGGTTTGGTACCACATGAACTGCCCTTGAACGTCTCTAAGCTCTGGTACAAACTTTACCCTGCTTGTTCCTGCAATATCCCTGTATCTATTCTTGTCCTTCAGAGATGCTTTTGCTAAAATGGTTTTCACGTAAGCTGCTTTGGGTATAAATAAACATAATAATAATATTTTAGTGCATTTGCATCATTTTAGTTTGCATTGTGTCATATTTGCTGTTAGCCAACCTTGAGTATCTATATTGGGAGAATAATAGATAAATAAGTATCATCATCGTCATTACACAGTTTGAATATCCTTCTCAGGAAGTCTGGAACGCTCCAAAATTGTCTGCATTGCTGGTCAAGAGACTAATGCTTCTGCTTTTTGATGGTTCAATGTACACACACCTTGTTTCACGCACAAAATGATTACAAATGCCGTCCATAACATTGCCATCATGCAATGACTGAATCTATGCTATTGCCTTAATGCAGTCTGACTCCACACTTGAACTGCCACGGCTCAAAGCCATGAAGTTATGGAATTTATAGTTTTACAAATTCTATACCTTTCTCTAGGAGCCCCCGATGGATGGTGCAGCAGGTTAAAAGCGCTGAGCTGCTGAACTTGCTGACCGAAAGGTCGGTGGTTTGAAACCGGGGAGCAGGGTGAGCTCCCGCTGTTAGCCCCAGCTTCTGCCAACCTAGATAAATAGGTGGGAAGGTAATGGCACTCTATGCAGTCATGCTGGCCACATGATCTTGGAGGCGTCTATGGACAATGCCGGCTCTTCAGCTTAGAAATGGAGATGAGTATCACACCCCAGAGTCGGACTCAATTAGACGTAATGTCAAGGGAAAACCTTTACTTAATAGCCTCTGCCTAAAAAGTGCTGCTGCCTCACCGAACCATGGCTCCCATGATTCTATCTCTACTATTTGAACCATAGCAGGAAAAAAGGATTGGCATCTGTTGGGGGAGCTTGGATGGTGACTTTCTCTCTGTCAGAAGGGGGCTGGACTGGATGACCTTTGGGAATGTGTCCAGAGAAGGTGACTAAAATGATCAAGGGTCTGAAGAACAAACCCTATGAGGAGCGGCTTAGAGAGCTGGGCATGCTTAGCCTGAAGAAGAGAGGAGACATGATGAGGGCCATGTATATGTATATATGAGGGGAAGTCATAGGGAGGAGGGAGCAGGCTTGTTTTCTGCTGCCCTGGAGACTAGGGCGCAATGGAACAATGGCTTCAAACTACAAGAAAGAAGATACCATCTGAACATGAGGAATAACTTCATAACTGTGAGAGCTGTTCAGCAGTGGAATTCTCTGGAGTGTGGTGGAGGCTCCTTCTTTGGAGGCTTTTAACCAGAGGCTAGATAGCCATCTGTCAGGGTGCTTTGAATGTGATTTTCCTGCTACTTGGCTATTGAGTATAGAACAGGCATGGGCAAACTTGAGCCCTCCAGGTGTTTTGGACTTCAACTCCCACAAGCCGCAAGGCTGTTAGGAATTGTGGGAGTTGAAGTCCAAAACACCTGGAGGGTCCAAGTTTACCCATGCCTGATCTACACTGTAGAATTAATGCACTTTGATGCCACTGTAACTGCCTTGGCTCAAAGCTATGGGATCTTGGGAGCTGTAGTTTGGTGAGGTCCCAATAGAGTGTCTGCTTACAGCAACATGACTGCAGGAAATAAAGCTCGATTTAGAAACGAATGCAACTCTGTTCTAGAGTGCATTTAGTAAAAGATAAAGGTAAAGATTTCCCCTGACATTAAGTCCAGTCGTGTCCGACTCTCGGGGTTGGTGCTCATCTCCATGTCTAAGCCGAAGAGCTGGCGTTGTCCGTAGACACCTCCAAGGTCATGCGGCCAGCATGACTTCATGGAATTTATTTATTTATTTATTTATTATTTGGTTTTATATTCCGCCCCTCCCTGCAGGCTCGGGGCGGGTTACAACATATAAAACGGGCAGCATGCAACAGCCATGCAGCCCTACAATAAAACATTAAAACATTTAAAATTACATGTCACAACACAGTAAAGGGGAAGATACAGAAATTGCCTTAGGTCCGGAACCCCAATAGGCAGGGCAATTATGTCAGCATCAGCAGGCCGACGGGCCTAGTCAAAGGCTGATCTAAATAGGGCAGTCTTACAGGCCCTCCGAAAGGAAATCAGTTCTGAGATGGCTCGGGTTTCCTCTGGGAGGGAGTTCCAGAGCACCGGGGCTACCACAGAAAAGGCTCTTTGCCTAGTTGTAGACAGATGGCAGGAGCGGATTGATGGTATCAGAAGCAGATTTTGTTCTTCTGAACGGAGTGGTCTCGGGGGAATGTACGGGGCAAGGCGGTCCCTCAGATACGCAGGCCCTAGGCCGTGCAAGGCCTTAAAGGTTAACACCAACACCTTGAAGGCGATTCGGTACTCGATGGGGAGCCAGTGCAGTTGCCGAAGGATGGGAGTGATGTGCTCCCTCACTGGCGTTCCTGCCAGCAAGCGAGCAGCGGCATTCTGCACTAGCTTGAGTTTCCGGATCGTCGCCAAGGGAAGGCCAACGTAGAGGGCGTTACAGTAGTCCAGCCTCAAGATGACCGTCGCTTGGATCACCATGGCCAGGTCGTCCCTGGACAGGTAGGGGGCCAGTCGCCTAGCCTGTCGTAGGTGGAAGAACGCCACCCTGCTGACCGAGGAGACCTGAGCCTCCATGGTCAGCAGGGGGTCGAGCTGAACACCTAGGCTCTTAACAAGGGATGACGGGCTTAGTCGCTCGCCATCCAGGGTAGGCAACCGGCACTCATACAGCCCAGGTCGACCGGGCCACAAGATCTCCATCTTCGACGGATTCACCTTCAGCCGGCTGGCGCGCAGCCAGCCAGTCACGGCTTCCAGGCATTGATGTAAACAATTGGGTACGGTGTCCGGCCTGCCGTCCATTCTCAGCAGAAGCTGGGTGTCATCCGCGTACTGATAACACTCCAGACCACAATTAAGTGGGAGCCTCCCGGAGACCTCCCCGTCCCCTCCACACGTTGTCCCCGGTCCTGGAGGAAGGAGACCACCCATTTAAGGGCAGTCCCCCTAACCCCAGACACGGCTAAACAGTGGGTCAACAGTGTGTGATCTACAGTGTCAAACGCTGCTGTCAGATCTAACAAGACAAGCAGGGCCGACCCACCCTGGTCCAGCTGGCGGCAAAGTTGGTCTGTAATGGCGACAAGCATGGTCTCCGTCCCATGCCCAATACGGAAGCCGGACTGGAAGGGATCAAGTCCAGCTGTGTCTTCTAAGAACCGCTGCAGCTGATCCGCTGCTGCCCTCTCAATTACCTCAATTACCTTGCCTAAAAAAGGCAAGTTAGAAACAGGCCTGTAATTGGAGGGAGTCGAAAGATCTAAATTCGGCTTCTTCAGCAGCGGTCTTACCATTGCCTCTTTTAATCCCCCTGGGAAGACTCCTTGCTCAAGGGAGCTATGTTGTTACCTTCCTGCCGAAGCGGTACCTATTGACCTACTCTTATTTGCATGTTATCGAACTGCTAGGTTGGCAGAAGCTGGGGCTGACAGCGGAAGCTCACGCCTCTTCCCGGATTTGAACCTACAACCTTTCAGTCAACAAGTTTAGCAGCTCAGTGGTTTAACCCACTGCACCACCGGGGGCTCCAGAGTGCATCTACACCACAGAATTAATGCAGTTTAATGCCAGGTTAACCGTCATGGCTCCATGCTATAGAATCCTGGGAGTTGTAGCTTTGCAAAACCTTCTCTGCCAAAGAGTGCTAATGTCCCACCAAACTACAAATCCCATCATCCCATAGTCATGCCCGGATTACTCATAAGGCCAACAAAGCCATGGCCTAGGGGTGCAAGCCGGGGGGGGGGGGGAGCGCAGATCATGCGCCCCTCTTTTCCCCTTTCTCATGCCCCTCCTCGCTCCTTCTCCCAGCAAAGTCTCTGCTCCGTCCTCTCCGTCTCTCGCGCGCACTCGCTCTCTCTCTCTCTTGTGCGTGCTTTTGGAGCAAGTTTGCACCCGCTGCGCTCTTCCCAAGCCTCCCGACTCCCGAGGAGACCTTCAGAGCACAGCGGAGCTTTCCAGCCGGTGGGAATGGGGACCTTGGAGGTAGAGGGAGGTTGGCTTAAAGGGGGCGTAATTCCAAAGTATGGCCTAGGGTGCAAAAAGTGTTAATCCGGGCCTGCCCATAGCATTGAACCGCGGCAGTCAAAGTAGTGCCAAACTGCATTAATTCTAGAGTGCAGGTGCGTTCCTTCCTATATGTGGGTTGTGTAACTGTGTGGCTCTCAATCCAGGGATTCAAATGCATTAAAACAAATCCACGCACCCCAGGAGTGCCAGGAACAATTCAAAGATAAACTATAATAATCTTTGGAAAACTTCCAGAGTCAATTGAGCCCAAGGGAATAAAAAAAATATTCATATAGTCACCCCACTAAAGCCAATCTGGTTCAGAGAGTAGTTTCCAAACTGGATTAGCTAACTCTATAGCAGATTAAGTAGGACAACAGTGTGACTCAATGTTTGGAAAATTACACGACAATTATTGTTATTGTTACTATCATCATTGTTATTATTATCATCGTCTATTTATATAGCGGCTTGGAATGTACTTGCCACTTTATAGTAAAACACAACCCAAAATAGTTAGTCTGGCCAAAGGTATACAATGTAAAATATATACTGTATACACGTATGCTCACAGAGGGAAATGAGGAATAACCAATCATGAAGGTATACAATTGAAAAAGAAATAATGAAAATAAGACACACACGCACACAGAGTCAGTGTTTGAATGTATGTATGTGGCGGTGTAGCAATGTTTCTGCTTTCCAATTGGCTCCCACTTCCAAAGGCCACTGTGACCACCACAAATGATGGACCTGGACCAAACTTGGCACACAGAACCCCCATGACCCACTTTATGTCCTGGTGCAGATTGGGGGAGGATGGACCACAGGTGATTTGCAGTACCTTCATTCACTTCCAGAGACCACTGCGATCCCTACGAATGACGGACCTGGACCAAACTTGGCACACAGACCCCTAATGACCAACAGAACTTAGTGCAAGTGTTTTGGAGGGACCGACCCACCTGAGTGGGGATGATAGTTCACCCTGCATCCAGAGAGCATTCTGAACTCCACTAATGACGGACCTGGACCAAACTTGGCACACCAACAGAATATACTGAAGGAGTTTGGGGAACTGGGCCACCCACGTGGGAGTTGGAGTTCACCTGCATCCAGAGAGTATTCTGAACTCCACCAATGACGCCACCAATGCATCCAGAGAGCATTCTGAACTCCACTAATGACGGACCTGGACCAAACTTGGCACACCAACAGAATATTTATTTATTTATTTATTTATTAACTTCGATTTAGTATACCGCTCACTCCGGAGCTCAGAGCGGTTTACAGAAGAAGCATAAACACCGTGAGTAATAAAACAGATTAAACAGTTAAAACACATTTAAACATCAAAGCAGTTAAAACATATTAAAAACACTAGCCCTCAGCAAAGGCTGGGGGACAAGATAAGAATCTGGGGGGCCATAGGCGGCATGGCACACAGTGTGGTTGAGTTAAGGGCCGAACGCCTTCCTAAAGAGCCAAGTCTTCAAGGCCTTGCGGAAGGGCAGAAGAGCGCGGATGGCGCGGATCTCCTCCGGGAGGCCGTTCCAGAGACTTGGGGCAGCTACAGAGAATGCCCTCCGCCGTGTAGTGGCCAGTCTGCAGGTTCCAAGGGAAGGCACCTCAAGGAGGTTAAGCTCCTCAGAGCGCAGTGATCTCGCGGGCACATAAGGGGTAAGTCGCTCCCTCAGGTACACTGGCCCCAAACCATAGATGGCCTTAAAGGTGAGAACTAACACCTTGAAGAGGACCCGAATTCAATCGGGAGCCAGTGCAGCTCGCGCAAAGAGTGGGGTCGCGCGGTCAGATCTTGCAGCACCCAGGAGGAGGCGTGCTCCGCGTGCTGCACTAGCTTAAGCTTCCGGATCATCGACAAGGGAAGGCCAATGTAGAGCGCATTACAGTAATCGAGCCTCGAGATGACCATGGCTTGGATCACCGTAGCAAGGTCGCGTTGGGAGAGGTAGGGAGCCAGGCGCTTAGCCAACCGTAGGTGGTAGAATGCTGTCCTGCAGGTGCAGCCAATCTGCTCCTCCATGGACAGGTGGGCGCCCAGCCGGACCCCCAGACTTTTACCGATGGCTGAGGGCAGAGGCCACACCATCGAACGTTGGCAGCTGGGTCGCTACCCCCTCCGGGCGGCCCAGCCACAAGATCTCCGTCTCGCCGGGTTCACCTTCAACTTACTGGCTCGCAGCCATCCAGTAACGGCTTCAAGGCAAAGATGGAAATTATCGGGTACAGAGACTGCCCCGGGTCCAACTCAGAATGAGCTGGGTATCATCAGCGTACTGATGACACTCCAGCCCAAAACTCCGTACCAGTTGGGCGAGTGGTCGCATATAGATGTTAAATAACAGCGGGGAGGATAGCCCCTGAGGCACCCCCGCAACTCAGCGGGAGCCTCCGGAGACCGCCTCCCCACTTCACTCGCTGCTGGCGGCGTTGGAGGAAGGAGGACAGCCAGTTGAGGGCGGTCCCCCTCCCCCCTGCCACCGCCAGGCGGTGTATCAAAAGTTGGTAATCGACGGTATCAAACGCTGCCGTGAGGTCCAAATATGCTGAAGGGGTTTGGAGAACTGGGCCACCCACGTGGGAGTTGTAGTTCACCTGCATCCAGAGAGTATTCTGAACTCCACCAATGACGGATCTGTGTCAAACCCGGCCCACAAACCCAACATGGCCAACATGGCCAACTGTGCATACAGATGGGGTTTGGGAGTGATTGACCTTGACATATGAAAGTTTTAGTTCACCCTCACCAACTGAACCCAACCGACACTGGATCTAGATTAAACTTGGAGAACAGACAAACAATGTTTTTTTTCAAATAACCCAAGTGTTTCTAGGTACCCAAGCTAGTATGTACTGTATGCTGATGACACCCCGCTTGTGCTGAGGATGGATGGCCGACTGGACTCCATACCCGATTCTTTACATCTGTGCCTTGAGGCCGTGACTGGATGGCAACGGTCCAGCCGGTTGAAGGTGAATCCATCAAAGATGGAGATCCTATGGCTGGGTCGCCCGGGTGGGGGAGAGTGCCGGCTGCCTACCCTGGACAGTGAGGCATTACGCCCGTCGTCTTCAGTAAAAAGCCTGGGGGTCCAACTAGACCCGTTGCTGACAATGGAGGCCCAGGTCTCTGCTGTTAGCAAAACTGCATTTTTCCTTCTACAGCAGGCTAGGCGGCTGGCACCTTACCTATCTAGGAGCGACCTCGCTACGGTCACCCAGACGACGGTGATCTCGAGATTAGACTACTGTAATGCCCTTTACATTGGCCTTCCTTTGACTATGATCCGGAAACTCAAGCTGGTGCAAAATGCTGCTGCGCGACTTCTTGCCGGAGTGCCGGCAAGGTCTCGGATCACTCCAATCTTTCAGCAACTGCACTGGCTACCAGTGGAGTACTGGATTGTATTCAAGGTGCTGGTTCTAACCTTTAAGGCCTTGTATGGTCTAGGGCCGGTGTTCCTGAGGGCCCATCTTTCTCCATATGTTCCCCAGAGATCACATCAATCAGAAGAACAAAATCTCCTCGAGGTTCCTGCTGTTCGGACATACCATCTGTCATCCACCAGACAAAGAGCTTTCTCTGTTATAGCACCGACGCTCTGGAATGCCTTGCCTACCGATGTTTGATCAATTAGAGAGCTGTCTTCCTTCCGGAGGGCTTGTAAAACCACCCTCTTTTGGCAGGCATCCCATTTGAGTGGTTCTTTGTAATACTTTTGTAAATTTTTAACTCTGTAATACGTTAATTTGTAGTTACCTGTGATATTTTTATGCTATATGGTTAGATGATGTAAACCGCCCCGGGCCAGTGGGAAGGAGTGGTATAGAAGTTGAAGTAATAAATAAATAAATGTGTGTGTGTGCATGCACACACATATATTGCATATATTACAAAACAAACTGACGAACCAAAATATCTCTCTCTCTCGGCATTACTTCGCGAACGAAGATTCTTAGGAAGGACTCATCCCACACTTTTTACAAGCACGTTAATGACTAAAAAGGCCAATCTGAGATAGGCAAGTTCAGTTGCAGAAAGCACAGCAGAAAGTCTCCTTGGGTGATGTTGTTTCCAAGTTGCGGTTCTTTCTGCGTTGTCGTTTCTCTTCGAGACCCATCCGGCATGTCTTCTCGAAAGAGGCCGCAGCATTGTGGATAGTGCGTCTCCATGCCTCCCGATGTGAGGCCAGGGTGGACCATTGGTGGTGATCAATCTGGCCAAGCCTGAGATGTTGTTTCAGGGAATCCTTATATCTCTTTTTTGGGGCGCCTCTCTTGCACTGACCCATGGCGAGTTCACCGTAGAGTAGTATCTTTGGGAGGCAGTGGTCCTTCATCCTAGAGACGTGCCCTGCCCAACGCAGCTGTGTTCTCAATAGCATGGCCTCAATGCTGGTGATCCCTGCTTGCTCAAGGACAGCAACATTCGTCACATAGTCGGTGCAGTGTATATTTAGGATTATGCAAAGACAGCACTGATGAAAGTGTTTGAGGAGTCGTAGGTGTTGGCGATAGGTGACCCATGTTTCAGACCCATATAGGAGAACAGACAGTGCGATAGCTCTGTACACACTGATTTTGGTGCTTTGCCTCAGGTGCTTGTTGCTCTTTTGTGAAGCCTTCCGAATGCACTATATGCCTTTCCTAATCTGTGATCTATCTCTTTATCAATCTTGGCGTCTGAAGAGATGATGCTCACCAGGTAGGTGAACTGCTGGACGGAGGTAAGCACAGATTTGCCTATGCTGACGTGGGAATGATGGTGTTCTTCCTGTGGTGCGGGCTGGTAGAGAACTTCCATTTTCTTCAGGCTGACTTCCAGCCCAAACAGCTCTGCAGCTGTTGCAAAGCAGGATGTTAGGTGCTGCAGAGCTGCTTCTGAATGGGTGACAAGAGCAGCATCGTGACCAAAATATACAAGGCTACAAAAAACATCAATTCAGATACAGTTCATTGAATCCTGGAGGCAGCAGGCTGGAAAATTGCAGTTTTGGTTATTCCAGTCCCAGGGTGCATCTACATTGTGGAATGAATGCAGTTTGACACCACTTTAGTTATCATGGCTCAAGGCTGTGGAATCCTGGGGTTTGTAGTTTGATGGGGTTCCATCATGCTTTGGCAGAGAAGGCTGAAGACCCCGTTAAACTACAACTCCCAGGATGCCATAGCTTTGAGCATTGGCAGTTATAGTGACGTCAAACCGCATTCGTTCTGCCATGAAGATTAAAAGTCCCGTAAAATGATGCTCTGGAGTTAAAGTGGTATCAAAATGCAATCCTTGTGCAATGCGGATACACCCAAAGACAAAGAGGATGATAGGCCAGGGCATTCCTGTTTTTCCTCCTGGCACAATCCTGTTCCATGCATTTGCCAATTCGTCTCCCTGGCTCCTGTGATTTTAATAGTAGCATGCCTGGCAGAAATCAGATGAGTAAAGCTTTCCGCGTAATTACATGCGCCTGCCAGGGGGGAAAATGCACCTTCTAAGGTCCCCCCCCCCCTCCTTGTTGCTTCATTGACAGGAGCCCTGCCAGAATTAAAAAGCTGGTTGCACTAGATTGGAAAAGGAAGAAGTCTTGCAAAATGTTACCAAAAGAATTAATCTTGTTGCTGGTGTCTCTTCTATTCTTTGGGTGCGTCTACGCTGTAGAATTAATGCAGTTTAGTTTGACACCCACTTGAACAGCCATGGCTCAATATTATGGAGTCCTGGGAGCGGCAGAGAAGGCGGGAGACCTTGCAAAACGTCAACTCCCAGGACTCCATAGGATTGAGCCGAGGCTGCTCAAGTGGTGTCAAACTGCATTAAGTTAACAGTGTAGAATAGATGCACCTTTCGAGGAGTGTATGAAGGTATAAGTATGATATTTAGGAACACAGAAGCAGGGGAGAGTCAATCCTTTATCTCCCTCAAAGGAGGCCAATCCTCACACCTAAAATATTGGGGGTATCGTCTCCCATCGTTCCTAAACATCATAGCCGGGGATGATGCGCAGCCGCCCATCAAAACATGGAAACGACACAGGAACTAAATACACTGAAGAGATGGATCCCATTGGACTTTGGATGCTAAGCAGGGTCAGCCTTGGATAGCCCTTGGATGGGAGATCACCAACAAATACCAGGTGCTGAGGGCGATATTTAAAAGGAAGGAACTGGCAGACCCATCTCTGAGGATTCCTTGCATAAGAAAACCCTTAGTTTACTTGAACTGCTGCAAATGAGTTCAAAATGCAAAAGGTTTGCACCCCATTCACTCAGTAGAAAGGAGAGGACTGGACAGAAGGGAGATGTTGACTCTAAGATGGAATGTGTCCAGAGGAGAACAAGTCCTATGAGGAGTGGCTTAAAGAGCTGGGCATGTTTAGCCTGCAGAAGAGAAGGCTGAGAGGAGACATGATGATGGCCATGTATAAATATGTAAGAGAAAATCATAGAGACCCCCCAAGTCACCATCAGTTTCAGGTCATGCCTTCCTTGGTTGCATAAATCCAACCATAATATAGTCTTCCTCTTTTTCTCTTACCGTCTACCTTTACAAACATCACTGCCCTGTCTAGTGAGTCTTCCCATTTGACCAAAGCTCCGTTGGGTCATCTTGGCTTTTAGGGCGACTTCAGGCTTCATTCGCTCCAGGGCCTATTTCTCTTGTCTGTTTAGCCACCTTCCGTATCCACAAAACCCTCCTCCAGCCCACATCTCAAATAAGTTGATCTTCTTCCTATTAGCTTTCTTCTTTATCCAGCTTTCTCAACCGTACACAGAAATGGGAAATATGATGGCACGGACCATCCTAATTTTCGTATTTAATGATATCTCTTGGCTGTTCAGGATTTTGCCTAGTTCCTTCCAAGTCCTTGAAGTCTCCATTCTGATGAATGACTGAGTCAAAGTAGGGAAAATCTTGAATTCTTTCCATCTCTTCACCATTAACATTAAAGTTATGTTAGCCCCCTTCTACACTGCCATATATAATCCAGATTATCTGCTTTGAACTGGATTATATTGCAATGTAGGCTCATATAATGGAGTTCAACGGAAATCCTCTATAGCAGGGGTCAGGAACCTATGGCACGCGAGCCATACGTGGCTCTTTCAGGGATTTCATCTGGCTCTTCGCCTGTCCCTCACATTCCAGCTCTCAGCTGCGCACGCAGCCTTCCCCCTCCTTCGCCTCAAATTCTGCACGCGCATCTGAAAGCCGGCATGGAGAGCTTGGCACTGGCCCCGCCTCCAGCTCAGCTGCGTGCACCGAATTTGAGGCAAAGGAGGGCAAAGTCGGTGTGTGCAGGTCAGCTGGAGGTAGGGCCAACGCCAAGCTCTCCATGCCAGATCTCAGCTGCGCATGCAGCCTTCACCCTCCTTCGCCTCAAATTCCACGCGCGCATCTGAGAGCCGGCATGGAGAGTTTGGCGCTGGCCCCGCCTCCAGCTCAGCTGCGTGCGTGGAATTTGAGGCAAAAGAGGGCAAAGTTGGTGCGTGCAGCTCAGCTGGAGGCAGGTCCAGCGCCAAGCTCTCCATGCCAGATCTTAGCTGGGCACGCGGCCTTCACCCTCCTTTGCCTCAAATTCCATGCATGCATCTGAAAGCCGGCATGGAGAGCTTGGTACTGGCCTAGCTTCTAATTGAGCTGCGCGTGCAGAATTTGAGGCAAAGGAGAGCGAAGTCGGCATGTGCCGCTCAGCTGGAGGCAGATCGAGCGCCAAGTTCTCCATGCCACATCTCAGCTGCGCACGCAGCCTTCACCCTCCTTCGCCTCAAATTCCACACGCGCATCTGAGAGCCGGCATGGAGAGCTTGGCACTGGCCCCGCCTTCTGCTGAGCTGCATGCGTGGAATTTGAGGCAAAGGAGAGCGAAGTCGGAGTGTGCAGGTCAGCTAGAGGCAGGGCCAACGCCAAGCTCTCCATGCCAGATCTCAGCTGCGCACGCAGCCTTCACCCTCCTTTGCCTCAAATTCCACGCATGCATCTGAAAGCCGGCATGGAGAGCTTGGTACTGGCCCTGCTTCCAGTTGAGCTGCGCGCACGGAATTTGGGGCGAAGGAGGGCGAAGGCCATGCACGCAGCTGAGATCCGGCATGGAGGGCCATATATATTATGGCTCTCACCAAAAGAAATATTTCCAAATATTTTGCTTTTATGGCTCTCTGAGTCTAAAATGTTCCTGACCCCCTGCTCTATAGCTTACTGGTGTTTTTTACAACTCCACCAGCTCATAGAAAAAGTGTGGGTGACTGAGAAAAATCCCAGCAGATTTCAAGGGTGCCACCATCATCACCCTTTTCAAAAAAGGCAAAAGAATAGACTACGGAAACTATCGAGGTATCTCCCTTCTAACCTCCGCTGGGAAAATCCTTGCAAGAATCCTTGTAAACCGCCTTCTACCCCTCTCAGAAGACACCCTCCCAGAATCCCAGAACGGCGTCCGTCCCTCCAGAGAAACTGTGGACGTGATATTCACTGCACAACAGCTCCAAGAAAAACGCAGGGAACAAAATCAACCTCTGTACATGGCATTAATTGGTCTTGGAAAGGCATTCGACACAGTGACTCGCAGTGCTCTCTGGACCATCCCCCCCAAAATCGGGTGCCCTGACAAATTTGTGAACATCTTGGGGCTCCTCCATGATAACAGGATGGCAACAATTTTGGACAGCAATGACTCCCAAAGTGACCCATTTAAGGTGGAATCACGTGTCAAACAGGGGTGTGTTGTTGCCCCAACTTTATTTTCCATCTTCATCGCTATTATACTTCACCTTGTTGATGGGAAGCTTCCCAACAGAGTGGAAATCATCTATTGGACAGATGGCAAGCTATTTAACCTTAGCAGACTGAAAGCCAAAACCAAGGTTAAAACAACATATGTTATAGAACTCCAATATGCTGATGACAATGTCATCTGTGCGCATTCAGAAGACCTACAAGCCACTCTAAACACCTTCGTAGAAGCATACGAAAAGCTCGGCCAGTCATTGAACATTGAGAAAACGAAAGTGCTCTTCCAGCAGGCACCAGCCAATCAGTCTACAAAGCCAGAAATATAGTTTTATAGTGTAACATAAGAAAATGCTGACCATTTCTGCTCCCTTGGCTGCCACCTCTCCACAAAAGTCAACATTGACACTGAAATTCAACACCGCCTGAGCTCTGCAAGTGCAGCATTTTTCCGAATGAAGCAGAGAGCGTTTGAGGACTGGGACATCTGTAAGGATACCAAGGTGCTTGTTTATAAAGCTATTGTCCTCCCAACCCTGTTATATGCCTGGGAAATGTGGACTATCAACAGACGTCAAAAAACTCCTGGAACGATTCCATCAGCATTGCCTCTGAAAAATCCTGCAAATCTCTTGGGAAGACAGACAGACAGACAAATGTCAGTGTGCTGGAAGAAGCACAGACCACCAGAATTGAAGCGATGGTCCTCTGCCATCAACTCCGCTAGATCAGCCACATTGTCAGAATGCCCGATCTCTGTCTCCCAAAACAGTTACTCTACTCCCAACTCAAGAATGGGAAACGTAATGTTGGTGGACAGAAAAAGAGATTTAAAGATGGGCTCAAGGCCAACCTTAAAACTGTGGCATAGACACAAGAACTGGGAAGCCCTGGCATTTGAGTGCTCTAACTGGAGGTCTGCTGTGACCAGCAGTGCTGCAGGATTCGAAGAGGCACGAATGGAGGGCAAAAGGGAGAAATGTGCCAAGAGGAAGGCACGTCAAGTCAACCCCAACCGGGACCACATTCTACCTGGAAACTGATGTCCTCACTGCGGGAGAACACGCGGATCGAGAATAGGGCTCCATAGCCACCTACGGACCCACCGCCAAGACACCACATCTGGAAGACAATCATCCTCGAGCTATGAGGGATCACCTATGTTGAGCCATGAGGAGAGGTGGATAACAAATACGATTATTTTTGTTGTTGTTGAACTTTTAGGACTACAGCTCCCAAGGTATCCCAGGATGGGGGATTTGGGGAGTTGGAGTCCAAAAGAAAAAGTTCCAAATGCTGGAGCAAGAGAAGCATGCCATTCATATCAGTTGCTACGTTGCCCGAGTGCCCGATCACCGTCTCTCAAAACAGTTACTCTACTCCGAACTCAAGAACAGAAAACAGAGTGTTGGTGGACAGGAAAAGAGTTTTAAAGATGGGCTCAAAGCCAACCTTTAAAACTCTGGCATAGACACTGAGAACTGGGAAGCCCTAGCCCTTGAGCTCTTTAGCTGGAGGTCAGCTGTGACCAGCAGTGCTGTGGAATTTGAACAGGCACGAATGGAGGGCGAAAGGGGGAAATGTGCCAAGAGGAAGGTGCGTCAAGGTAACCCCGACCGGGACCACCTTCCATCTGGAAACTGATGCCCTTATTGCGGGAGAACACCCAGGTCAAGAATACGTTCCCACCGCCAGGACACTGCACTTGGAGGACAATCTTACTTGTACAACGAGGGATTGCCTAAATAATGTTGTTCCTTTCCTTGAGCCATGAGGAGAGGTGGATAGCCAATACAATTATTTTTTATTGTTGTTGTTGTTGAACTTTTAGGACTACAGCTCCCAGGGTATCCCAGGATGGGGGATTTGGAGAGTTGGAGTCCAAAAGAAAACGTCCCAAATTCCGGAGCAAGACAAGCATGCCACTCATATCGGTTGTTATGGGGAGGAGATATTGCTAGCCATTGCTTTCCAGTAGGGTTGCCATTTTTTGATATAAGAAATAAGGGACGTTTACCTAAAAATACGGGATTTTTCGCAAAAATAAGGGACATTTCATAAAAACTTGAAAATCAAATGTTAGGCAATGCTAACTATAGTCCTTTTGATGCAGCCTTGGCTTTTTCACTGTTGACTGAACTTTAGACTGGGGTCTAACAGAAGCCTCCTTTCGCATGCATTCAGGGCAATATCATCTACTTGGGCCATTCTGCAAGAATGCACAACCCAAGCCCCCCCGACAGATGCCCGTCTGGCTCAAAAGCCCTCCAGAGACCTCCACCCACCCCTCAGCCCCGGTGTGCCTGGCAGGGGGTCACCTTCTTTCCTCTCCCAGAGGTCAACGGTGAAGGCGGCCCCACGGTCGGGGTGGGTGAGGGCGCGGCAGACCTGGCTCTGGGTCTCCATGATCAGCAGCTCCATGCGGACTTGCATCTCCCCGCACCGCGCCTGCAGCTCCCTCAGACCGCTCACCGGCGGCACCATGAAGACTGGCAGGCCCCCTTATCCCTCTTTTCCTCCTCCTCCTCCTCCTTCCCCCGGGAGCGAGGGCTCTTGGGAAATGGAGTCCCGCCCAGTAGGGGCACGCGCGCCTCTCAATCAAGAGGAGGCAGCATTGGACTACAATGCCCGGCTGCGCGCGGGGAGGTGAGAGGAAACAGGAGGAGCCAAAAGGGGTAGCAGGATGGAGGAGGAGGAAGATGGAAGTATGTGTGTATATGTACTGGCCCAGCCTTGCCTCCTGCTGCCACCTGTCCCATCAAGTACAGGAGCTGAAAATAAGGGATAGGAGCTGAAAATAAGGGACATGACATTTGGGGCCAAAATAAGGGACGTCCCTTAGAATAAGGGACAGTTGGCAACCCTACTTTCCAGTCTCACTTGCCCAGCTCTTCTTCTGGGCCTTATCGGATGCCTTCATCCTTCCACTCCATTGCAGTGCTCTGAAACTTTTGCCTGCCCATGTGCTCTTCAATGCACAAGAGCCCAGCAGGAGGAGAAAAGGTGGCAGCATCCACCCTCTTGCCTATGCTACTATTCCAGTTTGTTAACTTTGCAGGGATTTGGAAATTGCATCGGCACCACAGTGGTTCCAGGGTTTTTTTGGCAACGAGCACGAAAGGCATGTGCTTCTTCTGCACCGCTTCGGGGAAACGTCTCCTCTTGCCTTGACGTCACTCCTCATTTTAATTCCCACAAACTGGATTTATTGAAGCGTCTCCATGACTCACAACGAGGATCGGCTGGGAAGTCTGCACAGAGCAGCAGCCTATTTTGGTTTTGCAGTGGCACAGGGCTTGCTCTCTTTGAGTCTGGCTAGACTTTCGTTCAGTTCAAGGACTTGGAACCGGGGACAAAGCCTGCCTTTTGGACCAAAAAGCACAACATGGGTAAGGCGCTCCTTCAAATAAAAATGACGTCAGATTGGATGCGTATCAAAGCGTTGATTTCAGTGGGAGATCCATGTGGTTTTCTCCTGTCCAGGGTAAAGCATGGAAGAATCACAAAGGGGTGTGATGCTTATCTCTAATGATGTTTGCTGTAATAGATAAAGGTTGAGCATCCCTTCCCTGGCATTCCAAAATACTCCAGAATTGTCCACATTGGGTTGCAGGAATAATAGCACCTTTGCTTTCTGATGCTTTAATGTACACAAACTTTATTTCATGCACAAAATGAATATTGTATATATATATATACTTACTAGGCCTGTTTAATTAAAAAAATGGTTCGGAACCTATTTCGGATGTAGGGGGCGCTGGTGGTTCAGATCTAAAGTCAATTCCGATTTTCACAGAAAAAAAGTTCAAAACTGTTCAAAACTTCTGAGACTTCGGAATCCTTCGTTAATGGTTTCAAAGTGTTATTTCCTGTTTCATTGGGAGGGAAGGACATCCACATCTAAACTGGGTTAAACATGGCGCTCGCCCCAGGTCTGACGCGGGGGGAGGGGGGGGGAGAGGAAACGAAGGGAATCCATCCACCCTGGTTTAAAAAGCTGAATAATTTCCGACTCACTGATTCATAACAGGAATGGCAGAAAAAGCTTCGAAATGGCAAGGATAGTTCCGGGTTCCCAAATCACTTCAAAATCATTTCAAAAAGGAATTTGATCTGAATTTATTCTGAATTAATGTCGGCACATCCGTCCCTTGAACCTGCATGAAATACACTGCAAGCTTCCCTCTAATAAAAGATGCGTAAACCAGAGTTTCTTCCATCGGGAAGGATGATGAGAAAAGGCTTGCCCAGAGGGAGAGCGTGCACAGTCTCCTGCCAAACAGAAGGTGGCCCACGACAACAGAGCACAGCATTCATTTTCCTGGGAAGAGTGTTCCCTGGAAGCCCTGCTATAGATCCTATCCAAACTGAAGCCAGATATGTGGATAAACACGGTGTCAGAAAGTCCTGCGTTGTGTGTTGACTAATACAGAGAGCTTCATCCCACTTGCCAACATATCAGGCTCAAACTGTATTATGTGGCAGTGAAGGTCCAATCTCAATAATACACATGCAGCATATGCAACAAGTGCAAAAAAAATTCAAATATTGTTATTATATTCATTTATATCCTGCTTTCACATCTCAACCAATACACAAAGAATAATGCAACTTAAAATCCACACCATAGAGATACTTAAAATATAATTAAACAGACGTTGATTGGAATCAATTAGAACAGGGGTGCTCATTAGGTAGCTTGGGAGCTACTAGTAGATCTTCAACCCTCTTCCAGGTGATCTTCAGGCCTCACCAGCCGGATGGGGTACTCCTGCCATGCGCGCGCACACCCTGTGCGCATGTGCGCTCCTGCTGCTGGCTTCCGCTCTCGCTGTGTTTCTTTCGCCTGTGGGGCATTGCAGGAAGAAGGAAGCACGAGGCGGGGCCTCTGGAGGGAGCGCCCTGCCTCTCTCTCGTCCAGAAGCAGCTGTGCAGCCTCCGTTGCCGGCGAGACAGGCAGGGCGGAGCGCTCCCTCTGGATGCCCCGCCTCGTGCTTTCTCCGTCCTGCAATGCCCGTAGGCGGAAGAAGCGCCAGCGGGCGGAAAACAGCAGCAGGAGCACGTGCGGTGGCGGGAGCGCACGGCGGTGGGGGCAGGTAGATCTTTTGGACTTGGTTGCTTTAAGAGTAGCTTGCATGCTGAAAAAGTGTGAGCACCCCTGAATTAGAACATATCAAAATTTATTTATTATTTTATTTATATTTACTTTATTGTACCCCACCTCCCTCCCCATAGGGATTCGAGGCAGCTAAACAGTGATAGAATGTAATAAAACACACACACAAGAAAAAGGCAATATTAGATTAAATATTTAATATAATATTAAATATATAATTGTAAATATGCAAGACAAATGCATATACTCACTAATAAAAAAATTAAGTATAGTGAAACATTAGATAAGAATATTTAATATAACAAATATATAATTATAAAATTACAAATATATAATTAAATAATAATTAAACATTTGCATCATTAAGAGTAAAACTTAAAATACAGGTAAAATTTGAACTAAACACTAGACAGCCCTCCAAAAAATATTTCCACTCGGTGTGAAAACAATTAAATATCCTATAGCACCCCCTTGGCTTGCCCTTTAAAAAGTTTCTCTTTTAAAAGCCTTCCTGAACAGAATGGTTTTATATATATATACATATATATATATACATACACACACACACACACACACACACACACACACACACCCCCATATAATTATATATATATATATATATATATATATATATATCGCAATTAATTGTGTGGCCAGAGTTTAAAATGCTAGAAGTGAAATACAGCAATTTAAGGTAGTTGTGATAGTGAGATCTGGACCGCGGACAGTGGAACCCGAGAGTGTGGCTATCAAGACCTGTTACATGGAGAACTGGCAGTGGGCCATCTGTGGATCCATGCCTGGCAAGACCTAGAAGCTACAAACCAATTTTCCCCAATCAAGAGATCTCACCAGTTGAAGAAGAAAGCCACAAAGGTATTTCATTGCGATCCAGCTGGAAAAGATGACAGCTTGTGGTGTTCCAGCCTAGTAATGTGATGCCTCAGTCTCCCCAGCCTAGTGGTCAGAGACAGACACCAGTGGTACCTGAGGATCAGGGCCAGGATGGGGAAGAGGAATGGCCAGATGGGTATGGGTCTGTAGATGCGGATTTGTCTTGGGACAATGACTGGCTGCATGGGTATTGGCCGGAGGAAGGGGTTAATGAAGATTCTATGGAAGTCAGTTTTGAGACAGCTAGCGAGAACTCCAGTAACCTTGACTCTCACGGGAACTTTACTCCCTTGCCAGCTGAGCTCCCGGGAAATAGGGAGGAAGAGCTTGCTCAGCAAGATATGAGTCCACCTGGGCCAGCTAACAAGCTGTTGGATTTTGATAGAAGGGCTAATATCAGATCCTCCCGGAGGGATTGGAATTTGTGACGGGGAATTCAGTGGCCCCACAGAAAATAGATTCCTTTAAGAGACTGGCCCTGGGAAGATCTCGCCAGAGCTGAAGCTACGTTTGGCTTGGATGGTACACGTTCCAGATCTCTAGTTCAAGTTGGCTGCAAGGGCGGCTTGCCCTGCCCAGTTACGTTCCCGTTTGACCGTTGCCACGGTTCGCCTTGGACTCTAAGTTCCTGGTTCGGCCGCTAAAGCAGCTTGCCATGGTTTTGGATTTGCTTCCCTTGGGATTAACTCCAGTTTAAAGACTTTTCAAGTTTTACCTGTGGACCTACTTTTGCTTTACTTCTTTCATCTTAAAGACTATTCTTATTCTAAATAAAGGTATTTTACAGAGTTGCTTGTGTGTGTGGTCTAGGGGGTACGTTACGGATCTGAGGTGCAACACAGCTCGTGGTAAGCTCCATGTAAATCACCCCGAGTCCCTTTGGGGAGATGGTGGCGGGGTATAACAACAAAGTTGTTGTTGTTGTTGTTGTTATTATTATTATTGAGGGTGAGCATCCAAGGGCCCCTTGCATTGAAGTTAATCTGACCTGCAGAAGGGAGTTCCACAGTTCCTGGATGCCCTATTGGACCAAGCATCGCTGGGGGTGCGGCTACAGCAGCAGTTCAACAAAACAATCTTTCTTTAACTTACTCTCTTCCCCTGACCCTAACAATGCAACAAGTCCCCCAATAAAGGCATTAGATTGCAACTTTCCCCTCTCCATAGTGATGCATTGTGTCCTTTACTGCCTCTAACTCTCTCCAAGCATGAACCTTTTGCTTCCCGAGTCACAAATCACTGCTGGCTTGCCAGGGATGCTCTTACAGCATCCCGGGGAGGCCAAAACTGTGTTCCTTTAAACCGCAGATACAGAAACCCATCAGGGCCTCGTATCTGCGGGTCAACAGATCGCCTCCATTTTGGTGCCATATTTTTCCTAGATTAATTATAACACTGCTATCTCGCTTTTGCTCTTTGGGCCCCTACACCCTGGAAATAACCTGTTTTTGATAATAAAGAAATAAAGTTTAAATGGAGACCAGCTGATTGTCATCCATGGCTCCTTGCTATATCGACCGATCCTGCCACTGTCCTGTGGAGGTCCAGAAGCCTGTGACCTGGGGAACTTGCTGTGGTCATCTTGATGGTCCCCTGGGAAACAATCAAGCCATTCTTCTGCCCGCACGACAAGATGGTATTTGTAGTTCTCTTTCTTCTATATGAGCGGACCCCAACTGCCCGCATTTGCAGCAATCCCCAGTGTGAGTCACATGGACCCACCCCTTCATTCCCCCTTCAATGCTTATAGACTTTCTCAGACTTTTATGAACCTTTATGAACTTTTGTCCACTTTTAAAGAACTTTCAGGAACTTTTTGGAAACCTTTGCTTCTTTCAAACCCCATGGACTCTCCTCATGATATATGAATTCTAATGAACCCTGGTGGGTGGGAAGGGCTGATATGAGAAGATATGGTTCCTATTTCCCTCCTATATGAATGTATTTCATATGTTTTCCCCTTGCCTGTGTTCCTGTATGAAATATGAAATGCCACATTTTCATGACCCCAGCATACCAAAGGCCCAGGAAACTTCCTGGGCTAGTAAACCCTAAACAAAAGGACTTAACCCAAAAGCACTTGCATGGATAATAACAATGGATGTTTTCCTCAGACTTCGGAGTTGGCCCATCCGGGGGAAATATGTCCTGTGGGTGCGTGCTTTCAGATCTCGGAGCACGGCCATCTGGGAGACATACCCCTGGTAATTTTGTCATTTCTCATAAAGGGGAACATCCTGCCTTTGGAAAGCTTTGGATGTTCCCCTCTGACTCACTCATTGTTTTCACTCCCCTTGGCCGAAACCAGGGACCAAATACCATCAATAGATCCATATCAAGGATTAAGGACTACCAGGATCTGGCATCTGCGCCAGACCAAAAAAAGTTTATTTCCTCCACTTACACAATAGAAAGGCTAGCTTGAGGACTTTTGAAAAGTAATCACTGGCATTTGGACAAAAATTAATCACTTAATCCACTCATCATATCATCCTGGTTCATTGTTTCCTACGTGAACCGCCTCCTTTGCTCCCATTGGGCGAGAGCCTGAAGTGGCGCTGGCTCTCTGATTGGCTGAGGCACGGCAAAGCCAGCTGCGCCTCCCAGCCAGCTGATGACTCCAACCAATCAGCGTGAAGCCAGCAGGGGGGCGGAAGGCAGGAAATTTGAACGTTGACAGCTGTTTCTCTATAAGAATGTGCTGTATTGCCTTGCGCTTTATGTCAACTTTGGGCAAGCGATTGCAGTTTGACATCCGGTCCAGCTGGAACGAAATAAACAACTCAGTGGCATTTCTTCAACTTTGTAAGATCTTTATTTGAGGAATTGAGGGAAAATTGGATTGGCTGCTTTCCTATCTCGCCAGGGCCATATCGGATCCTCTTTGGTGGGTCTGACTGGTCTGTCTTCATGGCCAGACCCATAAATCCTGCTCAATATCATCATTATTATTATAAACATAAACACAAGTGGGTATCCATGAATACCGTGGGACCCTAAAAGTGGGAGCCAGAGGTACCCACGGAGTATGAGGGTGGTTTGAGATTCACTGGGGTGAAGAGAGGTTAGGTTCTGGGCAGGTGAAGAAGAAGAGCCCCACTCCAAGGGATGTGTGGTCTATGGGCACCAGGAGGATACCGGGGTCCGCTGCCAAAGGCAGGAAGGAGAGAGAAAGGCACAGGAGTCAAAAAGGACACAAATAATCAAGTAGGAGGATAACGCACCATAGTGCACATGTATTGAAGTGTTACTATGTAATAAAAGGGGAAACTACTGTTGTTAAAAAAGTATCACTGGGCGCTTGGTAGCTTGGAATCGATTTCAGCGGGGCTCCGGCTCGTGATTGCCGCGGCTCTCTATGTTGCAGCTCCAGAAAGAAAATTGATGTATAATTTGTTCCCAGGGGTGTCAATGTGTGACATCAGAAGGAAGTATTTATTTATTTATTTATGGTATTTCTATGCCTTTCTCAGCTCGAAGACGACTCAAGACGGCTTACAAATATTGATCATAAAACACAATTAAAAGCATTTAGCACACATTATAAACACCATGTAGAAATCATTAAAAAACATATTAAAACATATAATCACCAGTGACCTCCTGTTAACTAATTTTCCAAAAACATTGTCTAAGCCATTCCATGTTCACTCTTTCCTGGTTCCATATTCATCTATTACGCTGCATTTCCAAAGGCATGTTCAAAGAGCTAGGTTTTTACTTTTTTCACATCATTAATATAGATTTTGTGTGTGTGTGTGTCAGGCCCGGATTAACACTTTTTTGCGCCCTAGGCCACACTTTGGGATTAGCCCCCCCCCCCCCAACAACCCACAGACCTACACTTGGCTGGCTTTTGCCATGGTGCAGAAGAGAAAGGCTAGTAGGCACCATCCCGCCACCTCCAAGCTCCCCATGCATTCCCACCGGCTGGAAAGCTCCGCTGTGCTCTGAAGGTCTCCTCGGGAGTTGGGAGGCTTGGGGAGAGCGCAGCGGGTGCAAACTCACTCCAAAAGCATGCACGAGAGAGAACTTGTGAGAGAAAGAGCGTGCGCGTGTGAGAGAGAGCGCGAGCAAGAGAGAGTGCGCGCGAGACGGAGCAGAGACTTTGCTGGGAGGAGCAAGGAGGGGCATGAGAAAGGGGGAAAGAGGGGCACAGACCAGTTTTTTTTGGTCTGTGATCTGCGCCCCTTCCCCCCTCGGCTTGCGCCCTTAGGGCATGGCCTCGTTGGCCTGATGGGTAATCCAGGCATGGTGTGTGTGTGTGTGTGTGTCAGGAACTACTTGAGAAACTGCTTCTGGTGTGAGAGAATTGGCAGTCTGCAAAGACGTTGCCCAGGGGACGCCTGGATGTTTGGATGCTTTACCATCCTTGTGGGAGGCTTTTCTCATATCCCTGCATGGGGAGCTGGGGCTGACAGAGGGAACTCATCCAAGCTCTCCCAGGATTCGAACCTCCAACCTGTTGGTCTTCAGTCCTGCTGAGGAAGGCATGATGGTATGCCAGTGTTCTTTTTGCTGGATGTTCAGTCATTCATCCTTAATGAAGAAAGAGATTGGCTTGTACGTAATAAACATAATTCCTGCACCTTTAAGACCTTCACGAAAAAGCACTCAAAGACGGGCGGTCCAAGATCTTTCCAATGAACTATATTATCTTCTATGAGTTTCGTTGGGACTTTGAGATAGGAATAGGCTTGTCTTGGTGGCAGCTGTCTTGCGAGGCAGATTAGTCACGGTTCTGGATCTGCCAGCTCCTGCAGTTCCTGGAGGAAACCGATTATCTAGATCCCTTTTAATCCAAGCTTCTGGCCTGGCTGGCTATAAGATGGAGACCGCTTTGGCAACTTTGGTCGGATGAAAATACAGGCTCTCTTTATTGAAACATTTAGTGAACTGGCATCCCTTGACATCTCATGGACTGTCCTCTCAGTGCCATGAAATCAGGAGGTGGTAGTTTTACAAAGATCCTTCACTCGCTTCTATGGCAGAATGAAAATCACACATTAGTTCACATCTTTTACTAATCCACACACTGTCTAGCTCAGTGTTTTTCAACCTTTTTTGAGCCGCGGCACATTTTTTACATTTACAAAATCCTGGGGCACACCACCAACCAAAATGACACACTAACACAGTAATACATAGAGTTAATATGTTTTTAAATGTATTTATACGCTCAGTGTGAAACCTGGGCCTGTTTCGATTAACACAACATAGATATCCTGGCAGGAATGGCAGAAAGACACAACAGCTGTCAGTCATGGGAAAACTTCGGCCCTCTGGGTGCTTTGGACTTCAACTCCCACCATTCCCAACAGCCTGAGGCCCTTTCCTGCTTAAGTGGCTGAGGGGGAAAAAGGAAAAGGGCCTGAGGCTGCTAGGAATGGTGGGAGTTGGAGTCCAAAACACCTGGAAGGTCCAAGTTTGCCCATGCTAGCTTTCGATTCCATCGCCACCGGGAATGTGGCGCAGCTGGCTAAGTGTCAACTGCATAAGATCTCTCTGACCAGTAGGTCATGAGTTCAAGGCCTGCCCGGGTCGAGGTGGGTTCTCGACCTTAAGTGTAGCCTGCTGCCGACTTTTGCAGCCCGAAAGACAGTTACATTTGCCAAGTAGGAGATAAAGGTACAACATTAAAGTGGGGAGGCGAATTTTGACTGATTTATGAGGCCATAAATGCGGAAGAAACAACAAAGGGATGCTGGAAGGAAACGCTGAGAGAGATGAGGAGTGCTTCAGCTCCCCCTGGTGGCCAGAAAGTTTGCCTCTGTTTGTCTATATATGTATGTCAAAATGTATGTACTGTACTGTACTGTGATAAATGTCGCATGTTTATATGTCATATGTTGAACTGCAGGGATTGTCTGCAAGTGTGTGTACTGTAATCTGCTCTGAGTCCCCTTCAGGATGAGAAGAGCGGAATATAAATAAATAAATAAATAAATAAATAAATCTATCTTCAGCCTCTGGCAGTTTGAATATATGTGATTATCTACGTGATTTTCTACCTTGTCGCTATGATTATGGTGCTGCTTCTTTAAATTGTCCGCAAATTGACTGTGTTATTGTGCGGATCCCGGAACTGACATTGGATAACATCGGGAGGATACACTTTGTGTTTTGCACTCACTTCCGTGATTTCATCAAATATCGTACTATGACGTAGCGGCACTCCTTTAATAAGTAAGGGTATTGGAGGTTCCAATTTCCCACGGCACACCTGATGTTCGCTCACGGCACACTAGTGTGCCCTGGCACACTGGTTGGGAAACACTGGTCTAGCTAGAGAAAATATATTTATTTATTTACTTACAGTATTTGTATTCCATCTTTCTCACTGTGACTCAGGGCGGATCACAATGCACATATATATGGCAAACATTCACTGCCATAGACACACAACACATATAGCCAGACACACAGAGGCTATTTAACTTTCCAGCTTCATGAAGGTATGCTTCAAATTCCGGCCATTGGGGCGCTGTCGCATCACCGTCCACTTGTGACAACAATTGAGTACTTCCTAATTCTATGCACACTGCTGGAGAGTTTTATGGTGTCATAAATTAGTTAAATTAGCCTCCCCACATAAGCGGTACCTTAATGAATATGAATGTGTAGACTGTGTTTGCATGCTTGGTTGCTGCAATTTTAACTTTTAATTTTAACTGACGATTTGTTTTTATTGTGTTTTATGGCTTTTGTGAATGTGAGTCGCCCTGAGCCTACGGGAAGGGCGACCAATAAATCGAAGAAATAAAAATTTCCTATTAGACAGATGCAACTATCTTTCGGGCTGCAAGATACGCCATGCAGATGATCAGCAAAGGTGTTTACTCTTTTTTATGCAGAGCTACATGCATAGCTTGGAGAAGAGAATGATGCTGGAGAAAATGGAAGGAAAAAGGAAGAGGGGACGGAGCTGGGGCGGCGATGGCCGACAGGGAGCTCTGGTGTGGGCTGGTCCATGAGGTCACGAAGAGTCAGAAGTGATTGAACTAATAAACAACAATACATGTATACAGTTATGTGAGCAGTTGCATTGACTCACACAATCCCCTTTGAGAGAGATTCAAATGGTCCTTAAGTATCCATGAATGGATATTTTTCTGTAAGCACCTGCAAACAAAAACCTAAACCTGTAACTGTTGCCAAAACTCCCAGGCTCAGCTAGCTTCTCAGACGTAGCCCAACCAATCAGCTTCATGCTTTGCATTTTTCAGTTAACACACTCACCAACTGATTTTTACATGCTCCAACAGCTTCTTCTGTTCCTTTTGTAATTCTTTTATTTATTTGTTTGTTTGTTTGTTTATTTATTTCACGATATTTATATGCCGCCCTTCTCAAGCCGGAAGGGGACTCAGAGCGGCTCACAAGCAAAATGCAAATACAATGAACTATAATTATTGCCACAGTACAACATCAATCTTAAACATCACATTGTACTATAACAATATCACATCAGATCGGCTTACCTGTCTGAATGCATCTCTCCCTATGAATCATCGAGATGTTTAAGATCATCCGGAGAGGCCCTGCTCTCGGTCCCGCCTTCTTTGCAGGCGCGATTGGCGGGGACGAGAGACAGGGCCTTTTCAGTGGTGGCTCCTCGACTTTGGAGCGCCCTCCCTAGTGACATCAGATTGGCCCCCTCCCTCCTGACATTTGGCAAGAAAGTCAAGACCTGGCTGTTTGAGCAGGCATTTGCTGATGAAATATAACGGTTTAATTAGATATATGGAATGACGACGATGTGACGGAAAGTGATTTCAACATGACGCTGAGACTGCAATTGTATGTTTTAATTGCTAATTGTTGTTTATATGGTTATTGTTTGGTTTGGTTTTGCTTGTGTTTTGATTGGAAGGCAGAGACTGCCTTGTGTAAACCGCCCCGAGTCGCCTTCGGGCTGAGAGGGGCGGTATAGAAATATGATAAATAAATAAATAAATAATTATTATATCGCAATGTTATTAGTAATATTGCATGTAACACAAAATATATAGTTATAGTATCATATTATTATTACTAGTGGTAATATATTGCATTACATTACAACATTATCAATATTATATGTATACACAATGTATACATTATATCATACTATATTATACTATAATATCAAATACAACATACTATGTCATTGTCACAGTACAACAATTACATATCACATTGTATTATAACAAATTATATCCCAATATTATTATTAATTAGTAAAAAGTCTGGAGCAACAAGCACCTGAGGCAAAGCACCAAAATCAGTGTGTACAGAGCTATCGTATTGTCTATTCTCCTTTATGGATCTGAAACATGGGTCACCTATCGACAACACCTACGACTCCTCAAACGCTTTCATCAGTGCTGTCTTCGCACAATCCTAAATATACACTGGACCGACTATGTGACGAATGTTGCTGTCCTTGAGCAAGGAGGGATCACCAGCATTGAGGTCACGCTATTGAGAACACAGCTGCGCTGGGCAGGGCACATCTCTAGGATGAAGGACCACCGCCTCCCAAAGATACTACTCTATGGTGAACTCGCCACGGGTAAGCGCAAGAGAGGTGCCCCCAAAAAGAGATATAAGGGCTCCCTGAAACAACATCTCAGGCTGGGCCAGATTGATCACCAACAATGGTCCACCCTGGCCTCACATCAGGAGGCATGGAGATGCACTATCCACAATGCTTCGGCCTCTTTCGAGAAGACACGCCGAATGAGCCTCGAAGAGAAACGACAATGCAGAAAGAACCGCAACCTGGAAACAACATCACCCAAGGAAACTTTCTGCTGTGTTTTCTGCAACCGAACTTGCCTATCTCAGATTGGCCTTTTTAGTCATCAACGCACTTGTAAAAAGCGTGGGATGAGTCCTTCCTAAAGAATCTTCGTTCGCGAAGTAATGCTGAGAGAGAGAGACAACAATTACATATCACATTGTATATAACAAATTATATCGCAATATTATTAGTAATATTACATGTAACATAAATATGCAATTATAATATCTTATTATTATATATTATAATAATATTATATTGTCGCTGGGGGAGCTCTGATGTTGCAAGAGACAAGATGGAAATGTCCTCTCTGCTCCCTTCTTTACTCCACCTATCTACATTTACTTTGTCTTTTCGGCATCTTTTTCCTTCCTCCTCTTTTTTTCCCCTGCACTGAATCTTAAATTGTTCCCAAATGGCCAATTTGAGCATTTTTTAAATTTAAAAAATCCAGTCTCTTTAAAATCCTTAAAATCTATTTGCAGGAATTGTGGGAGTTGAAGTCCAAAACACCTGGAGGGCCCATGTTTGCCTATGCCTAGTATAGACTTATACAATGCAGTATGATGCCTTATATGAGTCTATACTGCCAATATAATGCAGTCAGCTTTTCGGGCACCTTTCGTGATGACATGAGTACAAGAAAGCAGTCTGGATTAGCTCTGTTCAGACTGTCCCCCGGCCCTGTTTCCCTTTCCAAATATGCAAAGCAAGAGTTGCTTCTGCTTAACTTCCATTTCTGTGTTTTGTGATCCGACCTACACTGGAGAATGAATGCAGTTTGACTTCACTTTAGTTGCAGTTTGGCGAAGCACCGGAACTACTTGGCAGGGATAATAAAGCTACAACTTCCAGGATCCAATAGTATTGAGCCGCAGCAGTTAAAGCGGTATCAAACTGCAGTGTAGATGCACTCTAGGATGGGACTAAGTTGAGGACATTATTCTGCCCCCCCCCCTATTTACACTGTGATATAATGTAATTTTGTTACTATAGACCAGGCATGGGCAAACTTGGGCCCTCCAGGTGTTTTGGACTTCAACTCCCACAATTCCTAACAGTTGATAGGCTGTTAGGAATTGTGGGAGTTGAAGTCCAAAACACCTGGACGGCCCAAGTTTGCCCATGCCTGGTATAGACATACATTATATTGATATGATGTATTATATGAGTCTACACTGACTATATAATGCAGTTCCAAACTCCGGAAGCCCGAGTTGCAATCCCCACTCACCATTGGAAACCCTTGGGGAAGTCACACTCTCTCAGCCTCAAAGGCAAGCAATGGCAAACCTATTCTGAGCAAACCTTTCCATTAACATATTGTGATAGGTTCCTCTTACAGGTACCATAAATTAGAAATGCCTTGGACCCCTTCTACACTGCCATATAATCCAGATTACCAAAGCAGATAATCCACATTATATCAATCTACACTACCATATATTCCAGTTTAAAGCAGATAATGTGGATTTTGAATGGCAGTATACTGTAGAAGGAGCCTCGAAGGCACTCGACGCCTATTGTATATTATTTTAACCTAATACTTTTAAATCTGGACTTTGTATGTATAATATTGCAATCTGGGTTCTGTCTTCTTACAAATAGTTTTAATATTTTAACTTTTTTTTTTACTGTTGTGGTGAAATGTGTTTTATTGTTCTTTTATTATATTTTGGTTATGGTTGTATGATTATACAATCTATCTGTATTTTTAAATATATATATATTGTGTATTTTTGTGGCATTTAATAGATGCCTTTCATGTTGTAAGCCAGTATTTCTCAACCTGGGGGTCGGGACACCTGGGCGGGGGGTCACCAGGGGGTTTCAGAGGCGTCACCAAAGACCACCAGAAAAACATGAATTTCTGATGGTCTCAGGAATCCCTTTGGCAAAGAAGGCTTAAGATCTCTCTGCCTGTCCTTCTCTTCCTATTATTATTATTATTATTATTATTTACATCATTTATATTCTGCCCTTCTCACCCCATAGGGCAGTGTTTCTCAACCTTTTTTGAGCTGCAGCACATTTTTTACATTTACAAAATCCTAGGGCACACCACCAACCAAAATGACACAAAATGACACTCTAACACAGTAATACATATAGTTAATATGTTTTTAAATGTATTTATACACTCAGTGTGAAACCTGGGCTTGTTTCAATGAACACAACATAGGTATCCTGGCAAGGAATGGCAGAAAGACACAAACTTCCCACACAGAACTCCCATAACCAAGAGTAAATGCTATAAGAGTTTGTTTGGCATTGACCTTGAGTTTGACCTATATCCAGAGAGCACTGTGGACTCAAACAATGTTGGATCAGGACCAAACTTGGCATGAATACTCAATATGCCCAAATGTGAACACAGATGGAGTTTGGGAAAAATAGACCTTGACATTTGGGAGGAAGGCTGAGGGAGGCTGGCGAGGGAGTCCCTCGCGGAATCCTGCCTGCCTTTCCTTCCTCCGAAGGCCCTCCTGCCAGGCTCTGACCCTTTCCCCCTGCAAAGGAAGGCCCCTTCTCCCCTTTGGGGCCTTTCCTCCCCGAGGATTTTGGGGGGCGAGGGGAAGGGCACCCCGGGGCCTCACCTGGGGCGCAGCAGGGCTGAGCCGGGGCACCTCCGGAAGCAGCTGGCTCCTTCGCTTCCTTCACCACTGCAGGAGGAAGGTGAATGCGTCTGCCACCCCCGGGACCTAGTGCGCATGTGCCCAGACAAGCGCACTTCCACTTCCTGTTCCGTTCACCGCCCTCCCCCGATTGGTGGCTGGTTGGCTGAGGAAATGGCCGAAGGAGGCGGCACCCCGGCCCCTTCTTCTTCACCGCCGCCGCCTGGCCCTTCCTCCTCCTCCTCCTCCCCAAGCAGCAGCAGCAGGAGTTTGGCAGAAGGGGAAAGAAAGGGGGGAAGAGAGGTATTCCCGCAACACACCAGGCGATCGCTCATGGCATACTAGTGTGCTGCGGAGGAGCGGTTGGGAAACACTGCCGTAGGGGACTCAGGGTTCACAATGCACATATACAGGCAAACATTCAATGCCATTGACAAACAACATATATAGACAGACGTAGAGGCAATTTAACATTACAGCTTCTGGCCACCAGGGGGAGCTGTTGCATTACTTCATTCTTTTGTGTACTTTTTGGAAACAGAGGGCAAATCCTCCCACCAAAAGCCCTCCTGTGCTGTGATTGGCCGGCCTCTCAACCAAAGGAAGGGCTGTTTCTGAGACTCCAAGTTGGGAGGGGAGAGCAGGCGTGCTAGGCGAATGGCAGCATAGTACGCATGTGCAGGCAAGGGAGAGCAAGCAAGGCTGGAGGGAGGCTCAAACCAGCAAATCCCTTCAAGACATGGGAGTTCTGTGTGGGAAGTTTGGCCCAATTCTATCATTGGTGGGGTTCAGAATGATCTTTGATTTAAAGGTGTACTATAAATCCGAGCAACAGCAACTACCAAGTGTCAAGGTATATTTTCCCCAGACTCCTTAAGTGTTCACATTTGGGCATATTGAGTATCCTTGCCAAGTTTGGTTCAGATCCATAATTGTTTGAGTCCACAGTGCTCTCTGGAGGTTGGTGAACTACAACTCCCAAACTCAAGGTCAATGCCCACCAAATCCTTCCAGTATTTTCTGTTGGTCAGACCTTCCCCAGACTCCTTAAGTGTTCACATTTGGGTATATTGAGTATCCTTGCCAAGTTTGGTTCAGATCCATAATTGTTTTGAGTCCACAGTGCTCTCTGGAGGTTGGTGAACTACAACTCCCAAACTCAAGGTCAATGCCCACCAAATCCTTCCAGTATTTTCTGTTGGTCAGACCTTCCCCAGACTCCTTAAGAAGTGTTCACATTTGGGTATATTGAGTATCCTTGCCAAGTTTGGTTCAGATCCATAATTGTTTGAGTCCACAGTGCTCTCTGGAGGTTGGTGAACTACAACTCCCAAACTCAAGGTCAATGCCCACCAAACCCTTCCAGTATTTTCTGTTGGTCATGGGAATTCTGTATGCAAAGTTTGATTCAATTCCATCATTGGTGGAGTTCAGAATGCTCTTTGATTGTAGGTGAACTATAAATCCCAGCAACTACAACTCCCAAATGATGAAACCAATCCCCCTCCAAACCCCACCAGTATTCAAATGTGGGTCTATTGCAGGGGTCGGGTACCTTTTTGACTCAGAGAGCCATGAAAGCAAAATATTTGGAAATTTATTTCATTGAGAGCATTATAATAGATATAATATATTTTAAGACTGAATTCAACTAAATGTGAGTCTATACGTACATACTATGAGCAAAGGGTTCCCCCGGCAGAATGACGGGACACTTCAGACCTGGCTCTGCAAAAGGCACGCTCAGGACTCTGGGAAGGAAGAGAAGACGGAAGGAAGGAAGGGGGAAAGAAAGAGGAAATAAAGGAGGGAGGGGGAGAGGAAGAAAGAAAAGAAGAATGAACTATGGAAAAGGAAGAAAAGAAAAGCAGGAGAGAGACAAGGAGGGGAAAAGAAAGAAGGAAATGGGAAGGGAGGAAAGGAAAGGGTGGGGAAAAAAAGGGAGTGAGGAAAAAGTAAAATAATGAAGGAAAAGAAGAAAAGAAAGGGGGAGAGAGGGAAGTGAAAAGAAAGGAAAGAGAAGGAAAGGAAGACTTGGGGAAAAGTAAGAGGACGGAACGAAGGAAGAAGGAGGGAGAATGGAGGAAAGAAGGAAGGGAAGAGAGGGAGGCAAAAGAAAGGAGAGAAGGCTGAAGGGAAAGAATGAAAGGAAAGAAGAGGAAGGAAGGAAGAGGGAGAATGGAGGAAAGGAGGAAGGGGAAAGAGGGAGGGAAAAGGAAGAAGGAGAAGGAAAGGGTGAAGGGGAGAAAGAAAGGAGGGAAGAGGAAGAAAGAAGAGGGAGAATGGAGGAGGCCTGTGGCGGAGGACGAAGAGGAAGATGAGGCGCCACTGCTGGGCTCTGCCATCCCCGGCAAAGAGGGCGCAGGACCCTGAGAGCAGCGGGGGGATAAGGAAGAGGTGGTGATGGCGGCACGGAAGCGGCAGTTGCGGTGCATTAGCGTCACTCCTACCCGCTGCATGCTAGGAAACCGGGCTGCTCTGGTGAGCCAGATGCAATCATGAAAAGAGCCACATCTGGCTCCCGGGCCATAGGTTCCCTACCCCTGGTCTATCGGGTATTTCTACCAAATTTCGAATGAAAATATATCCTGCACATCAGATCTCTCTCTCGGCATTACTTTGCAAACGAAGATTCAGGAAGGACTCATCCCACGCTTTTTAGAAGCGCGTTGATGACTAAAAAGGCCAATCTGAGATAGGCAAGTTCGGTTGCAGAAAGCACAGCAGAAAGTCTCCTTGGGTGATGTTGCTTCCAAGTTGCGGTTCTTTCGGTTCTTTCTCTTCGCCCATTGCCTTCTCGAAAGAGGCCGCAGCATTTCTCTTGCGAGACCCATTACCAAGGGAATCAGTAGCTACTGTGGACTTGCCACCTCTGAAAGAGGCCCCGCACTGGTTGTGGGGGTCGATTGTGGATAGTGCGTGACACAGAATGCTGGACTAGATGGGCTGAGGCCCGATTCTCTCTTCTTATGTTCTTATGTTCTTATGATGTGAGGCCGGGGTGGACCATTGTTGGTGATCAATCTGGCCGAGCCTGAGATGTTGTTTCAGGGAGTCCTTATATCTCTTTTTGGGGGCGCCTCTCTTGCGCTGACCCATGGTGAGTTCACCGTAGAGTAGTATCTTTGGGAGGCGGTGGTCCTCCATCCTCGAGACATGCCCTGCCCAGCGCAGCTGTGTTCTCAATAGCATGGCCTCAACGCTGGTGATCCCTGCTTGCTCAAGGACAGCAACATTCGTCACATAGTCGGTCCAGTGTATTTTTAGGATTGTGCGAAGACAGCGCTGATGAAAGCGTTCGAGGAGTCGTAGGTGTTGGCGATAGGTGACCCATGTTTCAGACCCATAGAGGAGAATAGACAGTATGATGGCTCTGTACACACTGATTTTGGTGCTTTGCCTCAGGTGCTTGTTGCTCCAGACTCTTTTGTGAAGCCAGATATTTACATTACAATTCATAACAGTAGCAAAATTGGAGTTATGAAGTAGCAACAAAAACAATTTTATGGTTGAGGGTCATCACAGCACGAGGAACTGTATTAAGGGGTCACGGCACTGGGAAGGTTGAGACCTCCTGTTGTAAGCTGCTCCGAGTCCATGGGGAGATGGGGCGGGATATAAATCAAGTTTGATTGAGGATTGATTGATAATACAGAAGTGTGAGCTTTCCTATTTATACTATTTTGATATAATCTAGCTGTAAAGGCCCTTTTTACACTGCCATATAAAATCCAGGTTGTCTGCTTTGAGCTGGATTATATGGCAGTATAGACTCAGATAATCCAGTTCAAATGAGATTATGTGGATTATCTGCTTTGATAATCTGGATTTAATAATAACAACAATAATAATAATAAACTTTATTTCTATATGGCAGTATAGAAGGGGCCTCTGTTGACCTAAGAAAGGTATTGACTCAATAGGACTGTTGAATTATGCAAAATGCATGATGAATGCATAATACAAATTGGGAGATCCAGTTCCCAAAGAAAGGAGCCCGAGGGCAGCTTGGTTAGATAGAAATGGTAGACAAGACATGGGCATTATGCTTTATTCTGGACAGCTCAGCAATTTATATGGAATACGTGGAATCAGAAAATAGGCATCTCATGCATATCTAATAGGGTTTTTTTCAGATGGATTTGTCTTCATACAGAATCCAGACTCCATACATTTTCAGTTTCTTTCTTTTGTGTTGCAGAAAAAATTGCAGAACTTTTCGATTCTGAAGGCAAAATAGATAGCATTTCTAGCATGGCTGTTATGTCCGATAGAGCAGTGTTTCCCAACCAGTGTGCCGTGAGCGATCATCAGGTGTGCCGTGGGAAATTGGAATCTCCAATACCGTTTCTTCCCCCTCCTGCCGAACACTTTTTCTTCTCCACTCGGGCTCCCTTCTTCCCATCCTCGCTCAGCTCACTTTGCCTCACTTTGCTCACGCTGTCGCCATTTTGATCCGAGGGGGCAGCGTTAGTGTGTTCAGGAGGGGAGGGAGGGAGGGAGGAAGACGTGGGGCGAGTCTGCGCAGTAGCGCCCGCACGGGTCACATCTTCCTCCCTCCCCCCTCCCCCCCTGAAGTAGGGAGCCCGAGTGGAGAAGAAAAAGTAAGTGTTCGGCAGGAGGGGGAAGAAAGGGTACGAAGGGGAAGGGGGAGGAAGAGGTCTCTGTCGAAAGTTGGCATGGGCAAACTTGGACCTTCCAGGTGTTTTGGACTCCAACTCCCACCATTCCTAGCAGCTTCAGGCCCTTTTCCTCTCCCCCCCCCTCAGTCACTTAAGCAGGAAAGGGCCTCAGGCTGTTAGGAATGGTGGGAGTTGAAGTCCAAATCACCAGGAGGGCCAAAGTTTTCCCATGCCTGTTTTAGGGACCTTAAAGTGGTGAGCCTCCTTCCAACATTGTGATTCTGGATAGAAAACAAACAACAACATAACAGAACATTGTTTCAGTCCACAGTGCTCTCTGGGTGTAGGTGAACTACAACTTCCAAACTCAAGATCAATTCCCAAGCAAACCCTTTCAGTAGTTTCTGTTGGTAATGAGAGTTCAATATGCCAAGTTTGGTTCAATTCCATTGTTGCAAGAGTTCAGGATGCTCTTTGATTGTGTGTTAACTATAAATCCCAGAAACTGTAACTTCCAAATGTCAAGGTCTATTTTCCCCAAACTCCATCTGTGTTCACATTTGGGCATATTGAGTATTCATGCCAAGTTTGGTCCTGATCCAACATTGTTTCAGTCCACAGTGCTCTCTGTATATAGGTGAACTACAACTCCAAAACTCAAGGTCAATACCCACCAAACTCTTATAGTATTTTCTCTTGGTTATGGGAGTTCTGAGTAGGAAGTTTGATTCCATTCCATCATTGGTGGAGTTCAGAGTGCTCTTTGATTGTGAGTGAACTATAAATCCCAGCTGATGAGCAAGTCCTTCGTGTGTGTGTTTCTGCCATTCCTGCCAGGATATCTATGTTGTGTTCATCGAAACAGGCCCAGGTTTCACACTGAGTGTATAAATACATTTAAAAACATATTAACTATATGTATTACTGTGTTAGAGTGTCATTTTGTGTCATTTTGGTTGGTGGTGTGCCCCAGGATTTTGTAAATGTAAAAAATGTGCCGTGGCTCAAAAAAGGTTGAAAAACACTGCAATAGAGAAACATTTGTGGCCCCTTCTTCATTGCCATATAAATTATTATTTATTTACTGTATTTATATTCTGCCCTTCTCACCCCGCGGAGGACTCAGGGGGGATTACAATGCACATATACATGGCAAACATTCAATGGCATAGACACACAACATATATACACAGCCTACAGAGGAAATTTAACATTCCAGCTTTTCGGCTCCGTGAGGGTATGCTCAATTCCGGCCCCAGGGGGAGCTGCCACTTCACCATCCACTTGTGACACCGGAGTACTTTGATGGAGTACTTCCTCATTCTTCTGAACGCTGCTGGAAGGTTTTATAGTGTCGTAAATTATTTATTTGTTTGTTTGTTTCATTTATATTCCGCCCTTCTCACTCTGCAGGGGACTCAGGGCGGAATACAATGTACACATTATATTTTTACACACAAACACACAAGACAGACAGAGGCAATTTAACATCTGGCCACCAGGGGGAGGTGTCGTGCTCCTTCATTTCTCAGCGTGTTTTCTGGAGATCTTTTTTATGGCCTCGTAAATTAGTTAAATTAGCCTCCCCACATAAAGTGGTACCTAAATTTCCTACTTATTTATTTATTTACAGTATGTATATACTGCATTTCTCACCCCTGAGGGGACTCAAAGCGGTTTTAGCCTCCCCACTAAGTGGTACCTTAATTTCCTACTTGACAGATGCAACTGTCTTTTGGGTTGCCAAGGTTGACAACAGGCTACATAATAGGTCAAGAGCTCACCTCGACCCGGGCAGGCCTAAAACTCATGACCTTCTGATCAGTAGAGATGTTATGCAGCTGACACCCAGCCAGCTGCGCAAACATTCCCGGTGCTGTCGCACTCCTTCATTCCTCAGCGTGTTTTCTAGAGATCTTTTTTATGGCCTCGTAAATTAGCCTCCCCACATAAAGTGGTACCTACATTTCCTATTTATTTATTTATTATTTATTTACAGTATTTATATACTGCCTTTCTCACCCCTGGGGGGACTCAAAGCGGTTTCACACATAAAATGGCAAAATTCAATGCCTTACATTGGGCACCGATGAAATGCAATAGATACAAACAACAGTAAAAGCGCAAATAAACATAAATCATAATTAAAGCAATACATCAACAAGCATTAAAACAATAAAGCAGTCTCGTCAGTCGAATCACCATTCCAGTCAATGTCCCTCTAAACCAGGCCTGAGCAAACTTCGGCCTTCCAGGTGTTTTGGACTCCAACTCCAAGTTGGAGTCCAAAACACCTGGAAGGCCGAAGTTTACCCAGGTGTGCTCTAAACTGCTATATACATCTACTATTTGAAGGCCTGGTCCCAGAACCTTGATTTGACAGATACTTGACAGATGCAACTATCTTTTGGGCTGCATAGGTCAACAGCAAGCTAGACTATTAATGGTCAGGAGCTCACTCCGATTGGGGCTGGCTTTGAACTCATGACCTCTCGGTCAGTAGTGATTTAATGCAGCTGGATGCTAATTAGCTGCGCCACAGCCCGATAATATAACCCATATTATCACAGCAGATAATCCCCATTTTCTGCTTTGAACTGGGTTATATGAGTCTACAATGCCATATAGCACCGGGACTGTGGCGCAGCTGGCTGGGAGTCCGCTGTATTAAGATTACTACTGACCGAAAGGTCATGATTTCGAAGCCAGCCCGGGTCGGAGTGACTGTCCGACCAATTTGTGTAGCTTGCTGTTGACCTTTGCAGCCTGAAAGATAGTTGCATTTGTCAAGTAGGAAATTTAGGTACCGCTTTCTGGGGAGGCTAATTTAGCTGATTTATGAGGCCATAAAAATCTCCAGGAAGTATGCAAAAAACGAGGAAGCAACAGCTGCCCTGGTGGCCAGAAGCTGGAATGTTAAGTAGCCTCTGAGTGTCTGTCTATATATGTCGTGTGTCTATGGCATTGAATGTTTGCCATGTATGTTTACATTGTGATCCGCCCTGAGTCCCCTGCGGGGTGAGAAGGGCGGAATATAAAATCCAGTTCAAAGCAGACAATCTGGATTTTAAATGGCAGTGTAGAACGGGTCACAATCTAAAGCAGATAATCTGCATTCAGAAACTGGATTATACTAGATCAGTGTTTCCCAACCTTTTTTGAGCCGCGGCACACTTTTTACATTTGCAAAATCCTGGGGCACACCACCAACCAAAATGACACAAAATGACACTCTAACACAGTAATACATATAGTTAGTATGTTTTTAAATGTATTTATACACTCAGTGTGAATCCTGGGCCTATTTCGATGAACACAACATAGATATCCTGGCAGGAATGGCAGAAAGACACAAACTTCCCACACAGAACTCCCATAACCAAGAGAAAATGCTATAAGAGTTTGGTGGGCATTGACCTTGAGTTTTGGAGTTGTAGTTCACCTATATCCAGAGAGCACTGTGGACTCAAACAATGTTGGATCAGGACCAAACTTGGCATGAATACTCAATATGCCCAAATATGAACGCAGATGGAGTTCAGGGGAAATAGACCTTGACATTTGGGAGTTGTAGTTGTTGGGATTTATAGTTCCCCTACAATCAAAGAATCCCATCAATGATAGAACTGGGCCAAACTTCCCACACAGAACCCCCAGGAGGCAAGAGGAGGTCTCTACTTGGGGAAAGGGAGGCGGGCCTTCCCAATGCATGGAGAGGGAGAGACCAAGTAGACAGCAGGTGGGGAGGGGGGTGGTTGTAATTTTGTGCCTTTATCGAGGTAGGTTTCTTAGGGTTTTCATACTTCAACACACTAGACTCTTCCCCCCGCCCCCTCCTGGAGGTTCCAATTTCCCACGGCACACCTGATGATTGCTCACGGCACACTAGTATGCCCCGGTACACTGGTTGGGAAACACTGTACTAGATTATATGGCAAGTGTAGACAGGACATTTATCAAACTTTATCAGACTTTGGGGGGCTATAATATTGTCTGAATGGTGGAGGTGGCGGAGAGCCCCCACATTGAGATAGGATCCGAAGGGAGTTAGCAAAACATGAGAGAAATTATTATTTATTATTATAACATTCCTTTTTGCAACAGCCGCAATGTTGTCCTCATCCTCTGACTAGTTGGGCGGCTCTTTAGCAGCTCTTCAGGGAGATGTTGAAAGGATTGGAGGATGAGAAAATGGTGCATCTACACTGTAGAGTTAACGCAGTTTGATATCGCTTTAACTGCTAGGTAATGCTGGGAGTTGTAGGCCTTGCAAGACTACAGAACCCACGATTGCATTGCATTGAGCCATGGCAGTTGGGGGAAGTGATCGTTTTGCAAAGTATTGTCCCTTCCCATTCAAATGCATTGCACCAATGTATTGCTCCATTGCTAGAGATCTATATGTAAAACAGCCTATTTAGCAGCTACTTGAACCTACAAGAATTAGCATGCAAACTTTTTTTTTCTGCTGCCAGGAAATAACCCATGATCACCTGCTAATGGCCACGAATCATTTTGCCCTTAAAGGCACAGCTGTTCAATTCTGTAAATTCTGGGTGCATCTACACTGGAGAATTAATGCACTTTGACACCACTTGAACTGCCATAACTCAATGCTATGGGATCCTGGGAGTTAACCATGAGTTGCAAGGAAAGGTGAGTACATAATCATAACAATAGTTTGGCAGAGAAGACCTTGTAGAACTACAGATCCCATAATTCCATAGCATTGAGCTGAAGTGGTATCAAACTGCGTTAACTCTACAGTGTAGATGCACTCTGCAGCAGTATAAACTAAAATCACACCATTCAAGCATTGGTGGTTGGGAAGTTTCTAAAAGCAGGCCTTTCAAAGCTTCAAAAAGAAAGGGGGAAAAGTTCCTTTCCCATTGCAAACAACGAGCCACTTCCTTTTTTTGCAAACCAGGAGACACCCCATTCCACGTCCTCAGAAGGTATCCATACCTCCGGGTTTTCCGACTCGCTTTGAACCCGACTGGCAGAAGCCTCGCCCAATGAAACTTCGCAAAGCGTCAGCCTTGTGTTCGCTCGGCGCCGCCGGCCAATCGTCGTCGTCGGATCTCAAAGTCCCGCCTTCCGTGTCGAATATCGGGCAGGCTCCGGCGGCCATTTTGAGTGTGGCAGAACAGCTTCTCGGCTGTAGGGCGGCTCGCTTCCCCGTTTGGGGCGCCGCTTCGTGTTTGTGTCGCCGGGGAAGGGTGTCTTGGAGGACGGAGGACCCGTTTGGGGTGACTCCGGCCGGTTTCCGCCGGCGTTTGCTCGGGGAAAGCGAAGTCTGTCCCGGGAAAGGGCTGCCGGCGCCATCTTGAGTGTGGCAGAAAAGCTCCTTGCCTGCCATGCTTCCTTCTCTCCAACAGGCACTTGCAGTGTTGCAAGAGGAAAGGAGCCTGTGCTATTTGTCTATCTATTTACTATCTATAGATCTAATATTTTAATATATATATATAATTATATATTGCATGCTAAATATAATATTAAATAAAAGATATTCTATATTTCATATTGATATATAGATATAATACAATATATATAATATAAAATATATAATATATATATATTCCTATATATAATATATTAAATACAAGGCTAAATATATCTTGTTAAAAATGTATATATTATAAACACACGTGTGTATATAACAAAATATATGCAGATTTTATACATATTTAATATATGTTATAAATATATAATATATAAGTATTTTTTATAAATAATGTATATTATATAAAACACAATACTGTATTATTTATACACACATATATGCATATACATGTGTAGATTTATATATATATAACATTGTTTTAATATGTAACATTTAATATATATATTATTTATTATATATTATAAATAATATAAAATCTATAAAATACATAATTAGTATATATTTTGTATATGATTATAAATTTATAGGTGTATATGTAATTTATATTTTCATTTATATGTTTATTATATATATGGAATTTATATACATTTTAATATGTAACATATTTAATATATATTATTATATATTATAAATATAAAATACATAAAATACATAATGTATATATTTTATATATGACTGACTATAAATTTATATGTGTATATATAATTTATATTTTTATTTATGTTTATTATATATGGAATTTATATACATTTTAATATGTAACATATATATTAAATAATATACTATTTATATTATATATAATTTAAATATATAATTTAATATAGAACATTAAATATAATACATATATTATTTATTGTAAATACATATGTAATGTATAAAATACATAATACTGTATATTTACATTTTAATATGTAACATATATATTAAATAATATACTATTTATATTATATATAATTTAAATATATAATTTAATATAGAACATTAAATATAATACATATATTATTGTAAATACATATGTAATGTATAAAATACATAATACTGTATATTTATATACATTTTAATATGTAACATATATATTAAATAATATACTATTTATATTATATATAATTTTAATATATATAATTTAATATATAACATTAAATATAATACATATATTATTATTTATTGTAAATAATACAGATGTAATGTATAAAATACATAATACTGTATATTATATATATACACAGAGAGAGGCATATAGTATATCTGGTGCAGAGTATATATATGTGTGTGTGTGTGTATATAATATATATAGAAAAGGGTGGAAACCCCAAATTTGCTCGAATTTCCCTGCTTTTTCCCGCCGAAAACCCAGCCAGCACCTGAGAATTTCCCGCCCCCTTTTTTTATTTATATATATATTGTGCAAAGTGGAGCCGCGTGCAAAGCGGCTGGTTTTTTTTGTTTTGCTTTTAAGAAGAAGAAAAAAAAGGTGGTCAAACCTTCCCTGCCATGACAACCAAAAGCGTTTCGCCAGTGTCTTTGGCAGCGAAGACAAACGGTCCTGGGTTTGCAAAGTACTCGCAAGTCTCCAAACACGCAAAACGGGCGCGTTCACACGTGCAAGATGCGTGCAAACGGCTACGCCGCGCCTTGCCCGGCAGCAGGGCGGCGCGCGCGGCTTGCTCGCTTTCCCTTTCGTTGGAAAGGAAGCGCGCAAAGAGAGAGAGCTTGCTTTGGGCCGGCGTTTGTCCCGTGTCGAAACCGCGTTAGACACGTGTAGGCGTGTAACCTTTAAAAGAAAGAGGATTTGTATGCTCCCTTTTGCAAAGCTCTTGATCCTTTTTTTTTGCAACTCTACGGGGAGTGCAAATGCCCCCCATATAATATATAGTTTAATTTGCATCCAATGCCCCCTTTTGCAACCTCCCATAATGGCCCCCCATGCCCAGAAATGAGGGGTGTGCCATTTATGCAAAGCTCTTGACCCTTTTTGCAACTCAACGGGGAGTCCCAATGCCCCCTTTTGCGACCCCCATATATATATTTTATTTATTATATATGCCCCCTTTTGCAACCTCCCATATCTCCCAATGTCCAGGAATGAGGGGTGTGCCATTTTTTTTTGCAACCCCAATTGACAACTGGGTAGGAATAGGGGGTGTGCCTTTGCCCCCTTTTGCAACCCCGCATAAGGAATGGGGTGTGTGCATATTTGCCCCCTTTTGCAACCTATGCACTGTATTGCAACCCCACATAAACACCCCAGTGGGGAAAGGATGAGTGCATGCCCCCTTTTGCAACCTCCCATTTCCCCCCAATGAGGAAGTGCAGGGCAGGCCCCTTTAAACGAACCCCAGATATACCCCGCAATGCGAAGGAGGGAACTCTGCCCTCCTCCCTTTGCATGTTGTTTGTGTGTCTTGCAAAAAATAAAAAAAGGCCCTCTTCCTCCCTCCCTCCCTCCCCACTTTTCCTCCCCCCCCCTTTCCCTCCCTTTGGCTGAGCCCAGGTCTAAACTCATCACAGCAAAGGAAGGAGGGAGGAAGAGGAAAAAGAGGAGGAGGAAGAGGAAAATTAGAAAAAAAAGGAGGGGGAAGTTGGGGAAAAGCAAAGCAGCAAGCACTCTCTTTGCTGCTGCTGCTGCTACTGCTACCACTTTAAGCAGCCCTTGCCCATTGTTCGCGCCGTAGCCAATCAGCGCCTTTCGAACTGCCCGGGACGGCCAATCAGAGCCGAGCGGGGCTGCCCTCGCGCCGCCCACTCTTCTATATTAAAGGCCCGGGCGCCGCGTGAGCCTTCCACTGGCTCCTTCTCTAAAGCCATCTTTGCATTGTTCCTGCTGTTGCTCTCTCCTGCAAGAAGACGAAGAAGAAAAGCCGCCTCCGACTTGAGGGGGAAAATAATCATTAATTACTCTTTTTAATTAACTAAAAATACTTTGCATATAATTAATATTATTGCAATCTTGGCGCTTGGATCTGTTTGACCTTTTTGCTGCTGGTGGTGTGTGTTTTTTGTTTTTATTTCTTTGCAAAAGGGAGGGAAAGCAAGGACTATATATTTTTTTGAGTTATTTTCTCCCTCGCATCTCTCTCTCTTTACCTCCCACTCGCGATGTCAGACACAGCCGTGGACACCAGCTCCGAGATCTCCACCAAGGTAAGGAAGGTGGGATTATTATTATTATTATTACTATGATTATTATTTGTTGACCATGCTTTTTCCCTTTCTTTGCCCTCCCCAGAGGACCCATCTTGCCTTCTTTCCGCCTCTTTCCTTTGTTTGCAAGCGCTTCTTGCTTTTGCAAAGCGGCGCCGGGCTCCTGTTGCCTCCAATCTTTGGAAAAGAAAACAATATATAATAATAATCTAATAAAATGTAAATAAACCCTTCTTCCTTCGAAGGGGCGGCCGGGTGCTTTTGCATTGCAGCAAGTAGGACTTTCTTTCCCTCCTTTTTTTGCTTTTGGAAAGAAAAATAATATATAATAATGCTATAATAAAATGTCAATAAACCCTTTCTTCGAAGGGACGGACGGGTGCTTTTTTAGGGCTTTCTTTCCCTCCTTTTTTGCTTTCCCATGCATGCCATTTGCTTTGCAAAAAACCCCGGGGCGGTTTATGGAGGAAGGGGAGGGAAAAAAAGCAGGAGCTCCCATTCAAAGCCGGTTTCGCGGGGTTTAGGAAACTTCCGACGGCTCTGCTTCTTTCCCAAAGAGGGGGGAAGGAGAAAATTGCAAGAGTTAGATGCCATCCAGGGTGCATTACTGGAGTGTTACCGCCTTATCTCTTCCTTAATCCGGATCCCAAAGTGGAGCGGCTCCTTTGTGATGCCTTCCGACGGGCTTCCAGGTCCTTTAATTCGGGTTTTTACCCACTTAAATGGGAAGGAAATAACTTTGAACAACCCCCCAAAGGGGTACCAAGACTATTGGGAAAAGGAAGTGGGGTTTGCTCCGTCAATAGGAAGCAAAAGACCCCCCCCTCCCCAACTCTTCTAAAAATGTTTTGCTTTACTGTCCTTTGTTTTGCGCCGTCGGGGAAATTGTCTTTAATTCCTAACCTCCCTTTCCCATATTGTAGAGGAAGGGGGGGTATTTATTTTCCCCTCTCCCTCCAAAAGAAAACAATAGACTTGCAATTGTCCGGGTTTCACCTTCGACGGGGAGGTCTCAATTTTTTTTGAACTGAGATGACCCTTCCCACCCGCAATTTGAGGGGAAAAAGGAACTTGTGAAAGAGAGGAGAGAAACTTAGAAGGGTCTGGAGCCATTGGCCTCGAAGGGGAGGGCAAAGAAAAGAAGAGGAAAAGGGTTTGTTTCCGCGTGGTTGTGTGAAGAGGAAAGGCTGTTTTGCCTCTCTTTGAACAGGTTGTGGGTATGCAGTGTGGACTTCCCCCCTCCTTAAAACTTCCCTTGTAACCAAATGTTTGATCCCCCCCACACACAATTAGCGTTGGCAGTTTGGCATTGGAAGGAATGCATTCACTCTCGACGGGGAAAGAAACCAATGCCATACCTACTTTTCCTCTTTGCTCCAATCTTAAGCATCCAACACACTTCCCTAATAAAGGTTCCCCATAAATGTATGCCTCCCCCCCCCCCCAATGATTGGCATCCTGGACGGGGCGGGCCCAAGGTCAAACAACCTGAAAAGGGAGGCTATATTTTAGTAGCTATCCCTTTAATAGGCTGGTTGCCCCCCTTTTTCCCCCTACCATCATCTCTTGCCTGTTCTCCCCCTTTCTTCCTACTAAATCAGATTATGGCTTTGTAGTGTAATTCGGATTAAGGGCTTGCGTCTTCCCTCCCTTTTCATCCGATTCATTGCATCCAAGGGAGTCCCATTATTATTATTTATTTTATTTATTATTTTTGGAGGGGGAAAGGGGTCACAGAGAGGGCAGGTCACAACCTTGGAGGATCCGGATGTAGGGAAATTAAGTCTTTTTTTGTGAGGCAGGAAATACTGAGCCCCCCCCATTGGCCTTTCATAATATTATATTGATATTTATATTTAATAATTCTTTATCACGTATAATAATAATAGTAATCTTTATTTATAATCCGCCTCCCAGCTCCCCAAGAGGGGACTAACATGAGGCCAAGCCCAAAAAAATAATGCAAATAATATAGTATAACACTGACCTCCTTTGAACCCCAAAAAGAGAGCCCCCTCCCCCAATATTAACAACTTTTGCCGGCTTTGTGGAAGTAAATAATTATATCCCCAATTTTTTAATTTATTGCTTATATTTATATTTATTTACATCCTGCTTTATCTCAACATCGGAGACCCAGATCAAAAACATTACAACTTAAAATATACAATAATAAAAGTATATGATTTTATATTATTTTTAGTAGTAGTAAATAATACTTACTAAATAAGTATTAAATAATACATTAGAATGTTTATTAGAATATATATTTTATTAGTATTTTACATTATATCATATAATATCAGTAGTATTATATTTAATATAATGGTATTGTATTAGAATATTATATATTTTATTAGTATTATATTGTATTACATTATCAAGTATTATATTTAGTTTATTACAATATTATATTATATTGCATTAACGTATTGCATTATATCCTATATTATTAGTAGTATATTTAATATATTGCAATATTATATGGTAATTAGTATTATATTATATCATATTGATATTATATTTAATGTATTATAATATTGCAATATTTTATATGGTATTAGTATTAATATTACATTATATCCTTTATTAATAGTAGTATATTTAATACATTGCAATATTTTATATGGTATTAGCATTATATTACATTATATCCTTTATTAATAGTAGTTTATTTAATATATTGCAATATTTTGTATTGTATTAGTATTATATTACATTATATCTTATATTATTAGTAGTTTATTTAATATATTGCAATATTTTGTATTGTATTAGATCATACTGCATTATAATACTAAGATGTATATATTAGTATTGCATGTCACATATAACACATATAACTACTCCCTCTAATCAATTCCCAATGCATTTAAGTGCAATCAATTCCCAATGCATTTCCTAAGCGGGCGGCGGCACCTTGATAGCGCCCCCTATCTGTAGAGCCTGCCTGCTTGGCAGTAAACAGCGCCCCACCACGTGCCGCTGCTCTGTTCTCGCTTTTCCTTCTGCCCCGCGCGGGGCCTCTTGGGAATCGTAGTTCGCGCCCCCTGTTGGCGCAATGCCTTTGGCAGGTACTCTGCCTTCCCTGGGACTACGCGTCCCGGCGTGCCCCGCGGTCTCTGCAGCGGCTGGCCAATTAGAGCCGCGCTCGCTGTGGCGCGCTGGTTTGAATTGGCCCACAGCGCATGGCGGCGTCCGGGTAGAGCTCCTCCTTGCGCGCGGGCGCCCCCTACAGGCCTGTTTATCATTTGCACAATATAAAACCAAACACAGCAGGCTTTAATTAAAAGGTAGCTTTAAACCCTTGGATAATTAAAGGGTTTTCTCCTTAAGGTGTACTTGGGAAGCCTTGCAATTCCAGCATGAACGTATTTTCCATTAATTTTAATTGGACTTGTGACACTAAGCTAGAAAAATACAGGGTGAATGCCTCATTTGCAGATTCAATACTTATGACTATATTATATATATTGTCTTTTATCTTAAAAGAGACTCAAGGCAACTAGAATTTAGGGCAACATGCAAATTAAAACCTCAAAAAACAAGAAAATGAGATACTAAAAATAAATATTTCTTACAGCTCACATGGCATTTGCATGCATTTCTTTTGCTTACATTTCCTCACTATCTGGCCGTGTTCCAGAAGCATTCTCTCCTGACGTTTTGCCCACATCTCTGGTAGGCGTCCTCAAGAGGTGGTGATGTCTGTTCAAAACCAGGCAAAAGAAGTTTATATTCCTGTGGAATAATGTCCAGGGTGGGAGAAAGAACCCTTATCCGCTTGAGGCAAGTGTGAATGTTGCAATTGGCCACCTTGATTAGCATTGAATGGCCTTTCAGCTTCAAAGCCTGGCTACTTCCTGCTTGATGGGATCCTTTGTTGGGAGGTGTTAGCTGGCCTGATTGTTTCTTGTCTGGAATTCCCATTTTTCTGAATGCTGTTCTTTAGTTACTGTTCTGGTTTTTTTGAGTATTTTAATACTTTTCACCAGATTTTGTTCATGTTCGTGGTTTCCCTCCTTTCACTTGAAATTGTCCACATGCTTGTGGATTTCAGACGCTTCTCTTGGGCCTGTGGTTGATGGATGTATTCTCAGGAAAAGTGGAAAAATCAAACACTTCCAGACTTTAATTCTTGCAAACGGATGATTCAATTGACCTGAATTGCTCCAAGGCCTTAGAGCAGGGGTTCTCACACTTTTTCAGTATGCGAGCTACTTATAAAACAATGATCTACCTACCCACTACAAAAATGTGAAACATATAACACAATATCTGCTTTGAACTGGGTTTTCTGAGTCCACACTGCCATATAATCTGATTCAAAGCAGATAACATGGGATGTTATTCAACTGTGTGGAAAGGACCTCAGATAACCAACCCTGGGCCCTTCCACACATCCTATTTCACAGTTGACAAGCACAAACTGATACCTTACTACTGGACAAATTGACTGAGCCTTCCTCCCACCCTGCCTGTGATCTACCGGGACGCTCTACGTGATCTACCAGTAGATCGCGATCTACCTAATGAGCACCCCTGCCTTAGAGCAAAGCCTAGCTTAGAGTTGCATGATTGCAGCTTTTTCTGAATCGAATTGGTTGAGAGTTGGGGTTAGGAACCAGTTCCAAGTTTCCTAAGTGTTCATGGCATGTAATGCAGGTTGAATCTCCAATATAATCCAGAATGTTCTGATATTGTCCATATGGTTGGCTGAGAGAGAAGGCACCTTTGCTGTATGGTTCAGTGTACACAAACATCCACACAGTGTGAATTAAATGACCTTTAAGCTATATGTTTGAAGTGTGTATATGAGAAGTTGATTGATTTTAGGTTTGGTTCCTAATTCCCATATAATCTCTGTGTGTATATGTAAATATGAGTATTGGAAAATCCTAAATCCAAAACATTTCCGGTCTTAACTTTTAATCTACATTGTCAATCAAGTTATTATAATAACTTTTACTCAATCTTGTCAATCAAGCTATTATATTATTTATTTATAATATAATATATATATAATATATATTATTTATATGCCGCCCTTCTCACCCCAAAGGGGACTCAGAGTGGCTTACATGTCATATCTACATAAAACATACTGTAGGATTAGGATAATATTAATACATCATTCATAATACTTGTATTATATATATATTATATTTAATTATATTATTTATATATATATAATATTATTTATATTTATAATTTATTTTATTATTTATTATATTTATAATTTATATTATATATTATTATATTATTTATATTATATATTATTATGTTAGTATTATTAATTATATACCCTGCTTTCTTCTCGAGACCCATAACAATGGGAACACTGTCGGTCTGCTGAAAAGGCAGAGCTGATTCTGACAGACTTAAAAGCCACCCGGACGGAGATCATCCCTTTCAGCAACAGGTGTATTTGTGATAGTGCCGGAGAAAGAGCCACTGAGGATAAATAGGAAGGCAGTAATCTCCCCGATTCACCCAGAAGCCTCTTCTCTCTTGAGAGGCTTAAGCAATGCTTGCGCTGGACCTGCAAGGCTGGAGGAATAGAATAATAATCTGGAGGCTGGTCTAAATCCGTGTGCGGTGCGGTGCATTGGGTTGCGTGTTACGTCCAGAGTTGTGTGTTGGTTTTCTGATTACCAAGTGCTGTGCATGTAAATAGACGTTGGCATGGGCAAACTTGGGCCCTCCGGGTGTTTTGGACTCCAACTCCCACAATTCCTAACAGCCGGTAGGCTGTTAGGAATTGTGGGAGTTGGAGTCCAAAACACCCGGAGGGCCCAAGTTTGCCAAAGCCTGAGTTACAGACACTTCTGGAAAGTTACTCCATCTTGCAACGGTTTTGGGGGGGGGGGGAGATCTATAGTCCAGCCTAATCTAATAATAAATAATTTGCAAAAAGGCGACTTGGCTCGCAAAGGCAAGCCTTGTAGGGAAAAGCTTGCGAAGCCAAGCGGCTTTTCCATTGCAGACCTGGGAGGTTTTCAAAAGTACGTTTTGTGCCGCGCCAGATGTTCCGAGCGGAGTCTGGTTTTGCAAAGGGAGAAGGCGAGTTGAGGGCAGAGTTGACTCTTCGGCTCTCAGCGTTCGTTCGAGCGTTTTCCCCCCCAACGTGGGTGGGGAGTTATACTGCGAACGCCCGCATGTTGTCTCTTGAGTGTTTTTCCTCCTCTAACTTTGGGGGAAGGGGGGGGGATCTAGTCTCCCTCCCAGAAGAACACCCAATTCTCTTGGATAGCCAGGCTTGGGAGGGTTCTGGTGACTCACTCCGGTTCTCATTTCTGTCCCTTTTAAGGACTTGAAAGAGAAGAAGGAAATTGTGGAAGAGACAGAAAATGGCAAGGATGCACCAGCCAATGGCAACGCGGTGAGTATTGATATAATGTTTGTGTTGGTGTTTATATATCCCGCTTCCTCTCTTCCAAAAGGAGGGAATCGAAAGCGGCCAACGCCATACAACATGCAAAGTAGAACCCAAAACATTGCAATACATTCAAACACAGGATTGATTAAAAGTTACACAGTTAAAGCCGGTAAACCTCTTAAACCAGTGCATTGGAGGAGCTGGTGGTTCTCAACCTTCCTAATGCCGCGACCCCTTAATACATTTCCTCGTTGTCGTGGCCCCCAAACACGAAATTATTTTCGTTGCTGCTTCAAAACTATAATTTGCTACTGTTATGAATCATAATGTAAATATCTGATATACAGGATGTATTATTATAATTCACTGGACCAAATTTGGCACTAATACCCGGTACGCCCAAATTTGAATACTGGTGGAGTTGGGGGGAGGGGAATTGATTTTTTTCATTTGGGATTCATAGTTCACCTACAATCAAAGTACATTCTGAACTCCACAAACAAAGGAATTGAACCAAACTTGGAACATAGAACTCCCACGATTAACAGAAAATACTGGAAGGGTTTGGTTGGCATTGACGTTGAGTTTGGGAGTTGTAGTTCACCTACATCTAGAGAGCATGGTGGACTCAAACAATGATGGATCTCGACCAAACCTGGCACAAATACTCAATATGCCCAAATGTGAACACTGGTGGAGTTTGGGGAAAATAGACCTTGACATCTGGGAGTTGTAGTTGCTGGGATTTATAGTTCACCTACAATCGAAGAGCACTCTGAACCCCACCAATGGTGGAATTGAACCAAACTTGGCACACAGAACTCCCATGACCAACAGAAAATACTGGAAGGGTTTGGTGGGCATTGACCTTGAGTTTTAGGAGTTGTAGTTCACCTACATCCAGAGAGCACTGTGGACTCAAACCATGATGGATCTGGACCAAACTTGGCATGGATACTCAAGGTGCACAAATGTGAACACTGGTGGAGTTTTGAGGAAAATATACCTTGACACTTGGGAGTTGTAAGTTGCTGGGATGTATAGTTCACCTGCAGTCAAAGGGCATTGTGAATCCCACCAATGCTAGGATAGGGTCAAACTTTCCCACGCAGATTCCGCATGGCCAACAGAAAGTGCTGTGTTTTCAAATTGTCTTTGGTGACCCCACTGACACCCTTACCCCCCCCCCCCCCCCCGGATCCTGATCCCAGGTTGAGAGACTCTGTCTTAAACTATATAAAACACAGTGCCTCTTGGTTTGAACCTTAAAAAAACTTGAAACGCCTTAAAAGAAAGCAAAGAGACTGTTGGTGAGCTGAGTTGGAAGTCCCAGATCTAAGGGATTTCAACTCCCACCATTCCCAGCCAGAAAGAGAGGGGTAGTTCACCCAGAGTCCATGCCAAGCCACAGCCTTGTAGATGCCTTTTCCTCCTTGTGTGGCAAGGAATATAATACCGAAGTTATCCCAAAATATAATGTCACAAGTGCTCCCAAATATCCACATTGAAAGCCATTTTGAAACGAAAATCCCCTGAAAGGGAAGGAGTTGGAATATTTTTACCTAGCCAATGCAGGAAGGAGTGCTCTGAACTGTCAAAACATGATGAACCGGAATTCTTAGCCTGCCGGCTGCTGCTGCAAAGTTCAAAAGCAATGAGAGTCAACAGAGGCAGACAACAAGGCTCATTACGGGGATTGGTGCCTTTTTCAGGTTTTTTTTTTTTGGCTCTTAGTCTTTGTTTTTTATCACCACTTTATTGTTGTAGTCCGGCCATGGGCAAACTTGGGCCCTCCGGGTGTTTTGGACTTCAACTCCCACAATTCCTAACAGCCATTAGGCTGTGAGGAATTGTGGGAGTTGAAGTCCAAAACACCCGGAGGGCCGAAGTTTGCCCATGGCTGAACTAAGTCTGTGGCAATGTTGGAATGAGTACTAACCTGCCTTCAAAATACCACAGTGATTGCATTTTGTGTTTTTAACCTGGTTTTGGGGTTCAGGTTGTTAAGTGTGTCTTGTTTCTGCAAGGAGAACGAGGAAAACGGGGAGCAGGAAGCAGACAACGAGGTAGATGAGGAGGAAGAAGAAGTAGGCGACGACGAAGAGGACGAGGAAGAAGGTGATAGTAATTTCCTTCTATTTTTTGAGATATCTATAATATATACAGGTCCTTCTAAAAAAATTAGCATATAGTGTTAAAGTTCATTATTTTCCATAATGTAATGATAAAAATTAAACTTTCATATATTTTCGATTCATTTTTTTGTTTTAATACTTTTTATTTTGGCATACATATCTCAAAAAATTAGCATATTCCATCCGACCAAATATGCTAATTTTTTGAGACAGTATTTTTGGGGTTTCAGGAGCTATATGCCAAAATAATCAGTACAAAACAAAAGAACTGAAATATTTCAGTTGGTATGCAATATATGAAAGTTTAATTTGTATCATTACATTATGGAAAACAATGAACTTTAGCACTATATGCTAATTTTTTGAGAAGGACCTGTATATATTGATCCCCTTCTAACCTTTTCTTTTTTTTTTTTTTGCAAAGTCTGACTGAGACTTTGCAGTGTATGCCGGCTCCCCCTAGTGGCCGTTAAGAGTTATGCACCGTGAAGAAAGAATAACAAATAATAAACTTTATACCCCGCCACCATCGCCCCAATGGGGACTCGGGATGGCTTACATGAGGCCAGGCCCAAACAACAAATTACAATAAAATAAAAATCAAAAACAACATAATAAAAATACAAACGTAAATAAAAAAGAACAATATGCAAATACAATTATCTAAAATCACAAATGACAAGGCGGGCCGCATGCACAAAATAAAATGTTAAAAAACTCAGGGTGAGATCAGAGTAGTAGATTATTTGCGAAGAAGAGCTCATATAGACACGGGTTGCATTTTCAAGCACATAATGCATTTATAGTGGGATCGTTCTTTACATTTGAAAATAGTTTTAAAAAAACTAGTTTTTCTCTTTTGGTATCAAACCATGAGGCTAAGCCTAAATCTTGATCTGAAAATTGGCTTATTTATTTACTTTATTTCTATTCCGCCCTTCTCACCCTGCAGGGGACTCGGGACGGATTACAATGTACACATTACATTTAGACACAAACACACAAGACATACAGAGGCAATTTAACATCTGGCCACCAGGGGGAGCTGTCGCACTCTCATTCCTCAGCGTGTTTCCTGGAGATCTCCCCACTAAGTGGTACCTTAATCTCCTACTTGACAGATGCAACTGTCTTTCAGGTTGCAAAGGTCAACAACAGGCTACACAATGGGTCGAGAGCCCACTTGACTCGGGCAGGCCTCGAACTCATGACCTTCTTGTCAGTAGAGATCTTATGCAGCTGACACCCAGCCAGCTGCGCCACATTCCCGGTAGTTTTCCCCTTGGGCAGGAAGGACAACAGCATTTGGAAACTACTCAAAAAAGCATATGTATAGCTTTCTTCTCACTTGGGTGGTCCTGTCCTGCGATGTAGGTGAAGCTGAGATATAGTAGCTGGTCTAAGACAGCCAGCAAAAGCCTTGTGTTGTGTAAAATCTGGGCCTCCCTTGTCCTCGCCTGCCTTTTTGACCCATTCATGCCTTGTTGGCAAGCGCTGAAAGCAGCAAGGTCTGTGCCAGCAGAAGGATTCATCCCCTGATTCCCGCCAATCACTGTACCATAGCTACAGGCATCCAAATATTTTCCTGTTCTGGGATGACATCTCTGATCTTTCTCTTGGGTTAAAATGTGAAAAGCACCCCCTTATGTGTGGGTGATAACAGGTGGTGATAACTCACCTGTTGAGTTTGCCCATCCCTGCTTTACAGCAAGAACAGGCAGATTAGATGGCTTGTTTTCCTCCCTTTCTTGATAATGTCTTATTTATTTACGACATTTACATGCCGCCCTTCTCACCCCGAAGGGGACTCGGAGCAGCTTACATGCCATGTCTACATTAAAAAAAATACTATATTATTAGCATAATATTAATACATCACTCCGAGCCTTCGAGGATTGGCAATATACAAGGTGGAATAATAAATAAATAGTATTATATAATATTATATAATATATGTATTATATAATAATCTTGCCTGTTGCATCCTTTTGAAAGCGAAAATCCAAAACAATCTTGTAACATGGTTCAAGGCACAAACCTTTCTAGGAAACCGGTGATTACAAAACAGCCGGCAGTAACCGGAGAGCTTCCTATGGCATCCAAGCTGTTTTGTATAACCGGGCGGTGTTTTTTGCAAGGTTGCTGGGAGACCATGGCGAAGGGAAAGGAGGAGAAGCAGCTTGGGAGCCATGGCAATGAGCAGCTGCGAGACCATCATCCTCTTCGGGGAAGGAGCCTTCTGGGCTTCCAATAGGAAAAGCGATTGTCCTTGGGATTTAGGAGGTCTTTCTCTTCCTTTGCATCCCAATAACATCCATCATTACAGAAAAATACATATGTAGTACAGTTTCAGTACAGTACAGTTTCCTCAAATATCCAGTACAGTTTTCTCAAACATTTCCTTCCTAAATGAGGTTTTTTTAAGCTCTCAGTCGTTCTTTAGTTGACCACATGGCACAACGGACTCTCTAGAAAAAATGGCAGGATAGAAATGTAAATAGAGTCAGTTAACCGGAACTTAAACAACTGGGAAAAATGGAAGACAAAATAAATACAAAGTTTTAAGTCAAGTTAGTCTTTATTTGCTTTAATGACTATAGTTCAATATTACCAAGGTTTTATGGTATAGTATTAGTTTGGCCAATTTTTAATAGTAATTAAAGCAGGCATGGGCAAACTTTCTAACTTGGGGGGCCGCATGTTAGCACTCCCTACTTAATAGGAGGACTGGCTGCCCGCTGATGGAAGGAGGAAGGAAAGAGGGAAGGAAGGACAAGAGAAAGGAAGGAGGGAGGAAAGGGAAGGAAGGACAAAAGGGAGGGAAGGAAGGAAAGAAGGAAGGACAAAAGGGAGGAAGGGAAGGATGGAAGGTGAAAGGGAGAGGGAAGGAGGGTGGAAAGGGAAGGAAGGACAAAAGGGAGAGAGGGAAGGAGGGAGGAAAGAAGGAAGGACAAAAGGGAGAAGGGATGGAAGGTGAAAGGGAGAGAGGGAAGGAGGGAGGAAAGAAGGAAGGACAAAGGGAAGGAAGGACAAAAGGGAGAGAGGGAAGGAGGGAGGAAAGAGGGAAGGAAGGACAAAAGAGGGAAGGAGGGAGGAAAGAGAAGGAAGGACAAAAGGGAGGAAGGGAAGGAAGGAAGGTGAAAGAGAGGGAAGGAGGGAGGAAAGAGGGAAGGAAGGACAAAAGAGAGAGGTAAGGAGGGAGGACAAAAGGGAGAGCGGGAAGAAGGAAGGACAAAAGGGAGAAAGGGAAGGATGGAAGTTGAAAGGAAGAGAGGGCATGAGGGAGGAAAGAGGGAAGGAAGGGGAGAATGGAAGGAAAAAAGGGATGAAGGGAAAGATGGAAGGAAGGCTAAAGGGAAGAAGAAAGGAGGAAGAGAGGAAAGAAGGAAGGACAAGGGTGAAAGGGAAGGATAGAAGGAGAAAGGCAGGGGAGGGTGGGAGGTAAAAAAGGAATGAAGGGAAAGATTGAAGGAAGGCTAAAGGGCAGAAGGGAAGGAGGAAGAGGAAGGGAAGGATAGGATGGTGAGAGAAGGACTGCCTGAGAAAAGAGCCCAAGAGGCTGCATCAGGCCCCCGGGCCTGGGTTTGCCCATACCTGAACTAAAGCAATCAGAATTGCATTATTATCCTGCCGTTTCTCTAAAAGAGATATATAAATACCAATATAATACAATCGCAACCTTAAAATTATACAAACATTAAAATTGAATTAAAGACTAACTGTATTTTAAAAACCAATGCATAGTGAAAAAAGACGTAGAAAATAACATGTATTTGGCATCTGATTCCAATTGGTGCTGGTTAACTTAAGTCTACTGTAATAAACATAGAAAGAAGTACAGAGAGGCATGTAATGTAAGGAAACGATGCAATGGTTCGAACATTAGACATTGGCATGGTTCGAATCCCTACTTTCATTGGGTGACTTTTGCTGAGTCACACACACTGAGATCCCCATAGTACTTCGATGGCACACAACAACAAAGTTTGCTAAGTATGTACATTAGCTGGGTACATTTTTCATAATTCCTTAGCCAGTCTGGAGATAGGAGCTGCTGTTATTGTGCAAATTGGGGGGGGGGGGGAAGCTATCCTATTGCAAAGGGAGCTAAGGATGCAGTCTTTTGCATCCGCCCCTCTCTTAGTCTTTGTTTACTCCCCCTCCCTTGAACTGTAAGACGACACCGGTTGCGTTGGAGCCACCTGCCGGGTCTAATCCTGGTAACATGGAGCAGGTGGGAGGGGTGGGGCTTCCTTGTTCATGTCCAGGTGACCCTAATCTCCCCTCCTCAGCGCTCACCGTGACAATTTAAGCCAGATTAATGACCTAAACGGGGAGAGTTCAAATGTCCCCAGCTACTTATCTTGCAGGGCTTAGGCGGCCTCTTTGTCTCTCTCCTATGCACACGCCAATGTGGTTCGTTACCTGAAGGGCTTGCAGGCATAGGCCAGTTTGGGCCTTCCAGGTGTTAGGACTTGTTGTGAGAGTCAAAGTCCAAAACACTGGAGGGGCCAAGTTGGGAGTCTTGCTTCTGTTTTCTCCATCTCTCGGCTCTTTGGGACACAATCCATTGGCAAGGCTTGTGTCTCCCGCTGCAAGACAACAATTGGGGAACGTCCTCGGAATTAATGAATCCTGGCTCTCGGACCTCATTAGAGGGAGCCGTCACAGTGGAGAAGGGACGCAGAAGTAATCCAAGCCAGTTCTTTCTGTTCCTACATTGTGTTTTGACCTCAACAATGAGGCGCAATCCTCACAGTTTGCACTCTCATCCAGCCTTGGTTTGTTGGTAGATTTTTCTGACTCTTAGGTTGTGTTTATTACTAACTAACATAAAATAGTGACATTGATCTATATCAGTATAGGTCCTGGATATGTAAGATGATACATCACGCTAACTCCTGAATATTATGTGCCTGTGTAGTTGAGCATCACAATAGTGTCCTTCCTCTAGACACGATGAAATGTAGGCTCACATTGGCCTTCATGTGTCCTTTAACTATGAAGCACTGTTATTACCAGTGTCTTGAGTTGATAAGGACATATTCTTAATGGAGATTTTTGGACAAGCCACAACAAAACATGTTGGTCACATAGACACGGAGATACTAGACAATGCAGTCCAAAACTATAGTTTTAATAAACTTTGGCTGAAGAGAATTTGTAATGCTGTGTTGACACCCTTCTGTGTCCACTTGGGGTGTGTGTGTGCGCGCTTAGACCAGGGGTGCCCACACATTTTCAGCATGCGAGCTACTTATAATAAAACCAAGTCAGAAAGATCTACCGAGAGAGAAGCAGGGCGGAGCAGGAGGAGGGGGCAGGTCTTGGCACGGCCTGGCTCTACCCTCCCTCTGGCTTCCGCTCTACCACAGCTTATTCAGCCTTGAGGGTAGTGCCAAGCCAGTGGTGGCATCGCTAGTAGCCACTATTGGCTTGGCACTACCCTCCTCAAGGCTGAATAAGCTGTGGTAGAGCTGTAGTTGGGGGAGGGGCGGGCTGGTGTGGGGCGGGGCTTGGCCGCCCTCCACCCCCTCTGGCTTTAGCGCTACACAGCTTCTCCAGGCTTGAGGAGGGTAATGCCAAGCCAGTGGTGGCATAGATGGCCACCACTGGCTTGGCACTACCCTCCTCAAGCCTGAAGAAGCTGTGGTAGCACTGAAGCGGGGACGGGGCTCTGCCCCCTCTGAGAAGCGCCCCATCCAGCTGAGATAGACCTCCTTCGGTCCCGGGATCGACCAGTCGGTCGCGATCGACTTCCTGGGCAGCCCTGGCTTAGAGCATTAGATGCCAATATGGGATTTTCTGCACCTCTATTTCATAACCTAAATATAGAGGAGACCTTTCCAGAAGATCTGGAAATAATTGACATTCTTGGGGGGGCATTGTTTTGCCCCAAGTGTTGTTTTATTATACAGTAAAACCAATACAGTATAAAACCTAATATATATACATACAAACATTAAAATAGAATTGAATATTGATTTAGTCAGCAAATCATTGTTAGTTACAAACTTTCTCCACATGCGAATAGTAAAAAGCTGGAAATCAAAATCGGCTGTCCATCTCTTCCTTCACTGCGCTCAAACGAGCTTGACAAGCATATTTTCCCAAAATTACCAGTATTAACAAATCCTTCATTGAGAGATGGGTTGGAACTTCATCTCCATCTTGTAGGCTTCCTGCAAATACTTCTATCCAGTAGGCCTGGGCAATCGTGGTTGTAAATGGTTCTAAAGTACTTACAAAACTAAATTTCTGGTGGTGAACACTAGGTGGCGCTGGTGTTTACAGTGTTGCTAAAGTTCTGGTGGTGAACACTAGGTGGCGCTGGTGCTTTGCTTCTACAGTGTTGCTAAAGTTCTGGTGGTGAACATTTCAGAACTCTAAACAACTTTCAAAACTTCATTATTGGTGATTTTTAAGACAGAACCAATGATTTTATAAGACTGAAATGTTCACCACCAGAACTTTAGCAACACTGTAGAAGGACCAGCGCCACCTAGTGTTCACCATTTAGCAACACTAGAAGCAAAGCACCAGCGCCACCTAGTGTTCACCAACAGAACTTTAGCAACACTGTGAAGCAAACCAGCGCCACCTAGTGTTCACCAACAGAACTTTAGCAACACTGTAGAAGCAAAGCACCAGCGCCACCTAGTGTTCACCACCAGAACTTTAGCAACACTGTAGAAGCAAAGCACCAGCGCCACCTAGTGTTCACCACCAGAACTTTAGTTTTGTAAGTAATTTAGGACCATGATTGACAAGGCCTATAATCCAGCCATTAGATTGAACCAGAGTGGTATTTACTCTGGCTTCAATTGCAAGGTGATTGTAATGGTCTGAGAAAGTGGGATGTTTGCAACCTTCTCTGCCTATTTTTCTCTAGTTCTCCCCCTCTTAAGCCTTTCTTACTCATTTTCTTCCAGGTGAGGAAGAGGATGGCGATGAGGATGAAGAAGCAGAAGGTCCCACAGGGAAACGGGCAGCTGAGGACGACGAGGTGAGTGACTAGTGCTGCTTTCTTTAGTTCAGGATATATATGGCTTCCCCAAAAAATGCTTTCTCCAAATATTGTCCCATTAGGTGTCAATTTTGTTGGCCTCGGGGTCACTTCCTGCTGGAAAAAAAGACCAGAAGCGTTCCAAAAACGTGACGGGATTGCTGTCCCCTTTTGGTCAGGAAACAGGAGCAACCACAACAAAAGAAATGTTTTCCAAAAGGAAAGTCAGCATAGAGTAGTGGATTGAGTTATTGGACTATGGCTCCTGGAAACTAGAGTTAAAATCTTTTCTCAGCCATGGAAATCTACTGGGGAAGAAAATGAGTCCAAACTCAATTCTGGGAGCTGTAATTTACTAAGGTGCCTGTAATCTAGCAGAGAATGCTAATTATAGTTATAAAACTACAACTCCCAGGATTCCATAATATCGAGCCATCGCAGTTAAAGAAGTGTCGAACTCAATGAAGACTTAATAACCTTGCGAAACTACAACTCCCAGGATTCCATAACATCGAGCCATTGCAGTTAAAGAAGTGTCGAACTCAATGAAGACTAAGAACCTTGCGAAACTACAACTCCCAGGATTCTGTAACATTAAACCATCGCAGTTAAAGGAGTGTCGAACTCAATGAAGACTTAAGAACCTTGCGAAACTACAACTCCCAGGATTCTGTAACATTGAACCATTGCAGTTAAAGGAGTGTCGAACTCAATGAAGATTTAAGAACCTTGCGAAACTACAACTCCCAGGATTCTGTAACATTAAACCATCGCAGTTAAAGGAGTGTCGAACTCAACGAAGACTTAAGAACCTTGCGAAACTACAACTCCCAGGATTCTGTAACATTGAGCCATTGCAGTTAAAGGTGTGTCGAACTCAATCCTGGGAGCTATAGTTTGCTAAGGTGCCTGTACTCTAGCCAATGAAGACTAAGAACCTTGCGAAACTACAACTCCCAGGATTCTGTAACATTGAGCCATCGCAGTTAAAGGTGTGTTGAACTCAATCCTGGGAGCTGTAGTTTGCTAAGGTACCTGTACTCTAGCCAATGAAGACTAAGAACCATGCGAAACTACAACTCCCAGGATTCTGTAACATTGAGCCAGGTCAGTTAAAGGAGTGTCAAACTCAAAACATGGGAGTTGCAGTTTGCCAAGTTGCCTGCACTCTAGCAGAAAAAAACAACGAAGGACAGGGCAGTTGGAGTGCCTAACTCAATTGTGGAAACTATAGTTTGCTATGGTGCCTGTACTCTAGCTGATGAAGACTTAAGGACCTTGCAAAACTACAACTCCCAGGATTCCATAACATTGAGCCTGGGCAGTCAAATGTGTAAAATATGGGAGTTACAGTTTGCTAAGTTTCCTAAGGACCTTATAAAACTACAAACAAGGGAAAGTCGAAACTGCTCTTTGTTTGGAAACACCCTTTTCTGTGGCATTAATACGTTTTCTGAAACTCAAGCGAACAAACGTATAATACAATTTGTTTGTTTTGTTTTACAGGACGACGATGTCGATCCCAAGAAGCAGAAAACCGACGAGGACGATTAGGGAGCGGAGCGATTTAAAGAGATACACACACACAATTTTTTTTAACTTTAAAAAGAAAAGGAAAAAACAATTTTTTAAAAAAGGCCAGCGTGACCGACTTTCACCTTTGGAAAAAAAAGTTCCCGTTGCGAAGCGTAATTGCGTGTCGCCCCCGTCCCGTCCCCCAGGTTCCCCCCCCCTCCTCCTTGCTGTGGTCACTTGTCACCGAGTAGAGCAGGAAAAAAGCAAATAAAAATAACCAAGGAAAAGCCAGTTCTGCCGCAGCCATTTCTCCCAACTCTACGAAATTTCAGGAAAGGAATAGTAAATATAGTCTCTCCTTCCTTTCCGCCCATTAGGATGATGCCACCTTGGGTTTGGGAACTGGATCTGGCTCGGTTTCCCCATCCCTTCCCCCTTTTTTCTCCCACCCTTAAAAAAAAAAAAACCACTGACAACTTCAAGGCCCAGCTCACTTTCTTAAAAAAAAAGTAACTTTAAAGGAGAATTTGTTTGTATTTTTTATTTACATTTTATATTTTTGTACATATTGGGACGAGGTCAGCCATTTTTAACGCGATCTCCGATTGACCAAAAGGGAGGAGGGTGGGGCTTTGAAGTGCAGGGGTTCCCCCCCCCTCTTTCTCTATTATTCCTCATGCAAATACAAAAAAAAGAAGCTGCAAAAATAATATTTTTTTCTTGACTTTACTTGTGGTGTGACCATGTCCAAAAAAACCAACCATAATCTCAAAATGAGAAAGTTAAAATGAAATAAGAGAAAACCTTGTAAAAATTTTTCAAAAATGCAAAAAAAAAGTCCACAATCTTTATTCTGAGCATTCCAGTAACTCTTTTTTGTGTATGTACTTTTAGCTGTACCATAAGTAGTGGGTTTGTATGAGATGGCAAGGCCAAAGATAAAAAGGTTTTTTTCTTTTTTTTTCTCCTTTATCTCTTTTTTTTGTCTTTTATGAAGTTGCTGTTAATTTTCTTTCTTTTTTGGCCTGTTTGATGTATGTGTGAAAAACAAATGTTGTCCAACAATAAACCGGAATTTTATTTTGCTGAGTTGTTCTAACGAAGCTGGTTGCGCAATTGCTGTGTACTTTTTTCCCCCTCCCCACCATTTCGCTTTTATTTTCTTTTATTTATGGCGAGCTTTTGGGGTATTTAGCAAAGCTGTAAAAACTTAATTAGATTGACCATCTCATACCTGGAATTGCAGGATCCAAATTACTCCAAAATAGTTCCAGTGAATGGGGTTTCATTCAAGTTTCTCAAATTATAATACGTATGTGTAGCTTTGGACTTTCCTTTTGCCTCTGAGCGGGTCAGCAGCTGAACGTTTGGCTTTTAAGTCATTAGCTATAGCACTAATTAGTATAGCTGTCATAGATGGGCTGTCATTCATGTTCCTCAAATTCCATACCTTTATAATACGTAGGTGTAGCTTTGGACTTTCCTTTTGCCTCTGAGCGAGTCAGCAGCTGAACGTTTGGCTTTTAAGTCATTAGCTATAGCACTAATTATAGCTGTCATAGCTGGGCTTTCTTTCATGTTCCTCAAATTCCATACCTTTATAATATATACTGTATGTGTAGCTTTGGACTTTCCTTTTGCCTCTGAGCGGGTCAGCAGCTGAACGTTTGGCTTTTAAGTCATTAGCTATAGCACTAATTATTAATAGCTATCATAGATGGGCTTTCATTCATGTTCCTCAAATTCCATACCTTTATAATATATACTGTATGTGTAGCTTTGGACTTTCCTTTTGCCTCTGAGCGGGTCAGCCGCTGAACGTTTGGCTTTAAGTCATTAACTAGAATCCTAGAGTTGAAAGAGACCTCGTGGGCCATCCAGTCCAACCCTTTTCTGCCAAGCAGAAAAATCTCATTCAAAGCACCCCCGACAGATGGCCATCCAGCCTCTGTTTAAAAGCCTCCAAAGGAGCCTCCACCACACTCCGGGGCAGAGAGTTCCACTGCTGAACAGCTCACAGTCTGGAAATTCTTCCTAACATTCAGATGGAATCTCTTGTAGTTTGAAGCCATTGCTCCATTGCGTCCTAGTCTCCAGGGCAGCAGAAAACAAGCTTGCTCTCTCCCTATGATTTTCCCTCATATTCATACCTGGCCCTCATCATATCTCCTCTCAGCCTTCTCTTCTTCAGGGTCAACATGCTCAGCTCTTTAAGCCGCTCCTCATTGGCCTTGTTCCCCAGACCCTTGAATAAAATTATATTCTTTTAACTTGTAAAGCACTGGTGGTTGGCAGCTCCTATTTGTTTGCATCCAGCTTTGTGCTCAAAGCTTTTTGGGAATACTCAACCTTGCCACATCTCCACTGCCATCCTGGTAAATGGTCTTGCAAAGTGTAGAGGTCAGAAGGAGACTCACTGCCATCGAGGGAAACGAAGCCTTCCTGACAGATGGCCATTTAGACTTCTGGAAAACTTCCAAAGGAGAGTTGACCAGAATCCAAGGCAGTGAAAGTGGGGTTATATTAGTGATAAATACATGTATCTGTCAAGGGAAACAATAGTACCAGAACATAAAACAATATGCAGAAGAGCAATAATACACTTTATATTCTCCCCTTCTCCCTATGGAGAGACTGAGCAGAGTACAATATATAGATTACCGGCAAACATTCAATGCCTTACAATAAGACACAAGCAAAGGCTTCTTTCCGGCTTTGAAGACTGCTCATCCTTGACTCCGGAGGAAGTGCTGTTGTCCATTTCTAAGCCTAAGAGTGTTGTCATCTGGTTGTGTGACCGGCATGACTGCTTGGAGTGTCTTATGCCTTTCTCACTTAACCACATTTGCATGTTTTCGAACTGCTGGGTTGGCAGAAGCTAGGGCTAACAGCAGGAGCTCACCCCCATCTTGCGTATTTGAACTACTAACTTGCCATTCAGCACAAGAGTTTAACCAAACTTAGCACACTGAACTCTCATGAGGCCACAGCGGCCCCCAATGTCTCCATCTGAACACATGGAGACTTTAATAGATGTGCCACCTGATTATCATAAGGGGATTCGTGCCCTAAATTTATTTTATTTACAGTATTTATATTCCACCCTTCTCACCCCCGCAGGGGACTCAGAGCGGATTGCAATTTACATATTCATATTTACTTTATATTCCACTCTTCTCACCCCGAAGGGGACTCTGAGCGGATTACAGTACACATATTTGCAGACAATCCCTGCAGTTCAACATATTTAGACATATAGACGAACAGAGGCAAACTTCTGGCCACCAGGGGGAGCTGACGCACTCAGCATTTTCCTTCCAGCGTCCCTTGTTCTTCCGCAATCCCCAGCGATTCTTTATGGCTTCATAAATCAGTCAAAATTTGCCTCCCCACTTAATGTGGTACCTTTATCTCCTACTTGACATATGCAACTGTCTTTTGGGCTGCAAAGGTCGACAGCAGGCTACACTTAAGGTCGAGCACCCACCTTGACCCAGACAGGCCTTGAACTCATGACCGACTGGTCAGAGAGATCTTATGCAGCTGACACTTGGCCAGCTGCGCTATTTCCCGGTGCATATACGTGGCAAATATTCAATGCCATATTTATATTTCCTGTGTTTATACCCCACCCGTATCCCCCTGAAGGGGGACCCACAACATATATAGACAGACACACAGAGGCTGTTTAACAGCTTTCATGAGGGTATTCTGGCCACTAGGGGAGCTGGCACTTCACTGTCCATTTGTGACACAGAGTTCTTCCTCATTCGCCTGCTTGCTTGCTTGCTGGAGATTTTATGGCATCGTAAATTAGTTAAATTAGCTTCCCCGCATAAGCGGTACCTACATTTCCTACTTGACAGATGCAACTGTCTTTCAGGCTGCAAAGGTCAACAACAAGCTACACTAATGGTCAAAAGCTCACTCCGACCCGGGCTAGCTTCGAACTCATGGCCTTTAGATTAGTAGTGGTCTTAAAGCGGCTGACTCCCAGCCAGCTGGGCCACAGTCCCGGTGCATCAGTTTGCCTGATATTGGAACCTAAGCAGGGTTAGCCCTGGTTAGAACTTGGATGGGAGACCACCAGCAAATACCAGGTGCTTCAGGCCGTAATTCAGAGGAAGGGACTAGCAAAAGCACCTGAGCCTTAGCTGAGGAAATGAGCATGGTGCATTGGCTTTATGACCTTGGAGACGAATTTGGATCCCCACTTGGCCATGGAAACTCATTGGGTCACCTTTGGTAAGTTACACTCTCTCAGCCTTGGGTTTGATTTAGGCTGGAAATTACCAGAAGGCACCTAACAAGAAAGTTATAACCTTCAAGTTGGCTTGAAGGCAGAGAGACTGAGTGAAAAGCTGTCCTATATCCAAGCATTGGAAGATAAGCCCATTTGTCTCCTATCATTGCCTTGGCTGGGTCTGATCTGTATGGTCACCCTGCAAACCCATCCTTAATGTGAAAGGCAAGGAGTGCATCCACACTGTAGAATGAATGCAGTTTGACACCGCTTTAAGTGCCATGGCTCAGTACTGTGCAATGCTGGGAGTTGTAGTTTGAAGCACAGGCACTCTTGGGTAGAAATGACAAAAGACCTAACTTATGGTTCCATAGCATTTTTGTGTGTGTCAGGAGTGACTTGGGAAACTGCAAGTCGCTTCTGGTGTGAGAGAATTGGCTGTATACAAGGACATTGACCAGGGAACACCCGGATGTTTTGATGTTTTACCATCCATGTGGGAGGCTTTTCTCATATATGTCAGCATAGGCAGGCCCGGATTAAGCTCTTCGGCCGCCCGAGGCCAAGACGCCACTCGCCGCCCAGGGCGTGGAAAGCCACGCCCCCAGGACGTTGCTGTGCATGTGCGGCAGCAGCCCCGCCCCACCGCTTCCGTCCACCTCGCGCCTTCCTTTTGGTCGCGGGAGGAGGAGTGGACGGAAGCCGCGCGGCACTGCTCGTGGGGCTTCCGTCCACCGGCTCCTCCTGCGACCAAAGGAGGCGCGAAGAGGAGGCGGGACTTCCCTTCATCCTCCTTGCGCCTTCCTTTCGGTCGCGGGAGGAGGAGGAGGAGGTGGACGGAAGCCGTGGGGCCGGTGCCGCGTGGCTTCCGTCCACCTCCTCCCGGGCCCGAAAGGAAGGCGCAAGGAGGATGAAGGGAAGTCCTGCCCTCCTCGCCGCCTGGGCCGCCCCCTTGCAAAGGAAGGAGGCGGCCAGGAGGAGGAAGGGAAGCCCGCTGGAGGGCATGCGTGTGCATGCATGTATGCCCACCGGCGGGCGGAGCTTCCCTTCCTCCTCGCCGGCTCCTTCCTTTGCAAGGGGGCGGCCCAGGTGAGGGAGGCGCCATTCCCTCCTCCCCCCCCCGCAGCGCTCTCCCCCCCGCCCACTCCCAAGGTATGATGACTCGCTCGGGAGAGGGCGGGGGAAAGCGTTGTGAGGGGGCGGGTTTTTTTAAATAATGTTTTCGGGGGGCCGAATCTGCTGCCCCCCAAAACCTGCCACCCGAGGCCATGGCCTAGTTTGGCCTTATTTATTTATTTTATTTCGGGATTTTACCCCGCTCTTCTCAACCCCCCAAGGGGGGACTCACAGCGGCTTACAGTACGGTACAATTCGATGCCCACATAATGACAATATAAACCCCAAAACACTTCAACAATTAAAATACATTAAAAATACATTAAAATACAACTACATTAGCACCATACACATTCACTCTGGATTAAAACAATGTTCAGTGCATAAAAACATTGGCCATAATCACCCACTTTCATTAAAAACCAATCTAAAATGCTGCCTTGTGCTGGTGTACGAATGCCTGGTCCCACCTTATGGGTAATCCGGGCCTGAGCATAGACAAATCTGTGCTTAAGTCCATCCAGCAGTTCACCTCCCTGGGAAGCATCTCTTCAGACGCCAAGATTGATAAAGAGAGAGATCACAGATTAGCAAAGGCATATAGTGCATTTGGAAGGCTTCACAAAAGAGTCTGGAGCAACAAACACCTGAGACAAAGCACCAAAAGCAGTGTATACAGAGCTATCGTACTGTCTATTCTCCTCTATGGGTCTAAAACATGGGTCACCTATCGCCAGCACCTATGACTCCTCGAATGCTTTTATCAGTGCTTCGCACAATCCTAAATATACACTGGACTGACTTTGTGACTAACGTTGCTGTCCTTGAGCAAGCAGGGATCACCAGCGTTGAGGCCATGCTATTGAGAACACAGCTGCGCTGGCAGGGCGCGTTTCTAGGATGAAGGACCACCGCCTCCCAAAGATACTACTCTACGGTGAACTCGCCATGGGTCAGCACAAGAGAGGCACCCCCAAAAAGAGATATTAGGACTCCCTGAAACAACATCTCAGGCTCGGCCAGATTGATCACCAACAATGGTCCACCCTGGCCTCACATCGGGAGGCATAGAGACGCACTATTCACAATGCTGCGGCCTCTTTCGAGAAGACATGTTGAACGGGTCTCGAAGAGAAACGAAAACGCAGAAAGAACCGCAACCTGGAAACAACATCACCCAAGGAGACTTTCTGCTGTGCTTTCTGCAACCAAACTTGCCTATCTCAGATTGGCCTTCTTAGGCATCAATGTGCTTGTAAAAAGTGTGGGAAGAGTCCTTCCTAAGAATCTTCATTCGCAAAGAAAAGCCAAGAAGGGAGGCTTCTCTCATATCCCCGCTGGTCCGCGCTCTCCCCGGATTCAAAGCATTGAGCCATGGCAGTTCAAGTGGTGCTCAACCGCATTCATTCTACAGTGTGGATACCACCCTGGGGTTTGGCACGAAAACATGAGCAGCCCGGCACTGAAAAAGCCTTTCGAGGAATCCAGCAACAGAGACTTTGGGGAGCATTTCCTCTCTGTGCGCACTGACCTTTTGGCCGCCTTGCCGGCTGCTGTCATTTCATGCATTTTTCATGCGCACAGGGGCTGGGTTACTGGGCCATGAGAGGCAACGTGTGGAGAGAAGGGAGCTTCCTATGAGAACGGTTCCCTTTTTCTAGGGCAGGAGTGTCCAGAACGGCTGCTTTGCAGGAATTCAGCAACAAAAGCATCTGCCTATGGGACTCTGGCTCCATCTAGTAGGCCAAGACAGAGCAGGCTGGATCCTATGCGTCTGCATCTGAAGAAGTTCTAGACCAGGGGTGCTCACACTTTTTCAGCATGGGAGCGACTGATTAAAAAACCAAGTCCCAAAGATCACCTACCCAGAAATGGAAAACGTATAACTATTTTCTTATTTATTTATTTATATTTATTATTCATTTTTATGTACCGCTCCTTCCAGCAGGCTTGGGGTAGTTTACATAAAATGAAGTTATAAAACATCAACATTTCAATTTAATAACAACAATATAAAACAGAGCATAAAAATACATCCAACCACCCCATTTCTCCCACACTGCCATATTACCACACATATTATCAGCCAGAAAGTAAGAAGAGAGGCTTTTGAACTGCAAGGCCATTTAATACTCAGCAAGGTAAACAAAGGGGCATGCAAAAATACATCCAACCACCCCATTTATCCCACATTTCCATATTCCCCAACATATATTTCTCAAGGAACAAAGCAAGCAGAGAGGCTTTGGAGCTAAAAGGCCATTTTTAAACATTAAAAATAAACAAAGAGACATGCCACAGAACAATCAAGCACCCACCCCAAAGTAAAAAGACTGACCTTTGAGATGCAGTAAGGAAATGACCCCAAAGCGTCCTTCTCCTCCTCCTCCGTCGTTGCTCCTATTTCCATGCCACCAGCACGCGTGCCGCCTCCAAGAGCTCACGAGAAGTCTGAGAGGCAGAATGGGCGCTTCTGCACATGCGTGCGGGGCCAGCCATGCATCGCGTCATCCAGGCCCGCCCCCTTTGGTCTCCTACGACTCTGATTGGATGGAGACGGAGGGAGGAGGAGGAGGAATCCAAAAGAGGGGGCCCATTCTGCCTCTTGGACTCTGGAGCTTTTGGAGGCGGCGCGCGAGCAGGGAGCGGGGAGGAGCAACGACGGAGGACTTCTTTGCAGCATGCAGGGGCGCGTGAAGAGGACCAACAGCAAAAAACCTGGTCAGGGGCCTGAAGATCACCAGGATGAGGCCCAAAGATCACCCTGGTGATCGCTATCACCGTTCTGAGCACCCCTGTTCTAGACTATCCAACGCAGTCTGCCTCCCGCCCAGATCCACAGCTGTTTCAATACCCTGTGATGTTTGGGTGCTAAATTTGTAAATACAATAATTGCTGTTGGGATTTGTAAAAAAAAATCCAAGTAAAAAAAAAGAGTGTTTGGTTACTTGGGTATACTCACGAGTAAATGGGTTTTGTTTTGCTGTATATTAAGTGTAAGAAAGTCCTAGCCTGTGTAGTAGGGCTGTTCTACAATTTCGGATATGCCCGAATTTCGGAAGTTTTTCGGATCCTACTGACTTTAGCAGTTTCGAGACAAATCCTACCAACAGGAATTCCAAAATCCGAATTTCAGAATTCCGAATTCCGGATGTCATTTCCGAATTTTCTTACTGATTGCTCATTGGCTGATGGCTAACAGCTGACTCTCCCTTCTGCTGATTTTTTTGCCCATTTTTGAAAGTGGACGCCATTTCCGAAGACTTCCGAATTTCGTAAATACTTCCAAATCAATTTCGAAAGTTATTGGAAATTTTTTGAAAGTCCATATAATCCGAAACGACAGCTAGAATTAGATCCAAAACATGTTTCGAAAGCCAATGAGCAATCAGCAAGAAAATTTGGAAATGACATCCAAAATTCAGAATTCAAAATTCCAAAATTCGGAATTTTGGATTCCAGAATTCCTGTTGGGAGGGTTGGTCCCGAAATTGCTTAAAAAGTCAGAAGTATCCAAAAAACTTCTGAAATTCAGGCATATCCGAAATTGTAGAACAGCCCTAATCTCTCTCTCTCTCTCTCTCTCTCTCTCTCTCTCTCTCTCTCTCTCTCTCTCTCTCTCTCTCTCTCTATCTATATAATAAAAGTCAGTGTTTGCGAAGGTGCGGAGAGCGGGAGGTGCGGAGGAATATGTGCCAGTATCTCGATTGGTTGCCACTGCGAGATTATTTGCATAAAGGACTCTGATTGCCCAGCCTCAGAACACCATCAGTCTAAGGCACCAGATTATTTGCATAAAGGACTCTGATTGGCCAGCCTCAGAAATCCAACACTTTAAGGCACTAGACAGAGGGAATTGGTTGCCACTGAGGACTGGCCAGCAAAACTGAATGCAACTGAGTGCTTGCGTGCAGTGCATATTGCCTCTGATTGGCGACAGAGTTAGCAAGTTCACAGTTTTTTTCCATTGGAAATGGAATGTTTATTTTCTGGGAGGTGCTGAGGAATATGTGGTAGCATTTCGATTGATTGCCACTGTGGGAGTATTTGCATAAAGGACTCTGATTGGCTAGCCTCATAACTCCAACATTCCACAGCCCCAGACAGAGGGGATTGGTTGCCACTGAAGTAGAATTTTCGTAAAGCACTCTGATTGGCCATCTACATTCCAACATTCTAAGGTGACGCAGAGGTAAAAGGAAAGGCCTCAGGCAGTCAGTCACTGCAGCCCACAGCAATGACGGATCAGGACCAAACTTGGCACACAGCGGCCCAATGGCCCACTTCACAACGCGACCCTCACCCAATGACCAATACAGACCAAAATTAGCACACAGAGCCCCCTTGACCCACTCAACACCCTGGTGCTGTTTCAAGGAGGATGGACCACAGCTGATGGGACTTGAAATACCGTCACTCACCTTCCGAGACAGCTGCAACCCTCACCCAATGAATGATCAAGACCAAATGTGACACACAGAGCCCCCATGACCCACTCTACATCCTGGTGCTGTTTGGAGGGGGATGGACCATGGACCATGGGACTTGTAGTACCTTCACTAAGTTCCTGAGACCATTGCGAGCCACATAAACATCTGATAAGGACCAACCTTGGCACACAATGCCTTTCTCAAATAACCCGGGCACCGCCGGGTCCCCAAGCTAGTTTAAATATATAAAGAAGTGCATGCATGCACATAGGGGTTCACTTGTAATGTGTACTAAAGTGGAAAGAATAAAAGCTGGATGCTTAGGGCGACGCTATCTCAGCATCTGAAGGGTGGGCGCTCCGAGTACGGCTTGTATAGGATAAGAAAGGAAATCCTCGGTGATGTAGACGCTCCGTGTTTGAAAAGAGTGATATGCGACAAGGAGACGGGTGGTGTATCATTGCAGCTTTGGCGAGATTTAAAATGCCAGTGATGGACAGATGATACAAAGGCATCTGACAGGGATCTTGCTGAAGCTCAGCAGGGATGGACAGGAGGAAAAGCCACGTTCTGCATGATCTGCCCAGAGACTTACGGAAGGAGGGACAAGGGGAATAAAGGCAACGATTACCTGGGAATCAGTGAAATCAGAAACAAAACAGTGTGCAGGAAGTATGGTTTTCATTGGACTACAATTCCCAACATCCCCAAGGCAGCAGGGTCATTGAGGAGTGTTAGGAACTGTAGTCCAAATACACATTTAATTTTATTAGTATTAATGTCATTTTTGTTCTGTGTGTATACATACATACTATGTGTTTTAATTATGTTGTAGCCTGCCATTAGGACAGTGTTTTTTTTACAACCTTTTTTGAGCATATAGTTAATATGTTTTTAAAATGTTTTAAAGATGTATTTATACACACTTTTTACATTGGCAAAGTCCTGGGGCACACCACCAACCAAAATGACACTCTAACACAGTAATACATATAGTTAATATGTTTTTAAAATGTTTTAAAGATGTATTTATACACTCAATGTGAAACCTGGGCCTGTTTCGATGAACTCAACATAGATATCCTGGCAGGAATGGCAGAAAGACACAAACTTCCCACACAGAACTCCCATAACCAAGAGAAAATACTATAAGAGTTTGGTGGGCATTGACCTTGAGTTTTGGAGTTGTAGTTCACCTATATCCAGAGAGCACTGTGGACTCAAACAATGTTGGATCAGGACCAAACTTGGCATGAATTCTCAATATGCCCAAATATGAACGCAGATGGAGTTCAGGGGTAATGGACCTTGACATGTGAAGTTGTAGTCGCTGGGATTTATAGTTTGCCTACAATCAAAGAGCATTCAGAACCCTACTAATGATAGAACTGGGCCAAACTTCCCACACAGAACCCCCAGGAGGCAAGAGGAGGTCTCTACTTGGGGAAAGGGAGGCGGGCCTTCCCAATGCATGAAGAGGGAGAGACCAAGTGGACAACGGGTGGGGAAGGGGGTGTTTGTAATTTTGTGCCTTTATTGAGGTAGGTTTCTTAGGGTTTTATACTTCAACACACTAGACTCTCCCCCCCCCCTTTCCTGGAGGTTCCAATTTCCCACGGCACACCTGATGATCGCTCACGGCACACTAGTGTGCCCTGGCACACTGGTTGGGAAACACTGCATTAGGAGACATGTACCTGTTGTTGTTATTATTATTTTCCCTGAGTTCTGAAATGAATGAATTGCATATGATCAGGTTGTTAAGGGATATTGCAGCACTAGGGTGCATCTACCTTTTCAATATAATGCAGTTTAGCAACACTCAATGATATGGAAACCTGTGAGTTGTAGTTTTTTGAGGTCCTGCAGATTTGAACTGTCAACTTTCAGGAGCTATCTATATATTTTTAAATGCAAAAGCCAAGAAAATCAAGTTTGACATGGACCCTTATGCTGATTTTCCCCTGTTGTTTTCACTGTGGAATTACCTATGGGAGGCTTTTCTCATGTCCCCGCATGGAAAGCTGGAGCTGACAGACGGAAGCTCACCCCCTCTTGCAGATTTGATCTGCTGACTGCTGAGAAGCCTCACACAGAAGCCTAAAACATCTGAGCGTCCCCCAGGCAACGTCTCTGCAGACGGCCAATTCTCTCACATCAGAAGAGACTTGCAGTTTCTCAAGTCACTTCTGACACACACATACACACACACACAAATCTACCCTATAGCATCCACCTTCTAGTCATTTGAATCCTAAACTTAAAATATCTAGGTGCTACAGCTCTAGCATACATGGACTGTATCTCCCAGAATCCCCCAGACATTATGCTCCACTTAAATTTGGAACAGTTTAGGCAACACTGTTAGGAACTCCCAGCCAAAAATGCTGAATGTTAGTAGTTATTGGACTAGAACCCTGGTTTATGGCCTCCTGTGTTTTAGGGCAGTGTTTCAATAGTTAATGTGTGCTGAATGTTGGAAAGTGTAGTTGTGAGTATCTGGGGAGGAGAAGGAAAGCCATATGAAAAAGAAGGGGCCTGGTTTATGCCAGCCTCCAATGACTGTTGCTTGAAGGGAATCAATGCAGTTCCACCGCTGATCCTCCTCTGTGGGAACTGCTGAAGCTGGGGGACCCTGGGAGTTGTAGTTTGACAATGCACCCAGAACTGGCTTTGATGGACTGCCCCCTCAAACTGCTGGGAGAGCTGAAGCTTTGTAGGGCTCTACTACCCTTCCAACAGCTGCTCCCAGGGCCACCATCCCCAGCACTGTGTTAGAGTGTCATTTTGTGTCATTTTGGTTGGTGGTGTGCCCCAGATTTTTTTAATGCCAAAAAAGGTGGGAAACACTGTTTTACAGCAGTTTGCAGATGTCAACCCTGGGAGTTGTAGTTCGACAATGCACCCAGAACTCTTTGATGGAGAAACTGAGACACTTTGTAGGACTGTAAATCCCAGGCTCCCACAGCACTGAGCCCAGTAATGCCAAACTGCACCTACAGTTGCAGATGTCAATGTGTTGCTTTAATGCAGGCACGCACAACCTTAGGCCTTCCTCCAGGTGTTTTGGATTTCAACTCCCACAATTCCTAACAGCCGGTAGGCTGTTAGGAATTGTGGGTGTTGAAGTCCAAAACACCTGGAGGGCCTAAGTTTGCCCATGCTTGCTTTAATAACTTTTTATGACCACAAGGTGGTGCTGATGCATCACTTAATGCTGCTGCAACCCATTGGTTGATCTTTTAGACCAGTGGTTTCCCAAACCTTTTTTGGCCTACCGCCCCCTTTCCAGAAAAAAAAATTACTCACCGCCCCCCTAGACATTTGTTTTTTTAATTTAATAGCAATTAAACAGAAAGATATATGTATTAATGCAGTAGTTCTCAACCTTTCTAATGCCGTGACCCCTCGTGTTGCGGTGACCCCCAACCATATTTTCATTGCTACTTCATAAATAATTTTGCTACTCTGACGAATTCTAATAGAAATATCTAATATGCAGGATGTATTTTCATTGTTACAAATTGAACATAATTAAAGCATAGTCATTAATCACAAAAACAATATGTTTGGGGGAGTATGGACAACGGATGATGGGATTTGCAGTACCTTCAATCAATTCAGCTCTGACTTCCACAGACCACTGAGACCCCCACAAATTACAGAACTGGACCAAAGTTGGCACAGAGAACCCACATGACCAATGGAAAATACTGGAGGGGTTTGGGAGGAATTGGCAGTGATTTAGGGGAGATGTAGTTCACCTACATCCTGAGAAAACTAAGAACCCAAACAACTATGGATCTGGACCAAACTTGGCACGAATACTCAATATGCCCAAATTTGAACACTGGTGGAGTTTTGAGAAAATAGCCCTTCTCATTTGGGAGTTGTAGTTACTGGGATTTATTGTTTACCTACAATCAAAGAGCATTTTGAATTCCACCAACAATCGAATTGAGCCAAACTTGGCACAGAGAACCCCCGTGACCAACATAAAATACTGGAGGGGTTTGGAATGAATTGCCTCCGCCGGGGAAGGCTGCGCTTTATCCGCGTTGGCAGGGAGGCTCTGCCGGAGGATGCGGAGGACTTTGCACTGCAGCCTTCGCACTGCACTGGGGGTCGTGTGGGGGCAAAGGGGCATGACCTGCCTGTTCCCCGGGGGTAGACGCCCGAAAACAGCTTCTGCGCCCACCTTGCTCCCGGTCGCGGGAGGAGGAGGAGGTGGATGGAAGCCGCGGCACCTGCCCCACAGCTTCCGCCGCACCTCGACTCCTTTCGGAGCGAGCCTCCGCTTTGGACCCGCACAGTGCGCATGGTCGCGAAACTGAGCACCCGCCCCACACTGACTCCAAAGCACGGAGGTGCGCTTTGGAGCCAGTTTCGCATGCGGGAGGAGGAGGAGGTGGACGGAGCCACGCGCCCGTGCCACCTGGAGGCGCGCGGGAGGAGCCCCAGGCAGCGGGACCCGCCCAAAGGCTTGTCTGGCTGCGGAGGCCTGGCCCGGCCCCCTCCCACTTCCCGCCGCAACGGGAGGGCGAGGGCAGGAGGGCGGCACGGGCGGCGGGGCGGTGGCAGCGCGGCGGACGGAAGCCCCACGAGCAGGGGCGGGAAGGAGGCTGCCAGGAGGAGGAGGAGGAAGGGAAGCCCCCCAGGTGGGGCGGACGCCCTCCTCACCGCCTCCTTCCTTTGCAAGGGGCGGCCCATGAGGGCGCCGCCCTACACGCCCCTCGCGTAGTCCGCCCTAATGGACTCTCCGGCCCTGTGTGGGGGAAAAGTGAAGGGACGGGGCCAAAGAAGGCCTAGGCTGGCCTTATGGGTTTATGCAACCCCTCCTAAATGGCCAAACGTTCCCACCCCCCTAAGGGTTCACCGCCCCCCAAATTCCCCATAGCCTTCCACTGCCCCCTTGGATTGCCTCAACGCCCACCAGGGGTGGTACCGCCCACTTTGAGAATAATTGTTTTAGACTATCCAGATCATGTTTTTGGACCTGGACTCCCAGTATCCCTGACCATTGGCTAGGCAAAATCTAATAAACCTGAAAGAGGCATAGCATTCCCATCCCTTGCTTGAAAAAACTTCTGGAGGACATTAGTTGTGTTGGGACATGTCGTCATGAGTGAGGAATAAGGTGCAGTGCTCCATAACGCAGAGGAAGGACTGCAACAAGATGTTGCCGTGTGGAGCAAACCGGTGTCAACCTGTAATCATTATACAGCATAGCCGCAGCCTGAGTTCCACTCAATGGTGCCAGAAGATACTGATATTCCAGATAATATAGCTACGAGGGGCATTCATTGAAGATTTCCCCTGACCCACCTCCTGTGGACTGTGAGCAATGAAAATTGGCCCACTTCTGAGTCATAGAGTTCGAGGCCTGCCCGGGGTCGAGGTGGGCTCTCAACCTATTGTGTAGCCTGTTGTCGACCTTTGCAACCCAAAAGACAGTTGCATCTGTCAAGTAGGAAATTAAGGTACACTTGGTGGGGAGGCTACATTTAACTGATTTACGAGGCCATAAAAAAGATCTCCAGAAAACATGCTGAGGTATGGAGTCCAACAACTCCCCCTGGTGGCCAGGTGCTAAATTGCCTCTGTCTGTCTTGTGTGTTTGTGTGTCCCCTGCGGGGTGAGAAGGGCGGAATATAAATGAAGTAAGTAAGTAAATAAATAAATAACAAATAGACTCCTAGAATCCTAGAGTTGGAAGAGACCTCGTGGGCCATCCAGGAAGGAGGCAGGGGGAATGAAAAGGAGCAAGAGAGGCGGCGCAAAGAGGCGCCGCGTCACAGCCAGGCTCTGACGCGCGCCTCTTGCCGCCTCCTGCTCCTCCTCATTCCCCCGCCTCCTTCTTCCTACACTGAAGGAAGGAGGACCCTCGGGTCGCTGCCGCTGCGCAGCACGCCCTGGGGCAGCACGCCCTGGGGCGGCGGTGCTTCTTTTGGCCTCGGGCGCCAAAAGGAGCTAATCCGGGCCTGCTGCTCCCTCCTCCCTTTGACTTCCTCTCACATATTTATACATGGCCCTCATCATGTCTCCTCTCAGCCTTCTCTTCTTCAGACTAAACATGACCAGCTCTTTAAGCCGCTCCTCATAGGGCTTGTTCTCCAGACCTTGATCATTTTGGTTGCCCTCCTCAGGACACATTCCAGCTTGTCAATATCTCTCTTCAATTGTGGTGCCCAGAATCGGACACAATATTCCAGGTGCGATCCTTCTCTCCATGGGTGCCACCTAGGGACACACACTTCTCCCTCTTTTTAAGCAACTGTACACGCTTTGCTTGTAGAAGTCAACAGGTTGCTCCAAAAGACAAGTTGTGACTTCGGAAATCAGAGTCTCATCACCTGAAAAATGCTTGCCCTTCAAAAATAACACAATTGTTGGAAAGAGGAGGAATCCAATGGTGTGAGATCTGGTGAATAAGGACGATGCGGTAGAATTTCAAAGCCACAGGAGCATGCTTCTTCCATTTGGACAACAGGTGAGTTGTGAACGAGTGCATTGTCTTGCAGAAGGCAGTTGTTGTTGTTGTTTTTGGTATTTATTTATTTACAGTATTTATATTCCGCCATTCTCATCCCGCAGGGGACTCAGGGCGGATTACAATGTACACATACATGGCAAACATCCAATGCCATAGGCCAGGCATGTAGCCGGGGGCTTAGGTGGCTTCAGCCCCCCCCCCCCTGAAATTCTCAGGGTGGTCCGCGAGAAGGCCTTACTGGTACATTATTTAAACTGTTACGTGATCTGATCACCATGCTCATTATATCCCACATTCATGGGGTCATTGGGATAACAATACAAAAGGTTTGCTAGGGTAGACCCTCTTCCACCCAGTCTCAGCCCCCCCCCCAACCAAACTCAGCCCCCCCCTTCCCAATCAAAATCCTGGCTACGGCCCTGCCATAGGCACACAACACATAATAATAATAATAATACTTTAATATTTGTGAGTCGCCCTCCACCGACGGTGCTCCGGGCGACTTACAACAGTTAAAACAGTGTACAACAGTTTAAAAAAAAACATGGAGGATAACCGGGAGGGGTGGCTCAGGTAGTTCAGGGAACCGAGCCAGTCCCAAACGCTAGGCGAAAAAGCCAGGTCTTCAAGGCTGGCCGGAATCCAGATAGAGTCAGAGCGGCTCTGAGGGCGGGCGGTAGTGAGTTCCAAGCCACGGGGGGCGCGACGGAGAAGGCTCTCCGCCGAAGTTTCCGCCAGTCTGGCCTCCCGCACTCCAGGAGTAATCAGGCGGTCACCGTTGATGGAGCGAGCTGGCCTCTCGCTGCATTGGGCCGTCAGCCGGTCGCTCAGATAGGAAGGCCCAATGTAGTGCCGGGCTTTGAAGGTGAGCACCAGAAGTTTGTAAAGGGCTCTAAACTCCAGGGCAGCCAGTGAAGTTCTTTAAGAATGGGGGAGATGTGATCCCTCACTGATGACCCAGAAATGAGTCTAGCTGCGGCGTTATGGATGCGTTTCAGCCTCTTAGTTGTTATCTGGGGGAGGCCCACATATAGGGCGTTGCAGTAGTCGGCGCCGAGACGACGGTGGCGTGGACCACCGTCCTCAAGGCCTCTGGTGGAAGGTAGGGGGCCAGCCGTCGGGCCCTGCAGAGGTGGAAGAAGGCGCCTTTTGTTGCCGCCTGGATCTGTGCCTCCATCGTGAGATTTTAGTCTAGGATCACTCCCAGGCTTTTACCGCGGGGCAGGAGCCAGGACTCGCCCTCGAAGAGTGGGAGTGGAGGCGGGGGTCGGGACGGCCAGGCCAGAGGATCACCGTATTACGCGGGTTAATCTTGAGTCTATATGCTCTGAGCCAGTTCGTCACCGCCCTCAGTCCGAGGCTGAAACTGTCCGGTACTGACGATGACCCCGGGTCGAGCTTCAGGAGCAGCTGCGTGTCGTCTGCATATTGGTAGCAGGAGAACCCATGGCTCCTAGCGATGCTGGCCAGGGGCTGGATGTAGATATTAAAGAGGGTGGGAGATAGAATGGCGCCCTGAGGAACTCCACACTCCAATACGTTTTTCAGAGACTTGACCCTGCCACTCGACCCGCTGCGAGCGTCCTCGCAGGAACGCCGCCGTAAGGTCCAAAAGGACTAGGATTGCCGAGCCTCCCCGGTCCAGTTGACGGCGGATGTCATCAGTAATTGCCACGAGAACGGACTCCACTCCGTGGCCCGCGCGGAAGCCCGACTGGGACGGGTCCAGGCCCCCGGACTGATCTAAGAAGACCCGAATTTGGCTTTCTACTGCTCGTTCAAGGAGCTTGCCCAGGAAGGGTAGGTTGGCAACCGGGCGGTAGTTAGCAGGGACTTCGGGATCAAGCGATGTCTTTTTCAAGAGGGGGGTGACTCTCGCCTCTTTCAGGGAGTCCGGGAAAGTGCTTGTTTCGAGAGAGAGATTCACCAGGTCCCTCAGAGCGCCGGACAAGATGTCAATATTGGACTTGATTAGATGTGATGGGCAGGGATCCGTTGGGCAGGTCGTCGCTCGCCCCGGTCACCAGCTTCTCACCTCCTCCATTGTTAGAGGGCTGAACTCTGAGAGACGCTGTCCAGTTGTCCGAGTGGGGGGCTGGGACCTCGGGCCATCTTCCTCGGGGATTGATTGATTGATTGATTGATTTTATTATTTATGAGTCGCCCTCCACGTCAGTGCTCCGGGCGACTTACACACAAAAACACATAAAAGAATTCAATAGTTAAAAGCTAAAAGAATAAAAAGATTAATTAAAATAGTTCCAGTAGCTCAGGCTAAGTCTGGGAGGTGTCCTTAGCCATAAGCCTTTCGGAAGAGCCAGGTCTTCAGTGCGGTCAGGAACTGGGGCATGTCCCGGATAGCTCTCTGATCCGCCGGCATCAAGTTCCAAAGGACAGGGGCCGCGATGGAAAAGCTCTCCGTCTCGTGGTGTCGGCGGGCCTCACTCACACCTGGGATGCGGAGAAGGTCCCTGTTTCCTGAGCGCGGCGACCTTAAATGAGCTGGTTCGGACAAGCGGTCTTTTAAATAAGCTGGGCCGGCACCATGGAGGATCGATGGTAAGTCCTTCCGAAGGGCCGCGATTTTTCCAATGAAGTGTCTTTGGAAGTCGTCAGCAGTTAACGCCGAGTTGTTAACGCCATAGAGACAGTCAGAGGCTATTTAACATTCCAACTTCTGGCCACTAGGGGAGCTGTTGCTTCACCATCCATCTGCGACACTGAAGGAGTACTTTCCACATTCCCCGCATGCTTTTGCTGGAGTTTTTAATGGCCTCGTAAATTTTGTTAAATTAGCCTCCCCACACATAGGTGGTACCTAAATTTCCTACTTCACAGATACAACTGTCTTTCGGGTTGTAAAGGTCGACAACAAGCTACACAGTTGGACGGAAGGTCACTCCAACCCAGACTGGCTTGAAACTCATGACCTTTCGGTTAGCATGCCACATTGTCTCTTGGTTTGGATGGCCTCCCGCGATTTCCGCAGCAGTGAAGCCTAGTATGACCCAGTGATCCTGGTCCCCTTTGCTAGGAAATCCATCCATACTCCTTCGTGCTGGTCCCAAAATACTGTGAGCGTGACCTTGCCTGCCGAGAGTTGGGCACATGCCTTCTTTGGAGGCGGTGAGTCCTGCTGCTTCCATTGCATCAACTGGACTTTAGTCTCAGGATCAGAGTGATGGGCCCAGCTTTCACTCTGTTGACAAAGTCCTCTTGGTTTCTATGGCACATCCTTGTCAAGAGAGCCTGAGGGCATTCAACTCGTCCCTGCTTCTGGAAAGGTGTGAACAGCCGGGGGACCCAGAGAGTGGATACCTTATGCAGGTGAAGATGGTCTTGGGTGATTTTTGCCACGGACCCCACACTCATCTTGACATTTTGGGCTAAGTGGCAAATGGTTATGTGGCGATTTTCCAAAATGGCAACCTCCACTTACTGGATGGTGTGTTCATCAATAGCAGAGTCGGGTCACCCTGGAATTGGAGCTTTTTCCACCGAAGTCCGACCACATTGGAATTGACAATGCCAGTTCTTGACTCCATCATACGATGGGGAATCCTCACCATAAACCTCTTCCATCTCATCGAACGCTTCCTTTGGTGTGCAGCCTTTCAAGTCAAGGGACTTAATGACTTCTGTATTACAATAGGTCCATTCTCAAACTTCACGCCACTTCCACACCTGTACAATCAAGACCGTTGTCAGTTCTGAGTTGTCAATTGGCACATAACCTATAGATCAGTGTTTCTCAACCTGGGGGTCGGGACCCCTATGGGGGTCACGAGAGGGTGTCAGAGGGGTCGCCAAAGACCATCAGAAAGGACATTATTTTCTGTTGGTCATGGCAGTTCTGTATGGGAACTTTGGCCCAATTCTATCGTCGGTGGGGTTCAAAATGCTCCTTGATTGTAGGTGAACTATAAATCCCAGCAACTACAACTCCGAAATGCCAAGGTCTATTTTCCCCTGGAGTTTCACCAGTGTTCATCTTTGGGCATCTTGACTATTCGTGCCAAGTTTGGTCCAGATCCACCATTGTTTGAGTCCACAGTGCTCTCTGGATGTAGGTGAACTGCAACTCCCAAACTCAAGGTCAATGTCCACCAAACCCTTCCGGTATTTTCTGTTGGTCATAGGAGTTCTGTGTGCCAAGTTTGGTTCAACTCCATCGTTGGTGGATTTCACAATGCTCTTTGATTGTAGGTGAACTATACATCCCAGCAACTACACTTCCCGAATGACAATCACCCCGTGCAACACCACCAGTATTCAAACTTGGTTGTATCGGGTATTTGTGCCAAAAGTAACAAAAATGATTTTATGGTTGGGGGTCACCAAAACATGAGGAACTGTATTAAGGGGTCGTGGCATTGGGAAGGTTGAGAAACACTGCTATAGATACTTGTACCATTACACACGTGCAGTTTCAGCACCGTGTGATCAATAGAAGTGGGTCAGGAGAAATCTTTTGTGAGCGCCCCTTGTATTAACAGCAACTCTACCCTATTCTGGTGCTGGGAGGAAGCAGGGGGCTGTGGTTTACTCTGTCATGATGTACACTTTTCTGCGGAAACTACCATAGTAGTAAATGCCCATTCTTTGAAAGGCCCCCGCAACAATGAAATACATCGCAGAGTATCAACCTGGAAAGCTCCTTTTTATATCAGATAATGCTGACTCGAAGGTTTCTTTCTCGCTCTTGCCATCGCAGCAGGAATAAAAGATCCAGCCAGCCCTGAAAATGAAGCTGTAACGAAACCAAGAAAGCAAAGGAAGCCGATATTATCCGAACCCCGGAGTGGCAATCTAAACATTGCATGGGTTCTTCCAAAGACTGTTTTGCAACCTTTGGGCCCTTCTTATTATTACTTTCCAAACTTCCACTGATGCATCTAGGTCAGTGATTTTCAACCTTTTTTGAGCTGCGACACATTTTTTACATTTACAAGATCCTGGGGCACACCACCAACCAAAATGACACAAAATGACACCCTAACACAGTAATACATATAGTTAATATGTTTTAAAATGTATTTATACACTCACTTAGTGTGAAACCTGGGCCTGTTTCGATGAACACAAAATAGATATCCTGGCAGGAATGGTAGAAAGACACACACGAAGCTCTTGCTCAACAGCTGTCAGTCTCTCTCTGTTTTTAGTTTTTATCGCAGTCAAGTTTTTTTCTTTTTCCTTTTGTCCACCACTCATATTAGGGCCTTCATCTGTGTCATAATTTTGTCCAGGGCCCTGATGTGCATTTGCATTTTCCCGTCTCAAAAACTTCTCCATCACTGTCACTCGCTTCTATTGCTGTGATCCCAAATTGCCACTGTCACTTGACGCACAGCTGCAGCACTAACTCTAACTTTGTTTACATAGCCGCGTCTGAGCGAATCCAAAATGGCGCAACCATAGCACTCTGGTGTCACTTCTTAGGTGATGCAAGAGTGCTATGTTTCCATTTCTTAAAGGGACAGATGCACCTTATAGTTTATATATGAATGAAGTTCAAAATAAGTTCCCACGGCACACCTGATGACCTCTCACGGCACACTAGTGTTCCGCAGCACACTGGTTGAAAATCACTGATCTAGGTAAAGGTTTTCCCCTGACATTAAGTCTAGCAGTGTCCAACTCTGGGGGGTGATGCTCATCTCCATTTCTAAACTGGGGGGTGGTGCTCATCTCCATTGTCCATAGACCCCTCCAAGGTCCTGTGGTCAGCATGACTGCATGGAGTGCTGTTACCTTCCTGCAGAAGCAGTACCTATTGCTCTACTAACATTTGCATGTTCTCGAACTGCTAGGTTGGCAGAAGCTGGGCCTAACAGCAAGAGCTCACCCCACTCTGTGGATTCAAACCGCCAACCTTTTGATCAGCAAGTTCAGCGGCTCAGCACTTTAACCCACTGCACCACTGGGGGCTCTGATGTCGTAGTGCATTTACACTTCTGCAATTAATGCAGCTTGTGACACCACTTTCACAGCCATGACTCAATGCCCAGATGTATGTTTTAAAAATGGCATCGAATTGTGCCGATTGTTCAGTGCCCTGAGTCGCTTTTGGGCTGATATAAATGATGTAAATAAATAAATAATAAATAATAAATAATGCTGAAGAATGCTAAGAGTTGTCATTTTGGTGAGACACCAGCACTCTTTGGCAAAGAAGGTGAAAGACCTTGCAAACTGCTACTCCCAGTTGTTCCATAGCATTGAGCCATGGCAGTTCAAGTGGTGTCAAACTGCATTAAGTCTACAGTGTGGCTGCACTTGTAGCTAAAGTCATAGCTCACGAAAGGAGAGCTCTAGCAATGCCACCATTTGCTTCCATAGGAAGCCATCTGATTTTAGCTACGGGTGCACCTACACGGCAGATTTAATGTAGTTTGAGACCATTTTAGCTGATAAGGCTCAATAGTGTGGAACCATGGGAACTGTAGTTTTGCAAAGTCTTTAGCTCAGTGTTTTTCAACCTTTTTTGAGCCGCGGCACATTTTTTACATTTACAAAATCCTGGGGCACACCACCAAGCAAAATGACACAAAATGACACTCTAACACAGTAATACATATAGTTAATATGTTTTTAAATGTATTTATACACTCAGTGTAAAACCTGGGCCTGTTTCGATGAACACAACATAGATATCCTGGCAGGAATGGCAGAAAGACACACACGAAGGGCTTGCTCAACAGCTGTCAGTCTCTCTCTGTGTTTAGTTTTTATCGCAGTCAAACTAGAGAAGCTCATCTCACACAGATATGTGGATGAAAACGGGAGCAATGTCAAAATAGACCAACAGAAAATACTGGAAGGGTTTGGTGGGCATTAACCTTGAGTTTTGGAGTTGTAGTTCACCGACATCCAGAGAGCACTGTGGACTGAAACAATGTTGGATCAGGACCAAACTTGGCATGAATACTCAATATGCCCAAATGTGAACACAGATGGAGTTTGCGGAAAATAGACCTTGACATTTGGGAGTTACAGTTTCTGGGATTTATAGTTAATACACAATCAAAGAGCATCCTGAACTCTTGCAGCAATGGAATTGAACCAAACTTGGCATATTGAACTCTCATTACCAACAGAAAGTACTGAAAGGGTTTGCTTGGGAATTGACCTTGAGTTTGGAAGTTGTAGTTCACCTACACCCAGAGAGCACTGTGGACTCAAGCAATGTTATGTTATGTTGTTGTTTGTTTTCTATCCAGAATCACAATGTTGGAAGGAGGCTCACCACTTTAAGGTCCCTAAAACAGGCATGGGAAAACTTCAGCCCTCTGGGTGCTTTGGACTTCAACTCCCACCATTCCTAACAGCCGGATGCCCTTTCCTGCTTAAGGGGGAAAAGGAAAAGGGCTCGAGGCTGCTAGGAATGGTGGGAGTTGGAGTCCAAAACACCTGGAAGGTCCAAGTTTGCCCATGCCAGCTTTCGATAGAGACCTCTTCCTCCCTCTTCCCCTTTGTACCCTTTCTTCCCCCCTCCTGCCGAACACTTACTTTTCCTTCTACGCTGCCGCTTCTTCCGCTATTTTGATCCGAGGGGGCAGCGTGAGCGTGTTCAGGAGGGGAGGGGGAGGGAGGAAGACGTGACCCGTGCGGGCGCTACTGCGCCGACCCGCCCCAGAGCAAAGCGAGGCAAAGCGAGCAGAGCGAGGCTGGGAAGAAGGGAGCCCGAGTGGAGAAGAAAAAGTGTTCGGCAGGAGGGAGAAGAAAGGGTATTGGAGGTTCCAATTTCCCACGGTACACCTGATGATTGCTCATGGCACACTAGTGTGCCACAGCACACTGGTTGGGAAACACGCACCTACTTCTTTTGGTGATTTTTTGACAGTCTTGGAGTGTCTGCATGTGGGAAACTGCTCTTGTGGTTCCATTCAATCCAATCACAACTTCAGTGTGTTTGTGTGTTGCTTTTGCAATTTTAGATGGGGTGGATTGTCTTGTAGTGTCTGCTATGGAGCTTTTGAACCGCTGAGGGCTTCCAGGCCCAGAGCTGCTTTCTGGGCGGCCTTTCCTTCCTTCCGCAGATCTTAGAAAACTCCCAAGTAGATCAACAGGGATGGAAGAACCTCAAAAACACCCCCAGCCCTTTTATAGAGTGGCATTAAAAAACAGAGAGAAGAAACAGGTCAGATACAAGACCCAAGGGATTGCTTTTGAAACCGAAAGAGGGCTGTCTTTTCCAGTTTGCGCGCAGTTGCGAGATCCTTTGCATCCACACCCACTCCAGATGTTCAGCAGCCCCAGATGAGTTCTTTTGTTTGCAATTGTTGGAAAGTGAAGAGCGGAATTACTATTCCAGTGATGTGCCTGCCTGTTTATGGTGACCCTATGGAATTCAAAGGGTTTTCTCATGCAAGGAAGGCTCAGAAGGTGGCTTTGCCAGTGCCGTCATCTGAAATTGAGCCTATAGTGTCTGGTTTTCTTTGACCGTCTCCCATCCAAGTCCTAACCAGGGCCGACCCTGCTTAGCTTCCAAGATCAGAAGGGATCCGGTGCCTTTAGGGCCTTGCCTGGATCACATTCAACATTGTTGGGATTGCACGCTTTGATCCACATGGCCCATGAAAGGGAAATCACAGACCGGTGTGTGTCAGATGTTGCAGACAGCCTCTGCAGAAGATGCTAAGCTCCACCCATGTGCATGACATCATTGTTTCCATAGTAGTTAATGCAGTTGAGTGGGAAAAGGGGATAGAAAACACACACACACGCACATATGGGACATGAATAAAGAGCTGGCACCAGGAAAAACATGTTTAAAGCCACATGTTTTTTTTTTCTACAGCTGTATGCGAACAGATTGGAATTGGGACGACAAATGTGTGGTTGTGGTTTGTTGTCAAGTCCACTTTTGACCCACTGCATCCTTACGAAGAAAGGCCCCCAAGAAACTCAACTATTGCAAATTTAGGGTTGAAGCTTGCACACATTCTTCAAGGGCAGCCCTATGAACAGTATATTGCAGTAGTCTAATGGAAAGACAACTAGTGTTGCATCTACACTGTGGAACGAATGCAGTCTAGCCTCAATGCTGTGGAATCCTGGGAGCTATAGTTTCATAACATCTTTAGCCCTCTCCTTTGCAAAATTACACTTCCTAGGATTTCACAGCATTGAACCTTGGCAGTCCAAGTTGTGTCAAACTGCACTAATTCTACAGTGTAGATCAGTGTTTCACAACTTTCCTAATGCTGTGACGCCTTAATACAGTTCCTCATGTTGTGGTGACCCCCAACCATATTTTTGTTGCTACTTCAAAACTGTAATTTTGCAACTGTTATCAATCATAATGTAAATATCTGATATGCAGGATGTGTTTTCATTCACAGGACCATATTTGGCACTAATACCCAAAATGCCCAAATGTGAATACTAGTGGGGTTGATAGGGATTAATTTTGTCATTTGGGAGTTGTAGTTGCTGGGATTTATAGTTCACCTACAATCAAACAGCATTCTGAACTCCACCAATGATGGAATTGAGCAAAACTTGACACACAGAACTCCCACGACCAACAGAAAATACTGGAAGGGTTTGGTGGGCATTGACCTTGAGTTTTGGAGTTGTAGTTCATCTAGATTTAGAGAGCACTGTGGTCACAAATGATGATGGATCTGGACCAAACTTGGCACAAATATTCAATATGTCCAAATGTGAACACTGGTGGAGTTTGGGGAAAATAGACCATGACATTTGGGAGTTGTAGTTGCTGGGATTTATAGTTCACCTACAATCAAACAGCATTCTGAACTCCACCAATGATGGAATTGAGCAAAACTTGACACACAGAACTCCCACGACCAACAGAAAATACTGGAAGGGTTTGGTGGGCATTGACCTTGAGTTTTGGAGTTGTAGTTCACCTAGATTTAGAGAGCACTGTGGTCACCAATGATGATGATCTGGACCAAACTTGGCACAAATATTCAATATGCCCAAATGTGAACACTGGTGGAGTTTGGGGAAAGTAGACCATGACATTTGGGAGTTGTAGCTGCTGGGATTTATAGTTTGCCTACAATCAAAGAGCATTCTGAACTCCACCAATGATGGAATTGAGCAAAACTTGACACACAGAACTCCCACGACCAACAGAAAATACTGGAAGGGTTTGGTGGGCATTGACCTTAAGTTTTGGAGTTGTAGTTCATCTAGATTTAGAGAGCACTGTGGCCACAAATGATGATGGATCTGGACCAAACTTGGCACAAATATTCAATATGTCCAAATGTGAACACTGGTGGAGTTTGGGGAAAATAGACCATGACATTTGGGAGTTGTAGTTGCTGGGATTTATAGTTCGCCTACAATCAAAGAGCATTCTGTACCCTACCAACAATAGAATTGGGCCAAACGTCCCACACAGAACCCACACGACCAACAGGAAATATTGTATTTTCTTATGGCCTTTGGCAACCCCTCCAAAAACCCCTCACGACCCCCTCACTCGGGGTCCCAACTCCCAGATTGAGAAACTGGTGTAGATGTCTCCAGAGGCTATTTGTTTGGTATTTGCAACAATACATAGACATATTGAAGCTTGGGAACCAGAAAACCCATCTGCTTCCATACAAAAGAACTAACCTTTGTGGGTTAAACGTTTGTGGATTTATTTACATCATTGGTTCATCCGGTCTCTTTAGGAATCTCTAGTTCCCCAAGCAGAACCCCTTAGCCTATTTCCACTGGATATACAACCAAGTGCCATTGAATAGGGTCCAAATCTTGAATGTCAATGTCACGCAACAAAATGTACTACCAAATGTAAAACAGAATGTACAACCCAAGGTTAGGACTGAAATATCAGCTCAAGCAAAACGTAGAGCTGGAACGGACCCTGAAACAGACAGACAAGAAACACTCCTTTTGGCCAAACGCAGCACTGCTTTCAGTCCAAGCTACTCAGCCGAAATAGATAAAATTCATTCCAGGCAGAGTATTTTATAGGACTTCAGAGTTACTCAAAGACAAAATACGCATGAGTCATATCTCATGCATCCATGGTAATCCTTATCTGCGGTATATGTGACGACAAGCACAGAAACAATAACATCTGAGTACCCAAACTTAGTTAAAAACTTATTTACTTACTTACTTAGGCGATCCCTTGTTGTCCGAGGATGATGTTCCTGCAAGGTCGGTGTGCTGGCAGTGGGTCCGTAGGTGACTTTGGAGCCCTATCCTTGATCTGCCTCTTCTCTCGCAGTGAGGGCATCGGCTTCCAGGTGAAAGGCGGTCCCAGTCGGGGTTGGCTTGACGCACCTTCCTCTTGGCACGTTTCTCTCTTTCGCCCTCCATTTGTGCCTCTTCAAATTCTACAGCACTGCTGGTCACAGCTGACCTCCAGTTAGAGCACTCAAGTGCCAGGACTTTCCAGTTTTCGGTGTCTATGCCACAGTTACTTAAAGGTTTGCTTTAAGCCCATCTTTCAATCTCTTTTCCTCTCCACCAACATTATGTTTCCTGTATTTGAGTTGGGAGTATAGTAACTGCTTTGGGAGACGGTGGCCAGGCATTTAAGTTCAATAAGATGTATAAGGGAATATGCGTGGGATGGAAGTACTTGCTATGTAATGTTATGTGTTGTCCTCCCTATTAATCACCCAACCTGACCCCCCTACCCTCCTCCTCCCCATCACTACCCTTCATGTGACTTGTCAATTGTTTCACCCTGTTTAATGTTTTTTAACTATATTTGTTTTAAAAGGAATTAAATAAAGCATTTTTTTAAAAATTCTACAGCACTGCTGGTCACAGCTGACCTCCAAATGGAACACTCAAAGGCCAGGACTTCTCAATTCTCTGTATCTATGCCAGAGTTTTTAAGGTTGGCTTTGAGCCCATCTTAAAATCTTTTTTCCTGTCCTCCATCATTCCGTTTTCCATTCTTGAGTTTGGAATAGAGCAACTGCTTTGGGAGACGGTGGTCGGGCATCTGGACAACATGGTCAGTCCAGATTGATGACAGAGGACCATCGCTTCAATAATGGTGGTCTTTGCTTCTTCCAGCACGCTGACATTTCCCTGCCTGTCTTACTAAGAGATTTGCAGGGTTTTTCGGAGGCAGCGCTGATGGAATCGTTCCAGGAGTTGCACGTGATATCTGTAGACAGTCCACGTTTCGCAGGCCTATAGCAGAGTTGAGAGGACAATAGCTTTATAAACAAGCACCTTGGTGTCCCTACGGATGTCCCGGTCCTCAAACACTCTCCGCTTCATTTGGAAGAATGCTGCACTCGCAGAGCTCAGGCGGTGTTGTATTTCAGTGTCAATGTTGACTTTTGTGGAGAGGTGGCTGCCAAGGGGACGGAACGATCAAGATTTTCTAATGATACACCATTAAGTTATATTTCTGGCATTGGAGAGGGTTTGTCTGGTGACTGCTGGAAGAGCACTTTTTCTCGATGTTCAATGAGAGGTCGAGCTTCTAGTATGCTTCTGCGAAGGTGTTTAGAGTGGCTTGTAGGTCTTCCTCTGAATGCGCACAGACGACGTTGTCATCAGCATACTGGAGTTCTATGTTGTGTAACCTTGGTTTTGGCTTTCAGTCTGCTGAGGTTAAATAGTTTGCCATCTGTCCAATAGATGATTTCCACTCCTGTGGGAAGCTTCCCATCAGCAAGGTGGAGTATCATAGCGATGAAGATGGAAAATAAAGTTTAGTTAAAACCTAAAGAGCGCTGACCACGATGTTTATATATATATAAGAGAGAGAGAGAGAGAAGGAGGGGGGGAGGGAGAGGGAGAGAGTGTTGGCCTTCTGTATCCATGGATTCTTCATTCATGGATTCAATGGTCCTTTGAAGGCAACCATAAGCATGATGTGGCTCTTAATGAAAATGAGGTTGACACCCTTGATTCTAGAGCAGACCTGGGCAATTGCCGGCCCTCCAGGTGTTTTGGACTTCAACTCCCAGAAAGCCTAGCCAGTTTACCAGCTGTTAGGATTTCTGTGATTTGAAGTCCAAAACACCTGGAGGGCCGGCAATTGCCCAGATCTGTTCTAGAGCATCCTTAGCATAATGTGACATACCTTCGCCAACTCCGAATGGCTGCACATCGTCCAAGAAAGAGCATCTCCAAGTGGAATGGCACAGCTCCCTTCCGTATCCTTGGACAGATGCAATTTTGCACAACTGTAAGTAAATATTCAATTGCTTTTATGGGGAAATGTTAGAAACAATTAGGATTCCAACACAGGAAAGGCTCGGGAAGTTACTTTTGGGGGGACAAGAATGCCCAGGAATCCCAAGACATTTGGGCAAACTTGGGCCCTCCAGGTGTTTTGGATTTTAACTCCCACAATTCCTAACAGCCTCAGGCTCTTTCCTTTTCCCTTTTCCTTTTCGCTTAAGCGGCTGAGGAGGGAAAAGGAAGGGGCCTGAGGCTGTTAGGAATTGTGGGAGTTGAAGTCCAAAACACCTGGAGAGCCCAAGTTTGCCCATGCCTGTTCTAGCCAGTTGCCAGTATGGCTTGGAGATTTTGGGGATTTGCGCCCATAAAATAATAATAATAATAATAATAATATTCTTGCAGCCCAAGAACAGGCAATTAGAACAAATACCATCAAAGCCAGAATTGAAAAGTCAATGACAGATCCCAAGTGTAGACTCTGCAAGGAAGCAGATGAAACGATGGATCCCATCCTCAGCTGCTGCAAGAAGATAGTGCAGATGGACTACAAACAGAGGCACAACACCCTTGCTCAGGTAATTCATTGGAACTTGTGCCAAAAAACACAATTTGCCTGCAACAAAGAACTGGTGGGATCACGAGCCTGAAAAAGTTACGGAAAATGTACACGTCAAACTACTCTGGAACTTCCGGATTCAGACTGACAGAGTTTTGGAGCACAAGACTCCTGACCTCACGATCATGTTAAAAAACAAAGTATGGACCATTGATGTTGCAATCCCAGGCGGCAGCAGGATTGAAGAGAAACAACTGGAAAAGCTGACACAATACGAGGATTTAAAGATTGAACTGCAAAGACTCTGGCACAAGCCAGTCAAGGGGGCCCCAGTGGTGATGGGCACACTGGGTACAGTGCCTAAAGACCCTGGCCTACACTTAAAAACAATCGGCGCTGACAAAATTACCATCTGTCAGCTGCAAAAGCCCACCCTACTCGGATCTGCATGCATTATTTGCCAAAACATCACACAGTCGTAGACACTTGGGAGTGTCTGACGTGTGATCAAATGCAAAAGCCAGCACAGTAATCTTGTTGTGTATCTAATAGTACTAATAATAATAATAACAACAACAAGAGGAGGACCAAGAGATCCCTAGAGCAGTGTTTCCCAACCTTTTTTTGAGCCACGGCACACTTTTTACATTTGCAAAATCCTGGGGCACACCAGGACACAAAATGACACTCTAACACAGTAATACATATAGTTAATATGTTTTAAAATGTATTTATACACTCAGTGTGAAACCTAGGCCTGTTTCGATGAACACAACATAGATATCCTGGCAGGAATGGCAGAAAGACACAAACTTCCCACAAAGAACTCCCATAACCAAGAGAAAATGCTATAAGAGTTTGGTGGGCATTGACCTTGAATTTTGGAGTTGTAGTTCACCTATATCCAGAGAGCACTGTGGACTCAAACAATGTTGGATCAGGACCAAACTTGGCATGAATACTCAATATGCCCAAATATGAGCACGCAGATGTTCAGGGGAAATAGACCTTGACATTTAGGGGTTGTAGTTGCTGGGATTTATAGTTCCGCTATAATCAAAGAGCATTCAGAACCCCTCCAATGATAGAACTGGGCCAAATTTCCCACACAGAACCCCTAGGAGGCAAGAGGAGGTCTCTACTCGGGGAAAGGGAGGCGGGCCTTCCCAATGCGTGGAGAGGGAGAGACTAAGTAGACAACGGGTGGGGAGGGTTTTTTTTTGTAATGTTGTGCCTTTATCGAGGTAGTTTTCTTAGGGTTTTTATACTTCGACATACTAGACTCTCCCCCCCCCCCCTCTCCTTCTTGGAAGTTCCAATTTCCCACGGCACACCTGATGATTGCTCACGGCACACTTGTGTGCCCTGGCACACTGGTTGGGAAACACTGCCCTAGAGAAGTGTTCTCTCAGGTTAAATAAAATAGTGTTTTCTTTATTTGCAGTTTTTCAACTTTCATGGGAACGTGCACCCCTGACCCAAGCAAATATGGAGGGGGAGCTGTACTTTGAGTATGAAATGTTTTTGAATATTGCAGAAAGATACCACCAGGAATGCAAAAAGAGCTTGGCCCATTTTTGATAGGCCTTCGGTAACAGTGACTTAACATATGAATAGTTTGCCTCCTCCTTTTAAACATATCACAAGGAAGAGGAATCAGGCATATTTTCTGCTGCCCTGGAAACTAGGACTCAATGGAGACATGGGTCCAAATGACAGCAAAGGAGATTCCACCTGAACGTATGGAAGAGAACTGCTGGTAAAAAGCATTGTTCAGCAGAGGAACTCTCTTCCTCAGAGTCCGGTGGAAGCTCCTTCCTTGGAGGCTTTTAAACAGAGGCTGGATAGCCATCTGTCAGGGTGCTTTGAATGGTATTTTCCTGCTTCTTGGCAGAATGGGGTGGGACCAAATGGCACACAAGGTCTCTTCCAATTCTGGTCACCACAATTGAAGGGAGTTGTTGACGAGCTGGATTTATTTATTTACAGTATTTATATTCCGCCTTTCTCACCCCACCGGGGACTCAGGCCGGATCACAGTGCAAATATTCAATGCCATATAGACATACAACATATATAGACAGAGGCAATTTAACATTCCAGCTTCTGGCCACCAGGGGGAGCTGTCGCATTCCTTCATTCTTTTTCATACTTCCTGAAGATTTTATGGCCTCGTAAATCAGTTAAATTAGCCTCCCCACAAAGTGGTACCTAAATTTCCTACTTGACAGATGCAACTGTCTTTCGGGTTGCAAAGGTCGACAACAAGTTACACAATTTGGTCGAGAGCTCACCCCGACCCAAGCAGGACTCGAACTCATGACCTTCTGGTCAGCAGAGAATACTCAATATGCCCAAATGTAAACACTGGTGGGGTTTGGGGGAAATAGACCTTGACATTTGGGAGTTGTAGTTGCTGGGATTTATAGTTCCCAGAAACTACAACTCTCAAACGACAAAATCAATTCCCCCCAATCCCATCAGTATTCAAACCCCAGGCATATTGTGCCAAATTTGGTCCTGCGGATGAAAACATATCCTGCATACCAGATATTTACATTACAATTCATAACAGTAGCAAAATTACAGTTTTGAAGTAGCAATGAAAATAATGTTATTGGGGGGTCACCACAACACGAGGAACTGTATTAAGGGGTCGCGGCATTCGGAAGGTTGAGAACACTGATGATTTAAGGGGTTGGCTTCCTGGCTGATATCCGAACAGAGGATGAGCCAGAGATGCCAGTGCCTTGGTCTTTTCTTATTGGCTGCTACTTCCCGGCAAATATCAGCTGGTGCAATACCGGCTAAATAGTGTAATTTCTCCAGTGATGTAGGGAGCAGACATCATGCAATAATGTGGCATGTGTCATTAACAGCCACATCCACTGTTTTAACATGGTGCAATGTTTTCCACTCTGGGTATGCATACTCAGGAACAGAGTAGCAAAGCACAAGGGTAGATGTCTTCACTGTGTCTGGTTGTGATCCCCAGGTTGTGCCAGTCAGATTCCATATGATGCTATTTCTAGCACCCACTTTTTGCTTGATAGTCAAGCAGTGCTTCTTGTAAGTCAGCCAGAGGGACTCCTAGGTGTTTTGGTGTGCCAGGGATTGTGGGAGTTGAAATCCAAAACACGTGGAGGGCCCAAATTTGTCCATGCCTGATCTAGACCCTAGACTTGTTCTTGATGCAACCTAGAATTGCATTCGCTTTCTTAGCTGTCACATCACGCTATTGGCTCAAGTTCAGCTTCACGTCAACTAAGACTCCTAGATCCCCTTCCCATGGACTGTTTCCAAGCCAGGTGTCCCCCATTCTTTTCATTTTCATTGCCAAAGTTGAGTACCCATGGGGCCATTATTATATTGATATAATATAATATAATATAATATAATGTCAATATATTGTATTATGTTATAGTATAGTAATTGTAATGTAATAATAATAATAATAATAGTATGATTACGGTATGGTATGTGGTATATGCATTTGGTATTGGTGGTGTTGTATTGTAACACAGTATAATACTGCCAATGATAATGTGATACAATAATTATATCGTGATATTATAATTTATATATTTGTATTACATGCAATATTGCTAACAATATTGCGATATGTTGTAATGTTAATTGTTGTTTTTTCAGTTTGTTGTAAGCTGCTCCAGCAATATTGTTATATGTACACTGTAAGCCACTCTGGCAGTATTGTTGTTTGCTGTAAGCCGCTCTGAGTCTCCTTCGGGGTTTAGAAGGGTGGCATATAAAAATAGTAAATAAATAAATAATAGGTTAAACCCTTATGCTGCTGAACTGCTGACCGGAAGGTTGGCAGTTCGAAGCCGCGGGTTGGGGTGAGCTCCTGCTATTAGCCCCAGCTCCTGCCAACCTAGCAGTTTGAAAACATGCAAATGTGAGTAGATTATTAGGTACCACTTCAGGCTCCTCAGCTTGGAAATGGAGAAAGAGCATCTCTCCATGGCCGGAGTTGAGCACCGCCTTCAGAAGCCGGAGATGAAAGGGGAAGCCTTTCCCTTTGTTCTGTGTATTTGTGTGTCATCGCTATTCCACTGTTTTAAAGGTACTGAATGTTTGCTTATCTGTGTATATTGCAGTGTTTCCCAACCTTTTTTGAGCCGCGGCACACTTTTTACATTTGCAAAATCCTGGGGCACACCACCAACCAAAATGACACAAAATGACACTCTAACACAGTAATACATACAGTTAATATGTTTTTTAATGTATTTATACACTCAGTGTGAAATCTGGGCCTGTTTAGATGAACACAACATAGATATCCTGGCAGGAATGGCAGAAAAACACAAACTTCCCACACAGAACTCCCATAACCAAGCGAAAATATAATAAGAGTTTGGTGGGCATTGACCTTGAGTTTTGGAGTTGTAGTTTACCTATATCCAGAGAGCACTGTGGACTCAAACAATGTTGGATCAGGACTAAACTTGGCATGAATATTCAATATGCCCAAATATGAATGCAGATGGAGTTCAGGGGAAATAGACCTTGACATTTGGGAGTTGTAGTTGCTGGGATTTATAGTTCCCCTACAATCAAAGAGCATTATGTACCCCAACAATGATAGAACTGGGCCAAACTTCCCACACAGAACCCCCAGGAGGCAAGAGGAGGTCTCTACTTGGGGAAAGGGAGGCGGGCCTTCCCAATGCATGGAGAGGGAGAGACCAAGTAGACAATGGGTGGGGAGGGGGGTGTTTATAATTTTGTGCCTTTATTGAGGTAGGTTTCTTAGGGGTTTTATACTTCAACACACCAGACTCTCCCCCCTCCCCTCCTGGAGGTTCCAATTTCCCATGGCACACCTGATGATCGCTCACGGCACACTAGTGTGCCCCGGCACACTGGTTGGGAAACACTGGTATATTGTAATCTGGTCTGAGTCCCCTCGGGGAGATAGAGCAGCATATAAATAAAGTGTATTATTGGTATGACCTATTCTGCAGGGCGAGATTGTGAGAAGGTGGGAAATTACACACTTGCTAGATAATCGCTCAGATGAGATGGGCTGGAAAAAAACTCCAAAATATCTATCAAATTGTATACATTTGATGGAATAATTTTGTGCATGAAACAAAATGTGTGTACATTGGACCATCGAAATCCAAAGTTGTCGTTCCCTTAGCCACCCAGATTTTGACAAGTTCTGGAATATTCTGGCCCTTGGGAACAAACATTTCTTCTCAGCAATTTCTCTTTTTTCAATTTCTTAAAAAGTCTAAATTTAAATGCAACCACAAAAGCTCTCAAATTGCCAAATGCTGCAGAATACCCACCTGTGTTTTACAAAATGTATTTTGTGTACCCAAATCCTTCTATCCAGAGGTACATTTACACCACAGAATTATGGCCCCCATCTACCCTGCCATATATAAAATCCAGATTATTTGCTTTGAACTGGATCATATGTAGACTCATGTGTAGATTATCTGCTTTGATAATCTGGATGATATGGCAGTGCAGATCGGCTCAATGCTATGGAATCCTGGGAGTTGCTGATTGCTGAAGCATCCATATTCTTCAACAGAGAAGACTAAAGGCCTTGTAAAACTACAACTCCCAGGACTGAGTCATGTCAGTTAAAGTGGTGTCAAACTGCATTAATTCTACAGTGTAGAGCAGGGGTGCTCATTAGGTAGCTTGGGAACTACTAGTAGATCTTCGGCCCTCTTCCAGGTGATCTTCGGGCCTCACCAGCCGGATGGGGCGCTCCTGCCATGCGCGTGCACACCCTGCACGCACGCCACTCCTGCGGCTGGCTTCCGCTCTTGCGGTGCTTTTTTCACCTGCGGGGCATTGCAGGAAGAAGGAAGCATGAGACGGGGCCTCTGGAGGGAGCGCCCTGCCTCTCTCTCATCCAGAAGCAACTGTGCAGCCTCCCTTGCCAGCGAGACAGGCAGGGCAGAGCGCTCCCTCTGGATGCCCCGCCTCGTGCTTTCTCCTTCCTGCAATGCCCCGCAGTCGGAAGAAGCGCTGCACAGGTGGAAAACAGAAGCAGGAGCACACGCGGCGGCAAGAGCGCGCGGCGGCAGGGGCAGGTAGATCCCGGCTTTAGGCCGGGACATGGTACTGAAACAGCCTTGGTCGCCTTGGTAGATGATCTACGCCGGGAACTCGACAGGGGGAGTGTGTCCCTGTTGGTTCTGCTGGACCTCTCAGCGGCTTTCGATACCGTTGACCACGGTATCCTTCTGGGTCGCCTTGCAGACATGGGGCTTGGCGGTACTGCTCTGCAGTGGCTCCAATCCTTCCTGGAAGGTCGTACCCAGAAGGTGTCATTGGGTGACACCTGTTCGGCTCCACAGCCGTTGTCCTGTGGAGTCCCTCAGGGTTCAGTTCTGTCCCCGATGTTATTCAACATCTACATGAAACCGCTGGGAGAGATCATTCGGAGTAAGGTGTTATCTGTACGCAGATGACGTCCAGATCTGTCACTCCTTCCCACCTGTCACCAAGGAGGCTGTCCAGACCTTGAACCGGTGCCTGGCCGCTGTGTCGGACTGGATGAGGGCTAGCAAATTGAAACTAAATCCAGACAAGACAGAGGTCCTCCTGGTCAGTCGCAAGGCCGAGCAGGGCATAGGGTTACAGCCTGTGTTGGATGGGGTTACACTCCCCCTGAAGACGCAGGTTCGCAGCTTGGGAGTGATCCTGGACTCATCGCTGAGCCTGGAACCCCAGGTCTCAGCGGTGGCCGGGGAGCTTTCGCACAGTTAAGACTCGTGCGCCAGCTGCGCCCGTACCTTGGGAAGTCTGATCTGGCTACGGTCGTCCACGCTCTGGTCACATCCCCAATAGATTACTGCAACGCACTCTACGTGGGGCTGCCTTTGAAGACAGTTCGGAAATTGCAATTAGTCCAGCGGGCGGCAGCCAGATTGCTAGCGGGAGCTACATACAGGGAGCATACCACCCCCCTGTTGTGTCAGCTCCACTGGCTGCCTGTCCAATTCCGGGCTCAATTCAAAGTGCTGGTTTTGACCTTTAGAGCTCTATACGGTTCTGGCCCAGCTTACTTGTCTGAACGCATCAGCCGCTATGTCCCACCTCGTAATCTAAGATCATCCGGGGAGGCCCTGCTCTCGCTCCCGCCTACGTCTCAGATGAGGCTGGTGGGGACGAGGGATAGGGCCTTCTCGGTGGTGGCTCCCCGCCTGTGGAATGCGCTTCCTATTGATGTACGATCCACCACATCCCTCCTGGCCTTCAGGAAAAAAGTAAAATCCTGGCTGTGGGACCAGGCATTCGTACACCAGCACAAGGCAGCATTTTAGATTGGTTTTTAATGAAAGTGGGTGATTATGGCCAATGTTTTTATGGACTGAACATTGTTTTAATCCAGAGTGAATGTGTATGGTGCTAATGTAGTTGTATTTTAATGTATTTTTAATGTATTTTAATTGTTGAAGTGTTTTGGGGTTTATATTGTTATTATGTGGGCATCGAATTGTGCCGTACTGTAAGCCGCTCTGAGTCCCCCCTTGGGGGTTGAGAAGAGCGGGGTAAAATCCCGAAATAAAATAAATAATAAATTTTGGACTTGGTTGCTTTAAGAGTAGCTCGCATGCTGAAAAAGTGTGAGCACCCCTGGTGTAGAGGCACCCCAGGTCTCTTGTTTGGAACGAGAATGGATTCAAATATCCCCATCGCCATCCAGGTTGCAACCCCAGGAGAGTGCCCATCATCCCCCTTCTTGCCAGCCTTCAAGGGTGGGGTTGTCTTCTTTTTTGTCGCTTCTTCCACAGAATGAAATCGGCGGAGCGTGCCTTGCACTCGCACTTCCTCCTGGGCCTGCTTTCTGCTCCGATTAATTAGGTGCCAAGGGAGGGGGCACGATAACAAGCAATTAGCAGAGCTGAACAAACAGTTTGGTTTCACGTATTCGGTGATCACAAGAAGGTCTCGTTTCACCCGAAAACAGCAAAGGAAAAGATTTCTAGGACGATAGGAAAATGATGCAACAAATCAAACCTGCCAAAGGTTTCGGTGAAAGGAAGGATTTGACCTTCCAAGTTTTTCAGATTAAGGATACCAAAAACAAGGGCACATTAGAAAAAATTGCAATCTATGAAGATACGCTATTGCTTATAATCAATGCCTCTTCATTTTGCAGAAATTGACCTTTGCACTATATAATCTAGTGCAGTGGTTCCCAATCTTCTTTTGACCACGGATCACTTTGAGCAGGGATCGCTTTGAGCAGGGATCGCTTTGAGCAGGGACCGCTCTCCAAAATAAGTACCAAAAGGGTTACGAATCAGTTTTTGGTCAACTTTCGATTCAGTTTGGAATCATACAGCTGTCGTTTAGTGAAACACCTGCGCTCTTTGGCAGAGAGAATAAGAAGCCTCAACTCTCATGTTCTACATCAGGGGTGCTCAGAATGGTGATCAGGATCACCAGGGTGATCTTCGGGCCTCATCCTGGTGATCTTCAGGCCCCTGACCAGGCTTTTTGCTGTTGGTCCTCTTCACGCGCCCCTGCACGCTGCAAAGAAGTCCTCCGTCATTGCTCCTCCCTGCTCGCGCGCCACCTCCAAAAGCTCCAGAGTCCAAGAGGCAGAATGGGCCCCCTCTTTTGGATTCCTCCTCCTCCCTCCGTCCTTCTCTAGCCACTCAGTCGTAGGAGACCAAAAGGGGCGGGCCTGGATGACGCGATGCATGGCTGGCCCCACGCGCATGCGCAGAAGCGCCCATTCTGCCTCTCGGACTTCTCGGGAGCGGGTGGGGGCGGCACGCATGCTGGCGGCGTGGAAATAGGAGCAACGACGGAGGAGAAGAAGAAGGACGCTTTAGGGTCATTTCCTTACCGCATCTCAAAGGTCAGTCTTTTTACTTTGGGGTGGGTGCTTGATTGTTCTGTGGCATGTCTCTTTGTTTATTTTTAATGTTTAAAAATGGCCCTTTAGCTCCAAAGCCTCTCTGCTTGCTTTGTTCCTTAAGAAATATATGTTGGGGAATATGGAAATGTGGGAGAAATGGGGTGGTTGGATGTATTTTTGCATGCCCCTTTGTTTATCTTGCTGAGTATTAAATGGCCTTGCAGTTCAAAAGCCTCTCTTCTTACTTTCTGGCTGATAATATGTGTGGTAATATGGCAGTGTGGGAGAAATGGGGTGGTTGGATGTATTTTTATGCTCTGTTTTATATTGTTGTTATTAAATTGAAATGTTGATGTTTTATAACTTCATTTTATGTAAACCGCCCCCAGCCTGCTGGAAGGAGCGGTACATAAAAATGAATAATAAATATAAATAAATAAATAAGAAAATAGTTATACGTTTTACATTTCTGGGTAGGTGATCTTTGGGACTTGGTTTTTTAATCAGTAGCTCCCATGCTGAAAAAGTGTGAGCACCCCTGTTCTACATCATGGAGTCATTGTAGTTCAAGTGGTGTCAGACTGCATTCATTCTACCAAAGTCACAACAACGTCTTTTATGGAACTCCAATATGCTGATGATAATGTAGTCTGTGCATTCATAAGAAGACCTACAAGCCATTCTAAACACCTTGTAGAAGCATACGAGAAACTCGGCCTGTCAATGAACATCAAGGTAGGAAAGTTAGGACAAACAAAGGGAAATATTTCTTCACCCAGAGGGTCATTGGGTTATGGAACTCACTTCCAGAGGAGGTTGTGACAGCTGTCAGCCTGGACAGCTTCAAGGAAGGATTAGACAGATTCATGGATACCAAGGGAATCAGTAGCTACTGAAATGGACATCCAAGTGCCACCTCTGTGTTGATGGAGGCAGGCAGGATTTTCCCCGGGTACTGGTTGTGGGGGGTCGGGAGCAGGTGAGGGTTTTGCCCTCCCTTCTGCTAGAGATCCCCGTGCACAACTGGTGGGCCACTGTGTGACACAGAATGCTGGACTAGATGGGCTGAGGCCCGATTCAGCATGGCTCTTCTTATGTTCTTATGTTCTTATCAAGAAAACCGAATTCCAGCAGGCACCATGCAATATTTCTGCAATGCCAGAAATACAGAAAATGCTGACCATTTCCGCTCCCTTGGCAGCCACCTCTCCAAAAAAGTCAACATTGACACTGAAATTCAACACCGCCTGAGCTCTGTGAGTGCAGCATTTTTCCAAATGAAGCAAAGAGCGTTTGAGGACCGGGACATTCGTAGGGAGACCAAGGGGCTTGTTTATAAAGCTACTAGCTGTACCCGGCACGCGTTGCTGTGCCCTATTTAGGAGATGCGAGAAAGTCTGAGTATGTAAGGGTTGGAATTGATGTTACTTATGGTCTTGGTGGGGTCATGGCTGTGTTGTTGTGGGTTGTTCTGGTGGGTGGGATGTTGAAGTCCTGGGGAGTTGTCGGTGTGTGGTGTTTCTGGCGTTCTGCAGAGCCTGTGGATATACAATGTTTTTTGTCTTTCCGTCTGCTGTGTTGATGGAAAGGTTCTGTGGTTTCCCAACTCTGGATTTGAAAAAAGAAACTGTGTTTCTGTTCTGGCATTTGTTCTGCTCTTTTTTGTTTGATGTATGTAGCGTTGCGAGTGTGTCGTCCGATGCTGTTCTTTTTAGAAGGCATGGCTTGTCTTTTGGGTCAGTTTCTGCCTGTGTGGAAGGAAGGAATGGCATGCAAATGGGTTGAGCAGTAGATGGAAGGTTGTGTTATGTGCGTATTGTGTTGTGTGTAGGTATTACTTTTTTGGTGAGGTAGTGGGTGTGTGGTGGAATTGTGGGTGGTAGTATGTTGTTGAATGCTTGTGTGGGTGGGGTGTTTTGGATGTTTGTGTGTGTTTGTAGAGTATCAGTGCAGTGTTGTGTTGTGTTGTGTTTGGAGTATAGGTGGAGTTTTTTTTGTTTGAGGTGGTGGTAGGTGTTGGGTCCCGTAAGTTTGGGGGGATGGGTTGTGATAGGAAGTTGTGTTGTGTTGTGTGGGTAGGAATTGCTGGAGAATTGCTCCCTCATAGAGTTTGGTTTTGACAGTTTAATCACTCAGCACTCTATCCTAGCCTTGGCTGGCTCTGCCCAGCGTTACTATGGTTACTCAGCCTCCCTGCATTCTGTGTGGGCCGATGTTGACTAATGGGTTTAGCTGGCTGCCGCAGAGGATGCTGGGAAATGTAGTTTTTTTGTATCATTGTTCTGGGGGCCTTCTAGGTTTTGGGGGGGAAAGTTTCTTTGCTAAAAACCTTCCTTGTTTGAGGCCTATTTTTGTTGGCAAGTTTGGTGTCTCTGTCTTGGAAGGTTTCTCTGTCTCTGTCAGTCGTTCGACGATGGGACCTCCTTTATATAATAGATTGTCCTCCCAACTTGGCAAAACATGGACTGTCTACAGATGTCACAATCAACTCCTGGAATGAGTCTATCAGCATTGCCTCCAAAAAAATCCTGCAAATCTCTTGGGAAGATAGGCGGGGAAATATCAGTGTGCTGGAAGAAGCAAAGACCACCAGCACTGAAGCGATGCTCCTCCGCCATCAATTCCACTTGTGATGGCGCAGCAAGCGCCACTTGCATGGAAAACATTAAGTTCCTAAGGTTTGCACTGTTGAATTGTGTTTTTGCAGCCTGCTCAGTGTGTTAAAGGTGAGGTTGCATTGATTGGTCCCTGGTACCTGTCTATCATTGTTTGCAGAGCCCAGTTAAGTTTGTCCCGCCCCCTTTCCCAGGGATTTTGGGAATCAAGCCATTTTGTTCTTCAGAGCTTTCCAGGATTTCTCCAGAGAGGACGTGATTGAAGGTTTGCCAGGCCAGGCCTTGGTCAAGCTATCTTCCAACACCAGACAGACTGATTTCCTTGGGACTCATACCGAAAGATTGGGTAGTTCTGAGGAGTCTCAGGCGCCTTCAAACCAGGCAGTTGGCATTCAGAAGAAGGTTTCATGCCTTCAATATAGGCCATCTGGCTGGGGCTTCGGGTGTCTTACCTCGAAGCCATAGAGAAGGACTTGGAGAGCCATCCGGCTAAAGCTTCCTGGACTAAGCTACAGAGAGACTGGAATGTAAGGTCTTTCCTTTATCCTTTGGGGAACTAAGATAAGTGCCTGAGTGTGGTTAACTCAAGTTAACCAGAGTGTCCAGCTTGGTCCTTGGGAGCTCCAAGCCTCTAAGGGAAGGCAATAAGTAATCCCCCGGTATTGAGAGACCACATCCTTGCTCTTCACTGAGTATTTACAGACCGGGTGCGATGGCACACCACTGGACTGGCCACGTTGTCCGAATGTCCAAAGATCACCATCAACCAAAGTAATTACTCTACTCTGAACTCAAGAACAGGAAACGTAATGTTGGCGGACAGGAAAAGAGATTGAAAGATGGGATTAAAGCTAACCTTAAAAATTGTGGCATAGACAATGAGAACTGGGAATCCCTGGCCCTTGAGTGCTCTAACTGGAGGTCAGCTGTGACCAGCAGTGTTGTGGAATTCGAAGAGGCATGAATGGAGGAAGAAAAGTGCCAACTCTGACCTTCCACCTGGAAACTGAGGTTCTCGCTGCAGGAGAACATACAGAACAAGAATAGGGCTCCACAGCCACCTACAAACCCACCTCCAAGACACTACACTTGGAGGACCATCGTCTTCAGGCTCCGAACGATCGCCTATGTCAGTGTTTTTCAACCTTTTTTGAGTCACGGCACATTTTTTACATTTACAAAATCCTGGGGCACACCACCAACCAAAATGACACTCTAACACAGTAATACACAGTAATACATGTAGTTAATATGTTTTTAAATGTATTTATACACTCAGTGTGAAACCTGGGCCTGTTTCGATGAACACAACATAGATATCCTGGCAGGCATGGCAGAAAGACACAAACTTCCCACACAGAACTCCCATAACCAAGAGAAAATGCTATAAGAGTTTGGTGGGCATTGACCTTGGGTTTTGGAGTTGTAGTTCACCTATATCCAGAGAGCACTGTGGACTCAAACAATGTTGGATCAGGACCAAACTTGGCATGAATACTCAATAAGCCCAAATGTGAACACAGATGGAGTTGGGGGGAAATAGACCTTGACATTTGGGAGTTACAGTTTCTGGGATTTATAGTTAACACACAATCAAAGAGCATCATGAACTTTTGCAACAACGGAATTGAACCAAACTTGGCATATTGAACTCTCATTACCAAGAGAAAGTACTGAAAGGGTTTGCTTGGGAATTGATCTTGAGTTTGAAAGTTGTAGTTCACCTACACCCAGAGAGCACTGTGGTCAGGGGGGGGGGGGGCACGGCACACTGGTTGGGAAACACTGGCCTATGTAAGTAAGTACAGTGTAGGTCAGATATGTGCAAACTTGGTCCCTCCAGGTGTTTTGGACGTAAACTCCCACAATTGCTAACAGCCTCAGGCTTGAGGCTGTTAGCAATTGTGGGAGTTGACATCCAAAATCCCTGGGGGGCCCAAGTTTGCCCATGCCTGGTATAGATGCACAAGGCCAGCCATTCTGCAACAAGCCCATCCCTTTACCCTTCCATCGCATGCAACGCACACAAAACCTCCTTTTGATTCCACACATCAAAGACAACAAAAACCCATTTCCTTCCGCTCTTGCTTTTCCTGCCAGCAACGGCTCAGGAAGCATGGGGTCAAAAATAGTCCGGCTGTGCAGCGGAGGAGCCCCAGAGAGGCCTGTGGTGAGCAGAGGAAGGATGCCTATCATCAGCCTGCCATTCTGATGGACAGCCAGGGTTACAGGGCTAAAGGCGCCGGGGTTGCGTAGCCTGCTGTGCACTTCTTGGACTTTGAAGGGAGGACAGGCATTCAGATCAATAGAACTCAAAACTCAAAACTTCTCTCCATCAGCACCTGAGTAAGACAGACAAGATAGCCTCTGGTCACACGCAGAGTGCATTGGCTTCCCGACACAGATTAAGACTGAAGGCTATAGGGTTAGTGCCAATGGTTTGTACTTTCCTCTTTCTTTAAAATCGTTTTGTTTTGATGAGATATACTGCTGTGGAAGGAATATTGTCCAGGGGTGAAACAGGCTGGAAGTGGAACAAATGCAGTCCGAATGGATCCGTCTCATTGTGTGCCGTTCTGTTTTATTACACCAGAACTAACTTAGAAAAAAATAGATTACCTTTTCGTGGTCAACTGTGAATACATACATTTGCTATTTGCGCTTGCGCAGACAAACTTCGGAACCCTCTAGAAAGAATTTTTAATAGCCCAGCTGAAGACCCGCCCATCACTCCCCCGCCGCATATATGTCTGTGCAAGCGCAAATATCAAATGTATGTATTCACAGGTGACCACTCACCTGTGAATACATACATTTGAAATGGAGATAACGAATAGCTACCAATAATTATAATATTAATAATATTAATTGATAATAATTAATATTAAATGTCTTCTAATCAAAAGTTTTGTAGTTATTATACGCTAGTGAAAGAAATATTCGATAAGAAATATTAGATAAGATTCCTAGCTGTCGCAACGGCGGCGAATAAAAGGATCTGAGGTGGCAGCCCCTCCCACTGCAGGGAACTATGGTTACAGGTAAGCAACCCATATATCCTAGAGTTTGAAGAGACCTCGTGGGCCAAACAGTCCAGCTCCATTTTGCCAAGAAGCAGGAAAATCACATTCAAAGCACCCCCGACAGATGGCCATCCAGCTTCTGCTTAAAAGCCTCCAAAGAAGGAGCCTCTACCACACTCCAGGGCAGAGAGTTCCACTGCTAAACAGCTCTCACCATTAGAAAGTTCTCCATAGTGTTCAAGTGGAATATCCTTTCCTGGAGTTTGAAGCCGTTGTTCCATGTCCTAGTTTCCAGGGCAGCGGAAAACGAGCCTGCTTCCTATGACCTCCCCTCACATATTTATACATCACCATCAGGTCTCCTCTCAGCCTTCTCTTCTGAAGGCTAACCATGCCCAGTTCTTTCAGCCGCTCCTCATAGGGCTTGTTCTCGAGATCATTTTAGTGGCCCTAAAATGATCTGTAGTTGCTGGGATTTATAGTTCCCCTACAATCAAAGAGCATTCTGAAACCCACCAACGATAGAATTGGGCCAAACTTCTTTGGTGACCCCTCTGACACCCCCTTGTGACCCCCCCCCCAGGGCTCCCAACCCCCAGGTTGAGAAACATTGCCTTAAATCAAGAAATAGTTTTCTAACATCTGCAGAGATACTCGCAGGAACACCTCAGCAAATGAGAGTCCAAAAGTGGCAGGCTAAAACCTGAAACTTCAATCCAGGGCTGATACCAAATGAGAGACTCCCCCTGGGCACACAGAAGACACTGAACAGATTGCGCTCTGGCACCACGAGATGCAGAGCGAACCTTAAGAAATGGGGCCACAAAGTGGAGTCCATGACCACACCTGGACTATTGTGTCCAATTCTGGGCACCACAGTTGAAGAGAGATATTGACAAGCTGGAATGTGTCCAGAGGGGGGCGACTAAAATGATCAAGGGTCTGGAAAACAAGCCCTATGAGGAGCGACTTAAAGAACGGGGCATGTTAAGCCTGAAGAAGAGAAGGCCGAGAGGAGACATGATGATGGCCATGGATCAAGATGTGAGAGGAAGTCATAGAGAGGAGGACCTTCTCATAGCAACACCACTCCAAGTAGGCAGCTTCTGGTCAAAGGATAATGCCAAATTTTAAAACTTTGTGTTTTAAATACATTTTAACTGTACCCTCGACTCCCTCGTGACATGATAAAATCAATGTGTGCTGAACCAGCAAAAAGAGTGTCTAACAGCAGCCAGGCAGCAGGGACGCATGCTTCAGTCTGAGGGCCCCCTCTGCCGGTGGATGGGGAGATGGGACCCCATTGATGTGCGTGTGTCTGGCCTCCATGCGCCACTGATGAGGCGGAGACTGAGCCCTGCCTCTCCAATGGGGGAGGTTTAGCATCCCTCTCTGCAAAAAACAAGGGCAGCACTCAGTTTACATTTTCCACAGGAGGTTTGTGGTTGCCAGGCAAGAAGAAGGGGTCTTTTCCTGCCAGAATCCCTCCCCTGCGCATGATGCAACTTGCGCAGGATGGTTCCTTCCTGTGCTTAATGGGCAGCTGTGACTTTTTAACTGCCTTTTCACTCCATCCCTGCTTTGCCTCTTATTTTATTTTTTGCTCTTGTTTTGACAGCCTGCATGTTAGCGCCTGATTTTCATGGTATGTATGCTCAGACGAGCATAGGGAACACCTTCTGATTGATCTAGGCATAGTTTTGGGGGATTAGGAACATTATTATTATTATAATAATATTTATTTATTTATTTACGGCATTTTACCCCGCTCTTCTCAACCCCCGAGGGGGGACTCAGAGCGGCTTCCAAAAGGCACAATTTGATGCCCACATCACAATCGCAGTATAAAAACACAATATAAAACCCTCCAGCATTCGACACTAAAATACATTAAAATACAATTATATTTACACATCCTATGCATTCACCTATGTTAAAAACAGTGTTCCGTCCATAAAAGCATTGAGCCCTATTCACCAACTTCCATTAAACTACTAAAGTGCTGTCCTGTGCTACTATGCGAACACCTGGTCCCACATCCAGGCTTTCACTTTTTTCCTAAATGTCAGGAGGGATGGAATTGATCGTATGTCGCTAGGGAGCGCATTCCACAGGCGGGGAACCACCACCGAGAAGGCCCTCTCCCTCGTCCCCACCAGCTGCACCTGGGAAGCTGGGGGGAGCAAGAGCAGGGCCTCCCCGGATGATCTTAAAGTACGAGGTGGGACGTAGCGGCAGATGCGTTCGGACAAGTAAGCTGGGCCAGAACCGTATAGAGCTTTAAAGGTCAAAACCAGCACTTTGAATTGAGCCCGGAATTGGACCGGCAGCCAGTGGAGCCGACACAACAGGCTGGTGGTATGCTCCCTGTATGTAGCTCCAGTTAGTAGTCTGGCTGCCGCCCGTTGGACTAGTTGTAATTTCCGAACTGTCTTCAAAGGCAGCCCCACGTAGAGCATGTTGCAGTAATCTATTCGGGATGTGACCAGAGCGTGGACGACCGTAGCCAGATCAGACTTTCCAAGGTACGGGCGCAGCTGGCGCACGAGTCTTTACTGTGCAAAAGCTCCCCCGGCCACCGCTGAGACCTGGGGTTCCAGGCTCAGCGATGAATCCAGGATCACTCCCAAGCTGCGAACCTGCGTCTTCAGGGGGAGTGTAACCCCATCCAACACAGGCTGTAACCCTACGCCCTGTTCGGCCTTTCGACTGACCAGGAGGACCTCTGTCTTGTCTGGATTAAGTTTCGATTTGCTAGCTCTCATCCAGTCCGACACAGCAGCCAAGCAGCCATCCTATTATTATTAGGATGTCATTGCATGGATCTATAGATACAGCCAAGAACCGTGCTCTGTATTTTCCTATGTGTTCCTTCCAACCTTTCATAGTTTTTCATTCTCTGTGTATAATGTGTGATATATATTATCCTTTTGACAGGTGTCTCTTATTGTAAAAAAAAATGCTCATTTGAAGTGCTGGAAACCTTTTCCTTTTATATATACTTTATAAGAGGCCAAAAGGTCCCATACATCTTATTTTTTAAAAAATTATACACGTATGCTTCGGACTTAAGGGAGAATTGGATGAAAATGTTTCACAGGTGGTATATGACCCCAGTGAAACTGGCAAAAATGAAGCAAATGTTGGAAATGTAAAGATAAGGAGGGAGGTTCTTTCCACATGTGGTGGCATTGCAAAGCAGCCATGAAATATTGGACAGAAATACATAAGGAAACTCAGAAAATTCTAGAAATAAATTTTAAGAAAAAGCCAGAGTATTATCTCTTGGGAATCACAGACTCAGACTTAACGTTAGATGAAAATACAGATAAATTGTTTATATATTTGACAACAGCAGCAAGAAGGGTCTTTGCCAGATTTTGGAAACTCGAAGGTAGTACGCCTGAAATAGAAGAATGGAAAATTAAAGTAAGGGAAATTAAAGATATGGACAAATTAACTTTTTTTTTGAAGAGGTACTCGGGCAACCCGATTAAAGAAACAAATTGGGAACTTTTCCAAAAATATGAAGAATTATGAAGAGAAAATATAAAACAAATAAGAGACAGTAATTTTTACTTATAAGAAATACAAGTAAAGTAAGCTTGAAATGGAAGTCAGACTTTTTACCCTTTTTTCTCTTTTTTTAAGGGGTTGGTTCCTTTTTGTTTTTCCTTCCCTGTTATTATATACTCAATTTTTTATATTTTATTTATTTATTTGTTTCAACTTTATTTATTTATTTATTTATTTATTTATTTATTCGATTTTGTATTCCGCTCCTCCCCACAGGCTCGGGGCGGATAACAACAATGTATATGGGTGTCATGTCACAGACATGCAGCCCTACAATAAAAAGCATAAAACACATTAAAAACACAATCCAACACATTACGAGGTGCAGGGTGACATACATAGGTTTCTTGAGGTATAATCCTTCTATGCCCAATTGAAGGCTAGTTCAAAGAGGGCGGTCTTACAGGCCCTTCTGAATGGTACTAGCTCAGAGATGGCTCGAGCATTGTCCGGCAGAGAGTTCCACAGCGCTGGAGCTGTTGCAGAAAAGGCTCTCTGTCTGGTCGCAGATAGGTGACAGGAGCGGACTGATGGTATCGTCAGCAGATTCTGTTCATCTGACCGCAGTGATCTCGGGGGTAAGTACGGGGTAAGGCGGTCCCTCAAGTACGCAGGCCCTAGGCCGTTTAAGGCCTTAAAGGTCAGTACCAACACCTTGAAGGCAATTCGGTTTCAATAGGAAGCCAGTGCAGCTGCCGAAGGATGGGCGTGATATGCTCCCTCACCGACGAGCCCGTCAGCAGCGGCGGCGGCATTCTGCACTAGCTTGAGTTTCCGATTGTCGACAAGGGAAGGCCAATGTAGAGGGCGTTACAGTAGTCCAGTCTCGAGATGACCGTCGCTTGGATTACCGCTGTCAGGTCGCTCCTGGACAGGTAGGGTGCCAGTTGCCTAGCCTGTCGTAGGTGAAAGAAGGACGCCCTGCTGACCGCAGAGACCTGGGACTCCATGGTCAGCAGGGAGTCCAACTGAACACCTAAGCTCTTAACCGAAGATGCCTAGGGCGGCAAACTTGTCTGTCGCCACTCCCATCCGGCTCGGGGCGACTTACAGCACTAGAATACAAGTAAATACAGGTAAACAGGCCCGGATTACCCATAAGGCCACCCTAGGCCATGGCCTCAGGCGGCGGATTTGGGGGGGGGCAGCAAATTCAACCCCCCCAAAAAAGTTTTTAAATTTTTTTAAAAATCAAAAAAAGTGCGCATGCACGCGTGGCGGAACGCACCTTTTTCCCCTCCTCTGCCCGCCCTCCTTCCTTCAATCAAGGGAGGAGGGCGGGGCGAGGAGGAGAAAGAGGCGCCCTCCCACTGTGCGCCTATGCGCGGCAGGCATCCCTCCGCCTCTTTCTCCTCCTCACCCCGCCCTCCTCCCTTGATTGAAGGAAGGAGGGCGGGGAGAGAAGGGGAAAGAGGCGCCTCCCGCCGCACGCGCATGCGCGGCAGGGGTCCCTCCGCCTCTTTCCCCTCCTCTACCCGCCCTCCTCCCTTGACTGAAGGTAGGGGGGTGGGGCGCAGAGGACGAGGCTGGCCTAGGGCGGCAAACGTCCTTAATCCGGGCCTGCAGGTAAAATCACATATACCGAACAGCACATCTAACCTAAAATACCATTAAAATAGAATATAAAAAATTGCATATATAAAACTAATCACATTCACAACTTATGACTGAAGCAAGTTACGCAGGCCTGTATTGTCTGCAGTATAGTACCCATGGGGTTAACAATCAAACGCCTGTTTGAACAGGAGAGTCTTGTTTTTTTAGTGTGTTATTACTATCTCTTATATTTCCAACAGTCATCTTGATTGTTCCCCCTCTTTCCATGTATTGAATAATATTTAAAAAATAAAAAAACTATTTGGAAAAAATATATAATTTTTATTCTAAAGAAAAAAATCTGTAGTGATACAACAAAAGAGGGGAAACATTTCATGAGTATAGAAAAGTGGGAAATAAAGTGAGAAATAAAGAAACAAAACTAATTTCTAAAAGAAGAAGAGAAAAAAAGAAAAGAAAAAAAAGAAAAGAAATCTAAAATATAGCAAGAATGGAACAGAAATTTGGTACTTCCTATCTTTGCCTCGAAGAATTATGATCTAAAGCAGTGATTTTCAACCTTTTTTGAGCCGCGGTACATTTTTTACATTTACAAAATCATGGGGCACACCACCAACCAAAATGACACTCTAACACAGTAATACATAGAGTTAATATGTTTTTAAATGTATTTATACACTCAGTGTGAAACCTGGACCTGTTTCGATGAACACAACATAGATATCCTGGCAGGAATGGCAGAAAGACACAAACTTCCCACACAGAACTCCCATAACCAAGAGAAAATACTATAAGAGTTTGGTGGGCATTGACCTTGGGTTTTGGAGTTGTAGTTCACCTATATTCAGAGAGCACTGTGGACTCAAACAATGTTGGATCAGGACCAAACTTGGCATGAATACTCAATATGCCCAAATGTGAACACAGATGGAGTTTGGGGAAAATAGACCTTGACATTTGGGAGTTACAGTTTCTGGGATTTATAGGTAACACACAATCAAAGAGCATCCTGAACTCTTGCAACAATGAAATTGAACCAAAGTTGGCATATTGAACTCTCATTACCAACAGAAATTACTGAAAGGGTTTGCTTGGGAATTGACCTTGAGTTTGGAAGTTGTAGTTCACCTCCATCCAGAGAGCACTGTGGGTAGGAGGGGGAAGAAAGGGTATTGGAGGTTCTAATTTCCCACGGCACACCTGATGATCGCTCACGGCACACTAGTATGCCATGGCACACTGGTTGGGAAACACTGATCTAAAGTAAAGATAAAAAAAGAGTTATTTATATAGTGCTATTTCTTTTAAAGTTTGAATTCAATCGTTCCGTGTGTTTCATATAATAGCTTCTTCTACTATTATTTCCAGATTTTCATTTTTCAAAAAACATTTCAGGGGTGTCCAGTCTGTTTTCTTTTTAGGATTTGGGGAGTGACATGAGATTTGATATGTTAATATGTCCATATTCATTATACACTTGATCTTAGCCAAAAGGCCGAGAAGCGATTCTATTAGATATTCATTATTCATTATATCTAATAGTCTTAGTACCCATATTGTTCTGGTTGGAGTGAAGCACCGGGAATGTGGCGCAGCTGGCTAAGTGTCAGCTGCGTAAGATCTCTCTGACCAGTAGGTCATGAGTTCGAGGCCTGCCCGGGTTGAGGTGGGTGCTCGACCTTTAAGTGTAGCCTGCTGTCGACCTTTGCAGCCCGAAAGACAGTTGCATCTGTCAAGCAGGAGATAAAGGTACCACATAAAGTGGGAAGGCAAATTTTGACTGAATTATGAGGCCATAAAAGAACTCCAGGAACGCTGAGGAATGCGGAAGGAACAAGGGACGCTGGGAATGCCGAGAGATGAGGAGTGCATCAGCTCCCCCTGGTGGCCAGAGTTTGCCTCTGTTCATCTATATGTGTGTATGTGGAAACGGCAGGGATTGTCTGCTAAGTATGGGTACCTGTAATCCGCTCTGAGCCCCTTTCGGGGTGAGAAGAGCGGAATATAAATAAAGTGTATTATTATTATTATTATTTCTTGTTTCCATAGTTTTGCATACGTTAGTCTTGCTGCTGTCATCACGTAGGTCAAAAGTTTGTCTTGGTTTTGATCTAAGTCAAACATACTTAATAAAAAGTATTCTGGTTTGTACATACTGTAAATCTTATTTTCAAAACTTGTTGTATTGTTTTATGAATATCCTTCCAGAAATCTCTAGCTTTTACACAGTTCCACCACATATGTAGAAAGGAACCGGTGTGTGCTTTGCATTTCCAGCATCTGCTGTCACTGTTTTTTGGGGGGTTTTGGTTTTTTTTGGAAATTAGACAATTTTTGTGGGGTTAAATACCACTGGTAAGACATTTTTATCCAGTTTTCTTTTAAGTCCATTGAATAAGTATATTTTAGTTTTTTGCTCCATATTTCCTTCCCCCCAAAAATCCCATACATCTTGCATTGTGTGCATCTTGTAATTTAGGAATGTGAACAATATATTGATGTTACACTGAAATATGTGGCTAGGTTACATTCTTTTCGTTTGGCGTTTAGGCAGAACTCAGGCCTGTTAATAGCTGCTTTGAAATCGTAAAACCCTGCATATCATGAATAGCAATGGTTTCTTACTACTATTTGGGAAACTTGGTAATACTTGCCATGAGACTAGTTTTGCATACATGGGAATTGTATGTGCCTGTGTCTGAAGTTCATTTTTTGTGTCTTCTGATTGATCTTTATGTTAATTTGATATTATTTTATCAAATAAGTCTGACTTGGCCACGGTGGTCCATGCTCTGGTTACATCCCGTATAGATTACTGCAACGCTCTCTACGTGGGGTTGCCTTTGAAGACTGTTCGGAAGCTGCAACTAGTCCAATGGACAGCAGCCAGGTTGATAACAGGAGCGCCATTCAGAGAGCGTACAACTCCCCTGTTGTGCCAGCTCCACTGGCTGCCAGTTTGCTACCGGGCACAATTCAAAGTGCTGGCTTTAGCCTTTAAAGCCCTAAATGGTTCGGGTCCAACTTACCTGTCCGAACGCATCTCTCCCTATGAACCATCGAGATGTTTAAGATCATCTGGAGAGGTCCTGCTCTCGGTCCCGCCTTTTCGCAGGCGCGACTGGCGGGGACGAGAGACAGGGCCTTTTCAGTGGTGGCTCCTCGGCTTTGGAACACCCTTCCTAAAGACATCAGATCGGCCCCCTCCCTCCTGACGTTTCGCAAGAAAGTCAAGTCCTGGTTATTTGAGCAGGCATTTGTTGATTTAATATAAAGCTTAATTGGATACAAGGAATGACGACGATGCGACGGAAAGTGATTTCAACATGACGCTGAGGCTGCAATTGTATGTTTTTAATTGTTAAATTGTTATTATATGGTTTTTTTCTGGGGGGGGGAGGGGTTGACTTGTTGCTGTGTTGTATTGAGGGCAGAGACTGCCTGTGTAAACCGTCCCGAGTCGCCTTCGGGCTGAGAGGGGCGGTATAGAAACGTGACAAATAAATAAATAATTGTTGATATATTTTGTCTGTACTTTATGTGGTTTCTGGCACTTTTGTGCTGTCTGTAAGCCACCCTGAGTCCCTCCAGAGAGATGGTGGTGGGATATAAATAAAGTATTATTATTATTTTACTGACACAAAAACACAGTATGTCACAGCAAACAAGATATATATGCTGGATTCACATAACAAAATCACAAGTCAAACACTTCCCAAGCGTCTAGGACTGTGTGATTTATTATTATTATTATTATTACTACTACTACTACTACATCCCGCTTTGCAGCAGCTGCAGAGCTGTTTGGGCTGGAAGTCAGCCTGAAGAAAACGGAAGTCCTCTACCAGCCCACACCACAGGAACAACACCATCATCCCCACGTCAGCATAGGCAAATCTGTGCTTAAGTCCGTTCAGCAGTTCACCTACCTGGGAAGCATCATCTCTTCAGATGCCAAGATTGACAAAGAGATAGATCACAGATTATCAAAGGCATAGAGAGCATTCGGAAGGCTTCACAAAAGAGTCTGGAGCAACAAGCACCTGAGGCAAAGCACCAAAATCAGTGTGTACAGAGCTATCATACTGTCTATTTTCCTACATGGGTCTGAAACATGGGCCACCTATCGCCAACACCTATGACTCCTCGAACGCTTTCATCAACACTGTCTTTGCTCAATCCTAAATGTACACTGGACTGACTATATGACGAATGTTGCTGTCCTTGAGCAAGCAGGGGTCACCAGCATTGAGGCCATGCTAATGAGAACACAGCTGCGCTGGGCAGGGCACATCTCTAGGATGGAGGACCACCACCTCCCAAAGATGATACTCTAAGGTGAACTCGCCATGGGTCAACGCAAGAGAGGCACCCCCCAAAAGAGATATAAGGACTCCCTAAAACAACATCTCAGGCTCGGCCAGATTGATCACCAACAATGGTCCATCCTGGCCTCAAATCGGGAGGCATGGAGACGCACTATCCACAATGCTGCGGCCTCTATCGAGAAGACACGCCAAATGGGTCTCAAAAGAACTGCAACTTGGAAACAACATCACCCAAGGAGACTTTCTGCTGTGCTTTCTGTAACTGAACTTGCCTTTCTCAGATTGGCCTTTTTAGTCATCAATGTGCTAGTAAAAAGCGTGGGATGAGTCCTTCCTAAGAATCTTCGTTTGCGAAGTAATGCCGAGACTACTACTACTACTACTACTACTACTACTACTACTACTACTACTAGAGTCAGACGTGACTGGACTTACCTTTAAGATCCATCAAAATAATTGGCTTTGGTTTCCAAATAAGCACACACTTGCACATTTACATTTGTAAATTTCATTGGCCAGGAATATAATTTGCCCCGTGAATGCTTCTTTTGTGCTCTTTAGAACAATCCCATGTTCCCATGAATTAGCAGGAGCGAGGCTTATGAGGCTCATATGTGAAAAGGGCCTTATTCATTGCACTCTCTGTGTATGTAGCGTGGGTGGGCCCTATTCCCGCAGACGTTTCTCTGTGCACTTTGTTTTGTGCGTCTTTTCCATGACGAATGCGCTTGGTAATGTTGTACCCAAAGGCCTCTGGCTCCAACATCCGGTGCCCACTTGCAGTTTCTGCTGAAGACTCAAGGGCCACATCTGCACTGACCATTCAATGCCATTCAGAGCTATGGTAGCTTCAAACTGCACAACGAACACACACAGAGGAAAGTCCATCAGGCACATCAGTGATCTGTGGTTTCTGCTATCGCTATCCAAGACTCAAACTGGTTCTAGGTTGTCCTATGCAATCCTCTGCACAGTGAAACCACTTTATTAGTATAATGCAGGCATGGGCAAACTTTGACCCTCCGGGTGTTTTGGGCGTCAACTCCCACAATTACGTTATACGTTTCTCCCTGTTGGAATAAGTTATGATCCAGTCAAGAGATCTCTTTGCTGTTCTTCTAGAGTGCAAGGCAGCTAATTGGAGATAGAGAATATGTTTATTATATCTATTATATCATTTTCTGTACAAGTTAGTAAAGCTTTAAACCAGTGTTTCTCAACCTGGGGCTCGGGATGCCTGGGGGTGTCAGAGGAGTCACTAAAAACCATCAGAAAACACAGTATTTTCTGTTGGTCATGGGGATTCCGTGTGGGAAGTTTGGCCCAATTCTATCATTGGTGGGATACAGAATGCCCTTTGATTGCAGGTGAAATATAAATCCCAACAACTACAAATCCCAAATGTCAAGGTCTATTTCCCCCAAACTCCACCAGTGTTCACATTTGGGCATATTGAGTATTTGTGCCAGACTTGGTCCAGATCCATCATTGTTTGAGTCCACAGTGCTCTCTGGATGTAGGTGAACTACAACTCCAAAACTCAAGGTCAATGCCTATCAGACGCTTCCAGTATTTTCTGTTGGTCATGGGAGTTCTGTGTGCCAAGTTTCATTCAATTCCATCGTTGGTTGAGTTCAGAATGCTCTTTGATTGTAGGTGAACTATAAATCCCATCAACTACAACTCCTAAACAACAAAATAAACCCCCTTTCTCAACCCACCAGTATCAAAATTTGGGTGTATCGGGTATTTGTGCCAAATTTGGTCCAGTGAATGAAAATACATCCTGCATATCAGATATTTACATGAAGATTCATAACAGTAACACTTTCCCAATTATTATTATTATCATCATCTTTATTTCTACCCACGCTTCTCCCACGAGGAGAAGTAGCAACATGAAGTAGCAACAAAAATCATGTTATGGTTGGGGGTCACCACAACATGAGGAACTGTATTAAGGGGTCACGGCATTAGGAAGGTTGGGAAGTACTGCTTTAAACCTTTCCAAAAGGTGTAATTATTGCTCCTGATCCTAAAAAGCACTTCTTCTGAGTCGTACCTTCACAAACACAAGGAATAAATGTTTGGGGACACGGGGAGGGGGGAGCTATTAACGTGATTGAGGGATCATCAGGGCCAGGAGGGCAGAAAATGGTTTGGGGAGGAGACAACCAAAGTGCCATCTGTCACAGTCGTCCTGTCTGGGTTTTTGTAAGTTGGCCTAACAAGGAAAAGGAAAGAAAGCCGGGAAACTGGCACCTTGCGGGTTATGTTACAGTGCCGTAAATTTTCTCCCTCTCTCCTTGGACAGTTCGGCAGACAATTGGGGACTCTGGCGCCATTTCAGCCTGAACCCGTCTCCCTTGGGAGACATGCATCTCCTGCACTCTCTCTGCTTCCAGAAGAGACAGATGTGACACAAGGGTCCCCTCCCCATCTCACCCCATTTGAGATACAGACACCAGCTTGTTGTCTCACGGCAATCCCATTATTTAAGCCTCTGGAAACTTACCTTATTTTCAATAGTGTTATGGTACCACATTGAAGATGAATGTTTTCACAGTGATGATGATGATCTCTCCTGACTCTTCTCTTCTCCTCCTCCTTTCTTCTTCTTCCTCTTTTCCTTCTTCCTCTTTGCTGCCTCTTCTTCCTATTCTTCCTCCTCTCCTCCCAATCTCTTCTTCCTTCCTGACCTTCTCTTCATTTCTTCTTCCTCTTCCTTTTTCATCTTCTTCTCCTTCTTCTTGCTCTCCTTCTTCCTCTTTGCCTCCTCTCATCCTACTTCCTTTCCTTTCGCCTCTTCTTCTCCTGCCTCTTTGTCACCTTGTCTTCTTCCTCTCCTCCTCCTGCCACCGTGTCCCTCTCCGCACTCCTCCTCCTCACCCTCTCTCCCATTCTCTTCCTTCTTCCTGACCTCCTCTTCCTCTCCTCTTCCTCTCCTCTTCCTTCTCCTCCTTTCTCTTCTTTTCCTTTTATTCCTCTTTGCCTCCTCCTCGCATCCTCTGTCTTCTTCCTGACCTCCTTCTCTTCCTTCGTCCTTCCTCTCCTCTTCCTTCTCCTCCTTCATTTTCTTTTCCTTCTTCTTCCTCTTTGCCTGCTCGTCCCATCTTCTTTCTTCCTCCTGACCTCCTTCTCTTCCTTTCTTCTTCCTCTCCACCTCTTTCTCCTTTTTCATCTTCTTCTCCTTCTTCTTGCTCTCCTTCTTCCTCTTTGCCTCCTCTCGTCCTCTTTCTTCCTTTCCTTCTGCCTCTTCTTCCCCTCCCTCTTTGTCGCCTTGTCTTCTTCTTCCTCCTCTCCTCCTCCTTTCTCTTCTTCCCCTTTTTCTTCCTCTTGGCCTCCTCCTTCCATCCTTTCTTCTTCTCCTCCTATTTATATCCCACTCTCCTCTCTCAAAGGAGACTCAAAGCCACTCACAACACTAAAACCGTTCACTTACGTAGTCACTGTCTTACACAATCAGTTCCTCAGCTTTCACGCGGATCAAAGCATCTTCTCTATTTGCCTCCATTTGTATCTATTTCGAGCATGAGTTGACCATTGTACTGATGTTCGTCTCACATTATACGCCATGAGGAATTAATCAGATCATCGGGTGAGAGGGCGACCAAGAGGTCTTGTCTATGCCCACCATGTTGCCCTGGTGTTGCTCCAGTGCTCCTCTGTTCTGTGCATCAAGTGGCCTGCAAAGCGATGTTTGAGTTGGGCCGCGTGGCATAGAAAATCTTTCACTTTTGATATTTCCCGAACATCCTTGTTGTGCAGTCCTCATTCTCTCTGCATTCGGAGAGACATCCCAATGAGCATGTGCAACCCATAGTTGTTCTGAGAGAGCCTTCGCCATTGTCTATGTCTCTGCACCATAGCATAGGGCAGGTAGCCGAACAATTGAGCTCATAGAGACGTACGTCTAATTGAGTCCGCAGCGACTTTAATGGGATCGTAAGCGGCCCATCCTGCTTTCCTGCGCCTGTTTCCTGCGCCTGGTTTTAGTTAATGTGCCTGTTAGTTCATGAACAGGCGCAGGAACTAAAACCAATACAAATTGAAACTGATTTTTCCAAGCTGCGAATGAAACTGCCCCAGGGGGCAAAGATTACCAGCACTGTACCAGCCTTCCTCTAAATCTGGTGGAATCACTGTCTCTGGGGTTTTTTAAAAACTGAGGCTGGATGGGCATCTGTCAGGAGGGCTTGGATTGTGTCTTCCTGCCTGGCAAATGGGGTTACACTGTATGACCCCCCAACTGTAGGATTCTATCATTCTACAGGCCATGCATTGCCTGTAGAGTTTGCATTGCACCCACCACCCTTTTCCAGACTCTCCTGCTTTCCTTGCTTTGGGGCCTTTGCTGTCCCGACGCGGGGGAGACAGTGTTGGCTGGCCAAAGGCTCTGTTTGCACGGAGAGTCCCTCCGGGGCAGCTTCATCCTCTGGAAAGCACAGCGTTGGTGTGTCAAACCATGTGACAGTGTGTCAGGCAAGGCCACTGTACAATGGGGGCCTTTGTTGTGTCAACTGCGACAGGCACAGCGCTCCGAAGCCACGCTTTGCCCCGACAAGGTGCTCTCTGTGCACTTGCAAGAGGGTCGCACCAATGGATGTCATGCAGGGCTGTTCCAGACAATTCCCCCGGGCTCAATTTTGCCACTACCCTTAAAGAAGCTTACAGTTGGAAGTCCATCCAGTCCACACCCCCTTTTGCTAGAGAGGGAAACAAACAAAGCCCCCTCAAGAGATGGCCATCCAGCCTCTGTTTAAAACCCTCCAGAGATTCATCTAGACACCCAAGCAGCCTATATTCCACTAGTGTTGTAAGGGATCCCCAAAGGTCTTCCAGCTCAACCCCTTCTGCCATACAGGGGTGCACAATCAAAACCTTCCTGAGAGATGGTGTGGTGAACTCATATTTATTTGTTACAGATTTAAAATCTGTTTGATGCTTATATATATGTATATTGTAAGGGTAGAACTTAGCTAACCTTAAAAGGTTAACAGGAATATTAGCGGACAGAACCTCCAGGGAGTTCCCGTTACCATGGAAACAGGAGGCGGAGCCTGTGGTTGGCTCTGGAATCTTGAGATTCAAATTATGTCAGTTGGTGGTTCATTGCGAAGTTAATCTCCATAGTTAGTATATTGTAACCTTAAGAAAAGTGCCTCTGAGTAGATATTGTAACCACCCAAGCTCTTGAACTCTGGAAACCTCTATGTTTAAACCTCTGTTTGAATAAATTTTATAGTTCTTTGATTAAAACATCTCTTTTAGTGAGTCTTTCTCCCACAAGCCTTGAAAACAACCCTGTCCTAGTGGGTAGCCAAGCACAGTAAATTATATGGTGGCAGCAAGCGAAAAATTAAAAGAGTCCTTACATATTGTGGTGCCATTGCTAGGACATTCTGCCCTGTCACAGCCCTGAGTTCGAATCCTCACATTCTCTCCACACTTAAAACACAGATTCGAATTCAGATCCTCACAAAGTTTGAGCCTTCACATAATTGGTGGCAGTGGATACAAAGGAAAACTTTATAGATCAAAAGATAAGATCTTTACATTATTGGCTGTAGTTAGAGCCTTTACAAATTGGTGGCAGCAGTCATGATAGTCAACCCTGTCACAGTTTTCGGATCGAAATTAATTTCTTTACAATTTGGTGGCAGCGGTGGGATTCTAAGGGACATTCAGTCTCCACTTAAAGACCTCTGAAAAAGGAGACTGCAGGTACACTCTAAAATTGACACTGCTCAGTGCTATGGAGTCCTGAGAGTTGTAGTGTTGTGTGATTTCAGAATCTGCAAGAATCGTGGGTTCAGGGGCCTGTCATGTCTAGCTTCCCAGAACGCCAAATGAACGCAAAATCTGAGGTTTATTCTCAATGGACAGAAAGGATGTCAGCAGTAAAAGCACTCCAAAGAACTGGGATATCGCAATTACAAACTCAGAGCATATTTATTTAATTTGGCAGCTATTCAAGAAACCTGTGCAAGCTCCAAATTGGCTTAGAAGGCGTCCAGCTAGGATCCACTCCGTAATGGGTCTGGGATTCTCTCAAACATCATCGCCGATTGATTCTTGCTTTTGGGGGGGGGGGGGACTTTAATAAACGTTCATTGGTTTATGTTGAAGTGTCTGACTATTTATTGATCTTCACCTGAAAGGGGTGCAATGCAGTTTTGCAGTCAATAATGGGCTTAATGTCCTGGCTCCAGTGGATACAATGGAGTTTATCCAGGCCTGGTCAAACTTGGCCCCTCCAGGTGTTTTGGAATTAAACTCCCACAATTCCTAACAGCTGACAATTCCTAACAGCCCATGTTTGGGTTAGTCCAAGATAAGCACCTTTTGAGTGCTGGACAGCTGGCAGGCCAACAAAGGCAGATGCTATTTTAGTTTAAATTAATAGAAGCAGAGTAGCCAATTGGAGGGAAGGAAGAGAGAGTCCTAATGTATTCTGGAATACTAAGTTTCATCGTAGCACCTTGTTTTAAGGATATAGAGAAGTTGGGGCAGGTTCAGAGAAAGACAAGAAGGATGATAAGAAGGATGAAGACCAAAACATATGGAGCTTCTTTCTGAGGGTGATTTAGCTGGAGCAGGGGTTGGACTAGATGCAGGGGCGGTCTAAGGTTATTTTATATGGTAAGCAAACATTACTTTGGCGCCCCCCTTTGTCTCCGCCCCCTTTCTCTTTGTCTCCACCCCCTTGTTTTAAGCCTGCCCAAAACATTGCATCACGTGATGTGTTTACAGGCTTCTGCGCCTGCAGGAGCCCAACTGCATCACGTGATGTGTTTGGGCTCCGCCCCTGCGCCTGCCCAGAAGCTCTTGCAGGTGCAGAAGCCGAAGCCTGAAACCACGTCACGTCAGCACTCCGTCCGTATTCGGCACGCAGGGGGTGGAGGCAAAGGGAGAGGTTAAGCCTTTCCCTTTGCCTCCGCCCCCTGCGTGCCGAATATGGACGGAGTGCTGACGTGACATGTTTACAGGCTTCGGCTTCAGCGCCTGCAGGAGCTTCTGGGCATGCGCAGTGGCTCCGGAGCGCAACTTCAGCTCCGGAGCCACTATGCATGCGCGAAAATCTCTGCACATGCCCAGAAGCTCCTGCAGGTGCAGAAGCCGGCCTGAAACCACGTCACGTCAGCACTCCGTCCGTATTCGCACCGGGGGGGTGGAGGCAAAGGGAGAGGTTAAGCCTTTCCCTTGCCTCCGCCCTGCGTGCCGAATACGGACGGAGTGCTGACGTGACATGTTTACAGGCTTCGGCTTCAGTGCCTGCAGGAGCTTCTGGGCATGCGCAGTGGCTCCGAAGCTCAACTTCAGCTCCGGAGCCTCTACGCATGTGCGAAAATCTCTGCGCATGCCCAGAAACTCCTGCAAGCCAGGCGCTGAAGCCAACGCAGCAGCAGGGAGGTTTGCTATGGTGGCCCGGCCGGCGTGGCGGCGCCCTTCCCAGAAGTTGGTGCCCTAAGCGGCAGCTTACTTCGCATATACGTCAGACCGCCCCTGACTAGATGCCCCCTGGAGAACCCCTTCCAAAGCCATAATTCTTTGATTTCTTGGAAGGGAGCAAGAAATGGTCAAGGTTTAAAACTCTAAAACTATGAGGGTTATAATCTCACTTTCTGCTTTGGCTCGGAGCCGTTGAAGGACCTTCACTCTCCATAAATTGGATTGATAGAAACATAGAGTTGGAAGGGACCCCCTGAGCCATCCAACGTCATTACTGAGTCCCCCTTCGGCGGGAGAAGGGCAGGGTATAAATATAGGAAATAAATAAATAAATCTACCGCACAGGAATATACAAGCCCTCCCGACAGATGGCCATCCAGCCTCTTCTTTAAAAACTTCCATAAGAGGAGCCTCTTTCCTGTTTCTTTTTCCAGTTGCCCTCAAGAGAAGTCCTTAAACTGTGAGCGGTGACGTCACAACAGTAAACAGACACACAGCAAGGGCATCCAAGTTACCTACACAACCAGAACTGTCTGAATATGTTAAATGCTGGATTGCTAGAGAGAGAGCTAGATAAGGCTTGGCTTCCCCTTGGCTCAGATAGCGAGAGGCAAGCATTCCTGGTCTGTTCAAGTCAGAGAAGGGGGAGAAAAGGGGGAAAGGGAGGACAAGTTGGTAGTTTCTGCTGACACTAAGCAGGCCGGCTGAGCAACACAGAGCAGCGGATCCAGGCAAGGGCTAGTGAAGGGCAAGCAACGCCTTGAGCACATTTTCCTCTGCAAGGAAGGAATAGCAGCCAGTCCTGGACATCCAGGAGGACTGGTTCAGGGCCTATGGTCATTGCTCAAGGCTGGATTAAGGTGGCCAAGGCCGTAGCCAGGATTTTGATTTGGAGGGGGGGCTGAGTTTGATGGGGAGGGCTGAGTCTGAGTAAGAGAGGATCTACCCTAGCAACCCTTTTGTATCATTACCCCGATACCCCCATGCATATGGGATATATTGAGCATAGTGATCAGATCATGATATGAATACACATAACAGTTTAAATAATGTACCAGTAAGGCCTTCTCACGGGCCACCCTGAGAATTGGGGGGGCTGAGCCCCTCCAGCCCCACCGTGGCTACATGTCTGGCTGGGGCCCAAAAGCAGGCTGAAGTAGAATCATAGGGTTGGAAGAGACCTTATGGGTCATCCAGTGCAACCCCATTCTGCCAAGAAGCAGGAAAATTGCATTCAAAACACCCCCGACAGATGGCCATCCAGGCTCTCTTTAAAAGCTTCCAAAGAAGGAGCCTCCACCACACTCCTGGGCAGAGAGTTCCAATGCTGAACGGCTCTCACAGTCAGGAAGGTCTTCCTAATGTTCAGGTGGAATCTCTATTCTTGTATTTTGAAGCCATTGTTCCACGTCCTAGTCTCCAGGGCAGCAGAAACAAGCTTGCTCCCTCCTTCCTAGGACTTCCTCTCACATACTTATACGTGGCTATCATGTCTCCTCCCAGCCTTCTCTTCTTCAGGCTAAACAAGCCCAGCTCTTTAAGTCGCTCCTCATAGGGCTTGTTCTCCAGACCTTTGATAATGTTAGTCGCCCTTCTCTGGACACATTTCAGCTTGGCAATATCTCTTTTGAATTGTTGTGCCCAGAATTAGACACAATATTCCAGGTGTATGGTCTAACCAAGTCAGAATAGAGCATGGGTAGCATGACTTCCCTGGATCTAGGCACTAGACTCCTACTAATGTAGGCCAAAATCCCATTGGCTTTTTTTGTCACCTTATTACATTGTTGGCTCATGTTTAACTTGTTGTCCATGAGGACCCCAAGATCTTTTTCATACGTATTGCTCTCGAGTCATGCGTCCCCCATTCTGTATCTTTGCATTTCATTTTTTTCTGCCTAAAAAAAAAGAAATGCAAAGATAAAGAATGGGGGCTGCAAGGGAGTGTCAGAGGAGTTGAAGTCAAACATGAATTTAGGATCTGGCTGGGCCACTCATCAGAGTCACCAAAGACCCAATTTTCTGTTGGTCATGAGGTTCTGTATGGGAAGTTTGGCCCAGTTCTATTGTTGGTGGTTTCAGAATGCTCTTTGGTTGTAGGTGAACTATAAATCCCAGCAACTACAACCCCCAAATGTCAAGGTCTATTTTCCCCAACCTCCACCAGTGTTCATATTTGGGCATATTGAGTATCCCTACCAAGTTTGGTCCAGATCCATCATTGTTTCAGTCCACAGTGCTCTCTGGATGTAGGTGAACTACAATGCCAAAACACAAGGCCAATGCCCACCAATGGTCAATTTCAGTATTTTCTGTTGGTCATAGGAGTTCTGTGTGCCAGGTTTGGGCCAATTCCATTGTTGGTGGGGTTCAGAATGCTCTTTGGTTGTTGGTGAACTATAAATCCCAGCAACTGCAACTCCCAAATGGCAAAATCAATCCCTCACCCAACCCCACCAGTATTCAAATTTGAGTGTATTGGGTATTTGTTCCAAATTTGGTCCAGTGAAGAAAAATACATCCTGTATATCAGATATTTACATTACGATTCATAACAGTAGCAAAACTAAAGTACCCAAAAAAAGTTTGGTGTCACCACAACATGAGAAACTGTATTAATGGAGTGTACTGATACATGATGGGTGGACCTGGTTTGGAAACAGTCTGTGGGAAAGGGATCTAGGAGTCATCAACAGACCCTAAGCTGAAGTGGACATGAGTCATCAGTGTGATGCAGTAGCTTAAAAAGCCGATCTTGTCTACCTCAAGGGAAGTCATGGTCTCCATCTCTTCTTCTGTTTTAGTCAGACTTCATATGGAAAAAAAAACTACAGTATATCCATTACTATGGGGGCGCGGGGGCGCAGCAGGTTAAACCGCTAAGCCGTAGGCGTAGAACTTGCTGACCGGAAGGTCAATGGTTCAAATCTGCAGGACAGGGTGAGCTCCTGCTGTTAGCCCCAGCTTCTGCCAACCTAGCAGTTCAAAAACATGCAAATGTGTGAAGATCAATAGGTACTGCTTTGACGGGAAGGTAATGGTGTTCCATGCAGTCATGCCAGCCGCATGACCTTGGAGGTGTCTACGGATAATGCCAGCTCTTCGGCTTAGAAATGGAGATGAGCACCAATCCCCAGAGTCGGACACAACTGGGCTCAATGTCAGGAGAAAACCTTTACTTTTACCTTTACCTATATCCATCTCTGCAGAACTTACTGACCAGAAGGATGGTGGTTCAAATCCGTGGGATGAGGTGAGCTCACGTTGTTAGCTCCAGCTTCTGCCAACCTAGCAGTTCGCAAACATACAAATGTGAGTAGATTTGGCACTCCATGCGCTCCATGCAGTCATGCCGGCCACATGACCTACGAGGTGTCTATGGACAACGCCGGCTCTTCGGTTTAGCAATTGAGATGAGCCCCACCTCCTGGAATCTGACATCACTAGGCTTAATGTCAAGGGGAAATCCATATCCCATGGAGGAGGCAACAAGCGTGTTTTCTGTTCCTCTGGAGACTAGGACACAATGGAGCCATGGATTCAAATTTCAGGATGTGCCTTCAAGTCACTCTTTAACTTATATTCAGACCATGAAAGGCCTGTGTGTGTTTGATGTGTCTCTTTTCGCTGCATTCATTGAAAAAGGCGGCACTCAAGATACGACCTACAACAGTTTGAAAAAGACATAGTTAATAAATCAATACACCTAATGCAATAGTTTAGAAGAGTAATGACAACAACAGTAACAAGTGTCATTTAAAGTATTCACCAAGTTTCGAAATAATAAACACACCCACAAACATGCAGTATAGCAGAGGCCAAACAATCCTGTCTGGACATGACATAACGATAGCAGCAACCACAACAAGAGCAAATTATAGATTAACCACACCAATCCTGAACACATCCAGACTTGAGTTGGACTTTGCTCCAGACAGGGGCGCAGCGCCGGACTGAAAACTAAAAGGTTTTTTTTTACATAATCCAGTTGTTAAAAGAGCAACTCCACGTACTACATAAGCTTCTACTAAACCTAAAAGCCGAACTATACAAAAATTAGCTCCGACTTCTTCATCAATGGCAAATGTATATTAATTAGCAATAACACACTTGCTGCAATATGTGATGCACAAGGCATGTCACCAGCATATGAATGATCAGATGGATCAGAGAACTTTGAGTTCCTCTGCATCTTGATAGAACACCTCCCTGGAAACCTGGATTAGACTACAATGGTTCCCAACCTGTGTTCCGTGGAATACCAGTGGTCCCCAAGAACAAATATTTGGACCACATCCTCACCATTACTACACAGTTGCAGCGAGAGCGACTGGTCTCGCAAAACCCTCTTAGAGTACCAAGGCTTATTAAATATGATTTTCTGTGAGCGGGCAAATAATGACTACTGGGTGGCATATGTTCTGTACCAGAAACTAAAGCTGATGTGGTCTATCCAATGCAATTTTCTGAATCAGCACCAAAAAACCAAACTGAATATAAAGTTGACCAAAAACTGATTTGTTACCATTTTGGTACTAATGTTGAACAGTGGTCCCTGGTCAAAGAAAGGTTGGGAATCACTGCATTAATATGTACCCACCAGGGCCGGACTAAGGTAATTTTAAATGGTACGCAAACATTCTTTTGGCGGCCCTTCGCTCTCTGGCCTCGCGCCGGGTGCGAATGCGCACCGGTGTGCACATGCGCAGGGCCAGCTAGTTCCGCGCATGTGCCTTAGTTGCAGCGCAACTCTAGCTGGACCGAGACACCAATCGTCCTAAGCGAGGCCGAAAAGGATGAACTTTTTGCAGCCGGTTCAGGACCTGACAGCCTTCTTAGTAGCAGGTGGGAAGGAGTGACATTACTTCATGTTGCCTTTTTACAAATCCCCACAAATGTGATAAGGTGGATAGACACTGAATGGTTCAACAGTGAAATAGACTGTTTTGGAGTCCAGTGAAGTCTCCTTTTCTGTAGGTTTTGAAACAGAGGCTGGGTGGCCATCTGTCGGGAGGGCTTTGATTGTGCTTTACCTGTATGGCACCTGAGACAAAGCACCAAAATCAGTGTGTACAGAGCTATCGTACTGTCTATTCTCCTCTATGGGTTTGAAACATGGGTCACCTATCGCCAACACCTATGACTCCTCGAACACTTTCATCAGCGCTGTCTTCGCACAATCCTAAATGTACACTGGACGTTCTATGTGACTAATGTTGCTGTCCTTGAGCAAGCACGGATCACCAGCATTGAGGCCATGCTATTGAGAGCACAGCTGCGCTGGGCAGGGCACATCTCTAGGATGGAGGACCACTGCCTTCCAAAGATACTACTCTATGGTGATCTTGCCACGGGCCAGCGCAAGAGAGGCGTCCCCAAAAAGAGATATAAGGACTCCCTGAAACAACATCTCAGGCTCGGCCAGATTGATCACCAACAATAGTCCATCCTGGCCTCACATTGGGAGGCATGGAGATGCACTATCCACAATGCTGCGGCCTCTTTCGAGAAGACACGCTGAATGGGTCTCGAAGAGAAACGACAACGCAGAAAGAACCGCAACTTGGACACAACATCACCCAAGGAGACTTTCTGCTGTGCTTTCTGCAACCGAACTTGCCTATCTCAGATTGGCCTTTTTAGTCATCAACGCGCTTGTAAAAAGCATGGGATGAGTCCTTCCTAAGGATTTTCGTTCACGAAGTAATGCCGAGAGAGACCTGTATGGCAGAATGGGGCTGGACTGGATGGCCCTTGGGATCTCTCCCAGCTCTACAGTGCTATGACCCAAGATGGTGCATTGTCCCCACTCTGTTTCCATGCCTTGCACATTCGTGCTCCATGCCCATCATTCCCGCAATGACCCAGAGGGTGCTGGACTCCGGCCATGCAGCTGCTGCCTTGGGATCTAATTAACGATAATCTCCAAATTGGATTTAGGCTGGAAATGGGGCGGTGGGCAGCTGCGCGGACACCGAAAGGCCAGGGAGGGATGGTGTCGGTTTCTGCCCGCGGGCCGGATGCTGGCGCTGGGCCTGAGTGGGCTGCATCCATTTATAGGTATCTATCTGGATGCATTCTGCTCCGCACAGGCCCTCACGCTCCCCTTGAACGCCAGCCAGCTTCAAAGGCACCTTGTCTGCAGCCTTCTCCCTCCCGGAGTCTTCATTTCAAAGGCCCCGCTGGCAGCAAAGAAGCCGGGAAAAGAAAACAACAGAGAGGGATTCTTGAGCTGCGATCTCTCTCATATGGGATGCTTCTCAGGTTTATTCTGGAATGCCATCTGCCTCCAAAGACCTTTCCATGCCGCATCCATGGAAATCCTAAACACAATGGGGTTGCCAACTGACCAGGGGGGGAAACGCAACCTCTCATTATCACACCCACTCTCGCTAGTCTCTTATTATCACAAATATATACCAGCTTGCTGATAAATGGCATCTATGACAGTGTTTCTCAACCTTCCTAATGCCGCAACCCCTTACCAGGGCCGGTTCATCCATTAGGCGGACTACGCAGGCGCGTAGGGCGACGTCACCTGGGAGGGCCGTCGCCATCTGGGAGGGGCGCCGCTGCGCTGGATCTGCCCCGCCGTTGCGCCAGCCAGGCCTCCGCAGCCAGCTCCGTGGCCTACGCCACGCCATTGCGCCGCCACACCGGGCCTTTGTTAGGCCAGCCGCGCCTCCGCATGCTCAGAAGCTTCTACAGCTGCTACAGCGCCTGTAGGAGCTTCTGCGCATGCGTGAAAAGCTCTGCGCATGCGTACTGGCTCCAGAGCACACCTCCCGCTTTGGAGCCAGTGCGCATGTGCACAGTTTCGCGCATGCGCACTGGGCTCCAAAGCAGGAGGCGCGCTCTGGAACCAGTGCGCGTGCGCACAGATTGGCGCATGCGCACTGGGCTCCCCTTCGGAGCAACTGGGGGGGGGTGCAAAATTTTTTCGCGTACCCCCCGGGAACAGGTCGGTCCGCCCCTGCCCCTTACTACAGTTCCTCATGTTGTGGTGACCTTCAACCATAAAATTATTTTCGTTGCTACCAATTTGGGTTCGCCCAAGGAGACTTATGGAATCCAATAGGTTCCTGAATGCTCTAAGAGATCTGGAGCCTGCCAGCGACTTGATCGAGGTGCAAGTGGACACATGGAACACCAGGTTGTCCAGCGCACTCGACAAGATCGCCCCCAGACGAGGCCGAATCCAGCAAAGACGGAGATCTTGTGGTTGGGTCGTCCGGAAAGTGGGGCAATCCAGCTGCCTACCCTGGATGGCGAGGCATTACACCCATCACTTTTAGTTAAGAGTCTTGGAGTCCTCTTGGACCCTTTGCTGGCAATGGAGGCTCAGGCCTCTGCGGCCAGCAAATCCGCGTTTTTCCATCTGCGGCAGGCTAGGCGGCTGGCGCCCTATCTGACCAGAGACGACCTGGCCACAGTGATCCAAGCCACGGTCATCTCAAGACTAGACTACTGTAATGCTCTCTACATTGGCCTACCCTTGTCCGTGATACGGAAACGTAAGCTCGTCCAGAATGCTACCGCTCGACTTCTCACAGGGGCTCTTGTGAGATGTCATATAACAGGGCTGCCCAACTGGCGGCCCGTGGGCTGTATACGGCCCCCCAGCCCTTTCCCTGCGCCCCCCTAAGCTTTTTAATAAAAAATAAAAATAGATTTTTTAAAAAAAAAATCCAAAAAAAGAAATGCACATGCGCGCAGTTTTGCCCACTTTGGGAGGGCGGGGGGAGCCCCCCGTGGCTCCTCCCTCTCTCCCAAAGCGTCACACCAGCCTCGGAAGCTTCAGAGGCTGTTGTGATGCTTTGGGCGAGGGGGCGGAGCTGCGGAAGCCTCCTTGCGACTTCGCTCTCTCCCCCAAAGCGTCACACCAGCTGTTGTGATGCTTTGGGCAAGGGGGCGGAGCCGCGGAAGCCTCCTCGCAGCTTCGCCCTCTCCCCCAAAGCATCACAACAGCTGTTGTGACACTTTGGGGGAGGGGGCGGAGCCGTGGAAGGCTCCCTGTGGCTCCTCCTTCTCTCCCAAAGCGTCACAACAGCCTCGGAAGCGGGCAAAATCAGTGAGGGATCACATTTCCCCCATTCTTAAAGAACTTCACTGGCTGCCCCTAGAGCTCAGAGCCCTTTACAAACTCCTGGTGCTCACCTTTAAAGCCCGGCACAACATTGGGCCTTCCTATCTGAGTGACCGGCTGACGGCCCAATGCAGCGAGAGGCCAGCACGCTCCATCAACGGTGACCGCCTGACTACCCCTGGAGTGCGGGAGGCTAGACTGGCGGAAACTCGGCGGAGAGCCTTCTCCGTCGCCCGGCCCTTCGACTTGGAACTCACTGCCGCCCACCCTCAGAGCCTCTCCGACTCTATCCGGATTCCGGCCAGCCTTGAAGACCTGGCTCTTCCGCCTAGCGTTCGGGACTGGCTCGGTACCCTGGACTACCTGAGCCACCCCTCCTGTTCATATTCCATGTTTTTAAACTGTTGTACATTGTTCACCCTAGGGTTTTAACTGTTGTAAGTCGCCCGGAGCACCGCCGGTGGAGGGCGACTCACAAATATTAAAGTATTATTATTATTATTATTATTATGCTTTGGGAGAGGGGGCGGAGCTGCGTGGCCGGGGGCGTGGCCGAGTGGCCCCCAGGTGATCACTCACTAGAAGTCCGGCCTTTGGGCTGGCAGAAGTTGGACAGCCCTGTCATATAACACCTATCTTGCAGCAGCTTCACTGGTTACCGATAGAGCACCAGATCACCTTCAAGGTGATGGTACTAACCTTCAAGGCCTTATATGGTCTAGGGCCGGCGTATTTGAGGGACCGTCTCACCCCCTACCAACCCCGGAGATCACTTCGTTCTGAAGACTTGAATTTGCTGGAGGCTCCCAGTTTTAAAATCATCCGCCTAGCGTCGACTAGACGCAGAGCCTTTTCCGCTGTGGCTCCATCGTGATGGAATGCTTTGCCAGTTGAAGTTCGGGCCCTGCGGGATCTCCTGCCCTTCCGCAGGGCTTGCAAAACCCATTTATTCCGCCTGGCATTTGAATGTGGTTTTTAACTTTAAAATTGCTGATTGGTTAACTGTACTTGGGAGTTTTATGACTATGTGTTATGTTGTTTTGTTGTAAGCCGCTCTGAGCCCTCGGGGAGTGGCGGCATAGAAAACCGATTAATAAATAAGTAAATAAATAAACAACTGTAATTTTATGAATCGTAATGTAAATATCTGATAAGCAAGATGTATTTTCCTTCCCTGGACCAAATTTGGCACAAATACCCGATACACCCATATCGGTGGGGATTGATTTTATCATTTGGGAGTTGTAGGTGCTGGGATTTATAGTTCACCTACAATCAAAGAGCACTCTGAATCCCACCAATGGTGGAATTGGCCCAAACTTGGCACACAGAACTCCCACAACCAACAGAAAATACTGGAAGAGTTTGGTCGACATTGACCTTGAGTTTTAGGAGCTATAGTTCACCTACATCCAGAGAGCACTGTGGACTCAAACAATGATGGATCTGGACCAAACCTGGCACAAATACTCAATATGCCCAAATGTGAACACTGGTGGAGTTTGGGGAAAATAGACCTTGACATCTGGGAGTTGTAGTTGCTGGGATTTATAGTTCACCCACAATCAAAGAGCACTCTGAACCCCACCAATGGTGGAATTGAATCAAACTTGGCACACAGAACTCCCACGACCAACAGAAAATACTAGAAGAGTTTGGTGGGCATTGACCTTGAGTTTTAGAGTTGTAGTTCACCTATATCCAGAGAGCACTGTGGACTCAAACAATGATGGATCTGGACCAAACCTGGCAGAAATACTCAATATGCCCAAATGTGAACACTGGTGGAGTTTGGGGAAAATAGACCTTGACATCTGGGAGTTGTTGCTGGGATTTATAGTTCACCTACAATCAAAGAGCATTCTGAACCCCACCAATGGTGGAATTGAACCAGACTTGGCACACAGAATTCCCACGACCAACAGAAAATACTGGAAGAGTTTGGTAGGCATTGACCTTGAGTTTTGGAGTTGTAGTTTACCTACAACATCCAGTGAGCACTGTGGACTCAATGATGGATCTGGACCAAACCTGGCACATATCCTCAATATGCCCAAATGTGAACACTGGTGGAGTTAGGCTGTTAGGAATTGTGGGAGTTGAAGTCCAAAACACCTGGAAGGCCAAAACTGACCCATGCCTGCTATAGACAGAAAACTGGCCTGTGTCCAGTCTACAGGCGCCCCCTAATGGCAGCAGGTGGAATCTGAGTGATCAAGCTTGGTTTGCTCTTGGATCCTTTTGCCTTTTGGAGCAGTTCACAGCATCCCTCCGGTTATCTGCTTTGAACTGGATTATGTGGCAGTGTAGACTCATATAATCCGATTCAAATCAGATAATGTGGATTATTTGATTTGATAATCTGGATTATATGGCATTATCGAAGGGGCCTAGGGAAAAAACTCCATCGTTGCCACAATTCTGGGTGACAAAGTCCACTTAATGATGCAGAGTTGGGAAAAGTTTCCTCTCTTGCAACTTCAGTCTCAGTTCAACTCCCCATCCAAACCAGCCAGTAGAAGTCTGCAACACACCACCACCCCAATTTTCAATTTCTTTTCTTTTAATTTAATGGGTCTCTGGGCTTGTGTTCCTTTCTTCTGTCTGATCCCATCCTTGCTTCCGAGCCTGGTTCACAATAAATGGAATTTAATTGCTGCCATTTCCAAGCCCCTTTCTGGAGACCCTCCACCTTTTCTGCCATTAATGAATGGGGAAGCAATTGTGGTCCAAGCCTGCCCCCTAGTGGTGGCTGTGAGGATTCATTCCATTGCATTCAAGCTGTATTTTTCAGCAGTCAATGTTTCAATGTTCAGTCATCCCTTCACATTGGAAGTTTTGACTTTTGAGGATTTGATTTTTGTGTGGGCGCATGCGTGTATAAATAGATAGATATTTATTTACAGTATTTATATTCCCCGCAAGACTCACAGCGGATTACAATGCCATTCAATGCAATTTCTCGGCATTACTTCGCGAACGAAGATTCTTAAGAAGGACTCATCCCACGCTTTTTCCAAGTGCGTTGATGACTAAAAAGGCCAATCTGAGATAGGCAAGTTCGGTTTCAGAAAGCACAGCAGAAAGTCTCCTTGGGTGATGTTGTTTCCAAGTTGTGGTTCTTTCTGCGTTGTCGTTTCTCTTCGAGACCCATTCGGCGTGTCTTCTCAAAACCACCCAGGGCAGACAACTCGTCTTCTGCCCTCTCTGTCCTCCGCTCGCAAGTGCCAGCGACCCTGCTGCCCTCCCCGCCTGCCTTCTTTTGACGTGGTGCCTCAGTAGGTGCTGCTGACTTTTTTTTTTCTCCATGCCTCCCGATCCTCGTGGCCTACCCATGTCTATTGTACTCTGTGTTGTTGGTGTTGCCACTCAAAACTCTGGCCCGCTTAGAGCCTGATGATATACAAGTTGATTAAATAAAATAAAATAATGAAATAAAAAAGAGGCGCCATTGTGGATAGTGCGCTCCATGCCTCCCGATGCGAGGCCAGGGTGGACCATTGTTGGTGATCAATCTGGCCGAGCCTGAGATGTTGTTTGGGAGCAGTATCTTTGGGAAGCGGTGGTCCTCCATCCTAGAGATGTGCCCTGCCCAGCGCAGCTGTGTTCTCAATAGCATGGCCTCAATGCTGGTGATCCCTGCTTGCTCAAGTACAGCAACATTAGTCACATAGTCCAGTGTACATTTAGGATTGAGCGAAGACAGTGCTGATGAAAGCGTTCGAGGAGTCGTAGGTGTTGGCAATAGGTGACCCATAGTTCAGACCCATAGAGGAGAATAGACAGTATGATAGCTCTATACACACTGGTTTTGGTGCTTTGCCTCAGGTGCTTGTTGCTCCAGACTCTTTTGTGAAGCCTTCCGAATGCACTCTATGCCTTTGCTAATCTGTGATCTATCTCTTTATCAATCTTGGCTTCTGAAGAGATGATGCTTCCCAGGTAGGTGAACTGCTGAACGGACTTAAGCACAGACTTGCCTATGCTGACGTGGGGATGCTGGTTTTCTTCCTGTGGTGCGGGCTGGTAGAGGACTTCCATTTTCTTCAGGCTGACTTCCAGCCCAAACAGCTCTGCAGCTGTTGCAAAGGAGGATGTGAGGCGCTGCAGAGCTGCTTCTGAATGGGCGACAAGGGCAGCATTGTCAGCAAAAAGCAGCTCACAGACTAGATAGTTTAGAGTCTTAGTGCGAGCCCTCAGACGGCTTAAATTGAACAAGCTACCATCAGTACGATAGCGTGTATATATGCTGTCTTCTTCTTCAAGATCTGCCATAGCCCTTTGGAGCATCTTGCTGAAGATTTTAAATAGGGTTGGTGCAAGAACACACCCTTGTTTCACTCCATTAGTTATTAGAAAGGGCTCCGAGAGAGCATCACCATATCTGACTTGACCGCGCTGGCCCTCATGTAACAGGATACTCATTTTGAGGAATTCGGCGGGACATCCTAGCCGTTCCAGTATTTATATTCCCCCATTCGTACCCCGCAAAACTCACAGCGGATTACAATGCCATTCAATGCCATTTAGACATAAACAGACACAGAGGCATTTAACATTCCAGCTTTTCCGGCTTCATGAGGGTATGCTCGATTCTGGCCACAGGGGGAGCTGCCGCTTCACTGTCCATTTGTGACACCGAGTCCTTGATGGAGTACTTCCTCATTCTTATGCACGCTGCTGGAAATTGTATGGTGCCATAAATTAGTAAATTTAGTCTCCCTACATAAAACGGTACCTCAATTTCCTACTTGACAGATTCAACTGTGTTTCGGGCTGCATAGGTCAACAGCAAGCTAGAATATTAATTATCGGGAGCTCACTCCGACCCGGGCTGACTTCGAACTCATGACCTCTTGGTCAGAAGTAATTTAATGCAGCTGGCTACTAACTAGCTGCAGCACAGCCCTGTCCAGATAGGCAGATGGAGGCATGGATGGATGGATGCTTTTCTTCTTACTACATAGGCGATCCTTTGTAACACGAGGATGATGGTCCTCCAAATGTAGTATCTTGGTGGTGGGTCCGTAGGTGGCTGTGAAGCCCTATTCTTGATCCAAATGTTCTCCCACCGTGAGGACATTGGCTTCCAGTCGGAAGGCAGTTCTGGTCAGGGTTGGCTTGACGCACCTTCCTCTGGGCACATTTCTCCCCTTTGCCCTCCATTCGTGCCTCTTCAAATTCCACAGCACTGCTGGTCACAGCTGACCTCCAGTTAGAGTGCTCAAGCGCCAGGACTTTCCAGTTCTCGGTGTCTATGCCACAGTTAGTTAAAGGTTTGCTTTAAGCCCATCTTTCAATCTCTTTTCCTCCCCACCAACATTATGTTTCCTGTATTTGAGTTGGGAGTATAGTAACTGCTTTGGGAGACGGTGGCCGGGCATTCAGACAATGTGGCATTCAGTCCAGCGGAGTTGATGGCGGAGGAGCATCGCTTCAATGCTGTTGTCTTTGCTTCTTCCAGAATGCTGCCATTTCCCTGCCTGTCTTCCCAAAAGATTTGCAGGATTTTCTGGAGGCAGTGCTGATGGAATCGTTCCAGGTATTGCATGTGATATCTGTAGACAGTCCACGTTTTGCAGCCGTATAACAGGGTTAGGAGGACAGTTGTCCCGGTTGTCAACATCTCTCTGCTTCATTTGGGGAAATGCTGCACTTGCAGAGCTCAGGTGTTGTTCTACGTCAGTGTCAATGTTGACTTTTGTGGAGAGGTGGCTGACAAGGGAGCGGAAATGGTCAGCATTTTCTAATGTTCCTGGATAGATGGATGGATAGATGAACAGATGGATATGGATCTGCAGAGATAGGCCTTTATAGATCTGCCAATATGGCTCTATGACCAACTCCATTCATGCTGGAAGATTGAGAGAACACCTCTTTAGGGATCTCTAGACCAGGCCTGCCAAAATTAGATAGGCTCAGCCTCTTGGGGTGCAAATTGGTTTTTAGCACCTCACTTTCCAAGTAAGGTATAATTAATTATAAGTTAGTGTTGCTGCTGTTGTTGTTGTTGTTGTGTGCCTTCAAGTTGTATCAGACTCAGGGCAGCCCTACCAGTTTTTCTTGTCTTGATTTATTCTAAGGGGATTAGTCTTCCTTCCTCTGAGGATGAGAGAGTGTGACTAGCCTAATTTAACCCAGTGGGTTCAGAGCCACCTTCCAAGGCTCAAACCATGACATCACACTTTCTGGAGTCTGAATTCCTTCCTTCCTCCCTTCCTCCCCCTCCTCTCTCTCTCCCCCTCCCTCCCTCTCTCTTTCTCCTCTGAGCCCTCTCTCCTTCTCTCTCTTTTTCTTCTTTCATTCCTTTCTTCCTCCCTCCGTCCCTCTTTTTCCTCTGAGCCCTCTCTCCTTCCCTCTCTTTTTCTTTCTTTCATTCCTTTCTTCCTCCCTCCTTCCCTCTTTTTCCTCCGAGCCCTCTCTCCTTCTCTCTCTTTTTCTTCTTTCATTCCTTTCTTCCTCCCTCCTTCCCTCTTTTTCCTCTGAGCCCTCTCTCCTTCCCTCTCTTTTTCTTTCTTTCATTCCTTTCTTCCTCCCTCCTTCCCTCTTCTTTCTTTCTTTCTCCTTTCAGCTCTACATCCTTTCTTCTTTTCCTCCTTCCCCTTTCCTTTCTCCCTTTCCTTTCCACCACCACTCCTCTCTCCCTCTTCCTCTCTCCTTCCCTCTTCTTCCTTTCCTTTTCCTTGTCCTCCCTTCCTCCTTCCCTCTTTTTCATCTTTCTTTTCCTCCCCTCCTCCCTCTCTCCTTTCCTCTCTTTTCCTTCCTTCCTTCCTTCCTTCCTTCCTTTCCTTTTTTATTTCTCTCTTTCCTTTTCACCACCCTCCCTCCCTTTTTTCTTTTCTTTTTCCTCCTCTCTTTCACTCCCTTTCTTCTCTCCTCTTTCCCATCACTTTTTCCTTCCTTTCCCTTTTCTCTTTCCTTTCCTTCTTGTACAGTACAGATCAGGCATGGGCAAACTCGGGCCCTCCAGGTGTTTTAGATTTCCTAACAGCCGGTTTTGTGGGAATGGAAGTCCAAAACACCTGGAGGGCCCAAGTTGGCCCATGCCTGATATAGATGCATCCCAAATCCCATTTGATTCCAGTGGGATGTCTCTTCTACCTTTAACTTTTCTGCAGAGGAGGAAATGCCAGCAAGTACTTTTGTTATTGTATTGTCAAAGGCTTTCATGGCTGGGATCACTTGGTTGTTAGGGGTTTTCCGGGCTGTATGGCCATGTTCCAGAAGCATTCTCTCCTGACGTTTCACCTGCATCTATGGCAGGCATCGTCAGAGGTTGTGAGGTCCTCATAACCTCTGAGTATGTCGGCCATAGATGCAGGTGAAACGTCAGGAGAGAATGCTTCTGGAACATGGCCATACAGCCCGGAAAACTCACAAGCCACTTTTGTTATTAGTTGCAGGCAAGTCATCTATACCTTATGGAAGCCCTATGAGACAATCCATGCCTAAATACCCTAAACTGAAAGATACCAGATTCTTCCTGAGCTTCAATGTTAAGCAGGGCCAACGCTGGTTAGGTCTTGGATGGGAGACTGCTGACAAATAGGGAAATGGATAGACACAATCACCTCCGAGCATTCATTGCCTAAGAAAACCCTATGAAATGCATGGGGTTACTATCTCTTTCTCTCTCGGCATTACTTCGCGAATGAAGATTCTTAGGAAGGACTCATCCCACACTTTTTACAAGCGTGTTGATGACTAAAAAGGCCAATCTGAGATTGGCAAGTTTGGTTGCAGAAAGCACAGCAGAAAGTCTCCTTGGGTGATGTTCCCAAGTTGTGGTTCTTTCTGTGTTGTCATTTCTCTTCGAGACCCATTCGGCGTGTCATCTCGAGAGAGGCCACAGCATTGTGGATAGTGCATCTCCGTGCCTCCCGATGAGAGGCCAGGGTGGACCATTATTGGTGATCAATCTGGCCGAGCCTGAGATGTTGTTTGGGAGCGCCTCTCTTGCGCTGACCCATGGCGAGTTCACCATAGAGTAGTATCTTTGGGAGGCAGTGGTCCTCCATCCCACAGACGTGTCCTGCCCAGCGCAGCTGTCTTCTCAATAGCATGGCCTCAATGCTGGTGATCCCTGCTTACTCAAGGACAGCAACATTCGTCACATAGTCTGTCCAGTGTACATTTAGGATTGTGCGAAGACAGCGCTGATGAAAGCGTTCGAGGAGTCGTAGGTGTTGGCGATAGGTGACCCATGTTTCAGACCCATAGAGGAGAATAGACAGTATGATAGCTCTGTACACACTGATTTTGGTGCTTTGCCTCAGGTGCTTGTTGCTCCAGACTCTTTTGTGAAGCCTTCCGAATGTACTCTATGCCTTTGCTAATCTGTGATCTATCTCTTTATCAATCTTGGCGTCTGAAGAGATGATGCTTCCCAGGTAGGTGAACTGCTGAATGGACTTAAGCACAGACTTGCCTATGCTGATGTGGGGATGATGGTGTTCTTCCTGTGGTACGGGCTGGTAGAGGACTTCCTTTTTCTTCAGGCTGACTTCCAGGCCAAACAGCTCTGCAGCTGTTGTAAAGCAGGATATCAGGCGCTGCAGAGCTGCTTCTGAGTGGGCGACAAGGGCAGCATCGTCAGCAAAAAGCAGCTCACAGACTAGATAGTTTTTAGAGTCTTAGTGCGAGCCCTCAGGCGGCTTACGTTGAACAAGCTACCATCAGTAGGATAGCGTATATATATGCCGTCTTCTTCTTTGAGGTCTGCCCGTAGCCCTCGTTTCACTCAATTAGTTATTAGAAAGGGCCCTGAGAGAGCATCGCCATATCTGACTTGACTGCGCTGGCCCTCATGTAACAGGATAACTATATGTGGACATGAACACATTAACAGAAATAAGAGACTGTGAGTCTCCCTCTTCTCTACATCCATGTTTAAGTCCTGCAAGTTCAGGGAGTAGCTGTTATTATTATTAATAATATTATGATCATCATTATAATGATGATGGGCATTGTAGTCCAAACCTCTAATGGCATTGCTCTATTTCAGCTCCAGATCGAAGGAAAGCTGAACTATATTTATTTATTTCTGTTGTTACTCTTGGCATATTATCTTACTTCTTTGATTGTTCTTATGCAAAGAGTTTTCAATTTTCTGCTCATTTCCCCCTTTAAATAGATGGATGGTAAAACGCTTTCTGATGCTGTCATGACACAACAAATCGTTCGGAACGAAGTTATCATTGCGCTGAATGTCGAAGTGGCTTCTTCTGTGAAATTGCTAATTTGGGGTAGGTTTTTTTATATTTTTGTAATGCAGGAAAGGAATATATCAGTGCTGTCCAACTTCTGGCGGGTCCAGGGCCAGATAAGAGGTCACTGATGACCTGCGGGCCGCTTGGCCCCGCCCCAGGCCCCACCCTGACCAGGCCCCCCCCTCCTAAAGCCGCCGGGAGGAGTAGGCGGCGCCAAGAGCCGGGGAGCCGCTGAAAGGAGGGTAGTAGGCGGTGCCAGGGCAGCGCGTCACAGGCCTGGCGTGACGTGCTGCCCCTTGGCACCGCCTACTCCTCCTTTTCGGCGCCCCCCTTCCTAGGCCGGGGCCGCTGAAAGGAGGAGTAGGGCGGTGCCAGGGGCAGCGCGTCACAGGCCTGGCGTGACGCTGCCCCTTGGCACCGCCTCCCTTTCGCCCCCTTCCTAGGCCGGGGCCGCGAAAAGGAGGAGTAGGCGGTGCCAAGGGGCAGCGTCACAGGCCTGGCGTGACGCTGCCCCTTGGCACCGCCTCTCCTCCCTTTCGGCGCCCTCCCTTCCTAGGCCGGGAGCCGCCGAAAGGAGTAGGCGGTGCCAGGGGCAGCGCGCGTCACGCCAGGCCTGTGACGCTGCTCTTGGCGCCTGCCTTCTGCCCTTTTCGGCGGCTCCCCGCCCCTAGGTAGGGGGGCGCTGAGAGGAGCTAGCTCTCTTCCTCCTCCCCCGCCCCGCCCCCCCCCGGCCGCCTTTTTAATTTAAAAATTGATTTTTTTTTTTTAAAAAATTAAAAATGGCGGCTGAGGGCATAGGTGGGGCCGTGTCCAACAGGCTACGGGGCCGGATCCGGCCCCGGGGCCGCCAGTTGGACAGCCCTGGAATATATGAATAAACCATAATAATTTATTTACTCTCTTTTTACCCAGCTCTATCTCAACCCCGAAGGAGACTCCAAGTGGCTTCCAAATTGGTAATAATTGAATGCCACAATACACATAAACATACAATACAATATGCATTAGCAATTAAAATCGATTTTAAAAAATCAATACATCAAATAAACTGTTAAGAACATAACACAAAGACTCGAAATCATAATCCAGGATCCAGTCAATCATATTACAGTCACTTCATAGCTGCCTATTGCCCCTTACTACTCTCCAAACACTTGTTTCCACAACCAGGTTTTGACTTTCTTTCTGAAAGTCAGGAAGGAGGGAGCTAACCTGATGTCGCTAGAGAGGGAGTTCCACAGCCAAGAGGCCACCACTGAGAGGGCTCCGTCCCTCATCCCCACCAGTCACGCCTGCAAAGGAACTGAAAGTAGGTCCTCCCCAGAAGATCTTAATGCCTGAGCTGGTTCATAGGGGGAGATATGCTTGGACAGGTAAGCAGGGCCAGAACTGTTTATTTTATTTATTTATTATTTGTTATGCTTCTATACCACCTCTCTCAGCCCGAAGGCGACTTGAGGCAGTGAACAAGCAGCAGCAAGTGCCCACATACAATACATCGTAATAAGATAAAAACAGTTATATAAAAACCATATAAATTAACAGTTAAAACTACAAAATACAAAATACAAATCTCAGCACCACATACTTAAAATCGGTTTCCGTTTCGTCATCATACTAATCCTTTGATCTCGATTAATTAAAGTTCGTCTGCGAATGCTTGCTCGATCAGCCAAGTCTTGACTTTCTTACGAAATGTCAGGTGGGAGGGGGCCGATCTGATGTGACTAGGAAAGGAGTTCCAAAGCCAAGGAGCCACCACTGAGAAGGCCCTGTCTCTCATCCCCGCCAGACGCGCCTGCGAAGCAGGCGGGACCGACAGCAGGGCCTCTCCAGATACTCTTAAGCACCTTGATGGTTCATAGGGAGAGATGTGTTCGGACAGGTAAGTTGGACCAGAACCGTTTAGAGCTTTAAAGGCCAAAACCAGCACTTTGAATTGTGCCCGGTAGCAAACTGGTAGCCAGTGGAGCTGGCACAACAGGGGAGTTGTACGCTCCCTGAGTGCCGCTCCTGTTATCAACCTGGCTGCTGTCCGTTGGACCAATTGAAGCTTCTGAGCAGTCTTCAAAGGCAGCCCTACGTAGAGAGCGTTGCAGTAATCTATACGGGATGTAACCAGAGCATGGACTACCGTGGCCAAGTCAGACTTCCCAAGGTACGGGCGCAGCTGGCGCACAAGTTTTAATTGTGCGAATGTTCCTCTGGTCACCGCCGAAACCTGGGGTTCCAGGCTCAGCGATGAATCCAAGATGAAGCCCAGACTGTTTAGGGCTTTATTGGCTAAAGCCAGCAATAGGAATTGTGCTTGGGAACAAATTGGTAGCCAATGGAGCTGACCTAATAGGGGGGTTGTGTGCTCCTTGCATGCCGCTCTGGTGAACAACCTGGCTGCTGCCTGTTTGACAATTTGAAGCTTCCAAACAGTCTTCAAAGGCAGCCCCACATAGACCACATTGCAGTAGTCTATTTGAGATGTGATGAGAGCATGGAGCACAGTGGCCAAGCCTGGCTTCCCAAGATACGCACAAGTTTTAATTGTGTGAAGGCTCCCCTGGCTCCCCTGAGTCCTGGGGTTCCAGGCTCAGCGAAGAATCCGTGAGGGCTCTCAAGCTGTGTCTTCAGGGGGAATGTGACCCCTTCCAGCACCAGCTGTAATCCTATGCCCTGTTCGGCCTTCTGACTGACCAGAAGGACCTCTGTCTTGTCTGGATTCAATTTCAATTTGCTCACCCTCATCCAGACCGTCACAGCAGCCAAGCACCGGTTCAGGACCTGAACAGCCTCCTTATTAGCAGGTGGCAAGGAGTGATACAGTTGAACATCATCTGCATACAGATGACATTGAACTCCAAAACTCTGGATGATCTCCCCCAGCGGCTTCATGGAGATATTAAACAACATGGGAAACAGTACTGAACCCTGTGGGACACCACAAATCAATGGTTGTGAAGGTGACCAGGTGTCCCCCAACAACACCTTCTGGGAACAGCTCTCCAGGAAAGACTGGAGCCACTGGAGAACAGTACCTCCAAGGCCCATTCTCGCCATCCACAGCTGTTTCGATACATTGTAATGTTTTGGTGCTAAATTCGTAAATACAGTAATTACTACATAATGTTACTCTGTATTGAACTGCTTTTTCGGTCGATATGTTGTAAGACATGAAATTTTGGTGCTTAATTGTAAAATCATAACGTAATTTGACGTTTAATAGGATTTTCCTTAATTCCCCCTTATTATCCAAAATTTTCGCTTATCCAACATTCTGCCTGCCCATTTATGTTGGATAAGTAAAACTCTACAGTGTATTATTTTAAAATGCCTATTTATGTTTAATTTTATTGCTGATTTTTTTGTCTTATATAAGTGTTGATTGCTATTGATTTTGTCTTCTCGGGGAGATAGGGCGGGTTATAAATAAATTGTTGTTATTGTTGTTTTTATTATTATTTGGATCCCTTCGTGGGAGAAAAGTGGGATAGTAATAAAGATTTATTTTTTATTAGAAATCTAAAATAGCTTGACTGTTTTATTTTAATCTGCCTTGCAACAGACAACCACAGTGGGCTTTTTGAAACTGAGTACCGTAAACATACTCTTTGTGCTGCTTTCCATATTGTTTCTGTTACCGTATATGAGTTTATTTGATTGATATGTAATAATGATTATTTACAGATTATGGTGTGAGATTACCTATTGGACACCACATACTGTTTTGATTCACCCTGAGGAAGTTCCTACAGGAACGAAACGACTGAAATTGCCGGCTTTAGCATCTGCTTCGCCATCAGCTGCATATCACAAGGTGGACCCGCCATGGGCGGCGGTTTCTGGCCTCCACTCGAGTGGGCTACCAGCAGCTTGGCTTCTGTTTACAGAATTCTCCCTTGATTTTGTTGGATTGATTATCACTGCCAACTTTGGCAAGGCTGCTTGTCATAAAGTGGACTTGCCATGAGCGATGGTTTTCGGCCTCCACTCGGGTGGGCTACTAGCAGCTTGGCTTCTGTTCACGGAATTTCCCACTTGACTTTCGGAATGTTTTTCACTGCCGACCTTGGCAATAACTTTCGGTTTGGGTGTCCCATTTGGTTTTTGGAACCGCATCAGCGAACTTTCCAATTGGAATCATTGTGATGCCACATTTGGTCACATCCAGAGTGTCTTCTGTCTATTTTCTTTCCCCCAGAACTGGGATTCAGAAGACATCTAGAGAGAAATGAAATACTCTGCCCTGGATTATTTATATGTGAATATATTTATTTAGCTATTTATAATGTACAATACATGTAGAGCAGGGGTGCTCACACTTTTTCAGCATGCGAGCTACTTATAAACCAACCAAGTCAACATGATCTACCTAGGTTTTGCTGGAGGTTTATTTTAGGTAGAACTTTTTCTGCTCGTGCTCATGTGGGGGGTGAAAGATGTCGTTGCTGTCTGTCTATGTTGTTCTATGTGTCAATCTATGGCTGCTGCTCCTGGATGACCAGATGGCCAGGAGTGCTTTTTCTCAGTTTTGAATGATGTGTCCATGCATCCCTACCTCAGAGAGATGGTTCTTGCACCCTGGACAGATGTATAAACCAGGCAGTAAGAAGCCAATCTTGAAACTGCAAGGCCATTAACTGCTAATCAAGGTGGCCAGTTGAAACATTCACCCTTACTTCAAACAGACAAGAGTTCCTTCTCCCTCCCTGATGTCATTCCACAGATAGAAGCACCTCACGGTCACGAGGGAGAACAACAACAAGGAGGGAGCCGAAGAGGCAGCTGAGGGGAGGAGGCGGGGGCGCCTCATCCTCATCCCCGTCACCATCCGTCTCCATCCCGGGTGGCAATATGGTGAGCGCCGCCTGAACAGTGCCCAACGCCTCGCCCCAGGCCTCCGGAGGCCCCGCCTCGCGCTCCGCCCTGCCTCTCTCTCACTCGGTGGCAGAGGCTGCCACAGTTGCTTCCAGGCGAGAGAGAGGCAGGACGGAGCGTGAGGCGGGGCCTCCGGAGGTCTGGGGCGAGGCATTGGGCGCTGCTCAAATGCCACTCGCCATGTTGCCACCCAGGATGGAGATGGATGGCTACAGGGATGAGGCGCCCCCGCCTCCTCCTCTCAGCTGCCTCTTCGGCTCCCTCCTTGTTGTTGTCCTCCCTCGTTGCTCCAAGTGCGCATGTGCGGGCTGGGCGCCCACCCCCTCCTTCGCTCTGCTGCCCTCCTTCTTCTCCCTCCCTCCTCCTCACACCATGCTGCGATGGCACTGAGGATAGAGGCGGGGGAGTCGCGTCAGGGGCAGCCTGAGGAAGCCCAGAGGAGGATGCACACTGCGTGCAGGGCAGAACCGCCCCGCAGATCCGGCCCTGGTTGCACGATCGATCAGCTCCCCCTCCAGGATCGACTGGTCGATCGCGACCGACCTTATGAGCACGTCTGATGTAGAATGTCTGTTAATGCGGATTATTGCCAGTTTTGGATATGACCATTTTTATAAAGCATTTTGAAGGATATATAAAACTTTCTAATCTGTTATTGTGTTGATACTATACACTTTATTGATTATCCTTACTCATTATCTATACACCCTAGTGTTGTGTTGTAGGTTGACAATGGTAACGTACCCAGTGTTTTTTCAGTCTACTTTTATCAGTAGCCAGACAAAATGAGATTATAGCCGGTGATATTTAGTGGCTTATCTTCCTGCCACAAAGCTTATCACTGGGTGATTTCTGTAAACCAACAGGTTTTAAAGGCGCGAGATCAGGCTGGACTCCTTGCACTTCTTCTGTGTTTTGCCCTAGGGTGCGTCTACACTACTTGAGGCCACTTCGAATGCTATGGAATCCTGGGAGCTTTAGTTTTGCAAGGTTCCTATCCTTCTCTGCCAAAGAGTGCTGCTGCCTCACTAAACTACAACCTCCAGGATTCGATAGCTACTGAGCCACTGGCAGTTAAAGTGGCACATTCATTCTACCATGTAGATACAGCCCTATCCTGCTAGATAAGAAAAGGGACATTTCCTATTGACCTTTACGTTAAGGTGCACACAAGATCCTATTAGCAAATTTTCCACTTTTCAAATTATAACAGTGCGATAAGCAGAAAGCAAAAATAAAGTTTCCCCTCCATTGAAGTTCCCTGCGACAAAGAACCAGTGGGACCACAAGCCCGGAAAAATTACGGAAAATGAACACGTCAAACTACTCTGGGATTTCCGAATTCAGACTGATAGAGTTTTGGAGCACAAGATTCTCTGACCTCACAATCGTGTTAAAAAACCAAATATGGATTGTCGATGTTATAATCCAGTTCAAAGCAGATAATCTGGATTTTATATGGCAGTAGAAGAAGCCACAGAGTAAAATGGGACAAAGATATTACAACACTGGAGTATGAGCGTATTACAGTGTAACATCTGGTCCATAAAGGAGTTGTATCGTTCTCGCTTTACTATTCAGACACCAGCACATCATGTGCCTCTTTAATGCTAAGTGGGAAGGAAGGGGGAACCTATCTTGCCTTTTCAATATTTATAGCATGCATGCACTTCTCTACTTATTGCTCGCAAAACGTAGTCAGGAAAAATCTCCCTCCCACCTTTTGTTGTGGCATCAAGAGGAAAAGCCAATCTGGATGCACCTCTAGATGCCACAAGTTGTTGTTGTTGTTGTTGTTGCTGCTATCATGTCGTCATGTGCCTGGTCTTGTTGTGGCCCAGCCCCAAACATCCTCCTTTCTCTGCAGCCATAACAAAACAGGCTTGCCGTGCTATTAACCCGCACCAGATTCGGACTCCCCGCTCCCTGCCTGGCTCCGCAGCTCTGTTATTATTATTGGTGCTTTGATGTATAGCCGGAAGGGGCCGGCAGCTTTAATGGCAGAACAGTGGCATGTAATTATAACCTTGCATCCCAACAGACTCCTGCTTCGGAAGAAAGAGGAAGGCCTCGAGGTCTGTTTCCCACTCTCCAAACAGAAGGGAGGACTAGTGGTTACAGTTCAGTAGCAAAGAGGGATGGTTTTGATAGCATACAACGGAAAGCTCCCTGCATTCAAGTTGATCTCACTTGCAGCAGGGAGTTCCGCAGTTCCTGGATGCCCCATTGGGGTAGCATCACTGGGAGTGCGGCTACAGCAGCAGCTTCAACAAAGCAATATTTCTTTACTTTGCTTTCTTCCCCTGACCCTAACATTGTAACAAATCCCCCAATAAAGAATCATTTAATTGTAACTTTTCCCTCTCCATAGTGATACATTGAGTCTTTTACTGAAGTGATTTTCAACTAGTGTGCCGCGGAACACTAGTCTGCCGTGGGGCATTATTTTTGAACTTCATTCATATATAAACTACTAGCTGTACCCGACACACGTTGCTGTGCCCTATTTAGGAGATGCGAGAAAGTCTGAGTATGTAAGGGTTGGAATTGTTAGTGAATTGGGTGTTTTATGTTTGTGACTCAGCTCTTTTCCTGCAGTCCTTCGGGTTTGACTTGTACCATGGCCAGGACGGATCAGCTTGGGGAGGGCTTGTCCTGTCAGGGGATTTCTATCTTCACAGGTGCGTCCAGTGTCTGTTGGGGGACTGATAAAAATCCTTTCCGTATCCTTTAGCCACCTTTCTCAAGATCTTCATGTCTAGCTTACTTTCTGCTCCTCTCTTTTCAAGATGTCCTGCTCTGTGTCTTTTACACCCATTGGTCGATGTCCGATGAGGCTTTCCTCATGGACAGGCCATCTGAGGGAGCTCTTCCAGCGCTGGGCATCCCTTCCCTTGGAGCCAGCATATAGAGGGGCTGGAGCACCCTCCTTGGCAAACCCCATTGTTGCTGGATGGTACTCTTATTAATGTGGAATTCCAAGCCACTGGAGATCTTTTGGGAAAGGAAGAAGAGCTCCCCTTGAATGGTGTTGATCTCCATCATGGTCTTCTGATTTGAAAGTGTTGGAGGAGGCTGTGGCACTCATCTGACAGTTTGTTATGGGTCGGAATGTTCATGTTGGCTGGCCAGTACAGCAGTTATGCAAATCCGCCCTTATTGGCAGCCAATCATGTTGTCAGAATGTAGAGGCTGGGGGAGTCTTTGGCAGCCCCGGAGGATGCTGGGAAATGTAGTTTTATTTTTACTCGTTGTTTTGGGGGCCTTTTAGGTTTTGGGGGAAAGTTTCTTTGCTACAAACGTACCTTGCTTGAGGCCTATTTCTGTTGGCAAGTTTTGTGTTTCTGCGTTGTAAGGTTTCTCTGTTTGAGGTAGTCTTCACATGACGACTGTTCCTTTATATATATAGATAAGGCGCATCTGTCCCTTTAAGAAATGGAACCATAGCACTCTCGCGTCACCTAAGAAGTGATGCGAGAGTGCTATGGTCGCGCCATCTTGGATTCGCTCAGGCGGGGCTAAGTAAACAAAGTTAGAGTTAGTGCTGCAGCTGCGCGTCAAGTGACAGTGGCAATTTGGGACAGTGGCTTCGTGTGTGTCTTTCTACCATTCCTGCCAGGATATCTATTTTGTGTTCATCGAAACAGGCCTAGGTTTCACACTGAGTGTATAAATACAATTAAAAACATATTAACTATATGTATTACTGTGCTAGAGTGTCATTTTGTGTCATTTTGGTTGGTGGTGTGCCCCAGGATTTTGTAAATGTAAAAAATGTGCCGAGGCTCAAAAAAGGTTGAAAATCACTGTTGTACTGTCTCCAACTCTCTCCGAGCATGAACCTTTCCTTTCCTGAGCCACAGATCACTGCTGGCTTGTCCGGGATGCTCTTATAGCAAGGCTGAAACTGTGTTCCCCTGAACCGTGGATACTGAGACCCATGAGGCCTCTGTATCCACGGGTCAACGGATCGCCTCCATTTTGGTGCCGTATTTTTCTTAAGCTAATTATAAGACTAACTGCTATCTCACTTTTGTTCTTTGGGCCCTACGCCCCAGGAATATATATTTTTTAATCATAAAGAAATAAACTTCAAATTGAGACCAGCTGATTGTCATCCATGGCTTCTCACTGCCACAACCGATTCTGCCCTGGAGACTAGGACGCAATGGAACAATGGCTTCAAATTACAGAAAGGGAGATTCCACATGAACAGGAAGAACTTCCTAACTGTGAGGCAGATCTGTTCAGCAGTGGCGCTCTCTCTCTCTCTCTCTCTCTCTCTCTCTCTCTCTCTGCTCCAGAGTGTGATGGAGGTTTCTTCTTTGGAGGCTTTGAAGGAGAGGCTGAATGACCATCTGCCAAGGGTACGATTTTCCTGCTTCTTGGCAGAATGCAGTTGGACTGGATGGCCCACAAGGTCTCTTTGAACGCTATAATTCTAAAACAATGTCCTTTGCCAAAAGCTACCTGTCCCTTGGTTTCTTTCCTGCTGCTCTTAAATACGAAACAATTACAGCACCATGATTCCATTTGAAATTCCGTAGCCAATTCCTATTAAATCCTGGCATACGTAGTTTGTTAAAGCACTATATAGCCCCACACGTGAGGCAAAGCACCAAAATTAGTGTGTACAGAGCTATCGTACTGTCTATTCTCCTCTATGGGTCTGAAACATGGGTCACCTATCGCCAACACCTCGAACGCTTTCATCAGCGCTGTCTTCGCACAATCCTAAATATACACTGGACCGACTATGTGACTAATGTTGCTGTCCTTGAGCAAGCAGGGATCACCAGCATTGAGGCCATGCTATTGAGAACACAGCTGCGCTGGGCAGGGCACATCTCTGGGATGGAGGGCCACCGCCTCCCAAAGATACTACTCTACGGTGAACTCGCCACGGGTCAGTGCAAGAGAGGCGCCCCCAAAAAGAGATATAAGGACTCCCTGAAACAACATCTCAGGCTCGGCCAGATTGATCACCAACAATGGTCCACCCTGGCCTCACATAAGGAGGCATGGAGACGCACTATCCACAATGCTGCGGCCTCTTTCGAGAAGACAGGCTGAATGGGTCTTGAAGAGAAACAGCAAGGCAGAAATAACCGCAACTTGGAAACAACATCACCCAAGGAGACTTTCTGCTGTGCTTTCTGCAACCGAACTTGCCTTTCTCAGATTGGCCTTTTTAGTCATCAACACGCTTGTAAAAAGCGTGGGACGAGTCCTTCCTAAGAATCTTCGTTCGCGAAGTAATGCCGAGAGAGAGAGGTATAGCCCCAACTAAATAGTCCTCCCTAAACTATAAATATACTAAAAGCACCAGATTACATCTGAACGTGGAAGCTAAGCAGTGTCAGCCTTGGTTAGCACTTGGATGGGAGACTTCCATAGAAGAGGGGTATGTCAGGAGATGCAAACTCTATTTCAGCAGAAGGAAGAGAGAAGGAAACACTTCTGAGGATTCCTTGCCCAAGGAAACCCTGTGAAATTAATAGGATCCCCATCAAGTCAAGGAATGTAAACACAGATGCAAGCTGCAAATCCCAGAATTCCCTGAGATGGATGCAAGGAAGTTAAATGTCTAAAGAACTAAAGAAAGGCAAGTTAGCAGCATAGGCTCTCTCTTCTTTCATCATTCCTCTCCTCTTGTGACAGCAACCAGGGGCGGTCCTACCGGTAGGCAAAGGACGCCGCTGCATGGGGCCCCATCTGGGTAAAGGGCGCATTCCCCCGCCTGCCAGGCAACGTCCGGCCGATGTTTTATTTATTTATTTATTTATTTAAACCTTATGCCGAATTCGTGCTGTGTTTACAGGCTTCTGCGCCTGCCACAGCAGCTTCTGGGCATGCACGGACACAAATACATGTTCCGATTTTGGGTGCTGTGTTTACAGGCTCTGCGCCTGCGCAGGAGCCATGGCAAACCTCCCTGGGGGTGCGTGCCGAATAGGGAGTGCTGTGTTTACAGGCTTCTGCGCCTGCACACAGGAGCTTCTGGGCATGCACGGAGAGGGGGTGCGTGCCGATTAGGGAGTGCTGTGTTTACAGGCTTCTGCGCCTGCACACAGGAGCTTCTGGGCATGCACGGAGAGGGGGGGTGCGTGCCGATTAGGGAGTGCTGTGTTTACAGGCTTCTGCGCCTGCACACAGGAGCTTCTGGGCATGCACAGAGAGGGGGGCTGCGTGCCGATTAGGGAGTGCTGTGTTGACTGGCTTCTGCGCCTGCACACAGGAGCTTCGGGGCATGCGCGGAGAGGGGGGGTACATGCTGATTAGGGAGTGCTGTGTTTACAGGCTTCTGCGCCTGCACACAGGAGCTTCTGGGCATGCACGGAGAGGGGGGGTGCGTGCCGATTAGGGAGTGCTGTGTTTACAGGCTTCTGCGCCTGCACACAGGAGCTTCTGGGCATCCACGGAGAGGGGGGCTGCGTGCCGATTAGGGAGTGCTGTGTTTACAGGCTTCTGCGCCTGCGCACAGGAGCTTCTGGGCATGCGCGGAGGGGGGCCCCGCCAAAATAATGTTTGCTTACCATTTAAAATTTCCTTAGACCGCCGCTGACAGCAACTTATGACACAATTAGAGTGTTGTGATTCCCCTGTAACTGTCATGGCTGAAGAAGAGCCCTGGGATTTCCCATTTAGAGGGAGCTATTTTGAAGGCTCAGCCAGAGAGATCTAGTCCCGCTCTGAAGGATGCAGCCCTAAATTCCAAGGGATGCAACCATGACAGTTAAAGTGGAATCATAGCTCCAATTGCAGAAGGGCTTGAAGGTAATGAATAGTTGTGGCTGAAAGGGAAAGTGGAAGCTCTGCTAGAAAAGGAACTGAAACTCGAAGGAAGTGAGATGATCTCTTCCCCCCCCCCCTTTCACTGCAAGAAACCAGAAGAGAAGCAGACAGACAGTTCACTATGTGGTAGCACCAACTACAACCCATCATTCTCTGGATTGCTTCATCATTTCCAAACCATATATTGTTCTTAAAGTTGTTTCACCCTATCACAAGTTTTCTTAGCAAGGTTTGTTTAGAGGGAGTTTTCTTTTGACTCCTGGAGGCTGAGAAAGTGTGACTTGGCCAAGGGAAGGTTATTTTTTTGTTATTTATTTATTTATTTATTTATTTACAGTATTTATATTCCGCCCTTCTCACCCCGCAGGGGACTCAGGGCGGATTACAATGTACACATACATGGCAAACATTCAATGCCATAGACACACAACACATATAGACAGTCAGTCAGAGGCTATTTATCATTCCTAATTCTGGCCACCAGGGGAGCTGTCGCTTCACCGTCCATCTACGACACTGATCCGCATTCCCCGCATAATTTTGCTGGAGATTTTTTAACGGCCTCGTAAATTTTGTTAAATTAGCCTCCCCACACATAGGTGGTACTTAAATTTTCTACTGTCTTTTGGGTTGCAAAGGTCAACAACAAGCTACACAATTGTCCAGAAGCGCACTCAGACCCGGGCTGGCTTCGAACTCATGACCTTTCAGTCAGTAGTGATCTTTAATGCAGCTGACAGCCAGCCAGCTGCGCCTATATTATTATTATTATTATTATTATTTCATGTCAGGAGCAACTTGAGAAACTGCAAGTCGCTTCTGGTGTGAGAAAATTGGCCGTCTGCAAGGGCACCCGGATGTTTTGATGTTTTACCATCCTTGTGGGAGACTTCTCTCATGTCCCCGCATGGGAAGCTGGAGCTGACAGAGGGAGCTCATCCACGCTCTCCCCAGATTCGAACTTGTGAGCCTTCCCAGCACAAGAGTTTAACCCACTGCACCACCGGGGGCTCCAGTTATAACATATGATGTGGAGAAAAATATGTTCTTTAAGATGTTGGATTTTAATTCACACGATCCATTATTACTACAGTAGAGTTTCGCTTATCTGACATAAACAGGCTGGCAGAACGTCGGATAAACGAAAATGCCGGATAATATGGAGTCTCCTCCTCCTCCTCCTCCTTGTCTTGCCTATATTACTTATTGGGAATGGAGAGAAAGTTGGGGAGCGCCCCTTTAATTGAAGGGGAAATGCTGGAGGAAAAGGGATGTCTCACATAAGAGCGTCGGATAAGACAAAGTGTTGGATAAGCGAAGGTTTGATAAGCGAGACTCTGCTGTATCACCAATGCTGGCTAGGAATAGTAAAGCAACCAGTCTGGACAATCACGTTTGCCATTGTCAATGTATACGGATGCCGTTCCTTAAGACAATTTAACAAGGTTGCATCTTGGGGAGTGGATTCCTTTCAGACAAACAACCCCGAGACATAATCAATCAGTCTTACTGCAAAGTACAATGTGAACCACAGTGATGTTCCTTGGCTATATACGGAACATGTGGGATGACCAAAGGTCTGGCAGAAACCCAAGAAGTGAACGCAATCTAGAGGAGGAAAAAAATTCCGCTGTTAAATGGAGAAATCTGCTTCCCTTCTGAGACCTATTCATTCTTTGATAAGCAACAAGGAGAGCACTTGCTGTGCTTGACATTACAGTCGACACGACAACTGCAAGAATATTTTCCGCTGCTCAAATTGAAACTTGTGGGATGCGAAAGATGCAGGGGAGAATGCATTAGACTGATGAACTCAGGCACGTAGGGTCACAGAATTTTGGGCTTTTCATTAGATGGGATATTGGCATCATCTCTTGTTCTCTCCATGCTTTAGCTGTGATTTTAATAATAACCCCTCTCCATTGGCGCCCCCTTGTTCAACTTAAGCCATCTGAGGGCTCACACTAAGACTCTAAACTATCTAGTCCAGGAGCTGCTTTCTGCTGACGATGCTGCCCTTGTCGCCCATTCAGAAGCAGCCCTGCAGCGCCTCACATCCTGCTTTGCAACAGCTGCAGAGCTGTTTGGGCTGGAAGTCAGCCTGAAGAAAACGGAAGTCCTCTACCAGCCCGCACCACAGGAAGAACACCATCATCCCCACATCAGCATAGGCGAATCCGTGCTTAAGTCCATTCAACAGTTCACCTACCTGGGAAGCATCATCTCTTCAGATGCCGAGATTGACAAAGAGATAGATCACAGATTAGCAAAGGCATATGGTGCATTTGGAAGGCTTCAAAAAAGAGTCTGGAGCAACAAGCACCTGAGGCAAAGCACCAAAATCAGTGTGTACAGAGCTATCATACTGTCTGTTCTCCTCTATGGGTCTGAAACATGGGTCACCTATCGCCAACACCTACGACTCCTCGAATGCTTTCATCAGTGCTGTCTTCGCACAATCCTAAATCTACACTGGACCGACTATGTGACGAATGTTGCTGTCCTTGAGCAAGCAGGGATCACCAGCATTGAGGCCATGCTATTGAGAACACAGCTGCGCTGGGCAGGGCCCATCTCTAGGATGGAAGACCACCGCCTCCCAAAGATACTACTCTATGGTGAACTCGCCATGGGTCAGCGCAAGAGAGGCGCCCCCAAAAAGAGATAGAAGGACTTCCTGAAACAGCATCTCAGACTAGGCCAGATTGATCACCAACAATGGTCCACCCTGGTCTCACATCGGGAGGCATGGAGACGCACTATCCACAATGCTGTAGCCTCTTTCGAGAAGACACAACGAATTGGTCTCAAAGAGAAACGACAACGCAGAAAGAACCCAAGGAGACTTTCCACTGTGCTTTCTGTAACCGAACTTGCCTATCCCAGATTGGCCTTTTTAGTCAGCAACGCGCTTGTAAAAAGTGTGGGATGAGTCCTTCCTAAGAATCTTCGTTCACAAAGTAATGCTGAGATAATAATAACCACCAGGGGCTCAAATCAATTTTCTCACCAATGTATTGTTGAATCATAGAATGATGTTGGAAGGGACCCCAAGGGCCATCCAGTCCTACCCCATTCTGCCATGCATGAAAACACAATCAAAGCACTCCCAACAGATTGTCAGCATCCAGGGCTCTGCTGGTATGCAGGCAGAGGATTAACCGAAACAACAACCGGCTTGTGTCAAAGCTGTTTTATAGGCCTGTTTGATTTTAGAAATGGTTCAAAACCCGTTCCAGATGTAGGGGGCGCTGGCTTTTCAAATCCGAATGACTTCTGGAATTTTCCGAAAATATTCAGAATTTCCCGAATTAATTTCGAAATTTGGGGATGGCTTTGTTAATGGCGGACATGCATGTTTAACCTAGTTTAAATGGGAATGTCTTCCCCCTGCGTCAGAACTGGAGCGACAGCCATGTTTAACCCAGTTTGGATGCGGTTGTCGCCCCAGTTCTGACGCGGAGGGAAGGACATCCGCCTCCAAACTCGGTTAAACAGCCAATGAGGGGAAAGCACCTCAGGAGGGGTGGAAATCTAATGCCGGCTTCTTTCTAAAAATGGCAGCAGTGGCTTTGAAATGGCAAATTCACTTCCGGGTTGCTTACATCGCTTCGAAACCGCTTCAAAAGTGAATTTAATCCAAATTCATTCTGATTTTACGAGCATTCCGATGAATCTACCCAGGCCTACTGTTTTACTTAAAGTATTAACTTAAACACGCTATTGCTTCAAGGTACGACTACAAAATATATAGATAGCACACAGCTGGCGTTACAAAAAAAGTCTTACGTATTAATATTGAGAATACTACAAAGCCAGTTCAAGATCAAGAATATTATCCAAGGTTTGAAGTCCACGAGTCAAATGCTGAGAATTCACTTAGTACAGCGTTTCTCAGCCTGGGGGTCGGAACCCCTTGGGAGGTCGCGAGGGGGTTTCATTGGGGTTGCCAAAGACCATCAGAAAACATGCATTTCTGATGGTTTTAGGAACCCCTTTGGCAGAGAAGGCTGAAGATCTCTCCGCCTGTCCTTCTCTTCCTTTTTGGAAACAGATGGCAAATCCTGCCACCAAAGGCCCTCCTCCACTGTGATTGGCCAGCCTCTCAGCCAAGGGGAGGGCTGTTTCTGAGACTTCAGTAGGGGAGGGGAGAGCAGGTGTGCTCAGCTGTCGCACACCAGCATAGAAACCGGAGCCCTTAGAATCCAAACACACAACTCCAGCTGAAGAACATAGTCTTTTATTGAAGAAAACAGCAAGCAATAAAGCAATAGAAAATATATAAAAGAAATAGAGAGTTCAATCAATAATCCAAGGAAATGTTCCAAATGCCATAGGCTGAATAATGCTGTAAGCTCCTTATAAATCCAAGCAGGCCAGTTTCAGTAATTGATGAGTCCAAAAGATCTCCAAGAAAGATCAAAGTGCAGACTTGAGTACTTGAGTCCAAAAATACAAGAGACCGGGAACATAGGAGGCTAAATGCAGGAGCAGAAATTCAGGAAGTTTAATTGCAAAAGTTGTCTTGAATCTGAAGACTCAAACTGCAAGCATGGCCATATCAGAAACAAGATTCCACTGCGGGAAGGATGGACCTTGAGCTGCCCATTGGTACATTCCTTCTTTCTATCCAAAGTTGCACAGCCAGGTGCGTTATCTGTCTGATTCCCAAGAGAACCAGACTCCCTAACAGCGTTTCCCAAACACTGTCTCTGCAAGAGAAATGCAAACGTTTCATCTCTCTCATGAACTGTGGCTGCCCCAATCCTTTGCACAGTAGATCCCAGAATCCCTACTGGGAACACAAGCCCAACACTAGCACATGGTAGTGTGGTGTGAAGGTGCGGGCAAGGAACAGTGTGTGAGGTTGAAGGAAGGCTCATGCCAGTGAGTCACTTCAAGATATGGGGGTTCTGTGTGGGAAGTTTGGCCCCATTGTATTGTTCAGAATATCTTTGATTGTAGGTGAACTATAAATCCCAGCAACTACAACTCGCAAACTTCCCCAAACTCCACCAGTGTTCACATTTGGGCATATTAAGTATTTGTGCCAAGTTTGGTCCAGATCCATCATTGTTTGAGTTCACAGTGCTGCCTGGAAGTAGGTGAACTACAACTCCAAAACTCAAATCCAATGCCCACCAAACCCTTCCAGTATTTTCTATTGGTCATGGGAGTTCTGTGTGCCAAGATTGGTTCAATTCCATCGCTGGTGGAATTCAGAATGCTCTTTGATTGTAGGTGAACTATAAATCCCAGCAACTACAACTCCCAAATGACAAAATCAACCCCCCCCCCCCCAAATCCCACTAGTTTTCAAATTTGGGTGTTTCCGGTATTTGTGCCAAATGTGGTCCAGTGAATGCAAACACATCCTGCATATCAGATATTTAAATTACGATTCATAACAGAAGCAAAATGACAGTTATGAAGTAGCAACAAAATAATGTTACGGTTGGGGGTCACCACAACATGGGGAACTGTATTAAGGGGTCGCGGCGTTAGGAAAGTCGAGAAACACTGCTATAGATTTTCAATGAGTATCTCATCAAGTCTCAACCAATTCAACCTAGTTTGTGAGACAAAAACAAAGTATCTGGAGTAGAACAACCACTTTCAAAGTAAGTGTTGCACAACAAACAGGAAATAACGCTTTCAAATCAGGAACAGAAGACTTATCAGATTTAGTTTCATAGTTTAATTGGAGCAGTGACGACAAAACAGATTGTCCTCCAAATGGCTACAAAGAGCAGAATTCCAGGTCAGGGTGACCAAACTGGATTTAGCCACGTCTGACGATGAAGAGGAGAAATCTCAGCATATTGCGGTTTAAAAATAGAAGCCTATCCCTGTCCTCTTCATTTGTCGCACACTGCTGCGCATTGTATAACTATGGGGGGAAGGCAGAAGAAACTTCCACGCAAAGCGAGTGTTTTCCTAATGGCAACGACACCTTAATTTGTGTGCTCCAATAAATAAGAAAATCACGTTCAGACTACAATAAGCAACGGGTGTTGCTTTTTGCCATCTGCAGTCTTATTCTTTCTCCTACGGATGCACTAATTACTATAAAGCATGCACATTTCCCAAAGTATCCAGCAGTACGATCTGCAGCAATGAAACCTCTGGGAACTGGCAGGGTGTTAATGAATGGTGGCTTGAGTGATTCTCTTCCTCGGCTGCTTCGTGACACTTGATTTAGAAAATGCAGATAATATTATTGAGATTCTCCTGAGAAAAGTTGCCATCTCCTTGGCTGAGGATTCTTCAGCTCACAACAATGAGTTCAGCTCTGGACAGTGTCTTCACATTAATCCTCCAGTAGACCAAAATAAATCAATTAGTCGCAAGGTTACAGGTGCATCCACACTGTAGAATTAATGTAGTTTGACACCACTTTAACTTCCATGGCCTAATTCAGTGTTTCCCAACCTTTTTTGAACCACGGCACACTTTTAACATTAAAAAAATCTGGGGGCACACCACCAACCAAAATGACACTCTAACACAGTAAAGAACGGCTGGGGGATGGTGGCCTGCTGGGAGCAGCTGCTGGGAGTGCCAAAGCCAGGGGAGGGGGAAGAGCCAGGCCAGGCCATGCCATGCCCCGCCCCTCCCCCCAGCTTCAGCTCTCCCACAGCCTCTCCAGCCTTGAGGGGGCAGTGCCAAGCCAGCAGTGGCAGAGCCAGCACAATGCTGGCTTGGCACTGTCCCCTCAAGGCTGGAGAAGCTGTGGGAGAGCTGAAGCCAGGGGGAGGGGGCGGAGCCATGCTGTGCCATGCCCCTCCCCCTCCCCCGGCTTCAGCTCTCCCACCGCTTCTCCAGCCGTGAGGGGGCAGTGCGAGCGAGGGGCGGGAGTCATGTCCCCCATCCCCGACACTGCTCTCCACCATGACTCCCGCCCCTCGCTTGCTGAAGCCGCGCGGAGGATGAAGAGCATAAGCGGTGGATGGGCTTCAGTGGGTGGGGCTTCTCCTCCACACGGCTTTAGCGAGCGAGGGGCAAGAGTCATAGCAGGAGTCATGGCGGATTGGAGGCTGTCTGGAGAAACGGCCGAAGGAGGCGGCACCCCGGCCCTTTCTTCTTTTTCTTCGCTGCCCCCCAGCCCTTCCTCTTCCTCCCCCAAGCATCAGGAGTTCGGCAGGAGGAGGGGGGCGGAGAGCTTTTCTCGCGGCACAGCAGGAGGTCTGTCACGGCACACTACTGTGCCGCGTCACAGCGGTTGGGAAACACTGGCCTAATGCTATGGAGTCCTGGGATTTGTAGTTTGGTGAGGCACCGGAACTCTTTGGCAGCAAAGCTTCAAAATTCTGTAATACTAAAACTTCCAAGATTCCATATTATTGAGCTGTGGCATTTTGGATGGTATTAAACTGCATTAATTCCATAGTGTAGGTGTAGCCTGGGTTGGTTTTACTACACTGACAAAGTTCGTTATCTATAACTAAGGATGGGAACTGTGTGTTGTATCCCAGGCCTGAAGCCATCCATGACCACAGCATCACACACAAGTCCAGAATAGAAGCAATAAAATTATTGCAGAAACACACAAAATTTATATAGTTTTTAAAAAGCAAGAATACGGTAACAAGGTGTAGGATCCAAAAAGTCAGCAATCAATTGTCTCTTATAAATCCAAAAGCAATACAGGCCAAAGATTGTCCCAAAATGCAAAGGCGGCTTAAGTCCATAAGCAAAACTTGAACAGGAACACAAAACAAGAACACAGGGCCCTCCACGAATTTGGAGGGCCCTGCCAAGGCAGAGATCGGTCAAACCCAAAAAAGAGGATCCGAACACCAGGCGAGACGGCAAGCACCCTGAAAAAATGTTTTCCCTATTTTTCCCAAATAAATGTCACCAAGATGAAATGAAAGGGAATCCCTAAAGAAGGAAAGCCACCAAGATGTTTTATTTCATTCCAGCTGGAACGGATGTCAACCGCAATCGCTTGCCCAGGAGCCGACATAACTCCCTGGGGGAAATGATACCCTTTTAAATAGAGAATATAGAGCTGTCAAATTCAAGTTTCCCATGCCCGCCCCCTGAGCCGGCCCCGTGCTGATTGGTTGCAGTCATCAGCAGGCTGGGAGGTACGGTCGGCTGAGCTGCGCTCTATCCAATCATAGCGCTTGCCCTGCTTCGGTTCCTCAGCCAATAAGGAGGCAGGAGGCATGACAGGAGGGAAACAATGAACGATACGTGTATTGGTGACAGGATTAAGGTGGTTAATGTTTGTAGAATGGCTCAACGATGGCTTAAGCCATCAAGTCAAGCCTGGGTTATTGTGTTGGCCCTTTGAATCATCATCCTTCGTCTAGCCCCAAAGGCCTAGACCCTTTGTCTTACAGTCCTGGGATATGGAGTTTATTGATGAAGTTTGAGGCTGGTTTCGGCCAGTTGGGGTGACACAATGGAAAAGGCTGTGGTGAAGTCCTGGTTCCTCACAGATAGGAAGACACCCTTTATGTTGAGTGATTTGAATGTCAGTGGCTCTTATCATTCCAGATGGCCTAGCTTAGCCCTCCGAAGTCTGTTCAGATAAGAGTTATTTGTTCTTATTGTTCATGCAAGTGGGCTTGATGAAACCTTTTGTTAAGGGATTATTAGCTCAGGAAGAGTGGAGAACTTCCTGAGCCGGGAGGATTGCTGGCTTCATGAAACAGCGGCTTTTCCTCCATATTTTCATACATACATACACATAGGGATGGTGAATGGAGCAGGGGAACACATAAAGAATTCATAAAAAAGGAATCATGCGGGGTCAGTGGGGTGGGTGGGGTCCTAAGGAAGCCCTTCCCAGAGTCCATCAAAGTTCATAAACGTCGGCAGGCCCGTAGGTGAGGGGGGGGGGGTGAGGGGCTTCACCATTTCCCAAAGCAGTTACTATACTCCCAACTCAAGATTGGGAAAACGGAATGTTGGTGGACAGGAAAAGAGATTTAAAGATGGGTTCAAAGACAACTTCAAAAACTGTGGCATAGACATTGAGAACTGCGAAGCCCTGGCCCTTGAGCACTCCAGCTGGACATCAGCTGTGACCAACAGTGCTGCAGAATTCGAAGAGGCACGAATGGAGGGCGAAAGGGAGAAATGTGCCAAAAGGAAGGTGCATCAAGCCTATCCTGACTGGGACTGCCTTCCACCTGGAAACCAACGTCCTCAATGTGGATGAACTTGCGGATCAGGAATAGGTTTCCACAGTCATCTATGGACCCACCACCAAGACACTACACTTAAAGGGCCATCATCCTCGGACTACGAGGGATCGTCTAACTCAGTGTTTCCCAACCGCTGTTTCACGGCACAGTAGTGTTCCATTTGGGATCAGCTGCTGTGCCGCGAGAAAGCCCCCCCTCTCTTCCTTCCTCCTCCCGCTGCTGTGATGTTGAGGCACCGGGCAAGCGGCCAAGGAGGGTTAGGCGGCGAGGCCTGGCCATGGAGAAGATCCTGGAGGGCCTGGTGAGCTCCACGCACCCACTGCCGCTGAAGCGTACGATCCTGCGGCGGATGGTGGAGTTTGCGGAGGCACCGCTGAGCGAGCCACAGTGCCGGGCCATGTTCGAGCTCAGCACCTGGCTCATCCTGCAAGGGCCCGACCCCTTCTAGCAACAGGTGGGGCGGCAAGTACTCGAGGCCTAGGCCCGCTGCCACCGCGCCACCTTCTTTACATGAGACCTGGTGCTGACCTTGCTCCGTGGCGTGGGAGGAAGAGAAGGCCCGGCCTCAGCCTGCCTCCCTTCAGGCCTGGATGCCACTGTGCTGGACTACATCCAGGGCGGGCTGTGGCTGCTCACCAGCTGCCCGGCGGTGCTGGAGCTCTTCGCGCTGCTGCAAGAGGAGGCCTCGCAGTTGGTGGGTGAGCAGCCCCTGGCCCCACTCTGCACTCGCCTCTGCCAGCTCCTGGCCGACTTCCCACGGGAGGAAGGCCGCGCTCGGCTTCTGCCAGCAGCTGGTGCACAGCATCGCCCACTTCCAGACTCAGGGCACCTGCGAGGCCGTGCTGCACCTCTATGTCGCCCAGGTCAGCGGTCTGCTCCGCAGCGTCTGGAAGACGGAGCCTGATGCGTTGCTGCCCTTCTTACAGGAGCCGGTAGGCTGTTAGGAATTGTGGGAGTTGTAGTTCAAAACACCTGGAGGGGTGAAGTTTGCCCAGGCCTGTGTTAGAGTGTCATTTTGTGTTATTTTGGTTGGTGGTGTGCCCCAGGATTTTGTAAATGTAAAAAGTATGTCGCAGCACAAAAAAGGTTGGGAAACACTGGTCTAACTGAACCGCACTGATGCTGAGTATGACCCTTGGGAGCTAGAGCACAATATCAATAAGCAACTGATTTTAAAGTGGATATAAGTGATTTTAATGTTTGTATATATTTTTGTTTTTATGTCCCGGCATTGAATGTTTGCTGTATATATGTTGTGCTCTGCCTTGAGTCTCCTGCAGAGGGAGAAGGGCAGAATATTAAATAAATAAATAAATAAATAAATAAATGCTTCACTGGAATGTTATGCAGATCCGAAGCATGACAATTTGGGTGTTATCTTTCTTAAAAACCATTTTAACTAATTTCAGCTTGTGATGGACGCAGACCTACCAACCAGTTATAAGGAAGCTGCAGTCAAATCGAGAAGAGCTGGTCATCCGTATCCATGGATGATGTAACTAAAAATTCCAGCATTCCAAACATTTCTTGATTTTTCCATTTCATATAAGAGACACCATTGCATATTGTGGGCTTGAAGCAACTATGGATTTTTGTATCCATGGGCCAGTATTGAGACTAAGTCCCAGTCAATTTCATTTCTCCAAATAGTTCTATAATGGCAAGAAACGTGATAGGGAAAACGTGCCAAATAGGACTTGGAATGTATTGGTGGGTGAGAAAAGAACATTGGGTTGTCTGAGGGGAGAGGATGGATGGCTGAGAAGAACACCTTATGAATGGCAAAGAAAGAGCACAGGTGTAAGGTGAATCGAGCAGCCTCTAAGACATGCAAAGATGAGTAATCCTGCTAGCGTCTACTAGAGCTCATTCTCATCCTTATATCATATTCAGGCACCGCATCTACAAGAGAGAGGTGAACAGATGCAAGGTAACCCTGAAGTTCCAAGAGACTTAAGAAATCTGAAGGAAAAATATGTTAACAACCAATCCAAACATGTTTGTTCAGAGGTAAGAAAGGAAAGAGCACAAGCAACAATGAGTAATCCTGCTAGCATATATAGAAAAAGTCAATATATCTATATCTATATTGGTTGGTTTGTCCATTTGTCCCCAAACAGTTCCTCCATAGCTTGATGGATCTGGACCAAACTTGGGACACAGGCCCTTTGTTATTCAACTTAAAATAAATTGAGTGCTTTGAACTAAAAGAACTATCCCAGAGCACAGGGAAAGGAAAGGAATGAAGCTGATTGGCTGTACCTAGAGGAAGGATTGGCCGTTGCCAGGTGAAGTGGTCCTCTGTGAGGTCACTGGGAAAGAAAGGGAGTAAAGTGTCTTGGCTGCTGCTGGGTGGGGTGTGTATGAAGGGAAGGAAGAAAGAAAGAAAGAAAGAAAAGGAAGGGAAAGGAAGAAGGAAGGAAGAAAAAGGGAAGGAAGAGAAAATAAAAGAGGTAGAGAAAGAAGGGATGAAGTGAAGGAGGAAAAAGGAAGGAAGGAAATAAAAGCAAGGAAGGTATATCAGGGAAAGAAAGGGAAAAGAAATAGAAGAGAGAAGGTGTATACATGGTGCTCGCAGGGGCGGATCTTAGTGGAGGCAAAGTAAGCGGCCATCTCAGGGCGCCACGTGGCCAAGGGCGCATCTGGCGGCATTCGCCAGGTTCGGCGCATCATGCCATGCTGCCTTGGCTGCAAAATGTTCCCTGGCTTGTCCTTTTCATCCTCTTGGAAGTGCTCTGTTTTAATAGTGCATGCGCGAAGCTTTCACGCATGCGCTATCGGGTCAGAGCACTTCGTGTGGAGGGAGTTGCTAAACGCACTCCCAAGAGGCCGAAAAGGACAAGCCAGGGAACATTTTGCAGCCGGAGGCGGGAGGCTCCGCCCCAGCTGCAAAATGTTCCCCCGTCCTTTTCATCCTCTTGGGAGTGCGTTTTGCTACTCCCCCCCACCAGAAGCACTCGGTCCCAATAACGCATGCGCAAAACTAGCAGTTTGTGCGCATGCATGGTCCGGCACGCGCGCGCCATCATCACCACATTGAAGACCCAGGGGGCGCCAAAAAAAGGTTCGCTTACTACAATTTTTTACCTTCGTCCGGTCCTGGGTGCTTGTCCTTATATAACCATATTGTCGAACCCCCCCCCCCCACACACACACACAACCGGGGTCAAAATAGTAAATTGATAAACATGGCACCACAGTGGAGAGTTCCGCACGTACCAGGAGCCTGGAGTTCCACAAACTGGCTTTGCGGACATATGGAGGAGCCCCAGCAGCAGCTACAAGCGCTCGGGATACTTCCCAATACAATCTTTCCTTTTATTAGTCCCTAGCTTGGGGACCCGGTTGTGTCCAGGTTATTTGAAAAAGGCATTCTTTGTTTTTGGATGTTAAGTAATATAATTTAGGTGATCTGTGATGCTATTTATTAGAAAAACACAGGTCTTTGTTTGTGTGTGTGTGTGTGTGTTTTAAATGAATTCTCCCATTAGAAATTGCATAAGGATGTGGGTAAACTACAATGCCCAGATTCCCAGGGCAATCACCCTGAAATCCTGCCAGTATTAACAGTTGGGCATGTTGGGTCTACGTGTCAAGTTTGGTCCAGATTCGATGTTGGCTGAGTTCAGTGCTCTCTGGATAAGGGAGAACTACAACTCCCAGATTCCCAGGGTAGTCACCCCCAATCTCAGCCTGTAGTCACAGTTGTCCATGTTGGGTCTGTGTACCAAGTTTGGTCCAGATCCATTATTGGCTGGGTTCAGTGCTCTCTGGATGAGGGTGAATTATAACTCCCAGATTCCCAGGGTAGTCACCCCCAATCTAAGCCTGTAGTCACAGTTGGCCGTCTTGGGTCTGTGTACCAAGTTTGGTCCAAATCTGTCCTTGGCTGGGTTCAGTGCTCTCCGGATAAGGGTGAATTACGTACAACAACTCACAGAGTTAAAGAACAATCACTCCCAGACCCACACCTGTATTCACAGTTGGCCATGTTGGGTCTGTGTGCCCAGTTTGGTCCCGATCCAGATCAGCTGTGTTTGGTATGGTGTTTGGGGAGGACATTGGCAGGGGTTGGGAGACATGCTCATGGTGTCGGCTGTAACCTGCCATGTCCTTGAAGGGAGGGCTTTGGTATCTCCTCAGCGCCGTGGGTTATAGCTGTTTGTGGAGGCAGGAGGCTGTCTGTGTAAGTGAACACCTCTTTGCAAAACCACGAGACACACTTCTCGTTTGAAATGCTAGTTGTGAGCAACGTCAAGCCTGGAAGGACCATAACATCCTGCCCTGTGGTTGCAATAAACTCCGAATGCAACACAAAATGCATTTATTGTGCTGCTAGGAGTTTGGTCGGCTGGCATTAATAACATGAGCAACCGGTAGGTGGTAGGGTTGCCAAGCAGCCAGGATTTTATAGGCCCCGCCAGGATGTTCTCTCTCTCCTGGCCAGTAGCCAGAGTGGGCTATAAAAACAGCATGAAGGTGTGAATGCTGTCGTATTTTTTACTCTTTTGGGTGTTCACACATGGACTTTTATCAAAGGGATATGCTTTCTGCCTGCAGGTTGTGTGTATGTAGGAAAGTGAGAGGGTAACGGGGAAATTGAGCAAGTGGAAATTCCCCCCTTTGAAAATACGTTACTTGTGGGAGATCTCCGCATGAAGGAAGCACTGAGCATTTCCCAGGCTGGAGGTGCTAACAATGTGCACACTGTTTTGTCGAAGGCTTTCGTTGCCAGAATCGCTGCCGGGTTGCTGTGAGTTTTTTGGGGCTGTATGGCCATGTTCCAGCAGCATTTTCTCCTGACGTTTTGCCTGCATCTGTGGCTAATGGCATCCTCAGAGATTTTATTGGCAGTGAAGCAAGTGGAGTGTATATAGTAAAAAAAGGTTTCCCACTGACATTAAGTCCAGTCGTGACCGACTCTGGGGGTTGGTACTCATCTCCATTTCTAAGCTGAAGAGCCGGCTTTGTCCGTAGACTCCTCCGAGGTTAATCATTTATTTATTTATTTATTTACATCATTTATATTCCGCCTTTCTCACCCCGCAGGGGACTCACGGCAGATTACAATGTACATCTACAGGCAAACATTCAATGCCATAGACACACAACATATATAGACAGACACTCAGAGGCTATTTAACTTATATAGACACTTAGAGGCTATTTAACATTCCAGCTTCTGGCCACCAGAGGGAGCTGTCGCATTCCTTCATTCTTTGCATACTTCCTGGAGATTTTTATGACCCCGTAAATCACTTAAATTAGCCTCCCCACAAAGTGGTACCTAAATTTCCTACTTGACAGATGCAAAGGTCGGGTTGCAAAGGCCGACAACACAATTTGGTCGAGAGCTCACCCCGACCCGGGCAGGCTTCAAACTCATGACCTTTCGGGTTACAAAGGTTGACAACAAGCTACACAATTTGGTCGAGAGCGCACCCCGACCCGGGCAGGCTTCAAACTCATGACCTTCTGGTCAATAGAGATCTTCTGCAGATTACTCCCAGCCAGCTGCGCCACAGTCCCGGTATTTGGCCGGCATGACTGCATGGAGCGACGTTACCTTCCCGCAGAAGTGGTACCCATACATCTACTCACATTTGCATGTTTTTGAACTGCTAGGTTGGCAGAAGCTGGGGCTAATAGCAGAAGCTCACGCCGCTCCCCTGATTCGAACCTGCGACCTTTCAGTCAGCAAGTTCAGCAGCTCAGCACTTTAACACACTGCAAAACTGGGGGCTCCGGAGTCTGTCTGTCTGTCCGTCTATCTATCTATCTATCTATCTATCTATCTATCTATCTATCTATCTATCTATCTGTGGAATAATGTTCACGGTGGGAGAAATAACCCTTGTCTTAATTAGTAAGCATGAATAGCACTGAGTAGCCATGAAACTGCAAAGTCAATCAGTGAGGGTATCTGCACAGAGGCAGCCTGGCCCCTGTTGCCTGGAGGAATCCTCTGTTTGGGAGGTGTTAACTGGCACTTGCTTGTTTGCTCTCTGGAGTTCTGTGGTCAAGTCTCCATATTTAAGGACCATCAAACACAGCATTGCTCAGACACAAATCAAAGAGCATGAAAGGCACTGCAGACTAATTCACTGCGGACTAATTCAACAGAAGTCAGCTATAGCAGAGCATGAGACGAACCAACCTAGACACAGAATACTATTTATTATTGTTGTTGTTGTTATTTACTGTATTTATATACCGCTTTTCTCACCCCAGGGGGGACTCAAATACTATTTGAGAACACTGACATTCTCGACAGACAAGGGTTCCTTCACCCACCATGGATATAATTGCACAGAGGGTGCCTCTAAGCAACAGTGGCCAAACCACCTCTACGCAGATACCCTCACTGTTTGACCTTGCATCTTCATGGGTACTCAATGCTATTCAAGCTTGCTAATCACAACATTCACACTTGCTTTAAACAGACCTCACAACCTTTGACGATGCCTGCCATAGATGTGGGCGAAACGTCAGGAGAGAACGCTTCCGGAACATGGCCATACGGCCCGGAAAACTCACAACAACCCAAACAAGAGTCCTTTCTCCCACCCTGGACGTTACGTTAGAGCGGAGTCCCCTTCTCTTTTACACAGGAGCTGGGTGGTTTATCTGTCAGGAAGGCTTTGATTGTGTCTTCCTGCCTGCCAGAATGGGGTTAGTCTACTCTAGATCAGTGTTTCCCAACCTTTTTTGAGCCACGGCACACTTTTTACATTTGCAAAATCCTGGGGCACACCACCAACCAAAATGACACAAAATGACACTCTAACACAGTAATACATATAGTTGATATGTTTTTAAAATGTATTTATACACTCAGTGTGAAACCTGGGCCTGTTTCAATGAACACAACATAGATAACCTGGCAGGAATGGCAGAAAGACACAAACTTCCCACACAGAACTCCCATAACCAAGAGAAAATGCTATAAGAGTTTGGTGGGCATTGACCTTGAGTTTTGGAGTTGTCGTTCACCTATATCCAGAGAGCACTATGGACTCAAACAATGTTGGATCAGGACCAAACTTGGCATGAATACTCAGTATGCCCAAATATGAACGCAGATGGAGTTCAGGGGAAATAGACCTTGACATTTGGGAGTTGTAGTTGCTGGGATTTATAGTTCCCCTACAATCAAAGAGCATTCCGAACCCCACCTATGATATAACTGGGCCAAACTTCCCACACAGAACCCCCAGGAGGCAAGAGGAGGTCTCTACTTGGGGAAAGGGAGACGGGCCTTCCCAATGCATGGAGAGGGAGAGACCAAGTAGACAACGGGTGGGGGGGTGTTTGTAATGTTGTGCCTTTATCGAGGTAGGTTTCTTAGGGTTTTTATACTTCAACACACTAGACTCCCCCCCCCTCCCCTTGGAGGTTTCAATTTCCCACAGTACACCTGGTGATCGCTCACGGCACACTAGTGTGCCCCGGCACACTGGTTGAGAAACACTGCTCTAGATGGCCATTGGAGTCACTTCCAACTCTTCAAAAGTTGCAAAAGACTTTACTGAAAGAACCATACACCTCTATATAGGATTGTAAGGGCCTGGCTATCTAACTACCTAGCTGTCTGCAGACATCTTGCCTCTCTCCATGCTCACAGGAAAATAACAAAAGAAAGGACTATAAACTTGTGCAGGGTGCGGTTGAGTTCTAGTATGCCTTGTCTTCCAAGGAGGCCCTTTCAACCACATCCTGCACAAGTTTGTAGTCCTCATCAAGGAAATAGATAGGCAGATGAGTATGCTAGCAGGAAAAAGTCCTTCTCCTATTGGTCCCTTCGCCTGCCTGTTTTCCTTTTTCGCTTTCAATCACCTTACTTGTTAGGATGCTGCTTCTCAGGGACACACCCTCCCTTTCAATATACAAAGCACCTGAGCCAATGGCAAGGCCTACAGTCCTCCCTTCTGTTCGCCTGTGAGCATGGAGAGAGGCAAGATGTCTGCTGTGGATTAGATAGCTAGACCCTGTGTTTAACTTTCCTATCTAGTTATGTGGTTCTTTGAATAAAGTCTTTACAAACTCAGCTCATGTATTGCTTAGGTTCTATTATATTATCTCGGCATTACTTTGCGAACGAAGATTCTTCGGAAGGACTCATCCCATGCTTTTTACAAGAGCGTTGATGACTAAAAAGGCCAATCTGAGAAAGGCAAGTTCAGTTGCAGAAAGCACAGCAGAAAGTCTCCTTGGGTGATGTTGTTTCCAAGTTGCGGTTCTAGACCCCTCTCCATATGGAGCAAGCAGTGCTCTCCTTTAAAAAGGCTGCTTTGTCGTTCAGGATGCTGCCGAACAAGACTGTCATCTCCCGGGTCAGTCTCAAGCGACCAAAGTCCTGAACCGCCTGCATGCAGGGTTGGGTCTGCGGCTTCCAGTGCATCTTTACACCTGCCGTTTCATCCGTCTATCGCTACAGGGCTTTTTTGGAGGTTGGATGTGTCCTTCGAGCCTGTGCAATAAATTTTTCTGGTGGAGCGCAGCGTGCACAGAACTGGCCTCACCCTTTAAACCAAAGGTTCGTCTGCCGGGGCCAAGCAAGCTTGGACGGTGGCAGCGAGGTCCTCAGGTCGTAGGTTTGATTAGAGTTGCCTTCTCTTAGATGGTTGACCTTACAGGGTTAGACGAGCACCATCTGCCCAGGTTTGAAATCAGAGTTTTCCTTCTCTTAGGATGGTTGCCAAAAGGCTAGAGCAGTGTTTCCCAACCAGTGTGCCGTGGCACACTAGTGTGCCGTGAGCGATCATCAGGTGTGCCGTGGGAAATTGGAACCTCCAATACCCTTTCTTCCCCCTCCTGCCGAACACTTTTTCTTCTCCACTCGGGCTCCCTTCCTCCCAGCCTTGCTCTGCTTGCTTTGCCTTGCTTTGCTCACGCTGCCGCTTCTGCTGGAGGGGGGAAGACGTGACCCGTGCAGGCGCTACTGTGCAGACTCGCCCCATGTCTTCCTCCCTCCCCTCCACAGTGCTCTCTGGATATAGGTGGACTACAACTCCAAAACTCAAGGTCAATGCCCACCAAACTCTTACAGTATTTTCTCTTGGTTATGGTAGTTCTGTGTGGGAAGTTTGGTTCCATTCCATCATTGGTGGAGTTCAGAATGCTCTTTGATTGCGGGTGAACTATAACTCCCAGCTGTTGAGCAAGACCTTCGTGTGTGTCTTTCTGCCATTCCTGCCAGGATATCTATGTTGTGTTCATCGAAACAGGCCCAGGTTTCACACTGAATGTATAAATACATTTAAAAACATATTAACTATATGTATTACTGTGTTAGTGTGTCATTTTCTGTCATTTTGGTTGGCGGATCAGGGCGGATCACAGTACACATACACGACAAACGTTCAATGCCGGTTTGTATAGACAATACACAGACAGACAGACAGAACAGAAGGAGCTGTATTGTTTCGACTGAATATCCAGCATTTTTTAGTGCCATGGAAGGCTGTGCTTGAATCCAGCCAAAGGAGGTGCTGTTGCTCCATCCGCTATGTATGATGAAGAGCCATCAGGACTTCCTCCTTCCTTTTGGTCGCCAGACATTTTCTGATCTTCTTTCTTTGCGGCAAAACACCTCCCCTGCTTTTAGCGGTACCTAATTTCTCTTATTGTAGCTAAAGCTGTTTCTGAACTGCTTAGGTCAACAGTAAGCTGAGCTGACAGTCGGGTGCTCACACTGACCCAGGGCTTCGAACTTGCAACCATTCGGTTGATAGATCTGATAATTGCTGGTGATTTACCAATATATAATATTATATATATTATTATATCTCTCTCTCGGCATTACTTCGCGAACGAAGATTCTTAGAAAGGACTCATCCCACGCTTTTTACAAGCGCGTTGATGACTAAAAAGGCCAATCTGAGATAGGCACGTTCGGTTGCAGAAAACACAGCAGAAAGTCTCCTTGGGTGATGTTGTTTCCAAGTTGTGGTTCTTTCTGCGTTGTCGTTTCTCTTTGAGACCCATTCGGTGTGTCTTCTCGAAAGAGGCCGCAGCATTGTGGCTAGTGCATCTCCATGCCTCCCGATGTGAGGCCAGGGTGGACCATTGTTGGTAATCAATCTGGCCGAGTCTGTGATGTTGTTTCAGGGAGTCCTTATATTTCTTTTTGGGGGCGCTTCTCTTGCGCTGACCCGTGGCGAGTTCACCATAGAGTAGTATCTTTGGGAGGCGGTGGTCCTCCATCCTAGAGATGTAACCTGCCCAGTGCAGCTGTGCTCTCAATAGCATAGCCTCAATTCTGGTGATCCCCGCTTGCTCAAGGACAGCAACATTCGTCACATAGTCGGTACAGTGTATATTTAGGATTGTGCGAAGACAGCGCTGATGAAAGCATTCGAGAAGTCATAGGTGTTGGCGATAGGTGACCCATGTTTCAGACCCACAGAGGAGAACAGACAGTACGATAGCTCTGTACACTGATTTTGGTGCTTTGTCTCAGGTGCTTGTTGCTCCAGACTCTTCTGTGAAGCCTTCCGAATGCACTATATGCCTTTGCTAATCTGTGATCTATCTCTTTATCGATCTTGGCGTCTGATGCTTCCCAGGTAGGTGAACTGAACGGGCTTAAGCACAGATGTGTCTATGCTGACGTGGGAATGGTGTTCTTCCTGTGGTGCGGGCTGGTAGAGGACTTCCGTTTTCTTCAGGCTGACTTCCAGCCCAAACTATAATAATATATTATATATTAGTATATTATTAAATATATATTATGTCAGAAGCAACTATATATATATATATATATATATATATATATATATATATATATATATATAAATTGATATGTTAGCATACTATTATAATAACATTATTTTAAAATATTGAGAGCTGGCTAGGGTCTCAAGCAAGAGAGAAAAGCAGGGTAAAGGTAAATATATTAATTAGGTATATATACCTAACATAATGGGTATATAATTATACTATTGGAATTACATGATAAATTATACAATAATATAGTATTTAGTGTGTGTATATTTAATTTTTTTAATTGCACTTTTTTAAAAAATGCATATATATATACACACACATATATGATATATATATGAATATGATTATATATATATAAGAGAGAGAGCTGTGGGTGTCTGCTGAGGGGCTTTCCTATTCCTCTCGCAGTTTATACCTTTATTCCTGTATTTTTAATGCTAAATAAGATATATAGTGATACTATTTACACCCTGTCTGGCTTTATAATATATAGTATCCATTTAGGAAACTATTCAGTATAACGTTGTATGAATAACGGCGATCTGAGGAGGCAGCGAGGAGCTGCAAACGCGCATGACTTCGCCACATCCGCCATCTTGGTTCTCGGGCTCCTCACTGACGTCGCGGCCTCCATGATGTGGAGCTTTTTGGCGGGAAGCGGCTGCCGAGAGCCGCGAAATGGCGGACGCCGCGAAGGAGGATCTCGCGAGAGCAGGAAAAAGAGCGGGGGCGAAAAAAAGGGGCGGGGACGAGGCGAGAGAGTGGGCGGGGCCTAGCGAGGCAAACGCCGATGTCGTCACGTAGAAGGCTGGCGGGAGAGAAGGAAGGAAAACCCGGAACGCGGAGTTATGGAATGGAGCTTCTGGATGAAAGCGTGCAAACAGAGACCAAGAGTGTCCTCCAGTTTGTCATTTTGGATTTAATTTTTTTAATTGCACAATTTTTTTAAAAAAATCAAATTTTCTGAACAGTGTGCACTTGTTGGATTTATGTATTATTTCATATTGTTGCATTCCTTCCCCCCGCCCCAAATGCATATGCTTTCCTATGATTCTGGATTTAGTTCAACCCCCCTCCCCCTACTCACAATACAGTTTATTCTTCAAAATATCTTTATTCTTATTGTTGTCCTTTGCAACATGGAAAATAACTTTATGAGACACTGTTAACATAGGAAAACATTCAGAAGAAGACCTACAAAAAATGATTTTTATTTAATTTTTTTAAAAAAATTATTTTTATTTAAATAAATAATTAATTTTATGTATTTATTATTATTTATTATATAATGTAGTATATAATATGATAGATTATAGCAGTATAATATGGTATAATATATTGTATATACATATAATATTGATAATGTAATGCAATATACTAATATGATATTATAATTGTATATTTATGTTAACGTGCAATATTACTAATATTGCGAAATAATTGTTATAGTACTCTCTCGGCATTACTTCGCGAAAGAAATTTTTTAGGAAGGACTCATCCCACGCTTTTTACAAGCGCGTTGATGACTAAAAAGGCCAATCTGAGATAGGCAAGTTCGGTGACAGAAAGCACAGCAGAAAGTCTCCTTGGGTGATGTTGTTTCCAAGTTGCGGTTCTTTCTGCGTTGTCGTTTCTCTTCGCTTCCAGTGCACCTTTACACCTGCCGTTTCGTCCCTCGCCTATCGCTACAGGACTTTTTCGGAAGTTGGATGTGTCCTTCGAGCCTGTGCAATGGACCTTTCTGGTGGAGCGCAGCGTGCACAGAACTGGCCTCACCCTTTAAACCAAAGGTTCGTCTGCCGGGGCCTAGCAAGCTTGGACGGTGGCAGCGAGGTCCTCAGGTCGTAGGTTTGGTTCGAGTTTCCTTCTCTTAGATCAGCGTTTCTCAACCTGGGGGTCGGGACCCCTGGAGGGGTCACGAGGGGGTGTCAGAGGGGTCGCCAAAGACCATCAGAAAACACAGTATTTTATGTTGGTCATGGGAGTTCTGTCTGGCAAGTTTGGCCCAATTCTATCGTTGGTGGAATTCAGAATGCTCTTTGGTTGTAGGTGAACTATAAATTCCAGCAACTACAACTCCCAAATGTCAAGGTCTATTTCCCTCAAACTGCACCAGTGTTCACAGATAAGCATATTGAGTATTCATGCCAAGTCTGGTCCAGATCCATCATTGTTTGAGTCCATAGTGCTTGTAGGTGAACTACAACTCCAAAACTCAAGTTCAATGCCACCAAACCTTTCCAGTCTTTTCTGTTGGTCATGGGAGTTTTGTGTGCCAAGATTGGTTCAATTCCATCAGTGGATTTCAGAATGCTCATTGATTGTAGGTAACTATAAATGACAGCAACTACAACTCCCACATGACAAAATCCATACCCCCCAGCCCCACCAGTATTCAAATTTGGGCGTATCGGGTATTTGTGCCAAATTTGATCCAGTGAATGAAAATACATCCTGCATATCAGATATTTACATTCAAATTCATTAACAGTTGCAAAATTACAGTTTTGAAGAAGCAACAAAAATAATGTTATGGTTGGGGGTCACCGCAACATGAGGAACTATATTAAGGGGTCGTGGCATTAGAAAGGTTGAGAAACACTGTCTTAGATGGTTGACCTTACAGGGTTAAACGAGCACCATCTGCCCGGGTTTGAAATCAGAGTTTCCCTTCTCCTAGGATGGTTGCCAAAAGGCTAGAGAGCCCATCCTGCCCATTGACGCTCTTTGTCAGACCCTTCGGTTGTGACCTGCCTGGCATGGGAGGCCCTACCAGTGGCTATTATGCCACCGCCAGCATAGCTCACAACTTCATTAGGGTACGCAAGCCTCTCCCCCACCACAAGGGGGCGCCAATGGAGAGGTGTTACAGTAAAATGTGATATGTAATACTGATGCTGTGCTGTGGCAATAATATAGTATATTGTATTTGCATTTTGCTTGTAAGCTGCTCTAAGTCCCCTTTGGGGTTGAAAAGGGCAGCATATAAATATCGTAAATAAATAAATACAATCCACTCTCAACACCTTTGCAGAAGCATACGAGAAGCTCGGCCTCTCATTGAGCATCGAGAAAACTATAGTGCTTTTCTAGCAAAAGGCACCAGTCAATCCCTCTGCAGTGCCAGAAATACAGCTTAATGGGGTAACATTAGTAAACGTTGAGCGTTTCGGCTCCCTTGGCAGTCACCCCTCCACAAAAAGTCAACATTGACACTGAAATCCAACACCGCTTGAGCTCTGCGAGTGCAGCATTCTTCCGAATGAAGCAGAGAGCGTTTGAGGACTGGGACATCCGTAGGAACACCAAGGGGCTTGTTTATAAAGCCATTGTCCTCCCAACCCTGCTATAAGCCTGAGAAATGTGGACTATCTACAGCAGTGTTTCCCAACCAGTGTGCCGTGGCACACTAGTGTGCCATGAGCGATCATCAGGTGTGCCGTGGGAAATTGGAACCTCCAATACCCTTTCTTCCCTCTCCTACACTTTTTCTTCTCCACTCGGGCTCCCTTCTTCCCAGCCTCGCTCTGCTTGCTTTGCCTCGCTTTGCTCACACTGCCGCTTCTGCTGGAGGGGGGAGGGAGGAAGACGTGTCGCGTGCGGGCGCTACTGCACAGACTCACCCCACATCTTCCTCCCTCCCCTCCACAGTGCTCTCTGGATATAGGTGAACTACAACTCCAAAACTCAAGGTCAACGCCCACCAAACTCTTATAGTATTTTTTCTTGGTTATGGTAGTTCTGTGTAGGAAGTTCGATTCCATTCCATCATTGGTGGAGTTCAGAGTGCTCTTTGATTGCGGGTGAACTATAACTCCCAGCTTTGAGCAAGACCTTCGTGTGTGTCTTTCTGCCATTCCTGCCAGGATATCTATGTTGTGTTCATCGAAACAGGCCCAGGTTTCACACTGAGTGTACAAATACATTTTAAAACATATTAACTATATGTATTACTGTGTTAGAGTGTCATTTTGTGTCATTTTGCTTGGTGGTGTGCCCCAGGATTTTGTAAATGTAAAAAGTGTGCCGCGGCTCAAAAAAGGTTGAGAAACACTGATCTACAGACATCACATGCAACTCCTGGAACGATTCCGTCAGCGTTACCTCCAAAAAAAATCCTACAAATCTCGTGGGAGGACAGACGGACAAATGTCAGTGCGCTGGAAGAAGCAAAGACCACCAGCATTGAAGCGATGCTCCTCCGCTATCAACTCTGCTGGACCGGCCACGTTGTCCGGATGCCCAACCACCATTTCCCAAAGCAGTTTCTCTACTCTGAACTCAAGAATGGAAAACGGAATGTTGGAGGGCAGGAAAAGAGGTTTAAAGATGCGCTCAATGCCAACCTTAAAAACTCTGGCATAGACACTGAGAACTGGGAATCCCTGGCCCTTGAGTGCTCTAGCTGGAGATCAGCTGTGACCAGCAGTGCTGTAGAATTTAAAGAGGCATGAATGGAGGGCGAAAGAGAGAACCGTGCCAAGAGGAAGGCATGTCAAGCCAACCCTGACATGGACCGCCTTCCACCTGGAAACCAATGCCCTCAGTGCGGAATAACATGCAGGTCAAGAATAGGGCTCCACAGCCACCTCCGTACCCACCGCCAGGAAATCGAACTCACACAACAAGGGATTGCGTAAGGGAGAAAGGGAGAAAGGGAGGGAGGAAAACAATGTCTCATAGCATCTTAGAGACCTATGGAATTATGGGATTTGTAGTTTGGTGAGCAGAGGAGGCCAAAGACTGTGCAAAAACGCCAACTCCCAGAGCATTGAGCAGGTGAAAGTGGGATCAAACTGGATTGATTCCGCAGTGTAGATGCGCCCAAAGAACCCTCATTCATCGTTGACTTTGACTTACGGTGACCTTGTAATAGGACTTTCTTTGGGGAAGGTTATGCCGTGGAGGCTGAGAGAGTGTGACTTGCACAAGGGCACTTTTCTTTCGCAACCAAACTACTCTTTTGGCCTTATGTGTGACTGTGGGTGTGTCTATGCTGTGGGATTTTGACCTGCATCAAGAGGAGTATCGTGTTTAGATACAGGGAAGTCATGCTACCCATACTCTATTCTGCCTTGGTCAGACCACACCTGGAATCACACCGTTTCCAATTCAGGGCAATGCAATTGAAGGGAGATGTTGACAAGCTGGAATGTGTCCAGAGGAGGGCGACTCAAATGATCAAAGGTTTGGAGAACAAGCTCTACGAGGAGCGGCTTAAAGAGCTGGGCATGTTTAGCCTGAAGAGGAGAAGACTGAGAGAAGACATGATGAGGGCCATTTATAAATATGCGAGGGGAAGTCATAGTGAAGAGGGAGCAAGCTTGTTTTCTGCTCCCCTGGAGACTAGGATGCACAGCAATGCCTTCAAACTACAGGAAAGGAGATTCCACCTGAACATTAGGAAGAACTTCCTGACTGCGAGAGCTGTTCAGCAGTGGAACTCTCTGCCCCAGAGTGTGGTGGAGGCTTTTAAACAGAGGCTGGATGGCCATCTGTCGGGGGTGCTTTGAATGCAATTTTCTTCCTTCTTAGCAGAATGGGATTGGACTGGATGGCTCACAATATGGTTCTATGATTAATGGAGTTAGAACCATAGAGTTGGAAGGGACCTCGTGGGCCATCCAGTCCAACCCCATTCCGCCAAGAATTAGGAAAATTGCATTCAGAGCACTTCTTCAACTGCCGTTGCTCAATGCTATGGAATTGTGGGAGTTGTAGTTTTCCGAGGCCTTTCTCCGTCTTTGCCAAACTGCAGATCCCACGTCTGGGTGTCTCACATCCAAGGACCATCCGGGGCAGACCCTGCTTAGCTTTGGATGCTTTCAGGGCAATTTGCTTTTGTGGTTTATTTGAATCACCCAGGTTTGACAAAGAAGGTAATAAGTAAAGTTCTTTTCTTAATCTTTTCTTAATCAAGTGAAACACAATTTTAAAAACCCCCAGTGTAAACAAAATATAAAACACAGCCAATGAAGAAAAACAAAGACAGGAATCTGTGTAAATGATTAAACAATTCCTAGCTGGAACGATATTGGCTTTCCCTTGGCATCTAAACGCATTGGGGTGACCTCAGGTGACCCTTCCCCGACTCCTGTTTGGAGGCCACAGGGTCATCTGAGGACAGCAACGCTCCATTGCATTGACCAGCCTATGGAAAGATCAGGGTCAAGGAATAAACATGAAGGACACGCACACACATGAATGTAAATGTCAACAAATGCAGCAAGGAACACACAAAGTAGGTTGCAATTGTGCCCTCCGTTCCATTTTGCAGCCCTGTTCCTAAGCTAGATCGACACTGACAACATAATAAACTGCATTAGACCCATATAAATAAGGCAGTTCAGTGCTGTTAGGAATTGTGTGAGTTGAAATCCAAAACACCTGGAGGGCCCAAGTTTGCCCATGCCTGTTCAACATCTTTGGCCATATGCTGCATTATATGGCAGCATGGATCCCTTTACAACACTTTGACCAAACTTTTTGGTTCAAAAGAGTCTCTTGCTGAGCGTTTTAGAGTAATTTCCAGCTCTTAGAAAGAAACCCGAAAACAAAGGGAATATTTCTTCATAGGGAGCCTTCCATTGCCTTTCTCTGAGGCCGAGAGAGTGTGACTTGCCCAAGTATGTTTCCATGGCAAAGTCGTGATTTGAACTCAAGTCTCCTAGAGTCCTAGTCCAGTGTTCAAACCAGTTCTTGATTAAGTCTTCTTGTGGCATAATCAAGGTTTTCAGAGGATTTTTGGCTTTGCGTAAGGCAAAAAGGACCCAACGTATTATGCTCCCGTGTCAGTAGGGCGGTGAGTCCATCCCACATTTTCTAATGTAAAAGAAGGAATTTGAGGGCTCAGTCTTTAAAATGTGGACTAAAATCCAGAACCGTTTTGCAGCCTGGGATGTCTAGTCTTATGGTTTGAACACTCACTTGGCCTCTGGATTTATGGGAGCTCTAGTTTTGGAAGGTCTTGGGCCTTCTCTGTCACACCACAACTCCCAGGATCCCATACTCCAATTATAAGTTATTGCTGTCATTGTTATGTATTTTAAAATGTTTGTTTTATTGATTGCTGATCATGTTTTGCATTTGTATCTTGATTACTGCTGATTTTGTATTGTATTTAGCTGTATTTTATATGTTGGAAGCTGCTTTGGGTCCCTTTGTAAGGGAGAAAGGCAGGATATAAATAAAGATTGTGTTGTCGTCATTGTCGTTGTTTTTTTAATGCTTTGAACTGCTTTCAGGCTTGTTTAAGAGGGGAAAGAATAATAATAATAATAGTGAAATAATGTTAAATAATATTATTCCTGTACAGCACACACTGCTATATAAAATCCAGATTACCTGCTTTGAACTGGATTATATGGCAGTATAGATTCATATAATCCAGTTCAAAGCAGATCATGTGGATTTTCTGTTTTAATAATCTGGATTATATCGCAGTGTAGAAGGGGCCTTAAACCTTTCCATTTGGGACATTTTTTGGCCTGAAACATTTGTACATGATCCTGGGTATGTGATTATATAAAATAGGTATTCTACAAAATCAAATATTTATTGGTGTCAGCATTTGCAAAAACCGATTTCCCTTTAATGAAGCACAGCTGAAGCATCTTCTGCAGACTCTGCTGTAAACTCTGTGCAGCAGATTCATGTCAATGCCTAAAGCAGCCACTAGGTGGCATTCAGAAAACTATTATTATTTATACCCCGCTTTATCTCTCCCAAAGGGGACTCAAAGCAGCTAACTGTTGCCCATTTTTTTCAGGACCTCCACCATTGAGCAAAGCAGTGAGTGGTCTAGATGGCCTCAGTGGTTCTTTCCTGTTCCAAGATCTATAATTCCTCACAACTCTCTTCTCTAGATCTTGCAATGCCATGGTCTTCTTCCTTTTGGCACATCACTCCGAAGGTGAATGGTTTGAAAGCCAACTGCTCGTCCGGCTCAGCTGACAGAACCAGTTTAAAGCATGGTGACTCCACTGCGGTGCCAATTGTTTGCATCCGGCTGAGTGGAAGCAATGGGCTCACTGTTTGCGTCCTTTCATGCGAGGAAATCTCCCCGCATCCATCCACCAATGCCCTTAAACTGGACCCCCATTTCCCCCTATGAGATTATGAGCTGCAGCGACAGCAACTTCTCTACCCTCTTACGCTTCTGTGCCTTGTTCCGATCTCATCAAATGATAGTTAGAAGGGACCCCCTAAAGGCCATCTAGTCCACTCTAGTTATGCCAGCCAGGAAGGCACAACTAAATCCCTCCTGACAGCCAACCAGCCTCTGTTTCAAATGCTCCAAGGCTTCTAGGAATCTGATAATAGAATCCAGAGTTGGAAGAGACCCCCACAGGGACATCCAGTCTTATCCCCTTCTGGCATGCAGGAAAACACAACCCAAGCCCTCCTGACGGATGGCCATCCAGACACCGCTTTAACATTGTATGTGTGTGTGTGTACAGAAAGAGGTGGATAACATGCAAATAACATTTTGCAAATATTTTTTGTAAAATTTTGCAATGAATGTTTTGTAAACAAACATATTTTGGGTTGCTGTGAGTTTTCTGGGCTGTCTGGCCATGTTCTAGATAGAAGCATTCTCTCCTGATGTTTCACCCACATCTATGGCAGGCATCCTCAGAGGTTGTGAGGTTTACAAAGATATGTTTACTACCTACAGTTCTCCATCTTCTCTATGTATGAAGACTATGGGGATACTTCCGCTGTGCCTTCGGAGAGTAGTCATTTGTTTTCTTATCATTGCTCTTCTCAGTGCCTCTGTTTTTGGAGTCCATTTTCCTCCCTCCATCTTTATATGTGTTCTCCTCGCAATGAAGCTACTCCTCTTATCTCACCCTGAGTTTTTAAACATTTTATATTTGTACCTTGTCATTTGTGATTTTAGATAGCTATCTGTATATTGTTCTTTTATTTATATGTATGTATTTTTATTGTGTTTGTTGTTGATATTTTGATTTTATTGTACTGTAATTTGTTGTTTGGGTTTGGCCTCATGTGAGCCGCCCCGAGTCCCCATCGGGGAGATGGTGGCGGGGTACAAATAAAGTTTATTACTTACTTATTTATTTACTTACTTACTTCATTTATATTCTGCCCTTCCCACCCCGCAGGGAACTCAGGGCGGATTACAATGTACACATTACATTTAGACACACAAACACACAAGACAGACATAGGCAATTTAACATCTGGCCACCAGGGGGAGCTGCCGCACTCCTTCATTCCTCAGCGTGTTTTCTGGAGATCTTTTTTATGGCCTCATAAATCAGTTAAATTTAGCCTCCCCACTAAGTGGTACCTTAATTTCCACTTGACAGATGCAACTGTCTTTCGGGTTGCAAAGGTCGACAACAGGCTACACAATAGGTCGAGAGCCCACCTTGACCCAGGCAGGCCTCGAACTCATGACCTTCTGGTCAGTAGAGATCTTATGCAGCTGACACCCAGCCAGCTGTGCCACATTTTATTATATAAAATCTCTATTATATGAGCAATTGCATCTATGTTTCTAAGCTTTTTCTATTATGCTACTATATTATAATATCATAGTATTAAATAATAGCAACAGTATTAACTATTAGCTGCCTTGAGTCCCCACGAGGAGAAAAGCAGGGGTATAATAACAACAATAACAATGTGGATGTGGCTCACTAATGGAACTTTGCAAAAGGAGACGGGGGGCCTGATTCTTGCAGCCCAAGAAAAAGCCATTAGAACAAATGCCCTCCAAGCCAGAAGTGAAAAGTCAACGACAGATCCCAAGGACGCAGGCGAAACGATGGATCACATCCTCAGCTGCTGCAAGAAGATCATGCAGATAAACTGCAAGCAGAGGCATAACACCATTGCTCAGATGATCCATTGGAACATTATTATTATTTATTTATTCAAACTTGTTTGCCGCCACTCCCATCCGGCTTGATATGCTTCAATACTTGGTACAACAAGGAGATTTGGTTCCTCAGAGCGTAAGGATCTAGTAGGACAGTATGGGATAAGGCGGTCCCTCAGGTACACTGGCCCCAGACCATTCAAGGCCTTAAAAGTCAAAACTAACACTTTGAAGGTAATCCGGCATTTAACAGGAAGCCAGTGCAGTTCCCGCAGGATCGGTGTGATATGGCAGCTTGCTGGGGCTCCCGTGAGCAGCCGGGCTGCGGCGTTTTGCACCAGCTTAAGTTTCTGGATCACCGACAAAGGAAGGCCAATGTAGAGAGCGTTACAGTAGTCCAGCCTTGAGATGACCGTAGCTTGGACCACTGTGGCCAGATCGTGCTGGGATAGATAGAGGGCCAGCTTCCTAGCCTGACGAAGATGGAAGAACGCCACTCTGCTGATGGTGGAGATGTGAGACTCCATCGACAGCTGAGGATCTAAAATAACACCTAGGTTTTTTACTGACGATGACGGACATAATGTCACGCCGTCCAGGGTTGGAAGCTGAACATCCCCATCACCCGGACGGCCCAGCCACAGGATCTCCGTCTTCGCTGGATTCACCTTCAAACTACTGGCTCGCAGCCATCCAGTAATGGCCTCAAGGCAACGATGGAAATTATCGGGTACGGATTCGGGCTGGCCCTCCATCCTCAGAATGAGCTGGGTGTCATTGGCATACTGGTGACACTCCAGCCCAAAGCTACGTACCAGCCGAGCAAGTGGTCGCATGTAGATGTTAAATAACTTGTGCCCAAAGACCATCTGCCTGCGACAAAGAACTGGTGGAAAGGGTGACAGAAAATGAACACGTCAAACTACTCTGGGACTTCTGAATTCAGACTGACAGAGTTTAGTAGCAAAAGACTCCTGGCCTCACTATCGTGGGGGGAAAACAAGTATGAATCCTCAAAGTTGAATCCAGTCGCCTGAATCCAGGCGAGAGCAGGATTGACAAGAAGCAACAGGAAAAACTTACACGATATGAGGATATAAAGATGGAACTGCAAAGACTCTGGTACAAGCCAGTCAAGGGGTTCGCAGTGGTGATCAGCACACTGGGTGCAGTGCCTAAAGACCTTGGCCTGCACTTCAAAACAATCACGCTGAAAAAATGACCATCTGTCAGCTGTAAAAGGCCACCCTACTTGGACCTCCATGCATTATTCACTGATACATCACACAGTCCTAGACACTTGGGAAGTGTCCGATGTGTGATCCAATACAACAGCCAGCAGAGTGATCTTGTTTGCTGTGGACTCATATTGCTATGTATAGAAGGAGAAGGAGAAAGGGGAGGGGGAGGAAGAAGATCATCATCGTCACGCATGCGTCCAGAAATTGTCTTTGTCGTTGAGACTGGTTTCTGTGGTTTCATTTATTCACATCCAACAAAATAGGTTCTCCAGTGCTATTCTTGCACTCAAAGTCCTTCATTTCAATAGGGTTTGTTCTTCCCTGCGGTTTCATATATTCCTGGAAGACGTCTGCAGATAATTGGGTTATATTGTATTGAACTTGCAACAGATAATGCAGCAGATTTGGAAAGAACGTCCCACCTTGTGCAATTAGATATCAACATCTGCAGAACGAATACAGTTTGATCCCACTTTTTTTTCCATGTCAGGATCAACTTGAAAAACTGCAAGTTGCTTCTCTACGTGGGGTTGCCTCTGAAGACTGCTCGGAAGCTGCAATTAGTCCAATGCTCGGCAGCCAGGTTACTAACAGGAGCGGGGCACAGGGAGCATACAACTCCCTTGCTGCACCAGCTCCACTGGCTGCCAATTAGCTTCCGGGCACAATTCAAAGTGCTGGTTTTAACCTACAAAACCCTATACGATTCTGGCCCAGTTTACCTGTCCAAACGGATTCTCCCCTACGAACCATCAAGAACATTAAGATCCTTTGGAGAGGCCCTGCTCTCGGTCCCGTCGGCTTCACAAGCGTGGCTGGTGGAGACGAGAGACAGGGCCTTCTCTGTTGTCCTTTCGGAGGCTGGTGAAGACCTGGATGTGGAACCAAGCCTTCCCAGAATAGGCTGAGATTAGCTATTGTCTGAATGTATGACCACGTTTACACGAATTGTTTTAATGGCGATGTGGTTTTATGCTGGGTTTTTATGTATTTTAATATGTTGTTGTAGTTGTTTTTAAATTGTATAGCATTGAATTTTGGCTGTAATGCTGGTCTGAGTCCCTCGATAGAGGTGAGAAGGTCGGGGTACAAAAGTTTTTTAAAAAAATAAAAAATAAAAAAATAAATTGGCCGTCTGCAAAAACGCTGCCCAGGGGATGCCCGGATGTGTTATCATCCTGTGGGAGGCTTTGCTCATGTCTTCGCTTGGGAAGCTGGATCTGACAAATGGGAGCTCACCCTGCTCCCTGGATTCGAACCGCCAACCTTTCAGTCAACAGTCCTGCCGGCACAAGTGAGATCAAGGAGGTGCCATTGGCGCCTCCTTGATCTCACTTGAACTGCTCCTTTAATTGCTATGCTATCCTGGGATTTATAGTCTAATGCAGGGTGGGCAATTACCGGCCCTCCAGGTGTTTTGGACTTCAACTCCCAGAAATCCTAACAGCTGGTAAACTGGCTAGGATTTCTGGGAGTTGAAGTCCAAAAACACCTGAGGGCCGGTAATTGCCCACCCCTGGTAATGGGATTTATAGTCTCTTTGGCAGAGAGGATGAAAAGGTCCTTGTAAAACTACAACTTACATGATCCCATAGCATTGGCAAGAAGAGCTCAACACTTCAAGAGGCTTGGACTAAGGTCATGCTTATGCCTCTTTGCTCCAAATTAGCTGTGTTTGAGTGGGAAATGGGTCAGTGGAGCAATATGAATGATTAAAAACCATGTTCACTGTAGTGGAGTTCTTGCTGAATTTTTGAACAGAACCAAAAGGCATGTTTTGTATATGGAAACATGTATGGCTATACTTTCTGGATACTTGCAAGACAGCATTCAGCCATGTCAGTTAAAGTGGTGTCCAACTACATTCATTCTACAGCGGCATGGGCAAACTTTGGCCCTCCAGGTGTTTTGGACTCCAACTCCCACAATTCCTAACAGCCGGAATTGTGGGAGTTGGAGTCCAAAACACCTGGAGGGCTAAAGTTTGCCCATGCCTGTTCTACAGTGTAAATGCACGCTTCGAAAGTTTGCATTCAGATTTACCAATGATCTGAACTATATCCAGATGGGTCCAAGGAGGTACAGCATGGTTTGAATGTTGGAATATAACACTGGAGACCAAGATTTGCAAAGGCTTGACCGTGGAAACCCATTGCGTGACCTTGGGCAGGTCACACTCTCTCAGCCTCAGAGGATGGCCTTGGCGAACCCTCTCTGAACCAACCTTGGCACGAAAATCCCGGGATACATTTACTTTCCAAAAATCAAGAATGACACAACTGTGCTTATGAAGCTATTTCGATCCCGTGTCACATTCCACTTATTTGCACATGACGGAAGCGTGAGATATTAATATTCGCTGGAACTGTGGCCGAATGCTGCCATCCTGTGCTGTGCAGGTGCATTGCACGTTACGTGCCCAAAAGTACCTAGGCAAAGAAGTGCACGAACACCTCCGTAAAAAGGTGGGATGCAAAGTATTCATGGCAACAGCAGTAACAACATGCATTGCATCCCTCTCTTGTTAATACGCACAACAGCCGGCATCGTGTTGGTGTTTCCCACACAATTACGTGTGCAGACTGTACTTTTCTGGCCATTCTTGCACTTCAGGGTTGTGGGACTACAATTACATTAGTAGTATAACTGTTTCACAAGTGATTGTTCACTCTTGGATGGTGTATATGAACTCCTTCAAGGTCTCTCTCTCGGCATTACTTCGCGAATGAAGATTCTTAGGAAGGACTCATTCCACGCTTTTTACAAGCGCGTTGATGACTAAAAAGGCCAATCTGAGATAGGCAAGTCCGGTTGCAGAAAGCACAGCAGAAAGTCTCCTTGGGTGATATTGTTTCCAAGTTGCGGTTCTTTCTGCTTTGTCGTTTCTCTCCGAGACCCATTCGCCGTGTCTTCTCGAAAGAGGCAGCAGCATTGTGGATAATGCGTCTCCATGCCTCTCGATGTGAGGCCAGGGTGGACCATTGTTGGACCATCTGGCCGAGTCTGAGATGTTGTTTCAGGGAATCCTTATATCTCTTTTGGGGGACGCCTCTCTTGCACTGACCCGTGGCGAGTTCACCGTAGAGTAGTATCTTTGGGAGGCGGTGGTCCTCCATCCTAGAGACGTACCCTGCCCAGCGCAGCTGTGCTCTCAATAGCATGGCCTCATGGTACCACTTGATTTATTAGGATAGTCATAGAATCCTAGCGTTGGAGGAGACCCCAAGTGACCATCCAGTCTGACCCCCCTTCTGCTAGGCAGGAAGACACAATCAAAGCCCCCCTGACAGATTACCATCCAGGCTCTGCTTAAAAACCTCCGGTAAATGAGACAGTAGTCTTAAAAGTGTCAGTTTTTCAGCATCTCTGAAGGCAATCCTTGTTAGGGTTCCCATATGTCCCTTATTCTAAGGGACGTCCCTTATTTTGGCCCTAAAATTTGTGTCCCTTATTTCCAGGCCCTGTCCCTTATTTTTGACTAGCAGGACAGGACTGGGCGGGGTTGACCAGAGGAAGGTGCGCGCTGTGGTTTCCACGGCAATGCCTGCCCAGGGATTCCAACTCGCAGGGCAGCCTGCATCTCCGTTGGAAGGAAGAGGCGATACAGGACTAGTAGACTCATTAACCGTTACCCAAGGGGAATGTTGGCTCATGTTGGATAAAGATAGTTTCTGGTTGCTTGAGAGTTACTCTTAAAATAGGCCTAGCTGTGCATCCCAATACTATACAATGCTGTGTATCCCATACTATACTATACCATTAACTATTGACATAATAATCATGAAGATGTACTGTCTTATAAAATTTATTTTATTTTAATGTTTAGACAGTGCACAAGTCAGCGAAGTCAAGTACTAAATACAGATGGAGAAAATTAGGTAGTTCTAATAATGTTTTTTCTGCATGACAAAGCATGCAGAAACATACCATGTCCTGTTAAGAGGGTGTAAGGCAGTTTCTTTTGTGAGTTTCAATCATTATCTTATTCTGTTAATAAAACTATTTATCCCTAATGTTTGAGTTTCAAGTTTTTAATGAAGTGTCCCTTATTTTTGTGAAAAATCCCGTAAATGTCCCTTATTTCTTATATCAAAAAATGGCAACCCTAATCATTGTGCAAATCCTTTGGCAGAAGGAGACTATCAGGAAACACATTGATAGTTGGATACACAACTGGATGTGCAATGCTGGTGTTCAGCAGAAGTGTGGAGTAGGCACAGCCACATGAACACAGGTTTACACTGTTGGATAGGACTGAAAATTGAGGCCTGTTGTATCTCCCAAGTACAGAGATGAGATGGGTCCTGAAACGGAGTAGAAAGGCAAACAGATGAGAAACAATAACTTTGGCAAAAGGATCTACAAAGTCCCAGCACTACTTTCAGTCCAACCAACTCGCGGCATTCGTTAACATAGTTTATTTCAAACACCAGTCTTTTATCGATATCCAGAATTACGCAAATAATGACAAAATGGTAGCGATATCAAATGCATCCTTACCTGAGGTCTATGGGACCAGCACTGAATGTATCCACAGCTTGTTCTCATTGATGAGGATGTTCTCAGTCTGGCACTGAATTTAGACATAGCTTCTCATAGTTAGGCCCCGACACACAATACTGCAGTGGTAGTATTTCTACCATAAGCAAGAGCTTAGCAATAAATACATGTTGCGGGAAGATGCTAGCACCGGGACTGTGGCACAGCTGGCTGGGTGTCAGCTGCATTAAAGATCACTAATGACCAAAAGGTCATGAGTTCGAAGCCAGCCTGGGTCGAAGTGAGCTTCCGGACAATTGTGTAGTTTGTTGTTGACCTTTGCACCCCGAAAGACAGTTGCATCTGTCAAGTAGGAAATTTAGGTACCACCTATGTGTGAGGAGGCTAATTTAACAAAATTTATGAGGCCATAAAAAATCTCCAGGAATGTGGAAAGTACTTCATCAGTGTCGCAGATGGACGGTAAAGCGACAGCTCCCCTGGTGGCGAGAAGTTGGAATGTTAAATAGCCTCTGACTGTCTGTCTATATGTGTTGTGTGTCTATGGCATTGAATGTTTGTCATGTATGTGTACATTGTAATCCGCCTTGAGTCCCCTCCGGGGGAGAAGGGCAGAATATAAATACTATAAATAAACAAAAAAACAAATAAATAAATAGCCATTGTCAATACGCTGCTGATCAGGCTCTTGAAAACAGAGCAGAATACAGGTGAACCTAATCAAGCATCATTGTGCAAGAAATTATTGTGCAGGAAATTACCCTCGCCATTTTTGACAAACATGTATGGACTCTATTGGTATAGTAACATGATTGTCACCAAAGGTGGTGTGACACTTGTTGCTGGTCTGACACCTCTTCACATTGAAGCAATCGGGCCATTTATGGGCAAAGCGTGACTGAGCCATAGTCCCAAGACTTACCTTCTGTGGCTCAGACTTATGACACTCTTGTTTATTTTACCATTTCGAAGTGCCTGTAAAATGATGATGATGACTATGATGATGAAGATATTAGGGCATGTAAAAAATCACTTGGTGAGTGTGTTAACAAAAATCTTCCACATGGACACCCAAAGACAGTTTTGAATCTCTCTCAAAGGACATTAAGTGAGTCAGTGCAACTGTTCACATGACTGTATGTAATGTATATATGTTGCTCTGCATTACAAAGAATAAATTCCTTGTTCGTTATCGATAATCTGTGTGGCATATTTTCTTTCTCTGGCAAGACAGTGTGTGGACTGATAAAAGTGTGAACTACACATGATTTTCATTCTGCCACAAATAATAATACGTGAAGTGGCACAGCAGGTGGGCAGAGTTATGCTACTGACCCAGAAGTGCAGCTTTGCACAGCCATGGCACCACAATTGCACAACATCAGTGGCTGTGCGAAGCCACCCATCATCTTGACATTAAGTTGTTGCTTTCCTGCATTACACGAACAGCTGGCAAGTGTGAAATAATGTCCTACATTTCCCCTCTTTGGGAACACATATACATAGAGCAGAGCTTTTCAAGCTGTGTCTTGCGACACGTTAGTGTGTCATCGGCAGTGTGTAAACGTGTCGCACAAATGTAATGATAAATTACAAAAATCTTGGAAATGAATCTTACTATTTTGCAAATCATATATATATACACACACACACACGGCGTTTAAGAGGTGACTTGATCGAAGTGTATAAAATCATGCATGGGATAGAAAAGGTGAATAAAGAAAAATTATTTTCTTTGTCACAAAACACTAGGACTAGGGGCACTCCTGAAGCTCCAAGGTAGGAAAATTAGGACTAATAAAGGGAAATATTTCTTCACCCAGAGGGTCATTGGGTTATGGAACTCACTTCCAGAAGAGGTTGTGACAGCGGTCAGCCTGAACAACTTCAAGGCAGGATTAGACAGATTCATGGATACCAAGTGTATCGGTAGTTACTGAAAAGGACATTCAAGTGCCACCTCGGAGTTGGTTGAGGTAGGCAGGATTTCCCTGGGTACTGGTTGTGGGGGGTCGGGAGCAGGTGTGGGTTTTGCCCTCCCTTCTGCTCGAGATCCCCGTGTACAACTGGTGGGCCACTGTGTGATACAGAATGCTGGACTAGATGGGCGGAGGTCCGATTCAGCATGGCTCTTCTTATGTTCTTATGTTCTTATATATATATGGTTTTCATGGGATGTGTTGTGTCCCCATACATTTGGTTATTGCATGCCAACAAAATTGAATTGCTGTGTTGCAAAATGGTGCATGCCTCAAAAGTGGGTCACACCAACATGAAACATTTGGAAAGTTCTGGCCTAGATAAAATTTTTGCGGTATTTTCATTTTAATTTACAGTTCCTTGGACTCTTGGGACTCGTCTACACTGCCATATAATCCAGATTATCAAAGTAGATAATCCACATTATCTGCTTTGAACTGGATTGTATGAGTCTACACTGCCATATAATCCAGTTCAAAGCAGACAATAAGGATTTTATATAGCTGTGAAGAAGGGGCCTTGGAAGAGATGTTCTGTGTTCCAGTTCTTCTTTGTTCCAAGTGTTCTGTGTTTCAACAACGCAAAAAAAAAAAAGATGGGCAGAGTGCATTCATATGATGTATGGCAACCTGTTGGTTATAAAACCATGCATAATCAATACCAATGGTAATACTTTCCCATGATACAGGGATTGTATATTCCTATAAGGCAAGATGCAATGCAGATGACAGTATTGTTGCTGGTAAATTCTCCCATGCCAGACAGACTTTGTTGTTTTGATTGATTGATTGATTGATTTTATTATTTATGAGTCGCCCTCCACATCAGTGCTCCGGGTGACTTACACATAAAACACATAAAACAGTTCAATAGTTAAAGCTAAAAGAATAGGAAATTAGTTAAAATAGTTCCAGTAACTCAGGCTAAGTCTGGGAGGTGACCTTAGCCGTAAGCCTTTCGGAAGAGCCAGGTCTTCAATGCGGTCAGGAACTGGGGCATGTCCAGGATAGCTCTCTGCTCCACCGGCATCAGGTTCCAAAGAACAGGGGCCGCGATGGAAAAGGCTCTCCGTCTTGTGATGTCGAGGCGGGCCTCACTCACACCTGGAATGCGGAGAAGGTCCCTGTTCACTGAACGCGGCGACCTTAAATGGACTGGTTCGGACAAGCGGTCTTTTAAATAAGCTGGGCCGGCGCCATGGAGGGCCTTAAAGGTAAGCGACAAGATCTTGTGGATGGCTCTGAGCTCGACTGGCAGCCAGTGCAGGCGCTATAGAGATGGCGCGATTTAGTCTTGTTGAACCAGACTAAATATGCCCAAAAGGTTACATCATTACTGTGGGGTGACATCGGCAAAGGATCTCTCGGAAACTATTTATTTATTTATTTATCGTGTCACGAGCGAACCAAACAGTTGTATTGCATTAAAACATACAAACAAACAAAACACAAAGTTTTCAAGCTTGGTATTTGATTAAATGTCCTTTGACCAGTAGCTGGCCACTTGGAGTGCCTCTGGCGTTGCTATAAGAAGGTCCCCCATTGTGCATGTGGCAGGGCTCAGACTGCGTTTCAGCAGGTGGTCTGTGGCTTGCTCTTCTCCACACTTGCATGTTATAGATTCCACTTTGTAGCCCCATTTCTTAAGGTTGTCTCTGCATCTCGTGGTGTCGGAGCGCAGTCTGTTCAGCGCCTTCCAAGTCACCCAGTCTTCTGTGTGCCCAGGAGGGAGTCTCTCATTTGGTATCAGCCATTGATTGAAGTTCTGGGTTTGAGCCTGCCACTTTTCGACTCTCACTTGCTGAGGTGTTTCTGTGAGTGTCTGTAAATCTTAGAAAACTATATCTTGATTTAAGTTGTTGGCATGCTGGCAGGGGCGGTCCTACAGGTAGGCCAAGGAAGCGGCCGCATAGGGCGCCATCTGGGAAGGGGCGAATTCCCCCGCCCGCCGGGCGCCGGTGCCAGACAGTGTCCTGGCCCTGCTGATGTTCCTCAGACAGCGCCGCGGCTGCCTGCTTTTGGGCCCCGGTCTTGTGCGCTCCAACACCACTTCTGGGCATGCGCGGAGGTTTTCGCGCAGGCGCAGTTGCTCCGGAAATGAAGTTGAGCGCAGGAGCAACTGTGCATGCGCGAAAACCTCCGTGCATGCCCAGTAGCTCCTGTGCGCAGAAGCCTGTAAGCAAAGCACTCCCTATCGGACAGGCAGGGAGTACTTCCCCTCTCCCTTTGTCTCTGCCCTGCCGCCGAATACGGTGACCCAATTGGGCAGGCAGGGGGCAGAGACAAAGGGAGAGGGGAGGGGAGCCAAAGGGGTATTGGCGACGTATTGCCTCCTGATGGCCGCCACCGGAAGTAGCCGCCACGCGCTGAGGTGAACTCCCTCTCCAGGCCCAATCACGTGTGAACCCTACCACACCCGCCCACCTCCCCATGAGCACACGCGCGAGGGCCAGGAGCATCAAGGAGAGACAGGCGCAACTGCGCAGGCAAATAGTAATATATAATTTTTTATTTTACTTTATTTTGGGTTATTTGAGTTTTATAGGAGTAATGAAAATATTTAGTAGAGGATAATTTTATTTAAATAAATAATTTTATTTATTATTTTATAATAATAATATAATAGAATGTTATATTATATTATGTCAATATATTATAATATAATTATATTGTAATGTAGTATAATATAATTATGATATAGTATAGTATGAGTATGTACTATAATATATTGTATATACATTGATACAATATAATACTACTAATGGTATTGTGATATAATTGTATATTTGTTTTACATGGGGGCGGCGCCAAAATAATGTTTGGGGGAAATGATGTTCGCTACCATATAAAATTACCTTAGACCGCCTCTGCATGCTGGCTGATACCCAAACAATGGATGGGCTGGAGATGTCACTGCCTTGGTCCTTTCACTATTGGTTCCTACTTCCCAGCGGATGTCAGGTGGTGCAATGTAAAAACATTGTAATTTCTCCAGTGGTGTAGGACACAGACAGTCTGTTATAATGCAGCATGTCTCATGAAGAGCCACATTCACTGTTTTAACGTGGTAAGATGTGTTCCACACTGGGCATGCTTACTCAGCAGCAGAGTAGCAAAGCGCAAGGGCAGATGTCTTCACTGTGTCTGGTTGTGATCCCCAGGTTGTGCCAGTCAGCTTTCGTATGATGTTGTTTCTAGTGCCCACTTTTTGCTTGATATTCAAGCAGTGCTTCTTGTACATCGAGCACGGTCCAGGGTAACTCCCAGATATGTGGGTGTGCTGCAATCCCAGGTAATCCTCAGAGCTCGCGATGCTTGTCTGTTCTTAAGGTGAAAAGCACATGTCTGTGTTTCAGATGGGTTAGGAATCAGCTGGTTTCCCCTCTAATAGGCAGTAAGAGCACCTAGAGCTTCGGAGAGCTTCTGTGCCCCCAATTGAAGGCCTTTATCATAAAAACCCTATAATGATACAGTCCAAAATTATTTATTATTTACATTATTTCTAACCTGCCCTTCTCAACCCCCCCCCCCGGGGGGGGGGGGGACGACAACGGGACACTCAGGGCGGCTTACAAGGCACAATTAGATGGCGGCAACAATATAAAACACTAATACAACAAGATTAAAACATCAATATTAAAACATTAGCTATCCAGTCCATTTAAAATTCTATCTATACAATGCACCTTCATATAATCAATCAATGGGGGAAGCCGTGTTTCATGTCCATCGTTAAAACAGTCCATTCCAAATAAATTGCTGCAGTTACTGTGCGAAGGCCTGGTCCCACAACCATGATTTTACTTTCTTCCTGAAAGCTAGGAGGGATGGGGTTGATCGTGTTTCGCTTGGAAGCACATTCCACAGGCGGGGGGCACAGCCGAAGGCCCTGTCTCTCATCCCCGCCAGACGCAGTTGAGTTGCTGGCGGAAGCTAGAGCAGGGCCTCCCCGGATGATCTTAAATTACGAGGTGGGATGTAGCGGCAGATGCGTTCGGACAAGTAAGCTGGGCCAGAACCATATAGAGCTTTAAAGGTCAAAACCAGCACTTTGAATTGAGCCCAGAAATCGACAGGCAGCCAGTGGAGCTGACACAACAGGGGAGGAACAAGAGATAGGGACAGAAGAAGAAATGCCCAGGTCAGGTGGCATTTGATGAGCCACTGTGGTTAAGGATGCAACTGGACTCAAGGCAGAAGGACGTTCAGCTGCTGACCTGCTCAGAGGGGAAAGGAAAGTTGGAAGCTGCACACACATATATATATCATAGGAGCATGGAACATGGAACATGAGAAGCTAGACATTGTAAAACACAAAATTGAATGTCTAAATATTGGACAGAACCAGGGCATTCCGGCCCAAATAACTGAACTGTCTGATTCAGGAAATGAAAATAAGAAGAAATGAGGTAGCGTGAATAGCAAGGAGAGATGTAGCAAAAGCCAGCAAAGTCCCGACGAAGCACATTAATTTAGACTTCCAAGAAAACCCATTACCACCATCCAAGGAGAAATTGAAAATTGCTAGAGTCAAGGAAATGAATTGATCACACGGTAAAGCACATCAGTGAGGAAAATCAGCTCACTTGAGATGTGGAGCTGGGGAAATAGTTCTGCTAAAAGACTTATAAATAGATCCTAGAGCAGTGCTTCTTAACCTGGGGGTTTGAGTATTCTGAGGGGCTGTCAGAGGGGTCACCAAAACCAGCAAAGAGCACAATATTTTCTGTTGGTCATGAGGTTCTGTGTGGAAAGTTTGGCCCAATTCTACCATTGGTAGGGTTCAGAATTCTCTTGATTGTAGGTGAACTATAAATCCCAGCAACTACAACTCTCAAATGTCAATGTCTATTTTCCTCAAACTCCACCAGTGTTCACATTTGGACATATTGAGTATTCGTGCCAAGTTTGGTCCAGATTCATCATTGTTTGAGTTCACAGTGCTCTCTTGATGTAGGTGAACTACAGCTCCCAAAACTCAAGGTCAATGCCCACCCTTCCAGTATTTTCTCTTGGTAATTGGAGTTCTGTGTTCCAAGTTTGGTTCAATTCCATCATTGGTGGAGTTCAGAATGCTCTTTGATTGTTGGTGAACTATAAATCCCAACAAGTACAACTCTCAAATGACCAAATCAACCTCCCGCAACCCCACCAATATTCAAATTTGGGCGTGTCAGGTATTTGTTCCAAATTTGGTGCAGTGAATGAAAATACATCCTGCTTATCAAATATTTACATTTCGATTCATAACAGTATCAAAATTACAGTTATGAAGTAGCAACGAAAATACTTGTATAGTTGAGGAACTGTATGAAGAGGTTGTGGCATTAGAAAGGTTGTGACACACTGTCCTAAAGCAAATCAAGACTGATCTCTTTTGAGAAGCCAAGAATCAGTGCAGTTTGACATGGTTTTGCAAGGTCTTTAGCTGATGCTTCCAAAGTATTCTGGTGTCTCACTAAATTTCAGCCCTCAGGATGCTATAATGTTGAGTCATGACAATTACAGTGGTCTCAAACTGCATTAATTCAATAGAGCTGTTCTGCAGTGGAATATGCTGCTGCCTGGGAGACCAGTGGGGTCTACTTCTCTGGAGAGTCTGGATGGCCATCTGCTGGGAGAGTTTAGATTATGCCTTCTGGCCTGGCAAAATGGGGTTGGACTGGATGGAGCTCTTCGGGGAGCTCTTCCAACTCTAGGATTCCATGATCCAAATGCTATTGGGTTGTAGCGAGAGTGCACTTGGCAACACTATGGGAAGGCCTACCGTCTTCCCCATCCAACAACAACCTGGTGTTCTCTAAATGGGCGAGACTGCATGATGGGAGTTGCTGTCCACTCCATGGTTGAGGCAAAGCTGCAGTTGGCAATGTCATCACACTACATTGGCTTACATGTCAGTTTGTCTCCCTTAAGCAGGAGTTCTCTGGAAGTTTTGAAAAAGGGGCTGGATGGCCATCTGTTGGGAGTGCTTGGATTGTGTCTCCCTGCTTGGCAGAAGGGGTGGGCTGGATGGCCTTTGAGGGTCTCTTCCAACTCTATCATTCTTTCCTTGGCAAGAGCATAGCACCTAAGTGAGCCAGAAATAAGGAAGACCCCTTTGGGCACGAAACCAAGCGCTGCTGGCCGCACCCTGATCTGCTTCTCAGCGTTTCCTGCTGTGCTGTAGGTACAGTTTCACGAGAGAATGTTCCTGAAGTACTAACAGAAGCTCTTTGTGCAACAAGTAGCAAGCCTCGATGAAATGCCAGGGCGAGGCCACACGCAAACACTGGGAGAGATCCACAATGAAGGCTGGCAACCGAGAGAGCTTGACTCCCACTCAAGGCTGACTCACTGGGTGGGACAGACCTGCGCTCAGCAATGCGCCACGGAGGGAAGTGTGGTCTCGCTCTCTCTTCTGTCAGTCTTGTGCGCATGGAGTTATTTGAGCATGTCCTCCCACACAAAGCATTGTGAGTCACACCATCGACAGTTGAGATGATGCACCTAAGTCTGAAGGGAGGGAACTGCTATATAAGTAGGGCCCTTTCACACTAGAGCAGGCAAACCTGGGCCCTCCAGGTGTTTTGGACTTCAACTCCCACCATTTCTAACAGCCTCAGGCCCCTCCCTTTTCAGGAAAAAGCCTGAGGCTTTTAGGAATTGTGGGAGTTGAAGTCCAAAATATCTGGAGGGCCCAAGTTTGCCCATATCTGCACTAAGTTAGCTATCCTCTCTTTGCACCATTGAGTTGTTTAATAGTGGTCTACAATGAAACTGCATTGTATGGTCAGTGTAGACCCATATAATGTGGTTCAAACGGCATGAAATAAGTCTACACTGACCATATAATGCAGTTCCAAATAGCATTATCTGGCAGAGTAGATGCAGACTCCTATAAGGCATCATATGAGATGATACTGGCAGATTCAAACTAATATACTGATGTGGAGATATTGTAAATATAGATATTTATACATAGATTGTATATACCGTATATTCTGGAATACAAGGTGACTGGGAGTATAAGACAACCCCCCAAACATTTAAAGATAAAATACAGAGTTAGGGATATACTCAGCGTTTAAGACTACCCTCCCCTCTTCCAAGACTATGCCCCCGTGGCACTCAGCTCCTCGCCCTCACCGCTTACCTCCTCTAAAGGCCACTGGGCTTGCCTAGGCGCAAGGAAGCGTCTCCGGATGACTCCTAGCAGTGCTGGGCGACGGCGTGCTTTGGATGTGCTCCCAGAGGCATGCTGGGAGCAGTAGTTCCCTGACTTATTTATTTACTATTTATTCAAAACTTTTTTACCCCGACCTTCTCACCTCCGAAGAGGGACTCAGGCCAGCAAACAGCAAATATTCAATGCTAACATTTAAAATCTAAAATATCATGAATTTACAATAAAATTATTAATTACATATACAATAAATACATTTTAAAAGCCTTTCGCCAAAGTAAAATCGAGTCCAACTCAATCCATGTATTCGGTCCGTATCTAGTGGTTAACGACTTTAGTCGATTCGCGATCTCCTCCTTCATTCTGCGAAGGCCTCATTGCACAGAAATTTGATATTTCTATTTATTTACTTTATTTATTTACTTTATTTATATTCTGCTCTTCTCACCCCGAAGGGGACTCAGAGCAGATTACAGGTACACATACTTAGCAGACAATCCCTGCCGTTTCCCACATACTGTACAACACATATAGACGAACAGAGGCAAACTCTGGCCAGCAGGGGGAGCTGACACACTCCTCATCTCTCAGCGTTCCCACCGTCCCTTGTTGTTCCTTCCGCATTCCTCAGCGTTCCTGGAGTTCTTTAATGGCCTCATAATTCAGTCAAAATTTGCCTCCCCACTTAGTGTGGTACCTTTATCTCCTACTTGACAGATGCAACTGTTGTTGGGGCTGCAAAGGTCGACAGCAGGCTACACTTAAGGTCGAGCACCCACCTCGACCCGGACAGGCCTCGAACTCATGACCTGCTGGTCAGAGAGATCTTATGCAGCTAACACTGAGCCAGCTGTGCCACATTCATTGATGCTAAAGTGATGTAGTGATGATGTTACGTATGTAGAATCATGTTTCTTTGTTTGCCTGCATTTGAAGATGTATAAAAGGGAAAGTCAACACCTTTATCCTCACTCTGGTTGGCTTTTGGACATGACTCCACACCAGAGTCTCCGCTGAAAATACACGTACCTCTTCTGCCTCACACAAAGGATTGCTCTTGGTATTATCTCTCCCATCAGCTGCAACAATACATGCACACACACATATACCCCTACAATTGAGGTGCACAATATTTAAAACATAGGAACGAAAGTGACATCTCTTAAGCATCTCTCCAGCCGAAGGATTGCAATGACACTGACCTTCCCCGCCATGGAAAGAAACACGATTTTTTTCAATATTACATAAGTAGCCATGTGTTCCCCTTTCGTGACCCCAAATTAGATGCCTGAGGTGGTCGCTTCATTGTGGCCCTTGGAAAGGTCAGCGCTGACTGGCTGCATGCTGCCCAGAGCTCTTTGGGAGAAAAGCAAGAGGCCAGTGAAAAGCATATCATGATGATTATAATGTTTGTATTTATGTTCATGTTTACTATATTTATACCCAAAGCATTAAAAACTTTCCCCAAAAGTATACAAATATTACAATACAAATATGACAATAGAATCCATAGAACTGATTAAAAACATATTCAAAGCATATTTAAAGGCAAAGTTGGTTGGCATTAGAGCTGGGGCAGGTGGTTTACACCTTATACGCATTCCCTGAAGGTAATGTTGCCCTCAATGTTTTGGATAATGTTGTGCAAGAAACAAAGTTTGTGTACTTTGAACCGCCAGAAGGCAAAGGTGTCACTCTCTCAGCCACTTCATACCACCAGGTAAATGCAAAGGAATCCTGGGATTTGTCATTTGGTGAGGCTCAACACCTTCTAAAACTACAACTCCCAGTATCCCATAGTTTTGAGCCAGGGCATTCAAAGTGGTGCCAAACAGTATTATTTATTTAAAACATTTATATTCCACCTATCTCACCCTGAAGGGGACTCAGGGCAGAGCACAACATATATTCAATACCAGAACATAAAAGAAACTATAAACATACATAAACACTAACATCAGTTATCTTCGTGTTGAAAACTGTCTCAAATCATCCATATCAAATCCGGTCCACAGGGTAAAGTTTCCTATTGCTGAATTATTGCACTGTCCCAAAAGGTTGATCCCACAACCAAGTTTTTACCATCTTTTTGAAGGACAAGAGGGTGTGTGCTGATCTAATCTCGCCAGGGAGGAAATTCCATAGCCCAAGGGCAATCACTGAGAAGGCCCTGTCTCTCTCGTCCCCACCAATCATGCCTGTGACGGTGGCGGAAATGAGAGCAGGGCCTCCTCAGAAGATCTTAATCTCCGTGGTGGTTCATAGAGGGAGCCAGCACTTTAAATTGTGCTCAATAGCAAACTGGCAACCAGTGGAGCTGACGCAAGATGGGAGTTGTGGTCCGCATTATTTAAACTGTTATGTTTATTCATATCATGATATGCCACCCAGTTAATGGGGTAACCAAAAGGTTTGCTAGCTGCCCTCTTCCACCCAGTCTCAGCCCCCCCCGACTAAATTTCAAAATCCTGGCTACGGCCCTGAGTGGAGCTGACGCAAGATGGGAGTTGTGTGCTCCCTGTATGCCACCCCAGTAATTAACCTAGCTGCCTCTCGTTGGACTATTTCAAGCTTCCAAACAGTCTTCAAAGGCAATCCCATGTAGAACACATTGCAGTAGTCTATCCTAGATGTAACAAGAGCATGGACTACCGTGGCCATGTCTGACTTCCCAAGTTACGGGTGCAACTGGTGCACAAGTTTTAAGTGTGCAAAAGCTCCCCTGGCCACCATCGAAACCAGGGGTTCCAGGCTCAGCGATGAGTCCAGGAGGGCTCCCAAGCTGTGAACCTGCACCTTCAAGGGGAGTGTAACCCCGTCCAGCACAGGCTGTGACCCTATACCCTGTTCTTCCTTGAAACTGACCAGGAGTGATTCTGTCTTGTCTGGATTCAATTTCAATTTGCTCACCCTTATCCAGACCGTCACAGCAGTCAGGCACCAGTTCAAGACCTGGACAGCCTCCTTAAAGTAGTAGAGTTGGACGTCATCTGGGTAGAGATGGCATTGAACTTCAAAACTCCGGATGATCTCACCCAATGGCTTCATGTAGATGTTAAACACCATGGGGGACAATACTGAGTCCTGCGGGACAACACAGGACAATGGCTGTGGGGCTGAGCCGGTGTCCCCCAACAGCACCTTCTGTGTACGATCCTCCAGGAATGACTGGAGCCACTGCAGAACAGTATATCCAAGACCCATCCTCATGAGGCGACCCAGAAGGATACTGTGGCCTACGGCAGTGATTTTCAACCAGTGTGCCGCGGAACACTAGTGTGCCTTGAGAGATCATCAAGTGTGCTGTGGGAAATTATTTTTGAACTTCATTCATATATAAACTATCTGTCCCTTTAAGAAATGGAACCATAGCATCTGTCCCTTTAAGAAATGGAACCATAACACTCTCGCATCACCTAAGAAGTGACGCGAAAGTGCTATGGTCGTGCCATCTTGGATTCACTCAGATGTGGCTAAGTAAACAAAGTTAGAGTTAGTGCTGCAGCTGCGCGTCAAGTGACAGTGGCAATTTGGGATCACAGCAAGACAAGCGAGCGACAGTGATGGAGAAGTTTTTGAGAAGGGAAAATGCAAATGCCGAACAGGGCCCTGGACAAAATTATGGCACAGATGAAGGCCCTAATATGAGTGGTGGACAAAAGAAAAAAGAAAAGACGGTGAACTCGAGGCAATTCAGTGAAAACTATCTTTCATTTGGATTCACTTTCACCGGGGATGCGATGGGATCGACTCCGCTGTGCTTGGTGTGTGGTGAGAAGCTGTCCAATAGCGCCATGGTGCCAAGCATGCTTAAATGCCATCTCCAAACAAAACACCCTTTCGTTCATTGAAACAGGCCCAGATTTCACACTGAGTGTATAAATACATTTTAAAACCTATTAACTATGTTAGAGTGTCATTTTGTGTCATTTTGGTTGGTGGTGTGCCCCGGGATTTTGTAAATGTAAAAAATGTGCCGCAGCTTAAAAAAGGTTGGAAATCACTGAAGGACGCTGAGAGGTCCAGGAGAACCAACAGGGACAACCCTCCTGTCCCATCCCATCAAGCTCTCTGAGGAGTTTTCAACCTGTGGGTCCCCAGATGTGTTGGCCTCCAACTCCCGGGGAGCCACAGGTTGAGAACCACTGCACTAAGGCAAACAAGGCCGTCTCAGTTCCATGGCCCGGTCTGAAACCAGACTACGACGAATCCAGATAGTCTGTTTCATCCAAGAACCCCTGGAGCTGTGAGGCAACCACACACAAGAATTCAATAGTGTAGATGCTAAGTTACACTGAGTGCATCATGCGATTATATGACTCCGCACTGCCATTCTATGGACCTTTGTATTATTTGCATGGATCCAGAAATCGTTTCACTCCTCGCCAGAGACACAAGCCTAAGCATGCCTCTTGCTATTCCTGGAAGCTGTTCCCAGCCTATTTGCTTGCGATGTAAATCTCTGTTCTGGCACAGCGCTATCTGGGAACACTGAGATCTAGCAAGGCCTAGCTCTCGAGATCTGACATTCTTTGCAAAGAATCTGGGATCATCCCCCATTCAGTCAAGCTGTTCTAGTTTTGCATGCCTTTGAAGCATCCCGATTTGGTAAGTATCCCGTTTGTCCTCTGCCTTCTCACTTTTAAAGCTGTATTTAAAATGCCCCAATTTTCCTCTCCTCCCACTTTCCTCTGCATTGTATAGGACTGCACTAAGCATATAAAGCGTCTAAGAGGTGACTTGATCGAAGTGTATAAAATCATGCAGGGGATAGAAAAGGTGAATAAAGAAAAAATATTTTCTTTGTCACAAAACACTAGGACTAGAGGGCACTCCCTGAAGCTCCAAGGTAGGAAAATTAGGACTAATAAAGGAAATATTTCTTCACCCAGAGGGTCATTGGGTTATGGAACTCACTTCCAGAAGAGGTTGTGACAGCTGTCAGCCTGGACAGCTTCAAGGCAGGATTAGACAGATTCATGGATACCAAGTGTATCGGTAGTTACTGAAAAGGACATTCAAGTGCCACCTCGGAGTTGGTTGAGGTAGGCAGGATTTCCCTGGGTACTGGTTGTGGGGGGTCGGGAGCAGGTTAGGGTTTTGCCCTCCCTTCTGCTCGAGATCCCCGTGTACAACTGGGGGCCACTGTGTGATACAGAATGCTGGACTAGATGGGCTGAGGTCCGTTTCAGCATGGCTCTTCTTATGTTCTTATGTTCTAACTTAATGGTATGGCAGTGTAGGACTGTAGGCAGTGTAGGATTCCCCCTCCCCCCTGGCCAAAATATTAAATTAATAAATTTGTAACTGCAGCAGAGAGTTCCACAGGTAATGGGAGTCTCCATAGATTGGCTTGCAAACATCCGGAGGTATTGAAGAGCCTGTCGTACACCAGAGCAGGAAAACCTCTGACCTTAAACACCACACCAGTTTAGTAAAATCAGCAAGCGGTTTACTGAAGAACATAGCCAAAGCAGTAAAATTAGTGAAAACAGCAAAGATCCCAAAACAAAGGATAGTCTATGACAGCGTTTCTCAACCTGGGGGTCGGGACTCCTGGGGGGGGGGGGGGGGGTCACAAGAGGGTTTCACAGGGATCACCAAAGACCATCCGAAAACATATATTTCTCATGGTCTTAGGAACCCCACTGGCAGAAAAGGCTGAAGACCCCTTGACCTATCCTTCTCTCCCTTTTTGGAAACAGACAGCAAATCCTCCCACCAAAAGCCCTCCTCCGCTTTGATTGGCAGGCCTCTCAGCTGGCCTTTCCGCCAAGGGAAGGGCTGTTTCTGAGACTACAAGTGGGGAGGGGAGAGCAGGTATGCTCTGCGTATGGCACCGTGGTGCCCATGTGCAGGCAAGGGAGAGCATGCAAGGCTGGAGGGAGGCTCGCACCAGCAATTCAGTTCAAATCATGTTGGGTCTGTGTGGGAAGTTTGGCCCAATTCTATCATTGGTGGGTTTCAGGATGCTCTTTGATTGTAGGTGAACTATAAATCCCCGCAACTACAACTCCCAAATATCAAGGTGTATTTTCCCCAGACTCCACCAATGTTCACATTTGGGCATATTGAGTATTCGTGCCAGGTTTGGTCCAGATCCATCATTGTTTGAGTCCACAGTGCTCTCTGGATGTAGGAGAACTACAGCTCCAAAACTCAAGGTTAATGCCCACCAAACCCTTCCAGTATTTTCTGTTGATCATGGGCGTTTGGCTCAATTCCATCGTTGGTGGAGTTGAGAATGCTCTCTGATTTTAGGTTAACTATAAATCCCAGCAACTATAACTCCCAAATGACAAAATCATAGTTATAGAGCCGCAACCCCACCAGTATTCAAATTTGGGTGTATCGGATATTTGTGCCAAATTTGGTCCAGAGAATGAAAATATATCCTGCATATCAGATATTTTCATTACAATTCATAACAGTACCAAAATGACAGTTATAAAGTAGCAACAGAAATAATGTTATGGTTGGGGGTCACCACAACATAAGGAACTGTATTAAGGGGTCGCGGCATTAGGAAGGTTGACAAACACTGGTCGATGAGCTTCAAGGCAAAATATTGGAACAACAATCCATGAAACAAGGCAGCATGACAAATCCAATACACAAAACAGGAGCTTGGCAAAAACTTGGTACATGAAACCAAGACCGTCATGAAATTCCAGCTTTGACCCAACTGAGGTAACTCATTCCCATGATTCAATAGAAGGCTTTTCCAGATCCCAAAACCAAAAGGAAAGCATTTCTCTTGACCTTACCATCAGATAAAGGTTTCTTTTCTTTCTGTTACTGCAAATCAACTGATCTTCTTTGTGCCTGAGCACCCTGCCTCTGTTTACAAAAGCCAGGGGCGGATCTTAGTAGAGGCAAAGTAAGCGGCCGCCTCAAGGTGCCATGTGGCCAAGGTCGCATCGGGCCGCAGCCGCTAGGTTCTGCATTGCTGCAGCCGGCCGGCGCGTGGGCGGAAGGCTCCGCCCCGGCTGCAAAATGTTCCCTGGCCTGTCCTTTTCATCCTCTTGGGAGTGCTCTGTTTTAATAGTGCGTGCGCGAAACTTTCACACATGCGCTATTGGGACCGAGCGCTTCTGGTGGAGGGAATTTCTAAATGCACTCCCAAGAGGCCAAAAAGGACAAGCCAGGGAACATTTTGCAGCGGGAGGCTCCACCCCAGCTGCAAAATGTTCCCCCGTCCTTTTCCTCCTCTTGGGAGTGCCTTTCGCTACTTCCTCCACCAGAAGCGCTTGGTCCCAATAGCGCATGTGTGAAAGTTTCGCGCACGCACTATTAAAACAGAGCACTCCCAAGAGGATGAAAAGGACAGGCCAGCTGTTTGCGTGCATGTTTGCTCCGACACGTGCGTGCACCATCATCACCACACTGAAGACCCAGGGGGCGCCAAAAAAAGGTTGGCTTACTATAATTTTTTACCTTCAGCCGGTCCTGACAAAAGCCTTCTATCTAAGCTTTCATTAGCTTGACTCTCATTAACGTTTGCACCTGACAAATCATTTTCAGACAGCTGCTCTGAGAAAGACTGTGAAGGGCCTCTCCCAGGAATGTGACCTTGTGAATCTTCCTGAGACAACTCAGGCCTCTTGTCTGAGCTTAACTCAGGCCTAGACAAACCGTCATCCCACTGGCAACAGACCCAGGCCCACCATCAGGAGCATCATCCCCATTCCCATCATGAACATCAGGCACAATCACAGGCAGAACATGCTGACATACAACAGAGTCCCAGCCGCAGCTACCAGTGCCTGGGATACTTCTTGATACAACTTTTTCTTTTGTTAGTTATATTGTCCTCTATATCTGTCTCTTTGTATCTCCTTTTGCTTTTTTAGTACTTTTCTCAAGCTTTTGCCCTCTGCAGACGGCTTGATGGCCCCTTGGCCCTCCACGGCCCTTGCAATGGGGCTCATTTTCTCCCTTTCCCCAGATAACCACCCTCCCATCTCCCCAAACCCCTTTTGCCAACCTCCATCCCGCGGATACCCAGGGCCTCCAGAGTTGTTGGGTGCCCCTCGGTATTTATTTATTTACAGTGTTTATATTCCGCCCTACTCACCCCACACGGGACTCAGGGTGGATTACAGTGTACATATACATGGCAAACATTCAATGCCATAGACACGCAACATATATAGACAGGGGCAATTTAAGCTTCATAAGGGTATGCTTGAATTCTGGCCACCGGGTAAGCTGTTGCTTCACCGTCCACTTGTGACACCAAATCCTTGATGGAGTACTTTCTTATTCTTTTGCACGCTGCTGGAGATTTTTATGGTGTCGCAAATTGCTTAAATTAGCCTCCCCACATAAGCTGTACCTAAATTTCCTACTTGGCAGATGCAGCTGTCTTTTGGGCTGCAAAGGTCGACAGCAAGCTGGACAAATGGTCGGGAGCTTACTCCGACTCAGACTGGCTTCGAACTCATGACCTTTCAGTCAGTGGTGATTTAATGCAGCTGACTCCTAGTCCCCTTAATATCTGCGTGCCCCCCATGCGTGTTTTTGTTTAATATTTAATGTTTTACGTCTTGATATAAAACTTTGGAGCACAAAACCATTCAGCATGACCTTGCTGACCTTTCATCAGTACCCCTTGACTTGGAAACTCCTTCCAGCAGTTTTCCTGGTCATCATCTACTTACAAAGAACTCAATCACCCATTATCTGTGACCCATACTCCTGGCTGTGCAAAATACAACAGGCCTCGGAGTCGGAACACCTGTTCTTTGTACAGCCACATGGACATATGACATTTATCACCTGGTATTTCTTTCCCTGATGTTGGGATGACTTCCCTCACTTTCCACAATGACATTTCCCCCTTTCCCAGCAATGGATCCTGTAATCCCATCACTCTGGACAATATGCTGCTTTCTATCATAAAGCCATTAGAGAGTGGAAATCTGCAAACAATCATCACAACAATAGAACTCATGGGACCCGAGGGCCCCGCTTTGTTCATCCCAGGGAACACTCTATATCTTCCTTGTCTGGCTGGCCATTGGGAGTGGAAATCTACAGTTCCTATTGGCTGGCCAGTTCCGCCTCGCCAGGGAATCCCTCCCAGCTGATCATGGCATCAATGGGGCTTAGCCAATCACAGCGAAGTAGGCTCCAGATGGGGTGGGAGCAGGAATTTCAAAGAACTGTACTATATTAAATTGTCTGTTTTTCACTGTTATGGCATCTCAACTTACTTTGGCGGATTATTGCAAGCTGGCATCACTACAGCTGACTTGAATAAAATACCTCAATGGTTTCTTCTTCAACTTGGTGTGATTATTGATTGGGAATTATTGGGTCGTAGCTTCTTTATCTCACCAGGCACATGGATCCACAGACAGCCCACTGCTGGTACTGGTAACTGCTTATCGGGACTCGGTATCTGTGCTTTGGGTTTCGATATCTGTAGTCTGGATCTCACTATCCGCGGTCGGTCTAAATTGCTCTATTTCAGAACCAGCCTAACAGAGTTTGTAAAATAAATCTAAAGCCCCTTCTACACTGCCATATAATCCATATTATCAAAGTAGATAGTCCACATTATCTGCTTTGAACTGGATTATAAGGGTCTGTACTGTGATATAATCCAGTTCAAGGCAGACAATCTGGATTTTATATGGCAGGAGCCCCAGGCCCCTTCCACATCTGTATAACATCCCCATTGAACTGGATTGTATGGCAGTGTGGACTCAGATATTCCAGTTCAAAGAAGATATTGTGGCTTATCTGCTTTGATATTCTGTGTTATACGGCTGTTTGGAAGGGCCCCTAGTCTCCCTTTTCCTCCTCACACTTTTCATTACTCATGGGCCCCTTCTACACAGCCATATTAAATACAGATTATCCACTTTGAATTTGATTATATTGCTGTGAAGACTCCTATAATCCAGTTCAAAGCACATAATGTGGATTATATGGCAATATAGAAGAGGCCTATGAGATATTCATTGCAAAACTAGAACAAAACGTGCTATAGCAGGAGGTCCCGCCTGCAAAAACAAAATGTTGTTTTTCCAGTGTAATAGTTTTTTTCCAGTGTAATAGTTCCCCCCCCCCCCATGTTTTATGACAGAATCAATGAAGAAATATCATTTGTAACCCTAGAACAAAACTAGTGTTTGTTGTTGTTGTTGTTGTTATTATTTTTGTTGTTGTGGTTACCAATTGCAATTCAGAGGGATGTGTATACGTCATTGTTTTTGGGTGTGGCCTACTTTATGTCTTACACATGAGAATTTCGGAGCACCGCTCAAGAATTCGGTCCAAATATGACAACACAATCCTATTCAAACATTTCCTAATGACCAAACACACACCGGAGTCATTTAAATTTGCGGGATTGGAGCAGGTAAATATCCCCTTACATAGTAATGCTCACAACATGTTAATCAAAAGAGAAACATGGTGGATTGTAAACCTCCAGACAGAATCCCCGATGGGGTTAAATGAACCCCTCCCCCTTAATGCTCTCCTCACGTGTGGGATCTTGGCCACACTAATTGAAACACCAATATAACCTGTAGGAGCAGAATCTGAGCCACCCTCAGGTCCGCAGGAAAAACGGTGTATGAAAGCTTCCTCCACTATGGTACGTGCAATACTTTTCCAGGGCTTTTACCGCAGAGAATGGGCAATATAATAATTATTATATCATTTATATTACAGTATTGTTTTCCTGTGACGCTCTGCATGTCGCTGTAATTATCGCCGCTTGAGAAAGCCCACAGGAGCGAAATGGATCCGGCCCTGCAGTTCGACCATCGCGGCCCATCCAGCGTCCATCCAGCGTCCACTGCAGTTAATGTTCAAATGACCCATTGGCAACCACGCAGATACATATATGGATTACAAATTGATACCAGAGGGACTGGGATTTCCTCCAGAGAGAACTATTTTGAGTTAATTTCAACCATTATGGAATACACGAACTTGCCTGTTGGAACACCAGTATTTTTTTAAACTTTTTTAAAATTTTTTTTTAAAAATTCTCGGCCGGGACTCGGGATTTCCTCCAGAGGAGACTGTATGAACTGTATGAACTGTGAATTACCCTCCCTATCATTCTTTCCCATAAAATCCCGGCCTATATGCATTGTCCCATGAGATTTTCCCTCCATGTCTATGTTATCCACTGCTAATATTTGTGTTGCTGGGGTCACTTATTATAATATGTGAATGTATACATTGTATGTATAACAAATTTAATAAGTATATACATTAACCAAATAGGATTGAAAAATACAAGTAATTGTGACAATTTGGTTTATTCAGTTTGTCCTAAAATGTGTATAGACCTCACCAAACTATACATCCCATAGCATTCAACTATAGAAGTTAAAGTGGTCTCAAGCTGCATTCATTCTGCAATGTAGATGCACTCAGGCAATCCTGTTAATCGAGTCTGGGGGGAAAAAGTTTAAAACTGGCACACACCCCTTTCTTAACATTAATAGCTTAAAATGCCTCCGGGGAGGAAAAGCAGCCAGGTGAGGTGAGTATGTGTGTGTGTGCATTTGGAAAAGCCAGCCTGACTGGCGATGCCACAATGCTCTCTGTCTGAGTGTGGATTAAGCAGAGTTTTCAACTAATTAGTCCAAGACGTTGGACTCCTTCCCGGCCATCATTGACTGGCATGTCTGGAAGGCCTTTCTGGGAGACAGTCAAGCGCCAAGCCGAACCAGGCTGGGATATTGGGAGCCCTTCCGACGGCTTCTCAAAATCAAATGGAAAATTTGCAGCATTTCTCATGTAGATCAGTTTTTCTCAACCTTCCTAATGCTGCAACCCCTTAATACTGTTCCTCGTGTTGTGGTGACCCCCAAACCATAATATTATTTTCGTTGCTACTTCTCAACTGTAATTTTGCTACTGTTATGAATTGTAATGTAAATATCTGAGATATAGGATGCATTTCCATTCACTGGACCAAATTTGGCACAAAGACCCAATACGCCCAAATTTGAATACTGTTGAGGTTGGAGGAGGGGGTTGATTTTGTCATTTGTCATTCCAAAACCCACCAATGATAGAATTGGGCCAAACTTCTCACACAGAACCCCCATGACCAACAGAAAATACTGGAGGGATTTGGGAGGAATTGACAGTGATTTTGGGGAGATGTAGTTCACCTACATCCAGAGAGCAGTGTGACCCCAAACAATGATGGATCTGGACCAAATTAGGCACAATTTTTTGTGGTAGGATTCGTAGTCTATTTCCAAAAAGGAAGAGAAGGACAGGCGGAGAGATCTTCAGCCTTCTCTGCCAAAGGGGTTCATAAGACCTCTCTGATGGACTTGGGTGACCCATCCGAAGCCCCCCTTATGACCCCTCTAGGGGTTCCAACCCCCAGGTTGAGCAATGCTGACCTACCAGCTGTTATGAATAGTGGGAATTGAAGTCCAAAACACCTGGAGGGCCCACGTTTGCTTATGCCTGATATAAGCTCTCCTTCCCCAGCATTATGCGCCTTTGTTTGGCTCCCACAATGGCAGAAGGTATTTTTAAACGTTGCATTGTTTGACAAAGATTGGCACGATCAGAAGGAGGAGGCACCAAGGATGTCTAGGAGGGAAACCGGTAGCGATGGAGACGGAAAACAAACACTTGGCCTTTCCCTTTGGATGTGCCAAGGTGCCTCCCCACAGACGCAGCCCAGGCCTCCTTCCTCCGGCCTGCTTTGCCTTTCTTCACTGGAGCTGGATCTACACTGCCATATATCCCAGGATCTGATCCCAGATTATCTGCTTTGAACTGGATTATATGAGTCTATACTTCCAGATAATCTGGGATCAGATCCCAGGTTATAGGGCAGTGAAAATCCAGCCTACACTGCCATATAAAGTCCAGATTATCTGTTTGAATTGGATTATATGGCACTGTGGACTCATATAATCCAGTTCAAATTCAATAACTAGGATTACCTGCTTTGATTATCAGGATTATATGGCAGCGTAGACTCATATAACCCAGTTCAAAGTAGATAACTGGATTATATGGCAATGTAGATCCAGCCTCAGACCCCTTCTACACTGCCCTTTAAATCTGGATTGTTTGCTTTGAACTGGACTATATGAAGACGTACGCTCAGGCCCTTCTACACTGCTCTACATTCTAGGACCTGATCCCAGATTATCCGTTTTGAACTGGATTATTATATGAGTTCACACTGTCAGATACTGGGATATATGGCAATGTGGAAAGTGCCTCAGATAATCCAGTTCAAAGTAGATAATCTGGATTATATGGCAGTGTAGAAGGGGCCTGCGTCGTTTGTAAATCGGAAGTTTGTAACTCAGGTATTGACTGTATTTGGTTGAAATCTGTGAAAACAGAGGGATGCATGTGGCGCCATTGTGCTCATATTTGGTCCTGTATTGTGCATATTGCACATTGATGTTCTGAACTAGGAGTCATTTGTAAACTGGATGTTTGAAACCCGGGGAAGGCCTGTATTAATAATAATGCCTTCTCTCAAGCTGTGCATTAATTGGTACCCAAGATTGTTTTTTTTTAAACACTCTTTCATCTAGGTTGAGAATGGTGGGAAGTTGCAGTCCAAAACACCTGGAGGGCCCAAGTTTGCCCATGCCTGGCTTAGTAGGATGAATGTCTCTCAATTAAAACTTGTGTGCCAGTTGTGCCCGTACCTTGGGAAGTCTGACTTGGCCACGGTAGTCCATGCTCTGGTTACATGCCGTATAGATTACCGCAATGCACTCTACATGGGGTTGCCTTTGAAGACTGTTCAGATGCTCTAAATGGTCCAGCATACGGCAGCCAGGCTGCTAGTGGGAGCGGCACTCAGGAATCATACAACTCCGCTGTTGCGCCAGCTCCATTGGCTGCCAATTTGCTACGGGGCACAATTCAAAGTGCTGACTTTAGCCTATAAAGCCCAGCTTATCTTGTCAAACACATCTCTTCCTATGAACCCAGCAGGAACTTGAGATCATTGGAGGAAACCCTACTCTCGATCCTGCCTGCTTCACAAACCCGTCTGGTGGGGACTAGAGACAGGGCCTTCTCTGTGGTGGCCCCTCGGCTGTGGAACTCCCTGCCTAGGGATATTAGATTGGCCCCCTCCCTCCTAATCTTTCGAAAAAGAGTGAAAACTTGGCTTTTTGAGCAAGCATTCAGAACCTCAGCATAATCTAGACAACTTGAATCGGAAAATGACCCAGGAACGGCAAAGACGATGGAACGGATAAGGACTTGAATATGAAGACATAGTTTTTAAAATGTTTTACTGCCCTTGGTTTTTATGTTTTTAAATGTACTGTAACTGTTTCTTTTTTGCTTTTATCAATGTATGTATTTTATATATGGCATCGAATTGTGCCGACTTTGTACGCCGCCCTGAGTCGCCTTCCGGCTGCGTACGTAAATAAATAAAATAAATATTTATAACGTATAAATAAATAAATAAATATTTATAACATAAATAAATAAAATAAATATTTGTTTTGGGAGTGTCTCATGTGTCAAGCCAGGTGACCTTATCAAGCCAGGTCCACCCATTTTGTATCTGTGCATTCCCTTTTTTCTGCCCCGACAGACCGACACAGCTAGTATCTCTTTGCAACATGCTTTATTGATTTGTTCCACAACTTGCCTTTCTCCTAAAATCGGAGGCTTCAAGGTGCCTTGGAATACGAATGCACTTTCTTCAGCTATAAATCTAGTCGGAGCAAGAAAGAAGGGTACTTAAGGCTGTTCCCAAGGGCCATTTAAAAAATGTCCTCTCTCTTCCAGATCTACTCCATTCCTTTCCACCGCCAGGGGAAATAAATGCAGTCCTCAAACATCTCCTAAAAAAGGGAGGGAAATGCTAATGAGAGGAAATTTGGACTCAACACCCAGAGAGGCAAAGGTTGACGCAATTCTTCCCTGTTTGGATTTGCAACTCCTTGTGGACAGACAGACAGAAAGGAGGGAGTCAGTCTCCTCCATAGCATTGAAATAAAGTGGTCTCAAACTGCATTCATTCCACAGTGCAGCTTCACCCAAAGGAAACAGAGCCCTTGAGAGATTATATAGCTGCATGTTTTGTCTCTGTATCCCGAAGAGATTTTGCAACTCCATCCTCCCTTTGCTTCGCCAAATGCCGAGGGGATCCATATAATCCAAGATATAATCAGGCAAGGAAGACATCCAGATGGTGTGCACATCCATAAAAGAGAGCGGTTGGCCTGGTTAGGTTCGTCGGAATGCTCCAAAAGTCGTATTAAATTTGGATTTAATTCACTTTTGAAACGATGTTGAAGTGCTTTAAGCAATCAGGAAGTGATTTGCCATTTTGAAGCTGGCGCCGCCATTTTTGGAATGGGTTCGGAAAGCCTCGTCCAAACCACCTGGTTTGGACGCAGCTTCCTCCCCCCCCCCCCGGCGTTGGTTTGGAAGCCCATGCCCCCCCCCCCACCGTTCAGATGCGGAGGAAAGACCCATGGGCTTCCAAACTGAGTTAAAACACCCAGTTTGGAGTGGGTGATGTCATGTTTAAACAGGGTGAAACATGCGTGTCCGCCATTAATGAAGCGATTCAGAAATTTCGGAATTTTAACAAATTAATTTTTAATTTTTTCCCAAAAATTTTGGGAATCAATCATATTCAAAGCACCAGCGCCCCCTACATCTGAAACAAGTTTTGAACCTTTTTTTAATCAACCAGGCCTAGAAAGTAGTTGTGTAACCCTATGAGTCCCAGAAAGGAAATCACCTTTTGGGATACTTTGTTTGTGGTGCCGAGGTGTAATTTCCATATCAAACTTCATGAAGGATGTAGGATCAGGAAGTGGCAAAGCTAAGCTGTATGGAAGAGATCCTGCAGAGTATTGAGCATGAGAACATACAAGTGGCCGTATTAGACCATCACAGCAAGAATGTATGCATTCTTGGAAGCCAACCAGTTAGACATGAATGCATCCAATATTTAGAAGCCTATTCCCTCTGTTACTGTAGGCAATGTATTACCATTCCTGATGGTGCTTCCTTGTACAGTCTTTCAAGTTGACAGTCTAAATGATATCTTGTGTCAGAGCGTTCCACAGTTTAACACCCTGGGCTGCAGTGGTGCAATGAGTTAAACTGCTGAGCTGCTGAACTTTCTGACCGGAAAGTCAGCAGTTCAAATCCACTGGATGAGGTGAGCTCCTGCTGTTAGCCCCAGTTTCTGCCAAACTAGAATTTTGAAAACATGCAAATGTGAGATGAATAGGCACTGCCTCGGCAGGAAGGTAAACGGCGCTCCATGCAGTCATGCCAGCCACATGACCTAGGAGTTGTCTACAGGCAACGCCAGCTCTTCAACTTAGAAATGGAGATGAGCACCACCCCTCAGAGCCAGAAAGGGAAGCCTTTACCTCTATCTGTGTTTTGTTGTTTCTATATATTGAACAAGCTGTACCCGGCACGCGTTGCTGTGCCCTATTTAGGAGATGTGAGAAAGTCTGAGTATGTAAGGGTTGGAATTGTTGTTAGCTATGGTGTTGTTGGGGCCCTGGCTGTGTCGTTGTGGGTTGTTCTGGTGGGTGAGATGTTGAAGTCCTGTGGAGTTGTTGTTGTGTGGTGTTGCTGGCGTTCTGCATAGCTTGTGGATATACTCTTGTCTTTCCGTCAGCTGTGTTGATGTAGAGGTTGATGCTTGTGTGGTGGTGGGGTACTTTGGAAGTGAGTGGAGGTACTTGAAATCCCATTATCCATGGTGTGTCCTCCTCTGAACTGCAGTCGGATGGAGTGTGGGTCATGGGGGGCATTGTGTGCCAAGTTTGGTCTTTATCGGTCTTGGTTCTGGGCCACAGTGGTCTGTGGGGAATGATGGGTTTTGAAGTAGTACAATTCCCATTATCCATGGAGGTACTTCAAATCCCATAATCCATAATCCATGGTCCACCCTCCTCAAAACTGTAGTAGAATGTAGCGTGGGTCATAGGGGCTCTGTGTGCCAAGGTAGGTTACTGTAAATTCAGGCCGTACACAATGTCCCATGAGCTGAGGCCTACTCAGGAACAGCAAGTTAATGAAGCCTTACTATTAATTCAGGCCATACACAATGTCCAATGAGCTGAGGGCTAGTCGGGAGAATCAAGTTAATGAAGCCTTACTGTCATTTCAGAGCATAAACAGCATTCCATTAAGTGAGGCCTAGTCAGGGAAATTAAGTTAATGAAGCCTTACTGTCAATTTTGGGCGTGGTCTGTGATTTGTAGGGGTGCCTCAGCCCTTTGCCGTATCGTCCTCTGACAGTTTATTATGGGTCGGAATGTTCTTTTTGGCTGGCCAGTACAGGAGTTATGCAAATCCACCCTTATTGGCAGCCAATCATGTTGTCAGAATGTAGAGGCTGGGAGAGTCGTTGGGAGCCCCGGAGGATGCTGGGAAATGTAGGTTTGTTTTACTAGTTGTTTTGGGGGCCTTTTAGGTTTTTGGGGGGAAAGTTTCTTTGCTACAAACATACCTTGCTTGAGGCCTATTTCTGTTGCCAAGTTTGGTGTTTCTGCGTTGTAAGGTTTCTCTGTTTGGGACGGTCGGTCCATGACGGGAACCCCTTTATATAATAGATGTATGCCTTTGTGTTGTGTATGCTGGAATTCACCCTGAGTCCCTTTGGGGAGATAGGGCAGAATACAAATAAATTATTATTATTATTATTATTAGGCATTGCATGAAACAAGTTAGGCTTGTTTCTCTCCTGAGCCTCCTCCAGGAAGTCGTATAGGGCCAAAGGAAGGCATTTAGGAATGGTCCCTACATGAGAAGTTGCAGACTGGGAGCAGGGAATAAACCTCATTTCTCCTTTGGAGACATTGTTGTGTTCCTTCAAGTATGGCGACCCTAAGACAACTCTTTCAGAGGGATGAGACTTTGCTGAGGCTGAGAAAGTGTGGCTTGCCCAAGGTCACCCAGTAGGTGGATGAGGATTCAAACCCTATTCTCTAGACTCTAGATTCATAGTCTAATGCTCTAACCACTATGCCATGCTGGCTTTTGCACAATAGGCAGTGACTTGACATTAATACCTTTGCCAAGCCACCAAGGCATATTTTCCATGCATAACATAATAAGAGGTAATGTCGCTTCTCTTATATGCTAACTCTTAACTCTTTCTTTAACTCAATAGTTATGGGGAAAGGAGGAATATTTTAATCCTAGTCTCCAGAGTCACTGCCATTGGCACTGCCATTGCCATCACCATCATATGTTGTTGTTGTAATTGTTGTTATTGGCTGTATCTACTGTACATTATCATATAATCTCATTTGAAAGTGCATTATATGGCAGTGTAGATCCAGCCATACTCCAACACTTAAGGTTGGTTGTCCTCCTGATATGAAGTCCAGTCGTGTCCGACTCTGGGGGTTGGTGCTCATCTCCATTTCCAAGCAGAAGAGCCAACGTTGTCCATAGACACCTCCAAGTTCATGTGGCCAGCATGACTGCAAGGAGCACCGTTACCTTCCCGCCAGAGCGGTATTTATTGATCTACTCACATTTGCATGTTTTCGAACTGCTAGTTTGGCAGAAGCTGGGGCTGACAGCAGAAGCTTACACCGCTCCCTGGATTTGAACTTGCGACCTTTTGGTCAACAAGCTCAGCAGCTCAGTGGTTTAACCCAGTGTTTTTCAACCTTTTTTGAGCCGTGGCACATTTTTTACATTTACAAAATCCTGGGGCACAACACCAACCAAAATGACACAAAATGACACTCTAACACAGTAATACATATAGTTAATATGTTTTTAAATTTATTTATACACTCAGTGTGAAACCTGGGCCTGTTTTGATGAACACAACATATATATGACTTCCTCTCACATAGTTATACATGGCTATCATGTCTTCTCTCAGCCTTCTCTTCTTCAAGCTAAACATGCCCAGCTCTTCAAGCCTCTCCTCATAGGGCTTGTTCTCCAGATCCTTGTGAAATTTCACTTGCTTCCAGTTAACTATGGAGTCTATACGTTTCATAGATCTGTGTGGCCTCTTTTGCTGCCTCCCTCCTCCCTCCGCTAAAGCAGAGCACTGGGCGGAACTGATTGAGTTGGCGTTTTTGCGTTGGCTTGGATTTCTCGCGAGAACAGCCAAAGCCGGAAGCTCCACGTCGGTGAATTGGGCAGTGAGCGAACCTGGGAGGCTGAAGCAGCCCTGAGCGGGAGCTGGAGCCATGCTGAGTCGAGGCTCCTGAAGGCTTCCTCAAGGCGGGCCAGCCCTTCCTTTGCCTCGGGGGGGGGGGATCTTTGGGGAGGGAAAGAGGGAGAAAGAGCTGCTAGGAGGGGGAAGAGTGCCAATTTCCCACGGCACACCTGATGATTGCTCACGGCACACTAGTGTGCCATGGCACACCTCTTGGGAAACACTGGTTTAACCCACTGTGCCACTGGGGGCTCCCTAACACTTAAACTACTACACCAATACATGACTACAACTCCCAGAATCTTTGTAGTGGAAAAATAGAGAATGAGAGAACAACTTTCCCAGTGACAGAATACCAAATCATAATCTTTGGTCTGAGTGCATTGGTGTAAACAAAGAAACAAGCAAGCAAACAAACAATGCAGAAGACAACATATTGCACAAGGGTTGTTGTAGGTTTTCCGGGCTGTCTGGCCATGTTCCAGAAGCATTATGTTCTGACGTTTCACCTGCATCTATGGCAGGCATCCTCAGAGGTTGTGAGGTCTGTTTGAAACTAGGAAAAATGGGCAGAAAGTTGCTGAGTTCTTCTTCTGGGCTTACCCTGCGTCTTATTCCAAATCGTAATAATATTCCATTTCTGAGCCAGACTCGTGTCTTCTGCAGGAAATCCGGGTGCATTCCTGACCGCGCATTACAAGGAGGGAACAAACTCAAGAAAGATGTTTCTGGGCCCTGAGGAGAATGTAGGGCAGTGTCTCTGGAATGGAGTTGCCAGCAAATCCAAAACAATAATGATGATACTTAAAATAGAGGTAGCAGGACTCCTTCCCATTGGAGTCAGTGGGCCGTAACTTTGGAGTGTGTCTGCAAAGAATTACTGGATAATGCAGTTTGTCATCACTTTGACTGCTAAGACTGAATGCTATGAACTCCTGGGAGGTATAATTTGGTGCAGCAGCAGTCTTTTTTGGCAGGGAAAGCTATAAAGACCTGGTAAAAATATAGCTCCCAGGATTCCATAGCATTAAGCTAAGAGTTAAAAGTAGTGCCAAACTGCAGTCATTCTGCTGTGTAGACGGATTAGCTTTCTCAAGAGCTTGGATGCATTTAAACCTGATGCTTTGTATGCCATACATGGGCAAACTTTGGCCCTCCAGGTGTTTTGGACTTCAACTCCCCTCATTCCTAACAGCCTCAGGCCCCTTCCTTTTCCCCCTCAGCCGCTTAAGCGGAGGGCCCAAGTTTGCCCATGCCTACCATACAGAGTCCTTAACAAATGCTCAAGTCTAAAGCCTATTTGCACAGCAGGCCTATTTGCACACTTCTCTCTTGAACAAGAGACTAACATAGTGACTTCTTTGGAAAATTCCTGCAGCAGCGTATGATTTGCAAGGGAAATGGGTTTTGCCGGAGGGCGGGAAGAAGGCTGCTATCTTTAGCCTGCTGGGAAAGTCCAGAGTTATGAGCCAAGGGTTATTCATCCATCTGGCTGGACTCCCATGAACAAGCCGGATCCATGCCAGGCCTGCATCTCTCTCGCTTCTCCCAAATTTTCAATTCCCCTTTACAGGCAGCCAAAGCTGCCAAGATCTTTAGGGTAGGAATGACCTAAAGGCTGGCCCTTCTATCTCCGAAATGCCACCCTCCCAGTCTTTCCCAGTCGTTGTAGTCTACACCAGTGTTTCCCAACCAGTGTGCCGGGGCACGCTAGTGTGCCATGAACAATCATCAGGTGTGCCGTGGGAAATTACAGTGTAGAGAGAGAGATGAGCAGCTCCACAGGCCAGCTTGATTCCTTCCTGATCTGGCCCCAAGGCAACAGCAGGGAAGCCAAAGGGACCTTTCTGCCCTCTAGGGGGAGGCCCCATGGGGGCTGAACCCCTTTGGGAAGGAGAGCTGGGGGTGGCGATGGCTGCGAGCCTCCGCCACAGTTTGTTCCGAGGCTCGGAGCCACCCCGTGTGCTCAATTTCTATTTGTCCTGCTCAGCCGAGCCCGCATGCACTCAGAGCAGCCCTCCCCTGCGGGACAGTGATGGGCCCCCTGCGTGTGGGCCTCCCGTGGGAGGGGGGTTTGGCAGAAGCAGTGGCGTCACGAGCGGGGAGGGTGGCAGTTATTAAAATGACAGAGTGTCGTTTTGTGTCATTTTGGTTGATGGTGTGCCCCAGGATTTTGTAAACGTAAAAAATGTGCTGCGGCTCAAAAAAGGTTGAAAAACACTCTGAAATTCCTTGGAGCACATCCGTACTGTAGAATTAATGCAGTTTAGCACCACTTCAGCTGCCATGGCTCAAGGCTACGGGAATCTAGGGTTGCTGGTGATAAAGCTCAAGACCTTGTGAAACTATATGTATTCCATAACACTGAAATATAAAACCCTGTCTTTGTTGTTTATTTTTATTTATTTACAGTATTTATATTTGGCCCTTTTCACCCCACAGGGGACCCAGGAAGGATTACAATGTACATATACTTGGAAAACATTCATATATAGACAGATACTCAGAGGTTATTTAACATTCCAGCTTCTGGCCACCAGGAGGGCTGTCGCTTCCTGTTACTTGTCTCTCATACAAGCATCATCCAAAGCTGATCCTGCTTAGCTTTCAGTAATAATAATAATAATTCAAGAACCAACATTGATGGAAGTCAATAGTAGTAAACTGCTTTAAGTGCAAAAGACAAAGAGTGAATACCGTAAAAAGTACCATGCAGAGCAGAAGAGAAAACTGGCCAAAGAAGGCTCTCCATGGTCAATTCCTGGGGAAAATTGGGAGCCAAATTGACAAAGAAAAAACACGGATGTGGCTCACAAATGGAAATTTGAAAAAGGACACCGAGGGCCAGGCCCGGATTAACACTTTTTTGCGCCCTAGGCCACACTTTGGAATTACGCCCCCTTTAAGCCAACCTCCCCTTTAAGGTCCCCATTCCCACCAGCTGGAAAGCTCCACTGTGCTCTGAAGGTCTCCTCGGGAGTCAGGAGGCTTGGGGAGAGCGCAGCGGGTGCAAATTCGCTCCAAAGGCGCACACAAGAGAGAGAGAAAGAGCGCGCGCACGAGAGAGAGCACACGCGAGAGATAGAGAGTGTGCGAGAGAGAGAGCACGCAAGAGAGAGAGCGCGAGAGAGTGTGCGCGAGAGGGAGTGCGAGAGGGAGAGCGAGAGTGAGAGAGTGTGTGAGAGAGCGAGAGCAAAAGAGAGCACGTAGGGGATGGAGCAGAGACTTTGCCGGGAGAAGGAGCGAGGAGGGGCATGAGAAAGGGGGAAAGAGGGGCTCAGACCAGGTTTTTTTTGGTCCGTGATCTGCACCCCCCCTCCCCTCGGCTTGCGCCCCTAGGCCATGGGCTCGTTGGCCTTATGGGTAATCCGCGCATGCGGAGGGGCCTGATTCTGGCAGCCCAAGAACAAGTTATTAGAACCAATGCCATCAAAGACAGAATTGAAAAGTCGACGACAGATCCCAAGTGTAGACTCTGCAAGGCAGCAGACGAAATGATGGATCACATCCTCAGCTGCTGCAAGAATATTGCGCAGACGGACTACACCCTTGCTCAGGTGATTCATTGGAACGTGTGCCACAAATACCACCTGCCTGCGACAAAGAACTGGTGGGATCACAAGCCTGAAAAAGTTACAGAAAATGAACATGTCAGACTCCTCTGGGACTTCCGAATTCAGACTGACTGAGTTTCGGAGCTCAAGACTCCTGACCTCACAATTGTGTTTAAAAACCAAGTATGGATTGTCGATGTTGCGATCCCAGGCAACAGCAGGATTGAAGAGAAACAACTGGAAAAGTTGACACAATACGAGGATTTAAAGATCAAACTGCAAAGACTCTGGCACAAGCCGTCAAGGTGGTGATCGGCACACCGGATGCAGTGCCTAAAGGCCTTGGCCTGCACTTAAACACAATCGGCGCTGACGAAATTACCATCTGCCAGCTGCAAAAGGCCACCTTATTGGGATCTGCATGCACTATTCGCTGATGCCTCACAGAGTCCTAGGCACTTGGGAAGTGTCCCACGTGTGATCCAATACAACAGCTGACAGAGTGACCTTGTTTGCTCTGGACTCATCTTGTTGTGTTTCAAATAATAATAATAATAATAATAATAATAATCTGCCTATAATAATAATAACAAGATATATACTGCAAGCTTTCAAAATTTTACTGGCGACAACAACAACAATACAGCCTAACACAAAAATCATTTTAGGCCTGTTCTTGGAGTTCTTTTGGATTCAGACAACTGTATTCGGGAGGCAACATCAGCTCTAGTTTTTTTGATAGGATTATTCTGGTTTTCTATGGTGGTGAGTGATAGATGCCATATGTTCTGTATCACAAAAGCTTGAGTGGATTGGGGAAAACGGGTGCCAGTTTTGGACTCAGCAGATCAAATATACCCAAAAGCAGGACTCATGTTTGTAGCAACAACAATACTAATTCTGTACTAATAATACAGCGCCCCATGCTCTTTGGCGGCATCTAGCGGCAAGCGTCTGTTACTGCAGCTAAACCCCGCAGGGGAGAAAAGCGGAGTGCTTTTGCGCACGTCCGAAACGTGCTCCGGATTAATCACTCCTCTCAATGGAGGGAGGGGGGGAAGGTTTTAGCGGTTGCCAGGAGAAAGGAGAAGCTGGCTAGCAAAGGAGAGAGAGGGCAGGGAGAAGAAATCCTGCCTAGGGATCATTAGGAATCCATCAATCCTGCCCCAGCTGGCTCTTAAATTGGGGGAAAGTGCATTCTGCGCATGCGCAGAGGCAACTCTATGTCATGTTCAGCTTTTATTAATGAAAGAAATACTTCCCTCTTCTTTTTTCCCTATTAGCTTGCCCTCTGCACATGCTCAGAGGCATGTTGGGGAGTTTTCCAGAGAGAATAGATTAGACCTGAGAACGGAGGGAGGAAAATAGCAAAAGCAAAGGATGCCCTTTGTATTCAGCTCAAGGAGAGGCATTTTGAGATTTTTTTTGGGCTCAAATGGGACTGGCGGAATGCTATGGGCTCCTCCTGGGAGTTGCAGCTTGGCAAAGCAAACTCCCGGGCGGGGAAAGACCTTTGCCAAACTAGAAATCCCATGCACAGTATATTCCATAGCCTTGAGTTCCAAGTGAGGGTGGGTGGGTGGGTGGCAGGGCCGTAGCCAGGATTTTGATTCCGGGGCTGCGTTTGGTTCAGGGGGGCTGAGATGGGTGGAAGAGGGTCTACCCTAGCAAACCTTTTGTATTGTTATCCCAATAACCCCATTAATGTGGGATATAATGAGCATGGTGATCAGATCATAATAAGTTTAAATAATGTACCAGTAAGGCCTGCGCGCGGACCACCCTGAGAATTTCGGGGGGGCTGAAGCCCCCTTAGCCCCCTCCCCCGGCTACATGCCTGGTGGGTGGGCTGCATGAATGCTACAGAGGAGAGGCTGCAAGGCTGCCTTCCCAAACTAGAAGGCTTGATGGACCCCGCCCCAAGAACGAGGGCGCCGGACACGCGTCTTGGGCCGTGCGTGCCCGTGTGAACGCGTGGACGCGCGTCTCCTCTTCCTCCTCCCCCTCCCCTTCCTATTCGCTTCCATCCAGCGCCACAGAGAGACCGACAGGCAGCCAGGAGGGGGGAAGAAAGAAAGAAAGGGGGGTGTCGGGCTTCAAAACCCGGCAAATGGAGAAGGGAGGGCGAGCCATGGGCAAAAGAAAGAGACCCAGCCTGCAAGCATAGGCAGGAATGGCTGGGGCTTGGAATTGGGGGGTGTCTCTTTGGGTGGATGAATGAGGGGCTGGTTGATAAATACAGGGGTCTGGGGGTCTCCAATGCAGAGACAATGGGTGAATTTGCGGGTGGGTGGTTGGATGGGGAGCGAGTGTGGGTTTTGGGTGGAGGAATGGGTCGCTTAATGGCCAAACTGGGCTCTGAAGCTACTAAGGAGTGGAAGAAGAGGGGGAAGGGACCCTCCATTTGCTCCCAGTACAAAATGGGAACCCATGTTTTTCTCTTTTGGGGGCTGAGGAGTGGGCGGTTGCACCTTCCATTGTCTTTCTCCTGCATTTTTTTTGGCTTCCTTTGGGGGGGAAAAAGCACCTCTGTGTTGACCTATTTAAGCCATGGAAGGATTGGGTTGCCTTTGTCTCCTCCAGGTGAGTCTCCCCCCCCCCCCCCCCCTTGCTGTTGCCTCTTCTTCTCTTTCCCATCTGGGTGGAAATTATTATAATGTTGATGAAGGTCGCTATTTGCATTTTTGGGGGAGTAGAACAAGCTGATAAAGTGCATATAGTAGTAGGTATATTTAGGTATCTGCTTTGAACCGGATTATTTGAGTCCACACTGCCATATAATCCGGTTTCAGTGTGGCTTTGATACAGCTGTGTGGAAGGGGCCTGGGATGGAAGATATAAGCCAGGGTTTAGATGGATTTTAATATATTTAATTATATATTTAATTCTATTTGAATGTTTGTGTGTGTGTGTATCACAAATGGTATGGCAATGCTTTTGTGTCAAGTCCCCTTTGGGGAGATAAAGCAGAGTATAAATAAATTCTATAATAATAATATAAGAGTAATAGGTATATAGATCCAGTTCTCTTCCTCCTTCTCCCTTTGTCCCTCTTCTTCCAAACCCTTCCCTTTTCTTTGAACCGGATTATCTGAGTCCACACTGCCATATAATCCGGTTTCAGTGTGGATTAGATACAGCTGTGTGGAAGGGGCCTGGGATGGAAGATATAAGTCAGGGTTTAGATGGATTTTATTAATATATTTAATTTTACTTTAATGTGTGTGTGTGTGTGTGTGTGTATGAAAACGTTAAAATAAAATAATATACATATATATATATATATATACAGTGTGTGTGTGTATATATATATATATATCACAAATGGTATGGTAATGCTTTTGTGTCAAGCCCCCTTTGGGGAGATAAAGCAGGATGTAAATAAATATTCAATAATAATAATAATAGGTATAAAGATATAGTTCTCTTCCTCCTTCTCCTCCCTTTGTCTCTCCTAAACCCTTCCCTCTTCTTCCCCCTTGAACAAAGGGTCATTCCAGCACCAGTTTGGCCCAGTTTCTTTCCATTTGGGACCATTTGTTTCCATTATACAGATGGGACAACTGAGGAGTTTATAGCAGGGGAAAAGGAGGGGGGGGGAGAAGGATTCTAAACTAGGGGATCTGTTTAAATTGTTGATCCAGGAAAGGATAGAAAGGGTTTTTAGAGAGAGTGGGGTTTTGTCCATCTCTCTTTTATTTCCTAGTACTTTCTTAATATCTCAGGCATGCATGAAGTCCAAAACACCTGGAGGGCCCAAGTTTGCCCATGCCTGCTATAACTCACCCTCCATGCCCTCCATACATCTGTTGCACAGCCATCTTTCCCCTTCATATCTTCCCTTTGTGGCATTTTCCAGACCAATTAGTTCAATAAAGTGCATTTTCCTTAAATTGCCCCCAATCCCTCCTTCTCCTGTTGTGGTTGGGTCTCTGCCCCAAGGGCATCCCAAATCAAAGGAATGAGTGTGGAGGATGGGAGGGAGGTATCCAAATCTCAGATCAGATATTGTTTATTTCCCATTATAATGTTCCTGGAGGGAACAACATGCATTTTGGGGGTGGAACAAGCCGATCAAAGGACATACGGGTATATTTACGGACGAATATCCAGTTTGGATGCTGTTTCTCATCTTAGAGAAAGCTTGTTTTGTGCCAAGTTACAATTTTCTGTCGCTTTTCGTCCCAGAAATCTTGTTTTGCACCAAATTACAATTTTCTGTAGCTTTTGTATGCTAATAATATCACAGTATCATCATCCTGCTTTTCTGTCCTGATGCTGATAATGTCATATAATAATTATTATCATCATCATCCTGCTTATCTCTTGACCAAGACCTGAAATTTTCTAGTGAATTCATACAGTTTTTGGACCGAAACTCAAAAAGTTATTTAAGGGAAAGTAGCAAAAGGCTTTCAATATATTTTGGTGCTATTCATGAAGTTCAGAAAACAAAATAAAAAAGTTGGGTTGTTGTGAGTTTTCCAGGCTGCCTGGCCATGTTCCAGAAGCATGCTCTCCTGACGTTTTGCCTGCAGCTATGATAGGCATCCTAAGAAGTTGTGAAGTCTGTTGGAAACTAGGGAAAATGGAGTTTATATATCTGTGAAATAATGTTCAGGATGGGTGAAAGAACCCCCAGGCAGTAAGAAGCCAGACCTTGAAACTTGCTAGGGCATTAAATGATAACCAAGGTGGCCAATTAAAACATTCGCACCTACCTCAAAGAGACGAGAGTTCTTTCTCACACCTTGGACATTCCACATACATGGTAAAGGTTGTGAGGTGTGTTGGAAACTAGGAAAATGGGATTCCTGGTCCTTAGAAACTAGGAAAATGAGGTTCCTGGTCCTTAGAAACTAGGAAAATAAGGTTCCTGGTCCTTAGAAACTAGGAAAATGGGGTTTCTGGTCCTTAGAAACTAGGAAAATGGGGTTCCTGGTCCTTAGAAACTAGAAAAATGGGGTTCCTGGTCCTTAGAAACTAGGAAAATGGGGTTCCTGGTCCTTAGAAACTAGGAAAATGAGGTTCCTGGTCCTTAGAAACTAGGAAAATGGGGTTCCTGGTCCTTAGAAACTAGGAAAATGGGGTTCCTGGTCCTTAGAAACTAGGAAAATGGGGTTCCTGGTCCTTAGAAACTAGGAAAATGGGGTTCCTGGTCCTTAGACGCAGGCAAAACGTTAGGCGAGAATGCTTCCAGAACGTGGCAATACAGCCCAGAAAACTCACAACAGCCCAGTTATTCCGGCCATGAAAACCTTTGACAATAACATGTAAAGTCATTATTTCCCCCTATAAACGAGGAATTTTGTAAATATCTGCCATGGATCCCTTGTCAACATCCTTATTAGGATGTGGAAACAAACCTATCCCTTTCAAATCCAATGTCTTTGAGGACTTCCTAAGAAGGAAAAGGAGAAGTGTTTTTATTTAAGGTCCCTCTGAGCGAAAGAGCTCACTTGGCACAACAATGGAGATCATCATTATTATATAATATATCATATTACAGCACCTGTGATGATTCTATACATTGATGTAGTTCCAAACCTCCCAGAATGAGACTCTGTGCCTTTGAAACATGCCTTTTGGGGATTGTCGGGCAACGTCGCCATTTTAGAAAGCTGCTTCCATCTTCCCTTTTTGCACAAAATACGCAGTAGATTGAATCCTACGGGATCCTTCCACCTAGATCTTCTGCATCCACTTCTAGGTCAATCCTATTGATTCCATGCCGTTTGCTCTGTGTGATTCAAAGTATTGAATATTTTACGTGGATTCGTTTCTATCCCATTCTGTTTAACCTTTTAGAATACAAGCAGCAAAAAGACAAAACCAATATAAATATAATATAAATAAATATAAATATAATATAAAATAATATAAAAATATAAATATAAAATAATATAAAAATGTAAAAATAAAATAATATAAACATATAAAAATAAAATAATATAAAATATAAATATAATATATAAATTAATAAATAATAATAATAAATAATAATAATAGCAAACTTATTGAGTTCTTTGATGAGAAGTTCCAACAGGTTAAAAAGTATCTGGGTTTAGAAAGAAAGTAGCTCTTCGGAGAAGTTTTGTTTTGCCATCTCAGGAGGATTAAAAAAATAGAGCCAAGGACAAGCAATTTTGCAAACATTTCGCCATCTCAAGTTTTGGTCTTTGCCATTTTATTTTATGTATTGTATTAAGACTGTGGGGCTAGGCACGTGGCAAACTTGGGCCCTCCAGGTGTTTTGGACTCCAACTCCCACAATTCCTAACAGCCTATCGGCTGTTAGGAATTGTGGGAGTTGGAGTCCAAAACACCTGGAGGGCCCAAGTTTGCCCATGCCTTGCCTAGGCGTTTGTCCCAATGTTCAAAATACTTGGAAAGAGATGGCTGCTCAGTTACTGATGCAAGTATATTTATTTATTTATTTATAGTTCAAACTTGCTATACCGCCACTCCCCGAGGGCTCGGAGCGGTTTACAGTTTGACATAAAAAATACAGAGCATACAACAAAACAAACAACATCGACAGGGAGTGACAAAACTAACGAGAAGGGGAAGCCAAGCTGCTGCTGATGATGCTGATGATGGCATGGGCAAACTTTATAATTTAGGGGCCACATGGTGGTGGGAAGCCCGGGAGGGAGGGGGGGGGGGAGAATGTTCTCCCCAAGTTCCCTTCCTGCCCTTTCCTCCCCTTCCTCTTCTCTTTCGGAGGCGGAATGTGAAGGAAAGATGGGGAAACATTTGGATCCCAAAAGGATTAGCTTTAGTCAGGAGGATAGTGGACAGGAGACAGAAAGTGTGTTCATGAGACCCCGTATTACATTCTACTTCTGACATAGAATCCCAGAGCTGGAAGAGACCCCCAAGGGCCATCCAGTCCAACCCCCTGCCATGCTAGACAGCACAACCAAAGCACTCCTGATACACAGCCTCTGCGGAAAAGCCTCCAGAGAAGGAGACTCCACCACACTCCCAGGCAACCTAGGCCACTCTGCAACAGCTCTTACTCTCGAGAAGTTCTTCCTAATCTTTTCAGTTGAATCTCTTTCCCTGCCATTTGAACCCATGGCTGCCTTGTGCCCTGGTCTCTAGAGCAGCAGAAAGTCAGTTTTCTCCCTTCCTCCCTCTTCCTCCTCCTCCTCCTCCTCAATGGGAGACCATTTGAAATCTTGAACCATGGTTCTCCTGTTCCCTCTCTACTGTGTCTTCTCCCAGGTAAATATTCCCCAGGAGGAAAGGAGAAAGGAAACAGAGAAGGAGGGAAGGAAGAAAGGGAGGAAGAGAAAGATAGATTGATAGATAGATAGAAGAAGGGTGGAAGGAAATGGAGGGAAGGAAGAAAGAAGGAAAAAGAGAAGGAAGGAAGGAAGAGGAGGGTGGATTGAAGGAAATGGAGGGAGGGAAGGAAGAAGGAAGGAAAGACAAAATATAAGGAAGGAAGGAAGGAAAACAGGGAAGGAGGGAGAAAAGGGGGAAGGTAGAAGGGAAGAAAGGGAGGAAGAGAAGGATGGAAGGGTGGAAGGAAATGGGAGGGAGGGAAGGAAGAAGGAAGGAAAGACAAAATATAAGGAAGGAAGGAAGGAAAACATAGGGAAGGAGGGAGAAAAGGGGGAAGGTAGAAGGGAAGAAAGGGAGGAAGAGAAGGATGGAAGGGTGGAAGGAAATGGGAGGGAGGGAAGGAAGAAGGAAGGAAAGACAAAATAGAAGTAAGGAAGGAAAACAAGAGAGAGGGAAGGAGGGAGAAAAGGGGGAAGGTAGAAGGGAAGAAAGGGAGGAAGAGAAGAATGGATGGATGGAAAGGTGGAAGGAAATGGAGGGAGGGAAGGAAGAAGGAAGGACAAAATAGAAGTAAGGAAGGAAAAGAGGGAAGGAGGGAGAAAAGGGGGAAGGTAGAAGGGAAGAAAGGGAGGAAGAGAAGAATGTATGGAAGGGTGGAAGGAAATAGGGGGAAGGAAGAAAGAAGGATGGAAGAGGAGAATGGATTGATGGAAGGAAATGGAAGGAGAGAAGGAAGAAGGAAGGAAAGACAAGAAGTAAGGAAGGAAAACCAGATAGAGGGAAGGTAGGAGAGGAGGGGGAAGGGAGAAGGAAAGAAAGGAAGAGAAGAATGGAGGATTGAAGGGAGGAAAGAGAGAAGGAAGCAAAGACAAAAGGGAAGGAGGGAAAGGGGGGAAAGGAAGGAGGAAAGGGTGAAAGAGAAGGAGGGGGGAGATAGAGGGAGGCAAGGAAGGAAAGATAGGATGGTGAGAGAGAGGAGGGCCTGAGAAAAGAGCCCAATGGGCCACATCCGTCCCCTGGGCCTGGGTTTGCCCGTAACTCGTTTATACCCTGCTTTTCTCTCTGAACCAAGACCCGCAGCCTTAGTAAAAAGGCTGGAAACCTATAATATATATAAATGTTAAAATAGAATTAAACATATGGTCATTATAACAAGCCAAAATGTTGAACGCCTTCAAGTTATGGCTATTGAATCATAGGCTATTCTTAGCAAGGTGTCTTCACTGGAAGTTTTTGCCTTTGCTTTCCTCTGAGGCTGAGAGAGAGTGACTTGCCCATGGGATTCCCATGACTGAGTGGACGATTTGAACCTTTCACTACTGAAACCAAACTGTTAAATATCTATCTATCTCGGAGATGGAGGGATGAACACACACACATTGGCAAACCATCTGGGCTTCTGCCTGGTAACGTTTCACAGGTCTCCTTTTGAAAAGTTCTCTCTGTGTTAATCCCTATAACAACAAAGAGGCCCAGGCTTATTTATATAGCGATAAGACTGCTTCCTTCTGGAATCCAGCACGAACCTGCCAGAAGGTTTTTTTTGAAACCAACACCCATGTATTCAAGGCCACGTACAAGGAGGGAGATATAATCTTTATTGTTTTCAGGGCTTCTTAGAGGCAGACCATTATCCTGTGCATTATTATTATTATTGGGGTGGGGATGATTTGCATTGAGGTGTTGTTGTGTGCCTTTACGCTGTTTCAGACCTATGGCAACCCAAAGGTCCCCATCATCATAGGGTTTTTCTTGGCAAGATTTGTCCAGAGTGGGCTTTATCATGGGTGTATCTACGCTGTAGAATTAATGCAGCATGACACCACTTTAACTCCTGTGTTTCAATGCTATGGAATCCTGGGCGTTGTAGTTTCACATGGTCTTCAGACTTCTCTCCCAAAAAGGGTCAGTGCCTTGCTAAACTACAACTCCCCTGATTCAAAAGTGGTGTCATGCTGTCTTAATCCTGCAGTGTAGACAGACCCCAAGTCCCTCTTGGCTCACTCCCAGAGAGAGCCTTGAATGGCACATCTGGCAGCCTTGGGGCAGGAAGGGAGTGCAGCGGAGGAGGAGAGGGGAAAACCAGGGCGCCTTGCAAGGCCTTGGGAAGGAAAGAAGGCACATGGCTCCAAACAAAAGAGGCCAGGAGGAAGATGTCATGGAAAAATACAGCCGGGCCTCCCAGGAGGAGGAGGAGGAGGAGGAGGAGGGCTGTGCCATTGCTTGGAGTGGGAGGAGGAGGAGGAGGAAGAGGGCTGGAAAGTAATAACAAGACATTTATTTGGCTTTCTTCTTTCCTCCAATGCTCCCTGGGCATTGTTCCCAGCTGGGCTGCAGGATGCAGGCAGGCAGATGCAGTTGGCAAAGGAGGCAAACTGGCATGACTTGCGGCACCCCAGGGGGAAGAGGGTGCCCTGAATGAGAAAGAAAGCAATGGCTTTGCTAGCTAGTGCTTCTCTCTCTCTCTCTCTCTCTCTCTCTCTCTCTCTCTCTCTCTCTTCAGTGTGAGGACATGACTCTCAGGTGGCCCAAAAGGGCAGCTGAAGCACCCAAGAGGGCACAAATTAGACATTTAAGCCCTTCCTTCCTTCCTTCCTTCCTTCCTTCCTTCCTTTAACTCTGCATGGAAAGGAAATGGCTCTCAGGTGCCCAAATGTTGCGTTAAGTACCCAAAACGGAACAAGGTGCTTAGAGGATGGATCTCACCATTGTTTTATTTAAGTTTTGTAACTTATTTGGTTCCTTCTTTCCTCCCCCCCCCTTCCTTCTTTCTTTCCTTCCTGTCTTTCCTTTCTTTTCTTTCTCTACAGTGTGAGGACAGGACTTTCAGAGTCCCAAGACGGCACAAGGTGGCTTGAAAACAATGAGATTTAAATCAGTGTTTCCTTCCTTTATCTGTGCATGGAAAGGAAATAGCTCTCAGGTGCCCAAAAGTTGGATTAATAACCCAAAAGGTGACAAGGTGGTTTGAAGGATGGCGTTACCATTCCTTTTTTTATTTTTTGTAACTTGATCCCCCCCTCCCTCCCTCCCTCCCCCTTCCCTCCCTCCCTCCCTCCCTCCCTCCTTCCTTCCTTCCTTCCTTCCTTCCTTCCTTCCTTCCTTCCTTCCTTCCTTCCTTCCTTCCTCTACAGGACATGAGGACATGACTCTCAGGTGCCCAAAGGGGCAGGTTAAGCACCCAAGAGGGCACAAGGTGGTTTGAAAAATGAGCCTTTTAAACCAATGTTTCTTTTTCTTTGGTTAGTTTCTCTCACTCTTTCTTTCTCTGTACACAGAAAGGAAATGGCTCTCAGGTGCCCAAAGGTTGTGTCAAGTACCCATAAGGGCACAAGGTGGCTTGAAGAATGGGCCTCACCATTGTTTTTAAATTTTTGTAACTTTCTTTCCTTCCTTCCTTCCTATACAGTTTAAGGACATGACTTTCAGGTGCCCAGAGGGGCATATTAACTACTCAAGAGGGAACAAAGTGGCTTGAAAAAATGAGCCTTTTAAACCAATGTTTCTTTTTCTTTGGTTAGTTTCTCTCACTCTTTCTTTCTCTGTACACAGAAAGGAAATGGCTCTCAGGTGCCCAAAGGTTGTGTCAAGTACCCATAAGGGCACAAGGTGGCTTGAAGAATGGGCCTCACCATTGTTTTTTAAATTTTTGTAACTTACTTGGGTTCTTTCCTTCCTTCCTTTCTATACAGTTTAAGGACATGACTTCCAGGTGCCCAGAGGGGCATATTAACTACTCAAGAGGGAACAAAGTGGCTTGAAAAATGAGCTTGGCCATTGCTTTTAAAAATCTACATTTCTTTTTCTTTTGTTTCATCCATCCGGCATCACATCCATCCTTTCTTTCTTCCTTCATCTACGCAAAGAAAAGAAATGGCTCTCAGGTGCCCAAAGGTTGTGTCAAGTACCTATAAGGACACAAGGTGGCTTAAAGGATGGGCCTCACCATTGTTCCTTAAATTTTGTAACTTTTTTCTTTCTTTCTCTGCATACAGAAAAACATCTCAGGTGCCAAAAGAAATCCAAAACACCCGGAGGGCTGAGGTTTGCCCATGCCTGTATTAGTAGCTTGAGCGTTGCACTAAGACCGGAGACCTGGGTTCAAAACCCATTCATTGGGTGATCCTGGGAAAGTCCCTCACTCTCAGCCTCAGAATAACAACAACAACACACTTTATTTATATTCCACTTTATCTCCTTGAAAGGAGAGGATTATAGTACACATTTAAGACAAACATTCAATACCTTTTTACATGAACAACAACATGCAATACACAGATAAGGTAAAGACCTTCCCTTTTTTCCCATCTTCGGCGTCTGGGGGTGATGCTCAACTGGTCATGCGGAGGTGATTCATTTTTTCATGCCAAAGGAACCTTGCTGTCAATAAACATCTCCCCTTTTTTGCCTACATGTGTTGCACACCTTTACCTTCCTGCCGAAGCGGTATCTATTGATCTACTCGCATTGCATGCCTTCGAACCGCTAGGTAGGCAGAAGCTAGGACTGACAGTCAGGAGCTCACCCTGACTCACGGCTTCAAACTGTTGGCCCTCCGGTCAGCTGCCTTTCCTCAGGCTAGTGACTTTAATTGCTGTTCTACCATGGCCCCATAAATCTGACATTGGAAGGCACACAATCATCTAACCCTCTCCCTTCCTTTCTCCAGTAACAGAAAGTGAAAAACAAAGGCTATGAATATTCAAATTGCAAGAGAAGGTACTGTGGGGGACTATAACACCCAGCATCCCCCAGCCAACACAATGTTTGGGTGTTACGGTCCAAATAAGTGTCTTGTTACAAAGCCATGATGCATAGCAGCACATTGCCAAGCTGGGAATTGGATGACAATACCCAGCATGGTGCTGCCCAAGGATTATGGGGTTTGTAGTCCCATACTTCCACTGTGTCAAGGGAGATGATCCTAGGTGTCGCAAAGCAAGAAGTGAAGTGGATGGGTGGTTAAGGGTCCTTGGGATTTGGGAGCCGTGCGATGGAAAACAGCTGCCAGTGACTCACCTCCTCAACCTGGGAAGGAAAAAAACCCAATGGCGTTTGGCTGCAATTTCCCTCTGTGTATGTAAGAGGGATCTCCCGGGATTATAAAGTTTTGCCGTATGAAAATAAAGTTTTAAAAATAACTCCCGGCCCACAAAATGCCAGCCATGGCAGGGCTGGTTAGTTTTGGCAGGATCTGCTGGAAAACAAAACACGCTTTGAGGTGATGGAGTCCAGGTCTCATTTTAAACACAATTAAAGCACTAGGAGTCCAGTCTGGCTGCTCTGGCTGCAGACTGGAGCCCCGGGCCTTCTGGTTTGGTGGGTGGCGCACTAGAACTCTTTCAGTCTCACCTCAGTGGCAAAAGAGGGAGGAAAAGCGTGAGAATGGTGTTGCGTTTTGAGTGTAAAATTCTGAGAGACCAGGGTTCGAATCCACACTCTGGAAGTGGAAGCCCACTTTGAGCAAGTCCCACTCTCTTAGTCTCAGAGGAAGGCAGTGGCAAACCTCCCCTGAATTTTATTTTTATTTATATTTATTTACGACATTTATATGTCGCACTTCTCACTCAAAGGGGGACTCAGAGCAGCTTTATATATATATATATCTATCTCTCTCTCTCTCACACTATATCTATCTATATATATATATATATATACACACATACATACACATACACACACAGTGTGTACAATATCATAGTACAATATGATATTACTATATTACTATACTGTACTATATCATTGTACTGTAATATTAGTAATATTACATGTAATATAAAATACATAATTATAATAGTATTATATTGTATTACATTCTAATATAATTATTAAAATATAAAATATGAAATTATAAAATATAATTATTAAAATATATAATATATTAGTAGTAGTATTATATTGTATTACATTCTAATATTATAATTATTAAAATACATAGAATCCTAGAGTTGGAAGACTTATTATTATTTCCATCATTTATACCCCGCTTCTTCTCAACCCCCGAAGGGGGACTCAGAGCGGCCTAACAACGGCAACGATTTGATGCCACACAATATACATATAGTACAGGGCTGTCCAACTTCTACCGGCCCAGGGGCCTGAATTCCGGTCACTGATGACCTGGGGGGCCGAAGGGTCTGCCCCCCGTCCCTCCCCCGGCTCCAATTTACTTACAATTCATAAGAGGCATCCATACAATCAAATATAATCTTTTACTAAGGGGAAATGCAGGGTGGGAATTCATAAGAGGCATCCATACAATCAAATATAATCTTTTACTAAGGGGAAATGCAGGGAGGGAATACGTAAGGGGCATCCATACACAATTACATAATAATAACATAAAGGTTAGGCTACCTTCCCAAACACGCAGGATCCAGGAGTAGCCGGACCACGAGCAGAGGTGACGACCGACTAAGTCAGCAGCCGAGAAGGTCCAAATCGTGTCTGCGTGGACCGCAGGGATTAAGTAGCCGAGATTTCGGCAACAGGAGTAGACTACGGAAGCCACACGGGATTTCGCTCTCAATGCAGGCGTGATCTCGTGTGGCTTCCTTAGTCTCGCGATACTTGCTCGGAACCAAAAAGTGGGTAATTTTTTAAATATTATTATTTAATTTATTTTTATATTTTTATTTTTTATTAAAAAGCTTAGGGGGCCACAGGGAAGGGGCTGGGGGGCCTTATACGGCCCCCGGGCCGCCAGTTGGACAGCCCTGATATAGTACAAACAACAGTTAAGATTAAAATACATTAAAAAAACAACTAGAATTAAAATACATTAAATACAATTAACCTTAAAAAGCATCATGTACATTCATCACAGTTAAAAACAGTATTCCATCCATAATATCCACCAGTTATCCACCAGTTTGCCATCTAACCAATCTAAAGTGCCGTATTGTGCTAAAGTGCAAACGCTTGGTCCCATAACCAGGATTTCACTCTTTTTCTGAATGCCAGGAGGGATGAAACTGATCGAATATCAATAGGGAGTGTGTTCCACAGATGGGGGGCGACTACCGAGAAGGCCCTATCCCTCGTCCCCACCAACCGCATTTGAGATGTAGGCGGGAGCGAGAGCAGGGCCTCCCCGGATGATCTTAAGATACAGGATGGGACGTAGCGGTTGATGCGTTCGGACAGGTAAGCTGGGCCAGAACCGTATAGAGCTTTAAAGGTCAAAACCAGCACTTTGAATTGAGCTCGGAATTGGACAGGCAGCCAGTGGAGCTGACACAGCAGGGGGGTGGTATGCTCCCTGTATGGAGCTCCCATTAGTAATCTGGCTGCCGCCCGTTGGACTAGTTGCAGTTTCCGAACTGTCTTCAAAGGCAGCCCCACCTAGAGTGTGTTGCAGTAATTATTCGGGATGTAGCCAGATCAGACTTCCCAAGGTACAGGCCCAGCTGGCGCATGAGTCTTAACTGTGCAAAAGCTCCCCTGGCCACCGCCGAGACCTGGGGTTCCAGGCTCAGCGATGAGTCCAGGATCATTCCCAAGCTGTGAACCTGCGTCTTCAGGGGGGAGTGTGACCCCATCCAACACAGGCTGTAACCCTATGCCCTGTTCGGCCTTTCGGCTGACCAGGAGGACCTCCGTCTTGTCTGGATTAAGTTTCAATTTGCTAGCCCTCATCCAGAGACCTCGAGGGCCATCCAGTCTGCCAAGAAGCAGGAAAATCACATTCAAAGCACCCCCAACAGATGGCCATCCAGCCTCTGTTTAAAAGCCTCCAAAGAAGGAGCCTCCACCACACTCCGGGGCAGAGAGTTCCACTGCTGAACAGCTCTCGCAGTCAGGAAGTTCTTCCTCGTGTTCAGGTGGAGCTCCATTTTCTGCCGTTTGAAGCCATTGTTCCATTGCGTCCTAGTCTCCAGGGCAGCAGAAAACAAGCTTGGTCCCTCCTCCCTATGACTTCCTCTCACATATTTATACTTGTCTATCATGTCTCCTCTCAGCCTTCTCCAGGCTAAACAGGCCCAGCTCTTTAAGCTGCTCCTCATAGGGCTTGTTCTCCAGATCCTTGATCATTTTAGTTGCCGTTGATCATCTTGCCAAGAAAACCCTACCAGGATAAGTGAGCGGTGAGTCAAGAGTTGACTAGAATGCCAGCATTCCATACAATTGAGCCGTGAGAAATAAAATGGGGAACCATCTTGTGGGAAGGGCCTCAGAATACAGTATATTAGGAAACGTGGAGCCACGAAGCCTGGTTTTTGGCATCCAGACCCTTCCTTTTGGCATCGTCCTCCCTCTGTTGAAATGTAGGGGAAGAGTGGAAAGGGAGAAAAGAGAGGAAAGGAAGAAGGAAAGAAAGGCAAAGGGGAAAAGAGAAGAAGGAAGAAAAAGAAAAAAAGGGAGGTGAGTGTAAGGAAGGGGAAGAAAGGGTAGAATAAAAAAGGGAGGGAGGGAGTGGGAAGAAAGAAAAAGGAAGGAGAGGAAGGAAGAAAAAAAGGAGGAAGAAAAGGGAAAGGAAAAATGTAAGGAAGGGTAGAATAAAAAGGGGCGAATGAGGAAAGAATGAGTGAGGGAATGGAGAAAAAGGAAGGAAAGCAAGGGAAACAGGAATGTAAGGAAGGGAAAGGAAGGGTAGATTAAAAGAAGAGGGCGGGAGGGAGTGGGGGAAAGGAAGGAAGAGAAGAAAGGAAGAAGGAAGGAGAGAAATGTAAGGAAGGGTGAAATGAGGGGGAGTGAGGAGGAAGGAAGAGAAAAAAGGAAGAATGAAGAAGAGAAAAGGAGAGCTAGGGAAAGGAAATGAAAGGGAGAAAAGAGGGATCAGAGGAAGGAAGGGTAGAATAAGAAAAGGGGAAAGTGAAGAAAGGGGAAGAAGGAAGAGAGGAAAGGAAGAATAAAGGAGAGGAAAGGGAGAAAAGAAGGAAAAAGAATGTCAAGGGGGTGGAAGGGTAGAAAAGGGAGCAAAAGTGAAGGAAGGGAAAGGAGGAAGGAAGGAAGAATGGAAAAGAATAACGGAGGGAATTGAGAAAAGAGAAGGAAGGAAAGAAGAATGTCGGGGAAGGAAGGGTAGAATAAAAAGGAGCAAAAGTGAAGGAAGAGAAGGAAAGAAGAGTGGAAAAGAATAAAGGGAAGGGAGAAAAGAGGAAGAAAAGGAAGGGGAAAGGAAGGAATGAAGGGTAGAGTTTTCAAAAGTGAGGGAAAGAGTGAAGGGAGAAAAGACGAAAGAAAGAAAAGTATGGGAAAGAAGGAGGAAAAGAAAAGAAGGGAAAGGAAGGGAAGGGATGGAAGAGAGGGGAGGAAAGAACGAAAGGAGAGAAGGACAGAATGAGGATGGCTTCCAAGTTTCTGAAGGGAGTGAAGCATAGAATGGGCAGGAAGCCATGAAAATCCAGCCGGAGGGGAAGAATAAATCCACCTGGGAAATGGAGGAAGAAAAGAGTGGTGTTTCTATGATGGAGAAGGTGAAAGAAAGTCGGTGAAATAATTGGGACGACTGCACAATGTCGCAATGAAATGTCCCAAGGCCTTGCACTTCCGCATGGGCCTTCTCTCCTTTGCTCTCTTCCTTTCCCTCCCTCCCTCTTGTCTCTCCAAAGAATGGAGGTTTCAACACAGAACGAAATCTTTCCCCATAATCCCTGTAGGATGAGGATCTGGAGCATTTCAGACTGTTGCAACACAAGCTCTTAAGAAGGATGACCCAGCTGCAGCGCGGGGTAGTCCTTGCGTAAGGGCTGGGTAGGTACTCCTTGCGCAAGGCTTTGCTAATGCCGCAGAAAGGCCAAGGATTAGGAGACAAGAACATCAACAACCCAAAGATTTGCAGTAGCAGAAGACCACTTGGCATGACCTCCAAGCACCCCGGCCGACCTTCCTGTGTCCTTGCAAAGCAATGTCACTGCGACCTGCAGAATCCAGATTAATTACAGCAAGGACAAAGCGTTCAGGGAAAAACACAATTGCATAACCGATTGACATAATTAGTGGTAAGCAGCTTTGTGTCCCATGCCAGGAGAAAAGTGGAAGGGTGTGAAGGGAGCCCAAGGGCCATCTAGTCAAACCCTATTTTGCCATGCGGGAAGACACAATCCAAGCCCTCCACACAGATGGCCATCCAGACTCTGGTTCAGGCCCAGAGTAACAACTTTTTTGCTCCCTAGGCCACATTTTGGAATTACGCCCCCAGCCAACCTCTAACCCCCCTCCCCCACACACACCACTCAGACCCACACTTGGCTGGCTTTCGCCATGGTGCCTCCGGAGCAGAAGAGAAAGGCGAGTAGGCCCCATCCCGCCACCTCCAAGGTTCCCATTCCTACCGGCTGGAAAGCTCCGCTGTGCTCTGAAGGTCTCCTCCAGAGTCGGGAGGCTTGGGGAGAGCGCAGCGGGTGTAAACTCGCTCCAAAGGCGCGCATGAGAGAGAGAGAGCGCAAGAGAGACAGAGAGAGCGCGCAAGAGCAAGAGAGAGCACAAGAGCAAGAGAGAGGGGGGCGAGAGAGGGGGGCGCACGCAAGAGAGGGCAAGAGAGAGAGAGCTGCTCCCGAAGGCAGAAGAGCCAAACCCTGGGGACGGAGCAGAGACTTTGCCGGGAGGAGCGAGGAGGGGCATGAGAAAGGGGTAAAGAGGGGCATGGACCAGGGGTTTTTTTTGGTCCATGATCTGCGCCCCTCCCCTCAGCTTGCGCCCATAGGCCACGGCCTCATTGGCCTTATGGGTAATCCAGGCATGCTCTGGTTATAAACCTCCAGAGAAGGAGTCCCTACCAAAGTTTTGACATTCTTTCCCAGCTAATATTCAAAGTGCTGGTTTTGACCTTTAAAGCTCTATACAGTTCTGGCCCAACTTACTTGACTGAACGCATCTGCCCCTACGTCCCACCTTGTAACTTAAGATCATCCGGGGAGGCCCTGCTCTTGCTTCCTCCAGCAACTCAACTGCGGCTGGCGGGGACGAGAGATAGGGCCTTCTTGGCTGTGGCCCCTCGCTTGTGGAATGCACTTCCAGGCGAAATACAATCGACCTCATCCCTCCTAGCTTTCAGGAAGAAAGTAAAATCGTGGTTGTGGGACCAGGCCTATGCACAGTAACTTAATGCACCGGGAATGTGGCACAGTTGGCTGGGTGTCAGCGGCATCTCTACTGACTAGAAGGTCATGAGTTCGAGGTCTGCCCGGGTCGGGGTGAGCTCTCGACCAATTTGTGTAGCTCATTGTTGACCTTTGCAACCCGAAAGACAGTTGCATCTGTCAAGAAGGAAATTTAGGTACCACTTTGTGGGGAGGCTAAATTTAACTGATTTCTGGAATGTTAAATTGCCTCTATGTCTGTCTATATATGTTGTATGTCTATGGCATTGAATGTTTGCCTGTATATGTGCATTGTGATCCGCCCTGAATCCCCTGCGGGGGTGAGAAGGGCAGAATATAAATGATGTAAATAAATAAATAAATAATAATGCAGCACTTTACTTGGAATGGATTGATATGACGACGGACATGAGAATACGGCTTCCGCTATTGATTGAATGTGGACTGGTTATAGATGGAATTTTTAAGTTGATTTGATTGCTGATAATTGTTTAATTTTTGATGTTTTTAATCTTGTTGTGTTAGTGATTTTATATTGTGTACTGTTGACGGCATCTAATTGTGCCTTTGTAAGCCACCCTGGGTCATCCGCTCGCCCCCCCCCCCCCCCGGGCTGCAATAAACTGCGGCAGATAGGGCTTCCAAGCAAGATGTGATGCCTGAGTAGGATTGCCACCTGTCCCATATTATATGGGTCGTGCCGTATTTTTGCTCTGAATTTCATGTCCCGTATTTTCAGTTCCTGTCCCGTATTGACAGGACAAGCATATATACATATATGTATCTGTATACATACACTCACGTGTATGTATGCATATATGTGTGTGTGCCTTTAAATTCTCTCCAAACGCAGAGTCTCCCCACTGTTACCTGCACCCACCGGACTGTCCACCGCTCTTTCTCCCTTTCTTTTCTCCCTCTGTCACCCTCTGTCAATGCCTCTCTGCTCTTGTGGGCATCCGGCTCTGCTTGGGGGGTTAAGGTTAGCAAGGAAACCACCCCTGCCTTTTTATTTAATCTGTTGGACTCTTTGGGAAGAAGGGCAAAGAGCCGGCCCCGCACAACCGCACCAGTTGACGAGCCTTCTTCCGTCAAAGGGAGGAAGAGCAAAGGGGCCTCCTCCTCCTCCCAGCCCTAGGTTCCGCCGTCTTACTTGGCTTCCGCCCTCTTGGAGCCAGGTGCACGCTCTTGTTGACACACGAAAGGGGGCGGGACTACGTAGGTTGTCAAGGGGCTGGGCCAAGGAAGTGTGCGCCCTGGACAACTGCCATTGTATGTGTTGCCCAAGGCTTCCGTTGCCGGAATCACTGGTTTGCTGTGACTTTTCCGGGCTGTGTGGCTATGTTCCAGAAGCATTCTCTCCTGAGGTTTCGGCCACATCTATGGCAGCCATCCTCAGAGGATGTGAGGTCTGTTGGGAACTAGGCAAGTTTTTATGAAGTGTCCCTTATTTTTGTGGAAAATCTGTATTTTTAGGTAAAGGTCACTTATTTCTTATATCAAACAGTGGCAACCTTATGCCTGAGCATGACTTGAGAATACACAATCCATATGTCTCTCCATTTCATGCATTCCGGTCATAGAATCAGAACAGACACCTCGTGGGCCATCCAGTCAAACAAGAAATAGGAAAATCGCATGCAAAGCACCCCCGACAGATGGCCATCCAGACTCTTGTTTCAAAGCCTCCAAAGAAGGAGCCTTCACCATGCTCTGGGGCAGAGAGTTCCACTGCTGAACAGCTCTCACAGTCAGGAACTTCTTCCTTATGTTCAGGTGGAATCTCCTTTGCTGTAGTTTGAAGCCATTGTTCCATGGTCGACAAAGGCTGGGGTAAGACGTGCCTGTATTTAGAATCATAGGTGTGGAAAACACCTCAAGCCATCCAGTTCAACCCTCTTTAGCCTTGCAGTAAGACACAATCCAAGCCATCCCAACAGATGGCCATCCAGATTCTGCTTAAAGGTCTCCAGAGAAGGAGGCTCCACTGGACTCCCAGGCAGCAGCAGATTCCAACATCAAATGGCTCTTACCAACCGGGATTCATAGTTTCCAGGCCTCTGACCAGTTTGGTCATCCAGACATGGACAAACATCGACCCTCCAGGTGTTTTGGACTTCCACAATTCCTAACAGCCAGTAGGTTGTTAGGAATTGCTGGTATTGAAGTCCAAAGCACCCGGAGGGCCAAAATTTGCTCATACTTGCTCTTGTCCATCTCCAAGTTAAACATGAGCTAACAATGTGATGCGGTTGCAAAAAAAAAAAACAAAAACCAATGAAATTTTGGCCGGCATCAATAGAAGTCTAGTGTCTCGAACCAGGGAAGTCATGCTACCCGTGTTCTATTCTGCCTTTGGAATACTGTGTCCATATCTGGGCACCACAATTGAAGGGAGATGTTGACTCTAAGCTGGAATGTGTCCAGAGGAGGGCGACTAAAATGATCAAGGGTCTGGAAAACAAGCCCAATGAGGAGCAGCTTCAAGAGCTGGGCATGTTTAGCCTTCAGAAGGGAAGGCTGAGAGGAGATAAGATAGCCATGTGTAAAGTCATAGGGAGGAAGGAGCAAGCTTGTTTTCTATTGCCCTGGAGACCAGGATGCGGAAAAATGGCTTCAAACTACAGGAAAGGAGAGTCCATCTGGACATTGGGAAGACCTTCCTGACTGAGAGCTGTTCAGCAGTGGAACTCTCTGCCCCGGAGTGTGGTGGAGGCTCTTTTTTTTGGAAGCTTTTAAACAGAGGCCGGATGGCCATCTGTTGGGGGTGCTTTGAATGCAATTTTCCTGCTTCTTGGCAGAAAGGGGTTGGACTGGATAGCCCAAGAGGTCTCTTCCAACTCTATGATTCTATGATTCTAGGACTTCCCTTGATCTATATACTTTGCTGCTATTGATGCAGCCTCAAATTGCATTTACTTTTTTAGCTGCCACCTCACACTGTTGGCTAAAGTTCATCTTGTCATCTAATAAGACTTCTAGATCCCTTTCACATCAGGCGTCCCCCGTTCTATATCTGTGCTTTTCATTTTAATTGTGGTGCAATGGGTTAAACCCTGTTGCTGGCAGAACTACTGCCTGAAAGGCAGGTGGTTCGAATCTGGGAAGCAGGGTGAGCCCCCATCTGTCAGCTCCAGCTTCTCATGTGGGGACATGAGAGAAGCCTCCCCACAGGATGGTGTCACATCTGGGCATACTTGCAGATGGCCAATTCTCACACCAGAATTGACTTGCAGTTTCTCAAGTCGTTTCTGACATGAATTTTTTTTATTTGTCTAAGGATCTTCTTCTTCTTGGCTTTTCTTCGCAAATGAAGATTCAGGAAGGACTCATCCCACGCTTTCTACAAGCGCATTGATGATTCGGAGGTTGGATGTGTCCTTCAAGCCTGTGCAATGGGTTTTTCTGGTGGAGCACAGCGTGCAGATAACTGGCCTCACCCTTTAAACCAAAGGTTCGTCTGCCGGGGCCTAGCAAGTGGGGGGTCCCCACCGAGAAGGCCCTGTCCCTCATCCCCACCAGCCGTGTTTGCGACATTGTAGGAGCCTGACATGTAGGACCCTTTTACACTTCCCCTATATCCCAGGATCTGATCCTAGATTATTTTATCCCAGATTATATAGCAGTTGAGACTCTGGGCCCTTCCACACAGCCATATAACTTAGAAACTCTGGCATTACTTCACGAACGAAGCTTCTTAGGAAGGACTCCTCCCACGCTTTTTTTTATGACTAAAAAAGTTGGATGTGTCCTTCGAGCCTGTGCAATAGACCTTTCTGGTGGAGCACCCTTTAAACCAAGGGTTCATCTGCTGGGGCCTAGCAAGTTTAGACGGTGGCAGCGAGGTCTTCAGGTCGTAGGTTTGATTCAAGTTTCCTTCTCTAGATGGTTGACCTTACAGGGTTAGACGAGCACCATCTGCCCAGGTTTGAATTTAGAGTTTTCCTTCTCTTAGGATGGTTGCCAAAAGGCTAAAGAGCCCATCCTGCCCTTTGACGCTCTTTGTCAGACCCTTCGGTTGTGACCTGTCTGGCATGGGAGGCCCTACGGCGACTATTATGCCACCGCCAGCATAGCTCACAACTTCATTAGGGTATGCAAGCCTCTCCCCCACAACAAGGGGCCACCAATGTCTAAGCATAGTGCTGTGGAAATTCACAGGGAAATATTTATTTATTTATTTATTACTTCAAACTTGTATACCGCCACTCCCCGAAGGCTCGGAGCGGTTTACAGAAGTTCAAGTAACACAACAGAAGCAAGAATAACACGACACAATAGGGAGGAGGAAGGGGGGGGGGGGGGAAGGAGGGAGTGGGGAAGGTCAGCCAGCGATAGCCCGCTAAGGTGCCATCCCGCCATCAAAAGAGGGCAGGCAGGGAGGCCTCAGCAGGATCGCTGGCACCTGAGAGTAGGTGGAAGGCGGGATCGGCAAGCTCCCAAATGGTAGCCTGCGCTGGCAGTTCCGACCCGCCCGTCGAGTGTCCTTATCGTCCCTCGTGGTGGTAGGGCATGTCCCTCGGAGCTTCGACTGCCTATAGCAGGAGCTCCAGATGGTCCTAGTGGGAAATGTCCTCTGGGTCCTCATCGTCCTCTGTCCAGGCCATCCTGGACAAATATACTTTGTGTGGGCTTAGAAATCAAGCTGGCTGTCCTCCTAAAGGCACCTGATACTTGACATTATTTATTTGCATCATTGCCTTCCAACCTTCTCCCAACCTGTTCATCGCAAGGTGATGCTGAAACAGAATATTTTCCGTTTTCACTCTGTGCTCCGACAGCTGAAGTGGATGCAAATCCTTCGGTCACAGAGGATTTGGTGCACCGTTCCATCTGTTCTTCTTCGTTTTGCATTTCTGTGCTTTGAAAACAGCAACCATTTTCTTTTAATTTAGACTATACTGTATATTCAGGGCAATGCAAGATGGAGGTGTGCCCAGCTTGCCGGACCGAAATACACACAGCCTTGACATCCACACAAGGCTTTGTCCCCACTACAAACCCCGTGCGTCAACCTGCAGCGGTCCAATAAACAATATCATTTGACCTACTTTCTTCCTTTCCCTTGCAATGATTTCTCACCGAGTGCAAACCAGGCAGAGCGGGTGACCCATTTCTAGGGATGCGCTTTGTGCCGCTTGGAAATGTGGCCTCGAACATCAGGGCAGATGGTTGTCGGTGACCTTGGTCTTTTTATATGCCTTGAGTTGATTTGCAGGGCAGGCCTCTACGTGGCTCTGGTCATGTACATCCCTGGGATCAGGCGACACTGAACTTGCTGGGACCTGATGTGCATCTACATCAGGCATGGGCACACTTGGGCCCTCCCTCCAGGTGTTTTGGACTTCAATTCCCACCATTCCTAACAGCCGGTAGGCTGTTAGGAATGGTGGGAGTTGAAGTCCAAAACACCTGGAGGGAGGGCCCAAGTGTGCCCATGACTGCCATAGAGATCCTAGAGAAATATTCTCCCATCCAGTTGAACGAGAGGCTTCCAAAAGCCTTGACTGAAAATCAGTTTCCCTTGCAGCCCCCGCTCTTTTCCTACCGCCTTCCAATTTGCTTAACATTACAATTTCTCCCCAGTTAATCCATTAATCACATCATTTTGTGATTCATCTGCAATTTGACAGCCTCAGATTAGTCATTTGGTGAAACCTCAGCCTTGATTGGCTCTATGGATGTATCTACCCTCTAGAACAGGGGTGCTCACACTTTTTCATCATGCGAGCTACTATATGAACAATCAAGTTGAAAAGATCACCTGTTGTGCATGTGAGCGTGCGTGCGCATATGCGCGCACACACTCCTACTGCAGCCTTCCATCCGCGCAGGGCTTCTTTCTTGCCTGCCCACGAACTCACCGCCGCACGCACCCGGGAAGGGGACCCTCCTTGCCTGCGTGAGCGCTCTCTCTTAATGTCTTCGTTGCCTTCCTGCTGCGTGCTTTTGCGAAGTCCCCATCCCGTCCTGCTTCTTGCGTGCACAGCAGGCCCCTCCCATGCATGCAGCAGGAGGATATTTATAGGCACACCCGCCAGCGCTCTGGCCAGATATGGCTTCGGCGGCGGCTCGGAAGGCGCAGGGCTGGGAAGAGGGGCTGCCTGGCTGCTGCCTGGGCCAGGAAACTCAACCGAGAGAGGGAGCCACGTGAGGCTGGAGCCTCCCCACGGCAGCCTCCCCCCCTCAATCCTCCCTTGAGGTTTCCTTACCTGGGCAGTAGAAGGAAGAGTGGAAGAGGTGCTTCCCCAAGGTGACAGATGCAGCGGGGGGCGCCCTTCCTTCTTTCCTTTCGAGGGGGTCACTCAGAAAGGACGCCCAAGTGGACAGCTGGCAGGAAGGGGGACCCCTCCCACTGGTGGCAGTCCATGCCCACGGGAGAGAGAGAGAGAGAGAGAGAGAGAGAGAGAGAGAGAGAGAGAGAGAGAGGGTGGCTCTTCCTAGCCGTCTTTCTCTCTCTCTCTCCCGTGGGCCCTCGCAGCCTTTCTCCTTCGAGGGCGAGGGAGGGTGAGGCGGAGAAAGGCGGCGAGGGCACAAGCAGCAGCAGCAAGTGGAGCCTCCATCCCCGCAGCCCCCTCCTCCTTGGGTTCAGCCCCAGGAACACGGCGGAGCCCTCCCTCCTCGCCCCCAACCAAGGAAAGAAAGCAGCCCCACACAGCTCGCTCGCCCAGGTCTCGGCTTGGAATGGGAGTCCCGATGGCAGCAGCAGGGCTTGCGGCAGAGCTTGCTTGGCTTTGCCCCACTTTGCCCGGCCTCCTTCGCCTCTTTCTCTCTCTCTCTACCTCTCTGGTGAGGTCCAAAGATCACCTGGAAGAGGGCTGAAGATCACCTAGGTGCTCCCGATCACCATAATGAGCACCCCTGCTCTAGAATGACTCCCAGGTTTCCATAGCATCGAGCCATGGCTGTACATGTAATAATAACAACAACAGTAATACTTTTGGTCTTACCCGCCTCTCCTCACGATTCAAGGTGAATTACAACATTGCCAACCTGCATTAATTCTATAGTGTAGATGCCCCCTATGTTGTGCCACACTGCATTAATTCTATAGTGTAGAATGATACACCCTATATCCTGCCAAACTGAATTAAGTCTATAGTGTAGATCAGTGGTTCCCAAACCTTTTTGGCCTACCGCCCCCATTCCAGAAAAAAAATAATTTACTCACCGCCCCCCTAGATTTTTTAAAATGTAATAGCTATTAAATAGAAAGATATATGTATTAATGCAGTGGTTCTTAGCCTGCCAGCTGGAATCCCTGGGACCAAGGGACCCGTTGGATTGGAAGGGACGATACAGGACTGCGCCGTGGGTGGAGTTGAGGAGAGGAAGGGGTGCGCGCTGCGGTTTCCAGGCAACACCTGTATTGGGTTTCCAACTGGCAGGTGCACACTCAAGCGCTAACAAGTTGGAAACCTGCCACCACCCCCTTACAGGGCTTCAGTGCCCCCCAAATTCTCCTGAGCCTCCCACCGCCCCCCTTGGATCGCCTCACTGCCCACTAGGGGGCGGTACCGCCCACTTTGGGAACCACATGTATAGATGCACCCTATGTCGTGCCAAACTGCATTAAGTCTATAGTGTAGATACACCCTATGTTGTGCCAAACTGCATTAAGTATTTAGTGTCGGTGCACCCTATGTTGTGCCAAACTGCATTAAGTTTATAGTGTAGATGCACCCTATGTCATGCCAAACTGCATTAAGTCTATAGTGTAGATGCACCCTATGTCCTGCCACACTGCATTAAGTATATAGTGTAGATGTACCCTATGTCGTGCCAAACTGCATTAAGCCTATAGTGAAGATGCACCCTATGTCGTGCCAAACTGCATTAAGTCTGTAGTGTAGATGCATCCTATGTCCCATATATTTGTGTTTTTAGAAGTCCATGATCTCTGCATAAAGCTTTCTCCAGTGCCATGGTTCAAATGAGTTGCTTTTCTTCCTTTACCACCTTCTTAGTAGTCCAGCTTTCCCAAGCATGAATAGAAATCAGAAATGATATGGCCTATACTATACCCTGACCATATAATGCAGTTCCAAGCTGCATTATATTCAGTGTAGATCCAGTCTCAGTCCCTGAAATTGCAAAACCCTTGACGTCCTGGGAACTAGGAGGTCTTGTCAAGGGCCAGCAAAAGCCAGAATCAATTTGAGGGTGATTAGCAACAAATAACAGGCAGTTTCAGCACCCCAAAACCACTGAATCCTCTGTGATCCTAGAGGCTAAGCAGGCCCAGGCCTAGTTAGTACTCGGATGGGAGACCACCAATGAATCCCAGTGCTGTAGGCTGTTTCTCAGAGGCCAAATCTCCTCTGAGGCCCCATCTACACTGCCATATGGTGCAGTCTGAAACTGGTTTTGACTGCCAATGCCACCCATAAGAGGTCTACAGTGAATGTAGAATGAATGCAGCTTGCCTCCACTTTAACTGCCATGTTTCAATACTAAGCAATCATGGGATTTGTTGCCTTCTCCGCAAAATAGGCCGATGCCTCACCAAACTCCCAATTCATGATTCCATAGCATTGAGCCATGGCAGTCCAAGTGGGGTCAAACTGCATTCATTCTACAGTGTGGACACCCACTTTATTTTCTCCCCAGTGTTTGTCAGAATTCTCTTAGTGTCAAAACAGCGCCTTGGTGAGCTCCTTTAAAGAAGAATCCAAAAAGGGATTCTTTGCACCATCAAGAAGCATGTTGCACACTTATATGAGGTCCAAACGGTGCCTCCGGGTGGACCTTTTCTGTTCAGCGCATCCGGATTCTAAAAAGTGCCCAGTGAGGAAGCGGGCAAAGGGCAGGCAAGGCCAGCCAGCCAACGGATCATCCCTTTATAGGCTGCAAAGTAATTGCTGGGGCTTTCCGATGATCCTTAAATCTCCCCCCACAAAGCGACGGGTTCCTTCCCTGGAAAGGCGGCTACGTGGCTCCCGTCACAACCGCCCCCTTTGGTCACGTTTGGACACACGTGTGCCATGGCTGGTGACCCCTTTGGCAGGCTCCGTTCCTCCGCAACGACCCAGTCCTGTTTGTTTACAAACCATGGCCTAACAAAGGCATCCTTCCCCATGCACTCACTTTAGGGATGTCCCGCCAGCTGTTGGAGATCTATGGAAAGCCAGGTCACCTTGAGGGAAGCTGGGTGTATTCCCAGTTGACCTTTCTAATATTGCGTTGACCTCAATTGCCACACAAATGACTGAAAGCAGACACGGAAGCATGGCAACCAGGAGGTGGCATCCTAAAACGACATGTGACAGAACATGGCAACCAATGGCAGGTGTCAACTTGGTACAAGACAAGTTCCGTATCCACAAGAACCATGGTTTCATCCATTCACATCTGACAACATATATCCTGCTTATCAATTGATTAGCTGTCCCCTGCCACACATTGCTGTGGCCCAGTCTGTGTATATGTGCTTTGTGTGTGTATATATTTGTGTATATGTGTATATAGGTGTGCATGCATATTTGTGTGTGTGTGTGTGTGTGTGTGTGTTTTGTGCATGCGTTGTAATGTATTTTTAAAAAATATTTTTTTACTTTTAAAGTCCCTTCTGCTGTGTTTTTCAGGGTTTTATGAGTGATGATCATCGGCCTGATAGGTGCATTGTGTCCAAATTTGGTGTCAAATCATCCAGTGTTTTTTGAGTTATGTTAATCCCACAAACAAACGTAACATGTATAAAAATGCTCTGCATTTTGAGTGAGTTCATAACTCAAAATCTGCAGGACGAATTAACACCAAATTTGGCCACAAGAAACCTACTAACCCAAGGAGTGATCCTAACTCAAAATTTTGATTTTGTCATTTGGGAGATGTACCTGCTGGGATGTATAGTAAACCTACAATCAAAGAGCATTCTGAACTCCACCAACGATGGAATTGAACCAAACTTGGAACACAGGGCTCCCGTGACCAACAGAAAATACCAGAAGGGTTTGGTAGGCATTAGCCTTGAGTTCTGGAGTTGAAGTTCACCTACATCCAGAGAGCACTGTGGACTCAAACAATGATGTATCTGGACCAAACTTGGCACAAGTACTCCATATGCCCAAATATGAGCACTGATGGAGTTTGGGGAAAATAGACCTTGACATTTGGGAGTTGCAGTTACTGGGATTTATAGTTCACCTACAATCAAAGAGCATTCTGAACCCCAGCAATGATATAATTGGGCCAAACTTCCCACACAGAACCCCCATGAGCAATAGAAAATACTGTGTTTTCTGGTGGTCGTTGGCCACCCTTCTGGCACCCACTCCTGACCCCCCTCTCAGTGGTCCCAACCCCCAGGTTGAGAAATGCTGCCTTAAGGCCATCCAGTCCAACTCCCATCCAGATACACACACACACACAGAGGATTCACACACGCACACACGTATATGACAGATATAGTATCATATATTTGAAAGGAACCCCTAAAGAAGGACAATTATATGTTGCATGTTCCGGAATAGGCAAACCAGGCAATCTCTACATCAACACTGACAAAGAAACAACAAGAAATGCTTCTTACCCACAAGCATAAAGAAATTACACATATTAGAAACCAACACTTTCCCATTACTTTATGTTCCAGGTCACCAGACTGGGCCACAGCAATGCTTGGCAGGGGACAGCTAGTTTATTTATATAGATATCCAACAAAATGCGTCCTCTCTAAGTGTTTCCTAGGTCCTCCAGTCTCTCGTTTTTAACATTTGTTTATATCATGGCTTCATATTAACAGACTAGAAATTCTTTAATCCTCGACCAGCTTCCGTGTTAAACTAACTACTTCGTCTCATCAGAGACTGAATCCACTTCAAATCCATTTTCTGCAGCATTCTGGAGTTTGTAGTTTAATCATTGCTTTTAGTTGTGAGCTGCTTAGAGTCTCCATATGGGGAGAAAAAGTAAGATATAAATAAACATAATAATAGTAATTTATTATTATTATTGAAATATATAAAATGAAAATATGTTTGTGTGTGTGTGTAAATATATAAAAGTGAAAATATGTGTGTGTGTGGCTGGAGTGTCCACTCACACAGACAAGCTCCTCCCTCCACAAAGAGCTAGAGCTCCCACTACTCAGGAGACACCAAAGCCCTCCCTCCAATGACATTGCAGGTTACAGTGAGTGTCATGAATAAGAGCCCTGCCAATGTCTTCCACAAACACCATACTGCCCACCACCCAAGTGAAGGCTTTCACACGGGGACAATTTCATCCAAGATTTTGTGTGTTTCCTCCGTCACAGACACCCCAGTGTTTCTATCTCTCTCTCTCTCTCCATTGGAGTGGAATTTGCATGACACCGCCCACTTCCTCTCCTACTCTTTTCTATTCCACACAGAAAACAGAGGAATTGATCAGTAACTGAACATACTAGAGAGGTTTGCGGAGAATTCACCATGATTTCTAGGAGTTGTAGGTATTGGGATGTATAGTTCATCTGCAATCTAAAAGCACTCAGAACTCCATCAATGATGGACCTGGAACTAACTTGGCACACAGAAACCACATGACCAACAAAAAAAATACAAGAGATCTTTGGAGGGGTTTATAGGAGTTGTAGTTCACCTGCATCCAGAGCGCACTATGAACCCAAACAATGATGGATCTGGACCAAATTTGGCATTCATACCTAATATGTCCAAATTTGAATACTGGTGGGTTTTGAGAGGAATTGGCCTGGATATTTTGGAGTTGTAGGTACTGGGGTTTATAGTTCACCTGCAATCGATGAGCACTTTGAACTCCACCAAAGAAGGAATTGGACCAAACTTGGCACACAGAGCCCCCATGACTAGCAAAAATATTGGAGGTCTTTGAGGGAAATTCACCTTGATTTGGGGGAGTTGTAGTTCAACTATATCCAGAGAGTACTGTGAACCAAAACACCGATGGATCTGGACCAAATTTGGCACACATGACTCATATGCTGAAATTTGATTACTGGAGGGGTTTGGGGGGAACTGACCTTTCTTTCTGGGAGTTGTAGTTCACCCACAATCAGAGAAACAATGACTTCTACCAATGATGGACCTGGACCAAACTTGGCACACAGAACCCCCATGACCAACTCAACCTACAGGAGGGATTTGAGAGGACTGACTCACCATGGTGGGAGTTGTAGTTTACCCTAAAGTCAGAGAGCACGCTGAACCCCACCATATTGGGCAAACTGCGCAACATAACAAACTTGAAATACTGATGGAATTTTTCGGGGTGAACCTGCATGATGGGAGTTGTAGTTTACCCACAACCTTATACAATTAAAATACAATTAAAACACTGACTTTTTCAAATAATCCAGGCAATGCTGGGTACCCAAGCTAGTAATAATATAAAACTCAAAACACATTTGAATGATACAATTTAGAAGTGACCCCTCGAGCATGCAAGAAATTAGTTAGTATGTGTGTGTCAACTGTAAAATAAGATGCATGAAGCTGATTGGCCGGGCTATGCCCGGATAACTAGCTGAGCCTGGGACTTTTGGATACTGTTACATTTCTCAGGCAAAAGACATTGAGTCGAACATCATTCAGCCATGCAGGAAGACACAATCGGAGCCCTCCCAACAGATGGCCATTCAATCTCTTCTTTAAAAATGATATGGATTTCTGGGAATTGTAGTTTTCCAAGTCCTCTCCATTGGCGCCTCCCTGACGTGGGGGAGAGGCTTGCGTACCCTAATGAAGTTGTGAGCTATGCTGGCGGTGGCATAAAAGTTACTGGTAGGGCCTCCCATGCCAGACAGGTCACAACCGAAGGGTCTGACAAAGAGTGTCAATGGGTAGGATGGGCTCTCTAGCCTCTTGGCAACCATCCTAAGAGAAGGAAAACTCTAAATTCAAACCCAGGCAGATGGTGCTCGTCTAACCCTGTAAGGTCAACCATCTAAGAGAAGGTAACTCTAATCAAACCTACGATCTGAGGACCTCGCTGCCACCGTCCAAGCTTGCTAGGCCCCCTGCAGACGAACCTTTGGTTTAAAGGGTGAGGCCAGTTCTCTGCACACTGCACTCCACCAGAAAGGTCCATTGCACAGGCTCGAAGGACACATCCAACTTCCGAAAAAGCCCTGTAGCGATATGCGAGGGACGAAACGGCAGGTGTAAAGATGCACTGGAAGCCGGAGACCCAACCCTGCATGCAGGCGGTTCAGGACTTTGGTCGCTCGACACTGACCCGGGAGATGACAGTCTTGTTCAGCAGCATCCTGAACGACCAAGCAGCCTTTTTAAAGGAGAGCACTGCTTGCTCCATATGGAGAGGGGCCTAGAAAAGTTGGTCTAATGAAAGCTCATCCCCATCTACCTGGTTGGCCAGCCACGGCCAATGGGCAGCAGAGATCACCAGTATTGAGGCCATGCTATTGAGAACACAGCTGTGCTGGGCAGGGCATGTCTCTAGGATGGAGGACCACTGCCTCCCAAAGATACTACTCTATGGTGAACCCGCCACTGGTCAGCGCAAGAGAGGCACCCCAAAAAAGAGATATAAGGACTCCCTGAAACAACATCTCAGGCTTGGCCAAATTGATCACCAAAATGGTCCACCCTTGCCTCCCATCGGGAGGCATGGAGACGCACTATCCACAATGCTGCGGCCTCTTTTGAGAAGTCAAGCCAAACGGAAACGGGTCTTGAAGAGAAACGACAACGCAGGAAGAACTGCAACCTGGAAACAACATCGCCCAAGGAGACTTTCTGCTGTGCTTTCTGCAACCGGACTTGCCTATCTCGGATTGGCCTTTTTAGTCACAAATGCGCTTGTAGAAAGCGTGGGATGAGTCCTTCCTGAATCTTCATTCACGAAGAAAAGCCAAGAAGGAGTTTTCCAAGTTCTTACGCTTTCCCTGCTGGTGCTTCAAAGTACAGCTTCTATGATTCCACAGCATTGGACCATAGCAGTTCAAGTGGTGCCAAACTGCTTTAATTTTCCAATGTAGATGCATGCAGTCCGAAGTTGCTGCAAGATCTTGTATGGACGGAAAGAGGCAGGAAGAAGGACAGAGCAACAGTTTCAGAAGTCAGGGGAATTGCTTAAAAGAACATGAAAGGAGAGGGCAGAATACCACCTCCAAGAGAGCCTGAAATGCTGACACTCTCCAGCAGACCGGTTTAGTAAGTCTTTCCTTCAAAAATGCTCAGTTGACGGAACAGGTTTGCAAGCCGTGACTCAGAACGCTGTGTGCCTTGAACAGAAATATAAATATGTATTTTGTTAAGGGTTACATTAAAATACAATTATATTTGTGTGCAATTAATTAACTAATATGCAATGAGTCGCTCTTTGGTTGATTGGCCTTATTAGAACTTACAGAGTTTCATACATAAGTACTATTTTGGATTTTAAAACCTATTAACAAACTATAATATTACCAGGGGGAGAAACAACTCAATGCACTGACCGTTGTTCTGTTGGATCCTAATAATTTGCACCAGCTTCCTATCCCTTTTCATTAGCCCTGGAAAGAGCACCTGCAACCCCAAAGCCCAAGCAAGGGGTGAATCTGCACTATGAAATTATACCAGTTTAATGCCACTTGAACTGTCAGGATTCTTTCTTCAAAATAGTGGGATTTATCGTTTTGAAAAGGGCTACTTTAGACTTGTAGTTCTTGTACTATATTTGAGGGATATCATTTGGTACTTTGAGCGGTCCTTATATATAAACTTTGGACTAAAATCTGGAGCGGATTCACCCCACAATTGACAGGTGCCTATAGTATGGGATTAATGGGCTGCTGCAGTTCTTGGACTACATTTGAGGGATAGCATTTGGTACTTCAAGCTGTCTTTATATATCAAGTTTGGACTAAAATCCAGAGCGGATTCAACCCACAATTGACAATTGCCTATATTATGGGATTATTGGGCTGCTATGGTTCTTGGACTATATTGAAAGGATGGCATTTGGTACTTCGAGCTGTCTTTATCAAGTTTGGACTAAAATCCGGAGTGGATTCAACCCACAATTGACAGGTGCCTATAGTATGCTATTATTAATGCTAGGAAAGCAGCCTTAGGTCCCTTTTTGGAGACATAAAGGGAGTTAGAAATAAATAACAACAACATGGAAGCAGTAAATGAGGGAGTACTAGAGCAGCACTGTTGGGCTTGGCCTCATGTAAGCCGCCCCGAGTTCCCGTTGGGGAGATGGTGGCGGGGTATAAATATTATTAGTAGTAGTATGGTAGTAGTATTAGTATTAGTATTAGTATTAGTATTAAGTGGCTGAGGGGGGAAAGGAAAGGGCCTGAGGCCAGGAATTGTGGAAATTAAAGTCCAAAACACCTGAAAGGCCAAAGTTTGCCTATGTCAATGCTGATGCTGCAATAAATCTTCCAGCTCGACAGAGGACAAGGAGAGGGAAAGGCACTTGAGCACATTAATAGACTTTGCAAAAAAAAGGGGGGGGGGCTTCTTTATCCGAGACTTTATTTTATTTACTTCATTTATATTCCACCCTTCTCACCCCGTAGGGGACTCAGGGCGGATTACAGTGTACACATTACATTTAGACACACAAACACACAAGACAGACAGAGGCAATTTAACATCTGGCCACCAGGGGGAGCTGTCGCACTCCTTCATTCCTCAGCATTACCTTAAATCTGCCTGTGCGGCATTGTTCCATATATATATTCTTAGAGAAAGCTTCATGCATAATTCAGCAGGCACAAAACTGATTTGCATGGACATCCTGAATGTGATGATGATACCCAAAAAGCCACCCACACGCATCTCTCAAAAAGTAAATTGCCTTCCTGGGGTATAATTATCCACTTTTTTTCTGTGTCAGGCCAAAAGAAACAAAACACTGGAGAGTCCCGTGGCCTCGTAAAAGTGCTCACGTTTTCCGTAACCCAAGCTTTGGCATCGTCTGGCCTACTTTATATATATTGAGCAGCGTCACGTGGCTCTATAAGTGTCTCATCGCAATCCCAAAGGAAGACGTCTTCTCCGATCCCTATTCATGATTTCCTAGCACTTCTCCCAGTGTCCTTGCTGCATTTCTATTTCTCCTTGGGTGTTTTTTTCTCCCCTTTTCTCACTCATAGGATCCACCAACAAAGGAAAAGATTGTTCTGCAGAGAGATGACAAGCTGAGAGTATTAAAACACCAACACTCACACTGATTTAGGCATGGTATTTACATGGCCAAGTATAGGAAAATGTAAAGTTGGAAGGCCATTCAGCGCAAACCCAATTCTGCAACTCAGGAAGGCACAATTCAAGCCCTCCTGACAGATGGCCATGTAGTTTTGGTTTAAATCGGTGTTTCTGAACCTTTAATACAGATCCTCATGTTTGGTGACCCCCACAACTCTTATGAATCGTAATGTAAATATCTGATATGCAGGATGTATTTTCGTTCACTGGACCACGTTTAGCACAAATACCCGATACGCCCAAATTTGAATACTGGTGAGATTGGGATTCATTTTGTCATTTGGGAGTTGTAGTTGGTGGGATTAATAGTTCACCTACAATCAAAGAGCATTCTGAACTCAACCAATGATGGAATCGAACCAAACTTGGCACACAGAACTCCCATGCCCAACAGAATATATTGGAAGGATTTGGTGGGCATTGACCTTGATTTTGGGAGTTGTAGTTCACCTACATCCAGAGAGCACTGTGTACTCAAACAATGATGGACCTGGAGCTAACCTGGCACAAATACTCAATATGCCCAAATGTGAACACTGGTGGAGTTTGGGGAAAATAGACCTTGACATTTGGGAGTTGTAGTTGCTGGGATTTATCGTTTACTTACAATCAAAGAGACCCTTGAACTCCACCAACGATGGAATTGGGCCAAACTTCTCACACAGAACTCCCATGATCAACAGAAAAGACGGGAAGGGCTTGGTGGGCATTGACCTTGAGTTTGGGAGTTGTAGTTCACCTACATCCAGAGAGCACTGTGGACTCAAACAATGATGGACCTGGACCTAACCTGGCACGAATACTCAATATACCCAAATGCGAACACTGGTGGAGTTTGGGGAAAATAGACCTTGACATTTCAGAATTGTAGTTGCTGGGATTTATAGTTCACCTCTAATCAGAGCATTCTGAACCCCACCAACGATAGAATTGGGCCAAACTTCCCACACGGAACCCCCATGACCAACAGAAAATACTATGTTTTCTGATGGTCTTTGTTGACCTCTCTGGCACCCCCTTGTGACACCCCCCCCCCCCAAGGCATCCCGACCCCCAGGTTGAGAAACATTGGTTTAAAAGATACCCAGAGAAGGAGACACCACTAAATTCTGAACATAAAGCAGCACTTTCTGCTGCCAAACAGTTCTTCTTGCTTTTCCTGCAACATGGAAAGGGCCTGAATCTGTTAGGAATGGTGGGAGTTGGAGTCCAAAATGCCCAGAGTGCCCAAGTTTGCCCATGGCTGATCTAGGCTGTAGAATGAATTCTGTTTGACGCAATTTTAATTGCCACGGCTGAATGCTCTGGAACCACGGGATCTGTACTTTGATGATGCACCAGCACTCTTTGGCTGGGAAGACAAAAGACCTTGTAAAGCTACAACTCCCAGGAGTCCGTAGCATGGAACCATGGCGGTTAAAGTGGTGCCAAGCTGCATTCATTCCACAGCAGTGTCAAACATGGAGCAATGGAGTCACACTGCAAGGAACATTAGAAAGAATGATGGTCTGTCAATGGAATACGCCTATGGAGCTTTTTAAGCAGAGACTGGATGGCCATCTGTTGGGAGGGCTTTGATTGTGTCTTCCTGCCTGGTAGAACTGGCTTGACCCAAGAAGAATCATAGAATCATAGAACTGGAAGAGACCTCGTGTGCCATCTAGTCCAACTTCCTGCCCAGAAGCAGGAAAATCGCATTCAAAGCACCCCCGACAGATGGCCATCCAGCCTCTGTTTAAAACCCTCCAAAGAAGAAGCCTCCACCACACTCCGGAGCAGAGAGTTCCACTGCTGAACATCTCTCACAGTCAGGAAGTTCTTCCTAATGTTCAGGTCGAATCTCCTTCCTTGTAGTTTGAAGCCATTGTTCCTCGTCCTGGTCTCCAGGGCAGCAGAAAACAAGTTTGCTCCCTCCTCCCTATGACCTCCCCTCACATATTTATACATGGCTATCATGTCTCCTCTCAGGCTTCTCTTTTTCAGGCTAAACATGCCCAGCTCTTTAAGCCAGTGTTTTCCAACCAGTGTGCCGTGGCACACTAGTGTGCCGTGAGCGATCATCAGGTGTGCCGTGGGAAATTGGAACTTCCAATCCCCTTTCTTCCCCCTCCTGCCAAACACTTTTTCTTCTCCACTTGGGCTCCTTTCTTCCCAGCCTCGCTCTGCTTGCTTTGCCTCGCTTTGCTCACGCTGTCGCTTCTGCCGGGGGGACGACGGGGGACGTGACTCGTGCGGGCGCTACTGCGCAGACTCGCCCCACATCTTCCTCCCTCCCCTCCACAGTGCTCTCTGGATATAGGTGAACTACAACTCCAAAACTCAAGGTCAATGCCCACCAAACTTTTATAGTATTTTTTCTTGATTATGGTAGGTCTCTGTGGGAAGTTTGATTCCATTCCATCATTGGTGGAGTTTGGAATTCTCTGTGATTGCGGGTGAACTATAACTCCCAACTGTTGAGCAAGACCTTCGTGTATGTCTTTCTGCTATTACTGCCAGGATATCTATGTTGTGTTCATCGAAACAGGCTCAGGTTTCACACTGAGTGTATAAATACATTTAAAAACATATTAACTATATGTATTACTGTGTTAGAGTGTCATTTTGTGTCATTTTGGTTGGTGGTGTGCCCCAGGATTTTGTAAATGTAAAAAATGTGCCGCGGCTCAAAAAAGATTGGGAAACACCGCTTTAAGCCACTCCTCATAGGGCTTGTTCTCCAGACCCTCCTCTGGACACATTCCAGCTTGTCAACATCTCCCTTCAATTGTGATGCCCAGAATTGGAAACAGTACTCCAGATGTGGTCACAAGAAAAGATCACAAGGGCCATTGGATCAACCCTGCCTGAACACCCAATCAAAGCACTCCCAACAGATGGCCATGTCGACGCTTAGAATCCTAGAGTTCGAAGAGACCTCATGGGCCATCCAGTCCAACCCCATTCTGCCAAGAAGCAGGAAAACAGGACCTAGACGCCGCGCTTCCCCTCCTTGGTGGGTCAAAGCTTGGCCTTCTGTCTCCTACTGTGTTTCTCTATGGGAAATAAGCCATGGGGCCACTTGGGTGGGTGTTGAGGAGGAAGCCAAGAGGAACAAAGGCTGTCATACAATTCATCTGGATGCTGGGCCTCCAAACCTCCTTTATGCAGCTCCCCAGAGGAATCACGTTTGGGTGGGAACAAAAGGCTTTTTTGTCTCCTGCCTTTTCAGGGCCCAGCTGGTGAGGTTTTACCACCTCGGCCACCCCACCTGCGGCTCAAAAGGGAAGCAGATGCAGCCGCCGAGCCATTTGCCAGGGTCCTCTGGTCTTTGTGGGATGCTTCCCCCACCCATCCCCACCCCTACCCCCAAATTGCCCCTTTCCTTCTCACACCTCTGGGGAGCCTCCAGCAGGATTCAATGGAGGAGGGTTTGTGGCTTGCCTTTTTGCAGGCTCTCCTTCCTGCCCAGCTGCTGGGAGGGGGGGGGGGGGCTCCCACAAGAAGGAAAGCCAAGCCTTTCAAGAGGACAAAACATGGAAACAGGCCACTCCTCTTCTAGAAGGATCAAAGGAACATATGTTATTTCCCCTGACAATTTGAGCTCACTGTAAACTTGTAGCCACCCTCCAATTGTCCCCACCTGGCAGAGACAACCGGATTAATCCTCTGCCTTCCCACTTTACCCGCTGCTTTTAAATGTCCTGTTTCTTTTCCTCCTTCTGCTTGTGCTTTCCTCTCCTACTTGCTTCAGTTGCTGCAAACAAAGCATTGAGTGGTGGGATCTCCTTCTCTGAAGGTTTTTAAGACGACACGACATGGCTATCTGCTGGGAGAGCTTGGGTTGTGTCTCCTTACCTAGCAGAATGAGGTTGGACTACATGGCCTTTGGGGTCTCTTCCAACTCCAGGATTTTATGATTCTACCATATATCTAATCATCTATCAATCTGTCTATCTATTTATCTATCTTATGGTGGCTGGACTAGATGGCATTTGGGGTCTCTTCCAACTACCGGATTCTATGATTCTACCATATATTTAATCATCTATCAATCTGTCTATTTATCTTAAGGAGGTTGGACTGGATCAGTGGTTCCCAAACTTTTTGGCCTACTGCCCCTTTTCCAGAAAAAAATTACTCACGCCCCCCCCCCCCAATTAATTTTTTAAAAATGTAATCACAATTAAACAGAAAGATATATGTATTAATGCAGTGGTTCTCAACCTTTCTAATGCCATGAGCCCTAAATAAGGTTCCTCGTGTTGTGGTGACCCCCCCCCCCCAACCATATTTTTGTTGCTACTTCATAAATAATTTTGCTGCTCCTACGAATTCTAATGCAAATATCTAATATGCAGGATGTATTTTCATTGTTACAAATTGAACATAATTAAAACATAGTGATTAATCACAAAAACAATATGTTTGGGGGAAATATGGACAACGGATGATGGGATTTGCAGTACCTTTGACAAATTCAGCTCTGACTTCCACAGCCAAGACCCCATGAATGACAGACCTGGACCAAACTTGGCACACCAACTCCCATGACCAACAGAAAATACTGGAGGGGTTTGGGATGAATCCACAGTGATTTAGGGGAGATGTAGTTCACCTACATTTGGAGAGCACTCTGAACCCAAACAACCCCGGATCTGGACCAAATTTGGCACAAACACTCAATATGCCCAAATTTGAATACTGGTGGGGTTGGGGGGATTGATTTTGTCATTTGGGAGTTGTAGCTGCTGGGATTTATAGTTCACCTATAATCAAAGAGCATTTGGAACTCCCAACAGCAATGGAATTGAACTAAAATTGAGCAATAGAGAATACTGGACCTTGGAAATTGGGAGCTGCTTGCATTTTCCTTTGTGCCACGGCCATCTCCCAGGAGGCGCCTGCAAACGCTGCAGTGACTCAGGGGGGCATTTGAAGATGCAGAGGCTTTCCTTTTCCGCTAGATCAACTGGCAGGCACACACTCGCAAGCGCGCGACTGTCTCAGCCTGCCAGTTGGAATCCCTGGGCAGGCGTTGCTTGGAAACCGCAGCGTGCCCTCCCTTCCTCTCCTCAACTCTGCCCACGGCACAGTCCCGTATCGCCCCTTCCTTCCAAGGGACCCGTTGGATTGGAAGGGGCAATACAGGACTGCGCCATGGGTGGAGTTGAGGAGAGGAGGGGGGGGGGGGGGCACACTGTGGTTTCTAGGCAGTGCTTGCACAGGGTTTCCAACTGGCAGATGCACACTCACGCGCTTGCGAGTTGGAATCCCGCCACCGCCCCTTTACAGGGCTTCAGTGGCCCCCAAATTCTCCTGAGCCTCCCACCGTCCCCTTGAATGGCCTCACTGCCCACTAGGGGGCAGTACTGCCCACTTTGGGAACCACGGGACTAGATGACCTTTGGGCCTCTTCCAACTCCAGGATTCTATGATTCTACCATCTAGCTAATCATCTATCTATCTATCTATCTATCTATCTTTCAAGTGGGTTGGACTGGATTGCCTTTGGGGTCTCTTCCAGTTCCAGGATTCTATTATTCTATTTTCTATCTGTCTGTCTATCTATCTATCTATCTATCTATCTATCTATCTATCTATTAGGGCTGGTTGATTTAAAAAAAATGTTCAAAATTCATTTCGGATGTAGGGGGCGCTGGTGCTTCAAATATGATTGACTTCTGAAAATTTCTGGAAAAACTTTAAAATTAATTCATAAAAATTCCAAAATTTCGGAACGGCTTCGTTAATGGCGGACATGCGTGTTTAACCCAGATTGGACGCGGAATTTCTTCCCTCCACATGAGAACTGGAGGAAACGCAGGTTTCCCCCAGTTCTCATGCAGAGGGATGTTATCCCACCACATCCAATCTGCAGCCAATGAGGGGAATCCAACTATAGAAGGTCGGAAATCTGACCCGAGCCCTTTTCAAAAATGGCGGCCGTGGCTTCGAATTTGCAAAAATACTTCTGGGTTGCTTAAATCGCTTCAGAAACGCATCAAAAGTAAATTAGATCCGAATTTATAATGACTTTCATAGCGATCCGAAAAACCTAACCAGGCATACTATCTATCTATCTATCTATCTATCTATCTATCTATCTATCTATCTAAGGAGGTTGGGCTGATGGTCTTTGGGGCCTCTTCAAACTCCAGGATTCTATGATTCTACCATATATCTAATTATCTATTCTATCTAATCATCTATCTATCTATCTATCTATCTATCTATCTATCTATCTATCTTAAGGAGGTTAGGCTAGATATTTGAATCCAGCTTTTAATTGAAGAATCATAGAAGAGTTGGAAGAGTCCACATGGGTTATCTAGTCCAACCTCCCCCCCCGCCAAACAAAGCACTCCCAACAGATGGCTGCCCAGCCTTTTTTACAAGCCTCCAAGGAAGGAACTTCCAACACACAGAGAGTTCCACTGTTGAACAGTTCTTCTTACAGTCAGGAAGTTCTCCTTTTCTCCTTTACTGACACCCTGCTCATATTTGCAATCGCCCGTTGGTAAGTCACACTGTCTCGGCCTCAGAGGAAAGCAATGGCAAGCTTCTTAAGAACAGATATTGTAAAACAGATGCTTGCTTTCTCACCGGCCATGCCATCTGGTGGGCATCAACCAGAGCAAGGCAGGCTGAATGCAAGCACTTTCAAAAGATCCCAGCAATAACATGCCTTTGACTCTTGGGAAATAATTTGGTTGCCTTTCCATCTGTGGATCAATGGCGACATCTAGTGGTTATTTCAAGAATGACACGTGCTGTAGCTAAACCTCTGGCAGAAAACATGGGGAAATTAAACCTCAGTTGACACTAAATGAGGGGTCAGGAACCTATAGCTTGGGAGCCAGGTGTGGCTCTTTTGATGATTGCATCTGTTCTCTGGATTGGAGGGCAGGGGGAGGCCAAGAAAGCGGGGGAAGGATGAAGCCGATCTTACCTCGTTGGGAAGCGAGTTCCACAGGCAGGGGGCTACAGCCGAGAAGGCCCTGTCTCTCATCCCCATCAGACGTGTTTGCAATGCTGGCGAGAGTGAGAGCAGCGTCTCGTTGGATGATCTTAAACTGCAAGGTGGGACGTAGAGGGAGATGCATTTGGACAAGTAAACTGGGCCAGAACTGTATAGAGCTTTATAGGTCAAAACCAGCACTTTGAATTGAGTTTGGAAGTGGGTCGTCAGCCAGTGGAGCTGACACAACAAGGAGTGGTGTGCTCTCTGTATGCCCCTCCAGTTAGTAATCTGGCTGCAGCCCGCTGGACTAGTTAAAGTTTCTGAACAGTCTTCAAAGGCAGCCCAACGTAGAGCTCGTTGCAGTAATCTATTCAGGATGTAACAAGAGCGTGGACCACTGTTGCCAGATCAGACTTCCCAAGGTACGGGCGCAGCTGGCACACAGGTTTTAATTGTGCAAAAGCTCTCCCAGCCACCGCCAAGACCTGGGGTTCCAGGCTCAGCGATGAATCCATTATTGTGGCGCAGGTGGCTGGGAGTCAGCTGCATTAAGATCACTACTGACCGAAACGTCATGGGTTCAAAGCCAGCCTGGGTCGGAGTGAGCTCCCGACCAAAAAAAATTGTGTAGCTTGTTGTCGACCTTTGCAGCCCTAAAGGCAGTTGCATCTGTCAAGTAGGAAATTTAAGTACCACTTGTGGAGAGGCTAATTTAACTGATTTATGAGGCCATTAAAAATCTCCAAGAAGTATGCAAAGAATGAGGAAGCAACAGCTCCCCTGGTTGCCAGAAGCTGGAATGTTAAATAGCCTTTGAGTGTCTATCTATATATGTTGTGTGTCTATGGCATTGAATGTTTGCCATGCATATGTACATTGTGATCCGCCCTGAGTCCCCGGAATATAAATACTGTAAATAATAATAATAATAATAATGTTTATTTATGCCCTTCTGCCAGGCAAAAAGACAGGGATATCATAAGTCATAAACGACTTGAAGAGACATGACAAAAATAAAAATAGCTACTTCCTGGGTGTCAGCCTTGTGTGTCATGAATTTTGATTGTCCCTTGTTGCTCTTAGTATCCCTTTCTCCAAGGCTGCATCTACATTAATAAGGTTTGACATCATTTCTCACTGTCATGGCTCAATGGTATGTAATCATGGGAGCTGTAGTTTTACAAGGTCTTCACTCATCTCTCTGCCCATGAGTGCTAGTGTCTCACCAAACTGCAACTCCCAGGCCCCTTCTACACTGCCATATAAAATCCAGATTATCTACTTTGAATTGGATTATATGGCAGTGTAGACTCATATAAACTCGCCGTCTTGAGTTTTATTTAAGTTTTATTTGAATTTTAGTAGTTTTTGATGGTTTTGGAATGTGATTGAAGGTCTGTGTAGGGTTTTGGAATGTAATTGATGGTTTGTGTTTGTTATCTTTATTTGCTTAATTGCATTAATTTTATTTTAAAAAATATTTTATTTAAATAAATAATTTTATTTATTATTTTATAATTATAATAATATAATATGATATAATATAATGTTATATTATATTATAATTTCAATATATTATAATATAATAATTATAGTATAGTGTCATATAATATGATATTTATTATTTATTTATTATTTCACATTTGTCTGTCGCCCCTAACGGCTCGGGCGACTTACAACAGTTCGTAAAATACAATTGTCAGATAACTCATAATAACTCACAGTAATACCATTAAGATGGAATTACAATTAGAACAGTTGAAACAACAAATGGAGTCGCAGTGGGCTGACAGCTAGGCGGTGCGAGCTACAGTTTAGCTAACTCCGAAGGCTTGTTGGAACAGCAATGTCTTAACTGCTCTCCTGAACGGGAGGAGGCCCTGGGTGGCACGGATGCCGGCGGGCAGTGCGTTCCACAGGGTTGGGGCTGCAACAGAGAAAGCCCGGCGGCGGGTTGCGGACAGATGGTAGGTCCTCACATTTGGGATGACCAGGAGGTTTAGCTCTTCGGAGCGCAGTGATCTGGTGGGATGATATGGGACGAGGCGGTCCTGCAGGTACACTGGCCCCAGACCATGTAAGGCCTTAAAAGTCAGGACTAACACTTTGAAGGCAATCCGGCATTCAATTGGGAGCCAGTGCAGTTCGCGCAGGATTGGCGTTATGTGGTGGCCAATCGGGACCCCTGCCAGGAGTCGCGCTGCAACGTTCTGCACCAGCTTGAGTCTCCGGATTACCGACAGAGGAAGGCCAATGTAAAGAGCGTTACAGTAGTCCAGCCTCGAGATGACCGTGGCTTGGATCACTGTGGCTAAGTCGCGCCGGGACAAATAGGGGGCCAGCTTCCTCGCCTGGCGAAAATGGAAAAATGCTACCCTGCTGACGCTGGAGACGTGGGCCTCCATCGACAACAGGGGGTCCAAGGTTACTCCTAAGCTCTTAACAGAGGTCGACGGACATAATGTCACGCCGTCCAGGGTTGGAAGCTGAACATCCCTACAGCCCAGAGGACCCAGCCACAGGATCTCCGTCTTTGCCGGATTCACCTTCAACCTACTGGCTCGCAGCCATCCAGTGACGGCCTCAAGGCAACGATGGAAATTATTGGGTACGGATTCGAGGCTGCCCTCCATCTTCATTATGATATAATATATTATATATAATATAATATAATATATTGCATATATATTGTATATATAAAGACTAGCAAAGGCATATAGTGCATTTGGAAGGCTTCACAAAAGAGTCTGGAGTAACAAACACCTGAGACAAAGCACCAAAATCAGCGTGTACAGAGCTATTGTCCTGTCTATTCTCCTCTATGGGACTGAAACATGGGTCACCTATCGCCAACACCTACGACTCCTCGAACGCTTTCATCAGCGCTGTCTTCGCACAATCCTAAATATACACTGGACCGATGATGTGACGAATGTTGCTGTCCTTGAGCAAGCAGGGATCACCAGCATTGAGGCCATGCTATTGAGAACACAGCTGCGCTGGGCAGGGCACGTCTCTAGGATGGAGGACCACCGCCTCCCAAAGATACTACTCTACGGTGAACTCGCCACGGGTCAGCACAAGATTGGTGCCCCAAAAAAGAGATATTAGGACTCCCTGAAACCACATCTCAGGCTCGGCCAGATTGATCACCAACAATGGTCCAGCCTGGCCTCACATCGGGAGGCATGGAGACTCACTATCCACAATGCTGCGGCCTCTTTCGAGAAGACACGCCAAATGGGTCTCAAAGAGAAACAACAACGCAGAAAGAACCACAACTTGGAAACAACATCACCCAAGGAGACTTTCTGCTGTGCTTTCTGCAACTGGACCTGCCTATCTCAGATTGGCCTTTTTAGTCATCAACGAGCTTGTAAAAAGCGTGGGATGAGTCCTTCCTAAGAATCTTCGTTCGCGAAGTAATGCCGAAAGAATATATTGTATAACATTGCTAATGTTGTAATGTGATACAGTATAATACTACTAATGATAATGTGATATTATAATTGTATATTTTGTGTCACATGCAATATTGCTAATGGTATTGCAATAAGATGTTATAGTGCAATGTGATGTGTAATATTTATATTGTGCTGTGGCAGTAATATAGTATATTGTATTTGCATTTTGCTTGTAAGCTACTCTGAGTCCCCTTCGGGGTTGAAAAGGGCGGCATATAAATGTCGTGAAATAAAATAAATAAATAAATAAATATAATCCAGTTCAAAGACAATGTAGATTATCTAATTTGATGATCTGAGTTATATGGCAATGTAGAAGGGGCCCAAGGCTTCCATAGCATTGAGCCATGAAAGTGATGTCAAACCGCATTCATTTGCAAGGTAGATGCACCCCAAGTGAGATTTGAAACAAATTAGCTTCATTCCTTCCCACCATAGAGGACTTCTTCATCTGCGCTGTGTGTGAGAGAGAGAGACATTAGCATTTTTGAAGAACGGTTTCTCCAGGAAACACCTGCAGCAAATGTACCAAACCGTGGCTTGTTGGTTTGGCCCGTGCATCACGTGCTGCCAGCCTCAGGTTCAAGTCGATCATCTCGTGAATCAAAACAGAACAGGACCAACAACTGCACAACACAGTGACGCATGCTCCCCTGAGACAAGCCATTCTTCTGCTTTCGCCATCTGTTTCTCTGACCTTGGAACTCAACAAAGTTCCTATGAAGCGGGTGAGGTGGTAATCCTTTGTGATATTACATTGACCTCTCCAGCCCATCCTCTGTTCAGATATCAGCCAGCACGCCCGAGTCTTACATCAAGAAATAGCTTCCTAAGCTCTACAGAGACACTAGCAGGAACATCTCAGCAAGCGAGAGTCCAAAAGTGGCAGGCTAAAACCAGGAATCTCAATCAGTTGCCGAGACCAGATGAGAGACTCCCTCCTGGGCACACTGAAGACTGGGCGACTTGGAAGGCGCTGAACAGAGTGCGCTCTGGCACCACAAGATGCAGAGCTAACCTTAAGAAATGGGGCCACAAAGTGGAGTCTGAGACATTTATTTATTTGGATTTATCCATCGCCACTCCCATCCAGCTCGGGGCGACTTACACGTAGTAAAATATGGTTAAAACCGCATATATAAAATACATTCAAAGATACATTAAAAAATAATCCTAAAACAATACAACAATCTGAACACACATAATAGCAGGTGTCAGAGAGCCTGCAGTTTCCAATAGCAGAGGGCCTGCAATTTAAAGGCCGAACGCCTGTTGGAATAACAAAGTCTTGCAGGCCTTCCGAAAGGCCAGCAAGCTAGGAAGAGCATGGACTTCTGGAGGAAGTGCATTCCAAAGTGTTGCGGCAATAATACGGAAAGCTCTCCTCCATGTTGAAGTCAAGTGGAAGGACTTACAGCTAGGGATTACCAGAAGGTTTTGTGACTCTGAACGCAGTGGTCTAGTGGGACAGTATGGGGCGAGGCGATCCCTTAGGTACACTGGCCCCAGACTATTCAAGGCCTTAAAGGTCAATACCAGCACTTTGAAGGTAATCCGGAATTCAACTGGGAGCCAGTGCAGTTCACGTAAGAGTAATGTGGCAGCATGTTGGAACACCTGCCAGAAGCCGAGCTGCAGCGTTCTGCACCAGCTTGAGTTTCCGGATCACCGACAAAGGAAGGCCAATGTAGAGAGCGTTACAGTAGTCCAGCCTTGAGATGACCATGGCTTGGACCACTGTGGCTAGATCATGGCGGGGCAGGTAGGGGCCAGCTTCCTTGCCTGGCGGAGATGGAAAAACACTACTCTACTGACGATGGAGATGTGTGACAGTTGAGAGTCTAGAGTGACACCAAAACTCTTAACAGATGACAACAGACGACGGACTTAGTGCCACGCCGTCCAGGGTTGGAAGTTGAACCTCTTCCGTGCCTGGACGACCCAGCCACAGGATCTCCATCTTAGCCAGATTCACATTCAACCTACTGGCTCGCAGCCATCCAGTAATGGCTTCAAGGCAACGATGGAAATCATCGGGTACAGATTTGGGTCGGCCCAATGAATAGACATGCGACTGTAGAGAAGAGCAAACCACAGACCAGGCATGTAGCCGGGGGAGGCAAATTCTCAGGGTGGTCCACGAGAAGGCCTTACTGGTACATTATTTAAACTGTTATGTTTATTCATATCATGATCTGATCACCATGCTCAATATATCCCATATGAATGGGGTATTGGGATAACGATACAAAAGGTTTCAGCACCCCCCCCCCAGAATCAAAATCCTGGCTACAGCCCTGCCACAGACCACCTACTACAATGCAGCCTGAGCCCTGCCACATGCACGATGGAGAACCTCCTTACCACGACACGAAAGGCACTTGAAGTGGACAGCTTCTTGTCAAAGGAAATTGAGCATGATGCCAAGTTTTTAACTTTGTTTGTGTGTTTTTATATACATTATAATTGTATTCCCAATTTGCTTCTGACATGATCTCTATCTCTATATATAATGAAGCAGAAAGTTTGTATGTATGTATGTTTGTTTGTTTGTTTGTTTGTATGTGGCAGCGTTCTGATTGGCTGCAACTTTCACAGGCCACAGTGACCAGCGCGGGTGATGGACCTGCACCAAACTTGGCACACATAACCCCCCTGACCCCCTTTACGTCCTCGTGCGGTTTGGGGGAGATGGACCATGGATTATGGGATTTAAATCCCTTTGGTTCCCACGGATCACTGCGGCCCCCAACAAAGACCAATAAAGACCAAACTTGGCACACAGAGTCCCCATGACCCACTCTACATCCTGCTGCAGTTTGAAGGAGGCCGGACCATGGATGATGGGACTTGAAGTACCTACACTCACTTCCCAAGACCGCTGCGACCCTCATCCAATGACTAATCAAGACCAAACTTGGCACACAGAGCCCCCATCACCCACTCTACATCCTGCTGCAGTTTGCAGGAGGGTGGACCATGGATGATGGGACTTGAAGTACATTCACTCATTTCCCAAGACCGCTGCAACCCTCACCCAATGACTGATCAAGACCAAAGTTGGCACATAGAGCCCCCATGACCCACTCTACATCCTGCTGCAGTTTGCAGGAGGGTGGACCATGGATGATGGGACTTGAAGTACATCCACTCATTTCCCAAGACCGCTGCAACCCTCACCCAATGACTGATCAAGACCAAAGTTGGCACATAGAGCCCCCATGACCCACTCTACATCCTGCTGCAGTTTGCAGGAGGGTGGACCATGGATGATGGGACTTGAAGTACCTTCACTCACTTCCTCAAAACAATGCAACCCTCATGCATTCACCAATACAGACCACACTTGCCACACAGAGCCCCCATGACCCACTCTACATCCTGCTACACTTCTCAAATGACCCGGGCACCGCCAGGTCCCCAAGCTAGTAAATAAATAAAATTTGGAATAACATAATAATAATCTTTATTTATACCCTGCTACCATCTCCCCAATGGGGACTCGGGGCGGCTAACATGAGGCCAAGCCCTTCTAAAATACAATACAACACAGTAAAATACAAAATACAATACAAAATACATCAGAAATAATAATAATAATAAAATACGATTACAGAAACAAATGGAATAATACAGGAAATTCACACAATAAAAACCGAATAGGATGGGCAGGCCAAGTGGACATGATAAAATGATAAAAACCTGGGTGAGATAGGACTAGGAGATAGCAAATGAGGCCCCCCTAAAAAGATGAAATAGTGGGGGCAGGCTTTCAGTTTAGAATGGGGGGAAAGTACATCGTAGGGGAACACTATAGATGGAGCAACACAACTGGAGGGGATGGTCACTCTTCAAAGGCACAACGAAGAAGCCAGGCCTTCAGATTTTTCTTAAAGTCTGCTAAGGAGGGGGCTTGCCAGGTAATCTCACCAGGTAATAATACACTTTATTTATATTCCGCCCTTCTCACCCCGAAGGGGACTCAGGGCGGATCACAGAACACATACAAGCAGACAATCCCTGCCATTTTTGCATTTAACATACAGCACATACAACATATATAGTAGGAAGTTCTTTCCAGTTGAGCCACAGGTTCTTTCCAAGTTCTTTCAGTTGTGTCACCGGGGTGCTGTTGCTCCATTGTGCCACAGGGGGTGCTGTTGCTTCATCCTCCTTTGACGAAGAGCTTGCCAGCCCGTTAGGATCTTCCACCTTCCTGCAATCGGTCTTCCTTATTTATTGGCGCTCTACAAGTCCTCCCCGCAAAGCGGTCCCTAATTTCTCTACTCACAGCTAGGCTGTTTTCGATTGCTTAGGTAAACAGAGGCAGGGCTGACAGCTGGTTGCCCAAACCAGCCCAGGGTCTCAAACCTGTAACGTTCGGTTGATAAGATCTTTTAGCAGCTGTTGTTTAACCGCTGTGCTAAACATCCGGTAGTGAGTTCCAAAGACAGGGAGCCACAGCAGAGAAGGCTCTCTCCCTGGTTCCCACTAATCTTGCCTGTGACAATGGGAGAGGCGAGAGGAGAGCCTTCCTGGAGGATCGGAGACGTCGTGCAGGTTGGTGGCAGGAGATGCGGTCACGAAGGTAGGCGGGTCCCAAACCGTTTAGGGCCTTATAGGTGATGACCTGAACCTTGAATTGGGACCGGAAGATGAACGGCAGCCAGTGAGATAGCAGCACCATTGCTTCCTGGTGGTTCAGTGTACCACAAACTTGGCTTCGGGCACAAGATTATTCGAAATGCCGTGTATAAAATAAAATAAATATGCTATGTATATAAGGTAGACCAGCAATTTTCCCCATGTGCTATACTTGCCAACATTTCTTCCACAGATGAAAACTGGGCCACGTATGTCTAAGCATACATCTGCACTGTGAGATTAAATGCAGTTTGATGCTACTTGAACTGATATGGCTCAGTATTAGGAAATCATAATGTCCTGTATTAATACTTCCCACTCAGTCCATTTTGGGGCCATTATTTTCATTTTTATAGCAATTTCCTTATTTCCTTTTCATATAGCAGCCAAGTTATCCTGGAAGAAGATTGTGTCAAGAAATGGAGCCATTACCTTGATGTCGGCTTGTAAAATGTGTTGTTGTTGTTTCTTTCTCTTTTTTTGCTTCTAGGTGTTTTCTTTCACTTTCTGACAATGTCAGAGCAGCTCGCCTGGTTTCGATAACAATTCCATGCCACTATTGTAACTTATTGTAATGCTTCTTCTTACTTCGATCATACACGCCTCATAGTTTCTCATCTATCATTATGATTGGGTCAGTTGTCGGTTTATAGAACGACGTAATGGCCTTCAGACATGCAAATCTTTTTTGATCGGTATATCAGAGTCCCATCTTTATGGAAATCGTTCCAAGGAGTTGCAAATCAGCGTGAGTTTCTATGCAAATGCTTTGACGTCTGCAAACTTGATATCTTGCTTTATGCAAAAGTGTTCCATTGGGCTGCAAAACACAAGTCGTTTTGATGGAAAACTTTCCAAGGCTTTTAATCACTTATCCTCTCCTTCTTTCATCACTGAATGGAGATAAATTTATTTATTTATTTATTTATTTATTTATTTATTTATTTATTTACAGTATTTATATTCTGCCCTACTCAGCCTGCAGGGGACTCAGGGCGGATTACAGTGTACATATACATGGCAAACATTCAATGCCAGTTAGACATACAACGTATATAGACAGACACAGAGGCAATTTAACATTCCAGCTGTGCCCAAGCTTTTCCAGCTTTAGGAAGGTATGCTCGATTCTGGCTTGATTCTGGCCACAGGGGGAGCTGCTGCTTCACCATCCATTGTGACACCGAGTGCTTTGACGGAGTACTTCCTCATTCTTCTGCACACTGCTGGAAGATTTTATGGCATTGTAAATTAGTTAAATTAGCCTCCCCGCATAAAGTGGTACCTAAATTTCCTACTTGACAGATGCAACTGTCTTTTGGGCTGCATAGGTCGACAGCAAGCTAGACTAATGGCTGGAAGCTTGCTCCGACTTGGGCTGGCTTCGAACTCATGACCTTTCGGTCAGTAGTGATTTTAATGCAGCTGACTCCCAACCAGCTGTGCCACAGCCCAGTCCAATTAGATAGTTATAGGATGGGGGAGAGAGTGGAAAGCAATGGCAAAGGAAAAAGGAAGCAAAATGGGGCTTGGGATGTTTTTTGAAAGAGTATATGTGTGTGTATTTTGGTAGGATATGTTTTAATCCAGTATCAGTAAAGGTAAGTCAATGATTATACAGAAAAGCAAGAATGGGCAGGAATAATATAATAATAATAAAACTTTATTTATACCCCACCACCATCTTCCCAAGGGAACTCGGGGCAGCTTACGTTTTGAGATACATTTTGAGATTTGAGAAATAAGGACAAGATTGATATCGAACAGGAATTCAGGGAGGTTTGCCTAGAATACGCAGGAGCCTTAGAAATCCACCAAAGAGGATTTGGTACCTTGGCAAGCTAGGAACACCCAATCTCCCTTTCCCCAAATAAGTCTCACCAAAGTTGAAGAAGATGCCACTGTGTTGTTTTATTTCGTCCCAGCTGAGAAGGATGACAGCCGCAATACCTTGATGCCCGCAAAGCTGACATACCAGGTACACGCAGTGCAACACATTTTATAGACATACAGAACTGTCAAAATCCAAATATCCCGCTCCCCATTCCTCAGCTGGCTTTGCGCTGATTGGGTGGAATCTTCAGCCAGTTGGAGCTAGCGCCACTTCCGCGTCTCAGCCAATGGAAGCCAAGGAGGCGGGCTGAGCAAAGAACAATGAACGGAAGGAAATGCTTGAGTGGATTATGGTTCTTAATGTGTGTCCAAACACCCAACGATGACAGAAATGTCCTCAAGATGTGTTTCCTATTGTCTTGAGTGTGTCCAATAAACATTGGGTCTGGCAAGACCGCCAAACCCTGATAATCCGTCTTTTCCTGGATACGAGTCATTTGTGGTAACTTGTATTTAGTTTCAGTCCAAGGGAGATGGCAAACAAAAGATGAGGTGGTTTGTGACACTTCAACTTTCCGAAGGTTGAAATGTCACCTCTTATGGTGAATGGCATTTTCACCAGGGGGCAAGACAAGCAGATGACCGAAACTCCAAAGTCTGATCACCTTGCCCAGAGGGGACAAAATTTCTTTGGTGGGTCCTGCTCCGATAGCCAAAGAAAGATATCCACTCTTTTGTGCATGCAAGTTTTGATATTGCCCAATCCATTGTTTTGGGGATTTGCTGGTCCCAGAAATGTGTCCTCCCTGGGGTCCAGTTGTAAGCTGGGGTCACGAAGCAGTGACATTTCATATTTTATATATAGGAACATAGGAGAAAGATGGGGAAACATGTGGGGAATCATTGGGGGAATACATACATGAGGGGGTTAGGGGTCATCTCATCTACCCACCACATCCCCCTTTAGAGTTTATTAGAAATCATAGAAAAGTTTTCTGGAAGTTCATAGAAGTCCTTATAGAGTTCTTGAATATGTCCCTAAGTTCACAAAGTAGGTAAAGGTCCATAAAAAGTTCATTGGAGAACTGTGAGAGTTCATAAAGGGTTGCAGGAGATCAAATGAAAGAGTTTCAGTGAAAATCACAGCTGATTCCAGAACATAAGAACATAAGAAGAGCCATGCTGAATCGGGCCTCAGCCCATCTAGTCCAGCATTCTGTGTCACACAGTGGCCCACTAGTTGTACGCAGGGATCTCTAGCAGAAAGGAGGGCAAAACCCTCACCTGCTCCCGACCCCCCACAACCAGTAGCCGGGGAAAATCCTGCCTGCCTCCATCAACACAGAGGTGGCACTTGGATGTCCATTTCAGTAGCTACTGATTCCCTTGGTATCCATGAATCTGTCTAAGAAGTTGGGGTGCTCGTCTGCGCGATGGAGGAAAACTACAGATCCCGCCCAGCCAGGGAGTTGGGGTGGCTTGCCAGCTTCTCTGAGGATCTACGGAATGACCACAGTACAATCCTCAGATCACCAGCTTCCAGACATCCACGAAACAGCAGCAAGATTGCTCTGTGCCTCCATTTGACAATCAGCTGGATTCCTTTTAAACTTTAATACTTCATAACAAAAAAAGTTATTCCTGAGGCGTAGGGGCCCAAATGCAAAAAGCGAGATAGCAGTTAGGTGTAGAATTAGTATAGGAAAAGTATGCCATCAAAATGGAGTTGATCCGTTGAATCGCAAATACGGGGCCCCAAGTGGTTTTCGTATCCCCAGTTTAGTGGAGCACAGTTTTGGCCTCCCCAGGATGCTCAAAGGGCATCTTGGGCGAGCCTGAGGTGTGCTGAGGCTCAGGTAATTAAAGGTTCATGTTTGGAGACAGTAAAGGACACAAAGTATCACCTTCGAGAGAGAAAAGTTAAAAATTGAGGTTTCTTTTATTGGGGGATTTGTTACAATGTTAGGAATGGGGAAGAGAAAGCAAGAAAAAGGCAAGGAATCTATTGAAACTGCTGCTGGTGCCATACTCCGGTTGATATTGGCCCAACAGGGCATCCAGGAACTGTGGAACTTTCTGCTGCTGGTCAAAGCAGCTCAAGCGCAGGGTGTCCTGGGGGGATTCGGTCTCAAGATTATAAAATATATTATTTACTTGGCGTTTCCCCTTTTGCTAGGCTTAGCCTAGAGATGTACATTTTTGTCAGCTCAGCCTTGGAGTTCTTATTGTTTAAGAGCCATTGACTGGCTTAGGAAATGGTTAACAAGTAATTAACTCATGGCTCAGGCTGTTTGCTTAGGTGGTTGTTGTTCATTCGTTCAGTCACTTCCGACTCATTGTGACCTCATGGACCAGCCCACGCCAGAGCTCCCTGTCGGCCGTCACCTCCCCCAGCGTCAAGCTAGTCCTTTCAAGGATACCGTTCACGTCCCCAGCTTGCAATGAGTCCACAAAGCACGTGAGGGCCTTTTTAAAGGGCAATGGCTGCTTTGCCAAAACCCCTCCCCTCCCCACATGGTTTCCCCTCATTGGCTGGAGGCAAGCATCCCAGCATGCAAGCAGCTGCTTGCCTCCAAAAGCTGGGTCTTTTCCGATTCACTTCCTGAGTCGGAACAAAGATGGTGACAGTGGCTTCGAAAGGGCAAGGATACTTCCGGGTTCCCAAATCGCTTCGAAATTGTTTCAAAATTGATCCGAATTTAATCCGAATTACAAAGAGTCCGACTGGACCCAGGCCCAGATTAAGCCTTTTTGGCACCCTAGGCCAAAGGCTCCGCCTCTTCAAGGGCGGGGCTTCCCTCTGTGTCTTCACCTCTTCGAGGGCGGGGCTTCCCTCTGCGACTCCGCTCCTTCCTCCTCGCGCAGGCCTGAGAAAAAGGGCAATCTTTAGCCACTTCTGCGCCTGCGCGCAGGGCGCCATAGACTCTCAGAGGCAGCGGTCATAGATCGCCCTTTTTTCCTCAGGCGTGGTAGCTTTAGGGAGGAGGGAGGAGCCGCGGGGAGCCTCTCCGTGGCTCCTCCCTCCCTACTAAAGCCACCACGCCGGCCTGCCTGAGGAAAAAAGGGCGACCTTTGGGCCCTTATGCGCCTACGCGCAGGGCGCCATAGATTCTCAGAGGCAGTGGCCATAGATCGCCCTTTTTTCCTCAGGCGTGGTAGCTTTAGGGAGGAGGGAAGAGCCGCGGGGAGCCTCTCCGTGGCTCCTCCCTCCCTACTAAAGCCACCACGCTGGCCTGCCTGAGGAAAAAAGGCAACCTTTTGGCACTTCTGCGCCTGCGCGCAGGGCGCCATAGACTCTCAGAGGCAGCGGAACTGCCCCTGAGAGTCTATGGCGCCCTGCGCACAGGTGCAGAAACACCCAAAGATCAAACTTTTTAAAAAAATTAATTTTTTTTAATTTGGGGGGGTCCGGACCTGCCGCCCCTGCCCCATGGCTGCCGCCCTAGGCCATGGCCTAGGGTGGCCTTATGGATAATTTGGCCATGACTGGACCTAACCATGCCTACCCCTAGATATAGGGGTACCAACACTCATAAGTTATATAGTGCCTTGAGAACTGGGCTCTGGCTCTGGAGACCAGGCTTCAAATCCCCTTTGCTCAACCACGGATAAGTGGCCTTGGGTGAGTCACACTCTCTCAGCCTCAGGAGTAGGCAGAGGCAATCAACGCTGAACAAAACCCTGTGACAACTTTGCCCCAAGACAGGAAGGACAACAATGAGAACACAACTGTGTGGATTCTAAATACCCCAAAGGCACCAGATCCTGTCTGATCTTGGAAGCTGAGCACAACCAGATCTGGTTAGTACTTGGATGGGAGACCACCAGTGAATTAAGTTGCCAGAGATTCTGTATCCATGGATTTACTGTCAATGCCCTGCAAGAATTGTTTTTTCGAAATCCCAAAAGCAAAGCTTGGTTTTCCCATTTTTCAGAAGGGACGCCACGGTTGCATTCCCCACACTTTGGGGCTGAGCAATGCTCTATCTAGCCTTGCAATGGAGCCTTTTGCAAAGTAGTCATCCCCTTCCTTCCCTCCTCCCAATTGGAACTTTGCAAAGGATTGACAGCCACTCTGGCCATTTACATCCTGGCTGTGAAAGGATTACATCACCAACACCTGCTCTGACTGGGCCAGACCCAGATTCTCTACCTAGCAACAGCTGGGAGAGGCTGACTTGCCTTGCCTCCTTAACCCTTTGCAGCTCACAAGCATCCCCTTTTCAAATGGGAATGCTGCATTTGTGGTGATGGAGGGGGATCTGTCTCTATTCACAAAGGATGGCGTTGGGAAGGAGGAGGGATGTCAGCTGTGCAAGGTTTTCCCTAGGTTGCTCCTTTGCTGGGGCTGCGCATGGCACCAACCCGTCATGCGCCCACCCCATGGAGGCACAGATGGCACCATTGTTGTGAGAACAAAGCCGAGGAGACTGTCGTCATGGCACAGGGAGGCAGGCCTCGAGTGCAGCAAAACCCAAGCTGTTGCAGTGGCGCTGGGCCAACGAGAAGCAATAAATAGGAACGGAAAAAGAAGTCACACCATGGCACCAAAATCGCCTTGGCCCTTCGGCCACTGGGTCTGCCTCTGGCACTGAGAAGGTAGCTTTGGCAGGGCAGTTTTGCCACACACCATTGGGGAATGCCACGGGCTTCTGGTTGTTGTTCTTCATGTCAACCCTAAAGTATATAGGTCATTGGTCTTGCTCCTGCCTTCCTCTTTGGCTGAGGGAGTGGGACTCTCCTAAGGTTACTCAATCTATTTCCACTCCTGATGTTATGAACCCCAAAAGGTTCCTGTTCTTTTGTGCAGAGTGTTCAAGGAATAGTAAGGCAGTTTAGATCAATGAGAGAGCCCCCAGGGGCGCAGTGGGTTACGGCGCTGAGCTGCTGAGCTTGTTTATTTATTTATTTATTTATTGTTCATTTTTGTATTCCGCTCCTCCCAGCAGGCTCGGGGCGGATAACAACAGATGTAACGGGCAACATGTCACAGCATGTCGACATGTGGCCCTACAATAAAAGCATAAAAACATAAAAACACATTAAAACACATTACATCGCCACACAGGGTATGGGAGGACATACGGCATGGTTCTTAGTCCAGTGTGCCTAGTTAAAGGTCAAGCCAAAAAGGGCCGTCTTACCGCGCCTCCCGGAAGGGGACCAGTTCCGAGATGGCTCGGGTACTGTCCGGGAGGCGTTCCAGAGCACCGTGCCGCTACGGAAAAAGTTCTCTGTCTAATCGTCGATAGATGGCAGGAGCGGATTGATGGTACTAGCAACAGATTCTGTTCATCTGAGCGCAGTGATCTCGGGGGAAAATACGGGGTAAGGCGATCCCTCAGGTATGCAGGCCCTAGGCCGTGCAAGGCCTTAAAGGTCAAGACCAGCACCTTGAAAGCAATTCGGTACTCAATAGGAAGCCAGTGCAGTTGCCGAAGGATGGGCGTGATATGCTCCCTCACTGGCGATCCCGCCAGCAAGCGAGCAGCGGCATTCTGCACTAGCTTGAGTTTCGGATTGTCGACAAGGGAAGGCCAACGTAGAGGGCATTACAGTAGTCTAATCTCGAGATGACCGTCGCTTGGATTACCGTGGCCAGGTCGTCCCTGGACAGGTAGGGTGTCAGTCGCCTAGCCTGTCGGAGGTGAAAGAAAGACGTCCTGCTGACCACGGAGACCTGAGCCTCCATGGTCAGCGCGGAGTCCAACATAACTCCCAAGCTCTTAACCGATGGCAATGGGTTAAGCCGCTCGCCATCCAGGGTAGGCAACCGGCACCCACCCAGCCCAGGTCAACCAGGCCACAGGATCTCCGTCTTCGACGGATTCACCTTCAGCCGGCTGGCACGCAGCCAACCAGTCACGGCTTCAAGGCATAGATGGAAACAATCGCGTACGGAGTCCGGCCTGCCATCCATTCTCAGCAGAAGCTGGGTGTCATCAGCGTACTGATAACACTCCAGACCAAAGTCGCGGGCCAGAATCGAACCTGTTGACCGAAAGGTCGCAGGTTCGATTCTGGGGAGCAGCATGAGCTGCCGCTGTCAGCCCCAGCTTCTGCCAACCTAGTAGTTCGAAAACATGCAAATATTAGTAGATCAATAGGTACCACTATGGCAGGAAGGTAACAGCGTTCCATGCAGTCATGCTGGCCACATGACCTTGGAGGTGTCTACGGACAACGCTGGCTCTTCGTCTTAGAAATTGAGATGAGCACCACACCCTAGAATCTGACACAATTGGACTGAATCACATCTCTAGAGAGCTCTCGTGCACACATTTCAAACATTCACACATACACACACAAAGACCTTCTCCAGCAAAGGTGATCAGCTTTCTCCGAAAAGGTGTGGACGTTCCCGTTGCCGCGGATCAGGAAGCGTGCTTAATCTTTATAGGCCAAAGTCAATCTTTCTTTTTTAATGAACATGCTGTTCTGTTCTTGTAGTTTCAAGACATCCTCATTCCAGGCCATATGACTTATGGGGTACACCTGCACACTCCTTACACGCCTTGCTGCACATCTCATTGTCCATTGTTGTTCAGCTATGCCTTACTGCTTCCTCGCTTCGTCTGCTAAGTCCGACCCATATCATGCTTTGCACGAACTCCATGTTGCATTCTCCAGGCCTGTTAATGATATCGGAGGTGACCCCCCCCCCGGCCAGGACTCTGTCAAAGACAGTTCAAAACCAAGGAATTCATAGTTTTACCAAGGACACCAGGCTGGAATGATCCCATAATCCCCTATCTCTTCCCCATGTGGGAACCTAAGGCTTTTCCCATGGCCCCATGGCCCCATATTTCATTTTTCATTTCATTTCACTTTATTTCTTGGTTGGTCACTCTCTACCGGAGAGCTCCAAGCGACTTACAATTTAAAATAAACATTACACAATATAAACATTAAACCATAATAGTGGCAATGCTCCTGAAACCCACACTTTATGAACTTTCTTGAACTTTCATGAATTTTTGGCCACTTTTAAAGGACTTTCATGAACTTTTGGAAACTTTTCCTTTTCAAACCCCATGGACTTTTCTCCTGATTTCTGGCTCCTAATGGGCTCTGGTGGGTGGGGTGGGTTGGCATAAGGTGACATGGTTCCTATTTCTCTCCTATATGAATGTATTCCCTATATGCTTTCCTCTTGCTTATGTTCCCATATGAAATATGAAATGCCACCTTTCCGTGACCTCAGCATACCAAGGCCCCAGGGAACCTCCCATTTCTTGGGCCGGTGATCCCAAAAGAAATAAGGACTTATCAGGAACATTTTGCATGGACAATACCAGTGAACACGTTCCCCTTAGACTTCGGAGCTGGCCCCTCTAAAGGAAATATGTCCCTGTAGGCCTGCGTTATCGGATCTCGGAGCAGGCCATCTGATAAACCGTGCCCCATGGTGATTTTTGTCATTTTGCACAATAGGGACATCCCATGGCAAGATACCATCAAAGTTACATATCAAGGATTAAGGACTCCCAGGTCTGGGCATCCGCACCAGACCAAAAATGTTTATTTCCTTCACCTGGACTATAGGGGAACTAGCTTGAGGACTTTAAAAGTAATCGCTGGTGTTTGGACAATCATTTAGTCACTTAATCTACACATCTTTCCTTCCTGGTTCATTGTTTCCCTGCTCGAGCCGCCTCCTTTGCTCTCATTGGACGAGCTCTGAACAGCGCTGGCTTCCTGATTGGCTATATAAAATTCAGATGATCTCCTTTTAACTGGATTATATGGCAGTGTAGAAATAGGCCCCTTCTATACTGCCATATAATCTAGATTAGATAATCGACATGATCTGCTCTGAACTTGATCGTACGTATGATTGTACGTATGAATCTCTACTGCCATATAATCCAGTCCAAAACAGATAATCTGGATTCCATATGGCAGTCTAGAAGGGGCCTCACATAATCCAGTTCAAAGCAGATCATGTGGATGATCTGCTTTGATAATTTGGATTATATGGCAGTGTAGATCCAACCCTAGGCCCCTTCGACACTGCCATAGAAAATCCACATCTGCTTTGAAAGGAATTATATAGCAGTGTAAGATCAGGCTGGATCTACACTGCCATATTAGCAAAGTAGATAATCCAGATTATCTGATTTGAACTGGATTTTAGGAGTCTACATTGCCAAATAATACAGTTCAAAGCAGGCCCAGATTACCCATAAGGCCACCCTAGGCCATGGCCTAGGGACACAAGCCAAGGGGGGCGCAATTCACATGGACCCAAAAAAACCCGCAACGCAACTCTCTCTCTCTCTTGGGGGAGGGTGGGGGGAGAGTGCTGTGAGGGTGGGGGAGGAGGGAATGGTGCCTCCCCTTGCCATTGCCCCCGCCCCCTTGTCAAGGAAGGAGGATACAAGGCGCGTCGCGAAGGGGAGGAGGCGGAGGGAAGCCCCGCCCCGGGGCCAATGCCGGCACCGGGGGTGGGGCTTCCCTTCCTTCCTCTTCCTCGCACGACCCGAAAAACCCCTGCAACGCAACTCTCTCTCTCTCTCTCTTGGGGGAGGGTGGGGGGAGAGTGCTGTGAGGGTGGGGGAGGAGGGAATGGTGCCCCCCTCGCCATTGCCCCCGCCCCCTTGTCAAGGAAGGAGGGTACAAGGCGTGCCGCGACTCAAGGAAGGAGGGTGCGCCGCGAAGAGGAGGCGGAGCGAAGCCCTGCCCCGGGGCTGATGCCAGCGCCAGGGGCAGGGCTTCACTTCCTTTCTCCTCCTTGTGCGCGCCCTACTTCCTTGACTCAAGGGAGGAGGGCATGCGGCGCCGCGAGGAGGAGTAGAAGGAGGGAGGCGGTAGAGGTTGGTTTGGGGGCGTAATTCCAAAGTGTGGCCTAGGGTGCCAAAAGGGGTTAATCTGGGCCTGGTTCAAAGCAGATCAGCTGGATTTTGCATGGCAGTGTAGAAGGCGCCATAGTTTTACTGTTTCACCATATTATTTTTAAAAGTGTTAATTTTTAAAAAGTATTATTTCCTTCATGGTAGCTGGTGGCTTGCGGGTTTTGTTTGCTTGAGTTCTGGATAAGGCTGGATCTACACTGCCATATAATCCAGATTATCAAAGCGGAAGGGGCCTAAGGGTCTACTGTAGGTGGAAGAATGGCCTCAACGGGCCTAAAACTATCTCTTGCACATCTGGAAAAGGGATGGAGCGGCCAGATGTGCTCTATATTTGGAATCCTATTGGCTGCTTGGAAGTGCCCTGAATTTTTAGTCATTCCAACACCTATCATCCTCAAGAAGATTAAGAAGATGCTTGTTTCTCCCAGCAAGTATTAATTGGCATCCTGTTAGGAGAAAAAAAAAAGAAGACTCCAAATAATATTTTGGGGGGTTTCCTCCTTGGAAATAATAATTTAAAAAGTTTGCCAGCTGGAGCAGGTTTCCTTGGGAATGGCAGCTTGGCTTTTGATGTCATCAGCTCCGTTGCCCTGGCGACCGTCCGGGTCCGTCGCCATGGTGACCCGGGGGCTTGAGTGATGCAGCTGAGGATGAAGATGGAGGCTCAGCCTTCTTTCTCTCTGCGGCAACGGGGATGACAAATTCCCCTTTGGGACCGCCTTTCTCCCCCACAACTTCCCACAACAGAGCCTCCAGGAAAGAGAGGCATTAAAAATATATAAGCAGCCTCATTAAAAATTAAATACGATGCCGGCATCCATCACCCCCTTTCCTCTCCCACATTCGAATATGATCCTGTTCAAATTAGTGGGAAGATGGCAGGCCAAAACGTTATCCTTTGGGCCTATTGGAACCACACAGAGAAAGGACAGCTGTTGCTTCAGACGGCAGGCAGATTGAGGGAGGAAAGTGCCAAATTTCCAAAGCGGGGCCTCATTTTGTATATGACGCTTTGCCTCTCAAGAGTCTTCTGGAAACAACAATGTATGTGTATGTGTGTTCCCTTGGCACAAAAAGGAGAAAGAAATGCTGCATAAGCACAGAAGATGCATGGCCTAATTTCTTGCTTTTTAAATATGGAAATATTCTGAGTGGGAAAAGAAAAGCTGTGTGTCGTTTGTGAGGCCCCTGGCAACTTCAGGTGCATTGCTATGGGATTATTATTATTATTATCAGGAGCCTCCAGTGTTGCGATGGGTTAAATCCTTGTGCCGGCAGGACTGCTGACTGAAAGGTTAGCGGTTCAAATCTGGAGAGCAAGGTGAGCTCCCATCTGTCAGCTCCAGCTTCCCATGCAGGGACATGCGCGAATGAAAAATTACAAAACACTTATAGAAGTTTGACAAAGTTCAAAACAAAGGACAGCTTCTGTGACCTTTTGGTCTGAGCATATTGTTATGTGGACAGAGCCATTGTGAGGGGATTACACCTCTTGCCTGGAGCAATGATGGGATGTAGACTGAGATGTGTGTACATGATTATGCAACGTGGTGGATTCACTTGCTATGGTTAGCTAAATCTTTGGAAAATGGTGGGATGGGTGTGTGATTTTTAGTTTTCTTCTTCCTCTATCACACTCTCCCTAAATATGCTGCGAACCGGACTGACTGTCTCAGAGGCAAGCTATAAAAATCAACCCAAACATTGCAGAGTCCCTATCAGTTGACAATAGAGTTTTACTACACAGTCTGACCTTGCACTACTCACTGTTTTAAGAAAACTCCTTGACTCAGTTTCCCTGCAAAACCCACAGTGGAGGAATTTAATCTTGACACCGTGCTCTATGTCCAGCTATATACACAAAACCCTATACGGTTCCGGCCCAGTTTACCTGTCCGAACGTATTCTCCCCTATGAACCATCCACGCTCTGGTTACATCCCGAGTAGACTACCACAACGCTCTCTACGTGGGGTTGCCTCTGAAGACTGCTCGGAAGCTGCAATTAGTCAAACGCTCGGCAGCCAGGTTACTAATGGGAGTGAGGCACAGGGAGCGCACAACTCCCTTGTTGCACCAGCTCCATTGGCTGCCAATTAGTTTCTAAGCACAATTCAAAGTGCTGGTTTTAACCTACAAAAGCCTATACAGTTCTGGCCCAGTTTACCTTTCTGAATGTATTCTCCCCTATGAACCATCAAGGCTATTAAGATCTTGGGGGGGGGGGGGGCTGCTCTCAGTCCCACCACATTCGCAATCGCGTCTGGTGGGGACGAGAGACAGGGCCTTTTCCGTGGTGGCCCCTCGGCTGTGGAACTCCCTCCCAACTGAGATTAGATCTGCCCCCTCCCTCCTAACCTTTAGGAAGCTAGTGAAATCCTGGCTATGGAAAGAAGCATTCCCGGAATAATGGCTGAGACTGGCAGTAGACTAAAGTTACTGATTATGTATACGGACCGAACTGGACATGATTTTATCTTGGCGACCTGGCTTATATGTATTTTAATCTATTTGTATTTTAATCTTTTATTGTTTGTATAATGTTTTTTATGCTGTATTTTGGTATTGAATCTTTGCTGTTAGCCGGTCTGAGTCCCTCTACGGAGGTAGAGAAGATCGGGATATAAAAGTGTCAAATAAATAAATTAATAATAATCAGGATCCCCTGGTGGCCATGCTTCTTTGCTTGTCCCTCAAGTTCAAAAACAACAAATTTGGGCAATACATCCTATTATCAAAAAGCATACCACACAGTAGGCATTGCTAATAATCTGTTATTGTTTCATAAGCATACAAAAGACTGTCCCTCAAGTTCCACATCATCACCTACTGTACTTAACCACATGTCTATTAGAACTGTATTTTCCAACCAGTTATGTACAATGGGGTTACAGTCAATGCCTTCGTATCTAACAGAGCTCAATCTACCTCTTATAGGCTAGGTTTTGAGGGAAAAGTCACCCATCAGCTTCATGTCTTGGCAGTCTTGGGGAAGCGGATTTTGGGGCCCATTTTGGGATTTTGGGGTTTCGATATCATCACCATCACAGGATATAGGATTTCATGAAAAAAGCAACTCAAAAGACAGACAATCCTGCTAAAGTTGTGTAATCTAATGACCCACATACAGGCAAGAAGGATGGAGTTTCTTGTTGTGTGCTTTCATTTCATTTCATACTTTTGGCAAACTTTTCGTGGACTTTTGTCTGCAGAATTTGTCCAGAGGAGGTTTGCCTTTACCTTCCTTTCAAGTATGAGAGAGTATGGCCGGCCCAAGGTCACTCCATGTGTTTTGTATTCTCCTTTGTGGAGATAAAAATCAGGGGATAAACATAATCAATGGTAGATAATGTACTGTTAATCAGGAATACATTGACTGTAACCTCACTGTGCAAAACCGGTTGAAAAGGATGTATGTATATTATATAGCTGTACATAAAGCAACATGTCAATATTATAAGCCTATGCTGTGAGTTTCGATGAAAACTGAATCAAAGAGTTTTCTTAAACAGTGAGCGGTTTAAGGTCAGATTGAGCAGTAAAATCTCTGCTGACAACTGATAAGGACTCTGCTATGTTTGGGTTGATTGCCTCTGAGATAATCAGTCCAGTATGCAGTGTATTTATGGAGGGGGGTAACTGAGAAGGAGAAGACTATTAATCGACCTATCCCACCGTCTTCTGACAAAACAATAATAATAATAATTTCAATGGCTGAGCGGGGATTTGAACCCTCATCTCACAGTATCCTAATCTAACACTCAAATCACTGCACCACACAGGTACTGGGGGAAAAAAGAGGAATGCCATAAGACCAATACTATGCCAATGCAAAAACCTACAATAAAAACCAAATTGCCAAATATATATATATAAAGTTTCATAACAATAATATGCCTTTTAACGAAAATTTACCAGCATTATTTTTGTTTGACAGAGTTGCTGGAAGTCAGTATTCATTTGATGGCATACATACTATATGAATAGTGACAAAGCCACCTTGGGGAAAAAAAGCTGGGACAGCAGCACCAACAACAGCAACAAAAACAACTGATAAGCCAGACAGAGAGAATGGAATTGTTTCCAGAATAAATGGCCGAAGCAGACAGGAATTTCCCTGTCCTTCGGTGGCCTGTCCCCGGATTGGCGGATTAGCACATTCTGTCCCTTGCCTCTTTTTGCAAAGCTACTTAACAAGCTGAGCAGGTCTTGCAGGCTTTAAATAGAGAGGCTGAAGTGGGTCTGAGACAGGAAGAAGGCAAACGGGGTCCATGCCTACCCAGCAGGCAGAGCGTAGGCATGCACAGTAGCCAAAAGAAAACCAATGCAATGTATTGTCGAAGGCATTGCTATAAGTTTTTCAGGCTGTATTGCCTCACAACCTCTGAGGATGCCTGCTATAGGTACAGGCAAAACGTCAGGAGATAATGCTTCTGGAACATGGCCATACAGCCCGAAAACGTACAGGAACCCAAAGCCAATGCAATTCTAAGTTGCATCGATAGGAACCTAGTGTCTCTTCTGCTTGGTCAGACCTCACTTGGGATAACACTGCACCCAGTTCCGGGCAAAGCAATTCAAGAAGGATATTGGCAAAATAGAATGTGTGCAGAGAAAGGTAAGAATGTCTTAGGAAGCTGCAGATATTAAGCTTGTGATGTCGAGCAGGAATTTGGAAGGACTGGAAGTTGGGGTGCCCGTCCGTGCGATGGAAGGAAACTACAGATCCCGTCTTTCCCTGGAGCCAGGGTGGCTTGCCTTCTTCCCCGGGGGTCTACAGGATGACAGGAACTAACTAGGGGAAGTTGCTAAAAACTAGCACAAACAAACCAGGGTTGCATACAAACACAGAGAAATATAATGGATACCGTTGCCAAAGTACACTCAATGTAAAGTGGTTGCAAGTTACATATATAACGGTATTATACCACAGAGAAACATATAACTCAGTCAATTCCTACTGGTACCGGGTGGTAATGACATGCTTCGGTCGGTAAAGTTCAGGTGTAAAGTCTTGGCGAATACGGATTATAATGGGCGAAAAATATAAGGTTTGCAATAGAATGTCACAACAATAGAAGATCCAATACAAATAGTCCAAGTATGGGCGTTTGAGGTAAGTGTTCAAGGGTGAAATGTTCCAGACAAGGGTTTGTAGGTAAGTATATTCAAGGGTATTCCGGATCTCCTAACAATAGACGCCATCCACATTCCATAAGGAGCTGTAGGAATTGAATGTGTTATATGTTTCTCTGTGGTATAATACTTGCAACCACTTTCCATTGAGCGTACTTTGGCAACGGTATCCATTACATTTCTCTGTGTTTGTATGCAACCCTGGTTTGTTTGTGCTAGTCTACAGGATGACCACAGTACGATCCCCAGGTCACATGCTTCCAGATGTCCATGGAGTGGTGGCAAGATTGGTCAGTGTAGCAAGGAGCCTCTAATTGACTATCAGCTGTTTCCCTTCTTTTAACTTTAATTCTTAAAAATAAAAAGGTTATTCCCAGGGCGCAGGGGCCCGAATCCAAAAAGTGAGATAGCAGTCAGGCTGGAAATTAGTGTAGGAAAGATATGGCACCAAAATGGGGGTGATCCGTTCAAATCGCGGATACAGGGGCTTGCATTTCCATATCCGTGGTTCAGGGGATCGCAGTCTTGGCCTCCCTGGGATGCTCAAAGGACGTCCCGGGAGAGCCACAGGACTCATGCTTGGAGACAGTAAAGGACACAAAATATCACTTCAGAGGGGGAAAAGTTACAAGTTAGGACTTCTTTTATTACTGGGATTGGTTACTATGTTAGGATTGGGGAGAGAAAGCAAGGAAAGGGCAGAAGGCTTGTTGAGGCTGCTGCTGGAGCCACACTCCCAACGATGGTGGCCCAACGGGGCATCCAGGAACTGTGGAACTCCCTGCTGCAGGTCAGATCAGCTTGAACGCAGGGGGCTCCCGGAGGCTTGACCTCACTTGGAGAATAGAAGGCTGTGATTAGCATTCTCACCATTCCTATTCATGCTCTGCATGGACACTGCTACGGCAGACTTGCAGGCTATGCATCCATGGACACTCCTATATGGTATTTTGAAACTTGAGCTAACATATTTTGAGGTTCTCCAGCATGACTCCATAGTCAACCTCTGGTAGAGGATGGCCGTAGAGTTAAACTGGAGGACTTAGGCATTCCATTTAATATTTTACTCAACTCTACAAATAGTCAAACCCACAAACATTGAATGCCAGAAGTGCATTCAAGCCAAAGTCCAGAACGAGGCTGGTCTCCAAATGCAACACATCTGCTGCCATCTAGTGACAAGTCTCTTGATCAGTTTATTTTATTTTCAGATACAGTATTTGCGATTTCAGGAGAACCAGCCTGGTGCAATGGTTTGAGCCTTGAATCTATGCTCTGCCATGGAAACTCACTGGGTGACTTTGGGTGACTTTGGGCAAGTCACACTCTCTCAGCCTCAGAGGAAGGCAAAGGCAAGCCCTCTCCAAAGAAATCATCGCAAGAAAACTGCATGATTCACTTGTTTCGAGATTGCCACAGGCGGGAAACAGCTTGAAGACATGTATTGTCGAAGGCTTTCATGGCCGGAATCACTGAGTTGTTGTAAGTTTTTCAAGCTACTGTATATGGCCATGTTCTAGAAGCATTCTCTCCTGATGTTTTGCCTACATCCATGGCAGGCATCCTCAGAGGTTGTGAGGTCTCACACCCTGAGGATGCCTGCCATAGATGCACCGAAACATCAGGAGAGAATGCTTCTAGAACATGGCCATATAGCCCAAAAAACCTACAACAACCCAGCTTGAAGACACACAACACCTTACATCTTCAGATTAGAGCAAAACCACTCTTGTCACTCTTGTCAAGGCAGGATAGGTGAATGGTTTATATTTTTCTCAATCACACCCTCCCTGGAAACTCTGTCAACTGGACTGAATGCCTCAGAGGCACGCCAAAAAATAAACACATACAGCAGAGTGCCTATCTGCACAGTGTAACAGCGCCGTCTGAGCTGGTGCTGCTCACTGTTTAGAAAAACTCTCAGATTCAGTTTTTATCCAAACTCAGGAGGCTTTGAATCTTGACAAGTTGCGCAATGTACAAAATATATACACAGATCACTTGTCTGACCTTACTTGTTCGAACGCATCTGCTGCTACGTCCTATCTCGCAGCCTAAAATCATCCGGGGAGGCCCTGCTCTCGCTCCTGCCAGCATCCCAAACTCGTTTGGCGGGGACGAGAAACAGGGCTTTCTCGGCAGTGCACCCCAGTCTATGGAACACACTCCCAAATGAAATAAGATCGACTCCATCCCTCCTGGCTTTCAGAAAAAAAATTAAAATTGTGGTTCTGGGACCAGGCCTTTGGGCAGCAGAAGTAATTAACACTTTAATGGACATTGACTGGAAGGGCGATGCGGCAAATGACACTGTGCTTTGTTTTATGGTTTTTACTAATGCTCTATATATTGGTTTGTATGACTATGCAATTCTTTTTAATGTTTATGCATGTGACTTTGATTATATTGTTGTTTTCTGATTATATTCTTGTATTGTGGTGTAGCGGCCTTGTACCATTGCAAATGTAAGCCGTCCCGCGTCTCCCCTCGGGGGTAGAGAAGTGACGGGGTACAAATACCAATAATAATAATAATAATAATAATCAGGATCTTCTGATCCTCAATCAGTCAATGGCATATACAACAATATACGCACGACGTAGGCAAACAGAGTGAGAAATATTGGCAAGAGACTATGGCAAGAGAGTTTGCGTGGCAAGAGAAAGAGAAAAAACGTGTTTCCTGCCTTCTTTTATATCTACTGCTGGCCTGTCATCAGCCAGGGACAAAAATGAGTGATGCAACCCTCATCATGAATGTCACATGGTCATGACTCTTTTTAGCATGTCCCTAAGGTAACACATCACCACCCACTTAAACATTCTGCAGGTGTGTGACCACATGTCCATTAGAACTGTATTTTACACAATAAGATTACTTGTGCCAATGCATTTCTGACTAACAATGTATTTTCTATTTAAAATCCTTATATAGTGTGCCTGACGATGCTGCCCTTGTCGCCCATTCAGAAGCAGCCCTGCAGCACCTGACATCCTGCTTTGGAACAGCTGCAGAGCTATTTGGGCTGGAAGTCAGCGTGAAGAAAACGGAAGTTCTCTACCAGCCCGCACCACAGGAAGAACACCATCATCCCCATGTCAGCATAGGCAAATCTGTGCTTAAGTCCGTTCAGCAGTTCACTTACCTGGGTAGCATAATCTCTTCAGATTGATAAAGAGATAGATCACAGATTAGCAAAGGTATATAGTGCATTTGGAAGGCTTCACAAAAGAGTCTGGAGCAACAAGCACCTGAGGCAAAGCACCAAAATCGGTGTGTACAGAGCTATCGTACCATCTATTCTCCTATATGGGTCTGAAACATGGGTCATCTATTGCCAACATCTACGACTTCTTGAACGCTTTCATCAGCGCTGTCTTCGCACAATCTTAAATATACACTGGACTGACTATGTGACGAATGTTGCTGTCCTTGAGCAAGCAGGGATCACCAGCATTGAGGCCATTCTATTGAGAACACAGCTGTGCTGGGCAGGGCACATCTGTAGGATGGAGGACCACCGCCTCCAAAAGATACTACTCTTTGGGCCGGAGAGATAGCACAGCAGTAACACAGCTGTGCTTGCAATCTGAAGGTTGCAAGTTCGATTCCTGAACTGGCTTGGACAACCAGCTGTGAGCCCTGTCCACGGCTCACCCAGCAGTTCGAAAACCGCCCAGCTGTGAATAGATAAAATTGGGAACCGCGAAGCGGGGAAGGATTTTTGCAGAAGGACTTTACAACACCTGAAAAAGTTCGGCTGTCGGGAAGGTGGAATGCGGAAACAGAAGCTCCCCGTCATGAGGATGGAACAACAGCACCCCCTTGTGACGTAACGACGCAATGACATAACAACAATGACGTAATGGAGCAACCACACCCTGTGATGCACACCCTGTGGCGCTGCCAGGAAGAAGAAAACCTTCTAAAAATTGCACTGTGTACTGTGTATTGTAATTTGTATGTCTTCCGACAGTGACTGTCTGTCATATGTGTAATGTAATCCGCACTGAGTCCCCTTCGGGGTGAGAAGAGCGGAATATAAATAAACAGTATTATTATTATGGTGAACTCGCCACGGGTCAGCGCAAGAGAGACGCCCTAAAAAAGAGATACAAGGACTCCCTGAAACAACATCTCAGGCTCAGCCAGCTTGATCACCAACAATGGTCCACACTGGCCTCACATCGGGAGGCATGGTGACGCACTATCCCCAATGCTGCGGCCTCTTTCGAGAAGACACACCAAACGGGTCTTGAAGAGAAACGACAACGCAGAAAGAGCCGCAACTTGGAAACAACATCACCCAAGGAGACTTTCTGCTGTGCTTTCTGCAACAGGACTTGCCTATCTCGGATTGGCCTTTTTAGTCTTCAACGTGCTTGTAAAAAGCGTGGGATGAGTCCTTCCTAAGAATCTTCATTCACAAAGTAATGCCGAGAGATAGTGTGCCTGAGATTATATATTTCTTCTGCATGGCTTAAATAGCCACAGGTAAAACAGCCCGTGGTGTTAAATACCATTATAGTATGGCATATACAAATCAGTGGTTGCTGTGAATTCATACACTACTCTGTGTACAATAGGCCTGCATATTTATACAAAGGATCAATTCCAAAATTGTTTGTGTGAGAAGTTTTTGAGTAATTTGGAACTGTATTATCCTTACCTGAGATGAATAGATGTCTTTAGGTGAATGTAAAGTGGTTTCCAACTGCTATAGTTCCGCAGTGTGGATTCAGCCTGTAATGTAGCACCTGGTGACTTTGCCACATGTTTGCCTCATGACAGTTGTCTTATTCTCACCCTATTTCCCAAACCTATTCTGGAATAAATGAGAAATAGATAAAAGTTTCCCTTTGACATTAAGTCTAGTTGAGTCCGGCTCTGGGGGGTGGTGCTCATCTCCATTTCTAAGCCAAAGAGCCAATGTTGTCTATAGACACCTCCAAGGTTATGTGGCCAGCATGACTGCATGGAGAGCCGTTTCCCACCAGAGCGGTATCTATTGATCTACTCACATTTGCATGTTTTTGAACTGCTAGGTTGGCAGAAGCTGGGGCTGACAGCGGATGCTCATGCCACTCCATCCAACCCCTGCTATGCAGGAATGCACAACTAAAGCACTCCTGCAAGATGCCCATCCACCCTCTGTTTAAAGACCTCTGTAGAACAGTTCTCACAGTAAAGAAATTCTTCCGAATATTTAGATGGAATCTGTTCTTTTATATTCTTGTTTCCGGAGTTTGGACTAAAATATGGAATGGATTCCTCACCTCCCTGAGGCCCCTTCTACAGTGCCATATAAAATCCAGATTATCTGAATGGAAGTGGATTATATGGAATGTAGACCCCTATAATCCAGTTCAAAGTAGATAATGTGGATGATCTTCTTTGATAATCTGGATTATATGGCTGTGTCGAAGTCCATACCCTTACACATACAGTGCCATATAAAATCCAGATTATTTGCTTTAAACTGGATTATATACAGTGTAGACTCCTATAATAAAGTTCAAAGCAGATAATGTGTATGATATGCTTTGATAATCTGGATTATATGGCTGTGTAGAAAAGCCCATACAGTGCCACATAAAATCCAGATTATTTGCTTTGAACTGGATTATATACACTGTAGACTCCTATAATCAAGTTCAAAGCAGATAATGTGTATGATATGCTTTGATAATCTGGATTATATGGCTGTGTAGAAAAACCCATCCACTGCCACATAAAATCCAGATTATTTGCTTTGAACTGGATTAGATGGCAGGGTAAACTCATATAATCCAGTCCAAAGCAGATAATGTGGATTATATGGCAGTGTAGCAGGGGCCGCACTCTTCTGTAGCAAAGCATTGGAGAGTGGTCAGTGGAAGGCCAGAATTAGATCTGTAGTTTGAGTAAGTAGATCAATATCTGTTCCAATAAAATGAGTGAAGTTTGGAGTATCCCCACTAGAGGGAGGCAAAGTATTATGAATTAGTTTCTTCAAATGCATGTCAACCAAGAGTTGTAAATGTGAAACCATCCCTCAACCCCTCAACAGTTATAAGACCCTAGAATGCCTTCAGGTCAAGAGAGTCCACTGAAAGATTAGAAAGAACTTCCTGATGGTCATAACTGTTTGACAGTGGGATATATTGCCTCGGAGTTTGGTGGAGTTTCCGTCTTTGGAGGCCAGGAGGGCTTCTCACTGCTATTATGGTTATATATGCTGTCATGTTTGGCCACTCATGACCGTAAACATGAGTCCCCAACTCTTACAAGATTGACAGTCCACTTTACAATGCCAGCTGGAGAATTTTGGACTCAAATTGGGCACATCTCAAAGTATTTATTCTTCTTCTAGAATGCACCTTTATATTGTGGGCCCTTGGTATCCTTTGGGGTTTGGTTCCAGAACAACCATGGATACCAAAACCCATGGATGTTCAAGTCGCATTATATTTTGGGGTAGCAAAAAGGCAAGATGTGAGCCTATGGGAAAACTATATTCTCTGGCTTTACTTGCTTTACTTGGGGGCTATCTGTAGACCCTCTGTTAAGATTAACATCCTTAGCAGACAGAGGCACTTTAGGCAAGGCGAAAAAATAACCAAGTGAGTTTACTGAAACAAGATGAATAAAGGGTTATCTCCATCTATAAGAACATAAGAACATAAGAAGAGCCATGCTGAATCGGACCTCAGCCCATCTAGTCCAGCATTCTGTATCACACAGTGGCCCACCAGTTGTACACGGGGATCTCGAGCAGAAGGGAGGGCAAAACCCTGACCTGCTCCCGACCCCCCACAACCAGTACCCAGGGAAATCCTGCCTACCTCAACCAACTCCGAGGTGGCACTTGAATGTCCTTTTCAGTAACTACCGATACACTTGGTATCCATGAATCTGTCTAATCCTGCCTTGAAGCTGTCCAGGCTGACAGCTGTCACAACCTCTTCTGGAAGTGAGTTCCATAACCCAATGACCCTCTGGGTGAAGAAATATTTCCCTTTATTAGTCCTAACTTTCCTACCTTGGAGCTTTAGGGAGTGCCCTCTAGTCCTAGTGTTTTGTGACAAAGAAAACAGTTTTTCTTTATTCACCTTTTCTATCCCATGCATGATTTTATACACTTCGATCAAGTCACCTCTTAAACGCCGTCTTTCAAGGCTGAAAAGATCAAGGCGTTGCAACCTGGTTTCATAAGGGAGCCGCTCCGTCCCTTGGATCATTCTTGTTGCCCTTTTCTGTACCTTTTCCAGTTCCGTTATATCCTTCTTAAGGTGCGGAGACCAGAATTGTACACAGTACTCCAGATGTGGCCTTACCATCGATTTGTAGAGAGGTAATACAACATTTGCTGACCTATTTTCGATTCCCTTTCTGATCATGCCTAGCATAGAATTTGCTTTTTCACTGCTGCTGCGCACTGGGTTGACATCTTCATTGAGCTGTCCACCAAGACCCCAAGATCCCTTTCCTGGTTTGTCTCGGAAAGCTTTGACCCCATCAATTTGTAGGTGTAGTTGGGGTTCTTTGCCCCGATGTGCATGACTTTACACTTGTTTAGGTTAAAATGCATTTGCCACTTTGTTGCCCATTCACTCAATTTCGAGAGATCTTTCTGGAGCTCTTTACAATCAGTTTCATTTTTAACTACCCTGAACAATTTAGTGTCGTCTGCAAACTTTGCTACCTCAGAATTCACTCCTACATCCAGATCATTAATGAATAAATTAAAAAGTAATGGACCCAAAACTAAACCTTGGGGTACGCCACTTCTCACCTCTTTCCACCCAGAGAAATGTCCGTTTATTACCACCCTTTGTTTCCTACAGTTTAGCCAGGTTCCAATCCAGGACAAGACCTGTCCCTGATTCCATGGCTGAAGAGCTTATTTAGGAGCCTTTGGTGAGGGACTTTGTCAAAAGCCTTTTGAAAGTCAAGGTAAACAATATCAACTGGGTCCCCTTTATCTATGTGTTTATTTACACCCTCAAAGAATTCTAACAAGTTAGTAAGACATGATTTGCCTTTGCAGAAACCATGTTGATTTTCCTTCAGCAATGCCTGTTCTTCTATGTGCTTAGTAATATTTTCTTTAATAATGGTTTCCATCATTTTGCCTGGAACTGAGGTTAGACTGACTGGTCTATAATTTCCTGGATCACCTCTGGATCCTTTCTTGAAGATCGGTGTTACATCTATGATACTGTATCTGGCATATACATACTGTATATATGTGTGTGTGTGTGTGTGAATCACATATATCTATGGCTGGATGCCTTTTTATCAGGAGGGCTTTGATTTTAGCCCTTGTGAAGGGAGTAGGACTGGATGGCCTTAAGGCAGCGTTTCTTAAACTTGGGGGTCAGGACCCCTGGGGGTCGGGTCGTGAGGGGGGTGTCAGAAGGGTCGCCAAAGATCAGCAGAAAACACAGTATAGGGGTTCTATATGGGACGTTTGGCCCAATTCTATTGCTGGGATTGTTGAAACAGTCAGACCAGTTCTGCGATGGCCCCACGGCTATCTTGTAGAATCATAGATAGGAGACCACATGGACCAGCTAGTCTACCCCCTTCAGCTATGCAAGGAAAGCACAATCAAAGCACCCCTAACAGATGGCCATCAATACTCTGTTTAAAAGCCTCCAAAGAAGGGGCCTTCCACCAGGCTCCTAGGCAGAGATTTCCACTGCAGCTCTTACAGCTAGGAAGTTCTTCCTAATGTTCAGGTGGAATCTCCTTCCCTGTCATGCGAACCCATTGCTCCATTCATTCCTCATTTCCAAGGCATCAGAAAACAAGCCTGTTCCCTCTTCCTTTTGACAGCCTGTCAAATATTTAAACATGGCCCTTATGTCCCTTTTCAACCTTCTCTTCAGCAGCTAACCATGCCCAGGTCTTTAAGACACTCCTCAGGGATTCATGGCCTCCAGACTTTTGAACATTTTAGTTGCCCGCCTCTGGGCACCTTCCAGCTTAGAGTCAATATCCTCCTTAAATTACTTTGCCCAGGATTGGACTTAGCGCACTTCCAGATGTGGTCTGACGAAGACCATGATTTCCCTTGATCTAGATCAGTGGTTCACGGTAGGGTTACTTAGCAGTGGTGCACTATGACCATTTTTAAAAGGGGAAACAAAAAAAATCACACAATCCAAATGTCACCATGCTTGTGTTTTGAGTTTTGCTCCTCTTTGTTTCTGCATATCTCTGTAAGAGCAGATTTTAAACGTTTCTTCAATTGAAAACCTAAATAAAAAAGCAGATTAAATTTTGAGAATGGCATGAGGTTGGCATTAACGGAAACTCAACTGTGAATTTTAATGAGATGCAATTTCAATCATGCTCATTAAATATGTCAGAAGTTAACATTATTTTGAATTATACCATATGTATGTGTATGTATGTATGTACAGTATGTGTATATATATATGTGTGTGTGTGGGTATATATATATATATATATATATATAGAGAGAGAGAGAGAGAGAGAGAGAGAGAGAGAGAGAGAGACCCCAGTTGCATAGTGGGTTAAACCACTGAGCTGCTAAACTTGTTGACTGTAAGGTCGCAGGTTCGAATCTGGGGAGCAGTGTGAGCTTCCGCTGTTAGCCCCAGCTTCTGCCAACCTAGCAGTTCAAAAACATGCAAATGTGAGTAGATCAATAGATACCGATCCGGTAGGAGGGTAATGGCGCTCCATGAACTCATGCCGGCTGCATGACCTTGGAGGTGTCTACGGACAACACCGGCTTTTCGGCTTAGAAATGGAGATGGAGCACCAACCCCTAGAGTTGGACACGACTGGACTTCATGTCAGGGGGAAACCTTTACCTTTACCATATAGATATATAGATGTGTTTTCATTTACCCTTCTTTCCTTTTTTTCTTCAATAACAGGGCTGTCCAACTTCTACCGGCCCAAGGGCCTGAATTCTGGTCACTGATGACCTGGGGGGGCCGTAGGGTCTGCCCCGCCCTTGCCCCCTCCCTGCCCCCAGCTCCGCCCTCTCCCCGGTGCCCTCTCCCCTTATTTTAATTTAATATTAAATATATTTAATTCCATCCTCCCCTCTCCCCTTATTTTTATTTAATATTAAATATATTTAATTCCATCTTCCCCTCTCCCCTTATTTTAATGTATCCCATCTCCCCTTATTTCATCTTTAAATATATTTAATTTTATATTTAATACATGAGGGGAGATCCGCTTCGGCCTACCTTTTCCAAACGCGCAGGATCTAGGAGTACCCAGACGACGAGAGAGGCGACGACCGACTGAGTCGAAGAAGGTCCTAATCGCGTCTGTGGGCCTCAGCGATCCAGTAGTAGAGTAGCCGAAGAGTATCGCGAGAATACGCAATCCACACGGGATTTCACTGTCAACGCCAGCGTGATCTCGCGTTGACAGCGAAATCCCGTGTGGATTGCGTATTCTTGCGATACTTGCTCCGAACCCGGAAGTAGGCACTTTAAATTTTTTTTATTATTTATTTTATTTTTCAATTTTTATTTTTAATTAAAAAGCTTAGGGGGCCGTAGGGAAGGGGCTGGGGGGCCGTATACGCCCCCCCCCCGGGCCGCCAGTTGGACAGCCCTGTTCTATAATATGGCATAGCAACTATAAAAAAGGCTAGGAACCGCTGATCTCGACACTGCACTTCTTTTGGTTCAGGCAAAAATCCCATTGGCTTTTTTAGCTGTTTGCTGCATCACACGTGTTGACACGTGTTCTTATAAGACCGGGTTGATATCTAGTGTTAACAATATGTATAGTGTGCCAGGAGTGGGCAACGAGATCCCTTTTCATCCTGATTATAAAGGATGGTTGTTGTTTTAATTAGGGCAAGGTGGACCTTTCTATTTCATCCCACCGCTGCCACCAAATTATAACGAAATACTCTGTGATTTATTACTTCAGGCAGGAGGGAACCTTCCTATTCTATCTCACCACGTATAATGGATCAAGGCTGGAACCCTTTGCTGCCACCAATTACCTTTATAACAAGTAGGGGAGATTGTGTATTCAGAATTTAACACTGCTCTGAGCTGGATCGCTCTTCTGGCCGAAACACCTTTTGAAAACCCACCGGCCACCACCAGACTCTGGATTGCTGCAGGAACTGTTTTGAGACCTTTTTTGACAGAGGCACACGTGAGGCAGTTGTTTGAACAACCAAACAATGAAGTTTATTTAAGAGAACTCACAAAAATATTTAATAAGCTTAATGGTCCAGAGATTTTGGCATGAAAGCGTGTGGTTTCTTTAAACAGTACAAATCTTCATTACAAAGCACAACTCCTTCCTCCCTTCAAGAGTTTACTGACAGGATCTCCTCTCTGCCTAATAAACCTTAACACTGTGACAGGTAGTCCTACTCTGGATTTCTCTATTTACACCTCTACACACTATTTGCCAGCTAACTCTGCTAGCCACCTGACCACTTTCAGGCTTCTTCTTACTAACAATAACTCTAAACTCCTTTCTTCTTCTCCTGCTTCTCCTCTGACAGCCCAAACACCATCATCCCCACGTCAGCATAGGCAAATCTGTGCTTAGGTCTGTGCAAATCTGAACTACCTGGGAAGCTGTTTGGGCTGGAAGTCAGCCTGAAGAAAACGGAAGTCCTCTACCAGCCCGCACCACAGGAAGAACACCATCATGCCCACATCAGCATAGGCAAATCTGTGCTTAAGTCCGTTCAGCAGTTCACCTACCTGAATTAGCTGAATGCGCTATATGCCTTTGCTAATCTGTGATCATCTCTTCAGACGCCAAGATTGATAAAGAGATAGATCACAGATTAGCAAAGGCATAGAGTGCATTCGGAAGGCTTCACAAAAGAGCCTGGAGCAACAAGCACCTGAGGCAAAGCACCAAAATCAGTGTGTACAGAGCTATCGTACTGTCTATTCTCCTCTATGGGTTTGAAACATGGGTCACCTATCGCCAACACCTACGACTCCTCGAACGCTTTCATCAGTGCTGTCTTTGCACAATCCTAAATATACACTGGACTGACTATGTGACGAATGTTGCTGTCCTTGAGCAAGCAGGGATCACCAGCATTGAGGCCATGCTATTGAGAACACAGCTGCGCTGGGCAGGGCATATCTCTAGGATGGAGAACCACTGCCTCCCAAAGAAACTACTCTATGGTAAACCCGCCATGGGTCAGCGCAAGAGAGGCGCCCCCAAAAAGAGATATAAGGACTCCCTGAAACAACATCTCAGGCTCGGCCAGATTGATCACCAACAATGGTCCACCCTGGCCTCACATCGGGAGGCATGGAGACGCACTATCCACAATGCTACAGCCTCTTTCAAGAAGACACGCTGAATGAGTCTCGTAGAGAAACTACAACGCAGAAAGAACAGCAACTTGGAAACAACATCACCCAAGGAGACTTTCTGCTGTGCTTTCTGCAACCGGACTTGCCTATCTTTGATTGGCCTTCTTAGTCATCAACACGCTTGTAGAAAACATGGGATGAGTCCTTCCAGAATCTGAATCTTCGTTCGCGAAGAAAAGCCATCGAGTGTGCCAGGAGCAGGCGCCAAGATCCCTTTTCATCCTGATTCAGACTGATGAAGTATCTGAGAAAGTAGACTTAGTTTGAGAAAGTTTGCACTACCAATGTCATTTTCTCAATTAGTCTCCCTTGGCATCCTGCTGTAGAGAACATTAGCCGTTGTTGGTATCGAGTCCCTTCTCAGCTCCGATTAGGCTAGCCATAGTTTGCCCACCTCTGGTATTGACCTTCCAGGAACGAGTTGCAGACATGATGAAGAGATGGTATCACACAATCTGTCTTCCCACCCACATAACAACAAATGAAACAACAGAACATTGTTATCATCTATTTCCATACCGTTTGTCTAATTGTCTGCATGGCTTTCTGCAAAGCAACTGGTATTCCCACCTCTCTGCAAAGGTCTCTCCTCCAACCTAGCTGTAATCTGAGTGCTGGAAATCACTCTGTTTTCATTTCACCCGCCTGTCAGGGAACGGAGTGGAAAGCGGGGAATCGGTTAATAAAAATGAAAAGTGTAAAAGAGACATTAATATCCTGCCATTCTCAAAGGGGAGGCCAGGTTTCAGAGCTGGAGAGGAAGAAAGAAGCAATATTTACTTTTGCTGGCATGTTCCCAGAGCCAGAGGGAGCATCGAAGACTAATTCCTCCCACTACAACTTCATCAATGTTGGGAACATAGTTTGGGGTCATCCTGTTAAAAGAAGATAAACACTGAGTAAAATATTTGCAGCAGTAGCTAGCTAATATTGATGGCTACTTACTCCTTCCCACCTTCTACTAAGGAGGCTGTCCATGCCCTGAACCGGTGCTTGGCAGCTGTGATGGTCTGGATGAGGGCGAACAAATTGAAATTGAATCCAGACAAGACAGAGGCACTCCTGGTCAGTTGCAAGGCCAAACAGGGCATAGGGTTACAGCCTGTGTTGGATGGGGTTACACTCCCCCTGAAGACGCAGGATTGCAGCTTGAGTGTGATCCTGGACTCATCGCTGAGCCTGGAACCCCAGGTTTTGGCGGTGACAAGGGGAGCATTCGCACAGATAAAACTTGTGTGCCAGCTGCGCCCATTCCTTGGGAAGTCTGACTTGGCCACAGTAGTCCACACTCTGGTTACATCCCGTATAGACTACTGTAACATGCTCTACGTGGGGTTGCCTTTGAAGACTGTTCGGAAGCTTCAAATGGTCCAATGGATGGCAGCCAGGTTATTAACAGGAGCAGCGCTCAGGGAGCATACAACTCCTCTGTTGCGCCAGCTCCACTGGCTGCCAGTTTGCTACTGGGCACAATGAAAAGTGCTGGGTTTAGCCTATAAAGCCCTAAATGGTTCTGGCCCAACCTACCTGTCTGAACGTATCTCCTCCTATGACCTTGCTAGGACATAAGATCGTTTGGGGAGGCCCTGCTCTCAATTCCGCCTGCGTCACAAATATGTTTGGTGGGGACAAGAGACAGGACATTCTCAGCGGTGGCCCCTCGGCTATATAACACCCTTCCTAGAGACATTAGATTGGCCCCTTCCTTGTTACCATTTCGGAGGAAAGTTAAAACCTGGTTGTTCGAGAAGGCGTTTGAATAGGCAGTGAAGCAAATATAGGAACATGGAATGACTGGATGATGAAATTGGATCCTGATTTTAACTAAGAGATGCTAACGAGTTATGTTGTATTGGCTTTGTAATGATCGTATATATATATGCCATTGTTTTGATTGTATTTACTTGTTTTTATGAGGTTTAGCATTCAGTTTTTGCTACTGTAAACCGTTTTGAGTCACCCAAGGGCTGAGAAAAGCGGTATATAAATGGAGTAAATAAATAAATAAATAAATAAATAAATAAATAAAGCATTTTAACATCACTTGAACGGCTATGGTTCAATGTTACAGGATATTAATGGTTCAATGTTAGGATTCAATGTTATAGTTTGCAAACACTTAAAAAAGAATGTGGTCATTGCTAATAGTCAACACGAATAGTCAATACCAGACTCATCAGATCTCTTTTTTGATAGAGTTACAACCTGGTTAGTTGCAGGGAACACCATGGATGTCGTGTACCTGGATTTCAGGAAGGTTTTGACAAGGTCCCCCATTGACCTTCTGGCAAACAAACTGGTCAAATGTGGGCCAGGCAAAACTACGATTAGGTGGATCTGTAATTGGTTAAGCAAACAAACCCAAAGGGTGATTCTCCCCAATGTTTCCTCTTCATCTTGGAGAGAAGCGACGAGTGGAGTGACATCTGCAAGGTCCCGTCCTGAGCCTGATCCTGTTCAGGATCTTGACTAATGACTTAGATCAGGGCTGTCCAACAGGCGGCCCGGGGCGCACACGGCCCCGAGCCCCCCTCCCTACGCCCCCCCCCCCCTGCAAGACATCAGTTTTTATTTTTTAAATTTTTTTGGAAAGAAAAATTTCCAAAAAATTTCGATCTCCGGGGTGGGGTGGGGTGCGAGGGGCGCGGCTGGCGAGTGAGAGGAGGAGGCAGAGGGAAGCCACGGCAGATGCCCTAGGGGCGGGACTCCCCCCGCCTGTTCCTTGCTCGCGCAGGGCCGCTCGCGGGGTTGCGCACCAGGGCAGGATCGGCGAGCCGCCCTCCGCGGTCTCCCTAGCTCTTGCAGCGGCCACGCCTGAAGGAAGGTAAGCCCGGGAGCTTACCTTCCTTCAGGCGCCCGCTGCAAGAGCTAGGGGCACGGGCGGAGGGCGGCCGCCGACCCCGCCCGCCTCCTGCCCTGGCGCGCATGCCCGGCATCTTGTGCGACCCGCCCCTTTTCGGCGCCTGACGTCACCCCGCCAATAAGGGGTGGGTCGCACAAGATGGCGGGCATGCGCGCCAGGGCAGGAGGCGGGCCGGGGAGCTTACCTTCCTTCAGGCGCGGCCGCTGCAAGAGCTAGGGACACGGCGGAGGGCGGCTCGCCGAACCCGCCCTGGTGCGCAAGCCCGGTATCTTGCACGACCCGCCCCTTTTCGGCGGGGCTGGGTGACGTCAGGTGTGGCGCCTGACGTCACCCCGCCGAAAAGGGGCGGGCCGCACAGGACGCTGGGCATGCGAGCCAGGATGGGAGAGGCCCGCCCCGCGAGCGGCCACACCCCCGCTGCGGCCATGCCCCCGCGAGCGGCCCCCAAGGTGATCAGTCACCTGAATTCCGGCCCTTGGGCCCGAAGAAGTTGGACAGCCCTGACCTAGATGAAGGGTTAGAAGACATGAGCATTGTTTGCAAATGACACCACATTGGAAGGGAGAGCCAATTCTCCAGAAGAGAGGAGCAGAATTCAAAATGATCAAGGGTCTGGAGAACAAGCCCTATGAGGAGCGGCTTAAAGAGCTGAAGAAGAGAAGGTTGAGAGGAGACATGATGGCCATCTATAAAGATGTGAGGGGAAATCATAGGAGCCCCCGGTGATGCAGTGGGTTAAACCTTTGTGTCGGGAGGACTAAAGACTGCCAGGTCAAAGGTTTGAATCCATGGGGTGGGGCGGGTTGAGCTCCCTCTGTTGTGTCCAGCTCCCCAAGTGGGGACATGAGGCAAGCCTCCCAGAAAGTTGGTAAAACATCAAAATATCCGGGCATCCCCTGGGCAATGTCCTTGCAGATGGCCAATTCTCTCACACCAGAAGTGACTTGCAGTTTCTCAAGTTGCTCCTGACATGAAAAAAAAATAGGGAGGAGGGAGCAAGCTTGTTTTCTGCTGTCCTGGAGACTAGAACGCAATGGAACAATGGCTTCAAAGTACAGGAAAGGAGATTCCACCTGAACATGAGGAAGAGCTTCCTGACTGTGAGAGCTGTTTAGCAGTGGAACTCTCTGCCCCTGAGTGTGGTGGAGGCTCCTTCTTTGGAGGCTTTCAAACAGAGGCTGGATGGCCACCTGTCGGGGGCTTCGAATGCGATGTTCCTGCTTCTTGGCAGAATGGGGTTGAACTTGGTGGCCAACAAGCTCTCTTCCAACTCTAGGATTCTACGCTTCTAATATCTGGAGTTGTAATTTTGTAAGATCTTCAACCTTATCTGACAAACAATAATGATGTCTCAAAAACTACAACTTAAAGCAAAAAACTACTTTGGGGAAACCAGGGGGATAGAGGAGGAGCTGTTCTAACCCAGAAGGCTGAAAGGCTTGGCATCCTCAAACGAAAGGCAATGTTCTCTTCTAATGAAGCATCATCGGGTTCCAAAACAGACTGGCTCACCATAAAGGCATGGCCCCCTCTTGCTGACCAGAGAAGGAACCAAATTATTTCCATTTCCTTCCTCCTCTTTTGCATGCAGATGAGGACGCGGTGGTAGCATATGGCACCTGCTGCGAAATCCAGGTTCCTGCAGGTGCAATGGAAAACCTTTCCCCGCTTCATCCTCGCTAATGATAAATGCCTCTATTTGTGCAATTATGCTTGGCTGCAAAGACGATTACACCTGCTGCCAGCCTGGCCCTGGATATAGGTTTATGTCTGTGCAGCCAAAGCAAGGGGCGGGCGGGGGGCATCTTTTCTCTTTCTCCAAATCCAGTCTGGATTCTCTCTCAAAGTAAGACCTGCATTCAAAGTATAGCCTTGAACCTATTTGATTATATCCAATTGCAAAAGAATATGTAAGCTGGTGCCAGATCCCTCTAATAGTTTGGAAGCGATCCGTTGATCCGTGGATAGAGGCGCCCGATGGGTCCCCATATCCACGGTTCAGGGGAATGCAGTTTCGACCTCCCCAGGATGCTGGAAACGCATCCCGGGTGAGCCGGCAGCTGCCTGTGGCTTTGGGGGGAGACTTTTGGAGACAGTGAAAGGACACAATGTATTACTATGGAGAGGAAAAAGTTACAATTAAAAGATACTTTATTGAGGGATTAGTTACAATGTTAGGGCCAGGGGAAGAAAGTAAGGCAGAAATAGAGTCCTTCAGTTGAGGCTGCTGCTGAGGCACATTTCCAGCGACTCTGGCCCAAGTTGGGCATCCAGGAACTGTGGAACTCCCTGCTGCAAGTCAGAGTTGGAACCTGGAGCAACCTCGGTGCCTGACAACTTTGCCCAGTGCCTGGGAGCAGTGACGAGATGGCTGCAGGCCCACAAACTGAAGGTAAATCCAGCAAAGACTGAAATTCTATGGCCGGGCCGCCCATCAGAACTAGTCAATCCACTGCCACCCTTCAAAGGGGAACCGCTGACTCCATCTTCCACTGTGAAGAGCCTCGGTGTCATCCTGGACTCTAAAATGACGATGGAGGCCCAGATCGCCTCCACGAGCAAAAGGGCCTTCTTCCACCTACGTCAAGCAAGGCAACTGGCGCCCTATCTACCAACGGAGGCACTGGCCACGGTGATTCATGCCACGGTTACATCAAGACTGGACTATTGCAACACTTTATACGTGGGTCTACCTCGGTCAGTAACTCGCAAGCTTCAGATGGGACAGAATGCTGCCGCCAGGCTCCTCACGAAAACACCTATGAGGTGTCACATAACGCCATCCTTACAGCATTTACACTGGCTGCCGGTCGAGTACAGAGTCCTTTATAAGGCCTGACCCTGACACTTAAGGCCTTGCGGGGCCAGGGTCCTACATACCTAAAAGACCGTCTGATACCATCTATCCATCCGAGAGCACCACAGCCAGCCTACGAGAACCTTCTCTGTGTCCCGGGTCTGAGAGAGGCTCATTTGGAGTCCACGAGACAGAGATCCTTTTCCGTTGTGGCCCCTGTCCTGTGGAACTCTCTGCCGCCAGACCAAAGAGCCATCTTCGACCTGCCTTCATTTCTGGCGGCACTTAAGACATGGCTATTTAGAAGAGCATATGCATAAGTGACAATCAGTGACCTGGAACCTGTCTATTCCCATATTTTAACATTTTAAATTTTTAATATTTTAGTATTGTAGATGCCTAGCTGTGTAAGTCGCCCGGAGCACATTTGTGGAGGGCGACTCATAAATAATAAAATTAGTTAGTTAGTTAGTTAGATCAGTTTGAAGGCAGGGGGCTCCTGGGCGTTTGACCTCAATAGCAAACTCCAACAGGACTGGAAACACACAGGTCAGTGGGCGGATGGTGGAGCCACTCCAGGTTTCCATCCAAACTTCAAAGGAGCCTCTTGGGCTGGATCTACACTACCTTATATCCCAGGATCTGATCCCAAATTATCTGCATTGAACTGGATTATCTGAGTCTACACTGCCAGATAATCTGTGATTGGATCCGGGGATATAGAGCAGTATAGATCCATCCTTAGGGAGCTGAACTGATTGGGGAAATGGGGTTCAGCAATGGCAACGCCCTTGAAGTCTGGGATGAAATCTGGAATGGATTCACCATCCCACAGGCATGAAATTTACCTCCACAACTCATCTAGAGGAAAAGGACCCAAAAATGGAGAGGACTGGTTTCTTTTGCTCCAGAGCGTAGCCTGGGAGTGATCCTGGACTCAACGCTGAGCCTGGAACCTCAGGTCTCGGCGGTGGCTGGGAGAGCTTTTGCACAGTTAAACCTATGCACCAGCTGTGCCCGTACCTTGGGAAGTCTGACTTGGCCACGGTAGTCCATGCTCTGGTTACATCCCGTATAGACTACTGCAACACTCTCTACATGGGGTTGCCTCTGAAGACTGCCCGGAAGCTGCAATTAGTCCAACGCTCGGCAGCCAGGTTACTAACGGGAGGGGGGTACAGGTAGCATACAACTCTCTTGCTGTGCCAGCTCCACTGGCTGCCAATTAGTTTCCGAGCACAATTCAAAGTGCTGGTTTTAACCCTAAAAAAACCCTAAACCAGGGGTGCCCACACTTTTTCAGCATGCAAACTACTTATGATAAAACCAAGTCAGAAAGATCTACCTGAGAGAGAAGCAGGGCGGAGCTGGGGAGGGGGCGGGGCCTGGCGCGGCATGGCTCCACCCCCTCCCCGCTCTGGCTACAGCGCTGCCACAGCTTCTCCAGGGTAGAGGAGGGTAGTGCCAAGCCAGTAGTGGCATAACTAGCCACTACTGGCTTGCCATACCCTCCTCAAGGCTGAAGAAGCTGTGGTAACGCTGTAGCCGGGGAGGGGGTGGGGCCTGGCACGGCACGGCTCCGCCCCCTCCCCATTCTGGCTACAGCGCTGCCACAGCTTCTCCAGGGTAGAGGAGGGTATGCCAAGCCAGTAGTGGCATAACTAGTCACTACTTGCTTGACATACCCTCCTCAAGGCTGAAGAAGCTGTGGTAACGCTGTAGCCGGGGAGGGGGCAGGGCCTGGCGCAGCCTGGCTCATTCTGGCTAGGCCACAGCTTCTCCAGGGTAGAGGAGGGTATGCCAAGCCAGTAGTGGCATAGCTAGCCACTACTGGCTTGGCATACCCTCCTCAAGGTTGAAGAAGCTGTGGTAACGCTGTAGCCGGGGGAGGGGGCAGGGTCTGGCGCCGCATGGCTCCGCCCCCTCAGAAGCACCCCATCCAGCTGCGATCGACCTCCTAAGGTCCCGGGATCAACCAGTCGATCGCGAGCCACCTAATGAGCATCCCTGCCCTAAACGGTTCCGGCCCAGTTTACCTGTCTGAACGGATTCTCCCCTATGAACCATCAAGGACACTAAGATCCTCTGGGGAGGCCCTGCTCTCGGTCCTGCCATCTTCGCAAGCATGTCTGGTGGGAACAAGAGACAGCCTTCTCTGTGGTGGTCCTTCGGCTATAGAACTCTCACTCAAGTGAGAGTAGATCTGCCCCCTCCTTCTTGTCCTTCAGGAGGCTAGTGAAAACTTGGCTATGGAACGAAGCATTCCCAGAATAATGGCTGAGACTGGTTATAGACCAGGGCTGTCCAACTTCTACTGGCCCAGGGGCCTGAATTCCGGTCACTGATGACCTGGGGGGCCGAAGGGTCTGGTCCCACCCCCGGCTCCGCCCCCGCCCCGGCTCCAATTTACTTACAATTCATAAGAGGCATCCATACAATCAAATATAATCTTTTACTAAGGGGAAATGCAGGGAGGGAATACATAAGGGGCATCCATAAACAATTACATAATAATAACATAAAGGTTAGCCTACCTTCCCAAACGCGCAGGACCCAGGAGTAGCCGGACCACGAGCAGAGGCGACGACCGACCGAGGCAGCAGCCGAGAAGGTCCAAATCGCGTCTGCGTGGGCCGCAGGGATTAAGTAGCCAAGATTTCGGCAACAGGAGTATCACGAGACTACGGAAGCCACAGGGGATTTCGCTCTCAACGCAGGCGTGATCTCGCATTGATAGCGAAATCCCGTGTGGCTTCCGTAGTCTCGCAATACTTGCTCCGGAACCGGGAAGTGGGTAATTTTTTTAAATATTATTATTTAATTTATTTTTATTTTTATTTTTATTAAAAAGCTTAGGAGGGCTCAGGGAAGGGGCTGGGGGCCGTATACGCCCCCGGGCCGCCAGTTGGACAGCCCTGTTATAGACCAAAGTGAGTGACCACATATGCAGATTGAGTTGAACTTTTTACTTGGCAATTTGGCTTTAATGTATTTTACCTGTATGTATTTTAATCTTGTATTGTTGTAGGATGTTTTTAATTTTTGCATTAGTAGCATTGAATCCTTGCTGTAAGAGGGTCTGAGTCCCTCTACGGAGGTGAGAAGTTCGGGATAGAAAAGTTTTAAATAAATAAATAAATAGGGCTGAAACCAGCAGAAAACTACAAAGGAGACTTTGGGTGCATCTATAATGTAGACTGAATGCAGAGAAGGAGACTCCGATAGACTCTCAAGCAGCAGCATATTCAATTGCTGAACATGTTTCATACGATCAGGATGTTCTTTCTAATGTTTGGGTGGAATCTCTCCTTCTGAAGTTTGTCCTCATTCTGTTGTCGAAGGCTTTCTTGGCCAGAATCACTGGGCCAAGAAACGCCATGTTTCCCAGCACAGCCACCGGAAAGCAAAGAAGGTGCGCGGGGAAGGAGGAGGGGAGGGGGAGCCAGGCGCACGAGGAGGAGCCAGAGGGAAGTGTGGTGTGCAGGGGGGGGGAGGAAGGGAGGGGGAAAGAGGAGAGAAAAGAGAAGTTGAAGGGACTGAGTGAGAGAGGAAGGGGGAGAAGAGTGGGCGTTCCTACGCGTCTCGCGCACTGCGGCAGTAGATATATCGCGTCCCTACTTCACGGATTTTCACTTATCGCAGGTGGTCCTGGAACATAACACATAGTAGGAAGGGGCAAAGAGATCGAGAGAGCTCACGCGGGCAGGCAAGGAGGATCCCCTTTGTGTCACGTCGCCATCCCAAGGCGAGCGGAGACAGTCCAGCAGGCTGTTTCCATGGCAATACGGCCTGCCGCTCCTCCTCCCTGTGCCCTTTCTCCGCCCTCCTAATAATAATTATTTTATTATTTTATTATAATTATTTTTAGGTTTTAAATTTTATATCCGGCGTACTAGATGACCCCCAACTTTTAATAAGATTTTTCAGGGCTAAAAAGTCATCTAGTACCCTGGGATATACGGTACTTGTATTGAAGTACCAGCAGTCCTCTTCTTTGCAGATTCAACAATTCCTGGCTGCTGCTAGGAGGGACACATCTCTCCCCTCTTCTCATTGGGGCTTTCTGATGCTGAGCAGAATTCTGGGAAATGTAGTTTAGGGCAGGGCCTTTTGAATTATCAGCCATAGAGCTCCTCTCCTATCCAAACTACATTTCCCAGAGTTCTGTGCTCTCTCTGTCTCTTTCCCAGCTCACTCAGCTCGTCCCGCCCTGCCGCTTTCCGCTCCTCATGGCGAGAGGCAGCCTATCTCCTTAATTTAAACTTCACTTTGCGTGCGCTGAAAATGAAACTGACTTTGATGGGCTTTCAAACAGAATTCAAACAAAAAAGCATTTGATTCTTAAGTTTTTGCATTCATATACACAACTTAGAAAACTTAGAAATTAGATATGACTTACTAATTAAAAATGAATTGCACAGCTCTAGTGCATATCAATTATTCAAAATCCGGTCTACAAAACTACAAAAGCCCCCAGTGTACTTATATCTTGGAAAGTTTTTTGCAACTTTAGACTAAAAGTCGTAGCAGATCCACTGTTACCACTAGGTGTGGAAGCCGCCTGTTATTCCAAAAACAAGTGAAGACACCTCAAAATCTATTTGGAGAGGAAAACCTAGGTTAGGGTGACAGGACAAAGCAACTCGCTTGAATGTTGCCAGCTGGGCTGCGAGGCAAACACACTGCAACATTTAGTGGCAGACAATGCTCATAATTCCCAGCCTTCCCATGCCACCAGGATGTGTTTTCCCCCATTGTTTCTGCTCTGGTTCTCATCCACTTGGTCAGAAATATTAGTATATTTCTGGGCCGCCTTCCCAATAAACAACACCGTATTAAGGAACATTGTGTTCCTTCCTGCTCTCCCCTGGACCCTGCCTCTTTAGCACAATTAGCCAGCTCCGCATCTCCAAGTGCCAATAACATTGATAATGGCCCTATTATAGGTGACGTGCCATTGTTATCCGCACTATTGCAATCCCACTGCAAAAATTGCCATCATTGTAAGCAGAGAGTGGGCTTCATAGAGGTTCAGAAGAGCTCCTTTATTATATCACCACTATAATACTCCTCCTGAAGTCTCAGGTCCGCAGTTTGGGGATCCTCCTGGACTCGGCGTTGACACTGGATGCGCAGGTGTCGGGGGTGGCTGGGAGGGTTTTCGCACTAGAGGCTCCTTTGAAGTTTGGATGGAAACCTGGAGTGGCTCCACCATCAGCCCACTGACCTGTGTGTTTCCAGTCCTGTTGGAGTTTGCTATTGAGGTCAACTCGCAAAGTCAGACTTGACCATGGTGGTCCATGCCTTAGTTACCCCTAGATTGGATTACTGCAATGCACTCTACATGGGGCTACCCTTGAAGATGGCTCGGAAACTTCAACTGGTACAATGTTCAGCAGCCAGATTAATAACTGGGGCAAATTACAGGGAGTGGTCAACCCACCTGTTTAAGGATCTCCACTGGCTGCCATTTATTTTCTGGTCCCAATTCAAGGTGCAGATCATTACCTATAAAGCCCTAAACGGTTTGGGACCCGCCTACCTTTGTAACTGTATCTCCTTCCACATTCTGGCACGATCTCTTCGATTCTTGGGTGCGGCCCTCCTTTCACCTCACAGGCTCGTCTTGTGGGAACAAGGGAGAGAGCCTTCTCCTCTATGCCCCCGCCCCCGACTCTAGAACTCTAGAACTCATTATCTGCTGAGATTAGGAAAGCCCCCTCTTTAGCAACTTTGAAGAAGGATCTTAAAACCTAGCTTTTCCATTGCGCATTTGGAGATTAACCTTACATCCCCCCCCTTTTTAGCTGCACCTTTAATGCTTACCCTATATAATAACTCTCCCCCGCTATTAGAAGGCCTGACTCTATGACTCCGTTCTATGAGTCTCTCCCTTACAGATGTTCTGCTCCAGTCCCATCTCACCCTGGGTTGTTAACATTTTATCTTTTACACGTGGCCCGCTCAGTGTTACTGTGTCTGAATGATTTCATTTTGTTGTATTATTTTATATTGTCTAGTGTATTTTATGATTTATTTACCTCATCGTATTGCTGTTTTTTGTTTTGTTTTGTACTATTTTTTGTAATGCACTGTTGGGCTTGGCCTCATGTAAGCCGCCCCAAGTCCCTGTTGGGGAGATGGTGGCAGGGTATAAATAAAGTTTATAATCATAAGTTTATTATATACGTATATGATTAACCAATCACTTAATTTCACAAGGGCCTTTAATTACACAGAAATTACTGCAAGGGGCCTTTCAAACAGCAGTAACACCGTCATATCCACTTGCCCTGATGGCACTTTTATCCAGTGTTGTCTGTTTTAAAGTTACATAAATCATACATCTGTGGTTGGTATTTGGGTCACTATATCAAGAGAAAGGCAGGAGATGCACTATCCACAATGCTGCGTCCTCTTTCGAGAAGACACGCTGAATGGGTCTCAAAGAGAAATGACAACGCAGAAAGAACCGCAACTTGGAAACAACATCACCCAAGGAGACTTTCTGCTGTGCTTTCTGCAACTGAACTTGCCTATCTCAGATTGGCCCTTTTAGTCATCAACGCGCTTGTAAAAAGCGTGGGATGAGTCCTTCCTAAGAATCTTAGTTTGTGAAGTAATGCCAAGAGAGAGAATAGATAGATAGATAGATAGATAGATAGATCTTGGTTCTGTTCAACAGCCATTCCCACTCTTGGCTGTTTTCTGATAATAGTATGGGGTCATCTGCATAGATTAAAGTGTTGGTACTCCTGACCCCAATTTCCCTGCTCTTTTTGCCCATACTGATCTTGCTTTATATATGACACATTCAGCAGACAAGTAAAGTCTTGAAAACGCAGCCATGCCTGATACCCTTGCCAACTGGAAATCATTCTGTTTCTCCATATTCTATCCTAATAATAGCCCTTTTTATTATAATAATAGCATACCAAAGAGAAGGCTGAGAAGAGACATGATGGCCATGTATAAATTAGTGAGGGGAAGTCATAGGGCGAAGGGAGCAAGCTTCCTTTCTGCTGCCCTGGAGACTAGGACGCAATGGAACAATGGCTTCAAACTACAAGAAAGGAGATTCCACCTGAACATGAAGAAGAACTTCGTAACTGTGAGAGTTGTTCAGCAGTGGAACTCTCTGCCTTGGAGTGTGGCGAAGGTTCTACATGGCCATGTTCTAGAGGCATTCTCTCCTGACGTTTCGCCTGCATCTATGGCAAGCATCCTCAGTGCTTGTGAGGTCTGTTGGAACTAGGAAAATTGGGGTTATATATCTGTGGACATTCACACGTAGCTCCAACAGACAAGAGTTCTTTCTTCCACCTTGGACATTTCACAGATTTAGAAACCCAATTTTCCTAGTTCCAACAGACCTCAAAACCTCTGAGGATGCTTGCCATAGATGCAGGTGAAACGTCAGGAGACAATGCTCTAGAACAGGGGTGGGCAATTATTTTTTCCAAGGGGCCACATGAGAGCCAAAAAATATTATGGAGGGCCGCACCTAAAGGCGGAACTACATTCTAATCTACATAATTTATATATTACACATCATTAATATTAACATATTAATATATCAAGAAATATTCATATATTATTAGTATTAATATCATAATTATTATATTATAGTGTGTATATATAGACATTATAATATATTGAAATTATAATATAATATAACATTATTTTATATTATTTATTATATTATTATCTTATTATTATAAAATTATTATAAAATAATAATAAAAACCACTAAAATGAAATAAAATGAAATTCAAGAAGACAAGGTGCGAACCAAGATAGAGGCTGACATCCTCAAGAGAGGAAAAATCCCAAGATGGAATGGCCCAATGGACCCAGCCCAGAGGATGACAAAGCGGCCGTAGCACAGCAGAGCAGCAGACGATCAGAGGCTGCAGGCCTCCGCCCGCTCTCGCTCCCAGCCATTCCCCAGCTGATCGCCCTGCCATGGAGTGCCTGCCATCCCGGGAGGCAATCCGGGCCTGCAGCGGGAGCAGTCGGCGAGCTGCGGTGGGTGATCGCCCTGGTGAACCGGAAGTCGATCAAGTCTTCTGGGTCGCCAGGGCGATCAGCCGCCACAGCTCGCCGACTGCTCCCGCTGCAGGTCCAGATCGCCTCCCAGGATGGCAGGCATTCCAAAGCCGCCGCTCCTCCAATTATTCTCCGGAGCGGCGGGCTGTCTGCCGACGCAGGCCTCACAGCCCGTGATGGGATGGCGGCGGTGGCACCCCTTCCTCTTGGCCTCACCCCCGACGCCCTTCTCCCCGGGCTGGACAGAATCGGCTGCTGTCCGGCCCGGGGATTGCCTAGGTCTGCGCTAGAACATGGCCATATAGCCTGAAAAAACCTACAACAACACAGTGTTTCTGGCCATGAAAGCCTTCGACAATACATATTATTATTATTATTATTATTATTATTATTGGTCTGGGCTCAAGGAGTCTCGTGGAAAGGGGAAAGGAATTTTTTTCATTTTATTCCGGTGCTCTTGGAGAACTATAAATCATTGGGGTGGGGGAGGCTGCATTCAACAACATATACACCATGTAATCTATAAAGCCCAGGCCGAAATTCATCACTGTGCTCCATTATCCAAAATATGTTTGTGATATGATCCCTAGTGTCCCTTCCTTCTTTGAACCCCGCTTGGACATCTGACATCACTCCCACTATATATGATAAAAGTTTGTGTTGTGATATTTGGGGAGAGATGGCGGGTTAGAAATTATTATTATTATTATTATTATTATTTTGCCGCAGCTGCAGAGCTGTTCGGGCTGGAAGTCAGTGCGAAGAAAACGGAAGTCCTCTACCAGCCCGCACCACAGGAAGAACACCATCATCCCCACGTCAACATAGGCAAGTCTGTGCTTAAGTCCGTCCAGCAGTTCATCTACCTGGGAAGCATCATATCTTCAGACGCCAAGATTGACAAAGAGATAGATCACAGATTAGTAAAGGCATATAGTGCATTCGGAAGGCTTCACAAAAGAGTCTGGAGCAACAAGCACCTGAGGCAAAGCACCAAAATCAGTGTGTACAGAGCTATCGTACTGTCTATTCTCCTCTATGGGTCTGAAACATGGGTCACCTATTGCGAACACCTACGATTCCTCAAATGCGCTGTCTTCGCACAATCCTAAATATACATTGGACCAACTATGTGACTAATGTTGCTGTCCTTGAGCAAGCAGGGATCGCCAGCATTGAGGCCATGCTATTGAGAACATAGCTGCGCTGGGCAGGCACGTCTCTAGGATGGAGGACTACCGCCTCCCAAAGATACTACTCTACGGTGAACTCACCACGGGTCAGCGCAAGAGAGGCGCCCCCAAAAAGACATATAACGTCTCCCTGAAACAACATCTCAGGCTCGGCCAGATTGATCACCAACAATGGTCCACCCTGGCCTCACATCAGGAGGCATGGAGGCACACTATCCACAAAGCTGCAGCCTCTTTCGAGAAGACACGCCGAATGGGTCTCGAAGAGAAACGACAACGCAGAAAGAACCGCAACTTGGAAACAACATCACCCAAGGAGACTCTCTACTGTGCTTTCTGCAACCAGACTTGCCTATCTCAGATTGGCCTTTTTCGTCATCAACGCGCTTGTAAAAAGCGTGGGATGAGTCCTTCCTGAATCTTCACTCGCGAAGTAATGCTGAGAGATTATTATTATATTTTGAGCATCACTTTGCTTACATGGGAAATGAAAACAATAGTCCAGTGATGATTGCAAACTCTGTATCTCCTTTCTTGGGGATTGAACATTTCTAAGATGTGGGGCCTTTTCCTTCCATAATTATAGTTAAGAGTATAGTTAGAATTTGAGTGGATACTATCTCTTAAAACAGTTCTTTTGGAATGCTATCTGTTTCCGGAGATATGGGGAATGGGCTTTGATACATTGCCAAAAATGTGCCCAGTAATTAATTGAACAAATATCCCCCATTTGTTGTTATGTATCATCAATGTGACTTCTGTCTATACATGAAGTTAATTCCTAGAGATTCTGTTATTCATCGCCCTCATAAGATACATTTTGGAGGTAAATTGTTTTTTCCCCCTGGAGATTCCAGTTCCCAAAGCCATTCACGGGAAAACAGGATAATAAAAAAGCTAGTAATAAAACCAGGAAAATCGATAGAGCCATTAATTAAAACAAGGCAACTGGCAGGGACAACAATTAGGGAAATGCCCAGGTAAACAGCAAGCAAACGATGCAGATGTTGGCTGATTTTCTCCTCAAAGGATACAACAGGTAACTTAAGTCATTTTCCAGTCCCATGTGTTTTGCAGATTGGTACATAAAACTGCACTTTCTGGCAAGAGAACATCATTTACTCTGCCATATAATGTAGTTTCAAACTGGCAGAGTTTCAAACTGCATTAAATGGCAGTGTAGATGAGGCCCAAGATTTCTTATAGGAATCACACAGTCTGGCAACTGGGAAAGCAGGTAAGTGATTATAAGGTGGATTTGCACATTGTTCCTGCTGGGAATTTACGTTTCACAGCATCCCAGGAGTTGCAGTTTTGCAAGGTCTCAAGCCTTCCCTACCAAAGAGGCTCACCAAACTACAGATCCCAGGATCGTATAGCTTTCAGCCATGGCAATTAAAGTGGTGCCAAACTGCACTAATTTTATAGTGTAGATGAGTGGCCCCCAAACTTTTTTGGCCTACCACCCCCTTTCCAGAAAAAAATTTACTCACCGCCCCCCTAGAAACTATTTTTTTATTTTTTTTATAACAATTAAACAGAAAGATATATGTATTACTGCAGTGGTTCTCAACCTTTTAAATGCCGTGACCCCTAAATAAGGTTCCTCATGTTGTGGTGACCCCCAACCATATTTTCATTGTTACTTCATAAATAATTTTGCTACTCTTACGAATTCTAATGCAAATATCTAATATGCAGGATGCATTTTCATTGTTACAAATGGAACATAATTAAAGCATAGTGATTAATCACAAAAACAATATGTTTGGGGGAGTATGGACAACAGATGATGGGATTTGCAGTACCTTCAATCGATTCAGCTCTGACTTCCACTGAGACCCCCACAAATTACAGAACTGGACCAAACTTGGCACAGAGAACCCACATGACCAACAGAAAATACTGGAGGGGTTTGGGAGGAATTGGCAGTGAATTAGGGGAGATGTAGTTCACCTACATTTGGAGAGCACAATGAACCCAAACAACAATGGATTTGGATGAAATACTCAATATGCCCAAATTTGAACACTTGTGGAGTTTTGAGAAAATAGCCCTTCTCATTTGGGAGTTGTAGTTGCTGGGATTTATAGTTCACCTACAATCAAAGAGCATTTTGAGCTTCACCAACAATGGAATTGAGCCAAACTTGGCACACAGAACCCCCAATTGTTCGCCACTCCCTTAAAGGGGTTCACCGCCCCCCAAATTCCCCTGAGCCTCCCACCGCCCCCTTGGATCGTCTCACCGCCCACTAGGGGGCGGTACCGCCCACTTTGATAATCAGTGGTGTAGATGCAACCTAAGTTTATGATGTTTCTTCCCCCTTGTACACAGATTGTTTTCCTCTGCTTGTTTTTATACAAAAAAGCTAAGAAATCCCAACAATTTACATTTCAACCTGCCAATAATATCTATCTGTCCCTTTCACATTTTATATATTGGCAAAAACAGGTTATATTCTTCTTTGATTGATCCTCCACAAAAGTTGATAATAAACCCACATTCATCAGCTCCCACGTCTTCCTCATCCAATCCTCTATTGTCACTACCATTGTCTTTTTCCATCGTTGAGCACATAATTGTTTTGCATCTCTGCGTTCGGAGGCTGGTATATGTTCAAATTAAAATGTATTTTAAGCAATGGTTCACTAGAAAACTGTGGCGGCGGATGCTGATACGTCCTTCAGGGTGGAAATCAGAGCCATGCTTGTAGCGTCTTATTGTGGACCCGTTTGCTATGGATATGTCGATCTGAGTTGTGTAAACCCATCCAACAGCACAGCGCATAGTTGAAGGGTCATCTCTACCTGCTGGGCAGAATATTCATTTATTTGGCAATCATCTGCCCTACGCTGATTGGATAGTCAACACCGTGAGTGCTAGAAAAACATGGGGATGTGATTAATAATAACACTTTTTTAAAAAAAATCACCCTCTTGTGTATCAGGCATAGCACAAAATAGCTCTTAGTAGCAAATATACTATCTTGGGCTTATAGCATATTGGTGGTTTGGAATGGATGGCTCTTGTAGCCTCTTTCAGTTCTATGTGTTTAATGGTACCTTTGTGCAACTGGATGCACAACCGAAGCAGTGCAGTGTAATAAATATGATGTGTGGTTTCAATGAAATTGTTTGAAACGTGTATAACCTATAGAGGCTGAAAACACCATTCTAAGAATATGGAAGCCTGGAAAACTGCAAAAGGCTGATGAAGGAAAAACTACTAAATTGTTGAACTTCTGGCATTGATGACCAGAGACAATGGTTAACTCCGTGGTGGAAAACAACATGTTTACACAGTCAAAGGCAATGATTCTTTAAGTTAAGGAAACAAACACAATACCCCAGGCCCGGATTAACACCTTTTTGCGCCCTAGGCCACACTTTGGAATTATGCCCCCTTTAAGCCAACCTCTACTGCACCCCCATCCTTTCATCCGCTCGTCCCCCTTAGGGCCCCGCATCCAGCTCTCCCGGTGTGGCTCCACTAGGTCCGCCACAGGAGTTTCCCTCTCAGCAGGCACTATGGATGCAGGCATTGGGGGGGGGGGCCTCCTCCCCGATGCCGGGGCTTGAGGCACTTGGCTCCTACCCGGTATCGGGGATTGCGCATGCGTTGTAGTCAGCAGCTGTACCGATGCCGCGCTTCTCCCCGATACCGGGGCTTGTTGCGTTGGGCTTCTCTCCTGTACTGGGGTTTGCGCATGTGCCGTAGCCAGCAGTTGCGCTTCTCTCTCCAGTAAGGAGGAGTCTCCTCCTTGTGTTGGAGGAGGAATACCAGCTTTCATGGTGTTAGGGCATGCGCAGACTGCGCAATGGAGTTTCCTGTACTTATTTATTTATTTATTTATTTATTATTGAGGCTTCTATGCCGCACTCCCGGGGCTCAAGGCTCTCACAAGAGCCAGGGGCATAAAACAAAGATTAAAAACATAAAACAATTGAACAATTAGAGCAATAGCAGAACAGGCAATAAAACAAATGGAGCAGCAACAGGAGCCACAACACAGTACCCAGAGCCTACTCTCCGAAGGCCTGCCTATACAGATGGGTTTTGCAGGCCCGCCTGAATGGGAGTAAATCCCTCAGGGCTCTGGTTTCGGCCGGGAGGGCGTTCCACAGCGTGGGGGCTATGACGGAGAGAACGCTCCGGCGGGTAGATGTCAGGTGTGCCGACTTTGCTGATGGTATTTCCAGGAAGTTGGCATCCTCAGACCGTAGTGATCTCGATGGGCAATAGGGAGTGAGGCGGTCCTCAGATACGCTGGCCCCAGGCCGTACAGAGCCTTGAAGGTAAGAACCAACACTTTGAAGGCGATCCGGTGCTCAATAGGCAGCCAGTGCAGATCCTGCAAGACGGGTGTTATACGGCAACCTGCTGGCGTGCCAGACAGGAGCCGGGCGGCAGTGTTCTGCACCAGCTTGAGCTTCCGGATTGACGACAGAGGAGGCCAACGTAGAGCGCGTTGCACCTACTTGCACTGAAGGAGCCAGCAAGTGGATGCTGTCAGCATCAAGGGAGTTAATTGTTCCTCCTGTCGACGTCGATGCCAGTGTTGAGAGCCCCTGCATATACGCTGTTTGCGCAACAATAGCAGAGGCAGGAGCTGGTATTCAGGAAGGAGCAGGGGCGGTGCCGAAAAGGAGGCCCTCCAGTATTCTTCCTTCCTCATCTCCATGTGTGTTGTGTTTTTATTTGTTTCAACATTTTTATTTTTATTTTTGGTCCGTGATCTGCGCCCCCCCCCCTTTGGGTTGCACCCCCAGGCCATGGCCTAGGTTGGCCGTATGGGTAATCCTGGCCTGAATACCCCTTACTTAAGAAGGAAAAGCAACATCAGTGAAGGAAGAAAGCCAACATCTGTCTGGAACTAATGGAGTTTTAGTTGCAAAACAACCTGTCTATAAACCCAATTTTCCTAGTTCCAACAGACCTCACAACCTCTGAGGATGCTTGCCATAGATGCAGGTGAAACATCAGGAGAGAATGTTTCTAGAACATGGCCGTATAGCCTGAATAACCTGCAACAACCCAACCTTTCAGTCACTTACAACATTTTGGAACAACAACGGCAAGAAATATGCTATAAAGGAGACCTTCTTACTATCCAAAAGTGTAGCAGACAGTGGAGTCTGGTTATCCACCGCTTTCTCCGAGGGATGGGAAAAGGTGGTGCATATTGCAGAATTGGAAGATTTGCAGGGAACGCAATCTGGCCTACGTGTGGTTCTCTTCTCCAAGAGAAGGAAGAAGGGATGGTAATGTATGCATATAGAAGTGAATGTGTATATGTGTGAATGTTGAGTAAAACGTAATATCCCCTTTGTTTGTGTACCAGTGTAGATAGATAGATAGAAGATAGATAGTCTGTGAGTCTACCCACTTTCTCTGTAAAGTACCTAATACTCTGTCCCACTGAAAATGGAATAAAATAACCTTTTAAAGGTTTACAAAGTATTCAAGACAGCTGTAGCCAATTTCAGCAGGACCAAAGGGATGCACATCACCCCACAAGTGACACCTGTATGCGCGAGGGCATCCCAAAAGTGAATCCATTCCCATCACCATAAACTGAATGTAGAGGGAACTGATATGTCCACGAGGCACCAATATGTTGCTAGCTTCTAAACCAGTGGTTCCTAACATGTGATCCATGGACTACCAGTGGTCCATAAGAACAAAAATATGGTCCATAGTCTCACCATTACTACACAGTTGCCTCGAAACTATGTGGCAATGAGAATGACTGGTCTCGCGAAACCTTTATAGAGCTGAGGCAATGAGGATGTCGGGAGGAGAAAGGCTGACTACCCACGAAAGATTACCGTACTACTACTACATCAGCTCTAGATATTAAATATGGTTTTCTGTGGGTGAGCAGATAGCGACTACTGGATGGCATATGTTCTGTATCATAAACTACAGCTGATGTGGTCTATCCAATGTAATTTTCTGAATCAACACCCCAAATGACCAAACCGAATCTAAAGTTGGCCAAAAACCGATTCGTAATCCTTTTGGTACTAATGTTGGAGAGTGGTCCCTGGTCAAGTGGTCTCTGGTTAAAAAAAATGTTGGGAACCACTGGTCTATATAATGCCTTTATTGATTCAAAGCCATACCTGTCTTGGTTTTGAATCTCAGTATGCAAAGGGTCTTGGAGCACCTTAGCGGTGGAGGGAACAAAGATGGTGGCATATGCTTTCATAGTCAGAAAGTGCATCTACACTGTGGAATTAACACAGTTTGACACCACTTGAACTGCCATGGCTTAATGCTATGAAATCCTGGAAGTTGTAGTTTGGTGAGGCACCAGTACTCATAGACAGGGGAGGCTAAAGACCTGGTAAAACTACAGCTCCCAGGATTCCATGGAATGGAGCCACGGCAGTTCAAGTGGTGTCAAACTGTATTAATTCTACAGTGCAGAATTAATATATGAAAACCAACTAAATAGGAAGGCACGATTTTTAAAAAATGCTTATGTTTGTATGTATTTATGTTTAACTAGCTGTCCCCTGCCACGCATTGCTGTGGCCTGGTCTGTGTATATGTGGGGTATGTGTGTGTGTATGTGTGTGCATGTGTATATATGTGTGTTTGTGTATATATGTGTGGTTTTGCGCATGTGTTGTAATGTATTTTTTATTTTTTAACCTCTTCTGCTGTGTTTTCAGTGTTTCTCTAAGTGATGGTCACTTGTTGGCCTGATATGTGTATTGTGTCTAAATTTGGTGTCAATTCGTCCAGTGGTTTTTGAGTTATGTTAATCCCACAAACTAACATTACATTTTTATTTATATATAGATCACGACAGAGATGTATATTTGTGTGACCGTTTGTTTGACTATATAATGGTAGGACATTTTGTTTAAGGATTTCTATTGATCTCCAACCCCGTCCTGCTACATAAGTACACAATCCAAGCCCTCTTGACAGATGGCCATCCAAACCTCTATTTGAAAATCCCAAGAGATGGCAAGGTGTATCTATCTACAGTACAGTCCATTCAGCAGATCACCTCCCTGGGAAGCATCATATCTTCAGACACCAAGATTGATAAAGAGATAGATCACAGATCAGCAAAGGCATAGAGTGCATTTGGAAGGCTTCACAAAAGAGTCTGGAGCAACAAGCACCTGAGGCAAAGCACCAAAATCAGTGTGTACAGAGCTATCGTACTGTCTATTCTCCTTTATGGGTCTGAAACATGGATCACCTATCACCAACACCTACGACTCCTCGAACGCTTTCATCAGCGCTGTCTTCGCACAATCCTAAATATACACTGGACTGACTATGTGACTAATGTTGCTGTCCTTGAGCAAGCAGGGATCACCAGCATTGAGGCCATGCTATTGAGAACACAGCTGCGCTGGGCAGGGCACATCTCTAGGATGGAGGACCACCGCCTCCCAAAGATACTACTCTATGTAGACTGGTGAACATTGTTTTAATGAGGTCAGTGAATTCAATGTATTTTAGGTTTTACTATGTATTGTGTGGCCCAAAAAGAGATATAAATAATAAATAATATGGTGACTCCCTGAAACAACATCTCAGGCTCGGGCAGATGGATCACCAACAATGGCCTCACATCGGGAGGCATGGAGACACACTATCCACAATGCTGCGGCCTCTTTCGAGAAGACACGCCGAATGGGTCTCGAAGAGAAACGACAACGCGGAAAGAACCGCAACTTGGAAACATCATCACTCAAGGAGACTTCCTGCTGTGCTTTCTGCAACCAAACTTGCCTATCTCAGATCGGCCTTTTTAGTCATTAACGCGCCTGTAAAAAGAATCTTAATTTGCGAAGTAATGCCGAGAGAGAGAGAGAGACACTGTAGAGGGGATGCAGTTTGACTTTTACATGAACTGCCATGGCTCATGTCTATGGAATATGGGGAGCTGTAGTTTAGTGAGGTATCAACACACTTTGGTGGAGAAGGCTAACGAAAGACCTTATAAAACTAGGTATCCATAACACTGATTCATGGCAGTTCAAGTGGTGTCAAATTACATTAATTCTACAGTGTAGATGCAGACAGTAGTCGATTCCTGCTTGCAATAATGGATGAGAGAAGAGCCGCCTTTGAAGACAGATAGCGGACAACGTCAAAGCGCAATGAGATTTTCCCAATTACTGGGTAGAAAGAAGGAGAGAATATCAATGGCCGATAAGGGAATGTTATTGACAGAGACAGGGCAACACGTTTGTATCAACCCAGTACGTCCCAGTAAGAGCAAGATACCATTGTTTTCAAAGTCTTGCAGGTTCATTTGGCAAAAATACGTGTTTGCCATTTGGTCATGTTGCTGTCTGCTCCAGATTTTGCAATATATCCATGACTATGGCCCTTTCGACACAGTCGAAATTATTGCATTATATGGTCAGTGTGTAGACTCATTTAATGAGGTTCAATGAAGTAAAAGTGCACTATACCACTGGTTCTCAACCTTCCTAACCCCTTAATGCAGTTGTTGTAATGTGTTGACTCCCAACTATACAATTATTTTTGTTGCTACTTCATGGGAGATGGGAGGAGGAAGGAGGAAACATCGCCGGAAGCGTCGTCGGAGGCATAGACGACGCCGGGATGGAAGCGGAAGTGACGTTCAGCCACCAACCCGGCCCCCGCCCGGTGGCCTCACTGCAGTGATGGAGGCCCCCGCCTCCCCTCCCCATCCGAGAGAGAGGAACTTCAGCGCCACCAACAGGGTGGAGGCAACACAACAGCCCTCCCCTCAGCTGATGGAGGCCCTGCCCTCCCCCTCCCATTAGAGAAGGAGGAACTCCAGCGCCACCAACAGGGTGGAGACAATACAACAACAACAGCCTCCCCTCAGCTGATTGTCAAAACCCCAGCAAGATGGTCAAGGGTCTCAGCTACGATCCATTCAACTACTGGAGGAGGCGAGACCATGGGAGCTTTACCTAAGCTGCCATCAGTAGACCAGAAAAGGTTATCCCTAGGCACGGACTACTCTGCCAGGCTGTTGGGGAACGCGAAGGAGTAAGCTTCAGACCCAGGACCTTTGGGGTCGAGGCTGCCCCAGCGGGGGCCGCAGACACTCCACTGGTTCTACTCCCACTGCCAAACCGGCCTCCCTGGACATAAGGACTGCCGGCCCCAAACTGCCATCCCTGGTGCAGAGATCACAAGGATTACAACATAACGCTCTAGGGAGCGATGCCAGGCCATTTCTTCCATCAGGCCGCGCGACCAAAGGGCTGACGGCCTGAATCAGCTCGCCCCCTTTCAGAGGGCGGGCAGAAGGCCAGACACCTAATTGATCGTCAAGGGACTCTATACAGGGGCGGGAGATACCGGTGATCTCGGGAAGGGGTAATTGGGACGGTAGGACGTAGGCCTTATGAGAGAAGGAGGACGAGTCGGGTTAGGACTCGCCCCTCCTTCTGACCTACGAGCCATCCCTAGGCACTCAGATGGGGAAGTTCCAATTAACTCTCCTCCAACTCTGGTACTGGTGAACACTAGGTCCGTGCGAAATAAAACAGGGACCATCAGGGACTTCCTCCTGGGAAAGAAGGTAGATCTAGCCTGCCTCACTGAGACATGGCTACAGGAGGGGGACGAGGTCCTTTTGCACGAGTTAGCATCCCCAGGGTTTACCACCAGTTACCAGATGAGGACAGAGAGACGGGGGGGAGGGGTGGCCATTCTCAGTCGAGATATCTTCAATTCCAGGACGATCCCGACCGCGAACATCCCAGGAATAGAATGCACGAGCATGGTGTGGGACCTTAGTGAGAGTGTGGCCTTCCTGTTGGTGTACCGTGCACCTAACGCACCGCAGGGAGTCTACCAGGCTGCTGGAGGTGGTCTCGAGTGGGCATTGAGGTTTCCCAGGCTTATTGTCCTGGGGGACTTCAATGTCCACGCCGATGCCCCCTCAACGGCGGCCATGGACCTGATGTCCACCATGGAGACATTAGGTCTCTCACTTTGTAAGACCGGTCCCACGCACCAGGCCGGGCACACCCTGGATTTGATCTTCGCGGCCGGAATTCAAGTGACCCTAGCCTCTTTTGAAGAGGTTCCATGGTCGGATCACAGTATCCTGAAGTCCGTCTTGAAGTGGCCCCCTTCTGGTAAAGGTGCCGAACCCATTTTGGTTCGCCTAAGGAGACTTATGGAACCCACTAGGTTCCTGAATGCTCTGAGGGACTTGGAACTCCCCAGCGACTCAGTCGACAGGCAAGTGGATTGCTGGAACACCTCTTGACCACGGCCTTAGACGAGATCGCCCCAGACGCTCTCACACCTCACGAAATCGCGCCCTTGGTTTACCGAGGAGCTTCGAGCGATGAAACGGAGGAAGAGACAGCTAGAGGACGGTGGCGGGATCTCCGTGACGGAGCATCGAAATCAGCTTATAAACAATTTAAGGATGTTTATGAGCTGCTATCAAGGAGGCCAAAAGGTTCATTATTCCTCCTGATAGAGTCGGCTAGCTCACGCCCAGCTCAACTTTTTAGAATAATTCGGTCCTTGACCACAATTTCGGCGGTCCCAAACGATAAGGATTTGGCCCTACAGCTGAGGCTTTCCAGAACTACTTTGCCGACAAGATTTCGACTCTCCGCCGACATCCCAGTCACTCTGGATACAGTGGTTGAACTCGAGACTCCGCCGCCACTGCGGGCCCACCTTCACCTGCTTCAACTGCTGGACGCAGCAGCTGTCGATAAGTTACTTGCTGCAGCGTAGACCAACTACTTGCTCCCCGACCCGTGTCCCTCCTGGCTAATTAGACCTTGCCGGGATGGGTTACGGCCCCTGGGCACGATCATAAATAGCTCCCTTGAGCAAGGAGTCTTCCGGGGACTGAAAGAGGCTATGGTAAGACCCGCTGCTGAAGAGTCGGTTAGATCCTTCGGCTCCCTCCAGCCGCAATTACAGGTCGGTTTCCAATTTGCCTTTTTCTAGGCAAAGTAATTGAGAGTGGCAGGAATGATCAGCTTAAGTTCTTAGAAGACACAGTTGACTTGATCCCTTCCAGTCCGCTCCGATTGGGCATGGACGGAGACCGTGCTTGTCGCCATTACAGACCAACTCGCCGCCAGCTGGACCAGGGTGGGTCAGCCCTGCTTGTTTTGTTAGACCTAACAGCAGCGTTGATACCGGGCAGGCTGGGCCCGGGAAAAGGGACCGCCTTCCCCCCTTCCCGAGATCCTCGCCGGAAGGGAACCTGTGGTTGTTCACCCCCCCCTGTTCCCCAGTACGAGAAAAGGCCCTTTTTCACCCCCCTGTTGGCCCCAAAAATACGGAAAACATGAACCCCCTTTCAAAGGCCCTTTAAGACTGTCCTCTTGAACAGGCTTCGGCAACAAAGGGAGAATTCTTAAAAACTTTGTGGGGAATTATTTGTTGGCTGAATTTTTAAATTTTTTAGGAACCTATGCATTTTTTTTAAATTTATTTTTTGTGACCCCCCGAGGGCTGTGGGGGGGGCGGAATATAAAATAATAATAAAAAAATAAAAAAAAAAAAAAAAAGTTTTTTTTGGTTTGTAATATCTGAAATACAGGATGCATTTTCATTCACTGGCCCAAAATTTTGGCACAAATACATGATACACCCCAATTTGAATACTGGTGTAGTTTGGGGGCTGATTTTGTCATTTGGGAGTTGTAGTTGCGGATTTATAGTTCATCACAATCAAAGAGCATTCGAACCCCACCACGAGGGAATAAACAAATTTGGCTAAGCCCGCATGCCCAACAAAAAATAGGGAAGGGGGGGGAATTCCCTTGGTTTTGAGTTAGTTCACCACACCCAGAGAAATTTGGACTCAAACAATTTTGGGATCTGCCCAAATTTGGAAAAAATTTATATCCAAAGGGAAACGGGTGGAGTTTGGGAAATAGCCCTTTCCTTTTGGGAGTGAAGGCGGGATGTAAGTTCACCTTTAAAAAAGAGCATTTAACCCACCAAGGATAGTTGGGCCCCCTTCCAGTAGAACCCCAGACCAACAGAAAATACTGTGTTTTGTGATAGTCTTTCCCCCCTCTGACACCTTCCTCCCCCCGGGGGCCCCCCCAGGCGAAAAAGCTGTACATAAAAACTAAAAAAAAAATTACATATAATAATTAAAATTCCCTACGGGGGTATTCGGGTTGCTCTTTCTGCAAAAAATCATGAAAATGTTGGGCCCCAAAAGCCAGCACCTGAATACCTTCAAACTGGGACGAATTCGCAATGTGTATATCATCATATATCATACCCTTATTTCTATTCCATTTTTTCCCATAGGGCGGGTGGGGAATTTTTTGACCAGAGAGCCATGAAACAAAATTTTGTTTATTTAGTGAGAAATAAATTTAATATTTTTTGAGAATTAACAAATGTAGTATATACGTCATACTATGAAAAAAGGATTCCTCGGCAAAATGAGGAACCGATCCCTGAAAAAAAAGGCATGCTCGGATTGGGAAGGAAGAGAAGAGGAAGGCGGGGGAAAGAAAAAAAGGAAAGAAAGAAGAAATAAAGGAGAAGGAGACTTATGGAACCCACTAGGTTCCTGAATGCTCTGAGGGACTTGGAACTCCCCAGCGACTCAGTCGACAGGCAAGTGGATTGCTGAACACCTCTTTGACCACGGCCTTAGACGAGATCGTTCCCAGACGCTCTCACCCCTCGTCGAAATCGCGCCCCTTGGTTTACCGAGGAGCTTCGGAGCGATGAAACGGAGGAAGAGACAGCTAGAGGACGTGTGGCGGGATCTCCGTGACGGAGCATCGAAATCAGCTTATAAACAATTTAAGGATGTTTATGAGCGTGCTATCAAGGAGGCCAAAAAGGTTCATTATTCCTCCTTGATAGAGTCGGCCAGCTCACGCCCAGCTCAACTTTTTAGAATAATTCGGTCCTTGACCACAATTTCGGCGGTCCCAAACGATAAGGATTTGGCTCCTACAGCTGAGGCTTTCAGAACTACTTTGCCGACAAGATTTCGACTCTCCGCCGGGACATCCCAGTCACTCTTGATACAGTGGTTGAACTCGAGACTCCGCCGCCACTCGGCGGGCCCACCTTCACCCGTTTCCAACTGCTGGACGCAGCAGCTGTCGATAAGTTACTTGCTGCAGCTAGACCAACTACTTGCTCCCTCGACCCGTGCCCCTCCTGGCTAATTAGACCTTGCCGGGATGGGTTACGTGGCCCCCCTGGGCACGATCATAAATAGCTCCCTAGAGCAAGGAGTCTTCCCGGGGGAACTGAAAGAGGCTATGGTAAGACCGCTGCTGAAGAAGCCGGTTAGATCCTTCGGCTCCCTCCAATTACAGGCCGGTTTCCAACTTGCCTTTTCTAGGCAAAGTAATTGAGAGGGCAGCAGCGGATCAGCTGCAGCAGTTCTTAGAAGACACAGCTGGACTTGATCCCTTCCAGTCCGGCTTCCGTATTGGGCATGGGACGGAGACCGTGCTTGTCGCCATTACAGACCAACTCGCCGCCAGCTGGACCAGGGTGGGTCAGCCCTGCTTGTTTTGTTAGACCCTAACAGCAGCGTTTGATACCGTAGATCATGCATTGTTGGCCCACCGTCTAGCCGTGACTGGGGTGAGGGAACTGCCCTTAAGTGGGTGGCCTCCTTCCTCCGGGACCGGGACAACGTGTGGAGAGGGGAGAGGAGGTCTCCGGGAGACTCCATTAAGTTGTGGGGTCCCCAGGGGCCATCCTCTCACCCTTATTATTCAACATCTATATGCGCCCTGGCACAGCTGGTTCGCGACTTTGGTCTGGAGTGTTATCAGTACGCTGATGACACCCAGCTTCTGCTGAGAATGGACGGCAGGCAGGACACCGCACCCGATTGTTTCCATCTATGCCTTGAAGCCGTGACTGGTTGGCTGCGTGCCAGCCGGCTGAAGGTGAATCCGGCAGACGGAAATCTTGTGGCCCGGTCGCCCTGGGCTGGATGAGTGCCGTTGCCTACCCTGGATGGCGAAAGCAGCTCAGCCCGTCATCCTCGTAAAGAGCTTAGGTGTCCACTGACCCTTTGCTGACCATGGAGACTCAGCTCGCCATGGTCAGCAAAACGGCGTTTACCATCTTCGCCAGGCTAGGCGACTGGCACCCTACCTGTCCAGGGACGACCTGGCCACGGTGATCCAGGCGACGGTCATCTCGAGGTTGGACTACTGTAACGCCCTCGTGGGCCTTCCCTGTCGACAACCGGAAACTCAAGCTAGTGCAGAATGCCGCTGCCCGCTTGCTGGTGGGTGCACCAGTGAGGGAGCATATTACGCCATCCTACGGCAACTGCACTGGCTTCCCATCGAAAGTACCGGATTGCCTTCAAGGTGTTGGTGTTAACCTTTAAGGCCTTGCACGGTCTAGGGCCTGAGTACCTAAGGGACCGCCTTACCCCGTACATTCCCCCGAGATCACTGCGCTCGGAAGAGCAGAACCTGTTGGTTGTTCCATCACCCCGCTCCTGTTACCTGTCCAGTACGAGACAACGAGCCTTTTCATCTGTGGCTCCCATGACTTGGAACTCACTACCCAATCATGTCCGGCAATGCAGGCTAACTGCACGGAGAAGTTTACCAGTTCAGAACCTATGATCGGGATATGTATTTAGTTGGCTGCTGACTATGTCTTACTGTTTTTATGGAACCTTGTTGTGCATTTGTATTGTACATTTTATTCTTGTTGTGATCCGCCCCGAGCCTGTAGGGAGGAGCGGAATATAAAATTGACTAATAAATAAATAAATAAATAAATAAATAACTATGATTTTGCTCCTGTTAGGAATCATAATGTAAATATCTGAAATACAAGATGCATTTTCATTCACTGGACCAAATTTGGCACAAATACATGATACACCCGAATTTGAATACTGGTGTAGTTTGGGGGGCTGATTTTGTCATTTGGGAGTTGTAGTTGCTGGGATTTATAGTTCATCTACAATCAAAGAGCATTCTGAACTCCACCAGCGATGGAACTGAAGCAAACTTGGCATACAGAACTCGCATGACCAACAGAAAATATTTGGAAGGGTTTGGTGGGAATTGACCTTGAGTTTTGGAGTTGTAGTTCACCTACATCCAGAGAGCACTGTGGACTCAAACAATGTTGGATCTGGACCAAACTTGGCACAAATGCTCAATATGCCCAAATGTGAACACTGGTGGAGTTTGGGGGAAATAGACCTTGCCATTTGGGAGTTGAAGTTGCTGGGATGTATAGTTCACCTATAATCAAAGAGCATTCTGAACCACACCAAGGATAGAATTGGGCCCAACTTCCCAGATAGAACTCCCATGACCAACAGAAAATACTGTGTTTTGTGATAGTCTTTGGCGACCCCTCTGACACCTTCTCATGACCCCTCCAGGGGTCCTGACCCCCAGGTCGAGAAACGCTGTACTATAATAACTATATAAAAAAAATACTGACCATATAATATAATTTCAAATGCCGTCTACATGGGGCCTATCTCTAGGTTGCTCTTTGGCTGCAAAAATGATCATGAACAAGAATGCATTGGATCTGCAAAGCTGCAGCACCTGAATACCTTCTGAACTGGACTTTTGAATTCTGCAATGTGTATATCATCATCATCATCATATCCTTATTTCTATTCCACTTTTCTTCCCATAGGGCAGGGGTCGGGAACTTTTTTGACTCAGAGAGCCATGAAAGCAAAATATTTGGAAATTTATTTCAGTGAGAGCCATATAATATATATAATATATTTTAAGACCGAATTCAACTAAATGTGAGTATATACGTACATACTATGAGAAAAGGATTCCTCGGCAGAATGACGGGACACTTCAGACCTGGCTCTGCAAAAGGCATGCTCAGGACTCTGGGAAGGAAGAGAAGACGGAAGGAGGGGGGAAAGAAAGAAGGAAAGAAAGACAGGAAATAAAGGAGGGGAGGGAGCAGAAGAAAGAAAAGAAGAACAAACTATGGAAAAGGAAGAAAAGAAATGCAGGAGAGAGACAGGGAGGGGGAAAAGAAAGAATGAAATGGGAAGGGAGGAAAGGAAAGGGTGGGGAAAAGAAAGGAAAGGAAGTGAGGAAAAGTAAAATGATGAAGGGAAAAGAAGAAAAGAAAGAAGGGGAGAGAGAGGGAAGTGAAAAGAAAGGAAGGAGAAGGAAAGGAAGACTTGGGGAAAAAGAATAGAAGAGGAAGGAGGGAAGGAAGAAGAGGGAGAGAGGGAGAATGGAGGAAAGAAGGAAGGGGAGAGAGGGAGGGAAAGGAAGGAGAGAAGGAAAGGTTTCCCGCTGCATGCTGGGAAACCGAGGCCCGGGATGCTCTGGAGAGCCAGATGCAATCATGAAAAGAGCCACACCTGGCTCCCGAGCCATAGGTTCCTCCCTACCCCTGCCATAGGGACTCAATGCAGCTAACAATCACACAACCTAATAAAGCTTCAAAATAAAACAAATGCAAAATTTTGAAAAAAATTACATATTGGTATATATGGTTATAAAGTTACAATGCAATTAATTACAATTAAAAGTACATTAGTTTGAAAAGGTCCTTAGACATCTTTGTAAATAGGTGCTGGAACTCCCAAATCCCACCACTTTACTTATCATGGGTCAATGTTATGGAGTTGTAGTTTTCCAAGGTCTTTCACCTTCTCTGCCAAAGAGTGCTTCTGCCCCACTAAACTACAACTCCCAGAATTCCATAGCATTGAGGCATGGCAGGTAAAGTGGTGCCAAGCTGCTTTAATTCTGCAATGCAGATGCATCCTCGGTCTGCAAGTGGATCGTTTTGCTTCTATGGCTGCAGAGCATCGTCTGTAAAACGTATTTATCGGCACCTCACCCCATTGCTTCACCTGGATTTTAATCTTCCTTTATTTCAAAGCGGATTGTTATGGCCTGTGGCCAAAACAAATGAAAGTGACTCAAATTGCTTCGCTGTTAAACAAAAGAAAGCAAACCAAGCGAAAGGGAGGAGGGAAGTGTTGCTTTTATTGTGATGCTTGTGTCTAGAAGGAAATCTTCTTCCCCATTCATGGGATTTGTAGTTTGTAAGGAACTAGAGCTCTCTGGCAGAGGAAGCCCCACCTCCACTTCCCCACCTCCACTCCCATATAAGAACATAAGAACATAAGAACATAAGAAGAGCCATGCTGAATCGGACCTCAGCCCATCTAGTCCAGCATTCTGTATCACACAGTGGCCCACCAGTTGTACACGGGGATCTCGAGCAGAAGGGAGGGCAAAACCCTCACCTGCTCCCAACCCCCCACAACCAGTACCCAGGGAAATCCTGCCTACCTCAACCAACTCCGAGGTGGCACTTGAATGAATATATACATATATACACATGGCTGGCTGGCTTTTCTTCACGACCGAAGATTCAGGAAGGACTCATCCCACGCTTTCTGCAAGCGTGTTGATGACTAAGAAGGCCAATCTGACATAGGCAAGTCCGGTTGCAGAAAGCACAGCAGAAAGTCTCCTTGGGTGATGTTGTTTCCAGGTTGCGGTTCTTTCTGCGTTGTTGTTTCTCTTCAAAAAATTAAGTCGTGATACTTCATGGGCTATTAGAGCAAAACGACGCTCAGGATGTCCACTATCTGCAGTAACTTGCGTGGTTCTGATGTTCCAGCATGCAAGTGTCAGTCTATTTGCACCTTTGCAGGCAGGTGTGTGCCTTTGTTTCTTTGTCTTTGTTCAGTCACATCAGATGATGCCCGTTGGCCACGGCTAGCCAACCGGGTAGGTGGGGATGAGCTTTTGTTAGGCCACCTTTCCTAGGCCCCTCTCACTATGGAGCAAGCAGTGCTCTCCTTTAAAATGGCTGCTTGGTCGTTCAGGATGCTGCCGGACAAGACTGTCATCTCCTGGGTCAGTCTCGACGACCAAAGTCCTGAACCGCCTGCATGCAGGATTGGGTCTGCGGCTTCCAGTGCACCTTTACACCTGCCGTTTCGTCCCTCGCATATCGCTCCAGAGCTTATTTGGAAGACGGATGTGTCCTTCGAGCCTGTGTGATGGATTTTTCTGGTGGAGCGCAGCGTGCACAGAACTGGCCTCTCACCCTTTAAACCAAAGGTTCATCTGCCAGGGCCTAGCAAGCTTGGACGGTGGCAGCGAAGTCCTCAGGTCGTAGGTTTGATTAGAGTTTCCTTCTCTAGATGGTTGACCTTACAAGCAGGGGCGGTCTAAGGTAATTTTAAATGGTAGGCGAACATTATTTTGGTCCCCCCAAAAACATTATTTTGCCCCCCATGTAAAACAAATATACAATTATAATATCACAATACCATTAGTAGTATTATATTGTATCAATGTATATACAATATATTATACCATACTCATACTATATTATATCATAATTATATTATACTACATTACAATATAATTATATTATAATATATTGACATGATAATATAATGTAACATTCTATTATATTATTATTATAAAATAATAAAATTATTTATTTAAATAAAATTATCCTCTACTAAATATTTTCATTACTCCTATAAAACTCAAATAACCCAAAATAAAGTAAAATAAAATATTATATATTACTATTTTGTACAATACCACTATACTGCAATATTGTTTGTAATATTACATGTAATATAAAATATATCATTATTCTAGTGTTATATTGTATTTTTATTATATTGTATGACAATATTAAGCAGAACTGTATAATAATCAACAAGAGATGCAATGTAAATGCATCAAAATCAGAATATATTACCTATCACCCGTCTCATAATTCATAGGAGTCTCCCATAAGTCCAAAATTAGGATCCCAATGTAAATGTAAATAGAAAAACAGCCAAAATGTTCAAATGAGGTCGAATACAGGCAGCGCGGCCTGGGCAAACTTGGGCCCGCCCTCCCTCCTTCTAAGTGTTTTGGCCTCCAACTCCCACAACTCCTCATAGCCTCAGGCCCCTCAGGTCTAGACAGAAATAGAGCCGAAGAAAGGAAGGAGGGAGAGAAGAGGTCACAGAGGAGGAGGAGGAGGGAAGCCCTTCATTCATTCCTTCACTTACACTTCCTTCACTGATTCTTTTCTCCTTCCCTGCAAATGCGCACGCGCGGCGGAGACAAAGGGAGAGGGGAAGCACTCCCTGCCTGCCCGATAGGGAGTGCTTTGCTTACAGGCGAGGGAGCTACTGGGCATGCGCGGAGGTTTTCGCGCATGTGCTGTTGCTCCTGCGCTCAACTTCAGCTCCAGAGCAACTGCGCCTGCGTGAAAACCTCCACGCGTGCCCAGAAGCAGCTGCAGCACTGTCTGAGGAACATCGGCAGGGCCAGGATGGCGCCCCATGCGGCCAGGATGGCGCCCCCTTCCCAGATGGCGCCCTAGGCGGCCGCCTACTTGGCCTATCTTGTAGGACCGCCCCTGCTTACAAGGTTAGACGAGCACCATCTGCCCGGGCTTGAATTTAGAGTTTTCCTTCTCTTAGGATGGTTGCCAAAAGGCTAGAGAGCCCATCCTGCCCATTGATGCTCTTTGTCAGACCCTTCGGTTGTGGCCTGTCTGGCATGGGAGGCCCTACCGGTGGCTATTATGCCTCCGCCAGCATAGCTCACAACTTCATTAGGGTATGCAAGCCTCTCCCCCACAACAAGGAGGCACCAATGGAGAGGATACACACACATATTTACAGCACTTAGATACTATTTTAATTTCTAGAGTTGCTTCTGTGTATTCTTGGGATTTGTAGTGTGTTGAGCAATTAAAGCTCTTTGACAGAAGATTCTGAATATCCTGCCTAGGATCTTTTTCTTCCCACATAATTGTAACACTTGTGCATCCCTTTAATTGTCATAGTTGCTTCTACAGAATCTTGAGGTTTATAGTTTGCTGAGTAATTAGAGCTCTCATTTCGGAGCCCCCGGTGATGCAGTGGGTTAAAGCGCTGAGCCACTGAACTTGCTATCTGATAGGTCACAGGTTCCAATCCAGGGAGCGGAGTGAGCTTCCGCTGTCAGCCCCAGCTTCTGCCAACCTAGAAGTTCAAAAACATGCAAATGTGAGTAGGTCAATCGGTACTGCTCCAGCAGGAAGGTAATAGCGCTCCATGCAATCATGCTGGCCACATGACCTTGGAGGTGTCTATGGACAACGCTGGCTCTTTGGCTTAGAAATGGAGATGAGCACCAACCCTCAAAGTTGGACCCGACTGCACTTAATGTCAGGGGAAAACCTTTACCTTTACCTATGGTTCATTTCAAATAAAGAGATGGTTGAAATGGCCTTTTTTGGTGTGTGTTGTAGGGTCCTGTCCCTATTCTTTCCATATTATTTTTGCCTATGGGGCTACATTTTCCATTTATTTATTTTTATTTATTATTTATATATTATTCAGTTTTATATTCCGCTCCTCCCTGCAGGCTCGGGGCGGATCACAATAGCAATAAAATACACAATAAAACATACAATAAAATTCAATAAAACACACAGTACATAGCCAGTAACCGACAGATCACAGATCTTAGATCGTAACTCGGACGCTAATATGCATCTTCATTCAGGTTAGCCGAACTCTAGTCTGAAGAGGGCAGTCTTACAGGCCCTTCGGAAAGGGCCGAGTTCGTGAATTGCCCGAGCATGGCTAGGCAACGAGTTCCAAGTCATGGGAGCCACAGCTGAAAAGGCCCGCTGTCTTGTACTGGACAAGTGGCAGGAGCGGGGTGATGGAATGACCAGCAGGTTCTGCTCTTCCGAGCGCAGTGATCTCGGGGAATGTACGGGGTAAGGCGGTCCCTTAGATACTCAGGCCCTAGACCGTGCAAAGCCTTAAAGGTTAACACCAACACCTTGAAGGCAATCCGGTACTCAATAGGCAGCCAGTGCAGTTGCCGCAGAATGGGCGTGATGTGCTCTCTCACCGGTGCTCCCACCAGCAAGCGAGCAGCAGCATTCTGCACTAGCTTGAGTTTCCGGATTGTCGACAAGGGAAGGCCCACGTAGAGGGCGTTACAGTAGTCCAGCCTCGAGATGACCGTCGCCTGGATCACCGTGGCCAGATCATCCCTGGACAGGTAGGGTGCCAATCGCCTAGCCTGGCGAAGATGGTAAAACGCCGTTTTGCTGACCACGGAGACCTGAGTCTCCATGGTCAGCAAAGGGTCCAATTGGACACCTAAGCTCTTTACGAGGGATGACGGGCTGAGCTGCTCGCCATCCAGGGTAGGCAACCGGCACTCATCCAGCCCAGGGCGACCAGGCCACAAGATCTCCGTCTTCGACGGATTCACCTTCAGCCGGCTGGCACGCAGCCAACCAGTCACGGCTTCAAGGCATAGATGGAAACAATCGGGTACGGTATCCTGCCTGCCGTCCATTCTCAGCAGAAGCTGGGTGTCATCTGCATACTGATAACACTCCAGACCAAAGTCGCGGGCCAGCTGGGCCAGGGGGCGCATGTAGATGTTGAATAATAAGGGCGAGAGGATGGCCCCCTGGGGGACCCCACAACTTAATGGGAGCCTCCCGGAGACCTCCTCCCCCCTCTCCACACATTGTCCCCGATCCTGGAGGAAGGAGGTCACCCATTTAAGACGCCATGCTCAGAAACACGTCTATTTCATGAACTGAGCTACATCTGGATTGCCCTGAGATTGAATCTCCCACCCCTTCCTTTTTGTAATGGGAGCCTTTCTCTCCCCCAACCCTTTCCTGTTTCTCTATATTTACAAAGCATGCCTTAGCCATAGATCCTGCGTCTTCCTATAAACATTTGACAACATTTTGACATGAAGATATTGAGTCACACTTGGTTCCTAAGCCTTTCCATTAAATCTTCCTTCAAGGAGGCTGCCTTTGATCTCTTGGTGACAATTTTTGTGATGAATTTCTCTTCCTGATCTCTTTGAGCATCTTTAGCGTCACTGGCTTTTGTTCCCAATTCCCTTCTGCATTCTGATTAGTTTCTTAGAGGTTATCCGTCCCAATTTCCCTTGAATCTTTCTCTCTCTGAAATACAGTCAATATTCCACATTTGCAAGGATTTGTTTTGGATTTCATTATCTGCAGATTTGATAATAATAATAATAATACACTTTATTTATATCCCGCTCTTCTCACCCCGAAGGGGACTCAGAGCGGATTACAGGTACACATACTTAGCAGACAATCCCTGCTGTTACTACAATACACAACATATAGACGAACAGAGGCAAACTCTGGCCACCAGGGGGAGCTGACACACTTCTCATCTCTCAGCATTCCCAGCGTCTCTTGTTGTTCCTTCCGCATTCCTCAGCGTTCCTGGAGTTCTTTAATGGCCTCATAATTCAGTCAAAATTTGCCTCCCCACTTAATGTGGTACCTTTATCTCCTACTTGACAGATGCAACTGTCTTTCGGGCTGCAAAGGTTGACAGCAGGCTACACTTAAAGGTTGAGCACCCACCTTGACCCGGGCAGGCCTCGAACTCATGACCTACTGGTCAGAGAGATCTTATGCAGCTGACACTTAGCCAGCTGCGCCACATTCCCGGAAATCACCAAATCCTTGAGGTTGAAGTTGACTTAGAGGTTCCCAAGCTGCATCTACACTGTATTGTCAAAGGCTTTAATGGCTGGAATCACTGGGTTGTTGCAGGTTTTTCGGGCTGTATGGACATGTTCTAGAAGCATTCTCTCCTGACATTTCACCTGCAACTGTGGCAAGCATCCTCAGAGGTTGTGACAGGAGATAATGCTTCTAGAACAGGGGTGGGCAAACTGCGGCCCGGGGGCCGGATGCGGCCCTTTGGCTGATTCTATCCGGCCCGCCTAAGGGCCCCTGGCTTGCCTCCCTTGCCTGGCCTCTGCATAAAAATCTCCAGAGAAGGGGACTATAAGGAAGCATTTTATTTTAGTGGTTTTTATTATTATTGTATAATAATTTTATAACAATAATAAAATAATAAAATAAATAATATAATGTTATATGATATATTATAATTTCAATATATTATGTTTATATATATATACTATAATATAATAATTATGATATTAATACTAATAATATATGAATATTTCTTGATATATTAATATGTTAATATTAATGATATGTAATATATAGTAAATATAGTAAGTGAATAAATAAATAAATTATGTAGATTAGCATGTAGTTCCGCCTTTAGGTGCGGCCCTCCATAATATTTTTTGGCTCTCGTGTGGCCCCTTGGAAAAAATAGTTGCCCACCCCTGTTCTAGAACATGGCCATACAGCCTGAAAAACCTACAACCCTGCATCTACATGGTTGGATTTAATGAAGTTTCACAACACTTTAACTGTCATGGCTCAATGTTATGGAATCCTGGCAGTTGTAGTTTTAGAAGCTAACTAGCTGTACCCGGCCACGCATTGCTGTGACAGAGTCTGCCCCGCGCAACTCTCACTGCTCTTCGAGGCTTTTGCCAGAAGCGGAGGCCTCAAAGGGCAGCGAGAGGAGCGCGGGGCAGGGTAGTAGCACCAAGGCCTGTCTTACTTCTTCCCCTCCAGGGTCTTCCTCCTCCTCCTCTCCATTTGCAGAGCCCAAACGGAGAGGAGGAAGAAGAGCCCAGAGGAGAGGGACGAAGGCAGGCCTTGGTGCCGGTGCCGCTGCCCCGCGCACCTCTCGCTCCTCTTCGAGGCTTCCGCCAGAAGCGGAGGTCTCGACGGGCAGTGAGAGGAGTGCAGGGCAGGGCAGCAGCCCCGAGGCCTGGCTTCCTTCTTCCCCTCCAGGGTTTTCCTCCTCCCCCTCTCCATTTGCAGAGGCCAAATGGAAAGGAGGAGGAAGAAAAGCCCAGAGGAGAGGGACGAAGGCAGGTCTTGGTGCTGGTGCTGCTGCCCCACGCACCTCTCTCTGCTCTTCGAGGCTTCCGCCAAATAGAGGTACAATAGAGGTATAGAGGGCGGAGCCTCCTCCTCTTCTTCTTCCTCCTCCTCACTGCCAGATTCACCTCCGCGCTGGGCCTGGGCCCTCCTGCGTTGCCTCCAGGGGCCCGGCTGCCATTGCAGGGAGGCAGAGGGGGCAGGGCCAAAGGCGGTAGCATCACGAGCCCTTGGAAACGTTGAGAACTGCTGATGTAGGAGCTCTCCTGTGTGTGCAGGCGCACCCCCCCCCCCTGTACACTTGTGCAGTGGATTTTTAGGATTTGTATGTTATGTTTAGTTGTTTTTTTGTTTTTTGTTATTGTTGGTCACACCTTGCATTGTGAGATGTTATGTTGCCAAATTTCGTGTGATTCTGTTCATTGGTTCTTTCGTTTACTTCAGCCTAACGATGACAGCTCCTTTTTATATATATACTAGCTGTACCCGTGCACGCGTTGCTGTGCCATGACTCTATCTCTGTATCTCTTTCTCTCTCCCTTTCTCTATTTCTCTCTCTCTCTCTCTGTCTCTCACTCTCTCTCCTCTCTCTCTCTCTCTCTCTCTCTCCTCTCTCTCTCTCTCTCTCTCTCTCACTCACTCTCTCCCTCTCTCTCTCACTCACTCTCTCTCTCTCTCTCTCTCTCTCTCTCTCTCCCTCTCTCTCTCTCTCTCTCACTCCTCTCTCTCTCCCTCTCTCCCTCTCTCTCTCTATCTCTCTCCCCCCTCTCTCTCTCTCCCCTCTCTCTCTCTCCCTCCCTCCCTCACTCTCTCTCTCTCTCACTCACTCACTCTCTCTCTCTCTCTCTCTCTCTCTCTCTCTCTCTCCTCTCTCTCTCTCTCTCTCTCTCTCCTCTCTCTCTCTCTCTCTCTCCTCTCTCTCTCTCTCTCTCCCCCCTCTCTCTCTCCCTCTCTCTCCCTCTCTCTCACTCTCTCTCTCTCTCTCTCTCCCTCTCTCTCTCTCTCTCTCCCTCTCTCTCTCTCACTCTCTCTCTCTCTCACTCTCTCTCTCTCCTGACTCCTTCCTTCCCTGCCCAAAGACTGCCCTGGAAAGTGCCTGGAAAGATCTTTTTCCAGGCACTTTCCAGGGCAGCCTTGGCCCCCTAGGAGGCGCCGAGAAGGTAAGCTGAGGGAGGGGAGGGTGGGGCGGGGGGAGGTGGGAGGGGCTGGGGAGGGTGGGCGGGTCCCCGTCCCTGGCCACGCCCCCTCGCCGCTCCGTTAAACCGGGCGGGAGGGGGTGGCGGGGAGGTGGGAGGGGCTGGGGAGGGGTGGGAGGGGCTGGGGAGAGGGGTGGGCAGGTCCCCTGCCCTGGCCCGCCCTGGCCCCCCCGCTCCGTTAAACCGGGCGGGAGGGGGTGGCGGGGGAGGTGGGAGGGGCTGGGGAGGGGTGGGAGGGGGCTGGGGTGGGTGGTCCTCGCCCCTGGCCCGCCCCTCGCCTCCCGTTAAACCGGGCGAGAGGGGTGGCGGGGAGGGGAGGGCTGGGGAGGGGTGGGAGGGGCTGGGGGAGGTGGGCGTCCCGGCCCTGGCCACCCCGCCGCTCCGTTAAACCGGGGCGGGAGGGGGCGGGGGGGAGGTGGGAGGGGCTGGGGAGGGGTGGGAGGGGCTGGGGGGGTGGGCGGTCCCGCCCCTGGCCACGCCCCTCGCCGCTCCGTTAAACCGGGCGGGGGGGGCGTGGGGAGGTGGGAGGGGCTGGGGAGGGGTGGGAGGGGGCTGAGGGGAGGGGGGTGAGCGGGTCCCGCCCCCTGGCCCACGCCCCTCGCCGCTCCGTTAACCGGGCGGGGAGGGGGGGTGGGGGGGAGGTGGGCGGGGCGGGGGAGGTGGGCGGGTCCCGCCCTGGCCACGCCCTCGCCTCCGTTAACCGGGCGGGAGGGGGGTGGCGGGGGAGGGGAGGGGCTGGGGAGGGGTGGGTGGTCCCCGCCCCTGGTCACGCTTCTCACCGCTCCGCAAAACCGGGCGGGAGGGGTGGCGGGGGAGGTGGGAGGGGCTGGGGAGGGGGGGGGGGGCTGGGGAGGGGTGGGCGGGTCCTCGCCCCTGGCCACGCCCCTCGCCTGCAAACCGGGCGGGAGGGGGGTGGCGGGGGAGGTGGGAGGGGCTGGGGAGGGGGTGGGAGGGCTGGCGGGTCCCCGCCCCTCTGGCCACGCCCTGGCCACGCCTCGCCGCTCCTCCAAACCGGGCAGGGAGGGGGGTGGCGGGGGAGGTGGGAGGCTGGGGAGGGGCTGGGGCTGGGGGGGGTGGGTCCCTGGCCACGCCCCTCGCCGCTCCGTTAAACCGGGCGGGAGGGGGTGGGCGGGGGAGGTGGAGGGGCTGGGGAGGGGTGGGAGGGGCTGGGGAGGGGTGGGCGGGCTGGGGAGGGGGTGGGCGGGTCCTCGCCCTTGGCCACGCCCCTCGCCGCTCCGTTAAACCGGGCGGGGAGGGCTGGCGGGTCCCCGCCCCTGGCCACGCCCTGGCCACGCCCCTCGCCTCCGCAAACCGGGCGGGGGGGGTGGGCGGGGGGAGGGGAGGGGCTGGGGAGGGTGGAGGGGCTGGGGAGGGTGGCGGGTCCTCGCCCCTGGCCACGCCGCTCGCTCCGTTAAACTGGGCGGGGGGGGGTGGGCGGGGGAGGTGGGAGGGGCTGGGGAGGGGTGGAGGGGCTGGGGAGGGGGTGGGTCCCCCTGGCCGCCTCGCCGCCTCCGTTAAACCGGGCGGGAGGGGGTGGGGGGGAGGTGGGAGGGGCTGGGGAGGGGTGGGAGGGGTGGCGGGTCCCGCCCCTGGCCACGCCGCGCCGCCCGTTAACCGGGCGGGAGGGGGGTGGCGGGGGAGGTGGGAGGGGCTGGGGAGGGGTGGGCGGGTCCCGCCCTGGATGCCGCGCCTCCGCAAACCGGGCGCGAGGGGGGTGGCGGGAGGTGGAGGGCTGGGGGAGGAGGGGAGGGGTTCCCTCCTCCTTCCAGGTTCCCCCGCCGCTCTTCCTGATCAAAGGAGGAGGCGGAGGAGGCGCCTGGCTGCCATGCGAACGTTCTGAACGCTCGCTGGCAGCGAAGTGGCCGGGTGGGAGTTCCGCTGGGAATTTTTTGGGGATCGTTTTTTGGGTGCTGGGAGGTATGTAGGTCCGTTTTTTTTGCTGTTGTCTGTAGCGAGTGTAATGGTCCAGTAGGCTGCCAAGTTTGGTGCTTCTGCGAGCCATAGTTTCTTTGTCTATATCCTTCTTTGCACGACCGTGTCTCCTTTATATATAGAGATAGATGCTAAAGAATGCTGGTGTCTCACCAAGTTACAACTCCCAGTATCCCATTGCACTCAGCACCACAATTGAAGAGAGATATTGACAAGTTGGAATGTGTCCAGAGGAGAGCGACTAAAATGATCAAGGGTCTGGGGAACAAGCCCTATGAGGAGCGGCTTAAAGAGCTGGGCATGTTTAGCCTGAAGAAGAGAAGGCTAAGAGGAGACATGATAGCCATGTATAAAGATGTGAGAGGAAGTCATAGGCAGGAGGGAGCAAGCTTGTTTCTGCTGCCCTGAAGACTAGGACGCAATGGAGCAATGGCATCAAACTACAGGAATGGAGATTCCACCTGAACATGAGAAAGAACTTCCTGACTGTGAGAACCGTTCAGCAGTGGAACTCTCTGCCCCAGAGTGTGGTGGAGGCTCCTTCTTTGGAGGCTATTAAACAGGGGCTGGGTGGCCATCTCTTGGGGGTGCTTTGAATGAGATTTTCCTGCTTCTTGGCAGAATGGGGTTGGACTGGATAGCCCACGAAGTCTCGTCCAACTCTAGGATTCTATGATTCAGCCTTAAAAGTGGTGGAAGGAAGGGAGGAAGGAGAAAAGAGGGAAAGAAGGAAGGACGAAGGGAAGGGAAGGAGAAAGAGGGAGTGAAGGGATGGAGGGAAGGAGGAAGAAAAGACGGAATGAAGGATTAGATGGTGAGAGAGAGGAGGGCCTGAGCAAAGAGCCCAGTGGGCTGCATCCAGGCCCCGGACCTGGGTTTGACTACCTGGTCTAGATGCCCTGGTCTACCCCTATCGCAGGGGTGCTCAGGAAGTCAACCACGATCGACTGGTCGATCCTGGGCCCGAGGGAGGTCGATCCCAGCTGGATTGGGCCATGCCACGCTAAGCCCCCCCCCCCCTCCACCGGCTCCAGCATTTCCACAGCCTCTCCGGGGTAGAGAAAGGTTATGCCAAGCCAGGGGTGGCTATCTATGCCACCACTGGCTTCGCATAACCTTTCTGTACCCTGGAGAAGCTGGGGAAATGCTCAAGCCAGAGGAGGAGGAGGCGGAGCTAAGCCCCGCCAAGTCCCGTCCCCTCCAGCATTTCCACAGCTTCTCCAGGGTAGAAGAGGGTAATGCCAAGCCAGAGGTGGCTATGTAAAGACCTCATGCCACCACTGGCTTAGCATTACCCCTTGTTCTATCCTTGAGAACTTTAACATTAAAAAAATTCGGAAATGCTCAAAATGAAACCAGAGGAGGAGGGGCGGAGCTAAGCCCCAAAGCCGGAGCCAGCTCTGCCCTCCACCAGCTTCAGCATTTCCACAGCTGCTCCAGGGTTGAGGGTAGTGCCAAGCCAGTGGTGCATACATAGCCACCTCTGGCTTGGCACTACCCCCTCTACCCTGGAGAAGCAGTGGAAATACTGAAGCCAGGGGGGGGAGGGGCGGAGCCAATGCCCTGCCAAGCCCAGCCCCTCTCCCCAGCATCCGCCCTGCTTCTCTCTTGGTAGATCTTTCTGACTTGGTCTTAGTATAAGTAGCTCGCATGCTGAAAAAGTGTGGGCACCCCTGCCCTAGAGAATATATCTCTTTATGATTTTCTAGGTCTTTTTGGCAGAGACAGGTAAAGACCTCATAAAATTGTAACTCCCGGGATTCCATAACATTGAGCGGTGGCCGTTAAAGAGGTATAAAATGGCATTAATTCCACAGTGTAGATGCACCAGTGTGATACTATGATCACCTTCCAGCTGAAGTGAAAAAAAATATTTATAGCTTTGTTATTTTTCTATTTTTGCAGGGATTCTCTGTTCGTGGCTCAAGCAAAAATGAAGCCATTTTGAGCCCCGAACTGGAGAGAAGAACAGAGTGCACATCATCATCATCATTCCTCCACATTTTCCCTCTCATTGGCATGCTTTCCATAAATAAATGCTCCAAATAACTGTTTTTTCCTCCTTCCTGGGTCTGTGAAGTGACTCCCAAGTCATATTTCTATAGTTGCAATCATTTTTTAAATTTTATTTTTTGCAGTCTAGGTGTTGTCTCGGCAAGAGACGTCTTCATTATGCATTTAAGTGGTTTGCAATCTGCTTCCACTGCTCTGCCAGAAATGCACTGATGGAATTTCTCACATACGGGACTGATTGCAAAAACACCCCCTCAGCCCATTTTCAAACTAATTATATTGTGTCAGAGTCCGTTTGCATGATGTGTGCGCAACCGGTTTTCCTTCTGAACATTGCTCCTATTCTTAATACGAAGTGGATCCACACCACAGAATGAATACAGTATGGCACCACTTTACCTATGGAATCCTGGGAGTTGTAGTTTTGCAAAGCATTTAGCCTTTTTGTGGCTTTCCTATAAACAAGAGGTTCTCAGCCTTCCTAATGCCGCAACCCCTTAATACAGTTTTTCATGTTGTGGTGACCCCCAACCATAACTTTATTTTCGTTGCTACTTCATAACTGTCATTTTGCTGCTGTTATGAATCGTAATGTAAACATCCAATATGAAGAATGTCTTTTCATCCGCTGGACCAAATTTGGCACAAATACCAGATATGCCCAAATTTGAATATTGGTGAGGCAGGGGGAGGAATTGATTTTGTCATTTGGGAGTTGTTATTGCTGGGATTTATAGTTCACCTACAATCAAAGAGCATTCTGAATCCATGTTGGAATTGGGCCAGACTTCCCACACAGAACCCCCTGCCTTGAAGGGACTTGTGACACGAACCTGCCTCCAGCCTCATGCGCTCTCCCTCACCCGCACATGCGCACCATGCTACCATGTGCCAAGCACGCTTGCGCTCCCCTCCCCGTTTGGAGTCTCAGAAACAGCCCTCCCTTTGGCTGAGAGGCCGGCCAATCACAGCGGAGGAGGCCTTTTGATGGGAGGATTCGCCACCTGTTTCCAAAAAGGAAGAGAAGGACAGATGGAGAGATCTTCAGCCTTCTCTGCCAAAGGGGTTCCTAAGACCATCAGAAATATATGCTTTTGAAAATATTTTTATTATAAGTTTTCATTCAAATAAAAACAAATAAAGAGACAAAGAAAAAACATAGAATTACAACATCACAATATCATAACAATCCCAAACTGTACCTTACTTCCACACTCCCTCTCAACCATCAAAACAACAACAAAAAAGGAAAAAAGGAGAAAAAGAAAAAAAAACAAAGGGGGAAATTTTTTGACTTCCGTTCTGTCTTCTGAAGCTATTTCTTTTTAATATCATTACCATTCTTATTTTCTTCTCTCCTTTATCAAAAAAAGGAAAAAAATTATAGGAAGAGAAATTTTTATTAGATCCTTCCACTTTTATATTCTTATCCTAATCTTATATATAATTTTCATTTTTCATATAATCCTCAAAAACTACTTCGGACCACAGAGAATTCAACAAACTGTATACCCCTTTGTCCATCCAGATTATACTGAAACTTCCCATGGAGCGTTTTAGATCTGCTCTTTGTCAACAAGGAAGGGACAGATTTGGCCAGATGTTTGTTGACACAAGTAAACAAAAGATTTCCTCAGCCTGAAAGGCTTGAGGCTTGGACTCTTAAGTTACATATGGTTAATTCAATCAGTGGAATCTCAAGCTCCCGCCTCCCTTTGCTCAAGCTCCCGCCTCCCTTCCCCATTGGCCAGATCCTCGAGACTAGGATTCTTCCTGATTGGCCAACACAGAGGCGGCGCTGGCTCATGATTGGCTGAGGAGAGCCGACTGGCTTTTGCCTCCCAGCTGGTCCCAACGTTCCATCCAATCAGCGTGAAGACCGGCCAGTGCGGGTGGGCGGGAGATTTGAATTTCAACAGCTCTGTATAACTATAAATATGGCATGCATTTTAAACGTAACCTTATGACTGCCTTGCGACAAGGAATTGCGGCTTTCATCCTTCTCAGCTGATTAAGAAATTAAAGACCTCGGTGGCTTTTCTTCGACTTTGGTGAGATTCATTGGGAAACATTGGGGTGGGATTTCTGCGTCCCGCTTTGCTCACCAAGGGTTTTTGATCCCTCATTTTAGGCGCAAGGGCCCTCTGCCAGGCCAACCCAAATGGCTCGGTAACATAACCCCGTCAAGCACAGGCTGTAACCTTATGCCCTGTTCAGCCTTACGACTGACCAGGAGGACCTCTGTCTTGTCTGGATTTAGTTTCAATTTGTTTCTCCTCAGGTTCAACAAACAAGGAAAGCAAAAGGAATTAGACTCCAGCAAGATGCAACTGTGCCTTCGTTAGCGAACGGAATTTTGGGGGCCTTGCCATTGAAGGCAGGCCAGTTAGACCCACTAAAGAGGGCCCATGTCAAAACCTGGTGAGAAAGGAAGCAACCAATCCCATATTTCCCCTAAAATGTCTCAATTAACAGATCTCACCAAGCCTGAAGAGAGTGCCATTGAGGTTTTATTCAGTCCAGCTGGAAAGGATGTCAGCCGCAATCATTCCTGGGCTTTTATTTGCTGCATGCAGTTACTTTGATAAACATGCCTTATATAGGGTTACAGATTCACATTTCCCTCTTCCCACCCCATATGCCCTAAAGGGGACTAAACCCATCTCTGAGCCAAAAGGGACATTGATCCAGGCAAAGCGTGAAAGAGGAAAGACTCTTTTCAAAACAAGAAACTTAGCCCACTATTTTTCATGCAAGAGAACAATGAATGGATGAGGAATGAGTCATGGGTCAGGAATGCAGCCATCAGCCCCATCCAGAGAGTTGGCTAAAATGTGGCTAAGATGTGGCCTCAATCTTCAAATATTTTAGACATGTAAAACACATAAGGAAAAATCAGGCGTCATGCCGGGAGGTGCATTTGACATGTAAGGAAAGTATATCACCTTTTTATCATCCCTCCCTTCACCCCCAAAGAGATATAAAGTTTATTACATTCATTAAAAAGTCCATGAGAAAAAGGGAAAGAAAAGTCCTTAGCAAGTCTGCATGCTGCAGGGAAGTGTCCATAAGTGTTGGCATAATGAATCAGGAGCTGGAGTCATTGAATTATGGGGAAAGTTCATGAAAATAAGTCTTTAGAGAGTCCTTGGAGGTAGAAGTGAACTATAGACCCCAAGCCATCTTGCCTTTCTGGGGCTCCTTGGGATTAGCACAAGGCAAACCCACATGGGGCACAGGCCTCTGGAATCTATAAATCAGTGTTTCCCAACCAATGTGCCGGGGCACACTAGTGTGCCATGAGCGCTCATCAGGTGTGCCGTGGGAAATTGGAACCTCCAATACCCTTTCTTCCCCCTCCTGCCGAACACTTTTTCTTCTCCACTCGGGCTCCCTTCTTCCCAGCCTACCTCTGCTCACTTTGCTCAGGAGGGGAGGGGGGAGGGAGGAAGATGTGACCCGTGTGGGCGCTACTGCGCAGACTCACCCCACGTCTTCCTCCCTCCCCCTCCCCTCCTGAACACGTTCACGCTGCCCCCTCGGATCAAAATGGTGGCAGCTATTTTGACATTGTTCCCGTTTTCAACCACATATCTGTGTGAGATGAGCTTCTCAAGCTTGACTGCGATAAAAACTAAAAACAGAGAGAGACTGACAGCTGTTGAGCAAGAGCTTCGTGTGTATCTTTCTGCCATTCCTGCCAGGATATCTATGTTGTGTTCATCGAAACAGGCCCAGGTTTCACACTGAGTGTATAAATACATTTAAAAACATCTTAACTATATGTATTACTGTGTTACAGTGTCGTTTTGTGTTATTTTGGTTGGTGGTGTGCCCCAGGATTTTGTAAATGAAAAAAATGTGCCGCAGCTCAAAAAAGGTTGGGAAACACTGCTATAAATCATAAGAAATGTCCTTAAAACTGAACAGAAAGGGAGATAACTTGGTGTGTTTGGGTTATAGAAAGCATTGCCATGTGGGGCCAACAGGAGAGCCTTAGGTTCCCACATGGAGAGGAAATAGGGGATTAGTGGACCACTCCCGTCTGGTGCCCTGGGTGAAACTATGAATCCCTTGCTTCTTAACTATCTTATACAGAGCCCAGAGAAGGGGGGCTACCCTCGATATCACCTTCACTGCTGTATTTCTCTTTGTAAAAAGTTGTAAGAACCACTTGGTTCAGAGGAAATGACTCCACCCAAAAAAATGTAAAATAGTAAAGGGTCTGGGATGGATGTGCTAGACAGCGTGTACTGATGTTCTCCCATGGAGGCCCGCTCTGCGGCTGCCAGCTTTGCACAGGCAATCTCTCCGCACAGATAGCGGGCAGCAATTTGCAGGGATGTCATTATGAATCGGTGTCGATGTAGCAATGCCGAAATGAAACATTCAGCCCCGATCAAGACGTGTTCATTATCTTTGCTTTGGTAAAACTCCTCTTTTCCATTGGCTTGTTTCTTTGTTTTCATTTTGTTGGTGATAATGTATCTCAGCCGTGTCAGCAGTAAGTTCCTGGAAGGGAACTATTGTACCAAATGCAAAAACTGAGTTGCTAGGCCCCTGCCTCTGAAGCATTCTGCCTTTTCGCTGCATTTTATTTCTGCTTTTACAAGGGTCAAGTTTTTTTAAAAAATCCCATTTGGGAGACTTTTATTGCTTCTCGAGCCAGTGCTTTGCAGAAATAAGGTCATAAAGAAGCATGGGGGGGGGTTCGTGAGGGCGTTTCAAGGGGTTGCCAAAGACCATCAGAAAACATATATTTCTGATGGTCTTAGGAACCCCTTTAGCAGAGAAGGCTAAAGATCTCTCCGCCTGTCCTACTCTTCCTTTTTGGAAACAGATGGGGAATTCCCACACCAAAAGCCCTCCTCTGCTGTGATTCGCTGGCCTCTCAGCCAAGGGAAGGGCTGTTCCTGAGACTCCGAAAGAGGGAGGGAGAGCAGGCATGCTTGATGCATGGCAGCATGGTATGCATGTGTAGGCAAGGGAGAACATGTGAGGGTGGAGGGAAGCCTGCGTCATTGAGTCTCTTCAAGGCATGGAGGTTCTGTGTGGGAAATTTGGCCCAATTCTATTTTTAATGGGGTTCAGAATGCCCTTTGATTGTACGTGAACTATAAATCCTAGCAACTACAGCTCCCAAATCACAAGGTCTATTTTCCCCAAACTCCATCAAGGTTCACATTTGGGCATATTGAGTATTTGTGCCAAGTTTAATCCTGATTCATCTTTGTTTGAGTCCATAGTGCTGTCTGGATGTATGTGAACTACAACTTCTAAACTCATTGTCAATGCCCACCAAACCCTTCCAGTTTTTTTTGTTGGTCATGGGAATTCTTTGTGCCGAGTTTGGTTCAATTCCATTGTTGGTGGAGTTCAGAATGCTCTTTGATTGTAGGTGAACTATAAATCCCAGCAACTACAATTCCCAAGTGACAAAATCAACCCCACCCCCACCTATATTCAGATTTGGGTGTATCGGGTATTTGTGCTAAATTTGGTCCAGTGAATGAAAATACACCCTGCATATCAGATATTGACATTATGATTCATAACAGTTGCAAGCATATAGTTATGAAGTAGCAATGCAAATAATGTCATGGTTGGGGAGTTACCACAACATGAGGAACTGTATTAAGTGGTCACGGCATTAGAAAGGTTGAAAAACACTGCCCTAAAGCGTTATGGCCATAGCTAAGAGATGAAGTTTGCCGTTACTTATTTTCTCTGACTAAAGCTCCCATCATCTCCCAGTCTAGTTGGGGGATGCTGGGATTTGGTGTCCACAAAAATCTTTGCAAGGCATTGGTCTTGCTTTTTTTGGAGGGTCAACATTTATAAATGCAAAAAAAAAAGCAGATCTGATCCCTGCCCTGCCTCGGAGTTCAGCCGCTGCTGAAATATCCATCATTAGCATGTCTAGACTCACTTTGACATGAATGATGGGGACGGCACCTTTCTCCCACAAAGCACCATGGAGATTGCTTTTTGATGTCTGCACGTCTATGGCCTTAGGGAATACCTTAATACAAATGAGCATAAGAACTTTGCTCTATCAATCCGAATAGTCTTTTCTCTGGTTTTTTGGGAAGTTATAGAGTTGTACAGATTAAGTGTCCCCTATCTGGAATTATTACCAATAGTACAGGTATGGGCAAACCCTGGTCCAGGGGCTGGATGTGGCCCCTTGGGCTCTTTTCTCAGGCCCTTCTCTTTTTCACCATCTTATCCTTCCTTCCTTCCTTCCTTCCTTCCTTCCTCCCTTCCTTCCTTCCTTCCTCCTTCAGTCCCTTCCATCTTTCCTTACTTCCTTTGTTCTCCTTTCTTCCATCCTTCCCTTCCATCCTTTCTTCCCTCTTTCGTCCTTCCTTCCCTCTCTTCCTTTCTCTTTTTTCTTTCTTTCTTTCCTTCCTTATTTATTTACTTAAGTACAGTATTTATATTCCGCCCTTCTCACCCCGCAGGGGACTCAGGGCGGATTACAATGTACACATACATGGCAAACATTCAATGCCATAGACACACAACACATACATACATACAGTCAGTCAGAGGCTATTTAACATTCCGACTTTTGGCCACCAGGGGAGCTGTCGCTTCCCCGTCCATCTGCGACACTGATGAAGTACTTTTCCACATTCCCCGCATGATTTTGCTGGAGATTTTTTTTATGGCCTCATAAATTTTGTTAAATTAGCCTCCACACACATAGGTGGCACTTAAATTTCCTTCTTGACAAATACAACTGTCTTTCAGGTTGCAAAGGTCGACAACAAGGTACACAATTGGCAGGAAGCTCACTCTGACCCAGGCTGGCTTCGAACTCATGACCTTTCGACCTTTTAATGCAGTACACCTGAAGCTGTGCCAATGCAGCTGTTTCCCTTTTGTATTTTCCTCTTTCTTTCTTTCTTTCATTCCTCTTTCCCTCCTTCCCATCCTTCTCTTCCTTCCTTCCTTGGGCATCCGGTCCAACCCCCTGCCATGCAGGAAGACACAACCAAAGCACTCCTGATAGACAGCCTCTGCAGAAAAGCCTCCAGAGAAAGAGACTCCACTACACTCCCATGCAGCCTATGCCACTCTCCATCTGCTCCTGGTCTCTGGAACTTCTTCCTTCTCTTTTTCTTTCCTCCTGGGGGATGTTTACCTGGGAGAAGAGAAGGTAGAGAGAGAACATGAGAACCATGGCAATTTTCCAAAATGGCGACCTCCACTTGCTGGATGGTGTGTTCATCAATAGCAGAGTGGTTTTGCCCTGGAATTGGAGCTGTTTGCACCGAAGTCCGACCACATTGGAACTGACGGTACCAGCTCTTGACTCCATCATACGATGGGGAATCCTGCCCATAAACCTCTTTCATCCCATCGAACGTCGCCTTTGGTGTGTGGCCTTGCAAGTAAAGGGACTTGAGGACTGCTCTGTATTCCATTGGGTCCATTATCAAACCTCACACCACTTCAGCACCTGTACAGTCAAGACCATTATCAATTCCCAGTTGTAAATTGGCACGTAACCTATAGAAACTTATATCATTTCAGTGTCCTGTGATATATAGTAGTGGGCAGTTAGTGTCTATGCACATATACTGTAAATCTATCACAAAATCCAAAAAATGGAAAGTATCCAAGATTTGGGATATGATATATGTATAATAACTCCTTTATTAATGTGTATTGTATTATATTGTTTAAATTGTAGTGAGCGCCTTGAAAACCATGGACGGGTCTTGATAAAGCCTTTGCGAAACGGGGTGACCACATACAGAGTCGCCCGTCGACCCGAGGTCCGGACATAGCATGGGCGTCCTAGCCACAACGTAAACACTCTCGCATTTGAACTGTTTACAGTGAGTCTTACGTATGATCCTGGAAAGACATATTTTGAACTGGTTCAATTTCTACAGACTATCCTGTTGTATTTGACTTTGGATCACCAAGAGACTAATTGCTACCCTAGACTTTACTTTTCAATGTATAAGAACTTTGAATGTATTATTTGGAATTTTCTTTGTGCACATGATCTTGGAATGCACTATATGGTATTGCTTCACTGTATCAGTTCTCCATATGAAATGCATCAATGTAATATTGGATACTTTCCATTTTGAATGACTGATTTAGATAGCACAGATGTATTGTTGGATATAAAACATAGTCAAGAGAATTTACTTGAGTGTTGTCTATGTGATATTACATGATACTTTTTTGGGTTTTGTGATAGATTTATATGTGCATAGACACTAACTGCTCTTTCGTTTTTGTTTGTTCTGAACTGTTTCTAGTGATATATAGTAGTGGGTCAGAGGAAATCTTTCATGAACGCCCTATGTATGCTGTAATCTGCTCTGAGTCCCCATTGAGAGAAAGGCGGAATATAAAGTGTATTATTATTATGACCTTGTGGCACGTTGGTCCCATCTAAAATGGTCAGTAACTGAAAATGGTCAGTAACTTTGAATTGGTTCTTTGGTTGCTGATTTTTAAAGCAGACAGGGCAAGGAATGACTCATTTAGAGGTGTTTAAAAATTGAAAACTGACCTTTAGGACGTTAACTGGAGAGGTGCTGTTTCGTGGTCTGATTCCTCCATTCCTGGAGCCTCTTTCAGGCAAGCGCTTATTGTACCATCTGCAAGGAACGCCAAGCGCATTCTTCTCCTTAGTGTCGTATTATTTTCTATACAGTGCCATTCTCAGCAGTGTCGCTTAGGATCTTTTCAGGGTTATGAAAAATGTGTTTCGTCTTGCCCGTTGCGAGCCATAAAGTTCTTTCCCCAAGTAGGAATTCATACGTGCATGGCCTCTGGTGTTTCATAGATGGAAACCGCGAAATGTGCAGTCGAGCAACATCAGGTTGAGCATAAAATGGGGAAAGTTGTGGATGAAGGAGATCCTTGATCCGTTATTTAGTTCTGTGTTTCTTTGGGTCTCCACAACAGCCTCTCTTTGTGGTTCTTTTCACTATCGATTGCTCTATAATTAACTTCATTTTTCACCTTTAATGAAATGCCTTATTGCCACATTAAGTGGGCGCAAGCACGGCTGACCTTTCCTTATTCCCGTGCGAGTGGCTAAATTAATAAAAGCCACATTTTGCCAGACAGAGAATGAAACTGTGCCTAACAGCTTTTGACAAATCTGTAATTTGCTTAGACACAAGGCCTTTCCATTGATGGGGTCTTCTCCTGGCTTTGTAATATTCAGGTCGGATTGACACAAGTATTTTAACAATTGCTTATTCGTAGTCCGACTCAGAAAATGACTCCGAAGAAAGGTACCTCCGAGAGACAGAATTTGATATATGTTCTGCTGGCACTTTCCAATAATAAGCTCTAAGAGATTAATGATAAAAATACTCCTTACTGAGAATATTGATAACAAGGTCTCCTTGACTGACATGGAAATATAAATGCTTCCCAAGGTTGCCAGATCTTTAGGTACGACCTGAAGTTCCCAGTTTTGATGGCAAAAGGCAAACCTTCAGCTCCAGATATGCAGATGATACCACTTTGATGGCCGAAAATGAGGAGGCGCTGAGGAGTCTTCTAAGCAAGGTGAAAGAAGAAAGGACAAAAGCTCGGTTGCAGTAAAACACCAAAAAAACCAAGATTTTGGTAACCAGATTGATTGATAAATGGGAAATAGAGGGAGGCAACGAAGGAGGCAATGACAAACTTTGTATTTATAGGCACAAAGATGACTGCGGACGCAGGCTGCAGCCAGGAAATCAGAAGACGTTTCCTTCTTGGGAGGAGAGCAATGTCCAATCTCGATAAAATAGTGAAGAATGGAGACGTCACACTGGCAATTAAGATCTGCATAGTTGGGCTTCCGGTCGGGCAAAGATGGCGGCTGGTCGGACGTCTTGAGGGCTCCTCAAGTCGCCAACCACATCCGAAGGCCTGAGGGCGATCAGCGTCCTCGCCTCCAGCTGTGAAGGGCAGCGGAGAGGTGGCAAAGTCGGGGGGATCCCACCGCTGACCCCAGAAGTGCCCCTCTCCTCAAGAGAGGGGGCTGCGAGGGTCCGGTGGAGTGCCCAGCCCGGCAAACAGGCACCGGAGCGGGAAGCGGGCGAAAGACCGCAGATACAGCCAGCCCAGCCCGAAAAGTGGACAGAGGAGGGGGCCCCCGTAACCGCAAGGGAAAACCCACCCAAGTGAAAGAGGGAAGGCGGCACCAGCAAATCGGGAGACAAGGGCCCAGACGTGGAGGAATATCAAGACCCCGGAAAGGCAGGTGGGGGCCGAGGAGAGGGAAACCCAGAAGAACCAAGGGGGGGGGGGGGGAAACAACTCACCGGAGGGGCCTCCAGAACGCCCGGGAAAAATACAGAGGGGAAGAAGTGAGGAGTCGGGGACCCAAGATGGCGCCGTGAACTGCGCAGGGGGAAAAGGACAACAAGAGACAGGCGACGGCCATCTTGGAGGGAGCTTCGTCCCCGCCTCCCAGCCGAAAAGGGCGCGAAAAGGAGCCGGAAGGGGAGACAGTTCTCCGCCGGACCTGGGCGAAAACCGGAAGTGCGGCGGGGAAAGGAAAAGGGGACGGACAGGAGGGTCGGAAGAGAGAGCGGGGCTTCCCCCCCCCCCCTTCAGCCCAGACTGGGGAAGTAATAGACAACAAACGGGCGAGAGGGGTTGGGGAAGATCGAGACGGAGCGACAAAAGGAGGCAAGACTGAGGGACGACGAGGAGAAGACGGAGGGGCGAGAGAAGCGCATCACCCTCTCCTATCGCACCTCCCTCCCACCTGGAGGGTTAGGAGGCCTTTCCTCCAGGAACCCACGGAATCCAGGAGGCACATTAGCAGACCCAGGCGCCCTCCACAGCATCCCAGGTACACGGAGGGGACGGGGGGAGGAAGAGGGAGAAAGAACTCAAGCTAAAGAAGAAGAGAGGAACGAAGTCTCCCTCTCCCCCCCCCCCAGTTCTTTCCCCAGTTGCCCAAACAAAAAGTAAAGAAAGAGGCTAAAGCACACAGGGCGCATCCAGGGACAGCAGAAATTTGTTACCAAGAAAGGAGGGCAGACCAGAGACGGAGAGAAGGGAAAAGGAGTTTGCTGGCTGAGTGGGGAGAAGGGCAAGCAGAGTAGAGGGACGTTCTGCGGAGCAATCAAGAGGGGACTCCTGCTTCGGAATTAAGGTGTCACATCAACCTCGTTCTCACCATACACCAGGAGAGGCGGACAAACATCTCAGACAGGCGCAAGGCGAACGGGGAGGCACGGTGGATAGTGGGTCTACGGGTCCACACACCCAATCAAGTACCACGACTCATCTGAGGGGACGAGACACCCTCCAGGGAGGGAAACAGAGTCTGCCCCAAACCCACAGTGCGGCGAGACTGCTACGTCTCCCCCCCGTCAAAAAAAAAATCGGCATCAGCGGCACTCGAGCGGGGTCCGGAGTGACAGGAAACATGACCACTCCAAAAGTAATAAAAGATACAAAGGGGGCCCAGAAGAGGCAAGCTGCAGGGGAGGATCCAACCTTAAAGGAAATCCTGAAAGAGCTGCAGAGATTATCCGAGCAACAAGAGCAGACCCAGAGAAAGGTGGAACAAGCGGCGGCGAGGCAGGAGTTACAGAATAGGTCGGTCCAGGAACAGCTTCAGGACATAAAAAAGGACCTGACTAAAGAACTGGCGACGATGAGGGAGGAGATCAAGAACATCAGGCTGGACAAAGATGAAATAGCGGGGGTGCAGGGTAAACTGCAGAAGCGGATGGACTACCTGGAGGGGAAGAACGCGAAGCTGGAGCAGGTGCAAGAAAGAATGGAACAAGCTACCTTGGAAACCAGACTTCGGCTGAGAAATCTGCAAGAGGACCCCCAAGAAGATCTCATAAAAGTTGTGGGCAAGATGACAGCCTCCATTCTAGACAAGGACGAAGGGGAGGCACAGTTGGAGATCGAAAGGGCATACAGAGTCCCCTCGGCGTACGCGAGACAGCACAATGTGGCCCGAGATGTGGTGGTTCACTTTGCAAAAAAACGAACCAGGGATGCGGTACTTCTAAAAAAGAAGGAGGCGCAGACTATGCACAAAGGGGCCAAGGTGATCATCCTCAAAGAATTTACCCCAGCTGCAATCCTCAAAAGAAAGGACTACAGGTTCCTCACAGAGGAGTTGAAGAACCGAAAAATTAGGTTCCGCTGGGAAAAAACGGAAGGGGTGATGGTCACCTACCGGGAACAAAAATATTGGCTGACCTCAGTGGATAAGGCCCGGGAGTTCTACAAGAACCTACAACAAGAGCCGCTGCAGAGGACGCCCCCACGGGAGGGCCAGAACGACCAGCCGAAAAGGCGACGCTTCTCCTCCCCCGAAAGAATCTACACGCCCCAAATACGGACCACAAGCTATGGATAAGACCACCATGATCGGGACTGCGGGAAACAACGCTGACGCATCGAGCCACACAGAAGAGATGACTGATGCTTGATTTCCAAATCCCGATATCATGCTTCACGAATAACGTGAACGGGATGAACTCAGCCTCAAAGAGAAAAAGAGTGTTCAGTCTACTACGGAAGAAATAGTACGATATTGTGGCACTACAAGAAGTACATATCAAGAGGACACATAAAGTACATTTGGAAAGTAAAGGAATGGGAACACTCTTTTGCTCGCTGACGGAGGAAAAGAAAAGAGGGGTGGCAATATACACGAGTGAGAAACTGTCGGCCAAGCTGGCATTTACGGATGAGGAGGGGAGGATTGTCGGGGTGAAGATAGAGCTGGGCACGATGCGTATGCTGATCTGCAACATTTATGCGCCGAACGGGCCCAAGACCAAGTTCATCCAGACTCTACTAAGCCTAATAGAAGGCCAGGACTACGATAGTCTGGTACTACTAGGAGACTTTAACGGAGTGCTAGAACCCCGGTTGGACAAAACCCGGAGCGCCCCCCAACGTAAGAAATCGGAGCTGGACCCCTCCGGCATCCTCCCAAGAGCTTTCACGCGCATCAGGACGGACCTCTCCCTGACAGATGTATGGCGCCTTCACAATCAAGGGGAGAAGGACTACACCTATTACTCCAATAGGCATCGGAGCTGGTCCAGGATAGATATGGTTTGGGCGTCGAACTCCCTGGCCACAAAAATAACCCAAATAAAGATCCTGCCACGAGACGCCTCAGACCACTGCCCGATCGAGTGGAGCTTCAACTACAGACCACCCGTACGACGCTGGAGGCTTAACGATAACCTCCTGAAGAAGGAGGAAGATGTATTAAAATACAGGGAGATAACCAAGGACTACTTCATGATCAATGATAACCAAGAGACTAGTCCCGAAATGGTCTGGGATGCCTACAAGGCCGTCCTCAGAGGTCACTTCATCCAGCATAATGCGATAAAGAACAGGGAGAGAAGGAGAGCCCTTACGGAAATACAGACCAGGATTGGGACGGAAGAACAGACCCTGAAGGACCACCCAGACAGCCGAGACACGGCCGAAAGGCTGGCAGAGTTGAAAAGACAAAAACATAGTCTGGAGCTTGACCAAATAGCTAAAGACCTGAAATTTATGAAGCAAAGGGCCTTCCAGAACGCCAACAAGCCGGGCAGATGGCTGGCGAGAAAGATCAAGTGTAAGAAACAGGCGGGATACATAACCAGAGTCAACGCGGGGGGCGCCACGATCACGGCAGAAGATGCAATCAAAAAGGAGTTCCATCGATTCTTCGCCAAGTTATACGAGGCGGAGCCCGAAAACAAGGAAGGCATCTGGAAGTATCTGGAGGATCAGAAGTTAGACAAGATTCCAGGATACTACAGGGCCATCCTCAATGGAGACATATCGGAGAGAGAAATAGAAACAGCCATAAGGAAATTGGATTCGAGCAAAGCCCCAGGACCGGATGGTCTAACAGCCCGGTTCTACAAAGCCATGAGTCACGAGATTGTCACCTTTTTGAAAAAGCTCTATAACAGAGTACTCTCAGAGGGCACATCACCAGGCACGTGGAAGGAGGCCAACATAGTCATTATTCATAAAGAGGGCACGGATGAGACCAAGGTGGCCAACTACAGGCCCATCTCCCTACTGAACATCGACTATAAACTTCTGGCCTCCATCCTGGCATCGAGATTGAAAGTCTGGCTGGGGGACTGGATAGCACCAGACCAGAATGGTTTTCTGCCGGGCAGACAGGGCAAAGAAAATGTCAGGACTGTCATCAACCTGTTGGAATACTACGAAGCTCGCCCCCGAGAAGAAGTCGCTTTCCTGGCCCTAGACGCAGAGAAAGCATTTGACAATCTACGGTGGGACTTCTTTCGGCAGCTCATGGAAAAGATGGATCTAGGCCCTAAATTTCAAAACGCCATCGGGGCGATATACCAGGAACAATCAGCAAAGGTATGGGTAAACGGGCAGCCGACGGAAAGAATAAGTATCCAAAAAGGAACCAGACAGGGATGCCCTCTCTCGCCCCTGATCTTTGTAATGGCCACAGAGGTCCTGCTGAGAGCCATAAGATCCAACACTCAGTTACGAGGCCCGAGGGTTGGAAAACACCAGTACAAGGTGAAGGCATTTGCAGATGACATAATCTGTTTTGTCGAAAGACCGCTAGACTCCATGCACCTGTGGCTGGCGGAGATCGAGAAATTTGGCCTGCTAGCGGGACTAAAAATAAATAGGGGAAAGACGAAAATTTTAACAAAGAACATATCTCAGAGTCGCCAGGAAATGCTAGGATCTGCATCAGGTATGCAAATTTCCAAGACAATCAAGTATTTGGGCATTCAGATAGCGGCCCAGAACAGCCTTCTATTTAAGAACAATTACGAGGTGCTCTGGAAAAAGGTTCTAACCGATCTAGGGAATTGGAGAAGCGCCAGTCTCTCCCTCATGGGCAAGATAGCAGCTGTTAAGATGAACATCCTCCCGCGGCTGCTATACTTGTTCCAAAACATTCCTGTCATCAGGTCAAGTGCTGTCTTCACGGCTTGGAAAAAAGACATCCTCAGCTTTGTTTGGGATTCCAAGAAAGCCAGAATCAAGTATGCGATCTTGATAGACAGGAAGGAAAGGGGGGGAATGGGGCTTCCGGACTTGAGGATGTACCACGACGCGTGCGGGCTGATCTTTGTGAAAGACTGGATAGCTCTGGCTAAGGAAGATGTTCTGGCATTGGAAGGCTTTGGCCTCAAAATGGGCTGGCACGGATACCTGTGGTACGGGAGCACAAGATCGGACCCCACCTTTAGGAAACACCCCCTGAGAGCAGCGCTTCTGCAGATATGGGAGAGATACAGGGAGAGGTTCTTCACCAAGACCCCCCTCTGGGTTTCACCTGTGGAAGCACATCAAAAGAGTATCCTGGGATGGAAGACATGGCCGAGATATGCAGAGCTCTCCACTAAGGTGGCAGGACGGAGATGCCTTAAGCCGTTAGCTCAACTGCAAAGTCAATATGAACGACTCACATGGCTGCAATATCTCCACGTAAGGGCATGGTTCAAAAAGGACGAACAGGCCGGTTTTGAGGAGAAGGAGACCTTCTGGAAGGACCTCATTGGAAGGGAAGGAAAATTGGTCACAAGATTCTACCAGAAGTTGCTGGAATGGGCCACGGAGACCGAGGTGGTAAAATCCTGCATGGTCAAGTGGGCGCAGAATATAGGACGCCCCATCAGTATGAGCGAATGGGAAAAGGTCTGGAGGAAACAGCTGAAGATCACCTATGCCACAGATCTAACAGAAAATTGGTATAAGCTGTTTTTCCGGTGGTACATGACACCGCAGAAGTTGGGGGTGATGTACAAAGATGCGCAATCGACCTGCTGGAAATGTGGGACGCAATCTGGGTCTTTTTTCCACATGTGGTGGACTTGCCCAGAAGCTGCAGCCTATTGGAAAGACACTCATAGAAGTATCCAGAAAGTCCTCCTCACTGCGTTGGAAAGGAAGCCGGAGAGCTACCTGCTGGGCCTGCTCTCGGAAGAAGAACTGCCGGACAAAAATTCGGAACGCCTGTTTGTCTACTTGACTACGGCAGCGAGAATGGTGTATGCGAGGAACTGGAAGGCCACAAACGCACCACAGCTGGAGGACTGGGAGGCCAAAGTATGGGACATCATGAACATGGATAGGCTCTCCTATTATCTAAGCGAGGCGGGAGGCGGAGCGATAAAACGGAGAGATTGGACACTTTTCCTGGATTATATGAAGGCCCGGGAGGACCCACCAACTCCAGCATCCCCAAAACCATGACATCTCCAAAGAGTCCCATTCACCCCGGGGGACCCAGAGGTGCTGGGTCGTCACAGTAGAGGCACTTGCCTACGGGGACGGAGAACACCAAAGGCAAACCAGACGGAACTCTCAAGGGCTCACAACGCCCTCCTCCCCCTCCGCTCACTGGCAAAGGCGTTTTATCTCTTTACTACCACCCCCCCCTCCCTCCACAAGGACTATACAAATGGGACTAGATGGTGGTGCCGGAAGCCCACACAGTACTCCTCCCCTCTCCTCCCTCCCTCCCCCTCTCCCCATCACCCTCCTCCCCCGGACCTCCCTCTCCCCCTTAACTCCCCACCCCCCCCACCCCCTCTTAATTCCCCCATCCCATTACCCTGAGCCCAACCCTCGGTTACCTCTCTCTCTCTCCTTGGTTCCTACTGTCCTATACCTGCAATTGTTCCCCCTCTTTTAATGTTTATGAGAAAACCCAATAAATATATTTATAAAAAAAAAAGAAGATCTGCATAGTTAAAGCAATGGTACATTCCCTGTAGTAACCTATAATAATAATAACAATAATAATAATAATAATAATATAAATTTGGGGACTCAGGGCGGCTTACATGAGGCCAGGCCCAAACAACAAATTACAATTAAAATACAAATCAAAAGATCAACAATATCAACAAAACACAATAAAAATACATACATATCAATTAAAAACAAAAAAGTGCAAATGCATATCTAAAATCACAATGACAAGGCGGGCCGCATTCAGAATATAAAATGTTAAAAACTCAGGGTGAAACAACAGGAATAGATTTGTTGCAAGGGGAGCACATGTAAGCATGGGTTAAACAGACTTTCCTATAAGTGGGGGGAGAGTGGACTCCAAACGGGGGACATTGAGGAGAGCGATGATTATAGAGTTAAGTGGCTACTCTCCGAAGGCACAGCAGAAAAGCCAGGTTTTCAGGTGTTTTTTTTAAAGGTCTCCAGAGTGAGGGCTTTCCTAATCTCTCTGGGCAAGGAATTCCAGAGTCGGGGGCGGGGGGCACAGAGGAGAAGGCCCTCTCCCTTGTGCCCACCAGACGAGTCTGTGAGACTGCCAGGGGAGACAGAAGGGCCTCCCCCGAGGAACAAAAAGTTCGAGCTGGTTCATGGAGGGAGATCCGGTCACGAAGGTAGGCGGGTCCCAAACCATTTAAGGCTTTATAGGTGATCACCTGTACCTTGAATTGAGCCCGGAAAATAAATGGCAGCCAGTGAAGCTCTTTAAACAAGGGGTTTGACCGCTCCCTGTAACTTGCCCCCAGTTATTAATCTGGCTGCTGAACGTTGAACAAGTTGAAATTTCCAGGCCGTCTTCAAGGGTAGCCCCACATAGAATGCATTGGGATGTGAGAGCTGGACCATAAGGACGGCTGAGCAAAGGATGATAGATGCTTTTGAACTGTGTTTTTGGAGGAAATTTCTGAGAGTGCCTTGGACCGCAAGATCCAACCAGTCCATACTCCAAGAAATAATTCCTGGCTGCTCATTGGAGGGAAGGATATAAGAGGCAAAGATGAAGTCCTTTGGCCACATCATGAGAAGACAGGAAAGCTTGGAGAAGACAATGATGCTGGGGGAAATGGAAGGAAAAAGGAAGAGGGGCCAACCAAGGGCAAGGTGGATGGATGGTATCCTTGAAGGGACTGGCTTGACTTTGAAGGAGCTGGGGGTGGGCACAGCCAACAGGGAGCTCTAGCCTGGGCTGATCCAGGAGGTCACCAAGAGTCAGAAGTGACTGCATGAATAAAGAACAACAACCCCAGTTTTAATGGGGTCAGCTCTAGACAAGAGAGCAAGTTCTTTCCAAAACTCCAGTCCAGCAAAGGGTCCTTTAGCAGGCTTTGCAGCATCCCACATTTTGCAAAGGTTAATTAAATCAGGGCTTGCAATGTGCAAACTCACTTAATTTCCAGTTTAGAAGAATATGCTGTCTGTGTTTGAATGGAAATTTGGGAACATCTCAGGGTGCTGAATCATTTGTTGTCATTTTTTGCTGTCGAGTTAATTTCCGCTTTCGGTGACCATGCACATACACACATACAAATGAGGGACATCCAAAACCCTTGGTCATCAATCGCTCATCAAATTGCTTGCAAATTCAGGGCTGCGACTTCCTTGGATTGGATTGATTCACTTGGGTTGAATAAATCAAGCCTCCCACTTTTCCCAATGCCTTCCACTCTGCTGAGTAGTTCAAGTGGAGCATCCCTTATCTGGAATCCCAACATGCCAAAATACTACAAATTCTGAAATTTTCCATAATCTTGATATCGAGGATTCCAGAGGCCTGTGCCCCATGTGAGCTTGCCTTGTGCTAATCCCAAGGAGCCCCAGAAAGGCAGGATGGCTTGGGATGTATAGTTCACTTCTACCTCCAAGACTTTTCCCTCTGCACATGCTTTTTCAATTGATCTCCAAGGACTCTCTAAAGACTTATTTTCATGAACTTTTCCCAAATCCAGTGCCTCAAAGAACTCTCCCTCAGTATGTATACCTACATATGGACCCGGTTTGCTCTCTCTCTCTCTCTCTCTCTCATGGACCTTTTTCCTTGTGAAGATAGTAAACTTTATATCTCTTTGGTCTGGGGGTGGGGTGGGGGGTTGAAGGGAGGGATGATCAAAGGTGGTGTGCTCTCCCTACATGACCCCTGATTTTTCCTTATGTGTTTTTCATGTCTGTAATATAGTGAAAATATTGGGATCACCACTTTAAAAAGCCACATTTGCTCTAGTTCCCTGGGCAAGGTTTCCCAGCTGAATTCCTGACCTGCGACTCATTAACCATACATTCATTTGCCCCTCAAAATAATTATCATTGTCCCAGCCATCCAGTCAATATTGCACCTTTTTGATATCTTCCCTCCTGCCACAGAAAGGAAGAGAATAAGGATTTTACACCACAGGCTCTTTATTTAAACTCACACAAAAGGATTTTTGGTCTTGCTTGGCAAACAGGAAATCACAGATTAAGCAAGGCCTTTTTGTCTGCAACTCAGAAAACTGGTTTGACCAGTTTGGGAGGCCTGGCCTAGCAAAGAAAAGCCCAGGACCACCCCTTCTCTCATTATTCCTCCTTCTTCGCCCTCATTGGCTGGGGCCACTCTCAAGAACCTCCTGTGCCCCTCCTGCAAGTGATGACATCTGCCAATCAGCAGCGGGGGTGGGAAGAGGGAAATTCAAATCTGTAACCCTATATAAGGAATGTTTACCAATGTGACTGCATTGCAGCATGGGAGAATGATTGTGGCTGTGATCCCTTCCAGCTGGAACTGAATAAAACTTCAATGGCGCCCTCTTCAGGCTTTGGTGAGATCTGTTAAATTGAGACATCATAGAGAAAATATGGGATTGGTCGCTTCCTTTCTCACCAGGTTTTGACATGGGCCCTCTTTGGTGGGCCTAGCCAATCTGCCTTTATGGCAAGACCCCCAAATTCCATTCGCTATCAATCTGACCTTTTCCACATTGGTGGCTGAGGCAGTGGCACCTTTGCAGGTTGCTAACTGGGAGGAAATACAAACATTAAAAAGGAGATTCCACCATTCCAGACGTTGGTCTCACTAAAAGTTACAGTTTCACAGGTCCTAAATGTATTCAAAAAGTCATGGCAAAGGCATTCTGCTTCCCTTGGGAAACCTCTCCCTGACCCTTTTTCTCTCTTAATCTTTTGGACCTTCTTCTACCTCCTTCCAGGTGGCGATGTTGATTGATTTGACTTCTCCTATCCAAAAGTGTTGTCTGGTCCTCCCTTGGTTTGCCAATTACTGCATTCTTTTCACATCCTGACCTTGACTGCTCAGTGCCTCTCTCAAACTCTTTAACTCAGGAGCCTGAGGCAAAGAGACAATTGCAGGCTGAACCCCTACATTCTCTCTGCTCCAGAGTGTAGTGGGGGCTCCTTCTTTGGAGGCTTTTAAGCAAAGGCTGGATGGCCATCTATCAGGGGTGCTTTGAAGGTGATTTTCCTGCTTCTTGGCAGAATGGGGTTGGACTAGATGACCCAAAAGGTCTCTTCCAACTCTATGATTCTATGATCCTATATATTACTATCTCAGAGACTGGAGCCGCAAATGGTCCATTGGACATGGCCATCACCATCACTGCTTATCATGACACAGACTTTATAGACTCATAGAATGAAAGAGATCCGAAGATCATCCATCCATCCAACCAACCCCCTTCTGCTAGGCAGGAAAAGACAATCAAAGCACTCTCAACAGAGGAGATTCCAAGATACCCTGAGACAGTAATGGGTTTTACAGTTGAACAAGAAGTTCTTCCTAATGTTTAGGTGGGATCTCTATTTCTGTAGTTTGAATCCATTGCTCCATTGTGACCTACAGCTGCATGACACTGTTGATTCATGTTCAGCTCTTAGACCCCTTTCACCTGCATTATTGTCGAGCCAGGTATCTGCCAGCCTATATTTGTGCCTACTTGGAGAAAGATGCACAGAGCCCTTCTTTGTATCCATGGCTTTTGCTCCTGAACTTCACAGTATATCTCACGATTCCACAAAGTGTTTGCTTCTCCTTTCTTGTTTTAGTTTGACCTCACAGTTCTGTTTGACCCTTCTGAAGAGACAGAAGCCAAGACTGAAAATCACATAAATCTCTATATGGGAAATTACTGTGTGTTCTGCAAGTGAACCAAGGCACCAAATAGGCAACAAATGCATAACTGGAATGTGCTTTGTGCACAAAGCATGGTGCGCCTCTCTGTGCTGTACATACCTGTTTGCATGTACATTAGCAATGTTCACATGCATGTTGCTTTGAACACAATCCAGCAATGGGTTCAAATTGCAGGATAAGAGATTCCTCCTAAACATTAGGAAGAACTTCATGATGGTAAGAGCTGCCCTGCAGTGGAATCTGTGGCGTTGATATCGAGGAAGAAATTGGGGATCTTGCCATGAAGGCAGAGACCAGTCAGACGCACCAAAAAGGATCCAATATAGCCCTGGCAAGATTGGAAGCAACCAACTGGATTTTCCCTGAATTTCCCCAAATAAAATCTCACCAAGTTGAAGAAACGCCCCCGAGTTGTTTATTTCGTTCCAGCTGGAGCAGATGTCAAGCTACAATCATTTGCCAAGAGCTGGCATACCTTACAATGCAAAACATCACATTTTTATAGAGAAAAACAGAGCTGTCAAATTTCAAATTCCTTGCCCCCGCCCCCTTTGCCGGCTTCATGCTGATTGGTTGTAGTTATCAGCTGGCAGGGAGGCGTGGCCGGCTTTACTGCATCTCAGCCAATCAGGAAGCCAGCGCTGCTTCAGGCTTTCGACCAATGAGAGTGGAGGAGGCAGTCAAGGTGGGAAACAATGAACTGGGAGGACATGATGAGTGGATTAAATGGTTTAATGTTTGTCCAAGTGCTGGCGATTACTCCAAGAGTCCTCAAGCTAGCTTTCTGTATTGTCCCAAGTGAAGGAAATAAACATCTTGGTCTGGCGCGGATGCCAGGCCCCGGTAATCCTTAATCCTGGAGATGGGATCCATTGATGATATCTTGTCTTTGGTATCGACCAAGGGAATGAAAACAATGAGTGAGGCAGATGGGAGACCCAAAACCTCCCGAAGGCAGGGTGTCCCCTTTGTGAGGAATGATAAAATCACCATGGGGCACGTCCTTCAGAGGGGCATACTCCGAGGTCCGAAAGGTGCGTGCCCATTGTTCTATTGTCCATGCAGGGGTTTTTGTTGGGTCCTTTGTGTTAGGAGATTAACTGGCCCAGGAAATGAGAGATCCCCTGAACCTTGGTATGATGGGTTCACGAAAAGGTGGCATTCCATATGTCTTCTCTCTGCTTCTCTGCAGGCACCTGTATAGTGTTGTAGCTCAGCCAGCTGAGGATGAGGAGTTTGGGGGTGCAGGGCCTGCAGGGCCTGATGCTTCTGGAGGTGCTCAGACAGAGGGGATGTTAGAACAGGATGGTAATTCCCCGGTTGGCAGAACAGAGGGGGATTTGCTTGATTGTCTGTGGGAAAACAAATCTGTTTTAGAAGCTGACAGGCAGAGAAGGAAGGGAGGGAGGTTGGACAGAGAATCAAGGCTGCTTCTGCGGGGGAAGAATTCCAGGTCCAAGCCAGGTGATGGGAAAAGAAGGCCGAGAGAGACTATTCAAGGACGATGGAATGCTTTCATGCATTGCTGTCCTTAATTAGGGAAATAATAGCTTTCAGCTCTCAGATCAAGCAACTTAACAAATAGAACAAGGAGCTCCTGCCTTGTTCCATGCTTCAAGCCATTTCCTGGTCAAGTTTTGCTATTGGTCGTCTTGGGGATTTTACCATGGGCTCAAGCTCATGTATTGTTCTTTGATTCTTAGACTACTCGAGCTGATGTTTTATTCCTTGTCTTTTGGATTAATCAAGCTCATGAGTGTACCCTGCACCTTGGATTAATAGTCCTACTTTAACATTTGCATTAGAGATTATTTATCTCTGGCTTTTGGGACTACTCCTGTCTTACATATTTATTATTATTATTTATTATTATTATTTATTTCAGCTTGGTAGACCGCTCACTCCGAAGTTCAGAGCGGTTTACAACAATAAAATACCAATAAAAACACATAACAACATTTAAACAGCGTTAAAACCAATTCCCACCCCCACCCCCCAGGAAAACTGTAACAGGACAGTAGTGATGTAGCGGCAGTGATGCGGCGGGTGGCAAGTTATGGCGGGCACCGGTCAGAGCCAAATGCCTGCCTAAACAGCCAGGTCTTAACAGCCTTACGAAATGTCATCAAGTCCCGCAGGGCTCGCGTCTCTTCAGGCAACGAGTTCCATAGCGTTGGCGAGGCCACTGCGAATGCCCTCTGCCGCGTACTGGCTAGCCTGTAGGTCTTTATGCCAGGCACTTCCAACATGTTGAGCCCCTCTGAGCGCAGTGATCTTCTGGGCATGAAGGGGTAAGCCGCTCCCTCAGGTACACTGGCCCCAAACCATATAAGGCCTTGAAAGTTAGAACTAACACCTTGAAGGTGACCTGGAATTCAATTGGGAGCCAGTGCAGTTCGCGCAGCAATAGAGTTGCGTGAGCAGATCTTACGGCTCCTGAGAGCAGGCGTGCTGCTGCGTTCTGTACTAGCTTGAGTTTCCGGATATTCATTCATTCATTTATTTATTATTTTGACTTGTATACTGTCCTTTCCATTTGTCACAGGACGGTTTACAGCATATCGAACAACAAACAGAGGGCATAAAAACAATAGAATAAAACAGTTTCCACAATAGTCCGCCAACCAAGGATGGTTATAGGTTGAATGCCTACTGGAACAGTGCCATTTTGCACAGTTTCCGGAAAGCCGGTAGCTCACTGATTGCTCGCACTTCAGGTGGTAAGCTATTCCACAAGCATGGTGCTGCCACAGAGAAGGTTCTCTGTCTAGTTGATGACAGAAGAATAGTTCGCAAGGGCGGAATCTGAAGGAGGTTGAGGTCTTCTGAGCAGAGCGATCTCTGGGGAACATATGGGAGTAGACGGTACCTTAGTTACACCGGCCCCAGACCATGCAAGGCCTTAAAGGTCAGAGCCAACACTTTGAAGATGACACGGTGCTCAATCGGTAACCAGTGCAGCCAAGAGTCTCGCTGCAGCGTTCTGCACCAGTTTGAGCTTCGGGATGACCGCCAAAGGAAGACCAATGTAAAGGGCATTACAGTAGTCTAGCCTCGAGATGACCATTGCCTGCATTACTGTGGCTAGGTCATTTCCGGAGAGGTAGGACGCCAGCCACCTAGCTTGCCGCAGGTGGTAAAAGGCAGATCTGCTGATGGTGGAGACCTGAGCCTCCATCGTCAGCAGTGGGTCCAACTGGACACCCAGGCTCTTTACTAAGGATGACAGACGTAACGCCTCGCCGTCTAAAGCCGGCAGCCGGGGCTCACACCCACCCGGGTGACCCAGCCAAAAGATCTCCGTCTTCGCCGTAGCCAACCAGTATTTAGGGTTTTTACGCTTTTACTGTGTGTGCTTTTTCAATAAACTGTTTATTACTATGTTTGACTTCATGGTGAGTTCTCGAGCAAGGTGAATTCTAACTGGGGTGCAACACATAGCTCAGTCCTGTACAAAAAATGTAACAGTAACCAAAAGTCCCAGGCTCAGCTCGCTCCCCAGCATAGCCCGACCAATCAGCTTCATGCATCTTATTTTGCAGTTCACACGCACACTGATTTCTCACATGCTCCACCAATCTCCTTCCTTCTTTGGAGGTCTTTAAGCAGAAACTGGATGGCCATCTATCAGGAGGGCTTTGATGGTGTCTTCTTCCCAAGGAAGAGGGGGATTGGATTGAATGGCTCTTGGAGTCCCTTCCAACTTTATCATTCTATGATTCACCATGTTCATTGCATTGAACTGAATAATGATGTGCGCCAGGCAAAAACGCAACTCCTTCTGAAGGAGAACTTACATATATGTTCAAAAAACGTAACAGTAACCAAAAGTCCCAGGCTCAGCTTGCTCCCCGGCTTAGCCCAACCAATTAGCTTCATGCATCTTATTCTATCTGCAGCTTCTTCTCTTCTCTGTTTTTGGAATGGTCTGTGGAACAGCCGTCCGGGTCAAGCTGACTCACAGACAGGCCAAGAGTGGAAGACCTAATTAGTGTCGAATTGCTCCAAACCATTGTTCTGGAATGGCTCTTGCCTTGCTCCTTTGCCTCCTTCCGGCCCAGCTGTTGCTTCAGAGGCAGGTCTGAGTAGAGCAGCTACATTTGAGTCCAGCTGCTTAGCAATGTATCCGTGTGTTTGTCAATTGGGATATTAAAGCCTGATTCATCTCAAGTACTTAAGAGAGGTGAAACTCATAGAGGCGTATTCAGAAATAAATATTGGAAATGTGAAACGCAAGAAAGATGGCGTATAAAAACAAAAAACAGTATTGGGAATCAATGCACAAGGCGAAACGGAAACAGGAAAATGAGCTTTTAGCCTTAATAGCTATTATTATGATCGATGGGCGAATCAAAAGACAACAGGAAAAGATAAATTAATGCTCATGGTGACCAGATTAGTTCATGCCCAGAGGTGGAACTGTAAAGGAACACCTTCAGTTGTGGACAGGGTCCTGAATTGGTTAGTTGAGATGGATAAATTAACTACGTTAATGAGAGGTCTTGAGTGTTGCTGCCTCTCCACCCCACCCCACAAATGATTGACACTGAGCTGTGGCAGTTAAAGCAATGTCAAACTGCATTAATTCTACAGTATTGATGCAGCCTGAAAGGAGCACGCGTGGAAGTGGCCGCAGGGCCTTTCCTGCCACTCTACCAGGTAAGCTGGTCGTCGGCACGATGTAATTAACCCTTATCAGAACGATTTGTGGACAGAATCATGCCTCCTGGCAAGGCTTTCAAAGATGGCTGGGTAAACAGAGAGATTTTTCAATACTCTACAGCAGTGTTTTTCAACCTTTTTTGAGCCGCAGCACATTTTTTACATTTACAAAACCTGGGGCACACCACCAAGCAAAATGACACAAAATGACACTCTAACACAGTAATACATTTAGTTAATATGTTTCTAAATGTATTTATACACTCAGTGTGAAACCTGGGCCTGTTTCGATGAATACAACATATATATGACTTCCCCTCACATATTTATACATGGCTATCATGTCTTCTCTCAGCCTTCTCTTCTTCAGGCTAAACATGCCCAGCTCTTCAAGCCGCTCCTCATAGAGCTTGTTCTCCAGACCTTTGTGAAATTTCACCCTGAGTGAAACTTGCTTCCAGTTAACTATGCATGTCATGAAGCTGTTATAAACAGTTCCTTTGGGGGGGGGACTCTCAAAAAATCCAGTAAAAAATAGTAAAAAAAACATTTCCAAGCGGAGAGGCTCAATTTTTTTCTTGGAAACATCTGAGGGGCTGCTGGGGGTGCCAATTTCCCACGGCACACCTGATGATCACTCATGGCACACTAGTGCCATGGCACACTGGTTGGGAAACACTGAAGTAGACAACTGGTGGGGAGGGGGGGGGTGTTTGTAATTGTGTGCCTTTATTAAGGTAGGATTCTTGGGGTTTTATACTTCAACACACTAGACTCTCCCCCCCCCCCCCTTCCTGGAGGTTCCAATTTCCCACGGCACACCTGATGATCGCTCATGGCACACTAGTGTGCCCCGGCACACTGGTTGGGAAACACTGCTCTACAGGAGCCTGGCTACGATGAAGGGGCTGAAGGATCAATTCAGCACCTTTCTGAAGGGCGAGATCAGAAAGTGGGCTGTAGTTATGTCAATTGTAACTGTCCTTGTGTCTAAAGGTAAAGGTTTCCCCTTGACATTAAGTCTAGTCGAGTCCAACTCCACAGGTTGGTGCCCATCTCCATTTCCAAGCTGAGCTGCCGGCATTGTCTGTAGACACCTCCAAGGTAATGTGGCCAGCATGACTGCATGGATCACCCTTACCTTCCCACTAGAGTGGTACCTATTGATCTACTCACATTTGCATGTTTTCAAACTGCTAAGTTGGCAGAAGCTGGGACTAGCAATGGGAGCTCGCCCTATCTCATGGATTCAATCCACCAACCTTCCAGTCAGCAAGTTCTGCAGCTTAGCGGTTTAACCCGCTGTGCCACCATGGTCCTCATGTCTACATGGACCTAATAAAGGATGCTCCCCTTGATATGTAATTTAGACTTTAATAAACTGAGAGGGAATGGCCTGGTGAGCATTTATGCCAAACATAATTAATAACCAATTTATTTATTTGCAGTATTTATATTCCACCCTTCTCACCCCGCAGGGGGCTCAGGGTGGATTACAGATACATGGCAAACATTCAATGCCATAGACACACAACACATATAGACAGACAGTCAGAGGCTATTTAACATTCCAACTTCTGGCCACCAGGAGAGCTGCTGCTTCACTGTCCATCTGCGACATCTCCGTCCATCTGCCGGGGAGATAGCACAGCGGTAACACAGCTGCGCTTGCAATCAGAAGGTTGCTAGTTCTAATCCCCGAGCTGGCTTGGACAACCAGCTATTTGAGCCTGTCCACTGCCCACCCAAGCAGTTCAACAGCCCAGCTGTGCCCAGCTGTGAATAAACAACAAATTGGGGACCACGGAAAAAATGGGGAAGGACTTTTGCACAGACTTGTCTGAAAAGGCTGCCGGAGAAGGGAGATGCGGAAGTGGTGGAACAAGAGGCTCCCGTCATGAGGATGGAACAACAGCACCCCCTTGTGACATGAAGGCGCAATGACGCAAGGACATAACAACAATGATGTCGTAATGGAGCACTCACATCCTATGACGCACACCCTGTATGACGCAGCCAGGAAAAGAAGAAATCCTTCTAAAAAAACTGCACTGTACTGTCTATTTGTAAATTGTATGTCTTCCATCAGGGACTGTCTGTCGTATGTGTATTGTAATCCGCACTGAGTCCCCTTCGGGGTGAGAAGAGCGGAATAGAAATAAACAGTATTATTATTATTATTATGAAGTACTTTTCGCATTTTCCACATGTTTTTGCTGGAGATTTTTATGGCCTCGTAAATTTTGTTAAATTAGCCTCCCCACACATAGGTGGTACCAAAATTTCCTACTTAACAGATGCAACTGTCTTTCGGGTTGCAAAGGTCGACAACAAGGTACACAATTGGCCGGAAGCTCACTCCGACCCGGGCTGGCTTTGAACTCATGACCTTTCGGTCAGTAGTGATCTTTAATGCAGCTGACACCCAGCCAGCTGCACCACAGTCCTGTTCCTGGAACCAATAAACTAAGAGGGAATGGCCTGGTGAGCATTTATGCCACTCATAATTAATAACCAAAGTTCCAGATTAAAAATTTACAAGTGAAGTGAAAACATAGGACAGAAGCATTTTATTTTATCTTGGCACTCAGAACTCCCATGACCAATAGAAAATACTGGAAGGGTTTGGTAGGCATTGACCATGAGTTCTGGAGTTGTAGTTCACCGCCTCCATGCAACATTTCCAAGATATGAGTTTCCTTCTTACATATCTTAGGACTTTCCGCTCTGGAAACAGCTGCTGGCTGCGAAGTCTGAAGGAGAGGAGAGGGCTGGGCAGGCGGAGCCCTTTAATCACATCCTGCTCCAAGCGGCACGGCAAATATTGAATTCTGCCACGCAAGGGGACCGGCTCCTTTCCACTCCTTTCTCTGTAATGTATTTCTCCCCACTTGCACAGCAGTCAAAGAACCCCAGAAGGAGTGGGGATTATTCATGGGTCCAGCAAGGCCAGGAACCCCTTACACCACATCAGCGCTGAGTGGCTAAAATCCTCACGAGAAAGCAGACAGATCTCCAATCAGGTACGAAACGTATCAGGGCATAACATTCCTCCACAAGCATTTCGTTTGCAATATGCTCGGATACATGGAGAGGCAGCACATTAGAGCTTGAGTGCCCTTTATTGTAAGGAAGGGGTTGGGAACCTATGGCTCGGGAGCCAGATGTGGCTCTTTTCATGATTGCATCTGGCTCTCCCATTCCTTCTTTCCTCCATTCTCCCTCTTCCTTCCTCTTCCATTCTTTCCTTCTCTCCCTCCTTTTCCCTCCCTCTCCCCCCTTCCTTCTTTCCTCCATTCTCTCTCTTCCTTCCTTCCTCTTCCATTCTTTCTTTCACTACTTCCTTTTCCCTCCCTCCCTCTCCTTCCTTCTTTCCTCCCTTCCTCCTTCCTCTTCCATTCTTTCCTTCTCTCCTTCCTTTTCCCTCCCTCTCCCCCTTCCTTCTTTCCTCCATTCTTCTTCTTCCTTCCTTCCTTCCTCTTCCATTCTTTCCTTCACTACTTCCTTTTCCCTCCCTCTCTTTCCTTCCTTCTTTCCTCCCTCCCTCCTTCCTCTTCCATTCTTTCCTTCTCTCCTTCCTTTTCCCTCCCTTTCTCCCCTTTCTTCTTTCCACCATACTCCCTCTTCCTTCCTTCCTCTTCCTTCCTTCCTTTCTCCCCTTCACCCTTTCCTTCTTCTTCCTTCTTTCCTCCATTCTCCCTCCCTCTCCCTTCCTTCCTCTTCTATTCTTTCCCCCAAGTCTTTCTTCCCTTCTCCTTCCTTTCTTTTCACTTCCCTCTCTCCCCTTCTTTCTTTTCTTCTTTTCCCTTCATTATTTTACTTTTTCCTCACTCCCTTTCCTTTCTTTTCCCCACCCTTTCCTTTCCTCCCTTCCCATTTCCTTCTTTCTTTCCCCCTCCTTGTCTCTCTCCTGCTTTTCTTTTCTTCCTTTTCCATAGTTTGTTCTTCTTTTCTTTTTTCCTCTCCCCTCCCTCCTTTATTTCCTCTTTTTTTTCTTTCTTTCCTTCACGCTTCCTTCCTTCCGTCTTCTCTTCCTTCCCAGAGTCCTGAGCGTGCCTTTTGCAGAGCCAGAGGTCTGAAGTGTCCCATCATTCTGCCGGGGGAATCCTTTTCTCATAGTATGTACGTATAGACTTACATTTAGTTAAATTCAGTCTTAAAATATATATATTATATGGCTCTCACTGAAATAAATTTCCAAATTTTTTGCTTTCATGGCTCTCTGAGTCAAAAAGGTTCCCGACCCCTGTTGTAAGGGATATGCTTTATTCAAGGGTCAGGAAGCTTGCCCCTTATGGGGCTGGCAGGCACCCTTACTCATAAGGGATGCTACAGAAGATGGATGGTCATCTGTTGGGAGGGCTCTGACGGTGCTTTCCTGCATGTCAAAATGGAGTGAGGTAAAGGTTTTCCCCTGACGTCAAGTGGCGGGGTATAAATAAAGTTTATTATTAATTAATTAATAAATTAATTATGCCTGAATTGGAGGGTGTTAGGGTCTCCTCCTCTGGATGTCTTCAAAAACAGAGGCCGGGTGGCCATTTGCCAGGAGGGCTTGAATGGCCTGGCAGAAGGGGGTAGGGTTAGAACATAAGAACATAAGAACATAGCTGTCCAGGCTGACAGCTGTCACAACCTCCCTGGAAGTGAGTTCCATAACCCAATGACCCTCTGGGTGAAGAAATATTTCCTTTATTAGTCCTAACTTTCCTGCCTTGGAGCTTCAGGGAGTGCCCTCTAGTCCTAGTGTTTTGTGACAAGGAAAATATTTTTTCTTTATTCATCTTTTCTATCCCATGCATGATTTTATACACTTCCATCAAGTCACCTCTTAAACGCCGTCTTTCAAGGCTGAAAAGACCAAGGCGTTGCAACCTGGTTTCATAAGGGAGCTGCTCCATCCCTTGGATCATTCTTGTTGCCCTTCTTTGTACCTTTTCCAGTTCCGTTATATCCTTCTTGAGGTGCGGTGACCAGAATTGTACACAGTACTCAGATGTGGCCTCACCATAGATTTGTAGAGAGCAATACAACATTTGCCGACCTATTTTCGATTCCCTTCCTGATCATGCCAAGCATAGAATTTGCTTTTTTTTTTGCTGCTGCGCACTGGGCCATATGTCCCTTATTCTAAGGGACGTCCCTTATTTTGGCCCTAAAATTTGTGTCCCATTTTTTCAGGCCCTGCCCCTTATTATTGACTAACAGGACAGGACTGGGCGGGGTTGACCAGAGGAAGGCGCAAGCTGTGGTTTCCACGGCAATGCCTGCCCAGGAATTCCAACTTGCAGGGTAGGCTGACAGTCGTGCGCTTGCGAGTGTGTGCCTGCCTGCATCCCCATTGGAAGGAAGAGGCGATACAGGACTTTTTCAAAGTACAGTAGACTAATTAACCATTACCCAAGGGGAATGTTGGATCATGTTGGATAAAGATAGTTTCTGGTTGTTTGAGAGTTACTCTTAAAATAGGCCTAGCTGTGTATCCCAATACTATACAATGCTGTATACCCCATACTATACTATACCATTAACTATTGACATAATAATCATGAAAATGTACTGTCTTAAAATTTTTATTTTATTTTAATGTTTACACAGTGCACTTTTAAAGTCAGCAAAGCAAAGTACTAAATACAGATGGAGAAAATAAGGTAATTGTAATAAAAAATTCTGCATGACAAAGCAAGCAGAAACATACCATGTCCTGTTAAGAGGGTGTAAGGCAGTTTCTTTTGTGAGTTTCAATCATTATCTTATTCTGTTAATAAAACTATTTCTACCTAACGTTTGAGTTTCAAGTTTTTAATGAAGTGTCCCTTATTTTTGTGGAAAATCCCGTAAATGTCCCTTATTTCTTATATCAAAAAGTGGCAACCCTAGAAGGGGGTTGGACTGGATGGCCTTTGGGGGTCTCTTCCCAATCAAGGAGCCAGCCTACCTTTCTCTGAGGAGGAGGAGGAGGCGGCTACACGCCCCCTAGTGGCGCTTTAAAACCGTAGCAAGCGGCAGAGCCGGGCTCTCACTCTGCTGGAGCGCCAAGGAAGGAGGAGGAGGATGCGCCAAGGCTTCCCAGCCTTTTCCGCTCCTTTTCCTACAACCTAGAGTTGGAAGAGACCTCGAGGGACATCCAGGGCAGGCAGGAAAAGCACAACCAAAGCCCTCCCGACAGATGGCCACCCAGCTTCGACTTCAAAACCTCCTCCAGAGAAGGAGACTCCACTGGATTCCCAGGCAGCAGGTTGAGATTCTTCTTCTTCTTCTTCCAAGCGACAGGACAGAGGGCATGAGCGCCACCCTGAACCCTCTGGATCCCTCCCCGGGCCAGCCTTAAGCTTCTGGATCCTCTGAGATCCCCTGGATCCGCCACGAGGTCGAGAAAGCGGCTCAAGGCGCACAGGTTGCTCCTTGGATGGACGGGGCGGGCGGAGGAAGGAGAAGCAGCAGCAGAAGCAGAGGTGAGTGGCTTCCTTGGTTGGTGGGTTGGTTGGAAAGGAATCTTCCAAAGAGAAGCCTTGGCATTGCTTCCTCTGGGGGGAGAAGCCCCTTTGGTAACTTCCAGCCCATCCCGGAATGAGTAGTATCCCCTGGTTTCCTCTCTCTAGCCAGGTCCAAACATAGAATCCTAGAATCCCAGAGTTGGAAGAGACCTCACGGGCCATCCAGTCCAACCCCATTCTGCCAAGAAGAAGGAAAATCGCATTCAAAGCACCCCTGACAGATGGCCATCCAGCCTTGGTTTAAAAGCCTCCAAAGAAGAGAGAGAAGAGAGGGGCCAGGAAGGCAGTTCCATCTTGCCTTCTGCACTGTGCTTATAATATCATATAATATACATATAATATAATATAATACTGATAATATTATAATGTAATACAATGTACTTCTACTAATAATAAGATATTATAATTATATATTTCATCTTACATATAATATTACTAATAATATTACAGTATAATGTTATAGTACAATGTAATATTTAATATTAATATTGTGCTATGGCAATAATATAATATATTGTATTTACATATAATATTGATAAATTAGAAGACACACCAAATGGGTCTTGAAGAGAAACGACAACGCAGAAAGAACCGCAACTTGGAAACAACATCACCCAAGGAGACTTTCTGCTGTGCTTTCTGCAGCCGGACCTGCCTATCTCAGATTGGCCTTTTTAGTCATCAACGCGCTTGTAAAAAGCGTGGGATGAGTCCTTCCTAAGAATCTTTGTTCACGAAGTAATGCCGAGAGAGACAATATAATACTACTACTAATAATAATATGATTTTATAATTATATGCGACACTGATATTATAATTCTATGATATTATTATAATTCTATGATATTATAATTATATGAGACACTGAACGGGTCTCGAAGAGAAACAACAACGCAGAAAGAACCACAACTTGGAAACAACACATCTCCTGGGGTATACTACCGTAGTAGTAATTCAGGGGGCATCTCCACTGTAGAATAAATGCAGTTTGATACTGCTTGAACTGCCATGGTTCCATGCAATGGTATCCTGGGAGGTGAAGTTTTGCAAAGTCTCTTGCCTTCTCTGCCAAGGAGTGCTGGTGCCTCGTCAAACTACAAATCCCAAGTTTCCATAGCAGTGAGCCATGGCAGTTAAAGCGGTCCCAAACTGCATTAAATCTACAGTGTAAATGCACCCAGAGTTTCCTTTGCAGCAGAAAAAGGCCAAGGTTTCTGTGCAATCTCAGCATTTGATTCCTCGTGCACAACAAGTTAAACATGATGAGCCAACAATGTTATGTGGCAGCAAAAAAGCCAGTGAGATTTTGCCTTGCGTCAATAGGAGTCTAGTGCCGAGATCCAGGGAAGTCATGCTCCCCTTGGCTCTATTCAATTCTGCCTTGGTCACAGCACACCTAGAATCACACTGGGTCCAATTCTGGGCACCACAATTGAAGGGAGATGTTGACTCTAAGCTGGAATGTGTCCAGAGGAAGAGGGTGACTCAAAGGATCAAGGGGTCTGGAGAAAAATCCCTATGAGGAGCGGCTGAAAGAGCTGGGCATGTTTAGCCTGCAGAAGAGAAGGCTGAGACGTAATGAGGCCCATGGATCAAGGTGTGAGAAGGGAGCAGGCTTGTTTTCTGCTGCCCTGGAGTCTAGGACGCAATGGCACAATGGCTTCAAATTCTGTGCATTCCAGCACTCAGCCTTGGGGAAACCGCTTTTCTGAGGGCATTGTTTGGAGGGCCAGGTTATTTCATTGTAATACTGGAAAGTCACCCCTTCCTTGTCACTTCTGATGTCTTTGAGTGTTGAGTGTCCCTTATTCAAAATGTTTGGAAATAGAAGTGTTTTGGATATATATGTATGTAATATAATATAATATATTGTATATACATATAATATTGATAATATTATAATGTAATACAATATACTACTCTCTCGGCATTAAGAACATAAGAAGAGCCATGCTGAATCGGGCCTCAGCCCATCTAGTCCAGCATTCTGTGTCACACAGTGGCCCACTAGTTGTACACAGGGATCTCTATATTGCCGAAAGGGGGCAAAAAATGAATAATAAATATAAATAAATAAATAAGAAAATAGTTATACCCTCACCTGCTCCTGAACCCCCACAACCAGTACCCGGGGAAAATCCTGCCTGCCTCCATCAACACAGAGGTGGCACTTGGATGTCCATTTCAGTAACTACTGATTCCCTTGGCATTACTTCGCGAACGAAGATTCTTTAGGAAGGACTCATCCTACGTTTTTTACAAGCACGTTCATGACTAAAAAGGCCAATCTGAGATAGGCAAGTCCGGTTGCAGAAAGCACAGCAGAAAGTCTCCTTGGGTGATGTTGTTTCCAAGTTGCAGTTCTTTCTGCGTTGTCGTTTCTCTTCGAGACCTGTTCGGCGTGTCTTCTCGAAAGAGGCCGCAGCATTGTGGATAGTGCATCTCCATGCCTCCGGATGTGAGGCCAGGGTGGACCATTGTTGGTGATCCATCTAGCCGAGCCTGAGATGTTGTTTCAGGGAGTCCTTATATCTCTTTCTTGGGGCGCCTCTCTTGCGCTGACCCATGGCGAGTTCACCCTAGAGTAGCATCTTTGGGAGGGAGTGGTCCTCCATTCTAGAGACGTGCCCTGCCCAGCGCAGCTGTGTTCTCAATAGCATGGCCTCAATGCTGGTGATCCCTGCTTGCTCAAGGACAGCAACATTCGTCACATAGTCGGTCCAGTGTATATTAAGGATTGTGCGAAGACAGTGCTGATGAAAGCGTTCGAGGAGTCGTAGGTGCTGGCGATAGGTGCCCCATGTTTCAGAGCCATAGAGGAGAATAGACAGCACGATAGCTCTGTACACACTGATTTTGGTGCTTTGCCTCAGGTGCTTGTGCTACAGACTCTTTTGTGAAGCCTTCCGAATGCACTATATGCTTTTTCTAATCTGTGATCTATCTCTTTATCAATCTTGGCGTCTGAAGAGATGATGCTTCCCAGGTAGGTGAACTGCTGAATGGACTTAAGCACAGATGTGCCTATGCTGACATGGGGATGATGATGTTCTTCCTGTGGTGCGGGCTGGTAGAGGACTTCAGTTTCCTTCAGGCTGACTTCCAGCCCAAACAGCTCCGCAGCTGTTGCAAATCAGGATGTTAGGCGCTGCAGAGCTGCTTCTGAATGGGCAACAAGGGCAGCATCGTCAGCAAAAAGCAGCTCATGGACTAGATAGTTTAGAGACTTAGTGCGAGCCCTCAGACGGGTTACGTTGAACAAGCTACCATCAGTACAATAGCGTATATATATGCCGTCTTCTTCAAGATCTGCCGTAGTCTTTTGGAGCATCATGCTGAAGAAGATTGTAAATACGGTTGGTGCAAGAACACAACCTTGTTTCACTCCATTAGTTATTAGAAAGGACTCTGAGAGAGCATCGGTGTATCTGACTTGACCGTGCTGGCCCTCATGTAGCAGGATAATCATTTTGAGGAATTTGGGGGGGACATCCTAAACGTTCCAGGATCTGCCACAGACCTTTTCTGTTCACAGTGTCGAAGGCTTTGGTGAGGTCAACAAATGTTACATAGAGTCCTTTGTTCTGCTCTCTACATTTCTCTTGCAGTTATCTAAGGGCAAATACCATATCTGTGGTGCTCCTATTAGCTCTGAAGCCGCATTGATTTTCCGGGAGAAGTTCTTCTGCAATAGCAGGAACTAATCTGTTCAGGAGTATCCTTGCAAGGATTTTTCCAGCAATGGAGAGCAGTGTTATACCTTGATAGTTTGAGCAATTGGATTTTGTTCCTTTTTTCTTATACAGGGTGATTATAACTGCATCTCGGAGATCTGATGGCAGTTCACCTTTTTCCCAGCAACTCACAAGGAGCTCGTGGAATTTAGCATGAACTAGAAGTGTTTTTGATATGTATGTAATATAATATAACAGGGCTGTCAACGGCCCCCCAGCCTGTTGGACACGGCCCCCGCTATGCCCCCGGCCGCCATTTTTAACTTATTTTTTTAAAAATTCTAATTATTTATTAAAAAATGGCGGCCGGGGGGAGGGAGGCGGGGCAGGGAGGAGGAAGTGAGCCAGCTCCTCCTCCCTGCACCCCCCTCTTCTTCCCTCTCTCGCCAGCGCCGATGCAAACCGGATCGCATCGGCGCCGGTGAGAAAGGGAAGAAGAGGGCGGTGCAGGGAGGAGGAAGCTGGCTCCTCCTCCCTGCACCACCCCCGTCCCTCTCTCCGCGCCGCCGCTGCGAGATCGCAGCGACGGGAGGAGGAGGGGAGGAGGAGGAGGCAGGGCAGGGAGAAGGAAGGGAGCCAGCTCCCTCCTCCTCCTTGCCTTGCCCCCCGTCCCTCTCTCCGCCCCGCCGCTGCGATCCGGTTCGCGGCGGGGGGGAGGGAGGGGAGGAGGAGGAATCCTCCCTTCCTCCTCCTCCTCCTCCTTCCCGGCGCCGCTGGTGTCCCGATCGCCGTGGCGCCGGGGAAGGAGGGAGCAAGGGGGCAGGCCTTCCAGGGAGGCCTGCTGGAGGAGTTTTCGCCCGGCTCTCGCGTCCCTCTGACCAGAGGGACACGAGAGCCGGGCGAACAACCCTCTTGCAAGCCGGGATGGCTCGCGGGGAAGCGTGAACCGGGCGCTCGCTTCCCGCGAGCCATCCAGGCCTGCGGGTGAGGGGCGGAGCCGCGGAAGCTTCCTCGCGGCCGCCCTCTCCCCCAAAGTGTCACAACAGCTGTTGTGATGCTTTGGGCGAGGGGCGGAGCTGCGGAAGGCTCCCCGTGGCTCTCCTCTCCCAAAAGCGTCACAACAGCCTCGGAAGTGGGCAAAATCGCCCGCTTCCAAGGCTATTGTGACGCTTTGGGAGAGGGGGCGGAGCCGCGTGGCCGGGGGCGTGGCTGGGGGCATGGCCACTCGGCCCCCAGGTGATTACTCACCAGAAGTCCGGCCCTTGGGTCGGCAGAAGTTGGACAGCACTGTAATATAATATATTGTATATACATATAATATTGATAATATAATAATGTAATACAATATACTACTACTAATAATAATATATTATAATTATATATTTTATATTACATGTAATATTACTAATAATATTACAGTATGATGTTATAGTACAATGTAATATGTCATATTAATATTGTGCTATGGCAATAATATAATATATTGTGTTTACATTTTACTTGTAAGCCGCTCTGAGTCACTTTTGGGGTGAGAAGGGCAGCATATAAATGTTGTAAATAAATATGTATGTATATAAAGATATCTTGGAGATCGAGCCCAAGTTTGAACATGAGATTAATTGACCTTTCATAGACATGTAATCCTGTTGTGCATGAAACCAAGTTTGTGTACACTGAACATCAGAAAGCAAAAGTGCCCCTCCCTCAGGCCCCTTCGACACTGCCATATACAATCCAGATTATCTGATTTGAACTGGATTATCTGGCAGCGTAGACTCGTATAATCAAGTCAAAGCAGATAATGTGGATTGTAGGCTTTGATAATCCGGATTAAATGGCAGACTAAGACTCAAAGTGGACTAGTCTGAGAAAGACACCAAGGACCACTTTTTCCAACGCAACTTTTCAAAAGCAATAGCAACATAGAAATGTTGTACATCAATAAACTCACCTTTAGCTTTCTTCCTACCTGACATCAGAAATACAGCTTTATTTCAGTGTTGTGGTCCAGAACACCCGAAGGGCCAAAGTTGGCCCATGCCTGGTATACGATGTGTTACTTGGGCTTCTGTTGTGCTTGTTTCGGTATTTCTCCCCAACCTTTTGATGCTGAGATGCAAATGTTTGCTTGTTTCCATAAGGAGCATTGGGTGACTTATTTTACACAGTGGTGTCCTTTGAGTTCTAACGCATAATTGTCCGGACACCCCCTTCATTTGTCTTCATGCCTTGCTTGGGAACATAAGAACATAAGAACATAAGAAGAGCCATGCTGAATCGGGCCTCAGCCCATCTAGTCCAGCATTCTGTGTCACACAGTGGCCCACTAGTTGTACACGGGGATCTCTAGCAGAAAGGAGGGCAAAACCCTCACCTGCTCCCGACCCCCCACAACCAGTACCCGGGGAAAATCCTGCCTGCCTCCATCAACACAGAGGTGGCACTTGGATGTCCATTTCAGTAGCTACTGATTCCCTTGGTATCCATGAATCTGTCTAATCCTGCCTTGAAGCTGTCCAGGCTGACAGCTGTCACAACCTCCTCTGGAAGTGAGTTCCATAACCCAATGACCCTCTGGGTGAAGAAATATTTCCCTTTGTTAGTCCTAACTTTCCTACCTTGGAGCTTTAGGGAGTGCCCTCTAGTCCTCGTGTTGTGTGACAGAGAAAATATTTTTCTTTGTTCACCTTTTCTATCCCATGCATGATTTTATACACTTCGATCAAGTCACCTCTTAGACGCCGTCTTTCAAGGCTGAAAAGACCAAGGCGTTGCAACCTGATTTCATAAGGGAGCTGCTCCATCCCTTGGATCATATTTGTTGCCCTTCTTTGTACCTTTTCCAGTTCCGTTATATCCTTTTTGAGGTGCGGTGACCAGAATTGTACACAGTACTCAGATGTGGCCTCACCATAGATTTGTAGAGAGGCAATACAACATTTGCCGACCTATTTTCGATTCCCTTCCTGATCATGCCAAGCATAGAATTTGCTTTTTCACTGCTGCAGCGCACTGGGTTGACATCTTCATTGAGCTGTCCACCAAAACCCCAAGATCCCTTTCCTGGTTTGTCTCAGAAAGCTTTGATCCCATCAGTTGATAAGTGTATTTGGGGTTCTTTGCCCCGATGTGCATGACTTTACACTTGTTTAGGTTAAAATGCATTTGCCACTTTGTTGCCCATTCACTCAATTTCGAGAGATCTTTCTGGAGCTCTTTACAGTCAGTTTCATTTTTAACTACCCGAACAGTTTAGTGTCATCTGCAAACTTTGCTACCTCACAATTTACGTCTACATCCAGATCGTTTATGAATAAATTAAAAAGTAACGGTCCTAAAACTGAACCTTGGGGTACGCCACTTCTCACCTCTTTCCACCCAGAGAAGTGTCCATTTATTACCACCCTTTGTTTCCTACAGTTTAGCCAGGTTCCAATCCAGGACAAGACCTGTCCCCTGATTCCATGGCTAAAGAGCTTGTTTAGGAGCCTTTGGTGAGGGACTTTGTCAAAAGCCTTTTGAAAGTCAAGGTAAACAATATCGACTGGGTCCCCTTTATCTATGTGTTTATTTACACCCTCAAAGAATTCTATCAAGTTAGTAAGACATGATTTGCCTTTGCAGAAACCATGTTGATTTTCCTTCAGCAATGCCTGTTCTTCTATGTGCTTAGTAATTTTTTCTTTAATAATGGTTTCCATCACTTTGCCTGGAACTGAGGTTAGACTAACTGGCCTATAATTTCCTGGATCACCCCTGGATCCTTTCTTGAAGATCGGAGTTACATTTGCCTCCCTCCAGTCCTCGGGTACAGTGCCTGATCTTAGAGAAAGGTTATATATTTTGGCTAGAATTTCAGCAATTTCACACTTGAGTTCCTTAAGAACTCTGGGGTGGATGCCATCTGGCCCTGGTGATTTGTTGACATTTAGTTTAGTAAGGCATGTGAGAACATCTTCCTTGTTTATCTCTATCTGGTTTAATTCATTTAATTCCCTCCCTGAAAAAAACTGACTCAGCTGCAGGCATATGTTGTCTGTCCTCCTGTGTGAAAACGGAGGCAAAGAAGTCGTTTAGCCACTCGGCAATCTCCTTGTCTTCGCTTAGCGTCCCTTTCTTACCATTTTTCGTCAAGTGGCCCAACTGCTTTTCTAGTTGGGTTCCTGCTTCTGATGTACTTAAAGAAGTTTTTGCTATTTTTTTTTAATGTTCTTAGCTATATGTGCCTCAAAATCTCTCTTGGCTTTCCTGACGGTTGCTTTGCATTTAGTTTGCCAGAGCTTGTGTTCCTTTCTGTTCTCCTCAGTAGGAAGAGCCTTCCATTTCTTAAATGAGTTTTTCTTCTTTCCAATCACATCTTTTACTTCATTTGTAAGCCATACAGATGTCCTCTTGGACTTTCCCCGGCCTCTTTCTTATTTTAGGAATGCATTTTAGTTCGGCTTGTTTTATAGTATTTTTAAACAGTTTCCAAGCATTTTGGAGGGATTTGATTTTTTTTACTGTTCCTTTTAGTTTGTTCTTTACTATTTTTCTCATTTTGGTGAAATTCCCTTTGTGAAAATTTAAGGTCTCTGTGTTAGTTTTCACTGACAGTTTGCTATCCAAACTTAAGTTGAAGGTTATTGTGTTGTGGTCACTGGTACCTATGGGCTCAGTTACAAGGACATCTTGAACGAGATCTTGTTCATTTGTTAGCACCAAGTCCAGGATCCCCTTTCCCCTGGTTGGTTCCATGAGCCTTCCATGACCAAGGCTCACGTTGGAAATGAAACCCTAAAAGGATTTGAGCGGCTGTATGTATCTCTCTCCCTGGTGCCTCTCCTTCCCAAGGCGGAATAAAACCCTTCTTTGTTGTGTGTTTGCCGGGCGGCCTGGCCATGTTCCAGAAGCATTCTCTCCTGACGTTTCTCCTGCATCTATGGCAGGCATCCTCAGAGGTTGTGAGGTTTTCTTTTTCAGTTTGTTTTCTCAAATAATACATCTTTCCCTTTTCAGTATCGTAAATCCTTCCATTTTATTTGTTTCTACTCAATTTGTATTTTGTCATTACTGGTGGCTTTAGGGGGATTTCATCAAAGTGGCCTCTCCAGACGCCAATCATGGAGAGAAAGACAGATTGTAGGACCAAACGAGAGTCGGATTTGGAAATGATTGACGTCTGCTTGCACTCACTCCCCCCCCCCCTTTTTGCACTAGTCCGATGGAAAAATTCGTACAATCCTAGAGTTGGAAGAGACCTTGTGGGCCATCCAATCCAACCCCATTCTGCCAAGAAACAGGAAAATTGCATTCAAAGCACTCCTGACAGATGGCCATCCATCTCTGTTTAAAAGCCTCCAAAGAAGGAGCCTCCGCCACACTCCGGGGCAGAGAGTTCCACTACCGAACGGCTCTCATAGTCAGGAAGTTCTTCCTAATGTTCAGATAGAATCTCCTTTCTTGTAGTTTGAAGCCATTTTCCAAGCCAAGGAGCCTATTGCCTGTATAGCCTCCTGGTTGTGGTTTTGCTGGCATGGCTGCATGGGCGCCTTTTGCCTTCCCTCCGAGGCGGTCCCTATTGATCTACTCACATTACATATTTTCAAACTGCTAGGTCAGCAGGAGCTAGGCCTGACAGCCAGGAGCTCACCTCGACCCGTGGCTTCGAACTGCCTACCTTCGAGTCAGCAAGTTTTTTTTAATCTAGCAATTTGACCCACTGTGCTATTGTGCCAGCTATCACTTCTACCTGAGAGTAGAAGCAGAAGCTCTTACCCGGGGGTGTATCTAGACTGCAGAACAGATGCAGTTTAACACCGCTTTAGCTGCCATGGTTCAAAGCGATGGAATCCTGTGATCATAAAGGATTGCAGACAGAAAGGCCAAAGTATGCATCTAACTACGCCGTAGAATCAATGCAGTTTGATCTCACTTTAGGTGCCATGGCTCAATGCTATAGAATGCTGGGAGTTGTAGTAATACAAGGTATTTCCTTTTCTGTGCTACAAAGTGTTGGCGCCTCACCAAACTGTTACTCTCACTTTTCTTTAGCATTGAGCCTTGGCAGTTCAAAAAGTGGTGCCAAACTGCATCAATTCAACAGTGCAGATCAGGCATCGGCAAACTTGGGCCCTCCGGGTGTTTTTGGACTTCACCTCCCACAATTCCTAACAGCCTACCTAGCACTCCCTGCTTGGGTTACCTAGTGATAGAAGGAAGGAAGGGAAAGAGGAAAGAAAGAGAGAAGAAATGACATGAAAGGGAGGAAGGGAAGGATAGAAGGAGAAAAAGGGAGAGAGGGAAGGAGGAAAGAGGGAAGGGAGCAAAGACAAATGGGAAGGAAGGAAGCATGAACCAGTGTAAGGGAAGGAAGGGAAGGGAAGAGAAGGAAGGATGAATGAAAGGGAAGAAGGGAAGGATAGAAGGAGAAAGCGGGAGAGAAGGAAGGAGGGAGGAAAGAGGGAGGGAAGCAAAGAGAAAAAGAAAGGAAGGATGAAACAGTGGAAGGGAAGGAAGGATGAAAGGAAGGGAAGGATAGAAGAGAAAGGGAGAGAAGGAGGGAGGGAGGAAAGAGGGAAGGAAGGAAAGAAACGAAAAGGAAGGGATGAAATGGTGGAAGGGAACGATGGAAGAAAGGAAGGGAAGGAGGAAGGAAAAAGAAAAGGAAGAAAGGGATGAAGAAAAGGATGGAAGGAAGGGAAAGATAAAGAAAAGAAGGACAAAGGGAGAGAAGGAAGGAAGGAAGGAGAAAGAAGGATGGAAGGAGTGAAAGGGAAGGATGGAAGGAGAAAGAAAGATGGAGGGAAGGGAGAGAGGAAAGAGAAGGAGAGAAAGACAAAAGTTTGCCCATGCCTGGTGTAGATGCACCCAAGGCCATAAGAATACCAAAAAGACGACCAAAGGGTTATTTTCCTTGCAGGACAAGAAGGCATAAATCGTCCTGTTCCTTGGAGAAGCTCTTGCCCCGATTTATTTTCGGCTGTCAATACAAAGACAGTTTGTTGAGAAGCCGGATAAGAAACAGGTACATATTTGCTGGGACTTGATGGATGGAGCTGTCAGTCCACTTAAATTGGGTGTTTTGAACAAGGAAAAGGAAAAATCCGCAGTACGGGAGAGTCTGTATCAGGTATAGGCAAACTTGGGCCCTCCGGGTGTTTTGGACTTCAATCACCATCATTCCCAACATCCGGAATTGTGGGAGTTGAAGTCCAAAACACCCGGAAGGCCCAAATTTGCCCATGCCTGGGTTCCTATTGACGCAGCCTAGAATTGCAAGAGATCAAAAGAGAGATGTAATAACCGTTTGACTCCAGATAACGCCAAAGGGAAGACAAATCAGCCAGGCTTTGTTATCGACAGAAAGAGAGATTACAATCAGTTGCCTGTGATTAATTGGAACTCTCATCTGAGTTTCCCTTTAACCCAATAAATCACTAATCACAGCCTCATTTATGCATTCATCAATTCAATGTAGGCTGGTTTTCTTGAGCCGGCGTGGGACAAGGTTGCCTTTGCTGCGTGTTCATCGCGGCCTCCCTTCATTGTCGCTGGATGTCGGCCGGGACCGGTGACTATGACAGTGCATATGCGGGAGGATATACACAATCGCCTGGAGCTCATTAGGTAGCTCGCGAGCTACTAGTAGATCTTCGGCCCTCTTCCAGGTGATCTTCGGGCCTCACCAGCCAGATGGGGCGCTCCTGCCATGCGTGCGCACACCCTGCACGCACACGTGCTCCTGCTGCTGGCTTCCGCTCTCGCGGTGCTTCTTTCGCCTGCGGGGCATTGCAGGAAGAAGGAAGCACGAGGCGCCCTGCCTCTCGTCCAGAAGCAGCTGGCAGCCTCTGGGCAGGGCGGAGCTCGATGCCCCGCCTCGTGCTTTCTCCTTCCTGCAATGCCCCCGCCGCAGCAGCAGTGGCAGGGGCAGGTAGATCTTTTGGACTTGGTTGCTTTAAGAGTAGCTCGCATGCTGAAAAAGTGTGAGCACCCCGAGGCTTTGCATCACCTTCTGCAACAAAAGATGGAAAGAAATCTAGGTCAAGATCACAAAGTATTGTTCCTTGTACAGTGTCTCAGTTACTTTCAGCTGAACAAGTGGACGATGCTTTCAGGGTCCGAGAAGTTGAACTTTCACAGGTTCTTATTGTGGGCATAGACACGCTGAAAAAGCACCATCTTTTCAGAACACAAAGAGCCTTGTTGCTTTCAAGATCATGCCACTGGAGGACACGAATGAGTTCACCATTTATTTATTTATTTAAAACTTTTGTATCCTGATCTTCTCACCTCCATAGAGGGACTCAGACCGGTTAACAGCAAAGATTCAATGCTACAATACAAATTAAAAACATCCTACAACAATACAAGATTAAAATACATATAGGTAAAATACATACAAGCCAAATCGCCAACTAAAAAACAAGTTCAACTCAGTCTGTAAAAGTGGTCTCACACTTTGGTCTATAACCAGTCTCAGCCTATTCCGGGAATGCTTCGTTCCATAGCCAGGTTTCCACTAGCCTCCTGAAGGACAAGGGAAGTGGCGTCAGCTGCATAAGATCTCTCTGGCCTGTAGGTCATGACTTCGAGGCCTGCCTGGGTCAGGGTGGGTGCCTGACCTTAAGTGTAGCCTGCTGTCGACTTTTGCAGCCCAAAAGACAGTTCATTTGTCAAGTAGGAGATAAAGGTACCACATTAAGTGGGGAGGCAAATTTTGACTGATTTATGAGCCCATTAAGAACTCCAGGAATCGCTGAAAAGGAATTCGGAAGAGCAACAAGGGAAGCTGGAAAATGCTGAGAGAGAAGAGGAGTGCGTGAGCTCCCCCTGGTGGCCAGAAGTTTGTCCCACGTTTACCAGAACAATTGCCTCTTTGTTCATCTATGTTCATCAATATATGTATATATATACATATTAAAAACTACAGGGATTGTCTGCAATGTATATGTACTCTAATCCTCTCCGAGTCCCCTTCGGGGTGAGAAGAGCGGAATATAAATGAAGTAAATAAATAAATAAGGGGGGGGCAGATCTAATTTTGCTTGGGAGAGAGTTCCACAGCCAAGGGGCCACCACCGAGAAGCCCCTGTCTCTCCGCCCCACCAGACGCGCTTGCAAAGATGGCGGGACTGAGAGCAGGGCCTCTCTGGAGGATCTTAGTGTCCTTGATGGTTCATAGGGGAGAATACGTTCAGACAGGTAAACTGGGCCAGAACCGTATAGGGTTTTGTAGGTTAAAACCAGCACTTTGAATCGGAAGCTAATTGGCAGCTGGGGCAGCTGGCGCAACAAGGGTGTTGTGCGCTCCCTGTACCCCGTTCCCGTCAGTAACCTGGCTGCCGAGCATTGGACACTTGCTTGAAGTTGTCAATGCACACATGATCCTCAGAAAAGCCCACATGTCTCCGAAGATGCCAGAGTCACTTTCAGTGCCAGAGATTTATTTAATTATTTGTTTAGCACATTTGTATACCACTCCCTCTCAGCCCGAATGCCAATAGCATCATACAAACAGCATGTAAAAGAATTAAAAACATTAGCAAATAAATTAAAACCATAACAATAAAACATTACGTCTCCTAGATAAAACATAATTCAATCTCTTAATCCAATTGTTCCAATCCTATGTCAGTTACACTGCCTTTTCAAATGCCTGCTCAAACAGCCAAGTTTTTTTCAGAAGGCCAAGAGTGAGGGGGCTGATCTAATGTCCCCGGGAAGGGCGTTCCACAGCCGAGGGGCCACCGCTGAGAAGGCCCTGTCTCTCGTCCCCACCAAACGCATTTGTGATGCAGACGGAGCTGAGCGCAGGGCTCCCCAGACGATCTTAACGTCCTAGGTGGTTCCTAAGGGGAGATGCGTTCAGACAGGTAGGTTGGGCCAGAACCATTTAGGGCTTTATAGGCTAAAGCTAGCACTTTGAATTGTGCTTGGTAGCAGACTGGCAGCCAGTGGAGCTGGCTCAACAGAGGAGTAATATTCTCCCTGAGCCCTGCTCCTGTTAGTAATCTGGCTGCCATCCGTTGGACCAATTGAAGCTTCCGAACAGTCTTCAAAGGCAACCCCACATAGAGCGCATTGCAGTAGTCTATATCGGATGTAACCAGAGCGTGGACTACCATGGGCAGCATGCCAAGCTATGGAGGAAGTGATTCCATGCCAGCGGGTGGACTAACGCTGCATCAGAGTCAGCTCCTGAATTTGATTAAAAACTACACAACGACAGAAGGGATAAGTCTTCAAGATCTGAAGTCCCAGTTGCATAGTATGAACCTACCCACACGGAAGAAAGCTGTTGAGTTTCTTAGCAGCGAGGGACACATCTATTCCACAGTCGATGATGAGCACTTTAAATCTACAGATGCCGATTAAGTATTAGTTCCATAATAATGATTGCTCTGTAGTGGACTGGGATCGTGGTGGTTGCATCGGGCCAAACAGTATTTCTCAAGGACACTCTTACAGACCAAGTGGATTCTGTTTAGATTAGAGTAAAAATGATGCATCTGTTGACATCACGTTGGAAATTTATTTCAACTTGGGTTTGCTTTCATATGTACAATCAGAAAAAAATTATTTTTTTGATCATACCGAAAAAGAGCGTTCACTACTGCATTTCAGTGCACAGTGGCCTTATTTCGGGAAACCTCTGATACCTGAAATAAATCTATTTTCTGAAAGTCAATGTGCATCTCCAGTTTGTGATGTTTGCCGAGTGCCTTTGATTAACAGCATGGACTTTCCACTTCAATCAAGCCTAGTTCGCGGCCAAAACCTTGATTATTTTGCTGACAACCTGGAGGCAACTTCCTAGTTAAGTCCACTCTATGCAGAATTACAACCTAAAGCTGCATCCGGACGGTAGAATTAATGCAGTTTGATCCCAACTCAGTGCTATGGAATCCTAGGATTTGTAATTTTGCAAGGTTCTTCGTCTTCTCTTTGCCTCACCAAACTACAAATCCCAGAATTCTATTGCATTGACCCATGGTCGTTCAAGGAGGTATCGAACTGTATTAATTCTACTGTCCGGATGCACCTTAAGTCACAAAGGGACAAAGGAGTTTATGAAACAGAACACATTTTTCTCAAAATTGTGCCCTACAAGCATACCACCCCCCTGTTGTGTCAGCTCCACTGGCTGCCTGTCCAATTCCGAGCTCAATTCAAAGTGCTGGTTTTGACCTTTAAAGCTCTATACAGTTCTGGCCCAGCTTACTTGTTTGAACGCATCAGCCGCTACGTCCCACCTTGTAATCTAAGATCATCCGGGGAGGCCCTGCTCTCGCTCCCGACAACTTCGCAAATGCGGTTGGTAGGGACGAGAGAGAGGGCCTTCTCGGTGGTGGCTCTCCGTCTGTGGAACACACTCCCAATTGATATACGAACAAGCCCATCCCTCCTGGCATTCAGGAAAAAAGTGAAATCCTGGTTATGGGACCAGGCGTTTGCACATTAGCGCGATACAGCACTTTAGATTGGATTGAAATGGCAAACTGGTGGACATGACCCAATGCTTCTATTATGGACGGAATACTATTTTTAACTTATGTGAATGTATATGATGTATTTTAATGCTAATTGTATTTTAATGTATTTTAATGCTAACTGTATTTTAATGTATTTTAATTTTGACTGTTTTTGGTTTTCTATTATATGTATACCAGGGGTGCTCAGAATGGTGATCGGGATCACCAGGGTGATCTTTGGGCCTCATCCTGGTGATCTTCAGGCCCCTGACCAGGTTTTTTGCAGTTTGTCCTCTTCACGCGCCCCTGCATGCTGCAAAGAAGTCCTCCGTTGTTGCTCCTCCCCGCTCCCTGCTCGCGTGCCGCCTCCAAAAACTCCAGAGTCCAAGAGGCAGAATGGGCCCCCTCTTTTGGATTCCTCCTCCTCCCTCCGTCCTTCTCCAGCCACTCAGAGTCGTAGGAGACCAAAGGGGGCGGGCCTGGATGACATGATGCATGGCTGGCCCCGTGCGCATGCGCAGAAGCACCCATTCTGCCTCTCGGACTTCTCGTGAGCTCTTGGAGGCAGCACACATGCTGGCGGCGTGGAAATAGGAGCAATGACGGAGGAGGAGGAGAAGGACGCTTTGGGGTCATTTCCTTACCGCATCTCAAAGGACGGTCTTTTTACTTTGGGGTGGGTGCTTGATTGTTCTGTGGCACGTCTCTTTGTTTATTTTTTATGTTTAAAAATGGCCTTTTAGCTCCAAAGCCTCTCAGCTTGCTTTGTTCCTTGAGAAATATATGTTGGGGAATATGGAAATGTGGGAGAAATGGGGTGGTTGGATGTATTTTTGCATGCCCCTTTGTTTACCTTGCTGAGTATTAAATGGCCTTGCAGTTCAAAAGCCTCTCTTCTTACTTTCTGGCTGATAATATGTGTGGTAATATGGCAGTGTGGGAGAAATGGGGTGGTTGGATGTATTTTTATGCTCTGTTTTATATTGTTGTTATTAAATTGAAATGTTGATGTTTTATATTATAACTTCATTTTATGTAAACTGCCCCGAACCTGCTGGAAGGAGCGGTACATAAAAATGAATAATAAATATATATAAATAAATAAATAAGAAAATAGTTATACGTTTTACATTTCTGGGTAGGTGATCTTTGGGACTTGGTTTTTTAATCAGTAGCTCCCATGCTGAAAAAGTGTGAGCACCCCTGCTCTATACAGTTCTGGCCCAGCTTACTTGTTTGAACGCATCAGCCGCTACGTCCCACCTTGTAATCTAAGATCATCCGGGGAGGCCCTCTGAAATCCTGGTTATGGGACCAGGCGTTTGCACATTAGCACGATACAGCACTTTAGATTGGATTGAAATGGCAAACTGGTGGACATGACCCAATGCTTCTATTATGGACGGAATACTATTTTTAACTTATGTGAATGTATATGATGTATTTTAATGCTAATTGTATTTTAATGTATTTTAATGCTAACTGTATTTTAATGTATTTTAATTTTGACTGTTTTTGGTTTTCTACTATATGTATACTGTGTTTTTGGCATCGAATTGTTGCCGTTGGTAGGCCGCTCTGAGTCCCCCCCTCGGCGGTTGAGAAGAGCGGGGTAGAAATGGTGGAAATAAATAAATAAATAAATACAAATGAGCCGAATTCGAAATCCTAATTATCCCTAATCTGTATAGCCAACAGCTTTGGTCAGCACTGGGCTAGGAAGCAATATGTTAGCAATAGTTAGTTATTTGCAATAGTTAATGATGGCAATTCATTCCGTTTTGCACCCAGGAAACCATAACTAGTCTTTTGCTATTTTAAAAATATTTACTTACATGCTTACATCCCACCTGCTAAGAATTTCCTCCTTTATAGTTATCAAAGGGAGAAAATGCCACAAGCTGGTGACTTATTTATTTATTATTTGTTTATTTTGTACATTTGTACCCCACCCTTTTCACCCCTGAGGGGGCACTCAGGGTGACTTCAGTCATAAATACATTTAAAACAAATTCATTAAAACAGTAACATTGATAAACATATGTTTAAATCACACGCAGGATTAAAAATCAAAGTCCAGGTCAGACCATTGTCATTTATATCACTAAAGTCTTATTCTCGATTGCTGCCTCTATCGTTCAAACGCTTGGTCCCATAATCAGGTTTTGAGTTTTCTTGTAAAGGAAGGACAGGAGGGAGATAGTCAATCTGATGTCACTGGGGAGAGAGTTTTACAGGCGGGGGGCCACCACCGAGAAAGCCCCGAGACAGCTGCTCCTGTCTGGTTAATTAATTTATTTATTTACAGTATTTATATTCCGCCCTTCTCACCCCGCAGGGGACTCAGGGCGGATTACAATGTACAGATACATGGCAAACATTCAATGCCATAGACACACAACACATATAGACTGTCAGAGGCTATTTAACATTCCAACTTCTGGCCACCAGGGGAGCTGCTGCTTCACCGTCCATCTGCGACACTGATGAAGTACTTTCTGCATTCTCCACATTCTTTTGCTGGAGATTTTTATGGCCTCGTAAATTTTGTTAAATTAGCCTCCCCGCACATAGGTGGTACCTAAATTTCCTACTTGACAGATGCAACTGTCTTTCAGGTTGCAAAGGTTGACAACAAGGTACACAATTGGCCGGAAGCTCACTCCGACCCGGGCTGGTTTCGAACTCATGACCTTTCGGTCAGTAGTGATCTTTAATGCAGCTGACACTCAGCCAGCTGAGCCACAGTCCCGGTTAAGACCCAAGTTAATTGTATGTCTGCATTAAAATAAGTTAGGAATAATATTTAATATTAATTTCAGTGAGACTGAAGTTCAATTATGTTTGTGCTGGTGGTGGGATCGAGAGCAGGGCCTCTCCAGCTGATCTTAAACTTCGTGATGGTTCATAATGGGAGATACCTTCGGACAGGTAATCTGGGCCAGGAACCGTTCAAGGCTTTATAGGTTAAGACCAGCACTTTGAATTGTGCTTGGAAGCAGATTGGCAGCCAGTGGAACTGGTGTAGCAGAGAGATGGCACGCTCTCTGTATGTCGTTCTGGTGAGCAGCTTGGCTGCCGACTGTTGGACTATTGAAGTTTCCGGGCAGTCTTCAAAGGCAACCCCATGTAGAATGCATTACAGTAGTAATTTTGTTATTCTGTGTTTAATTTTTTGTGTTGTATTATTTTGGGCTTGGCCTCATGTTAGCCGCCCCGAGTCTCCTTTGGGGAGATGGTGGCAGGTTTTGAATAAAGTTTATTATTTATTATTATTACAGTAGTCTATTTGGGATGTAACAAGAGCATGGACCACCACGGCCAAGTCAGACTTCGAAAGGAACGGGCACAGCTGGCGCTGTGCAAAAAGCTCCCCTAGCCACTGCCGAGTCTTGGGGTTCCAGGCTCAATGATGAGTCCAGGATCATTCCCAAGCTGCGACTTGTAGCATTCAAGTTGAAAGAAAACCCCTAAAACCTCAGCCCAGCAGAGCAGGCAGCCAAAAGCAAAGAACAACCAGTCTCCTTTAGGTGAAGAAAGAAGTATTTTATTTTTTGAGCGTGGCCATGCAAAGATGGGAACAGCCAAAGACAACGAGTGCCTTCCAAACAAAGGGCTGCCCATGACGATACATTATTACTGTTATCTTTTATACCCTTTTTTTAAAAAAAAAAACACAAACTAGGCATGGCATAACCTTCATCCTCACACGCTTCATCCAATCAAGTTCTGAAAAACATGCTTTTCTCAGTATTTCCCATCTTGACACTTTAACCTAATAAGCTACTACATATGCTCTCATATTGCGGTGCCAGCATAGATAAACAATATATTATGTGTTCCTTGCAAGGAGAAACTGTCAGGTCGCTGAAATTATAACACCCTGTGTTATCTGGAACGCACAGTCTCCCCTTTGCCTTCGTTCCTTCTGTTCCCTTTTTTGCAAAGAGGCACTTTCATTTCAAACTAATATTTCATCATTTAGCACCATTTAAGCTCATTAACCCCTTCAAAGTATATGCATTGCAATACAAAAAATGAAATGCAAAAGTACAGAATGGGGGACAACGCCTGGCTCAACAGCAGTATATGTGAAAAAGATCTTGAAGTCCTCGTGGACAGGAAGTTAATCATGAGCCAACAATGTCATGCAGCAGCTTAAAAAGCCAATGGGATTTGGGCTGTATAAAGAGGAGTCTAGGGCAGTCTTTCTCAACCAGTGTGCCGTGGCACACTAGTGTGCCGTGACGGACCTCCTGCTGTGCCGCGAGAAAAGCTCTCTGCCCCCCTTCCTCCCCCCCTTCCTGCCGAACTCCTGCTGCTTGGGGGAGGAGGAGGAAGGTCCGGGCAGTGGCGAAGAAAAAGAAGGGACCAGGGCGCCGCCTCCTTCGGCCGTTTCCCCAGCCAGCCTCCAATCCGCCATGACACCCACCACGACTCTCAGCCCTCGCTCGCTGAAGCCGCGTGGAGGAGGAGCTCCGCCCACTGAAGCCCGTTCACTGCTCATGCTCCTCCTCTATAGGAGAGCTGAGGAGAGCTGGCTGGGGAGCTGAGGGGGGGAGGGGCGGGGCATGGCGCGGCCTGGTTCTGCCCCCTCCTTCGGCTTCGGCACTCCCAGCAGCTGCTCCAGCCTTGAGGGGACAGTGCCACCAGCATGTGCTGGCTCTGGCACCGCTGGCTTGGCACTGCCCCCTCAAGGATGGAGCAGCTGCTGGGAGAGGTGAAGCCGGGGGTAGGGGGCGGGGCATGGTGCAGCCTGGCTCCTCCCTCCCCCGCTTCAGCACTCCCAGCAGCTGCTCCCAGCAGGCCACCAACCCCAACCGTTCTGTACTGTGTTAGGGTGTGGTTTTGTGTCATTTTGGTTGGTGGTGTGCCCCCGGATTTTTTTAATGTAAAAAGTGTGCCGCGGCTCAGAAAAGGTTGGGAAACACTGGTCTAGGGTCTAGATCAGTGTTTCCCAACCAGTGTGCCGTGAGCGATCATCAGGTGTGCCGTGGGAAATCGAAATCTCCAATACCCTTTCTTCCCCCTCCTGCCAAACACTTTTTCTTCTCCACTCGGGCTCCCTTCTTCCCAGCCTTGCTCTGCTCGCTTTGCTCTGGGGCGAGTCTGCGCAGTAGCACCCGCACGGGTCACATCTTCCTCCTTCCCTCCCTCCCCCCTCCTGAACACGCTCATGCTGCCCCCTCGGATCAAAATGGTGGCAGAAGCGGCAGTGCAGAAGAAAAAGTAAGTGTTGGGCAGGAGGGGGAAGAAAGGGCGCGAAGAGGATGGGGGAGGAAGAGGTCTCTGTCGAAAGCTGGCATGGGCAAACTTGGACCTTCCAGGTGTTTTGGACTCCAACTCCCACCATTCCTAGCAGCCTCAGGCTCTTTTCCTTTCCCCCCCTCAGCCACTTAAGCAGGAAAGGGCCTTTCTTCTCCACTCGGAGTCCCTTCTTCCCAGCCTCGCTCTGCTTGCTTTGCTCACGCTGCCGTGAGCGTGTTCAGGAGGGGAGGGAGGAGAGAGGAAGACGTGAGGCGAGTCTGCACAGTAGCGGCCGCACAGGTCACGTCTTCCTCCCCCCTCCCCTCCTGAACACGCTAATGCTGCCCCCTCGGATCGAGCAGAGTGAGGCTGGGAAGAAGGGAGCCCGAGTGAAGAAGAAAAAGTAAGTGTTGGGCAGGAGGGGGAAGAATGGGTGCAAAGGGGGAGGAAGAGGTCTCTGTCGAAAGCTGGCATGGGCAAACTTGGACCTTCCAGATGTTTTGGGCTCCAACCCCCACCATTCCTAGGAGCCACAGGCCCTTTTCCTTTCCCCCCTCAGCCATTTAAGCAGGAAAGGGCCTCAAGCTGTTAGGAATGGTGGGAGTTGAAGTCCAAAGCACCCAAAGGGCCAAAGGTTTCCCATGCCTGTTTTAGGGACCTTAAAGTGGTGAGCCTCCTTCCAACATTGTGATTCTGGATAGAAAACAAACAACAACATGACATAACAATGTTTGAGTCCACAGTGCTCTCTGGGTGTAGGTGAACTACAACTTCCAAACTCAAGGTCAATTCTCAAGCAACCCCTTTCAGTACTTTCTGTTGGAAATGAGAGTTCAATATGCCAAGTTTGGTTCAATTCCATTGTTGCAAGAGTTCAGGATGCTCTTTGATTGTGTGTTAACTATAAATCCCAGAAACTGTAACTCCCAAATGTCAAGGTCTATTTTCCCCAAACTCCATCTGTGTTCACATTTGGGCATATTGAGTATTCATGCCAAGTTTGGTCCTGATCCAACATTGTTTCAGTCCACAGTGCTCTCTGGATATAGGTGAACTACAACTCCAAAACTCAAGGTCAATGCCCACCAAACTCTTATAGTATTTTCTCTTGGTTTTGGGAGTTCTGTGTGCCAATTTTGGTTCAATTCCATCGTTGGTGGAGTTCAGAATGCTCTCTGATTGTGAGTGAACTATAAATCTGAGCAACTAAAACTCCCAAATGGTAAAATCAATCCCCCTCCTCCACAACCCCACCAGTATTCAAGTTTGAGGGTATTGGGTATTTGTGCCAAATTTGGTCCAGTGACTGAAAATACATCCCGCATATCAGATATTTAAAGTTTGTGTCTTTCTGCCATTCCTGCCAGGATATCTATGTTGTGTTCATTGAAACAGGCCCAGGTTTCACACTGAGTGTATAAATACATTTAAAAACATATTAACTATATGTATTACTGTGTTAGAGTGTCATTTTGGTTGGTGGTGTGCCCCAGGATTTTGTAAATGTAAAAAATGTGCCGCAGCTCAAAAAAGGTTGAACAGCACTGGTCTAGATCCAGGGAAGTCATGCTACCCCTCTATTCTATTCTGCCTTCATCAGACCACTTTACCTGGAATCACACTGTGTCCAGTTCTGGGCACTTCCACTGATTTACGAGGCCATAAACATCTCCAGGAAGTATGCAAAGAATGAGGAAGCGATAGCTCCCCTGGTGGCCAGCAGCTGGAATGTTAAATAGCCTCTGAGTGTCTGTCTATGTATATATGTTGTGCGTCTATGGCATTGAATGTTTGCCATGTATATGTACATTGTAATCCGCCCTGAATCCCCTGCGGGGTGAGAAGAGTGGAATATAAATACTGTAAATAAAATCAAATAAATAAGGGAGATGTTGACTCTAAGCTGGAATGTGTCCAGAGGAAGAGGGCGACTCAAAGGATCAAAGGTCAGGAGAACAAGCCCTATGAGGAGCGGCTTAAAGCCCTGGACATGTTTTGCCTGCAGAAGAGAAGGCTGAGAGGAGACATGGTGAGGGCCTGGATCAAGAGGTTAGGGGAAGTCATAGGGAGGAGGGAGGAGGCTTGTTCTCTTCTACCCTGGAGACTAGGACATGGAAGAAGGCACAGGGTTTAAGCCTGTGTTGGAAGGGGTTACACTCCCCCTGAAGACCCAGGTTCGCAGCTTGGGGAGCTTTTGCACAATTAAAACTAGTGTGCCAGCTACGCCCGTACCTTGGGAAGTCTGATCTGGCAATGGTGGTCCACGCTCTGGTTACATCCTGAATAGACTACTGCAACACACTCTATGTGGGGCTGCCTTTGAAGACTGTTTGGAAGCTTCAAATAGTCCAGCGAGAGGCAGCCAGGTTAATAACTGGGGTGGCATACAGGGAGCATACCACCCTCCTGTTACGTCAGCTCCACTGGCTGCCGGTCCACTTCCGAGGACAATTCAAAGTGCTGGCCTTGGCCTATAAAGCCCTATACGGCTCCGGCCCAGCTTACTTCTCTGAACATATCTGGGCACCACAATGGGAGGGAGATGTTGGCTCTAAGCTGGAATGTGTCCAGAGGAAGAGGGCGACTCAAAGGATCAAGGGTCTGGAGAACAAGCCCTATGCGGAGCGGCTTAAAGACCTGGGCATGTTTAGCCTGCAGAAGAGAAGGCTGAGAGGAGATGTGGTGAGGGCCATGGATCAAGAAGTGAGGGGACGTCATAGGGAGGAGGGAGGAGGCTTCCTTTCTGCTGCCCTGGAGACTAAGATACAATGGAACAATGGCTTCAAACTACAGGAAAAAAAGGAGATTCCATCTGAACCTGAGGTACTATTTCCTGACTGTGAGAACTGTTCAGCAGTGGAACTCTCTGCCCTGGAGTGTGGTGGAGGCTCCTTCTTTGGAGGCTTTTAAGCAGAGGCTTGATGGCCATCTGTCGGGGGTGCTTTGAATGCGATTTTCCTGCTTCTTGGCTTAATAGGGTTGGACTGGATGGCCCACGAGGTCTCTTCCAACTCTAGGATTCTATGAACAGGGATTATCCATTTACTTGCAAGAAAGCTAGATTTAAAAGCTACTTTTATTCCGGCATAACAATAGACCGAATCCTTTTGAGCTCTTCGCACCTGTCAGCATAAATGATTACTTTTAACAAGTATTTTTCCAGGTTCTGAGAAATCTATTTTTCAGACCATCTCTATACATCAAAAAAGGATGAGGTTGCCAATATTGAGAAAACCTTACCAATGGAAAGTGGTGTGTTTTTTTTTCTTTCCATTTTTCCAAGTCCTGGATTGGAAATCTGTCACATAGCGAATGGAAGGAAAAACACTTTCCGTTATGTTGTGTTTTTCCTTCTTTCTTTCTGTTCGAACCAGAAAACATGTGGAAAGCTTTGTTTGGAAATAATGTTATCGTAGCCAAGGCTCAATTCATGTCCAAGAATCTTTCAGGCTAGTCTCTCTCTCTCTCTCTCTCTCTCTCTCTCTCTCTCTCTCTCTCTCTCTCTCTCGGCCTTACTTCGCTAACGAAGATTCTTAGGAAGGACTCATCCCATGCTTTTTACAAGCGTGTTGGTGATTAAAAAGGCCAATCTGAGATAGGCAAGTCCGGTTGCAGAAAGCAATATTAAGCCATGATAGTTCATGGGCTATTAGAGCAGAACGATGCTCAGGATGTCCACTATCTGCCGAATCTTGCATGGTTCTGATGTTCCAGCATGCAAGCAGGGGCGGACCGAGCTCTCCCGGGGAGGTACGCAAGGTCACTTTGGCGCCCCTCCCCGCTGGCTCCCGCACATGCGCAGAGCTTTTCTGCACGTGCCCAGGCCTCTGCGCGTGCGCTGGCTCCCCAGCGCGTCTCCAGGTGGGGGCGCTTGGAAGGCAGTGCGCATGCGCGGAGGTTCGCGCGTGCCCGGAGGGATCTCCGCGCATGCGTAGAAGCTCCTACAGGCGCCGTAGCGCCTGTAGAAACTTCTGCGCACGTGCGAAAAATCTTCGCGCATGCGCAGTGCGGACGGATCGCCCCTGGTGCCGGAGTCCCGGCGGCGGGGGTGCGGTGGCGCCCCAAAAAAGGTGGCGATGCCCCCCAAGAAGACGTTGCTCTACGCGGCTGCGTTGTCCGCCTTATGGACGCACCAGCCCTGCATGCAAGTGTCAGTCTATTTGCACCTTTGCAGGCAGGTGTTGAGCTTTGTTTCTTTGTCTTTGTTCGACCGCACCGGAAGATGCCCGTTGGCCATGGCTAGCCAACTGGGTAGATGGAGATGAGCTTTCGTTAGGCCACCTTTTCTAGGCCCCTCTCCCTATGGAGCAAGCAGTGCTCTCCTTAAAAAAGGCTTTTTGGTCATTCAGGATGCTGCCGAACAAGACTGTCATCTCCCGAGTCAGTTTCAAGCGACCAAAGTCCTGAACCGTCTGATTGCAGGGTTGGGTCTGCGGCTTCTAGTAATCGGACAATTGCATTATTACACGGCCTTAACAGTTGAGTCTCCATATTCTGCAGGAAATCTGTAGCTGAGTTTCCATCCTAAGAAGTCACTGAATTATAATCGGTTGTGCTAGTGGAACTTTTAATAGTTTGCATTCATGCTGCTTTCATGAAGGCAATGTTTCCCAACCGCTGTGACGTGGCACAGTAGTGTGCCGTGACGGACCTCCTGCTGTGCCGCAAGAAAAGCTCTCTGCCCCCCTTCCTGCCCCCCTCCTCCTGCCGAACTCCTGCTGCTTGTAGGAGGAGGAGGAAGGGCTGGGCAGTGGTGAAGAAAAAGAAGAAGGGGCCGGGGCGCTGCCTCCTTCGGCCGTTTCCCCAGCCAGCCTCCAATCCGCCATGACTCTCACCCCTCGCTCTCTGAAGCCGTGTGGAGGAGGAGCCCCACCCACTGAAGCCTGTCCACCGCTCATGCTCCTCCTCCTCCGCGCGGCTTCAGCGAGTGAGGGGTGGGAGTCATGGTGGAGAGCGGTGCCGGGGACAAGGGCCATGACTCCCGCCCCTCGCTCGCACTGCCCCAAGGCTGGAGAAGCTGTGGGAGAGCTGAAGCTGGGGGGAGGGGGTGGGGCATGGCGCTGCCTGGCTCCTCCCCCTCTTCCCAGCTTCGGCTCTCCCACAGCTTCTCCAGCCTTGAGGGGACAGTGCCAAGCCAGCATTGTGCTGGCTCTGCCGCTACTGGCTTGGCACTGCCCCCTCAAGGCTGGAGAAGCTATGGGAGAGCTGAAGCCGGGGGGAGGGGGCGGGGCATGGCATGGCCTGGCTCCTCCCCTTCCCCCGGCTTTGGCACTCCCAGCAGCTGCTCCCAGGAGGCCACCATCCCCCAGCCGTTCTTTACTGTGTTAAATTGTCATTTTGTGTCATTTTGGTTGGTGGTGTGCCCCCGGATTGTTTTATTGTTAAAAGTGTGCCGCGGCTCCAAAAAGGTTGGGAAACACTGCATTAAGGTACGTGCATCCCTAGCCTTTGGGTGACTTTTCTCCCCACGTTATGCCGTTTCACAGTTGAAAATTATACTTATGTACTGCTCTCTCAACCTTTATTCTGCCCTTTTGACCGCTGCTATTCTCTGAGCAGAAGCAGACAGTATTTATGTATCTCTTGTCTCTGAGCAAGTTGTTTAATTGTATTAGGCACAATTGTGTTTCCTTGCATCAGTTCGCACAGCGCCAACTAGTGGCCAGTCTTGCACGTGCAAGTTGAAAAAAGATGCTTCCACTTTCCAACCATTTTCATTTTCTGACAGCTGTGTTTTAATCAATGTGTTTTAAATGATTATGTTGTAACCTGAATCAAGTCTTGGGAAGAGGCAGGAAAATAATAATAGTAATAATAATATGTACTATTATATTTGTATTATTATTGATAATATTAATAGCCCCCCTAGTAGTGCAGCAGGTAAAGCCGCTGATCTGCTGAACTTGCTGACTGAAAGGTCAGTGGTTCAAATCTGGTGAGTGGGTTGAGCTCCTGCTGTTAGCCCCAGTTTCTGCCAACCTAGTAGTTCAAAAGCATACAAATGTGAGTAAATCAATAGGTATCACTTCTGTGAGAAGTTAATGGCACTGTATTCCCTCATGCTGGCTACATAGCCTTGGAGGTGTCTACGGACAACACTGACTCTTTGGCTTAGAAATGGAGATGGCTTAGAAATGGAGACCCCCACTACCCAGTGTCGGACACAACTAGACTTAATGTCTGGGGAAACCTTTACCTTAATAATAATAATAATAATAATACTGTTGCTATTGTTTTGTTTTTGTGGATTTTAATCTATGTGTTTTAAAGGATGTTGTTATCTATTGGATTTTAATTATGTTGTAACCTGAATCAAGCCCTGGGAAGAGGCAGGTAAATAACAACAATATTAATTGTATTATTATATTTATTATAAAACTATTAATAATGTTGTTATTATTGTTGTTTTGTTTTGGCAGGCTTTTGCAAGCTGTCAGTGAATTTTAAACTCACATCTAGCATTCACTCTGTTTTAATATTTCTTCTCCATATTTTAATATATGTATTTGTAGATATGCATTTTAATATATGTATTTTATATAATGTGCATAATGATTGTGTGTTTTAGTTATGTTGAAACCTGCCTTGAGCCATGAGGAGAGGAAGTGTTATTATTATCATCATCATTATCCTCAAATCCTGACTTTGACCACTGAAAGAATACATACTTATGGCAGGGAGGTCATACATTAAATGGCTTTGAGAGCCAAATGCTACTTCCATTGAAAATGACACTTGTTTTATACAGATATAGATGGCTATGATTTATTACTGTATTTTCATGTTGTTGTAAAACTTGACAGGTCATTCACCTTTACATATAATTCATATCTTGTTGTTTTGTGCAGTCAAGTCAGTTTAAAGTTATGACCGTATGCATGCGAGAGTTCCAAGAATGAATGCAGTTTGACTCCTTCTAGGGCAGGGCTGTCCAACTTCTACCAGACCTGTGGCCGGAATTCCAGTTACTGATGACCTGGGGGGCCGAAGGGTCTGCCTCCGCCCCCGGCTCCGCCCCCTCCACAGCTCCACCCCAGCTCCGCCCCCTCCCCGTCTCTGCCCAGGCTCCGCCCCCTCCCCGGCTCCGCCCTCTCCCCCCGCCTTGGAGGTGTCTGTGGAGGACACAGGGGCTTTGACTTGGAGATAGAGATGAACACCAAAATCCCAGTCTCAAGTCCCAGTCCCTGCTTTGAACTGGATTATATTGCAGTGTGGACTCAGGGCCCTTCACACAGCCATATAACCCAGAATATCCAGGCAGGAAACCCCACAAAACCTGCTTTGAACTGGATTATATTGCAGTGTGGATTCAGGGCCCTTCCACACAGCCATATAACCCAGAATACCTGCTTTGAACTGGATTATTGGAGTCCACACTCATATAATCTGGTTTAAAGCAAATAACATGGGATTTTATTCAGATGTGTGGAAAGGAAGTCAAATAAGAAGCCAGGGCCCTTCCACACAGGCCTATAACCCTGAATGATAAGGCATAATATTCATTCTGCCTCTGCTAATAATAACAATAACAATAACAATAACAACAACAGGTTCCTGGAGTAGGAGACCTCCAAGGGCCATCCAGGGCCATCCAGTCCAATCTCCTTCTGCCATAAGGGGAAAATACAATCAAAGCATTCCTCACAGATGACCATTCAGCCTCTGATAATAATAATATAATAATAATTATAATAATAATTACAATGGGTTCCTAGAATAGGATACCTCCAAGGGCCATCCAGTCCTACCTCCTTCTGCCATAAGGGGAAAACACAATCAAAGCATTCCTCACAGATGGCCATTCAGCCTCTGATAATAATAATATAATAATAACTATAATAATAATTACAATGGGTTCCTAGAATAGGATACCTCCAAGGGCCATCCAGTCCTACCTCCTTCTGCCATAAGGGGAAAACACAATCAAAGCATTCCTCACAGATGGCCATTCAGCCTTTGATGATGATAATAATAAGAATAAGAATAAGAATAATTACAATGGGTTCCTAGAATAGGAGACCTCCAAGGGCCATCCAGTCCTATCTCCTTCTGCCATAAGGGGAAAACACAATCAAAGCATTCCTCACAGATGGCCATTCAGCCTCTGATGATGATGATAATAATAATAATAATAATAATAATTACAATGGGTTCCTAGAATAGGAGACCTCCAAGGGCCATCCAGTCCAATCTCCTTCTGCCATAAGGGGAAAACACAATCAAAGCATTCCTCAGCCATGTTGAATCAAACCTAAACTCTCATGAGAGCAACAGAAAGTACTGAACCTTGAGTTTGGGAGTTGTAGTTCTCCTCCATCCAGAGAGCACTGTGGACTCAAATAATGATGGATCAGGACCAAACTTGGCACGAAGCCTCAGGAGAGGAGGAAGCCGGAAAGGGAATGGGTGAGCCCCCCCCCCGTGCTCTGAACTCGGCCCCGCCCCTTTTCGCTCTGGCCATGCCCCTCTCACTCGTGCACTCTCTCTCCTTCCCTCTTTCCTTCAGGTGGTGGAAGGGGGACGGAATGAAAGGGGGACAGAGCGAAAGAAGGAGGGAGGGCGAGGGAGAGGGGGAGGAGGGAGGGGGAAGTAGGAGGAGGAGGAAGAGAGCCTGCTCCTCCTCCCTGCCCTGCCACTCACCCCCCCCCCCCGCCGCGAAAAAAAATAAATAAAAACTATTCCGAAAAATATTCCCAAAAAATTAAAAAAAAAAATTTCATTTTAAAAGGCAGATATCTTGCAGGAGGGTAGGGGGCCGTGGGGAAGGGGCTGGGGGCCGTATACGGCCCGGGGGCCGCCAGTTGGACAGCCCTGTTCTAGGGGGCCTGCGGCTATTAGGAATGGTGGGAGTTGGAGTCCAAAACACCTGGAGGGTCCAAGTTCGTTCATACCTATCCTAACCACTCTCCTGTTGTTCCAGCCCTAGGCCATGCATTCCTTTGCCAACTGTTCCAACTGGGAATGGATCTTCTCCGCGAAGCCGACCTATGAGAGCCTCTGCAATGGCAGCACCCTGGAGGAGAACCACAGCTACTGTGACCCCGAGGTCTTGAACATGACGGCCGAGCAGCTCCGGCTCAAGTACCTGGGTCCCCGCCAGTCGGGCTTCTTTGTCCCCATCTGCACCACGTACCTCTTGATCTTTGTGGTGGGGGCACTGGGGAACACCCTCACCTGCCTGGTCATCATCCAGCACCGCTTCATGCGGACACCCACCAACTATTACCTGTTCAGCTTGGCCGCCTCCGACCTGCTGGTGCTGCTCCTGGGGATGCCGCTGGAGATCTACGAGATGTGGAGCAACTACCCTTTCCTCCTGGGCTCCGGCGGCTGCTGCTTCAAGACGCTGCTCTTCGAGGCCGTCTGCTTCGCCTCCATCCTCAACGTGACGGCACTCAGCGTGGAGCGCTACATCGCCGTGGTCCACCCGCTCAAGGCCAAGTATGTGGTGACCAAGACCCACGCCAAGCGGGTCATTGTCACCGTTTGGGTGCTGTCCATTCTCTGCTCCGTCCCCAACACCAGCCTCCATGGCATCCAGACCCTCTACGTTCCCTGCTGGGGGGTGGTCCCTGACTCGGCCACCTGCACCCTGGTTAAGTCCCGCCTGATGTACAACCTCATCATCCAGGTCACCACCATCGTCTTCTTCTTCCTGCCCATGGGTGTCATCAGCATCCTGTACCTCCTCATCGGGCTCCAACTGCGGAAAGAGAAGATGCTGGAGGCGCTGGAGGCCAAGTCCGGAGGCAGCTGCGACTATCACAACGTCCGCCTCCGGCAAAAGAAGGCCAGGAGGAGGCAGGTGACCAACATGCTGTGTAAGTTCAGGGCAAAGGCCCAAGAAGCCACAAGCTTGGGCAAAAGGTGGGGAATGTGTGGCCTTCCAGTTTCTTTCACACCACACAATTCTAGCACTTCTAAAGTCACTGGGTTGCTGTGATTTTTTTCCAGCTGAATGGCCATATTTCAGTAGCATTCTCTCCTGATGTTTCACCTGCATCTTTGACTCATCTTCAGAGGTCTGTTGGAAGTGAGGCAAGTGGAGAGAGTATGCGTGTGTGTGTGTATGTATATATATACAATATATATATATATACACACACACACACATATGTACATATGTGTGTATATATATCTATTATATAAGGGAGGTCCCGTCATGGAACGACTGTCCTAGGCAGAGAAACCTTACAAGGCAGAGACACCAAACTTGGCAACAAAAATAGACCTCAGGCAAGGTAGGTTTTTAGCAAATAAACTTCCCCCCCCAAAAACCTAGAAGGCCCCCAAAACAACGATACAAAAAAACCCTACATTTCCCAGCGTACTCCGCGGCTGCCAACGAATCCCCGGCCTCTACATTCTGACAACATGATTGGCTGCCAATGAGGGAGTATTTGCATAACGCCTCTATTGGCCAGCCAACATGAACATTCCGACCCATAATAAACTGGCAGAGGAGGATAAGGCAAAGGCCTGAGGCAGTCGCCAACACAAACACCCAATTCACTTCCCACAGAAAATTTAAACCCCTCTCTCTCCCCTTCTTTCTTTTCTTCTTTTCCCTTCATTATTTTACCTTTTCCTCACTCCCTTTCCTTTCTTTTCCCCACCCTTTCCTTTCCTCCCTTCCCATTTCCGTCTTTCTTTTCCCCTTCTTGTCTCTCTCCTGTTTTTCTTTTCTTCCTCTTCCATAGTTGGCTCTTCTTTTGTTCTTCCTCTCCCCCTCCCTCCTTTATTTCCTCTTTCTTTCTTTCCCCCTTCCTTCCTTCCTTCCTTCCTTCCTTCCTTCCTTCCTTCCTTCCGTCTTCCTTCCCAGAGTCCTGAGTATGCCTTTTGCAGAGCCAGGTCTGAAGTGTCCCATCATTCTGCCGGGGGAATCCTTTTCATAGTATGTACATATAGACTCACATTTAGTGGAATTCAGTCTTAAAATATATTATATATATTATATGGCTCTCACTGAAATAAATTTCCAAATATTTTGCTTTCATGGCTCCCTGAGTCAAAAGGGTTCCCGACCCCTGCACTACACAATTGCAGCTCTTCGATTCCACTATAATGGCCTCAAAGACGGGAAAACCTTGGGATTGGGAGTTTGGTGAAGAACATAGACTGTCATCCAGAGCACTCTTATGCTGTTGTTCAAGAGAACAACATGTGTGGATTTAACCCTTGTGGATTTGATTAATATGATCTATCTAAGGCCCATTCTACCCTGCCATATAATCCAGAGTATCAAAGCAGATGATCCACATTATCTGCTTTGAACTGGATTATCTGTGTCTACATTGCCATACAATCCAGTTCAAAGCTGATAATGTGGATTATGTTCTTTGATAATCTGGGTTATACAGCAGTGTAGAAGGGCCTAAGAATCTCTAGGTCTTCCAGTGCGATTCCTCTAGGAGGTGACCATAGTATTGCGCTGGAGGATTTAGGCTGGATCTACACTGCCAAATAAAATCCAAATTATCTGCTTTGAACCGGATTATATGGCACTGTAGACTCAGATAATCCAGTTCAACACAGATAATGTATATTATCTGCTTTGATAAACTGGATTATATGTCAGTGTAGATCCAACCCTAGAGATTCCTAGAGAGGAAACATCTCCATCTCTTCTAGCCCAGGACTTCTTAAACTTGGGAGCACTCTTGGCCCAAGAAATGTTTACGTGGCCCCAGTTGTATAGGAATACAAAACAGGAATAAAAAAACAAACATTTACTGATAACAAATCAGCATTTGCAACAGGCCCGGATTACCCATAAGGCCACCCTAGGCCATGGCCGGGGGCGGCAGCCATGAGTGGGCAGCAGGTCCAGACCCCCCAAAATTTTAAAAAAAATATTATTATTATTTTTTAAAATTCAATCTTTGGGTGCTTTCTTCTGTGCCTGCGCAGTGAAGGAAGGAGGGGCGGGGCCGACACGAGCGAGGAGGAGGCGGAGGGAAGCCACGTCAGACGCCCTAGGAGCGGAACTTCCCCCCACCTGTTCGTTGCTTGCACGGGCGCCGCTCCTTCCTTCACAGAGCGGCTTGGCGCCCTCCGCCATGTTCCTGGGTGTGAGGCCACTTTAATTTCTCAATGAGACACACGGAGTCTTCCGGTAGATCCAATTGAGTTTATTGAAGGAACAACACCTGTAAAGCCAGAAGTGCTTTTCTACCGCCACCATACACCTTTATACCCTCGGACCCCCGTGACAACCCCTCCCCTACATAGGCAATGTTCATGAGGGTTGCATCATTTCCCCCGGACACGCAAGATCCAAGAAGGTTACATCACCCCCCTGGGTTGGCAATGTTCATGAGGGTTGCATCATCCATGCTGGCCAGCTGTTCTTTGTTGAGTCTATGTCAGATCCCAGATCCCGCCGGCCTTCACCAAGGCCGTGGGCATCGGAACCTGACACCTGGGTGCTGCAGCGGCTGACCGGGAGCTTACCTTCCTTCCTCTTCCTTCTCCGAAGGAAGGGAAACCCCCAGGTGGCCGCTGCAGCACTCAGGAACATGGCAGAGGGCGCCGCGCCGCTCGCGCCCTGCCGCGCATGCCCGGCGTCCTGCGCGGCGCCCGCCCCTTTTTGGCGGGGCTGGGTGACGTCAGGCGCGGCGGCAGTGAGGGCGAGGAGGAAGAGGTGGAGGGAAGCCGCGGCGCCGCGTCCTTTCTGCCTCCTCCGCCATGTTCCTGCTGCTGCGGCACCCAGGAACATGGTGGAGGAGGCAGAGGCCGCGACGCTCGCAAAATGATGCCATGGCTTCCCTTCACCTCTTCCTCCTTGCCCTCACCACCGCACCTGACATCACCCATCCCCGCCAAAAAGGGGCGGGCACTGCGCAGGACGTCAGGCGCGGCGGTGAGGGCGAGGAGGAAGAGGCGCATGTCCGCATCGGCCCTGCCCCCTGCAAGCGGCCCCACCCCACCCCCAGGGGCGGGCCTTCCAGAGTGTGGCCTAGGGCGCCACAATCTGTTAATCCGGGCCTGGTTTGCAAGGCCTGCTGAACAGGTCGCATCTTTTGCACAACAGATTCATATAAATGTCTAAAGCAACCACTAGGTGGCGTTTGGAAAACTTTTCGGGATCCCAACATTGAGTTAAAGCAAGGACCCTCAAACTTTTTAAAATAGAGGGCCAGGCCACAGTCCCTCAAACTGTTGGAGGGCCGGATTATAATGTGAAAAAGACATGAATGAATTCCTATGCACACTGCACATATCTTATTTGTAGTGCAAAAAACCACTTAAAATCAATACAATAATTAAAATGAAGAACAACTTTAACAAATATAAAATTATTAGTATTTCAATGGGAAGTGTGGGCCTGTTTTGGCTGATGAGATAGGATTGTCATTTCAGACTTAGGCTGACCCTGAGTGAGGGCCGGGTAAATGACCTTGGAGGGCTGTATCCGGCCCCTGGGCCTTAGTTTGGGGACCCCTGAGCTAAAGGGACCCCATTTGGAATCGAGACCCACAGTTTTAGAAGCAGTTCTAGCTCTGTTCTATGGTCCATTCTATGGTCAGCATCTGCCAGAAAGTGACCATAGGGACTAATTGACAATAATCTAGTTGCACATTCTTGGATGGCGCATGAATCTTTGTGCCTTTGATGTAACACTGAATTCCCTAGAACTAAGAAATTCATGACATGGCATTTGAAATGTGGATTTGCATTTTCACTTTATCTTTTGAAAAGCAGTCAAACATGACAGGTAAATGGGGCCCCAAAAGGGACTGTGGAGGAGTGCACATACCTGCAGATGCTCCGTGCCATGACCTGGATTTGAATATGTAATGCTACGGGTGCAAGCCCTTGCATTGGCAGTTGTGTATTTTAAGAGTTTATTCAATCTGAGCAGCTGGATATGAAAAAAAACCCTCCAAAAGGAACAACCACAGAGGATTTAGACAACTTTAGATAATGAAGATACTGAAATAATTCAAGCGTGGTCATAGCGTGGCTCTGTCATTAAACAGAATGGGAAAGAAGACAAGGACTTGGAAAGGCAGCTGTGAAGGAACCAGGCCAGATCCTGTAATGCAAGGATATATTACTGAACACTAAAGTTAAGAACATAAGAACATAAGAAGAGCCATGCTGAATCGGGCCTCAGCCCATCTAGTCCAGCATTCTGTGTCACACAGTGGCCCACTAGTTGTACACAGGGATCTCTAGCAGAAAGGAGGGCAAAACCCCTAACCTGTTAGAACCGGTCCAGATGGTAGATGCGCTCCCAGAGAAAACATATTAATGAAATTGGGGAGTGATCCAATGAGAGCCACAAAGGTGGAGGGCTGACTCCAAGCACCTTGTAGGATCTCCTATTGAGATTGGAGGTTGCTTCCAAGTTTTGCCATGGCTCAAAGGGCCATATAGAAACCCCCAACGGCCATCCAGTCCAGTCCCTTTCTGCCAGGCAGGGAGACACAATCAGAGCCCTCCCGACAGATGGCCACCCAGCCTCTGCTTAAAAGCTTCCAGGGAGAGAGTCTCAGCAGTAGCATATTCTACTCTCAAACAGCTCTGACCATCAGGAACTTCGTTCTAATGTTTATGTGGAATCTCTTCCTGTAGATGTTCTAGTGCAAACTTGGGCCCTCCAGGTGTTTTGGACTTCAACTTCCAAGATTCCTAACAGACTACCAACTGTTTGAAATTGTGGGAGTTGAAGTCCAAAACACCTGGAGGAGGGCCAAAGTTTGCCCATGCCTCCTCTAGTGCAGTCTTTCCCAACTTTCTTTGAGCCGCGGCACACTTTTAACATTAAAAAAATCCGGGGGCACACCACCAACCAAAATGACACTCTAACACAGTAAAGAACGGCTTGGCGATGGTGGCCTGCTGGGATCAGCTGCTGGGAGTGCCGAAGCCAGGGGAGGAGCCAGGCCGCACCATGTCCCGCCCCCTCTCCCCGGCTTCAGTTCTCCCACAGCTTCGCCAGCCTTGAGGGGGCAGTGCCAAGCCAGCATTGTGCTGGCTCTGCCACCGCTGGCTTGGCACTGCCCCCTCAAGGCTGGCGAAGCTGTGGGAGTGCTGAAGCTGAAGGGAGGGGAGGGGCGGAGCCAGGCCGCGCCATGCCCCGCCCCCTCCCCTGGCTTCAGCTCTCCCACAGAGGAGGAACATGAGCGGTGGACAGGCTTCAGTGGGCGGGGCTCCTCCACACGGCTTCAGCAAGCGAGGGGCGGGAGTCATGGCAGGAGTCATGGCGGATAGGAGGCTGGCTGGGGAAATGGCCGAAGGAGGTGGCACCCTGGCCCCTTCTTCTTTTTCTTCGCTTCCCCAAGCAGCAGGAGTTCGGCAGGAGGAGGGGGGAAGGAAGGGGGGCAGAGAGCTTTTCTCGCGGCACAGCAGGAGGTCCGTCACGGCACACTAGTGTGCCGCGTCACAGTGGTTGGGAAACACTGCTTTAGTGTGACGAGCGAAGTCCTTAGATGCCTTGTACATGTATTACCATCAAGTCAGATGTCACCCAGCCTTCCTTCCTCCAAACTAAACAGATCTATCTCCTGAAGCGCTTCTCATTGGACTCATTTTTCAGACCTTGCAGTTGCCCTCTTCTTTCCAAGCTCAACCTATTTAGCTCCCTTTGTAAGCACCCTGCTCTTTCTTCCCTCTCCAGTTGTGCTGGTGGTGGTCTTCGGCATCTGCTGGGCGCCCTTCCACACGGACCGCCTGGTCTGGAGCTTCATCACCCATTGGACGGATGCCATGCAGCACATGTTCCAGTACATCCACATCATCTCGGGAGTCTTCTTCTACCTGAGCTCGGCAGCCAACCCCATCCTCTACAACCTGATGTCCACCCGCTTCCAGGAGATGTTCAAGGAGGTGATGTGTCACCACCGTTCCAAGGGGAAAGGGTCCCGCAAGCGCTCGCCCAGCAGCACCCGTGCCACCATGCGCAGCACCCTCTCCGAAAACATCACAGGGGGCAATGGGCAGCCGCTCTCCGACATGGAGGAGTATGAGATGGACCTTGAAGGGGAAAACACTGAGGAGCATGAAGCCCCATGCCTTTGAGACCCCTCCAGGCTCCTTTGGGTTTGGGGCAGGGACCCAGCGCTTCGGCTCATGAGGCAAAAGTGCCATGAATGTGGATGTTGTTGTGTATTTAAAAAATAAATAAATTGTATATTGCATTCCCAATTGCTATGTGTTGTAAGTGATACAAATAGACAGCTCTCTGCATTTGTGATTACAGAAACAGGGTTGAAGACAAGGGGCGCATCTACACTAGTATTAATGCGGTTTGATACAACTTTAAGCACTTTTGCTTAAAGTTGTATCAAACTATGGACATTGCATTTCTAACCTACACTATGTTGTTTGATGTCTACGTAGATGTGAACGATAGGCAAAACTGTCCACACTCCAAACATTCATAGGGTTTCTCCCCTGCGTGAGTCCTTTGATGTAAACGTAGAGTGCTACTCTCACTGAAGCGCTATCCACACATCAGGCATTTATAGGGGTTTTCTCCAATGTAAATGTAGATGTCCACTCCAAGCGAAACTATGTCCACACTTCACACTCCAAGCAGTTTCAGGGTTTCTCCCCAGTGTGAGTCCTTTGATGTAAACATAGGTGTCCACTCCAAGCGAAACCATGTCCACACTCCAAGCAGTTACAGGGTTTCTCCCCAGTGCGAGTTCTTGGATGTAAATGTAGGTGTCCACTCCAAGCCAAGCTTTGTCCACACTCCAGGCATTTTTAGGGGTTCTCCCCAGTGTGAGACCTCGGAGGTCTATGTAGACATCCACTCAAGGTAAAACTCTGTCCACACTCCAGGCATTAATAGAGTTTCTCCCCAGTGTGAGTCCTTGGATGTAAATGTAAGTGTCCACTCCAAGTGAAACTATGTCCACACTCCAAGCAGTTACAGGGTTTCTCCCCAGTGTGAGTCCTTGGATGTAAACGTAGGTGTCCACTCCAAGCGAAGCTTTGTCCACACTCCAGGCATTTATAGGGTTCCTCCCCAGTGTGAGACCTCGGATATCTACGTAGACCTCCACTCAAAGTAAAGCTCTATCCACACTTCAGGTATTTATACCATTTCTCCCCAGTGTGAGTCCTTGGATGTAAACGTAGGTGTCCACTCCAAGCAAAGCTTTGTCCACACTCCAGGCATTTTTAGGGTTCCTCCCCAGTGTGAGTCCTCAGAAATCTATGTAGACATCCACTCAAGGTAAAACTCTGTCCACATTACAGGCATTTATAAAGTTTCTCTCTGCGTGAGTCATTTGATGTCTACATAGATCTCTACTCATAGTGAAGCTCTTTCGACACTCCAGACATTCATGGGGCTCCTCTCTAGTATGAGTCCTTTCGTGTTGCTGCAGATGAACTTTCCAAGTGAAACTCTTTCCACACATCAGGCATTTAGATGCTTTCACTTTCATGTCAACAGTTATATCCCTGCTTAATTGCAATACAGATCCTCGACTCTTCTTTTCCCCCTTTCTTATCTGTAATTGTGGTCAAGAAATCAGCAAGACCATCACTTTGAGAGGATTTCTTCTTCCTCTAGTATTGGTTTCTTTGGTGCATCCCAGAGTTGGCTCCAGAGAGTCCCCATTTCTCTCCTTCACCTTCCTTCGTCTTCGGTCTTTGCTCCAAAACAGACCTTGCCTTTCCCACACTATGCAACAAAATTTGGAAAATGTTCTATTCCTACTTTGAAAGTACTATTTCCTGTTTAATTGTGCGGTCCTTACTTTGAAAGTAGTTGTACTACTCCATAAATTTTGTTTTTGTAGCCTTTCAATATGCCATTTTTAACCTTCTTTGGTGGGGGGGGACTGGACTCTGGTCTGCTTGAGGCAAGAGTGAATGTTGCAATCGGCCACCTTGATTTGCATTTAATAGCCTTGCAGCTTCAAAGCCTGGCTGCTTCCTGCTTCTTGCTCCCACCTTGGATATTCCACTGATATATAAGCCTCACTTGCCTTGTTTCCAACAGACTGCACAACCTCTGAGGATGCCTGCCATAGGTGTGGGTGAAACGTCAGGAGAGAATGCTGCTGGAACATGGCTATACAGCCCAGAAAACTCACAGAAAAGTTTGTGTACTTTTCTGTGCTTTTTTGATAGAACCATTTAGGAAATGACATCTATAACCCAGGAACGAAAATCTGTCCAAATAGGGAAGAAGTGCAAATTGTCCTCTCCGTTATTTATTGGACTGCAGTCGGTCTCGCTGTGTTATACACAAGCCATTGTTTCACTTGGCTTGTTGGAAAAGCTCCCAAGCTTTCTATTATTGCAAAATGACTGATGCAGCCGCTAAAATAAAATAGATTAGCTCCTCCTGTTCAAATGCTCTCCCACTTTTCTGGGAAAAATAAAACCCATGTATCTACCAGTCCTTGCACGCAGAAAACTAGCAAGGGGAAATTTTATTATTTATTTCTGGTATCTGTACCCCGTCTCTTCTCTATCCCCGAGGGGGGACTCAGTAATGTACATTAGTAATGGTACAAGGCCGCAACATCACAATTACAATAATATAATCACAATCACATACATAATCATTAAAAAAACAGTACACGTAGCATTAGTTAAAAACATTAAAACAATCACAATGTCATCTGCCGCAATGCCATTCCAGTCAATGTCCACTAAGGTGCAAATTACGTCTGCTGCCCGAAGGCCTGGTCCCAAAAACACAATTTTAATTTTTTTCTGAAAGCCAGGAGGGATGGAGTCGATCTTATCTCGTGTGGGTGTGTGTTCCATAGGTGGGGGGCCACAGCCGAGAAGGCCCTGTCTCTCGTCCCCACCAAACGCTTTTGCGACGGTGGGAACGAGAGCATGGCCTCCACAGATGATCTTAGAGGCAGATGCGTTCAGACAAGTAAGCTGGGCCAGAACCATATAGAGCTTTGTAGGTCAAAACCAGCACTTTGAATTGGGCTCGGAGATGGCCCGGCAGCCAGTGGAGCTGACACAACAGGGGGGCGGCAATGTTCCCTGTATGTTGCTCCAGTTAGCAATCTGGCTGCCGCCCATTGGACCAGCTGTAGTTTCCGAGCCGTCTTCAAAGGCAGCCCCACGTAGAGCACGTTGCAGTAATCTATTTGGGATGTAACTAGAGCGTGGACGACTGTAGCCAGATCAGACTTCCCAAGGTATGGGTGCAGCTGGTACTCAAGTTTTAATTGTGCAAAAGTTATCCTGGTCACCGCTACATATGTAGGGAGTTGTCGTTTTACAAGGTCTTTAGCCTCCTCTGCTGAAGTGTCCTGCTGCCTCACCAAAATACAAACTCCATAATTTCGTAGCATTGAGCCCTGGCAGTTAAAGTGGTACCAAACTGCATTGATTCTACAGTGTAGATCAGGCATGGGCAGACTTTGCTCCTCCAGGTGTTTTGGACTTCAACTCCCACCATTCCTAACAGCCTCAGGCCCTTTCCTTTCCCCCTCAGCCGGCTTAGCGGCTGAAAGGAAGGAAAGGCCTGAGGCTGTTAGGAATGGTGGGAGTTGAAGTCCAAAACACCTGGAGGGGCGAAGTCTGCCCATGCCTGGTGTAGACGCAACATGATGTCTTCTCCATTATTTATTGGACTGCAGCCGGTCTCATTGTGTTATACATAAGCCATGGTTTCAACCAGCTTGTCGGAAAAGCTCCCAAGTTTTCTATTATTGCAAAATGAATGACGCAGTTGGGTTCCCACAGAAGTTGACGACGCAAGAAGGCCCCTTTGCTCCCTTGCTTCAGGTAAGCCTTGCCTCAGATTGCATTGGAAAGCTGAGTGTGGGCTTGACTCCTGTAGTGAAAGGCGATCTGCTGCTCTGCTGGGGGCACCAGAAAGCTGTGTGAGTCTTGCTTTGAAGGCTAGGCTAGGCACTTACGTTGATTGACAGTTTCATGTCAGCAGTTAAGTGAGTGATTGTCCCCTGTTCTTTGAAGCTAGCAGTTGAGTGAGTGTTTGTTTCATGAAGGAGCACACAACTCCACTGCTGCGCCAGCTCCACTGGCTTCCAGTTTGCTACCTGGTACAATTCAAAGTGCTGGCTTTAGCCTATGAAGCCCTAAACGGTTCCGGCCTAGCTTATCTATCTGAACACATCACCTCCTATGAACCCATCAGAAACTTGAGATCGTCGGAGGAGGCCCTTCTCTCGATCCCGCCTACTTCACAAGCATGTCTGGCGGGAACGAGAGACAGGGCCTTCTCTGTGGTGGCCCCTCGGCTGTGGAACTCCCTACCTAGGGATATTAGATTGTCCCCCTCCCTACTGACCTTTTTGGAAAAAACTGAAAAAAATGGCTTTTCAAGCAAGCTTTCGGAACTGCAGTATAATTTAGACCAGGGGTGCCCACACTTTTTCAGCATGCGAGCTACTTTTAAAACAACCAAATAAAAAAGATCTACCTACCACGTGTGCGCACTTTCAGCACATGCGCACCTTCCGCGCGCGCACACCTTCTGTGTGGCGCTCTTTCCATGGGATATTGCAGGAACGAGGGAGCGCCTTCCGCGGGGCATTGCAGGAACGAGGGAGTGCCTTCCGCGGTGCATTGTGGGAACGAAGGAGCACAAGGTGGGGCTTCCAGAGGCCCTGCCTCGTGCTCCGCCCGACCTCTCTCTTGTCCGGAAGCAACCGTGCAGCCTCCGCTGCTGGCGAGAGAGAGGCAGGGCGGAACGCGAGACGGGGCCTCCGGAGGCCCCGTCTCGCGCTTCCTTGTTCGTGCACGCACACCATCTGCGCACGCGCTCCTTCCGCGGGGCAGTGCAGGAACGAGGGAGCGCCTTCCGCGGGGCATTGCGGGAATGAGGTAGCGCCTTCTGCTGGGCATTGTGGGAATGAGGGAGAGCAAGGCGGGGCTTCCAGAGGCCCCGCCTCGTGCTCCACCCTGCCTCTCTCTCGTCTGGAAGCAACGGTGCAGCCTCCGCTGCCAGCGAGAGAGAGACAGGGTGGAGGCCTCCGGAGGCCCCGCCTCGCGCTCTCTCGTTCCCGCAATGCCCCGTGGAAGGTGCTACTTCGTTCCCGCAATGCCCTGCGGAAGGAGCGCTGCGCGGATGGAGCACTGTGCGGAAGGAGTGCTGCGCAGATGGTGCGCGCAGAAGGTGCGCGTGCGCAGAAGGTGCACCGCATGCAGGGCAGAAGCGCCCCACCCGGCTGCGATCAACCTCCTTTGGACCTGCGATTGACTGGTCGATCGTGATCGACTTCATGGGCAGCCCTGATTTAGACAAAGATGAATCGGAAATGATCTTGGAACGGCTATGACGATGGAACGGATGAGGACTGAACATGAAAACAATAGTTTTTAAAAAAATCTTATTGCTTGTTGTTTTTATGCTTTTAAATGTTTTGAGATGTTTTTACTTTTTTAATGTATGTATTTTATATAGGGCATCAAATTGTGCCAACTTGTTCGCCGCCCTGAGTTGCCTTCGGGCTGATATGGGCAGGGTAGAAATAATGTAAATAAATAAATAAATAAGGAGGAAACCTGTTTTCTCTGGTCTGGAGACTAGGACACAATGGAACAATGGCTTCAAACTACAGGAAAAGGGATCCCACCTGAACATGAGGAAGATTTTCCTAACTGTAAGGAGAGCTGTTCAGCAGTGGAACTCTCTGCCCTGGAGTGTGGTGAAGGCTCCTTCTTTGGAGGCTTTTAAGCATAAGAACATAAGAACATAAGAAGAGCCATGCTGAATCGGACCTCAGCCCATCTAGTCCAGCATTCTGTATCACACAGTGGCCCACCAGTTGTACACGGGATCTCGAGCAGAAGGGAGGGCAAACCCTGACCTGCTCCCCGACCCCCCACAACCAGTACCCAGGGAAATCCTGCCTACCTCAACCAACTCCGAGGTGGCACTTGAATGTCCTTTTCAGTAACTACCGATACACTTGGTATCCATGAATCTGTCTAATCCTGCCTTGAAGCTGTCCAGGCTGACAGCTGTCACAACCTCCCCTGGAAGTGAGTTCCATAACCCAATGACCCTCTGGGTGAAGAAATATTTCCCTTTATTAGTCCTAACTTTCCTGCCTTGGAGCTTCAGGGAGTGCCCTCTAGTCCTAGTGTTTTGTGACAAGGAAAATATTTTTTCTTTATTCATCTTTTCTATCCCATGCATGATTTTATACACTTCCATCAAGTCACCTCTTAAACGTCGTCTTTCAAGGCTGAAAAGACCAAGGCGTTGCAACCTGGTTTCATAAGGGAGCTGCTCCATCCCTTGGATCATTCTTGTTGCCCTTTTCTGTACCTTTTCCAGTTCCGTTATATCCTTCTTAAGGTGCGGAGACCAGAATTGTACACAGTACTCCAAATGTGGCCTTACCATAGATTTGTAGAGAGGTAATACAACATTTACTGACCTATTTTCGATTCCCTTCCTGATCATGCCAAGCATAGAATTTGCTTTTTCACTGCTGCTGCGCACTGGGTTGACATCTTCATTGAGCTGTCCACCAAAACCCCAAGATCCCTTTCCTGGTTTGTCTCAGAAAGCTTTGACCTCATCAATTGGTAGGTGTAGTTGGGGTCCTTTGCCCCGATGTGCATGACTTTACACTTGTTTAGGTTAAAATGCATTTGCCACTTTGTTGCCCATTCACTCAATTTCGAGAGGTCTTTCTGGAGCTCTTTACAATCAGTTTCATTTTAACTACCTGAACAATTTAGTGTCGTCTGCAAACTTTGCTACCTCAGAATTCACTCCTACATCCAGGTCATTAATGAATAAATTAAAAAGTAACAGACCCAAAACTGAACCTTGGGGTACGCCACTTCTCACCTCTTTCCACCCAGAGAAATGTCCGTTTATTACCACCCTTTGTTTCCTACAGTTTAGCCAGGTTCCAATCCAGGACAAGACCTGTCCTCTGATTCCATGGCTGAAGAGCTTATTTAGGAGCCTTTGGTGAGGGACTTTGTCAAAAGCCTTTTGAAAGTCAAGGTAAACAATATCAATTGGGTCCCCTTTATCTATGTGTTTATTTACACCCTCAAAGAATTCTAACAAGTTAGTAAGACATGATTTGCCTTTGCAGAAACCATGTTGATTTTCTTTCAGCAATGCCTGTTCTTCTATGTGCCTAGTAATATTTTCTTTAATAATGGTTTCCATCACTTTGCCTGGAACTGAGGTTAAACTGACTGGTCTATAATTTCCTGGATCACCCCTGGATCCTTTCTTGAAGATCGGTGTTACATTTGCCTCCCTCCAGTCCTCGGGTACAGTGTTTGATCTTAGAGAAAGGTTATATATCTTAGCTAGAAGTTCAGCAATTTCACACTTGAGTTCCTTAAGAACTCTGGGGTGGATGCCGTCTGGACCTGGTGATTTGTTGACATTTAGTTTAGTAAGGCATGTGAGAACATCCTCCTTGTTTATCTCTATCTGTTTTAATTCTTTTAATTCCCTCCCTGAAAAACTGACTCAGCTGCAGGCATATGTTGTCTGTCCTCCTGTGTGAAAACGGAGGCAAAGAAGTCATTTAGCCGCTCAGCAATCTCCTTGTCTTCACTGATTTTCCCTTTCTGACCATTGTCGTCGAGTGGCCCAACTGCTTTTCTAGTTGGGTTCCTGCTTCTGATGTACTTAAAGAAGTTTTTTTTATAAATATTCTTTGCTATGTGTGCCTCAAAATCTCTCTTGGCTTTCCTGACTGTTGCTTTGCATTTAGTTTGCCAGAGCTTGTGTTCCTTTCTGTTCTCCTCGGTAGGAAGAGCCTTCCATTTCTTAAATGAGTTTTTCTTCTTTCCAATCACATCTTTTACTTCATTTGTAAGCCATACTGGTGTCCTTTTGGACTTTCCATGCCTCTTTCTTTTTATTGGAATGCATTTTAGTTCGGCCTGTTTTAAGGTATTTTTAAACAGTTTCCAAGCCTTTTGGAGGGATTTGATTTTTTTACTGCTCCTTTTAGTTTGTTCTTTACAATTTTTCTCATTTTGGTGAAATTCCCTTTGTGAAAGTTTAATGTCTCCGTGTTAGTTTTCACTGACAGTTTGCTATCCAAACCTAAGTTGAAGGTTATTGTGTTATGGTCACTGGTACCTATGGGCTCAGTTACAAGGACATCTTGAACGAGATCTTGTTCATTAGTTAGCACCAAGTCCAGGATCCCCTTTCTCCTGGTTGGTTCCATGACCATCTGCTCAAGGGAATAATCAGCTAGCATGTCGAGGAACCTTGTCTCTCATGCGTAGAACAAGAATTTGGCCAATCTATTTGGGGATAGTTGAAGTCCCCATTATGACTAATGTATTTCTTTTTGAGGCCTGTTTAACTTCATTTTCCAGATAGCAGTCTGCCTCTGGAGTTTGGTTGGGAGGGCGATAGCAGATCCCTAGTGCTAGATTAGTTTTTTGTCCTGGGACTTTTACCCACAATGTTTCTGTAGGTTAGTTTGAAATTTCTTGAAGTTCTAATTCATGAGATTCTAGCTCTTCATTTATGTACAAGGCCACACCGCCACCATTTTCCCCTCTCCTGTCTTTCCTGTACAGGTTATAACCTGGAATCTTTGTGTCCCATTTGTTTTCCTCCGTCCACCAGGTTTCTGTTATCCCAATAATATCAATATTTTTTTCTTTTGCCAAATATTCCAACTCCCCTATTTTTGTTCGAAGGCTTCTAGCGTTTGCGTACAGACATTTATATTTATTTCTCTGGTGCACTTTCAACTTTGGCTGTTTGTGAGAATTTGTAGGAGGCCTACCATGTCAGAGGCTGGATGGCCATCTGTCAGGAGTGCTTTGAATGGGATTTTCCTGCTTCTTGACAGGGGGTTAGACTGAATGGCCCACGAGGTCTCTTCCAACGTTATGATTCTATAAGTCCCTTGTTACTTCCAGGCTGAGCTTTAGACCAAATGCTATCCCCCCACCCCCGCCCTCTCTCTCAGTTGTATCTGATTTACTTTCTAATTGACAAGAATTATTTGCAATTACTTTCCTTTACTAGGTGCATTCCAACTGATTTGAGGGTTAAGTAGTAGCTCCATTAAACAAAAGCACTTTCTCCCCAGAGGAGTTGGCCATACAGGGCATTTGTTTTTCTCCTTTCCATCCAAAGCCATTTTTATTCCGGAAAATACAGTTGTTCGTCTTTTGAACCTAAATTGAGATGACAGTCGGCTCCGTGGGCTGCGGGCTCTTCCCTCTTGCCGTTGTCATTTTTTCAAATGGATTTGCTGCATTACTTATTATCCTGCCAAGAGGGAATTTTCCAGCTTTATCTAAATACATTTATATTAAAAAACAGACGCCGGTCTCTCGGCCTTGCCGTCAAGATCTAAGTGAAATGCGTCTCCTGGGATAATTTTTTAAAAAATTCTGCTTCTTTATTACCCCGGAGAGTATATATTAATAACTTCATTTCTCCTTCAAAACCCTTATCTAATTGTGCCGATAGTTTAAAATGGGGAAGAAAAGGAAACCTCAAACAAATCCAGATATTTGTTATTGCTGATATTGTTTACTTGCCTTTACGTTGCTTCTGATTTATGGTGACCCTAAGATGAGCCTCTCATGGGGTTTCCTTGGCAAGATTGGTTCAGGTAGGGTTTGCCTTTGCCTTCCTCTGAGGCTGAGAGAGTGTGACCTCCTCAAGGTTACTCTTGACTAAAGGTAATCCCATGAATGGGATCCACAGCCATAAACGGTTTTGCAAATTGACGACAATTGGAGAATGTTGACCATACAGTTACTTTTTGCAATGGAACCCAGTGCAGTAACCCAAACATGGGCAAAATTCAGCCCTCCGGGTGTTTTGCACTTCAACTTCCACAATCCCTAACGCCTGGAAGGCCCAAGTTTGCCCAAGCCTGCACTACAACATCGATCCGCTACAGGAAGAGATTCCATATAAACATTAGAAGGACTTCCTGCTGGTCAGGGCTGTTTGAGATATGCTGCTGCCGAGTATCTGCCTCTGGAGGCTTTTAAGCACAGGTTGGATGGCCATCTGTTGGGAGCTTTGATTGCGTCTCCCTGCCTGGCAGAAGGGGGCTGGACTGGACAGGCCCTTTGAGCCATGGCAAAACTTGGAAGCAACTTCCAATCTCAATAGGAGCTCCTACAAGGTGCTTGGAAGCTGTCATTTTTTGCAGATTGGATCACCCACAGATTTCATTAATATGTCTACCATGGCCCATTCAAATCATTCAAAGCAATCCCTAACAGCCTACGGTTGTAGCACAGCAGTTCTCGTTCGTGCCTGGAGGGCAGGGAATAGGTCCTGGGGTTCCATTAGCTTTAGGGCCTGCAGCAGCAGAGGTGGATTCAGAGGATGAGCTAGATGACTGGGGTGAAGCACAGGGCCCTTCGGATGGGCCTCGCTCGCCTGCAGAGAGCTTGGCATGGGATGAAATGATGTTTGGGCCCAGCATAGATTCCGATCACCAGGTGGAGATGGGAAGCAGCGAAGGGAGTTATGAACACCCGGGGGGGGAGGAATTCCCAAGAGTTTGAAAGTGTAAACATGGACGGCCGAATGGGAAAGTGCCAGGGAGGAAAGTTCTCAGGAAGATAGCGACACAGCTGCTGAGAGGCAAGGTCGCTCCTTTGATAGGAGACGGGACATTGAATCTACCAGGAGGGCTTGGTCTAAGGTCCTAGACCGACCGAGGTCCGTGAGCAGAGATTGGAGACGGAGAAGCCTAGAGCGTCGCGGACCTCGGCCGAAGGATTAAGTATAGGGTCCGTGGGAACGCATCCCCAGTTCTCCGGCCACGTCTTTCCTGGATAGGCGTGAAGCGGAGTGGGACCACAAGCTAAGCCGTGGTCATCAAGCCTTGCCTTGCATTTGCCTTTGTTCCTGATCCACATAGCCTTGTGGAGCCTTGCCAAGCTTCAAGTCTCTTGCTACGTTCCTTTGGACAATCTTGCTTACTACCTTTTGAACTATTGCTTATCATTGGACTATATGGAACTGTTTTTATACTCAATAAAGTAGTTAGCCTTCCGTACGTCTCTGTGTGTGTGATTAAGGGGCCCGCTAAGTCCGTGATCGTGACAACGGTAACCTGTTGCACTTAACTTTTTTTAAATTAATAATTTTTAATATGTTTTCTTAAAGTACATTGATTCTCTTAAGTTACATACATACATCAATAAATTCCATACTTTTGTCCTGTTGCAATTAACTACAACAAATCAAGCCGGATCGCAAGTAGAATAGAAGTCAAGATGAGGGTGCATCTACACTGTGGAAGGAATGCAGTTTGATACCTCTTTAGTTGCCCTGGCCTGTTGCTGTTGTTGGCCTTTTTTTGCGAACCAAGATTCAGATTCAGGAAGGACTCATCCTACGCTTTCTACAAGCGCATTGATGACTAAGACGGCCAATCCGAGATAGGCAAGTCCGGTTGCAGAAAGCACAGCAGAAAGTCTCCTTCTAACCAAGGGGAAAGAAGAAAGGGCAAAAACTGGGTTGCAGCTAAACATAAAACAAACCAAGATGATGGCAACAAGAATAATTGATAACTGGAAAATAGAGGGAGAAAGCATGGAGACAATGACAGACTTTGTATTTCTAGGTGCAAAGATAAGTGCAGACACAGACTGCAGCCAGGAAATCAGAAGATGCTTACTACTTGGGAGGAGAGCAATGACCAATCTCGGTAAAATAGTGAAGAGTAGAGACATCACACTGGCAACCAAGATCCGCATAGTTAAAGCAGTGGTATTCCCCATGGTAACCTATTGATGTGAGGACTGGACCATAAGGAAGGCGGAGCGAAGGAAGAGAGATGCTTTTGAACTGTGGTGTTGGAGGGAAGGTCTGAGAGTACCTTGGACCACGAGAAGATCCAACTAGTCCATCCTCCAGGAAATAAAGCCCGGTTGCTCACTGGAGGGAAGGAGAGTAGAGGCAAAGATGAAGTCCTTTGGCCACATCATGAGAAGACAGGAAAGCTTGGAGAAGACAATGATACTGGGGGAAATGGAAGGAAAAATGAAGAGGGGCCGACCAAGGGCAAGATGGATGGATGGTATCCTTGAAGGGACTGGCTTGACTCTGAAGGAGTTGGGGGTGGCCACGTCCAACAGGGAGCTCTGGCCTAGGCTGGTCCAGGAAGTCACCAAGTCGGAAGCAACTGAACAAATAAATAACAACAAAGTCCAAAGGGTTAACAACAGCAACAACAAACATGTTGGAAGTAACTATAGCATGCAAACTAACCGAAATGCTTCCACTCTCCATCAGCTGTACTTCACACATTAAGAGTTCAGCCACAGATGCGGGGGGGGGGGGGGGTCAGCAGCTGGTTGTGAGTAATGTGACAGCGAGAATGAACTTAGCTTGGAAGTCACTCTCGTTGGAAGAGTCTCCACATTTTTCTCCCCAGCCTGACTCACTTCCAGCGTCTGAGAAGCCAACACTCCTGCGGGGATTGACACATTGGAAGCCAGGGTCATACCCTCAGAGAGTTTTCACAAGGTGGCAAACATTGTGAATAAGGAATGACAAAGAAGCTGGCCGAGGTTGCAACAGTTTGCTTTTGCCTCGTCCTACTGGGAAGAGGGGCCAAACTAATAGATGAACTCAGAAGTAGTTTTGTTAGTTCCTTTGTCCACAATCATCCTAAGCATCTATTTCACAACCTCACAAGCTCTGAGGATGCTTGCCACAGATGTAGGCAAAATGTCAGGAGAGAATGCTTCTGGAACATGGCCATACAACCCGAAAAACCTTCAAAACCCATCTATTTTTTGGCTGCACCCCTTCCATATACTAACCAGGACTGACTCTGCTTAGCATCCAAGATCTGATGCTTCAGGTTTTGAGTGTTGGAATTGAACTCTAAGGCCCCTTCTACACTGTCATGTAAAATCCAGATTATCTGCTTTGAACTGGATTATATGGCAGTGTAGACTCATATAATCCAGTTCAAAACAGATACTGTGTAGATTATCTGCTTTGATAATCTGAATTATATGGCAGTGTAGATCTAGCCTAAAAGACCAGGGTTCAAATTTTGCCTCAACCATGGAAGCACTTTAGGGACCTTACGAAAGAGGCACTCTCTCAGCCTCAAAGGGAAGCAATAGCCAACCTCTACTGAACTCACCTCAACAAGAAGCTCTTCTTATAGGTTGTTTCATTCATCCATTCATTCATCCCCTGCTTTGTCTCTCCCAAAGGAGACTTATTTTAAGGTCACCATAAACTGGAAGTGACTCAAAGTCACACAGCAACAATATAAAAGGGAGACTAAATACCCCCAAAAGCACCCAATTTCATCTGATCTTGGAAGATAAGCAATGTCAGCTCTGGATAATAATTGAATGGGAGATCATCAAGGGATACTAAGTACCATTTTTAGAGGAAGGAACTGGCAAAACTATCTCTGCATAATCTTTGCTTAAGGAAACACGTTGAGTGTTGCATCAGAAAGACTAGGGTTTGAAGCCCTCCTGGTTGACCTTAGGCAAGTCACATTCTCTCAGCCGCAGAGGAATGCCATTGTAAACCTCTTCTGGAGTAATCTTGCTAAGGATACCCCAGGAGTTGGCCTGAAGGTGCTGGAAGGCAGAGTATAATGGGATTCGGCATTGAATGCAGGGAGCCACCACTCCTATTTTGGGGGTTTTGGCACATATTCTGTCTCCGGCCTCTTTGCATTCTTTCAGAGCCTCATGTTCTGAAATCATCTCATCCTTGGCTAAAAGGACGGGCTCGTCTTCCAAGGTGATTCACCCTTTGGCACATTTTTGAACTTGGATGGTGTGTGTCTTGGCAATAACTCACCAGTTTGGATGCAAACACTCAAGGGAGAGGCCAAGTTTAATTTGCTTTAGGAGCCATTTATTGCTCATTTTTGGTAGCCCACAACTGCCTGAAATTCTCTCTGCTCTACAGCCTGCCTATTACAGATCATGATCATAATATCGAGCAGAAATTTGGAAAGGCTTGTCCAGATGGGGTGGAAGCCCTATGAATCGACCAAAGAGGATTCGATACCTTGGTGAGCTAGGAATTCCCAATTTCCCTTTCCCCAAATAAGTCTCACCAAAGTTGAAGAAATGCCACCGAGTTGTTTATTCAGTCCAGCTGGAAGGGATGACAGCCGCAAAGCTGACACACCCCATGCATGCAATACAGCACATTTTATAGACAAACAGAACTGTCAAAATTCAAATTTCCCGCTCCCTGCTCCTCGGCCAGCTCGGTGCTGATTGGATGGAATCTTCAGCCAGCTGGGAGGCGTTGCCGGCTTGGTCATGCCTCAGCCTATCAGGGCCCAGCACCGCTTCCTCATTTCAGCCAATGAGAGGGGAGAAGGCAGGCCGTGCAGAAAACAATAAACTGGAGGAAATACTTGAGTGGATTATTGAATTTTGATGAGTGTCTGATTTCTCACAATAACAGAAATTTCCTCAAGCGAGCGGGTTGCATTGTCTTTGGATGAATCAATAAACATCTGGGTCTGGCAGGAATGACAGACCCGGTAAACTTTAATCCGCGTTATTGTCAGTTGATGGTTATCTTGCGTTGAGTTTCGGACCCAAGGAAATGAAGACAAAAGGGTGGAGGTAGGATGTGACATTCCTTTGCCTTTCGAAGGCAAGGTGTTACTTGGTCGGTAATGGGAGGTCACCAAGGGACACAGCAAATCAGATGGTCAAATGCTCTGAGGTCTGATTACTTATGTCAAGAGAGGCGATCACCCCTCGGGGGGCCCAACTCAGAGACCCGGGGGAAGTCATCAGCTGCTTACTGTCCATGCAAGAATGTTTCTGATTGAACCTGGTATCAGGAATTTCCTGGTTCAAGAATGTGGGTTTCTCTTGAGCCAGTGTGTGTGCTGGATTCGTCTTATATTTTATACATAGGAATATAGGGGAAATATAGGTAAACATGCGGGGAAATATGGGGGAAATACATTCATATGGGGGTAGAGGTCATCTCATAAATCCGTCATCCTCCCCCCACGGTCCATGAGGAATCATAAGGAAAAGAGTCACAAGAGGCGGAGAGAAAAGGAAGCTCCCCAGAAGTTCGTAAGAGTTCTTATAAAGTCTTAAAGGTGTCCCAAAGTCCATAAAAATGGGCAAAAGTTCGTAATAGTTCATGATGTGGTAGGGAAAAGTTCATAAAGGGTTCCAAGGGGTTAGATGGGTGAGTACAAACACATTGATCCAGAAGCTGCAGCTGATATTGGAAATTGGGATGCCCATCCACATGATGGAGGGAAACTACACATCCTGCCTGGCCATGGATTCAAGGTGGCTTCCCTGCTTCCCTGAGGGTCTACGGGATGACCACTGTATGATCCTCAGGTCACAGGCTTCCTGATATCCTCGGAGTGGCAGTGGGGTCAGTCTGTGCAGCGAGGAGCTTACAATTAACAATCAGCTGTTTTCCTTTTAACTTTAATTCTTGAAACACAAAAAAGGTTATTCTCGGGGTGCAGGGGCCCGAATACAAAAAGTGGGATAGCAGATAGCCTTAGAATTAGTGTAGGAAAAATATGACACCAAAATGGAGACGATCCGTTGACTTGCGGATACGGAGGCCCAAGGGGTTTCCGTATACGCAGTTCAACGGAACGCAGCTCTGGCCTCCCCAGGATGCTACAAAAGCATCCCGGGCAGGCCTGCAGTGTTCTGCGGCCCAGAAAATGAAGGGTTCATGGTTAGTGTTTTGACACAGAAAAGGACACAAAGTATCACCATGCAAGGAAAAGTTACAATTTAGTGTTTCTTTTTATTGGGGGATTTGCTACAATGTTAGGGTTGGGGAGAGAAAGTAAAGAAAAGGCGGAATGTCTGTTGAGGCTGCTACTGGTGCCATACTTCCAATGACATTGGCACAATAGGGGCTCCCAGGAACTGTGAAACTCCCTGCTGCAGATCAAATCAGCGTGAATGCAGGAGGCTCTCAACCACTCGTCCTCAATCACACACAGACTCCTCAGTGGGAAACCCATCATCTCTCTCGTCCTCTGAGAGACTCTCACTCCCAGCATCTTGTTGCTGAGCCTCAACACTCACAGCTTCTCAACAAGGTGTTATCTGAGTAGGTCAGTTCTGCCTGGTCCCTTTGCAAATAACCCAATGTTTATTGTTGTCAACCTCTTCTTCCAAACCTGTCATGGCTCTGCCCAATTGGTGTATGGTTTTAGTCATCAATATCTTCATTTCTTTCTTATTTGTGGCATCTGAGGCCTCGCATGAAGGCAATATCCTCTGTTCATCCACCCCAGGTGTTAAGAACAAAAAAAATCAATTTGTCCCCTTAAGGCCAGGACTCACCTGTCGATGGGAACTGAAAGAATCATAACTAATGAGAGGACCGAGAAAATAAGGTGCTTGGACCGTTTTACTTAAGATTAGGATGGTGTCAAGGGAGGATTGAAGCATAGAGAGATGTGACACTGATAGTGCCTGGTCTTCTCTCAAAGGAAAAACAGTGCTCAACTTAGGGGAAATGGAGCAAATAGTGCAGTAGGGGATGCAGTGGGGCACCAAACAGGTAAAGAGACAGTACAGGAATACCTGGTGTGGCTACTCTAAACAAATACTAGTCTCTGGGACCAAATGAACAACATCTATATAAATAAAAATGTAATGTTCGTTTGTGGGATTAACATAACTAAAAAATCACTGGACATATTGCCAACAAATTTGGACACAATACACCTACTAACCCAAGGAGTGACCATCACTCCAAAAATGGATTTTGTCATTTGGGATTTGTAGTTGCTGGGATTTACAGTTCACCTACAACCAGAGAGAATTCTGAACCCCACCAACGATGGAATGGAACCAAACTTGGCACATAGGACTCCCACAACCAACAGAAATTTCTGGAAGGGTTTGGTGGGCATTGACCTTGAGTTTGGGTGTTGTAGTTCACCTACATCGAGAGAGCACTGTAAACTCAAACAAGGATGGATCATCTGGACTAAACTTGGCACAAATACTCCATATGCCCAAATGTGAACACAGATGGAGTTTGGAAGAAATGGACCTTGGCATTTGGGAGTTGTAGTTGCTGGGATTTATAGATCACCAACAATCAAAGAGCATTCTGAACTCCACCAATGATAGAATTGGGCCAAACCTCCCACACAGAACCCCCACGACCAACAGAAAATACTGTGTTTTCTGGTAGTCTTTGGCAACCCTTCTGACACCTCTCGTGACCTCCCCCCAGGGGTCCCAACTCCCAGGTTGAGAAATGCTGCCTTAAGGCTATCCAGTCCACCTGCTTTCACCAGGGCAAGAAAACATAATCAAAACCCTCCTGACAAAAAGCCATCCAGCCATAGTTACCGATAGATATACAGTGTTCCCTCACTTATTGCTGAGGTTACGTCCCATGACCTCCCGCAATAAGTGAAAAACTGTGATATAGGGATGCTCTATTTATTTTAATATTTATACATTATTTTAGTAGTTATACACTATTTTAAGTCTTTATAAACTTAAAGTGAAGGAAAGGAAGGAAAGAGCCTTATTTATGTATTGATTTACTGATTGAATTAAATTATTTATATTCCGCCCTTGTCACCCCACAGGGGACTCAGGGTGGATTACAATGTACACATACATGGCAAACAATCAATGCCATAGACATATAACACATATAGACAGACAGTCAGAGGCTATTTAACATTCCACTTTTCTGGCCACCAGGAGAGCTGTCGCTTCACCGTCCATCTGCAACACTGATGAAGTACTTCCACATTCCCCACATGCTTTGCTGGAGATTTTTTTTATGGCCTCATAAATTAGTTAAATTAGCCTCCACACACATAGGTGGTACCTAATTTTCCTACTTTACAGATGCAACTGTCTTTCGGGTTGCGAAGGTCGACAACAAGCTACACAATTTGCCGGAAGCTCACTTTGACCCTCCAGACCAGGGGTGGGCAACCTACGGCTTGCGGGCCAGATCTGGCCAGGCAGCTGATTCTGTCCGGCCCGGGGAGAAGGGCATCAAGAGCGGGGCTAAGAAGGGGTGCCATTGCTGCCATCCCATTGATGCGGCTGTGGAGTGTCTGACATCCCTTTGGAGCGGCAGCTTTGGAGTGCCTGGCGATCCGGGCCTGCAGCGGGAGGACTTGCCAGGTCGAATAAGCCGCCTCAGATCGCCAACTGCTCCTCCTGCAGGCCTGGGGATGGCAGGCACTCCACAGCAGGGTGATCAGCTGGGGAACGGCTGGGGGCGGGAGCGGGCGGAGGCCTGCAGCCTCCAATCGCCTGCTGCTCTGCTCTCCTTTGCTGCGGCGGCGGCTGGGTCCACTTTGCCATCCTCTGGGCTGCATGCATTGGGCCATTCCATCTTGGTTCGCACCTTGTCTTCTTGAATTTAATTTTAGTGGTTTTTATTATTTTATAATAATTTTATAATAATGTTATATTATAATTTCAATATATTATAATGTGTGTATATATATACTATAATATAATAATTATGATATTAATACTAATAATATATGAATATATGAAAAATTAAGAACTATGTTGTGATATTCAGTCCTTATCTGTTCCGTCGTCTTAGTCCTTCCTGGGTCATTTTCCAATTCAAGTTTATCAGATTAAGCTGAGGCTCCAAAGACTTGCTCAAAGAGCCAAGTTTTCAATTTTTTCGAAAGGTTAGGAGGGAGGGGGCTGATCTGATATCCCTGGGCAGGGGGTTCCACAGCTGAGGGGCCACCACAGAGAAGCCCCTGTCCCACATCCCTGCCAGACTGGGGAAAAGGCAAATGTTATCTCCATCTTCCAAAAGAGGACCCAAACAATTACTACTCAGGCTGGATGTATGCTGCCATATAATGCATTATTATTAGGATTATCATTATTATTAATATTGGTAGAAGGAATGAAATGCATAGATAATTCTATAGTGCAGTTGCACTCTTAACACCCTCAAGGTCCAGGCTGGCTCATAAGGCACCAAAACATGTCTAAAAATTGAATACCGAAAAAGATGATTGGAAAACTCACTCAAATTACAAGGAATTTCCCTCTGAACCGAGAGTGCTGGCCTTTGCTTATCTGTACAGTGGCACGAATCAGCAACGGGCAAGAGTGAACACAAGTGAAGATTGTAAAAACTCCCTTGGGCTGCGGGAAAGAGGAGGAGGAAATTGGTTCTCTTATCTCGACAGCAATTGTGATACTGACTTTGCTCTGTCTTGTTTCTCCTTTCCAAAGACTTGCAAAGCCACAAATGCAGACTTGCCAAGCAAACAGGGGAAAGTAGTGCCTGCCAAACTCCTTGTATCTTTCTTTAAGACAAAACTAGAGGGAGGGGAGAGATCAGATGTGAATTAAATAAGAGAAAAACTAAATGGGTTGAGAATGTGTAGAGATTGTTAATATGACCCAGTAGTAACTCTAAGGGTGCACCGTCCTACACTGTAGAATTAATGTAGTTTGACGTCACTTTAGCTTCTAGGGTTCAATGCTACGGAATCATGGGACTTGTAGTTTCAGGAGATACCAACACTCTTTGGGAGACAAAGCTAAAGGCCTTACAAAACTAAAACTTCCAGGATTGCGTAACTGGTCAAAGCATATTTAGTATAATGCTATGTGTAAAAGATCGAACACACACCTCACACTTTGTGTCTTGTAAAACTGTGTGGCAGGGCACAATAAGCCGGGCAGGGTGTTAAGGGAGCTGATTAATTAATTAATAATTTTGCTGCTACCATAAATTACCAAACGACGGAGGATAGATTGAGGCAACGGGAGGCAAGGTTGAAGGGTGATAACACAACAGATGTTTATTTAACAACAACAACTTGTGAGAGCACAGGCACTTTGCTTAGTGGTTACTTAACAGTGAACGAGCGTATGGTTACAAAACTTGTGAACGGAGCGTGTGGTTACTTCTTGGCACAAACTTGAGAACAATGTTACCATTAAACTGTAGCCCCAGATAATTCTGATGAGGAATTACCTGCTACCTAATAACTCCCTGACTCACAGAGTCCTTAAAACCAGCAAAATGCTGCTAACTCCCTCCAGGAGCTAATTCCCACTCTGACCTCTCCTGTCAAGGTCTAACACTGAACTCCTGAGCTCCCTCTGAGCTCCCTCTCAGCTCTCTCTGAGAGTTCCGAGCCTCCCCAACTGCTCCCAACTGTCAGATTTTGAATCTTCTCCTCTCTGACGTTCTCCTCTCTGCCTGGCCTAAACTCAGCCCACTGGCTCTCCAAGGTTCCATTCCCTTATCCTGGCTTATCCTCAGCCCTATCTAGGGAAAATTTAACCTTAACATGGCCTTTTTTTAAACAGACCATAACACCAGCCATCCCTTAAAAAGGGTTTCTCTACCTTGGGCTTTTCCACTAACCTAAAACACAGGCCATTCGTCACACTATGCATGACTCATGTGGTGAGCTCAGTACCTCTCCATGCTTGAAAAGAGGCTGAAGTGTCCTATCAGAGGGAAATTTCTCAGTGTGATAACGTGGACAGTGTAAATGCACCCGAGGTTAGGGGACCTAGCACAGTTTCAGCGTTGGACTGATCAGACCTCGCCAAGAAACCCTGTGATAGGATCACCGTAGATCGGAAATGTTACACACATTGCCTTACTTATTTAAGTGATCTTTCGTAGCTTGAGGGTGATTGTTTTCCAGATGTGATGTCTTGGTAGTGGGTTCATAGCTGGCTGTGGAGCCCTATTCTTGATCCACATGTTCTCCCCCAGTGAGGACATTGGTTTCCAGGTGGAAAGTGGTCAAGGTTGGCTTGACGTGTCTTCCTCTTGGCACTTTTCACCCTTTTGCCCTCCATTCGTGACTCAAGAATTATCACACTACGGTGTTCCCTCACTTATTGCTGGGGTTAAGTTCCAGAACCTCCCGCAATAAGTGAAAAACCGCGATGTAGGGATGCTCTATTTATTTTAATATTTATACATTATTTTAGTAGTTATACACTATTTTAAGTCTTTATAAACTTAAAATAAAGTGAAGGAAAGGAAGGAAAGGCCCTTCAAGGCTGGAGGGAGGGAAAGCGTCTTGGAGAGCGGCGGTGGCAAAACAGCAAAAATACCATTATATATTTTTTAATTAATATTTTTTTAAATTCGCAAAGTAGCGAGGGAACACTGTACTCAAAACACACCCGAATTATTAAAAAAGCACTGGCATCTTCTACAAGATATTCATGGTTGCAAAAGATTACCCATTTTCGGCAATAGACATACCAAAAATATAAGAGATTTCTTAATTCACACTGACTTAACTACTCCCACTATTACACCCAAAAGTACCTTGAGAGGCCATTACCCCTGTGGATATTGTAAATGTTCACAATCTTGGAAGACTAAGGAGGTATATAATTATAGAAACAAAGTGGGCACTACACTTAAACGTTTTCCCACTTGCAACAGTAGCAATGTCATTTATCTTTTGACATGTGATTGTGATATATGGTATGTTGGTAAGACAACTAGACCCCTGAGAATCAGAATCTCAGAACATAAATCTAGAATTAAATGTCTTTCTACAGAATCCTCTTTATATTCAAACTTTTCACAATATAATCGTTCACCTAATTCTTTTAAATGTTGTGCTCTGGAATGTATTACTCCAAAACCCCATATGGACTTGGAAAAACTATTATCCCAAAGGGAAATGTACTGGATCTTCAAGTTTAAAACCTTTTCTCCTCAGGGACATAATGAGTCACTTAACCTTTCTGTTTCCTTTAAGTTCCTCTATACTCCATATAAGTTTGTGGAAGGATCTTTACCATTACTCGCAGTTTGAATCACCATCAGCAGAGTAAAACTATCAGGCACTATGTAAGTAATTATTTGGCATATCGATTATCTTTACTTCTTTAAATTTGCTGGTAATTGCTTGTTATTCTATGTTTTGTTTTAGACATGAGCCTATAATACTGTGTTTATCAACTCCTGAAGAAGGGGATATTGTCCCCGAAACAGGGTATATAAAATTACCCAGGCACCCCTGTAGGATTTTTCCCTACAAAGATTTTCCTTGAGAGCTGTGCTCCATTATCATTTGGATATTACTGCCATTTGAACTCTTTTTTGGACTTCAGACTCCATGTCTTCTTACTTGTGTTAAAAGAGTCTATATTGTATACGTTTCCCTGAAAGATTGGGATCTTACAATTGTAATGTTTGAGAGCGGTTGCTCCTTCTCATTTTGCTCTATATGACTGTATTGTAAATGTTATGTTTGAGAACGGTTGCTCATTTTTATTTAACTTTGTGTGGATATACTGAACTATGTACTGAATACTATATACTTTATACACCTTGAGTATTATTTTTCTTTACATAGATTATTTTGTGTATTTTGACATCCAACAAGCACCGGAAATGTGGTGCAGCTGGCTAAGTGTCAGCTGCATAAGATCTCTCTGACCAGTAGGTCATGAGTTCGAGGCCTGCCTGGGTCAAGGTGGGTGCTCGACCTTTGAGTGTAGCCTGCTGTCAACCTTTGCAGCCTGAAAGATAGTTGCATCTGTCAAGTAGGAGATAAAGATACCACATTAAGTGGGGAGGCAAATTTTGACTGAATTATGAGGCCATTAAGGAACTCCAGGATTGCTGAGGAATGCGGAAGGCACAACAAGGGACGCTGGGAATGCTGAGAGATGAGGAGTGCGTCAGCTCCCCCGGGTGAGAAGAGCGGAATATAAATAAAGTAAATAAATAAACAAGTATTCTGGGATAGTGTGTAGTAGGCTTACCTCACCTCCCAGCTTTCACATCTTTACATAGAAATTGGAAATTATGGAAATTCTATAAGTTCCAGTTCTCAAAGTTGGCAGAAAACAACAGTTATGGATTCCTACACAAGTAGATGGCCCTTGCAGTCCCTTCTCAATTATATGATCCTGTAATTCTTTGGATTGCTTTTGGTTTGCTATTCGGTTTCATTTTGAGAGAGATAATCGAGGGGGAAATCCCAAATATAAGGCATTCTATTAAAAGTCCAATTAAACAGGAAGGAAAACAGGACAAAAGGAAACAATTTGTTTGCACCAATGTATTCTCAGACCTCATAAACTAAAGCAAACAAGTACAAGCTTTGCACCAAAATGCTCAGACAGAAGCAAGTTGCACAGATGAAGGGGATAAAAATGCAATGAACCGGAAAATGGTATTTGGTATTCAGGTGTTTGGAAGGAAACATTTCAACGGTACATTGTAGATTTAGTGTTGTTTCTTTTAAAAAAGGGGGGAATCATTAAAAGTCAACATTCACAACTCAAATACTGTGGACAGTTTCTAAAAGAGAGTCACATTTTACCCTGTTGTTGTCTTGTTTATCACAGCCAATAATAACTATACGGAAGAGTGTTTGGGCCACAATTCTATATCAAGGATTGATATAGACGAAAGGTGCATCTATACCAGGCATGGGCAAACTTAGGCCCTCCCTCCAGGTGTTTTGGATTCCAACTCCCACAATTCCTAACAATCCACCGGCTATTAGGAATTGTGGGAGTTGAAGTCCAAACACCTGGAGGGCCGAAGTTTGCTCACGTCTGATCTACACTATAGAATTAATGCAGAGTTGTTGTTTGCCATCAAGTTGACTTATGCAGGAACTATGAATGCTTATTTACTTACTTAGGTGAACCCTCGTAGCTTGAGGATGATTGTCTTCCAGATGTGGTATCTTGGCGGTGGGTCCATAGGTGGCTGTGGAGGCCTATTCTTGATCCGCACGTTCTCCCGCAGTGAGGACATTGGTTTCCAGGCGGAAGTCGGTCCCGGTCAGGATTGGCTTGATGTGCCTTCCTCTTGGCACATTTCTCCCTTTCATCCTTCATTTGTGCCTCTTTGATTTCTGCAGCACTGCTGGTCACAGCTGACCACCAGCTAGAGCGCTCAAGGGCCAGGGCTTCCCATTTCTCGGTATCTATGCCACAGTTTTTGAGGTTGGCTTTGAACCCATCTTTAAATCTCTTTTCCTGTCAACCAACATTCAGTTTCCCTTTCTTGAGTTCGGAGTAGAGTAACTGCTTTGGGAGACTGTGATCGGGCATTCGGACAACGTGGCGGGTACAGCAAAGTTGATGGCGGACAACCATCGTTTCAATGCTGGTGGTCTTTGCTTCTTCAAGCACGCTGACATTTTTCCGCCTATCATTTTTCCGCAGGATTTTTCGGAGGCAGTGCTGATGGAATCGTTCCAGGAGTTGCATGTGACGACTGTAGATAGTCCACTTCTCGTAGGCATATAGCAGGGTTGGGAGGACAATAGCTTTATTATAAACAAGCACCTTGGTCTCCCTACGAATGTCCCGGTCTTCAAACAATCTTAGCTTCATTTAGAAAAATGCTGCACCCGTAGAGCTCAGGTGGTGTTGTATTTCAGTGGCAATGTTGACTTTTGTGGAGAGGTGGCTGCCGAGGGAGCGGAAATGGTCAACATTTTCAGCTGTATTCCTGGCATTGGAGAGGGATTGGCTGGTGACTGCTGGAAGAGCACTTTGGTTTTCTTGATCTTCAATGAGAGACCGAGCTTCACGTATGCTTCTGCAAAGGTGTTTAGAGTGGCTTGTAGGTCTTCTTCTGAGTGCGCACAGACTACGGTTTACCATCAAACGGTTTGTTGTTTGCCATCAAGTCGACTTATGGAGGAACTATGAATGAGAGACCCATAGAAGCTTCAGTTTTGCAAACTCAAGGTGGTTGTGACTTCCTTGATTGATTGAATCAATCCACCTATAGCCTTTAAGCCACTTTAAACAATGAGGAACCTGTTACAAGGTTTTCTTGGCACGATTAGTTCAGAAGGGCATTGCCTTTGCCTTTGAGATTGAGCGGGAGTGAATTGTAAGTGTTTTCTATCACTGAGCAGATATTTGAATCTCAGGCCCCATCTACATTGCCATATAATGCAGTTTCATACCAGCACTGTATGGCAGTCAAAAGTGCACTATATGTCAGTGTAGATGGGGCTTCGCTCTGCAGAGTCATAGTCCAATGTTCAAACGCTGGTTCTCTAAGAAGAGCATCGACCAAACTGAGATACGCAGCAAAATGAGGTGCCAACATGGAAGGATAATGCTCTGTGGAAGAAAATCCAATCATGGAGGCGCTTGGCCAATGCACACTTTATTTACAGTATTTATATTCCGCCCTTCTCACCCCACAGGGGACTCAGGGTGGATTACTATGCACATATATATGGCAAACATTCAATGCCATTTAGATATACAACATATATAGACAGGCACAGAGGCCATTTAACATTCCTGCTTCCGGCTTCATGAGGGTATACTTGATTCCAGCTCGATTCTGGTCACAGGGGGAGCTGCAGCTTCACCGTCTATTTGTGACTCTGAGTCCTTAGATGGAGTACTTCCTCACCCTTACACACACTGCTGGAACATTTTATGGTGTCGTAAATTAGTTAAATTAGCCTCCCCGCATAAAGCGGTACCTAAATTGCCTACTTGACAAATGCAACTGTCTTTCGGGCTGCATAGGTCGAGAGCAAGCTAGACTAATGGCTGGAAGCTCACTCCTACCCAGGCTGGCTTCGAACTCATGACCTTTCAGTCAGTAGTGATTTAATGCAGCAGGCTAACAGCCAGCTGAGCCACAGCCCGGTCTTTTGCACCTGTTGTTCTTGTTATTTGTCATTGAGTTAACTTTGACTTCTGGGAGATCCGTGAACAAGAGAGAGATATAAGAGCTCCACTTTTGCAAAATCAGGGTGGCTATGGCTTGTTGGCACTGGAATATACTGCCTTGGGGGGTCTCGGGGGTAAGCAGAGGCTGGGTGGCCATCTGTTGGAAAGGGTTTGATTGTGTATTCCTATCTGGAAAGTTGGACTGGATGACCTTTGGGGTGTCCTCCAACTCTCTTGAATTCTCCCTGGGAAGATAAAGCAAAAAAGGCCGAAATCCTCAGAGTCTGGTGGAGCAGAGAAAGAGAGAATGGCAAAAGAAGTGAATATGGATAAATCCCCTCCGGTCACATCTTATGGAAGCATTTATCAAATTCTATTGGGTCGCCTTGTTTCCTTTAAAGATCTTATTTGCTATTCTGCAAAGTTCCCTCCAGGCACCGTATAATAATTACCGGACCATTTGACTCCCAGATTCGAGCAGCAATTTGCAAAGAGGAGTGAGGAAGCACGCTGTGATATTGGCCGCCATAGGGGAGGAAAGGGCATATTTCCCCCCCTTTATTACTATTATGGCAATTTCTCTTTCGACTAAATGGAAATCACATTGGTGCCAAAGCAAAACTCGGCCCGCAGCTCCCAAATCTGCAAGTGAATCTCCAAATCTCCAAGCCAGCAAGCGCCGGCCTCTCCCATAAGAACCTCAGTTTATATAAATGGAGGCAATGGAACATATGTTTATGAAGATAGAGACCAAGAGCTGTTAATGGCTGGCTGTTAATGCAGAGACATGTTAGTAAGGAGAACCTAATTGCAAAAAAAATATTATGCAGCATGGTGAGAAAAACATCTTGGATCGGCCTCTGGGAGAAGACGGAAGGATACTCAACCCAGTCTGTATTAAAACAAAATCTAAAGCATCTTAAAGTATGTAAATATCCTAAAAGTCATGCAGTCCCACCGCATTCTCCAAGAAGACACAACCAAAGCACTACCAACGGATGGCCATCCAGCTGATATCGAGGGTGACCCCCCTTTTCTTGAGCTCTGTAGAAGATAATTTAAATCTAAGGGATTCATAGTTTTCCCAAGAACACCAGGCTGGAAGTGATCCCATAATGCCCTATCTCTCCCCACATGGGAACCTTAGGCTCTTCCCATGGCCCCATGGTCCCACATAACCCACACTTTATGAATACACCCAGTTATTTTCCTTTTGCATTACTCTTATGGACTTTTGCTCTCTCTCCGAAATGTCTTTTCCTTTCTTTCCAGAACCCCTTGAGCTATCTTTATGAACCTAATAAACTGTGTATCTTTTTGGTGGGTAGGCAGGGGTGATCAGGATGGTATATTTTCCCCATGAACCCCAATATGTCTCCCCTCATGTTTTCCCCATGTATGTAATTTTAAAAATATGAAAGTGGCACTGTTTACCTTTAGCCAGCTCCTTGGGCGAGGCTTGCTAGCTGCATTCCTGAAGTCTGTGATTTAATCACCCATTCACAAGCCTCATTTGCATGACAATAGCAGGAGCCAGCTCTTTCAAAGGGTCTCTCCCCTCTGGCCAAAACTGGCCCCTGCCAATCTATTAACACAAAGTAGGACTACACCATAAATATCGTATCAAAAATACTCACTATTATGTGGTCAGACATACATTCTAAGGTGCAGACCAAACACTCAATTACACTCAATTACAACATTTCATAATACACAACATGGTATATACTAGCAGACACGTACACAGACCAGTTTGCGCCAGCTATTTCACTATCAATACACATCAATACACAGTACCTTTGGGAAGATAGTATAGGGAGGGTGAGTTCAGATGGGTGTTGAGGAAAGTTTTTAAGGATGGCGGGAATCCAAACACAGTTACTGTGGTAATTATAATCCAAAGGAGGGTGGATCCGTTTATGTAGAGTCGCTATCATCAAAGATACAGCGAACCAGTTATAATGCGGGTTTGTAATCCAAGCAAATAAAACGGTTCCAGCAAACGGCGGTGGTATCCCTGTGCGGGATAGTTGGCGTCCTCAGATGTAGCCAGGAAATGCGATGCATGGCCGCAACGGTAAAGTTACTGGGCCCGATCCGTTTCACCCTTGAGAGGGCTTTATCAAGCAGCAAAAATTACATAGATAATGCGCGTCACAGGTATACCGTCATCTGGAATTATAATCACAATATCAATATGCAGTCCATGAAGCATATTTAAAGACTGTTTAAAAGGACTGTTTATCCCCTCTGTTATCTGTAAGAATTCAGAGAGACTGCTGTATGTATTGTTGCTCTGTTTAACCTTTTGATCTGAAGTAAAGTTACACAAATAATCTGAGTGACACATTATTATACTGCAGGGTATATTTTGGTTCAGAAACTGTGGTAAAGCTTCTGTTTATTTACTTTTACAACCTCCAACAAAACTTGCTAGCCCTTCAAGAAGAAAATCAGGAAGAAAATACAAACAATAGAACATCACTTGTTTCCTGAGGACCGAAGAGATATTCACGCTTTAACAGGCTGCCTACCTAAGGTCCCCTGAAAGCTTTGATCCAGCTCCAAAATTCTTCTTTTCAGCTGAGTTTCCTCTTTTTCAGCCTGGGAGCCTCATTTTATGTGACTCTCCTGATTTCGACATGTTTTGTTTTTGCCGCATGAGGAAATTCTTCATTAATGGGCCTCTCTTATTAGCCTCTGTGCTTTTAAAGCATGGTTGGCTTGGCTTGCATTTGCAGGAGAAGTTAGGTATTTTAAACGGTGGTGGTGGAGGGAAGTGGAATTAAATCTCTCCTCCAACAAAATAAATAAATTGCAGGAAACACTGGATAGAAATCTGGCAAGGGAAGCTTGGAGAGTTTCAAAAATGCCGGAGAAGCTACTAAGGGCATTACCATTGGCTGTGAGCTGGATGTCTTTGAAAAACCACTTGTTTCTGTACTAAGGGTGCATCTTAACTGTAAAATTAACACAGTTTTGGCACCACTTTAATTACCATGACTGAGTTCTGTGGAATTTATTTTATTTATCGTATCAGGAGCAAACCAAGGATACAGTTTGTAATGGTTTTTTTTTTTAAACCCATAAAGTTTAGAGCAGGGGTGCTCATTAGGTAGCTCGGGAGCTACTAGTAGATCTTCGGCCCTCTTCCAGGTGATCTTCGGGCCTCACCAGCTGGATGGGGCGCTCCTGCCATGCGCACGCACACCCTGCGTGCACGGGCGCTCCTGCTGCTGGCTCCCGCTCTCGCAGTGCTTCTTTCGCCTGCGGGGCATTGCAAGAAGAAGGAAGCACGAGGCGGGAACTGTGGAGGGAGCGCCCTGCCTCTCTCTCGTCCAGAAGCAGCTGTGCAGCATCCGTTGCCGGCAAGACAGGCAGGGCGGAGCATTCCCTCTGGATGCCCCGCCTCGTGCTTTCTCCTTTCTGCAATGCCCCGCAGGCGGAAGAAGCGCTGCGTGGGCGGAAAACAACAGCAGGAGCACGCGCGGTGGCAAGAGCGCGTGGCGGTGGGGGCAGGTAGATCTTTTGGACTTGGTTGCTTTAAGAGTAGCTCGCATGCTGAAAAAGTGTGAGCACCCCTGGTTTAGAGTCTTTGTGGTTTCTATTAAATGTCCTTTTATTTATTTATTTACAGTGTTTATATTCCGCCCTTCTCACTCTGCAGGGGACTCAGGGCGGATTACAATGTACACATACATGGCAAACATTCAATGCCATAGACACACAACATATATAGACAGACACTCAGAGGCTATTTAGCATTCCAGCTTCTGGCCACCAGGGGAGCTGTCGCTTCCTCATTCTTTGCATACTTCCTGGAGATTTTTATGGCCTCGTAAATCAGTGGTACCTAAACTTGACAGATGCAACTGTCTTTCAGGCTGCAAAGGTCGACAACAAGCTACACAGTTCACTCTTTTCACATGCACTTACCTCTCTTAGGTAGCCTCATTTATTTTCGAGCAACTTCTACACTCACTCCGCAATTTTATTGTATTTCTGGTTTTATATGTTGGTGTGTTTGTACTTGTTTTTCTTTTGTGTTGAAAATTTAATAAAGAATTAATTTTTTTTTAAAAAACAAGCTACACAGTTTTGGACGGGAGCTCACTCTGACACGAGCTGGCTTCGAACTCAAGACCTTTTGGTCAGTAGTGACCTCAATGCAGCTGACTCCCAGTCAGCTGCACCACAGTCCTTTGACCAGTAGCTGGCCACTTGGAGTGCCTCTGGTGTTGCCATAAGAAGGTCTTCCATTTTGCATGTGGCAGGGCTCAGACTGTTGTGGATTCCACCTTGTAGCCCCATTTCTTAAGGTTGGCTCTGCATCTCGTATTGCCAGAGCGCATTCTGTTCAGCGCCTTCCAAGTCTCCCAGATTTCTGTGCGCACAGGAGGGAGCCTCTCATTTGGTATCGGCCATTGATTGAGGTTCTGGGTTTTAGCCTGCCACTTTTGGACTCACACTTGCTGGGGTGTTCCTGAGAGTAAATCTGTAGATCTTAGAAAACTATTTCTTGATTTAAGGCATTAGCATTGTGCCATCACACACGGTCTATATATTCAAGAAGGGCGAGGACATAGGCTCTCTTTATGGCCGAACCAGGAAGCCCCAAATCCAGGAGATCCAACTGCAGAGAGTCCCCAGTATTCCTCTTGGCCCATGGCCTAAGTTGCACCAGTACCAGACCTTTTTTTCCCTTCTGCCCCACTCAGTCCCATACATCACACTGCACCAACTTCGTCCCTCCCAGTACACCCAGCCACCATTGCCTCCCATTGCCCCACCTACACAACATTTGCACAGCCAATAGCACATGAAAGACACCTCAGCCAGACACCAAACAGCACATTAGCAATAAACCAGGACATTCTCCACCCCAGCACCACCAAAACCCACACATGGCAACATCACATTGAACCCCATAAACAGACCAGGGTCTTCAGCTGCAGGGAGTTCCACAGTTCCTTTTTTTTCCTCCATCTTGGGCCGGGTGGCACAAGAACAAAAAGCCCACAAAATGGCCCCTTCTTCCTCTCTCTTTACCTCTGCCTGAGCTCCATTTTCTCCTGACACAACAATAGCCACTGCAGCAACAGTAAGCACCCATTTCCTGTAAGCAACATCAGTTTTCCCCTGAGGGCATCACCTGCCCTCGGCCACATTGTTCAAAACAATGACTCACACAGCTGCTCCAAAGGTGGGGGGCACAAGTGACCTTTTTACCCAGTCACCATGAGGAGGATTTTCACCACAGTTACCAGTTTGAGAGATCTAGTTTCTCCAAGTACACTGGCCCATTTTGCCCTTTTCTTCCTGCTGCATTTCCCGGACCATCCCTGGACTGTTCTCCCCAGCTGATTCCAGCAAGAGCCTTGCTACATCTCATAGATCATGAACCCACAGAGACCCCCTTTCTGGGTAAGCCGTGTCCGATGTTTTCCGGAGGGGTTTTGCCCAGATTGCAGGGGGATTCTAAGGGAACCCAGGTCTTTTGGGCTTTGGGAGAAGCAGTTCACCAAGGACACTCCCCAGTTGAACATTCCCAGCCCTTTCCCTTCTGACCACATGGACTTTGTGACTCTTTGCCAATCTACTGCACTCCGGAAGCCATTCTGCCCCTCAGGAGAATTATAGTTTCCACAAGGACGCTTCTTCAGTTGGACATTTCCTGCTTTCCCCTTTCACATCATGGACCCTCAGTGACTTTGCCTCTGCTTGGCACCCCAGCCCCAAAGGCTCTACAGTTCTCAAGGACCATGGAGGACTACAACTCCCAGGAAGTGCCTGTTTTGAAGATCATTACTCTGGGAGCAACAGCTGCTGCATGGAATGTATTTGGGGATGATTGCTGGGGATCTCTGTATTGTATTGTCTTGTTTTGTACCCCTATGTGTGTTCCCTTTTGTATCAATCAAACATCTAAGCTAAAAGCCCTCAGCAGAGCGTTCCAAGGATCAACAGCACAATAATCCATTTTTCTACCCAATTTTACCTTGCACAAATAATAACCCTGGGGAAGGGACGTTGGGTTTCTTCGTGGGGTGAGGCCCACTCTTTATGCCCACGACTTCCCTGCATAATATCCCTATCATCCTCGGAGCTTGACCAATGATAAAGGGAATATGTAAGGTCATGTAAACAGACCCAAAACACGGTTGCTTCATGCGAGCTTCGAACCTCGCAGCCAGCCCCAATAGCTCTCTCAGGACCATTTTAAACTAAGCAACCATGCTTCCAAACCCTACCAGGGCTCCCATCAGCGGAGAGTTCCCCTGGTAAACAAATAATACATTTTCTGGCCATATGATGCTTTTTTCACCAATATGGGAGGGAGGTCAGGTGTTCTGTGGAACATAGATTCCGCCATTATGAGCCTGGATCCCCCCCGCTCGTGTCCCCCCTTGGCCTCGGAGCTGGACCCCCAAGGGATCATGGGCTCTAGCAAACCCAAGTCACTCTACCACCCCATAGCTGGACCTGAGTGGGCTTCGGACCCCCGCGTGCCAGCTGCAATAAGTTATGCTTTCGCCATTTTTTAACTGAGAAATCATGCTTCCCGCTAGACTGAAACTCTCAACACAAAGGAGTTTCAGCCAGGACAAAAGATTCCCATTAAGGCACTCAGGACAAACAATAAACAGGAAGGTGGGCTTTCACATCGGAGGCCCCCCAGCCGCAAGGTATCTCAGCCATAGGTTACTTCCTCCACCCAGCCGTTTCTCCCTGTGTGTCTTTTCCCGCATTGCTAGCTAGCTAGGATAGGCTCGTTCAAATTCTGGCGCGCTTCTCCTATTGGCCAAAGCGCGCCGTCTCCTCCTGGCTCAGCTGACTTTGACAGCCAGGCCAATCAGCTGAAGCTACACATGGAAGGGGAAGGCGCCCGATTCAAATGTAAATGACTGCTTTTGACTGCTTTTCTATATATTGGACTGCTTTCCCATTAAAGACTATGTTTTTGCCTTGGAATCCTGGCGTGGCATTGCATCCTATTCAGCTGAATTAGATTCTTCTCTCGGTAGTGGCGTTCTTCCGTCTGGGTGAGCATTGATCTGGGTTTCTTTGGGATTTGTAGTTCTGGGAAGATCATCCAGATTTTGGGCCTCGATCCTCGCTTTTAGGGGTGGCCTGGGCTCTGTCCCCTTAAGGGAAGGATCCCTAGTCAGATTTCGGCAACAGATTTTGGCGAACCACGAAGCGGACTTTGCTTGGGTCTGAAAATTATTTTTCCAAATTTCCAAGCTAGAATTCCTCAGTGGGAAAACCTTGGGTCAGGGTCCTGGGGAAAAACTGAGGAGCTTGGCCACTCAGGGCTTCTTTCTGCCCACTCAGACTTTTCCTCTTGGGCACTGAACTGGGGCTTTGGCACAAAGGGAAAGAAAGGAAGTGCCTGGGACTTCCATTAAGGAACAACGCCACCGAGAGAATTTAGGGGGAGGGGTAGAAAAATCCGGAAGTGGGAAAAATAAAAAAAAGCAAGACGTCACGTTGTGCATTGCGGGCAGGTAGGAGGTTGCCAGGAGTCAACGGTGACTCAAAGGGGACCTCGGTGTAACAAAGTCCTGCCCCTTTGGCACGAACATCTGGCATCCTAGGCGGGTATTGGAGGCAGTCTATCTTTGCATTTTGCAGTCCGAGGGGGTGACGGAGCAAGGGGGCGCTAGGCCCTTTTGTGACTTTCCGAAGACTCCCCCAAAGGAGGGTAGCTTTCCAGTTTGGGGGGTACGAACCTTTGAGGTGACGCTTAAACGGTTTGGCCACTGCTCCATTAACTGAGACGAATCAGGGGGCACGGCCTTTTTGAAAAATGGGAAATTGCCTCACCCGCCGAAGATGTCCAACCCCACAAGATTCATCTCTAGGGAAGCTCTTGGCCAGAGTGGGGTTGGGAGGGAAGCGTCCCTTTGTTTTGCCAAGATAATTAAGTTGTGCACTAAGAAGTGGCCCTTGTTACCCCTCAAAGGAGGCCAGAGATGGCCCACCTATGGCAGTTTGGATGAGCAGCTGATTCTTCAGCTGCTCATCAAGCTATCTGAGGAGGGAAGGCATTTAGATCTTGTCTACGCTGCTCTCTTTCTAGACTTGAGCCGTGGAAGAGAGATTGGCAGAATTGGGTCCCGAGTTCAGGTGTGCAAGGAACTCGGGAACCAAGAGAATTCTACCAAAGGATCTCCCACAGTCCCCCTCCCTGCACAGGAGGAAATCCCCACCCCAAAAGCACTCTCTTGCCCTCCATCTCGCCCATTTTCCCTTCCCTTTGGCCCCTTTGTCTTGTCAGCCCCCCATTTCCTTCCCCAGACCATGCAGGATCTTCCCAGACCCCTGCCTCACCTTCTGCTGGCACCATCTTTTTCTGTTCCTGGGAAGCATTCCCTTTGTTCCCTTGCCCTCCTCAGCCACTTCCTCTTTGTTCCCAGAATCCCCACATGTTCAGTCAGCTGACTCACTAGCTGGACCCACATTCCATTTAGTGTGCTGCTCAAGGACACGCCCCCTCTTTCCCAACTTCCTGTTCCTTTCTCTGCTCAGCCAGGCCTCTTTCTTCTCATGCCTCATGGTTGCAGGAGCTCTGGGCCAGCCAGAGCTGAATTTCAGGTACATTCTTCTCTTTCCTCCCATCTTCTGTTAAACCCTTATTTTTCCTTTGTCTACTAACTTTGTTTTGTCCTTACTTCCTCCAATTCTTTATGGGTTCTGTTTTCTTTGTGTGTGTGTGCCCTCTCAGGCCATGTGCTTTCCTCATTCTTCCTCCCTTTCTTTCTCCTGGGGTTTCAATGTGCTTTGTCTTGGAATGCATAGTTTTGAAGGGATGGGAATGGGTGGAATCCTGAACATGTTTTTTTTTCCTTTCCTCGTGTATTTATTTTGTTCCCCACATGTCTCATTTCCAAATTCTCACTTAAGGGATGAGTGGAGCAGTAGGCTCTGCGTGGAGGGTGTTTTTGTCCTTTGTTTCTGTTCTTTTGCTCCTGATTTTCCCCATGGCCATCCTATTTTTGTCCCTTTTGTATGTCCTCCCAAGGGCAGCCACCATTATCTCTCCCTTGCCATTTCCAGAAACCATTTTCTCTCCTTTTGTACCCCTAAGCTCTTCTCTCTTAGCCCCAATACAGAAAATCTCTCTCACTTTCCCCCTCTCCCTCTTTTCCCCTTCTCCTTTGGAAAACTACATATCCCACTTATTTTTGCCTGCCTACCCTCTCCCTACTTTCTCCTCCTGCTCACTGGAAAGCTGCAAATCCTCTTCTCAGCCAGATGCCCTTTGTTCAATCTCTCTCTCCCATTTCCTTCTCCAAAAGTTTCCCCTGGGGCTCCATGGAGAGAGGGTGAGTCATCTTAGGTGACTTCCCTTTTTCCCCTCTGACCTCCCTCCCTTGTGAAAAATCTGGGACAGGGAAAAATGGAGACCCTTTATTTCCCCTAGGTTTGAGGTTTTTCTCTCTCTTAATGTTTCCTGCCTCCATTTTCCTCTTTTCTTGCCCTCAGCAAACTACACATCCCTGCTCCCATATTTTGGTTTTTCTCTGCCCCCTCTAGGGGCCAGCAAGAAAAGGTTTTCCATGTGCTTTGTCTGCTTTTCCCATTCTTTTGGATCCTCTCCTTTGTTCTAAGTCAAGCCTTTGTTCCTCCTTGACCCCCTCATTCTCCTCTTTCTTGGCCCTTAAATCCTTATTTTTCCTTCTGCAATTTGTTGAGTCTTTACTCCCTATTGTCTTTATGGGTCCCATTTGGGGGCCTTGTTTCCCTCCCCTCTGGCTTTGGATTATTCCTTTTACCTGTTTTATTGTTTTTTTTCCCTCTGAAGCCATGTGGTTTCCTCTCTTCACTCCCTCTTATGGGGCCTCCATATGCACAGGACCTCTCTCTTCCCCTCTCTTTGCCACTGGCTTTCCTCTCTTCCTTCCCTCACTCAGCAGAGAGGGTAGGGAGACTGTTCTCTTGCTGTTCTCTTCCTTCACAATGTGTTTTCCTCAAAACTTGTGTGTTCTCTCCTTCCCAGGGAATGGGATGAGTTTGCTTAAGGTGTTTTCTCTTAGCTATTTCTCTCATTGTGATAAGGGTTAGGGAAAAGAGTAGGGAAATCGCAGCCCATGGGATGGGACTCTGAGTCATTGCCCTGAGATAAGAGGGCCAGTAGAAAGGGTTCCTAAGGGTGTGTTTCTCTCTGTCTTCCCCTCTTATCTCCCTGAAATAATGGAAGAAGGCCATCCCTACCTTTCTATGTCTTCTGGCCTCTCCCCTTTGGAAGTGTAAAAGGGGTGGGTGCTACTTGAAGTGGTTTTCTTTAGACTTGTGTAAATGTGTATGTTTTTTCCTACTTTCCTCTTTCAGATTGTAGGGGGGAGGTTGGGATGAGGAACTGGGGAACTCTCTGTCGATTGAAGGGAGCTCTGAGTTGTGAGCTCTTAGGGAAAAGGGCTAGGAGTATCCCTGTGATGTGGGCTTTGACTTTCCCCCTTTTCCTCTCCTCTTGCCTCCCTGGGTAGATGGAAGAGGATACCTCTGCATTTCTTCTCTTTTGTTCCCTTCTTCTGACCTCTCCTCCTGGGAAGTGTGCGGAATGGGAAGAGGGGGGAATGGGTTGCTGTTCTTCCTCTATGGGTGTATGTATGTCTGGGTTTTTGTCTCCCTCTCTCTATGGGGAATGGGTTTTTTTTCTTTGCAAGAGTTATTTGTCCTGAATTCCTGCTTTAACTTAAGTGGAGACTTCCTGTGTGTCCCCCTCTCTGACCAGCCCTATTGTTCTATTTTCTCACCTGCCCTGAGGCCTGTAGCTAGGGATTAGTTTAACCTTTTGTCTTTGTCTTTCCATCTCAGCACCATGTGCTTGGGAAAAGGAAGGTTATCTCTTGTGTGTGTATGTATGTGCGTGTGTGCTAAAAGGTGTTTCTTTTAAAGGGTCTGTCTTTTCCTCCCTGGAAATCAGTTTTCCTAGGAACTGTTTCTCTCTCTCAAGGTTCTGCTCTCAGCCTTTTCCTTCCAGTGGAATGTATTGGCCACCCTCTAGGGCCAAGGATTTCTCTCTCTCTCTCTCTCTGGCCCCCTCCTCTCTGTCCTTGCAACAACCTTTTCCCTGATCGCATGTGTGTGTGGATGTTTAAATTTCCCCCTAACGGTCTTAATTTGAGGAAGATTCCAGGCCAAGTGTCCCCAGAAGACAGAATTCCCTGACGCAGCTGAAGACCACCCAAGGAAGAATGGACTGCCCTGGGACCCCTGGATGCCTGGTCAAGTCTGGAAAGCGGGTGAGGAAAATCTGGGAAGGCCAGGAGTGGCTAATCCTGTGGCTGGAAGGTCACAAGGGGTCAATCCTAGGGTCTTTGCCAAAACCACAGCCACCTGAGGTTGAAGCCCTGCTGGGAGATAGAGGGCCAAGGGCCAAAGGATGCTGGTTGCCCAAGTACATAAGGTCAGAAGGGGTCCCCAGGCGCAGAAGGAAGGACATGGAGGGTGCCCTCTCATGAGTGCTGTGTCAGGAAGACAGCAAGTGGGGACCAAAATGGCTAAAATCTTCACCTAGGTATGTATGGTTTCCCTTCCTTGCCCTGTACTAACTCCCCAAGGACTGGAAGGGATGGCTGGGAGGGAGGGGGGGGCTATAATTCTCTCTGAGCTTTCCTAGAACTGTTTCTTCCTCCAAATCCTCTGCCACGAGAAAATGTCTTGGGGCCTGCCCTTGCTGCCCAAGAGGATGCCAGGCTGACCTCAGCCTGATGGACCAGCCTCTCTGCCAGATGGAAAAGGATCATGGATGGAATCCAGAGGAGAGAAACCTGTAGGCATTATTCCGAAAATGCCCCCTGGAAATCCCCAGTGAAACTGCCCCAGATCCAGGACACATCTGCTGAGCCAGCTCTAACAAAGAAACATCTGCGGAAGCCAAGCCTCACCCCCGTGGACCAGCACTTTGTTTTCCTCTTCACTGCTACTTGAGAGACCAACTTCCTGCATCCCCCCCCCTCCTTCAAGAACTCCCATTCACCCTATGGGACCTCCACATTTGCCAAACAACACCAGGCACAGTATTCACTGGGTGGCCACCGCTGAGCGTGAGTGACAAGGTTTCCCTCCAGGCTTCTATTCCTCTCTATGCCCCTTTCCTCCTGTTTTCCCATCCCTACACTTTCTTTCTTCCCTTCAGCCCTGCACCAATTCAGCGTCATCAGCATACGCAGTTACCTTCACACACTTTTGGGTTGCTACCTTAATATCCTTAGCCTTGGGTTTGCCTGTAATTGCCCCCTTCCTAGTTGGGAAGGGAGGCCTGTTAGATTGGAATACCAGCAAAGCCCCCAGAGAGAGATGGCCGGAGCGTACTTAGGAAAACTGTAGTGTTTTCGTGAATGTTGGAGCATGTCAGATAGTGTGCTATCTTTTGCTCCAAAGTGGGGAATCTATGGCCGAACCAGGAAGCCCAAATCCAGGAGATCCAACTGCAGAGAGTCCCCAGTATTCCTTTTGGCCCATGGCCTAAGTTGCACCAGTACCAGACCTTTTTTTTCCTTCTGCCCCACTCAGTTCCATAGTTCACCACACCAACTTCGTCCCTCCCAGTACACCCAGCCACCATTGCCCCATCTCCCATTTACCCACCAACACAACATTTTTACAGCCAAACAGCACATGAAAAACCAGACATTTCAGCCAGACACCAAACAGCACATTGGAGCAATAAACCAGGACATTTTTCTCCACCCCAGCACCACCAAAACCCACACATGGCAACATCACATTGAACCCCATAAACAGACTCCCCCAGGGTCTTCAGCTGCAGGGGGAGTTCCACAGTTCCTTTTTCCTCCATCTTGGGCCGGGTGGCACAAGAACAAAAAGCCCACAAAATGGCCCCTTCTTCCTCTCTCTTTACCTCTGCCTGAGCTCCATTTTCTCCTGACACAACAATAGCCACTGCAGCAACAGCAAGCACCCATTTCCTGTAAGCAACATCAGTTTTCCCCTGAGGGCATCACCTGCCCTCGGCCACATTGTTCAAAACAATGACTCACACAGCTGCTCCAAAGGTGGGGGGCACAAGTGACCTTTTTACCCAGTCACCATGAGGAGGATTTTCACCACAGTTACCAGTTTGAGAGATCTAGTTTCTCCAAGTACACTGGCCCATTTTGCCCTTTTCTTCCTGCTGCATTTCCCGGACCATCCCTGGACTGTTCTCCCCAGCTGATTCCAGCAAGAGCCTTGCTACATCTCATAGATCATGAACCCACAGAGACCCCCTTTCTGGGTAAGCCGTGTCCGATGTTTTCCGGAGGGGTTTTGCCCAGATTGCAAGGGGACTGAAAGGGAACCCAGGTCTTTTGGGCTTTGGGAGAAGCAGTTCACCAAGGACACTCCCCAGTTGAACATTCCCAGCCCTTTTCCCTTCTGACCACATGGACTTTGTGACTCTTTGCCAATCTACTGCACTCCAGAAGTCATTCTGCCCCTTTGGAGAATTATAGTTTCCACAAGGACGTTCTTCCTTGGACATTTCCTGCTTTCCCCTTTCACATCATGGACCCTCAAATGACTTTGCCTCTGCTTGGCACCCCAGCCCCAAAGGCTCTACAGTTCTCAAGGACCATGGAGGACTACAACTCCCAGGAAGTGCCTGTTTTGAAGATCATTACTCTGGGAGCAACAGCTGCATGGGAATGTATTTGGGGATGATTGTTGGGGATCTCTGTATTGTATTGTCTTGTTTTGTACCCCTTTGTGTGTTCCCTTTTTGTATCAATGTAACTTCTAAGCTAAAAGCCTCAGCAGAGCGTTCCAAGGATGAACAGCACAATAATCCATTTTCTACCCATTTTTACCTTGCACAAATAATAACCCTGGGGAAGAGACGTTGGGTTTCTTCGTGGGGTGAGGCCCACTCTTTATGCCCAAGACTTCCCTGCATAGGTCCCTATTATTCTCGGAGCTTGGCCAATAATAGGGAATATGTAATGGTCATGTAAACAGACCCAAAACACGGTTGCTTCATGCGAGCTTCGGAACCTCGCAGCCAGCCCCAATAGCTCTCTCAGGACCATTTTAAACTAAGCAACCATGCTTCCAAACCCTACCAGGGCTCCCATCCGCGGAGAGTTCCCTGGCAAACAAATACTACATTTTCTGGCCATATGATGCCTTTTTCACCAATATGGGAGGGAGGTCAGGTGTTCTGTGGAACATAGATTCCGCCATTATGAGCCTGGATCCCCCGCTCGTGTCCCCCTTGGCCTCGGAGCTGGACCCCAAGGGATCATGGGCTCTGGCAAACCCAAGTCACTCTACCACCCCATAGCTGGACCTGAGTGGGCTTCGGAACCCCGCTTGCCAGCTGCAATAACCTATACTTTGGCCATTTTTAACTGAGAAATCATGCTTCCCGCTAGACTGAAACTCTCAACACAAAGGAGTTTCAGCCAGGACAAAAGATTCCCATTAAGGCACTCAGGACAAACAATAAACAGGAAGGTGGGCTTTCACATCGGAGGCCCCCCAGCCGCAAGGTATCTCAGCCATAGGTTACTTCCTCCACCCAGCCGTTTCTCCCTTTGTGTCTTTTCCCCCCCTTGCTAGCTAGCTAGGATAGGCTCGTTTGAAATCTTGGCGCGCTTCTCCTATTGGCCAAAGCGCGCCGGTCTCCTCCTGGCTCAGCTGACTTTGACAGCAAGGCCAATCAGCTGAAGCTACACGTGGAAGGGGAAGGCACCCGGTTCAAATGTAAATGACTGCTTTTGACTTTTTCTATATATTGGACTGCTTTCCCATTAAAGACTATGTTTTTGCCTTGGGAACCCTGGCGTGGCATTGCATCCTATTCAGCTGAATTAGATTCTTCTCTCGGTAGTGGCGTTCTTCCGTCTGGGTGAGCATTGATCTGGGTCTCTATGGGATTTGTAGTTCTGGGAAGATCATCCAGATTTTGGGCCTCGATCCTCGCTTTTAGGGGTGGCCTGGGCTCTGTCCCCTTAAGGGAAGGATCCCTAGTCAGATTTCGGCATTCAGCTGCTTGAGAGCTTATTTCAATTCAAAACAATCAGATTTCATTATTTACCACCATCTCCTTGGCAAGAATAGACCTCTCTTACCTATGAATTATTCCTGCTTCTTGGAGTTGGGAGAATTGCAGATTGTTGTAGATAAGATGTCAAATAAAACTATCTGGCAAGGTTGTTAGATTATGGTTTTGGGCAGCCTCCACGTCATTAATTAAAATCGGATGGATTGGTTTTTCAAAGTTTGCTTAGGAAAATGAGGCTGGCTAATAGTGTGATCATTAGTGATTAATTGTTTACTAAAGATGATTGAGTAATTTTGTAATAAGCAGTCAGAGCTGAGTTGCTGTGAGTTTTCCAGGCTGTATGGCCATGTTCCAGAAGCATTCTCTCCTGACGTTTCACCCACATCTATGGCAGGCGTCCTCGAGGTTTGAGGGGTCTATTGGAAACTAGGCGAGTAAGGTTTATATATCTGTGGAATGTCAAGACTGGGAGAAAAAACCCTATCTGCTTGAGGCAACTGTGAATGTTGCAATTGGCATTTAATTGATTAGCATTGATTAGCATTGAATGGCCTTGCAGCTTCAAAGCCTGGCTGCTCTTTATTTAAACCATGAAAATGAACGAAAGTATTTTAAAAACTCTAAAATCAGGACAGTAAATAAAGAACAACACTCAAAAACAGGAGAAGTCCAGACAAGAATCAATTAGGGCAGGCTTACATTCCCCAAGGCAGCAACCAGCCAGGCTTTGAAGCTGCAAGGACATTCCATACTAATCAAAATGGCCAGTTGCAACATTTATTTATTTATTTGTCACGTTTCTATACCGCCCCTCTCAGCCCGAAGACGACTCAGGACGGTTTCACATTCACACTTGCCTCGAGCAGACAAGAGTTCTTTCTCCCACCCTGGACATCATTCCACCAGGGCCGTAGCCAGGATTTTTGATTCGGGGGGCTGAGTTTGGTTCGGGGCTGAGACTGGGTGGAAGAGGGTCTACCCTAGCAAACCTTTTGTATTGTTATCCCAATAACCCCATTAATGTGGGATATAATGAGCATGGTGATCAGATCATGATATGAATAAACATAACAGTTTAAATAATGTACCAGTAAGCACTTTTGCGGACCACCCTGAGAATTTCGGGGGGGGCTGAAGCCCCCTTAGCCCCCCCCCCCTGGCTACATGCCTGATTCCACAGATATATAAACCTAACTTGCCTAGTTTCCAACAGACCTCACAATGTCTGAGGATGCCTGCCATAGATGCGAGCGAAACGTCAGGAGAGAATGCTTCTGGAACATGGCTGTCCAGCCTGGAAAACTCACAGCAAGCCAGTGATTCCAGCCATGAAAGCCTTCGACAACACATAGTTAGAGCTGTTTATTCTATCCCAGGAGTCCCATGGGTCTGGTTTTGGTTTGTCTGCGAAGGCAAAAGACCTTGCAAAAGTACAACTCCCAGTATCCCAGAGCAGTGTTTCCCAACTAGTGTTCCGTGGCACACTAGTGTGCCGTGAGCGATCATCAGGTGTGCCGTGGGAAATTGGACCCTCCAATACCCTTTCTTCCCCCTCCTGCCGAACACTTTTTCTTCTCCACTCGGGCTCCCTTCTTCCCAGCTTCGCTCTGCTCGCTTTGCTCACGCTGCCGTGAGCATGTTCAGAAGGGGAGGGAGGAGAGAGGAAGACGTGGGGCAAGTCTGCGCATTAGCGGCCGCACAGGCTACGTCTCCCTCCCTCCCCCCTCCCCTTCTGAACACGCTAATGCTGCCCCCTCGGATCGAGCAGAGCGAGGCTGGGAAGAAGGGAGCCCGAGTGGAAAAGAAAAAGTAAGTGTTGGGGGGGGGGGGAATGGGCGCAAAGGGGGAGGAAGAGGTCTCTGTCGAAAGCTGGCATGGGCAAACTTGGACCTTCCAGATGTTTTGGGCTCCAACCCCCACCATTCCTAGCAGCCTCAGGCCCTTTTCCTTTCCCCCCTCAGCCACTTAAGTAGGAAAGGGCCTCAAGCTGTTAGAAATGGTGGGAGTTGAAGTCCAAAGTACCCAAAGGGCCAAAGTTTTCCCATGCCTGTTTTAGGGACCTTAAAGTGGTGAGCCTCCTTCCAACATTACGATCCTGGATAGAAAACAAACAACAACACAACATAACATTGTTTGAGTCCACAGTGCTCTCTGGGTGTAGGTGAACTACAACTTCCAAACTCAAGGTCAATTCCCAAGCAAACCCTTTCAGTACTTTCTGTTGGTAATGAGAGTTCAATATGCCAAGTTTGGTTCAATTCCATTGTTGCAAGAGTTCAGGATGCTCTTTGATTGTGGGTGAACTCAGGGGCGGTCTAAGGTAATTTTAAATGGTAGGCGAACATTATTTTGGTGCCCCCAAAAAACATTATTTTGCCCCCATGTAAAACAAATATACAATTATAATATCACAATACCATTAGTAGTATTATATTGTATCAATGTACATACAATATATTATACCATACTCATGCTATATTATATCATAATTATATTATACTACATTACAATATTATATTATAATATATTGACATAATATAATGTAGGAATAAAATTTATTGCTTTTGACCAAAGGCCGTTGCAAAGTCCAAAATAAAAAGAGCGCACACACAAAACAATACATATGGAATTTGCATAGTAGACAATAAAAGGTTACCAGTTACTTATACACCATGAGTCACATTTAAACCTTCTTAAACCAGATTATCTCCTTTACATAGGACAGCCATCTCCGCTAATGTAACATTCTATTATATTATTATTATAAAATAATAAAATTATTTATTTAAATAAAATTATCCTCTACTAAATATTTTCATTACTCCTATAAAACTCAAATAATCCAAAATAAAGTAAAATAAAATATTATATATTACTATTTTGTACAATACCACTATACTGCAATATTGTTTGTAATATTACATGTAATATAAAATATATCATCATTCTATTGTTATATTGTATTTGTATTATATTGTATGACAATATTAAGCAGAACTGTATAATAATCAACAAGAAATGCAATGTAAATGCATCAAAATCAGAATATATTACCTATCACCCGACTCATAATCCATAGGAGTCTCCCATAAGTCCAAAATTAGGATCCCAATGTAAATAGAAAAACAGCCAAAATGTTCAAATGAGGCCGAATACAGGCAGCGCGGCCTGGGCAAACTTGGGCCCTCCCTCCCTCTAGGTGTTTTGGACTCCAACTCCCACAACTCCTCATAGCCTCAGGCCCCTCAGGTCTAGACAGAAATAGAGCCGAAGAAAGGAAGGAGGGAGAGAAGAGGTCACAGAGGAGGAGGAGGAAAGCCCTTCATTCATTCCCTCACTTACACTTCCTTCACTGATTCTTTTCTCCTTCCCTGCAAACGCGCGCGCGCGGCGGAGACAAAGGGAGAAGGGAAGCACTCCCTGCCTGCCCGATAGGGAGTGCTTTGCTTACAGGCTTCTGCGCAAGGGAGCTACTGGGCATGCGCGGAGGTTTTCGCGCGTGTGCAGTTGCTCTTGTGCTCAACTTCAGCTCCGGAGCAACTGCGCCTGCGTGAAAACCTCCGCGCGTGCCCAGAAGTGGCGTCGGAGCGCACAAGGCCGGGGTCAAAAAGCAGGCAGCTGCAGCACTGTCTGAGGAACATCGGTAGGGCCAGGATGGCGCCCCATGCGGCCAGGATGGCGCCCCCTTCCCAGATGGCGCCCTAGGCGGCCGCCTACTTGGCCTAATATTGTAGGACTGCCCCTGGGTGAACTATAACTTGATTGTGGCTGAACTATAACCTTCGTGTGTGTCTTTCTGACATTTCTGCCAGGATTTCTATGTTGTGTTCATTGAAACAGGCCCAGGTTTCACACTGAGTGTATAAATACATTTAAAAACATATTAACTATATGTATTACTGTGTTAGAGTGTCATTTTGTGTCATTTTGGTTGGTGGTGTGCCCCAGGATTTTGTAAATGTAAAAAATGTGTCGCAAGGTTGAAAAACACTGTCCCAGAGTATTGAGCCTTGGTTGTTAAAGTGTAGCCAATACGGCATTAATTCTAAATGGTGGAAAGACAACAAATGTGAAATGTGTCTGGTTTGATGTTAAGCTGTGGTTTATGCATGATTTTAGTGTCTCTAAGGAGAGGCAAATGGGAGCAAACCAAGCAATGCGCTCCAAACAAACTCTTGTTTATTTCGGCTGTCTCTGGTTCAATGCAGGTGTTGGCAATTTAACAGGTTTGTTCAATAGGGTGATGCACAGGCTCCCGTCAGGGTTCTTAACTCAGGCAAGATTTTCGGGCAAGAGTAAGAAAGGAAGTGTGTAGGCTGGCTGGCTTGTACTTAAGGGAACAATGCACAATGCGCTCACTGTGACCGAATCCATCTATCGCAATGTTAATGTCCTTTCATCAACAGATGACAGCGGAACCAATAAAACCCATCTCCTTCTCAGCGGGGCACCTTCTGCCAGGTTGCGATGAGGATGATGAATATGCTTTTTGCAAATCCCTTTTTTTTTTGCACAAGCCAAGAAATGGCATCATTAGCCCTAATGCGATGGGTGGCCACGTGGCCTCAGCTTTTGTGCGGCGCACATAACGCATTTACTCACTCCTCATCCGCGTTTGCTTCTGTCGAGAGGTAGATTGGGCATTTGGGTGGAGTGATTTCTTAACAAAGAGATGTTTTTTTATTTAAAAAATGGTGTAAAGAAAAAATAATGTTATACAGTTTCGGAATAAATGAGTCTCCGATAAAAGGCAGACCCTGTTTTCTGCTTCAGAATGATACTGCATTTGGCGGATTTTCATGAAGATTTTGCTGTTGCCTTCAAGTCGAATCATAGAATCCTAGGGTTGGAAGAGACCTCAATTAATAATATGTATTTATTTATTTATTTATACCCCCTTCTTCTCTCCACAAGGAGACTCAAAGTGGCTCATAGCATCTCTTCTATTCCATCATCCAAGTTATTGATAAAGTTATACCTGGGCAAGGTGATTGAGAGGGCAGTAGCGGGCCAGCTGCAGCAGTTCCTAGATGACACAGCCGGATTAGATCCCTACCAGTCCGGCTTCCATATTGGGCATGGGACAGAGACTGCGCTGGTCACCATCACAGCAAAACACAGGGTGAGCTATGGAAATACAAGTCTGAAAACACAAGGTTCTAGTCCTGAAGGAATGCAATGGACAGTTTCACATCAAACAGGCAAAGGTAGATAACCAATTGTGGTGTATTATATCACCTCAAAAATACACATTATTCATGTGCAAATGCAAAAAAACAGTAAAGTAGTAGTATCACTATCTAAGGTGTAGGCTTCCACGTGGATGCCAATAGTGGCTAATGAGCCAAGTTACATTACACAGAACAATTATCTACAGAGTAATTACCATAAGCAATATTGCATATATCATGAAAGCAGCAACACATAAGTAAATATGGCAAGTGTTTAATCTAGCAGCATCACATAAACATATTGTTAGAAAAGCAGCATAATATAAATATACAGGCCGGATAAAAGCCAAGTTAGCTATATCCCAGAGTAATTACCATGAGCAATATCGCATATATCATGAAAGCAACACATAAGTAAATATGGCAAGTGTTCAAACAACAGCATCACATATTATTAGAAAAGCAGCATCACATACATATATAGGTATGCTTTTAAACTGATTCCTAGGGGAAAGTCGACAGGAGCTGGGCAGCTTCCGGTTCGAGAGGGTGAAATGCCAAGTATAGAGGACGAAATCCATACACTAATGGCTGAGTCAACAGAAAAGATAGATAGTAGTAGTCGAGAGGTAGGACATGGTAGGCCTTCTACAAATTCTCACAAACAGCCAAAGTTGAAAGTGCACCAGAGAAATAAATATAAATGTCTGTACGCAAACGCTAGAAGCCTTCAAACAAAAATAGGGGAGTTGGAATATTTGGCAAAAGAAAAAATATTGATATTATTGGCATAACAGAAACCTGGTGGACAGAGGAAAACAAATGGGACAAAAAAGATTCCAGGTTATAAACTGTACAGGAAAGACAGGAGAGGGAAAAATGGTGGCGGTGTGGCCCTGTACATAAATGAAGAGCTAGAATCTCATGAATTAGAACTTCAAGAAATTTCAAACTCACCTACAGAAACATTGTGGGTAAAAGTCCCAGGACAAAAAACTAATCTAGCATTAGGGATCTGCTATCGCCCTCCCAACCAAACTCCAGAGGCAGACTGCTATCTGGAAAATGAAGTTAAACAGGCCTCAAAAAGAAATACATTAGTCATAATGGGGGACTTCAACTATCCCCGAATAGATTGGCCAAATTCTTGTTCTACGCATGAAAGAGAGACAAGGTTCCTCGACATGCTAGCTGATTATTCCCTTGAGCAGATGGTCATGGAACCAACCAGGGAAAGGGGATCCTGGACTTGGTGCTAACTAATGAACAAGATCTCGTTCAAGATGTCCTTGTAGCTGAGCCCATAGGTACCAGTGACCATAACACAATAACCTTCAACGTAAGTTTGGATAGCAAACTGTCAGTGAAAACTAACACAGAGACATTAAACTTTCACAAAGGGAATTTCACCAAAATGAAAAAATTGTAAAGAACAAACTAAAAGGAGCAGTAAAAAAATCAAATCCCTCCAAAATGCTTGGAAACTGTTTAAAAATACCTTAAAACAGGCCGAACTAAAATGCATTTCAATAAAAAGAAAGAGGCATGGAAAGTCCAAAAGGACACCAGTATGGCTTACAAATGAAGTAAAAGATGTGATTGGAAAGAAGAAAAACTCATTTAAGAAATGGAAGGCTCTTCCTACCGAGGAGAACAGAAAGGAACACAAGCTCTGGCAAACTAAATGCAAAGCAACAGTCAGGAAAGCCAAGAGAGATTTTGAGGCACACATAGCAAAGAATATTAAAACCAACAAAAACTTCTTTAAGTACATCAGAAGCAGGAACCCAACTAGAAAAGCAGTTGGGCCACTCGGCGACAATGGTCAGAAAGGGAAAATCAGCGAAGACAAGGAGATTGCTGAGCGGCTAAATGACTTCTTTGCCTCCGTTTTCACACAGGAGGACAGACAACATATACCTGCAGTTGAGTCAGTTTTTTCAGGGAGGGAATTAAATGAATTAAACCAGATAGAGATAAACAAGGAAGATGTTCTCACATGCCTTACTAAACTAAATGTCAACAAATCACCAGGGCCAGATGGCATCCACCCCAGAGTTCTTAAGGAACTCAAGTGTGAAATTGCTGAACTTCTAGCTAAGATATATAACCTTTCTCTAAGATCAGGCACTGTACCCGAGGACTGGAGGGAGGCAAATGTAACTCCGATCTTCAAGAAAGGATCAGGGGTGATCCAGGAAATTATAGGCCAGTTAGTCTAACCTCAGTTCCAGGCAAAGTGATGGAAACCATTATTAAAGAAAAAATTACTAAGCACATAGAAGAACAGGCATTGCTGAAGGAAAATCAACATGGTTTCTGCAAAGGCAAATCATGTCTTACTAACTTGTTAGAATTCTTTGAGGGTGTAAATAAACACATAGATAAAGGGGACCCAATTGATATTGTTTACCTTGACTTTCAAAAGGCTTTTGACAAAGTCCCTCACCAAAGGCTCTAAATAAGCTCTTCAGCCATGGAATCAGGGGACAGGTCTTGTCCTGGATTGGAACCTGGCTAAACTGTAGGAAACAAAGGGTGGTAATAAACGGACATTTCTCTGGGTGGAAAGAGGTGAGAAGTAGCGTACCCCAAGGTTCAGTTTTGGGTCCGTTACTTTTTAATTTATTCATTAATGATCTGGATGTAGGAGTGAATTCTGAGGTAGCAAAGTTTGCAGACGACACTAAATTGTTCAGGTAGTTAAAAATGAAACTGATTGTAAAGAGCTCCAGAATGATCTCTCGAAATTGAGTGAATGGGCAACAAAGTGGCAAATGCATTTTAACCTAAACAAGTGTAAAGTCATGCACATCGGGCAAAGAACCCCAACTACACCTACCAATTGATGGGGTCAAAGCTTTCCGAGACAAACCAGGAAAGGGATCTTGGGGTCTTGGTGGACAGCTCAATGAAGATGTCAACCCAGTGCGCTGCAGCAGTGAAAAAGCAAATTCTATGCTAGGCATGATCAGAAAGGGAATCGAAAATAGGTCAGCAAATGTTGTATTACCTCTCTACAAATCTATGGTAAGGCCACATTTGGAGTACTGTGTACAATTCTGGTCTCCGCACCTTAAGAAGGATATAACGGAACTGGAAAAGGTACAAAAAAGGGCAACAAGAATGATCCGAGGGATGGAGCGGCTCCCTTACGAAACCAGGTTGCAACGCCTTGGTCTTTTCAGCCTTGAAAGACGGCGTTTAAGAGGTGACTTGATCGAAGTGTATAAAAATCATGCATGGGATAGAAAAGGTGAATAAAGAAAAACGGTTTTCTTTGTCACAAAACACTAGGACTAGAGGGCACTCCCTGAAGCTCCAAGGTAGGAAAATTAGGACTAATAAAGGGAAATATTTCTTCACCCAGAGGGTCATTGGGTTATGGAACTCACTTCCAGAAGAGGTTGTGACAGCGGTCAGCCTGAACAACTTCAAGGCAGGATTAGACAGATTCATGGATACCAAGTGTATCGGTAGTTACTGAAAAGGACATTCAAGTGCCACCTCGGAGTTGGTTGAGGTAGGCAGGATTTCCCTGGGTACTGGTTGTGGGGGTCGGGAGCAGGTCAGGGTTTGCCCTCCCTTCTGCTCGAGATCCCCGTGTACAACTGGTGGGCCACTGTGTGATACAGAATGCTGGACTAGATGGGCTGAGGTCCGATTCAGCATGGCTCTTCTTATGTTCTTATGTTCTTATGTTCTTAGGTTGCCATCACAGACCAGCTCCGCTGCCAGCTGGATCAAGGGGGATCAGCACTTTTCGTGCTATTAGATCTCACGGCAGCTTTTGATACAGTTGACCACACATTGTTAACCCACCGTCTGGCCATGGCGGGGGTCAGGGGGACTGCTCTTAAATGGGTGTCCTCCTTTCTCCTTGATCGTGGCCAGCGAGTGGAGAGGGGAGGTATGGTTTCTGAGGCTCCCCTTAAGTTGTAGGGTGCCTCAGGGAGCCATTCTCTCCCCTTTATTATTCAACATCTACATGCGACCCCTTCCTAAGCTGGTGCGGAGTTTTAGGTTGGAGTGTCATCAGTTCGCTGATGACACCCAGCTGGTGCTGAGGATGGATGGCTGGCCAGACTCTGTACACGATTGTTTCCAACAATGCCTTGAAGCTGTGACTGGTTGGCTACGTGCCAGTCGGTTGAGAGTGAACCCTTCGAAGATGGAGATCTTCTGGCTGGATCACCCGGGTGGGTGTGACCTCCGGCTGCCTGCTCTAGACAGCGAGGCATTACGCCTGTCGTCTCTAGTAAAGAGCTTGGGGGTCCAGTTGGACCCACTGCTGACTATGGAGGCTCAGGTCTCCACTGTCAGCAGGTCTGCCTTTTACCACCTGCGGCAAGCAAGGCGGCTGGCGCCCTACCTCTCCGGTAATGACCTAGCCTCGGTAATCCAGGCAATGGTCATGTCGAGGCTAGACTACTGTAACGCCCTTTACATTGGTCTTCCTTTGTCGGTTATCCAGAAACTCAAACTGATGCAGAACACGGCAGCGACACTCCTGGCTGGAGTACCGGCCAGGGCTCATATTACTCCAACCTTGCAGCGTCTGCACTGGTTACCAATTGAGCACCGGGTCATCTTCAAAGTGTTGGTATTGACCTTTAAGGCCTTGCATGGTCTTGGGCCGGTGTACCCAAGGGACCGTCTACTCCCATATGTTCCCCAGAGATCTCTTCGTTCAGAGGACCTCAATCTTCTACAGATTCCGCCCCTATGGACTATCCGTCTGTCATCAACCAGACAGAGAACCTTCTCTGTGGCTGCACCATGTCTGTGGAATAGCCTACCACCAGAAGTACGTTCAGTTAGTGAGCTGACGGCTTTCTGGAGAGCATGTAAAACCACTTTGTTCCGGCAAGCATTTAGCCTATAAATATCTGGGAAGGTGGAATTGTCCTACATGGAATTGTTTCTCAATTCATCCGTATCTATGCTCTTATGTGGTATCAGGCATGTAGCCAGGGGGGGGGCTAAGGGGGCTTCAGCCCCCCCCCCCCCCAAAATCTCCGGGTGGTCCGCGAGAAGGCCTTACTGGTACATTATTTAAACTGTTATGTTTATTCATATCATGATCTGATCACCATGCTCATTATATCCCACCTTCATGGGGTTATTGGGATAACAATACAAAAGGTTTGCTAGGGTAAACCCTCTTCCACCAGTCTCAGCCCCCCCCGAACCAAACTCAGCCCCCCCCCGACCCAAAATCCTGGCTACGGCCCTGTGTGGTATCATTTTAAATTTTATGTTCTATGCCTTTTGTTGGTAGTTCGATATACTGTAAACCGTCCTGAGCCAGTTGGAAAGGACGGTATACAAATCGAAATAATAAACAAACAAACAAACAAACAAACAAATAAATAAAGGGGCTGAATGCATTTCGAGTCTTGTTTCCCAAACGCTTAAGCTGCACTCAGTATTTCTGATGGCACAGAATTCCCAGCTGTAATTTGATGCTGTAATTATGCATTTGAGAACAACTGTAATCTATGAAATCACTGTAAAATCCAAATTGTAATGATCTAAGACAATTAGATCGGGGTGATGATAGTAATAGCTTGCGAAACTTTAGGCATGGCAACCCAGCATGTGAAAACTGGGATTAATTACATTATGTAATGCAATATTTGTTCCTGGGTTAGAAATGTTGTTTCCTAAATGGTTCTGTCATAAAAACATGGGGAAAGTTTATTAAACTGCAAAAACTTTCTCTTTGCAGAACATCCTGCAGCACATTTGGCTCTAGTTTTTCAATGAATATCTCCAAGATCAGTGGTTCTCCGCCTTCTTAATGCCATTGTTACCGAACAATTTAGAACAGCCTGGCTCATAGGGGTAAGAGGCCCAGAAGTACCCCTAAACACGCCCGGATTACCCATAGGGCCAACGAGGCCATGGCCTAGGGGCGCAAGCCGAGAGGGGCGCAGATCACCCCCCCCCCCCCCAAAAGAATAATAAAAATGTTATAAAATACTAAAAAAAATCGTGCCACGATTGGCTCCTGCTGCCTGGTACCCAAAAGGAAGGAAGGAAGGCAGGAGGGAGGGAGGAAGGTGGGGGCTCCCTCCTCGGCGCCCTGCAAACAATACAGCCAGGAGCCAGCCCCCACGTGACCCGGCGGAAGGTGCACCACGTGACCAGGGCTCCACATGAGGCAGCAGCAGCATCAGCATGAGGAGGAAGAGGAGGAGCATCGCGACCAGCATGGGCTGAAGGAAGAGGCCTCCTCCTCCGAGGCCCCTTCCTTCAGCCCATGCTAGTCGCGATTGGCTCCTGAGGCGGAGGAAGGCCCGACTCTCTGCAGCCGCTGCCCTCCACGCACCCAGCGCAAGGCCGCAGAGCCGTCTTCGAGGCCGCGGGGGCTGCTGGGATGCGGCGGCGGCACCAGCCTCTCAGCTGCGGGGCTGTTGCGACTCAGAACCAAACCGCTCTCCCCTAGATCACACAACCACAGGCTGCTGCAATCAACAAACTTTATTGAAAATGAAAGATAGAATAGTTCAAGGAATAGATAGTCCAAAGATAGTCCAATGAATAGGTTCCAAAATTGATAGTCCAAAAGATAATAGCTATAAATACTATATGGTATTTATTTATTGTTTTACTTAGATGCTCATATTCAGCGACGTGCCCAGAAGAAGTGTCTTTGAGACACGAAAACGGACAAAGAGAAACCCTTTGGCGCCCAAGCCCTCCGTTTGGCATCGGGGCCTGCCCCCACGTGGTCCCCGAGTGTCCCATTGCTCATTTCGAGCCTCATTCCCATATGATTTTGGTCGCTGCTGCATTTTCACGACGTTTTGCGGCTTCTCCGGTCCTTTCCGGCAGGCTCGCCAGGCTAACGCGCCAACGCGGAAGTAATCCCGTCCTGTTTGCTGCGGCCGCGGCTTGAATTCCCCCGCCCGCCGCGTCCACCCCCGAGAACGCGGAGTGGATTTTGTGTCTTTTCACCACCTTTGGCATCTATTCCCTTAAAGTGACTCCCTAAATGCTTCCCCATCTATCTCCCAACTCGAGCTGAAACATATTTTTTTTTGTAATTGCTTTTTATTGGGTTTTCAGATTTTATAAACAATACAGAACATATAGATATACCATACACGAACACATAAGGAAAGGGGGAAGGGAGGGAGTGGGAGACGTTTCATGACTTCCGTTCTAGTTCCCTACTATATCATATTGCATTATTATATTATTTCTTTAATATTGGGCATCCTAAAGTGCTCTTACTTGTATTTTTTCATGTAATTTTTGACAGAATGTTTCACTCTATTTTCATTAATTTTATATATTCATTGACCATAGTCCAGTCTGTCATCGTATTCCCCTTGCCATTATTTTGGCGTAGCCAGTATGTTAAACATATTTTGAAGAGCCAACGCGGCTAAATATGGACCAGGTTTGAATTACTCAAGTGGTTTCCCACTATGAATTGTCTCTCTACTATGAATTGTTTCTGTAGACGCGCCTCCTTTACTGTATATTTGTATGTCTTACATTCTCTGCTTCACCATAACCTTGAGCCATGGCCGTTAAAGTGTTGTCAAACTTCATTAATTCTACAACGTAGATGCTCTCTGTCTTTCTAATCTATTTGCGAGAGACCTTTCAAACCTTCCTTCTCTTCACCGATTTGCAGAGGAGCGCTTTGGAGGAAATTTGGCTCCATCGCTGGCAGTTTTAGCTCTCTTCTAAAGCTTTATGTTGCCTTGAAAAAAAATTACAATTTCCTGGATGATTGCATTGCTTTGGGAAGCTCACTGAAGGCACGCAGCTTGTTGCTGCAACCCTCTTGGTGTTTAGGGACGGGAAGTGAGTAAATATCCAAGGAGCGTATACAATGCATATGGAGCTGGGATCTAACCTGGGGCTGTGGACAGTTCTTGCTTTTTGCAATTGTGGTGATGCTGCCAGAGCATTGATGCACACGGGATCTGTAGTTTTAATCCAGGGACGGAGATGTGAAAGGAGGCATATTTCTTGGCATTTTGTATCCCATCTTGGAGAGACATCTCTGAAGATGGATCAACAAGATGAAGAAACCAACGGCAAGTGACAGAAAGTTCTGGTGGAGGGAAAATGAAGCAAAGATACAATGCCTGGGATGCTACATCATAGTTGGAACATGTCAATTTAGATACATGTAAATTGCAACTGAACCAGCATGATGTAGTGGTTTGAGCATTGAACTATGTTTCTAGAAACCAGGGTTGAAGGCCCTGCTTGTTCATAGGGAAGTCTGATCTGGCCATGGTCGTCCATGCTCTGGTTACATCCCGAATAGATTACTGCAACGCGCTCTACATGGGGCTGCCTTTGAAGACGGTTCAGAAACCCCCACAGGCTGCCGGTCCATCTCTGAGCCCAATTCAAAGTGCTGGTTCTGACATATAAAGCTCTAAACGGTTATGGCCCAGCTTACTTGTCCGAACGCATCTGCCTCTATGTCCCATCTCATAGCCCAATATCGCAAACGCATTTGAGACAGGGCCTTCTCGGCCGGCCGTCTTCCCCCGGCCTATGGAATGCACTTCCAAACAAGTTAAGATCGACCCCATCTCTCCTGGCTTTCAGAAAAAAATAAAATAGTATTTCTGGGACCAGGCTTTTGGGCAACAGACAGAATTATGCACTTTAATGGACATTGACTGGAATGGCGTTGCAGCAGATCACATTGTGACTTGTTTTATGCATTTAACAAATGTTTTTATATATTGGCTTTAATGACTATGTTGTTTTAATGTTATGTAGGTATAAGTGTTTTACTATTATATTTGTGATGTAACGGCCTTGTACCGTTACTAATATAAGCCATCCTCAGTCCCCCTTCGGGGGTTGAGAAGTGACGAGGTACAAATCCCATAAATAAATAAATAAACAAACAAACAAACAAACAGGGCCCTGCTGAGGGGACCTTGAGGAAGTCACACTCTCTCAGCCCCAGAAAACCCCACAATAGGGCCATCTTAGGGTAGGCATAAGAACTTGGAAGGCATGCAATAACTTAGTCTGCAGGAAGATAGGTAAGGTACCACACTTACCAAGCCCTATGGCAATGTTTCTTAACCTGGGTGTCGGGACCCTTGGGGGGTTCATGAGGAAGTTTCAGAGTGGTCGCCAAAGACCATTAGAAAACACACATTTCTGATGGTCTTAGGAACCCCTTTGGCAGAGAAGGCTGAAGATCTCTCCGCCTGTCCTTCTCTTCCTTTTTGGAAACAGACAGTGGATCCTCCCACCAAAAACCCTCCTCTGTTGTGATTGGCCAGCCTCTCAGCCACCCTTTCAGCCAAGGGAGGGCTGTTTCAGAGACTCCAAGTGGGGAGGGGAGAGCAGGCGTACTCGGCACATGGCAGCGTGGTGCGCATGTGCAGGTAAGGGAGAATGTGCAAGGCTGGAGGGAGGCTCGTGCCAACAAGTCCCTTCAAGACATGGGGGCTCTGTGTGGGAAGTCGGCCAAATTCTATCATCGGAGGGGTTCAGAATGCTCTTTGATTGTAGGTGAAATAATAAAACCAAGCAACTACAACTCCCAGATATCAAGGTCTAATTTTCCCCAAACTCCACCAGTGTTCATATTTGGGCAGATTGAGTAATCGTGCCAAGTTTGGGCCACAGTGCTCTCTGGATGTAGGTGAACTACAACTCCAAAATTCAAGGTTCAATGCCCACCAAACCTTTCCAGTATTTTCTGTTGTTCATGGGCGATCCATGCGCCAAGTTTCGTTCAATTTGGTGGAGTAAGTGAACTATATATCCCAGCAACTGCAACACCCAAATGACACAATGGTTGGTGACCCCCAACCATAAATTTATTTTTGTTGCTACTTCATAACTGTAACTTTGCTACTGTTGTGAATAGTAATGGAAATATCTGATATGCAGGATGTATTTTCATTCACTGGACCAAATTTGGCACAAATACCCAAATTTGAATACTGGTGGGATTTGGGGGGCGGGGTTGATTTTGTCCTTTGGGAGTTGTAGTTACTGGGATTTATAGTTCACCTACAATCAAAGATCATTCTGAAACTTGGAACACAGAACTCCCGTGACCAAGAGAAAACACTGGAAGGGTTTGGTGGGCATTGACCTTGTCATTTGGGAGTTGTAGTTGCTGGGATTTATAGTTCACCTACAATCAAAGAGCATTCTGAACCCCACCAAGAATAAAATTGGGCCAAACTTCCCATACAGAACCCCCAGGACCAACAGAAAATACTGTGTTTCTGATAGTCTTTGGCAACCCCTCTGACACCCCCCCCCCCAGGGGTGCCAGCCTCCAGGCTGTGAAACACTCATCTACACTGTGGAACAGGCATGGGCAAACTTCAGCCCTCCATCCAGGTGTTTTGGACTTCAACTCCCACAGTTCCTAGCAGCTGGTAGGCTGTTAGGAATTGTGGGAGTTGAAGTCCAAAACACCTGGATGGAGGGCTGAAGTTTTCCCCATGCTTGGTGTAGATGGACTCACAGTATGAAGTAGACCAGAATAAGAACAGAAACAGAAATAGCTCCTTTCAGGAAAATTGTAATAAATAATAATGTCCCATTGGAGACAGCGGCTTGGCTGTGCGTTGGCAACATGTGGGAAGATAGTCAGAATTTGCACTAGAAGAAACAATGGGATTTAATTGCATTCTTTCCACCATGTTATGTTTCTATGGAGGGCATCATGGATGACTGCAAGGCAAACACATCTCACTTGGAGATTGGGGAACCTCCTTCATTGCCTTGGAGTCCCCTGCCTTCTTCTTTCCCAAAATCCCCCATGAATGGCTAGATGCCTCATCTTGACAATGTGTGTACGTCCCGTCCAGACAAAGGATTGATGGTCTCAACCAGAGGGATTAAAAGACTATCCATCTGGGAGTTGCTTCGCCAGCCTTGTAAGGCTCACTTTGGGGCTGTTGCCTGCCAAAGTGACATCTCATTTTTTTTCCTTTGGCGGGACAAAGGAAACACAGCTGCACTGTCTCACAAATTCAGATTCCAAGATGGCTGCGCGGCAGCAAGACAGGCCAGGTATCGACACCTTCCAGAACATCTCAGAGGTTTTCGTATCCATTTTCCCTCCCGTGAATATACTTGCTTACTTTACTGACTTAGGCAATCCCTCGTAGTAGAAGGATGGTCCTCCAAGAGTAGTGTCCTGGCAGTGGGTTCGTAGGTGTCAATTCATCCAGTGGTTTTTGAGTTATGTAAATCACACAAATGAACATAATGTATTTATTTATTTAGATACTAGCATTTATATAGATACCAGCATTGCTGTGGCCCAGTCTGTGTATTTATGCTTTGTGTTTGTATATACATCTGTAGAATATTTGTGTATATGTGCATACAGTGTTCCCTCACTTATTGTGGGGGTTCCGTTCCAGGACCTCCGCCAATAAGTGAAAAACCACAATGTAGGGACACTATATTTATTTTAATATTTATACATTATTTTAGTAGTTACACACTATTTTAAGTCCGGAACTGTGGCGCAGCTGGCTGGGAGTCAGCTGCATTAAGATCATTACTGACCGAAAGGTCATGAGTTCGAAGCCAGCCCGGGTCGGAGTGAGCTTCCAGCCAATTTTTGGAGCTTGTTGTCGACCTTTGCAGCCCGAAAGACAGTTGCATCTGTCAAGTAAGAAATTTAGGTACCACTTTGTGGGGAGGCTAATTTAACTGATTTATGAGGCCATAAAAATCCCCAGGAAGTATGCAAAGAATGAGGAAGTGACAGCTCCCCAGGTGGCCAGAAGCTGGAATGTTAAATAGCCTCTGAGTGTCTGTCTATTTATGTTGTGTGTCTATGGCATTGAATGTTTGCCATGTATATGTACATTGTAATCCGCCCTGAGTCCCCTGCGGGATGAGAAGGACGGAATATAATTAATGTAAATAAATAAATAAAATTTATTTTTATTTATTTATTTACTTATTATTTCAACTTGTATACCGTCCTTTCCAGCTGGCTCAGGATGGTTTACAGCAGGGGTGCTCACACTTTTTCAGCATGGGAGCTCCTGATTAAAAAACCAAGTCCCAAAGATCACCTTCCCAGAAATGTAAAACGTATAACTATTTTCTTATTTATTTATTTATATTTATTATTCATTTTTATGTACCGCTCCTTCCAGCAGGCTCGGAGCAGTTTACATAGAATGAAGTTATAAAACATCAACATTTCAATTTAATAACAATATAAAACAGAGCATAAAAATATATCCAACCACCCCATTTCTCCCACACTGCCATATTACCACACATATTATCAGCCAGAAAGTAAGAAGAGAGGCTTTTGAACTGCAAGGCCATTTAATACTCAGCAAGGTAAACAAAGGGACATGCAAAAATACATCCAACCACCCCATTTCTCCCACATTTCCATATTCCCCAACATATATTTCTCAAGGAACAAAGCAAGCAGAGAGGCTTTGGAGCTAAAAGGCCATATTTAAACATTAAAAATAAAGAAAGAGACATGCCACAGAACAATCAAGCACCCACCCCAAAGTAAAAAGACCGACCTTTGAGATGCAGTAAAGAAATGACCCCAAAGCGTCCTTCTTCTCCTCCTCCATCATTGCTCCTATTTCCACGCCGCCAGCATGCGTGCCGCCTCCAAGAGCTCACGAGAAGTACGAGAGGCAAAATGGGCGCTTCTGCGCATGCGTCAAGGGCCAGCCATGCATCGCATCATCCAGGCCCGCCCCTTTGGTCTCCTACGACTCTGAGTGGCTGGAGAAGGACGGAGGGAGGAGGAGGAATCCAAAAGAGGGGGCCCATTCTGCCTCTTGGACTCTGGAGCTTTTGGAGGCGGCGCGCGAGCAGGGAGCGGGGAGGAGCAACAACGGAGGACTTCTTTGCAGCGTGCAGGGGCGCGTGAAGAGGACCAACTGCAAAAAACCTGGTAAGGGGCCTCAAGATCACCAGGATGAGGCTCAAAGATCACCCTGGTGATCCCGATCACCATTCTGAGCACCCCTGGTTTACAGTATATCAAACTACCAACAAAAGGTATAAAACATAAAATTTAAAACAGTACCACATAAAAGCATAGATACAGATGAATTGAAACAATTCCATGTAGGAGAATTCCACCTTCCCAGGATATTTATAAGCTAAAGGCGGTTTTACATGGTCTCCGGAAAGCCGTCAGCTCACTAATTGAGTGTACTTCCAATGGTAGGCTATTCCAGTGTTTCCCAACCTTTTTTGAGCCGCGGCACACTTTTAACATTAAAAAAATCTGGGGGCACACCACCAACCAAAATAACACAAAGTGACACTCTAACACAGTAAAGAACGGCTGGGGGTTGGTGGCCTGCTGAGAGCAGCTGCTGGGAGTGCCGAAGCCGGGGAGGGGACGGAGCCAGGCTGTGCCATGCCCCGCCCCTACCCCGGCTTTCACCTCTCCCAGCAGCTGCTCCAGCCTTCAGGGGGCAGTGCCAAGCCAGCCATGCCAGAGCCAGCACAATGCTGGCTTGGCACTGTCCCCTCAAGGCTGGAGCAGCTGCTGGGAGTGCCAAAGCCAGGGGAGGGGGCAGAGCCAGGCCGCGCCATGCCCCACCCCCTCCCCCCAGCTTCAGCTCTCCTACAGAGGAGGAGCATGAGTGGTGGACGGGCTTCAGTGGGCGGGGCTCCTCCTCCACGCGGCTTCTGCGAGCGAGGGGCGAGAGTCATGGTGGGAGTCATGGCGGATTGGAGGCTGGCTGGGGAAATGGCCAAAGGAGGCGGCGCCCCGGTCCCTTCTTCTTTTTCTTCACCACTGCCCGGCCCTTCCTCCTCCTCCCCCAAGCAGCAGGAGTTCGGCAGGGGGGGGGGGAAGGAAGGGGGGCAGAGAGCTTTTCTCGCGGCACAGCAGGAGGTCCGTCACAGCACACTAGTGTGCCACGGTACACTGGTTGAGAAAGACTGGGCTATTCCACAAACATGGTGCAGCCACAGAGAAGGCTCTCTGTCTGTGATGGATAGTCCATAGGGGCGGAATCTGTAGAAGATTGAGGTCCTCTGAACAAAGAGATCTCTGGGGAACATATGGGAGTAGACGGTCCCTCAAGTAAACCGGCCCCAGACCATGCAAGGCCTTAAAGGTCAATACCAACACTTTGAAGATGACCCGGTGCTCAATTGGAAACGCTGCAAGGTTGGAGTGATATGAGCCCTGGCCGGTACTCCAGCCAGGAGTCTCGCTGCAGCGTTCTGCACCAGTTTGAGCTTCCAGATAACCGACAAAGGAAGACCAATGTAAAGTCCAGCCTCGAGATGACCGTTGCCTGGATTACCGTGGCTAGGTCATTACTGGAGAGGTAGGGCGCCAGCCGCCTCATTTGCCACAGATGGTAAAAGGCAGATCTGCTGACAGTGGAGACCTGAGCCTCCTTCGTCAGCAGTGGGTCCAACTGGACCCCCAAGCTCTTTACTAGAGACAACGGGCGTAATGCCTCGCCATCTAGCGCAGGCAGCCGGAGCTCACACCCACCCGGGTGACCCAGCCAAAGGATCTCCGTCTTCGAAGGGTTCACTCTCAACCGATTGGCACATAGCCAACCAGTCAAGTGAAGGAAATGAAGGAAGGAACGGCCCTTCAAGGCTGTAGGGAGGGAGGGAGGACTGAGGAGGGAAAGCGCCTCGGAGAGCAGTGGCAGCAAAAAACCCGCAAAACAGCAAAAATACCACGATATATAGATTAAATTAATATTTTTTGAAAACCGCAAAACAGCAAGACCGCTAAAAGTAGCTAGGGAACACTATATGTGTGTTTGCATGTATATATGTGGTTTTGTACATGCATTTAATGTATTTTTTATTTTTTGGCTTTTTCAGTCTTTTCTGCTGTGTTTTTCAGTTTTTTTTTTATGAGTCACTTATAGTCACTCGTTGGCCTGATAGGTGTCTTGTGTCCAAATTTGGTGTCAATTCATCCAGTGGTTTTTGAGTTATGTTAATCCCACAAACGAACATTTTTATTTATATAGATGTTTAAGATTATTGTATTGTATGGTGTGTTTATTTTATACTCTATTTTAGGCACTTTGTGCCATATGTAAGCCACCACGAGTCCCTTCAAGGAGATGGAGGCAGGGCACAAGAATGAAGTTATTATAGTAGGGATTGAAAGCTGGGTCTTTCAAAGCATGCCTTCAGACTCCTCCGGCAAATAGCTTCTCCCGACTAAATGCAATGAAGCAACATTCGCATCAAAGATCTTGAACTGCAGGAGAAACAAGAACATGACTTCTTTGCCTCCGTTTTCACACAGGAGGACAGACAACATATGCCTGCAGCTGAGTCAGTTTTTTCAGGGAGGGAATTAAATGAATTAAACCAGATAGAGATAAACAAGGAGGATGTTCTCACATGCCTTACTAAACTAAATGTCAACAAATCACTAGGGCCAGATGGCATCCACCCCAGAGTTCTTAAGGAACTCAAGTGTGAAATTGCTGAAATTCTAGCCAAAATATATAACCTTTCTCTAAGATCAAGTCCCTCACCAAAGGCTCCTAAATAAGCTCTTCAGCCATGGAATCAGGGGACAGGTCTTGTCCTGGATTGGAACCTGGCTAAACTGTAGGAAACAAAGGGTGGTAATAAATGGACACTTCTCTGGATGGAAAGAGGTGAGAAGTGGCGTACCCCAAGGTTCAGTTTTAGGACCATTACTTTTTAATTTATTCATAAATGATCTGGATGTAGAAGTAAAGTGTGAGGTAGCAAAGTTTGCAGATGACACTAAACTGTTCAGGGTAGTTAAAAATGAAACTGATTGTAAAGAGCTCCAGAAAGATCTCTCGAAATTGAGTGAATGGGCAACAAAGTGGCAAAGGCATTTTAACCTAAACAAGTGTAAAGTCATGCACATCGGGGCAAAGAACCCCAACTACAATTGATGGGGTCAAAGCTTTCCGAGACAAACCAGGAAAGGGATCTTGGGGTTTTGGTGGACAGCTCAATGAAGATGTCAACCCAGTGCGCAGCAGCAGTGAAAAAGCAAATTCTATGCTTGGCATGATCAGGAAGGAATCGAAAATAGGTCGGCAAATGTTGTATTGCCTCTCTACAAATCTATGGTGAGGCGCCACATCTGGAGTACTGTGTACAATTCTGGTCACCGCACCTTAAGAAGGATATAACGGAACTGGAAAAGGTACAAAGAAGGGCAACAAAAATGATCCAAGGGATGGAGCAGCTCCCTTATGAAACCAGGTTGCAACGCCTTGGTCTTTTCAGCCTTGAAAGACGGCGTTTAAGAGGTGACTTGATCGAAGTGTATAAAATCATGCATGGGATAGAAAAGGTGAATAAAGAAAAAATATTTTCCTTGTCACAAAACACTAGGACTAGAGGGCACTCCCTGAAGCTCCAAGGTAGGAAAGTTAGGACTATTAAAGGGAAATATTTCTTCACCCAGAGGGTCATTGGGTTATGGAACTCACTTCCAGAGGCGGTTGTGACAGCTGTCAGCCTGGACAGCTTCAAGGCAGGATTAGACAGATTCATGGATACCAAGGGAATCAGTAGTTACTGAAATGGACATCCAAGTGCCACCTCTGTGTTGATGGAGGCAGGCAGGATTTCCCCGGGTACTGGTTGTGGGGGGTCGGGAGCAGGTGAGGGTTTTGCCCTCCTTTCTGCTAGAGATCCCCGTGTACAATTAGTGGGCCACTGTGTGACACAGAATGCTGGACTAGATGGGCTGAGGCCCGATTCAGCATGGCTCTTCTTATGTTCTTATGTTCTTAACAACATTACCAAATACAACCACATAGGAATAAGCCTTAAGAAGAAGAAAAAACAGCCGTTAGTTCTGCTTTCAAGTATACTGATCTTCTCAACAGCACCTTCCACCTGCTTCACGATCAGCCGGAATCTTCTTTTTTTTGTATTGATTTTTATTCACAAATATAGACAAAGACAATGAGACATACCAAACACCATATAGTTCATACAATCCACAAAGTGCACACATTCTGAATGACCTTAAATACCAAATACCCCGTGATGAGGTGTGTTATTTATGTGTTAATGCATACAGTATGTTATATGTTAATCACATGTTTGTCTATGTGTTTAAAAAGGGCAGTCTTTAAAAGCCACAGAGAGTAGGCAGTAGAATGTTCGCAGCAGCAAGCCTCAAACAGAAGCTGTTGCCATGACAACGAAAGCCACTCAAGCTTTAGAATGTTCGCAGTTTGAAATGACAGTTGGGATTTGGCAGTTGGTGAATAAGCAGCTATCTGTTAGAGCTGCAAGTGTGCAGTTCAGTTCTGTGTGTGGGGTTTAGGGAAACCCAAGTGTGGGACAAGTTTAGTCCTTGTTAGGGTTGAGAGTAACCCAGTAGTAAGCAGTTAAGTAGTAGAACTGCTGGTACTTGTGCTAGTAACTGTATCAGGGGAAGTTAAAACCCCAGTGTTAAATTGTTTGGAACTTCAAGTCTGTACCTCTTCGGAGCTTTCTGAAACCACCTAAGCATTGTACCCGTTTGTGAAATAAATTGTTAAACACTTTCAACACAACATCTGTGGAAGTTGTTTGTTAATAAAGACCCTCACATCTAGTGGTCAGGACAGGATAAATGGTGGCAGCAAGTTAAAGAGAAGAAAAGCCTTGATAATTGGTGGCAGTGGTCAGTCGTCCACAGTGATTCCAGTACTAGGCTTTGAACTTCATTACACCCCCTACTGCCCTTCCCTCCCCCACCGACATTCACCCACCCCACAATGAATTTTTTTTGCTAACTTCCAGGTCCTTTAATGAAAGCTCTGTTATTTGTTAATCTTTCAGTAGGAAAGGAGATTCAACTGTCTCTCCTTTCCTACTATATATCATTCATTGGTCCCTTATTTTCATATCCATGTACATTCTAATTCTATATATAATTACAATTATTTCTCTTAAGGAAATCAATAAATTTGCTCCAAACAGTTCTATTTGCATATGATCTATTTTGTGCAATCTTCTGCATCAGCAAATCTGTCGCCCCCTTGGGCCCCTTGGCACTTGACCTCCCCGGACAACAGACAAGACAGCTGAGGTACAACAAGCTTTATTGATTATAAGGTAGCCAGGTAAGTATATAGTCCAGGAAGCCTTTAATATGCAGCCTCTGGATAGCAGCAAATACTGGAATCAGCAAGGCTTGAGTATCCGCAACAGCAGGATCTCAAGCGGAGGAAATTCAGGAACCAATGCGGGATGCGATAGACAGTCTCTGAGCCCCCAACCGGCGCAAGAAGGTTGGCGGCTTTAGGTATTGCAGGCAGAGTCAATGCAAAAGCAAAGCAGCTTTCCTGCAGGGCTCGACGATGAACAGGAGCAAGGCTAGATGCTGGAACGAGGCAGCCGAGGAAGGCTGGCTGGCTGGATCTTAGTAGCTGGCCGAAAGGCCTGGTTCACTTTGACATCATGGCAATAGCGGTCGTTGGTACGAGATCCTGCTTAGCAGGATCTCACAGCTTTATAGGATTTCTGTCAGCAGGGCCCGGTGCGTCGAACATCAAGTTGGATGATGGATGATCCCGGGCTGTTTTGAGAACCTCAGTCCTGAAGAATGTAGGACCTCGTTAGTGCGAACCACCTGGACTGGGGAGTAGCGCTTACTGCTCCGAGTACCCGCTTCTGCTATCAGCTTGGTGGGCTCCGCTTGGCCTTGACATGCCTTTAGCATGGCATGTTGTTTAGGAGGCACAGGAGAGCAGCGAAGAAGCCCGCTGTAGGAGCCGGGAGCTAACCCAGCTGTGCTGGAAAGTTTCTTGAAGTCAAGTGGGCGAAATGCAGTCCCTAGGAAAGATGCCGTTGGAGGCTCTTGGGGTGCGACAAAATCCATATTCATTATGTCATAAGTTTTTTTCAACCAATCTTGGATTGATGGTGACTCCTTTAGCTTCCAAACCCTTGCTAAATTTATTTTTGCCGCTGACGCCAAATAGGAAAAAAAATTATCGTCGTTTTTATCAATCTCGAAATCAAATATCCCCAAACCCGAAGTACTCTGGATTAAAGTCCAAGCTTTTTTGTAAGATAACTTTTGTCTTTCTATAGACTTCCCACCAATACTTTTTAACCAACTTACACTCCCACCATAGGTGTAGGTACGTGCCGGTATTTTCTCCACACTTCCAACATTTTTTGTTCAGACTTCCTTTACTATATTTTGACAGTTTTTCCGGAGTCAGGTACCACATATAGAATACCTTGATCCAGTTCTCCTTTATTTCAGAGGCATAGGTGTACTTAAGTTTCCTACTCCATATTTCTTCCCATTTATTTAAGTCAATCGTATGACCTACTAATCTAGCCCACTTTATCATCACCTCCTTAATTAGGTTATCTTCCGTTGCCCACATCAGTAATTGTTGATAAATCTTCTTTATCAATTTTGTTTCTGTTTTGATAACCTTATCCCAGAAGGTTTCTTTTATTTCAAATCCTTTTTTGGAATCAAGTCTGTAATTCTCCCTTATTTGCCAATAGTGGAACCATGATATCTTAGGTTCCATTATTTGAACTTCTTCTAGTCTTTTCAGTTCTATTTCCTGCCCTTTGATTTTCAGTAAATTTCTATATGTTAGCCATTTTTCACTTGGTATTTCCTTCTTGTGATCTGTTTCGTTGGGTGAAAACCAAAGAGGTGTTTTGGAACACAGTCTCTCCTTCTATCTATCCCATATATTAATCAATGCAGCTCTTACAAAGTGATTTTTGAAGTTTTTTTCGACTTTCACCTTTTCCCTCCATAGGTAACTGTGCCAGCCTCTATAAAGGTCTTCCCCTTCCAATGCCAGTAATCTTTTTTTCCCAGGGTTGCCCATTCTCTTACCCAGGATAGAGCTGCCGCATCGTAGTATAGTTGTAAATCTGGGAGTGCTAACCCCCCTCTTTTAGTATCATCTTTCAGGTGTAGGTAGCTTATTCTAGATCTTATTTTGCCAAACAAATTTAAGAATATCCTTCCTCCAATTATCCAGCGTATATCTGGATCTTAGCACCGGGATGGTTTGAAACAAAAATAAAACTTCTGGTAGGACACACATTTTAACAACCGCTATTCTCCCCATCATAGACACTTGTAATTTTCCCCATTTCTTCAGTTTTTCCCTTATTTCCCTCCATTTTCTATCATAATTATTCTGTAGCAATTGGGCATTGCTAGCCGTCAGATAAATTCAAAAGGTACTATTTGACCATTTTTTCTACTTTAATTCCAGTTATTTTCTGTAGATCTTCTTTCTTCTTATTATTCATATTTTTGGTAATAAATTTCGTTTTTTCTTTATTTATTTTAAGTCCCGCCACTTCTCCAAATGCCTCTATTTCCTCCCACCATTTTCCCCACTGGTTAATAGGGTCTTCCACTATGCATACCATGTCATCGGCATAGGCAGAAATCTTATAATTGTTGTTGAGAATTTTCAAACCTTTGATTTCCCTATTATTTCGTATGCTTTCCAAAAGAACCTCTAGAGTCATAATGAAAATTAAAGGGGACAGGGGACACCCCTGTCTCGTGCCTTTCAACAATCTAAATTCTTCTGTTATTTGGCCATTTATAATAATTCTAGCAAATTGTTGACCATAAATTGCTCTTATGGCATTTATGAAATAAAAGTCGAGATCCATTTCTCTAATTAATTTGAAAATAAAGTTCCAATTGACCTTATCGAAGGCCTTCTCGGCATCCAAAAAAAGGATGCCGGCTTCTTTCTGTATATGTTTATTATAATACTCCATGATGTTCACAATCAATCTGGTATTGTCCTTAATTTGTTGGCCCGGGAGAAACCCTGATTGGTCTTTATGGATTCTTTCATTCAACACTTTTTTTTAACCTTGCCGCAAGAATTCCTGAGAATATCTTGTAATCAGTATTTAAAAGAGCAATCGGGCGAAAATTTTTGACTTTAGAGTCATCCTGATCTTCTTTTGGAATAAGAGTAATATTAGATGATATCCAAGAGTCTTTCTTTCTTTTGGGACTTTATTCATTACATTCTTTAACGGAGTTGTCAAGACCTCTGTAAAAGACTTATAGTAGTTGGATGAGAATCCATCGGGACCCGGTGTTTTGTTTAGAGAAAGAGTTTTTATTACCGACTTAACTTCCTCATCCGTTATATCTTTATTTAAAATCTCTCTTTGTTGTTCCGAGATCTTAATAATTTTTTTCCTTCCCAAATATCCAGTTATTTTTTCTTTTGGGATTTTATCGTCTGCATATAACATTTTGTAAAACTTCAAGAACTGCTCTTCTATCTCTTTCTGCTGCGTGTATTCTCTCCCGTTTTCTTTAATCTTATTTATATACTGCTTTTGTCTCCTCTTTTTTATCTTCCATGCCAAACACCTTCCTACCTTGTTGGCATTTTCAAAGTGTCGCTGTTTCATTAAATCCAATTTTTTTGCTATCTCTTCAAGTTGTAAAGTCTCTATTTGTTTGTGTAGTAGTTCTAATTTAAGTTTCACCTTTTTTGTCCTTAGGGTTTTTCTTTAATTTCGTTTCTGTAACTGAAATTTCTTTCTCTATTTTTTGAAGTTTCACATTTTTTCCCCTATTTCTTCTAGCATTCTGTTGTATAAAATGCCCTCGCATGTAGATTTTTGAAGCGTCCATATTATTTCTATCGGCAAGTCTTCCTCTTTATTAAATTTAAAGAATTCCTTTAGCAACTCCCTGCTTCTTTCCTGGTCTTTTGGATCTTTTAATAGCTGGTCATTTAATCTCCACCTAAAGAATCTTCCTGTATTCCGCTTGTTATCAATTATAATTTCAATTGGGGCATGGTCTGAGTTTATCCTTGATAGTATCTTTGTTTTAGTCATCCTTAGAATTAGATCTTTCAAGCCCCATGCCATATCAATTCGCGACCAAGATTGGTGACAATTTGAATAGAATGTGAAATCTTTTTCGTTCTTATGGTAGTGTCTCCACATATCGACCACATTTAGGTCTTCCAATAACTCTTTAAAGCACTTTGGTAGTTCACCTTTATTTGTTTTATCTTTGGTGGATATACTCTTCTTTGGGTCTTTTGATTTATCAATATTTCCCTCCCAGACTTCATTGAAATCCCCCATGATGAGAAGATGGTCAAAGTCCTGTTCCAGAATCCTCCTGTTTAAGGACTCTACAAATTTTTGTTTCGTTCCATTGGGAGTGTAGATGTTACATAACAGTGTTTTCTTACCATTACTTTCCAAAATTACTCCCAATTGTCTGCCCTCCTGGTCCTTAAATGCCTGACTTGATGTAAACCTTTCGTTTATGTAAGTTACCACCCCTCTCTTTTCCCCCCACTTGATGAGTAGTATACTTTCCCAAACTGCTTTTGATTCAGATAGATTAGTGTTTCTGACTTATATGACTTTCTTGTAAAGAAATCACATCATAATTTCCTTTTTTAATTTGATTCCAAATTTTATTTCGTTTATTCGGACTGTTCAAGCCATTAACATTATGGGAGTAGATCTTAATCCTCTGAGCCATTTCCCTCTACTATCTCTTCCTCTGTCTTTGCCAGCGCCATTTCAATTGGGTCTTGATATTCATTCGGAGATTTTTCTCTTGGCCTTTTCTTTTGTCTCTCTGTGTACTGGTCCTGACCATCTTTGTCTGTTTGGTCCCCTGTTTTCCACTTTCTTTGGCTAGATATTTCTCTTAAAATGCTTTTGCTTTGTGTTCCGACGTTAGCCAGTGTTTTTCTCCCATCCACGTAGTCATCAATCCTTCTCTCTCCATTTAAATTTTACATTCCTTTCTCTAAGTTGGTCAGTTAGGTAGAAGTACTTTCTCCTCCTTTCCAATATCGATGTCGGGTGTTCTTTTAGAATAGCAATTTTATTTCCTTTATAAAATGTTGGTGTTTTTGCATTCTCCTTCAGAATTTCATCTCTTACAGATTTCCTGCCGAAGCATACTATTGTATCCCGAGGTGTGCCATATCTCTTTGCATAGTTCAATTGAACTCTGAACACCCTATCCACATCTCCTTCAATTTCTTCTTTGGTACATTGTAGCAACTCCGTCACTATATTTGTTATTGTTTCCTTTACATTCTCCTTTTCCTCCTCCTGAATATTTCGGAATCTGAGCTGGTACTCCTTCTCTTTTGCCTCTAATGTTTCTTGTTGTAATTTGAGTGTGGATATTGTTTTCTCCATGGTCATGATCGTTTTTTCCATCTCCTTCTGTTGATTTTGGATAGCTTTATTTTCTTTAATACAATCTTTTCTACCTTGTTGTAGTGTATCAATGTTTTTTTGCATGTTCATTAACTCCTCTTTTATCACCTTTTTCATTTCAACCTTTAATTCTTTTTTAAATCGTCCATTTCTCCTCTAATAATGTTATATTGTGTGTCTTGTTTTTCCTATATCTGCTTAACATCTGTTTGGATTTTCAAAATTTCTCTCATTAGATCTTTCGTTGTAAATTCCTGTTATTGAATCTTTTCTTCCTTGTGGTTTCTTGTCTTTTTCTTTGTGCATTCTGTTTTTCGATGTACTCATATCTTCAATTATTACTCAAAAGAAGAGAAGAGAGTCCTTTTCATGCTTTATCTTCTTTAACTTATTACCCAGAGGTATGAGAATGATTATCTACGGGTGTTAAAGGATGAGAATATTTCCCCCACTAATGAGAGCACTTTCCTTTGGGAATAGACTTACACTAAAATTGTAGTCTTTGGCCCCCTTTCCTCATACAATTTCATCAATAGTCCAGTCTGTAGGAATTAGTAGGAATTAGCTAAATATGTTAAGTATGTATAATATATGAATCTTCACTTTTAACTTTCACAATCTTATTCCCCCTCGATCTAATCTTCCAATTTTTGTTCCTCCTTAGATAATATTTGAACCTAATCGACTACGGAATATAGATTATATAGGTTATATACCAATCTAAATCAAAATCATCAAATTCATCATATTCATCATCAAATTCATCAAATTCATCATAATTTCCCACTATATAATGCTATTTATCTCTGTGTCTCTTTCTTTTGGCAACTGTAGAGTAGTAGAGGGAATGGGTCCTAGGCAATGGTGCCCACCAATACACAGACAGTCCAATTTTTCTTCTTTCCCTCCTTACAAGAATATGAAGTGGTTATATATTGTGACAGTCCTTCTTCTGCTGACTAATGTTAGATAAATGTTAAATAATATGAAAAAGTACCCAACCATACCAAACATTGATTCACTATCACTTGTTCCTTTTCTTTGCCTTTTACATTAATTCCGCTGTTACTACTGTTTCCTCTTCTCTCCGTCGTGGTATTGTTTTGCTGTTACACCAGCCATGTTAATTGAGTTAGTTAGTTCTGTTGGTTGCGTAGCTTGCACCGGTAACTTGCGCTGTTTGCGGCTAATAGTGCCAATTGTATTGAGGACTCTAGATACGCTAAATACGCTAAGTACGCTATAGCGCTGGTCTCCAGTAGTTGCGTTGCGTTATGCTGCGATACTGTCCCACGTTCCACGTCCCACGCACGCCAGCTCAGGAGCACTTCCGCACTTCTGCTTACTGGCCCTCCTCCGCTCTGTCGCAGCGTCTTCCTTCCCAGCGTGCCTCTGTCTACCTCAGCTCGTCGCCAAACTCCTCTTAAAGTGATAGCGTCTCCTCCCAAAATTCCTCGAAGTTTTAGAGCCCCGAAGTCATCAGATTGAGTCCTGCGCACAAGGTCAGTTCAGCTGTTTTCTCACTCTCTCACCTCCGTAGTTTAGTACTTCTGCACCTTCTTTTTCACATCTGATCACCTATATTGAGCCTTCCAATCTTCAGACCATTTGTTCTTTCAGTTCAGTGTCCTTATCTCGCTGTGTTTTCCCAGACTGCCTCTGGGCAAACACAACCTCTGAGAGCTATCACCTCCCGACTTTCTTCGAATTATTCTTCCCTCTATCTTCTTTGAGTTAAAATAGAGGCCGGCGTTCTAGCCTGTGATGCGCCAGGCTCCCTCTCCCATTCTGTGCTGCCCTTGGGTTCCAGCCGCTCGTGAAGTGCGTCTTCCCTCCGAAAGACGCAGTCCCCTGACCAGCCTGTTACCCCCTGGGTTGGCACTTCAGTCCATCTGCAAAGGGAGAGCCTCTGCTCTTCCCCAGTACCTGGAAGAAGGAAGGTTTGCCGAGGAGCCTCAAGAAACCGTGGCGTCCGCCATGATGCCTCTACCGGAAGTCTGATGCCTCTACCGGAATCTTATTAGTATTTTTTTTTTGCATTCAGCTCAGTTTCCTGCAGGATGCTTGAATTTATGAACTCAAGAACAGAGCTGTTTGATCCCTGCCTAGCAAACTGGCCTGAAGCGGCAAGGAGGCACATCAGCAAGCTTGTGCAGGCATGTGGCTAAGGAGCCGACTGTTTTTTGCTGATGTGCTCAAATAACATCAACGATCCACATGGGATGAGCAACCATTCTCACCCTTCTTTGACTTTTATGGCTGCTGTACAACACATCCTAAGTGGAAATCAAAAGATACTTACTTGCTTTTACTGAGTCAATCCCTCGTAGCTCAAGGATGATTGTCTTCCAGATATGGTGTCTTGGCGGTGGAACCATAGGTGGCTGTAGAGCCCTATTCTTGACCTACAGGTTCTCCCACAGTAAGGACATCCGTGCCCAGGGGGAATCGGTCCCGGTCAGGGTTGGCTTGACATGCCTTGTTCTTTACACGTTTCTCCCTTTTGCGCTCCATTCATGCTTCTTAAAATTATGCAGCACTGCTGCCCAGAATTGGACACAGGAGTGTTGAAACTGTCAATTTCCTTTTTTGAAACAGAAGGCAGTGAATCCTCCCAACAAGAGCCCTCCTCCGCTGTGATTGGCCGGCCTCTCAGCCAAGGAGAAGGCTGTTTCTGAGGAAGAGTGTGTGAGGCTGTTTCTGAGACTCTAAGCGGGGAGGGGAGAGCAGGCGTGCTCAGCACATGGCAGCATGGTGCACATGTACGAGCAAGGAAGAGTGTGTGAGGCTGTTTCTGAGACTCTAAGCGGGGAGGGGAGAGCAGGCGTGCTCAGCACATGGCAGTGTGGTGCACATGTACGAACAAGGAAGAGTGTGTGAGGCTGTTTCTGAGACTCTAAGCGGGGAGGGGAGAGCAGGCGTGCTCAGCACATGGCAGCATGGTGCACATGTACGAGCAAGGAAGAGTGTGTGAGGCTGTTTCTGAGACTCTAAGCGGGGAGGGGAGAGCAGGCGTGCTCAGCACATGGCAGTGTGATGCACATGTACGAACAAGGAAGAGTGTGTGAGGCTGTTTCTGAGACTCTAAGCGGGGAGGGGAGAGCAGGCGTGCTCAGCACATAGCAGCGTGGTGCACATGTACAAGCAAGGAAGAGTGTGTGAGGCTGTTTCTAAGACTCCAAGTGGGGAGGGGAGAGCAGGTGTGCTCAGTGGTGCACATATATGAGCAACAGCTGTTAGGAGTTGTGGGAGTTGAAGTCCAAAACACTCGGAGGACCAAAGTTTGCCCATGCCTGATATATAGAATATATTCATTGGATTCCCAAAAAATATACAGCATAGAATGAATATCGTTTGGCACCACTTTAACTGCCATGACTCAATGCCATGGAATCGTGGAAATTATAGTATTACAAGATCTTTTCCCTTCTTTGCCAAAGAGTGCTGGTGCCTCTCACCCAACTACAACTGCCAGGATTCCATAGCATTGAGCTCTGGGCATTTACAGTGGGGTCCAATTGCACCCATTCTTCTGTGTAGATGCAGCCCAAGAGATCTATTGCTACGTGTATTATTTCCAACCTTCTCATTACCAATGAATACATATTTCTTTAAACACAGCTTTCCAAAAGTACCAGAAATTGGATTGGCAAAATAGGTTTGGCAAAAAAGGGGAAACATTTCCTTTTGTTTGAGGCTAGTCTCTCTTTGTGTGATTTTCTGTTGTGGTTTTGCTGCACTCTATGGTTCTTGCTCATGTCACGGAGCCCAGATTGGGAAGAAATTGCAGGAGTGGTTCTGCCTTGTAGGCCATTATAGTACAAGCAGGCCGTTTGGCCCATTTCCCGGCTCCTTTGTGGCAGATTGGAAGAAGCGGTCTTTTGTTCCGATGCTGAAAGATACTGCCACCAACTTAACAACTCAAAGAACAGAGTTCTTGATATTATAGACATTGGGGTCATTTTGTGACCATTTAAAGGCACGGCACTCTTTATTTGACTTTCATTGACGCAAGAAGATTTCTGTGGATTTATTTTTATCGTGTCAGAAGCGAATTGAGAATATACTGCAAGTCGGTAGGCTGTTAGGAATTGTGGGAGTTGAAGTCCAAAACACCCGGAGGAGCAAAGTTTGCCCATGCCTGATATATATCCCACGTAAAGAAGTACCATATTTTCAAGTGTATAAGACGAACCTCAACTTTCCCAGTTAAAATATAGAGTTTGGGATATACTCATCGTATAAGACTACCCCTCTTCCAACGCACACCAAATAAAAAATTTAAAAGCATCAGATTTGATTTCAATATGGTAATTTTCCTATGACTGTTCCTCCTTCTCTGCCTCTCAGATCTCGCACCTGCGCACTTGCACCGCTTCACTGCTGTCTTCAGGAGCGAGATCTGAAAGGCAGAGGAGGTATGGTAAGAGGATACAATGGTGGGCCAGACAGTTCAAAGAGGTGTGTTTTTCTGGGCCCAGAGCCACTCGATCTCTTTTTTCCAGACCCCAGGCCTGCAGCTTGCTCCGCCCTTCATGTACACCTTTCCGGTGAGGTGCATGCCCGGATTACCCATAAGGCCAACCTAGGCCATGGCCTGGGGCACAAGCCGGAGGGGGGGTGCAGATCACGGACCAAAAAACTGGTCCGCGCCCCTTTCCCCCTTTCTCATGCCCCTACTTGCTCCTTCTCCCAGCAAAGTCTCTGCTCCGTCCCCTCCGTCTCTCACTCTCTGGGCTGTGGCAGGCCCTCGCATTGATCAATTGATTTGCCCACAGGTCTCTGGCTGGCCTGACCTCGTGGCTCCCGGGGAAGCCATCTCCATGGCGACTCGCCCGGCTCCCCCGGCAGTAGACTGTAAATTCCTGGAGCCAGAGCCAAGCACCAGAGTCCAGGAGAGGGCGGTGGGAGGGAGGGGAGAAGGAGGAGAAGAAGGCAACTAGGAGGAAAGAAAGAAAGCAAGTAAAGAAGGAAGAGAGGGAGGGAGGAAGAGGGGAGAGAAAGGGTGTTGCTTGGGTAGACCTCTCCCAGGTCCCCAGCACGAGACCACACCAGCCCAGGCTCGCTCCTGCGCTCTTGGACCAAACCGGGGCGGGCTGCTTGGCCAAAGGGAACCGCAGGAGGGAGGGAAGGATCAAGGCCAGAGTCTGGCTCTCCTGCCTTCGGGAGCATGCCAAAATCCACACACACCCTCCTGAATCTCTCTCAGTGGGAGTCTCTCTCTCTCTCTCGCTCTCTCTCCCTCTCTTTCTCTCTTGCTCTCTCTCACTCGTGCTTGCCTTTTTGGAGTGAGTTTGCACCAGCTGCACTCTCCCCAAGCCTCCCGAGGACACCTTCAGAGCACAGCGGAGCTTTCCAGCCAGTGGGACTCCATGGGGACCTTGGAGGTGGCGGGATGGTGCCTACTCGTCTTTCTCTTCTGCTCCGGAGGCACCATGGCGAAAGCCAGCCAAGTGTGGGTCTGAGTCGTGTGTGGGGAGGGGGGTAGAGGTTGGCTTAAAGGGGGCGTAATTCCAAAGTGTGGCTTAGGGCACAAAAAGGTGTTAATCCGGGTCTGGTGAGGCGCCCCTTCACCTCACCATCGGGACCGCATTAAGTCCACAAATCCTGCTGAATGGATTTTCTTCTACCGTACTTGTACAGCGTCACCCTTAAGGCTTTCATACAGTCGCTGCATACAGCAGGGACGTGGCCGCTTCCATTTTTGAGCTCCCCCCCCCCCCCCACCATATGTGGCAACCACAGACTCTCCAATCCAGATTGGAAGTTTCAGCACCTGCTCTATAAGACGACTCCCGGTGTATACGTCGACCCCTGACTTTTGAGAAGATGTTCTCGGGTTAAAAAGTAGTCTTATATGCCAGAAAATATGGTAATTGTGTGGCAAGATTTAAAATATTGGAAATATGTAACTAAGGCGACCACAGTAATGCTTGCGTTCCTGTGTCCAATTTGGCACAATGCACTATCAATGGCTCAGAGGAAAAGCCCCATCAGCATCAATGCGCTCAATGGAGACTTGGAGTCAATCCAGAAAGCGTTGTTCATTCAGCCGATCCTTTAATGAGATTTCTTGTTGGAACAAGCATCCAGAAGGGCCTTTGTGCTTTGCCCTCCTAGACGGGGTTCCCAGAAATGTTATTTATTGATCGCTACCTCTATGTCTTTCCAGATACCAGCAGACGACAGAATGGCTTCCTCTTCCTCTGGGAAGCTTCACCTGATTGTCTCCAAAATCCAGCTTGTTATTAGAGCAGTGTCGTATTAGATTTCCTCCCATTCTGTTCAATTTGAACGGAGGGCTTCAAAAAGGATTTCTGTGTGGAAATTAGAGAGATTCAGCTGTGATATTGGATGAGAGACAACTTGAAAGCCACTTCAAAATAAATCCAAGGATGACTTTTTCTTTCACCAGCTCCTAACAACAACACTTTGCTTATATTCCTCCCTTCTCCCCACGGGGACTCAGGGGACTCAGAAACCGCAAGTCGCTTCTAGTGTGAGAGAATAAGTCGTCTGTTTGTCCAGGGGACGCCCAGATGTTTTACCATCCTATGGAAGGCTTCTCTTAGGTACTCACATGATAAGTTGGAGCTGACAGATGAGAGCTCCCCCTGCTCCATGGATTCAAACTGCCAACCTTTCAGTCAACAGTCCTGCTGGCACAAGGGTTTTACTGGATTATATGTGGATTACCACATATAAATATACACAGGCAAACTTTGAATGCCTTGTTACAGTGAAATACAATGAGACACAAATACACAGACAAAGGCAAAATCTTCTCCTTTCATTTCTGGTTCTGCATGTTATGAATCCCAAAAGGTTCCTGTTCTTTTAATTCAGCGTGTTCAAGGAATAGTACGGCAATGAGACACTTTAGAGACCAAATTTGGTTTTCACACTATGCATGTAACATTTATTGAAATACAATCACCATAGAATCACATGAGAATCACATCAAGAGAGAGCTCTCGTGCACACATTCCAAACATTCGCTCATACTCACACACACAAGCCTTCTCCGATGAAGATGATCAGCTTTCTTCCGAGAAGGTGTGGACGTTCCCATTGCCACGGATCAGGAAGCGTGCATAATATCTTGGTGTCCCCAGCATTTATAGACCAAAGTCAGTCCTTCTTTAAATAAACATGTTGTTCTGTTCTTGTGCGTTCAAGACATCCATGTTCCAGGCCATGTGACTTATGAGGTACTTCCTTACACACTCCTCACACGCTTTGCTGCACACCTCGTGGTCCATTGTTGTTCAGCTATGCCTTCCTGCAGGGTGCTCACACTTTTTCAGCATGCAAGCTACTCTTAAAGCAACCAAGTCCAAAAGATCCACCTGCCCCCACCGCCGGCCCCACTGCCGTCTCTCTTGTCCCTGCCAAGCGCCTTCTGCCTGCGGGGCATTGCAGGAAGGAAAAAGCATGAGGCAGGGCATCCAGAGGGAGCGCTCCGCCCTGCCTGTCTCGCCGGCAACGGAGGCCGCACAGCTGCTTCTGGACGAGAGAGAGGCAGGGCGCTCCCTCCAGAGGCCCCGCCCCGTGCTTCCTTCTTCCTGTAATGCCCCGCAGGTGAAAGAAGCACCGCGAGAACGGAAGCCAGCAGCAGGAGCGCACATGCGCGCAGGGTGTGTGCGCGCATGGCAGGAGCGCCCCATCCGGCTGGTGAGGCCCGAAGATCACCTGGAAGAGGGCCAAAGATCTACTAGTAGCTCCCGAGCTACCTAATGAGCACCCCTGCCTTACTGCTTCCTTGCTTCATCTGCCAGGTCCGACCCATATCATGCTTTGCGCGAACTCCATGTTGATTCTTCAAGCCTGTTTCTTCTGCTCTACTCCATGCATTCACTCATCTCTGGCTCTGGGGGAGGTGCTCTTCTCCATTTCCAAGCCGAGGAGTCTGTGTTGTCCATAGAAACCTCCTGACTGTGTGGCCAGCATGACTGCATGGAGCATCTTTTTGCCTTTTCCTGCCAAAGCAATACCTATTGATCTATTACTTGTCCGAACGTATCTGCCTCTATGTTCTGCCACATAGCCTAAGATCCGCCGGGCAGGCCCTGCTCTCCATCCCACCAGCTTCGCAAATGAGGCTGATGGGGACGAGGGACAGGGCCTTCTCGGTGGTGACCCCCCCCCCCCTATAGAATTCGCTCCCCAGCGAAATCAGATCGGCATCCTCTCCTTTCTTTCAGAAGAAAATTGAAGACGTGATTGTGGAACCAGGCCTTTGGCTAATGGATTTAATGGCACCCGGACATGGAATCAGACCATTTGATTGTTGTAATGGGAAAGGCTCCTTGATTGTTTAATTAATGTTGTTTTTAATCTACAGTGTTGTATGCTTTTGTCTTATTATTATAATTGTAATTTACTGCAGCATCGAATCGTTGCCATTGTTAGCCACTCTGAGACGCCGTGAGAAGAGTGGGGTATAAATGCTCTAAATAAATAAATAAATTTCCGTTTTGCATGTTTCCAAACTGCTACGTTGGCAGGAGTTAGGGCTAACAGCGGGAGCTCACCCCATCCCATGGATTTGAACTGACAACCTTTAGGTCAGCAGTTCAGCCACACAAGGGTTTAACCCATTTATTTATTTATTTATTTATTTGCTATGCTTCTATCCCGCCTTTTAGGTTGAACAAGCGGCAGCAAGTTTATCATAATGAGATAAAAACAATCATATAAAACCATATAAATTAACAGTTAAACCCACAAAATACAAATCTCAGCTCCACAATCTTAAAATTGGTTTCTGTTTCGTCGTCATACTAATCCTTTGATCTCGATTAATTAAAGTTCGTCTGCGAATGCTTGCTCGAACAGCCAAGTCTTGACTTTCTTACGAAATGTCAGGAGGGAGGGGGCCGAACTGATGTCACTAGGAAGGGAGTTCCAAAGCCAAGGAGCCACCACTGAGAAGGCCCTGTCTCTCGTCCCCGCCAGGCGCGCCTGCAAAGCAGGTGGGACCGAGAGTAGGGCCTCTCCGGATTATCTTAAGCATCTTGATGGCTCATAGGGAAAGATGCGTTCGGACAAGTAAGTTGGACTAGAACTGCCTAAAGCTTTAAAGGCCAAAACCAGCACTTTGAATTGTGCCCGGTAGCAAACTGGTAGCCAGTGAAGCTGGCACAACAGGGGAGTTGTACGCTCCCTGAGTGTCGCTCCTGTTATCAACCTGGCTGCTGTCCATTGAACCAGTTGAAGCTTCCAAGCAGTCTTCAAAGGCAGCCCCATGTAGAGAGCATTGGAGTAATCTATACGGGCTGTAACCAGAGCATGGACTACCGTGGCCAAGTCAGACTTCCCAAGGTACGGACTTCCCATTGTGCCACCTGTGGCCCCTACCTTTCTTATGATTTCCAATTTGGTGGCCAGACTTAAAGAATTGTGCATTTTGAACATGGTGGGAATGACTTGTGAGGCAGACGTATATGTTCTGCCCTTTCCGCTTTATTTTGCTATTCTGTTGTTGTTACCTACTTTTTCTCTCTGTCTGCATGCATAGAATTGCTTTGTACACAGCCTTCAACTGGGCGAGGAACAAATAATCCACCTGTTTGCCAATTCCATTATTTCAGCGTTTGGATCTTACCGTCTCGCTGCCTTGATGACTCGCCTCCCAAAGTTGTTCTTATTTTCCTTCCCTCCTACAGGAAGCAAACCAATGTGCAATTATTTTCGTGAATTTCAAGCTCGAGCTCATCTTCCCCCGAATGCTCCTGGATTCCTCGCTGATAATAATGAAGTCAATAATTCACCAATGTATTCTCTTCCCTTCGCATCCCTTGCCTTGGCTGGAATCTCTGAGTTTGACTAATTGCAAGCAAATGCCTGGAGATACAGATGCTGGTTTGCTCTGAGGTTGCCAGCTGCATACGTTTAGATACCCAAAAATTAACTAAAAGGATTCTTCACTTGCCAGGATTATGCAAATAATTTTGCATTAATTAAATAATTAATTAATTACCCCGTTTTGGCCAATTTTCCTACAATCTTTCATTCCACTCCGCTTTCTGCTTTTGCATTCCAGTCTCCTAAGGCTAGGCCTGTTTTGTTGTGTTTCCTACTTGACTCTGGCACATAATTTTTCAATTTCTGCTTCTGCCTCCATAATTGCAGCATAAACTGGGATTGTGGTGACACTGATGACTTTTCCCTGAAGTCTTATTGATATGACTCGCTCAGGCGTTGCATTGTAGCCTTTCTTTGCGTTCACTCCCTCTCTCCTCACTATTAATGCCACTTCATTTCGTCTTAGATTTTCATTTCCTGAGCAAAAACGTGATGTAATTATCTGACTGATGAGGTCTCCTTCCGATCCATCTTGCAATATTTATACGTTCCATTCCTTCTTTTTTTACTATGTCTAGCTTCCCTTGATTCATGCTTCTAAAATAAGTTTCAATTTTGGGTTATCTACCAAAGGATTTTCATGGTAAAAGGATTTCCTGTGTCTATGCATACGAGCCTTCACGTCACCTGTTAACGCATGGCAACCTCATGATTTCCTAAGGCTTTTTTAGTCAAGAAACACTCAGGGGTGGTTTTGCCAGTTTCTTCCTCCAAAATGTGGCCTACGGTATCTGTGAATGGTCTCCCGTCCAAGAACATACCAAGGTTGACCCGGCTTAGCTCCCAGATTGTGTACCTTGAACGTATTTGGGCCAGTTCAAAGGCACCGTTATCCAAGATGTCAAACCTATTCAGGAGACAAGATTCAGCACCTTGGAAAGCTCTTCCAACCCAAACCCAAACCGAAAACCCACTACCCTTTTGACACAGAAGCTACCAACTGCTGCTCCCAGTTTAATCTTAAGCACATTAAGTTTTCTTATGCTAGAATGCATCTACACTGCAGAATTAATGCAGTTTGACACCATTTTAAGCACTCAATGCTCTAGAACAGGGGTGCTCATTAGGTAGCTCATGAGCGACTAGTAGATCTTCGGGCCTCACCAGCTGGATGGGGCGCTCCTGCCATTCGCGCGCACACCTTGCGCGCACACGTGCTCCTGCTGCTGGCTTCCGCTCTCGCGGTGCTTCTTTTGCCTGCGGGGCATTGCAGGAAGAAGGAAGCACGAGGCGGGGCCTCTGGAGGGAGCGCCCTGCCTCTCTCTCATCCAGAAGCAGCTGTGCAGCCTCCGTTGCTGGCGAGACAGGCAGGGCAGAGCGCTCCCTCTGGATGCCCCGCCTCGTGCTTTCTCCTTCCTGGAATGCCCCGCAGGCCAAAGAACCGCTGCGCAGGTGGAAAACAGCAGCAGGAGCACGCGCGGTGGCAGGAGCGTGTGGTGGCGGGAGCGCGCAGGAGCGCATGACGGCGGGGGCAGGTAGATCTTTTGGACTTGGTTGCTTTAGAGTAGCTCGCATGCTGAAAAAGTGTGAGCACCCCTGCTCTAGAACAGGGCTGCCCAACTGGCGGCCCGGGGGCCGTATACGGCCCCCAGCCCCTTCCCTATGCCCCCCTAAGCTTTTTAATAAAAAATTAATTAATTAAATTAAAATATTTAAAAACATTACCCACTTCTGGGTTTCGGAGCAAGTATCGCGAGACTACGGAAGCCACATGGGATTTCGCTCTCAGCGCGAAATCTCGCCTGCGTTGAGAGCGAAATCTCGTGTGGCTTCCGTGAGTCTCGCGATACTCCTGTTGCCAAAATCTCGGCTACTTAATCCCTGCGGCCCACGCAGACGTGATTTGTACCTTCCCGGCTGCTGCCTCGCCTCGTCGCCTCTGCTTGTGGTCCGGCTGCTCCTGGATCCCGCCTCGTTTGGGAAGGTAGGCTAACCTTTATGTTATTATTATGTAATTGTGTATTTGAATGCCCCCCTGCATTTAATGTTAGTAAAATATTATATTTATTTTATAATTAATAATGCAACTAGGAATTGTAAGTAAATTGGAGCCGGGGGAGTGGCAGGGGCGGGGCTGGGGGTGGAGCCGGGGCGGAGCCGGGGTGGAGCCGGGGGCAGACCCTACGGCCCCCCAGGTCATCAGTGACTGGAATTCAGGCCCCTGGGCCGGTAAAAGTTGGACAGCCCTGCTCTAGAACATAACTTTGTAAACTGTGTCAGGACACAGTGGTGTGTCACCTGTAGTATACAGGTGTGTCATGTGAAAAATGTTCCCCCCTCCCCCCGAACTGGAAGAGAGCCCCAGAGGACATCTAGTCCAACCCCCTTCATTCGGGCAGAAAGACACAGTAAAAGCCCTCCCAACAGATGATCATCCAGTCTCAGTCTCAAAAACCTCCAGAGAAGAGACTCCAGTGGACTCCTAGGCAATCTATACTTCACCAGAGTTGGAAGAAACCCCCCCAAAGGGCATCTAGTCCCACCCCCTCCAGCAAGGCAGTAAAAGTACAATCAGAGCCCTCCTAGATGGCCATCAAGGCTCTTTTTTTAAAAACCTCCAGTGAGGTTTAATCACAGCTGAAGTGAATGGCTGGTGCTCTCCTAGTGGAGGCATTGCAATAACTTTTATAATTTGCACAATTTGTTGATAGAGTTGCATTCATTGTCACTAAAATGGGTAATATTCTAATTAAGAAAATCTGTTGACATCGTCACAAACAAATGATGTTTGTGATTAACCAAATGGAGTGGTTCTAGAGGAAACTACACAAGAATCAACTGTAGTACATAAGAAGTGAAAAGGGAAAAATATTCCAAACCTTGTTTAGATAGTAAAAAGTATATGAAGTCTGTATATATATATATATATATAGAGAGAGAGAGAGAGAGAGAGGGAGAGAGGGAGGGAGAGGGAGGGGGAGAGAGAGAGAGAGAGAGAGAGAGAGAGAGAGAGAGAGAGAATTAAACTCTTATAAGGGGTTGGTTTCACCTCCCGTTTGCAAGTAAAACTGAGTAACCATGTTGAGGAAGGAGGCCTGTCCAAAAATGAGTGACCAACATGGAAAGTTTGGAAAGTTCTGCTCTAGAGTCATAGGGGCTGTAGTTTTACAAGGAATGCCAAAGAGTGAGTGGTGCCTTCCCAAACTACAAATCCCTCGGATTCTAATATTAAGCCAAGTTTATTTATTTATTTATTTATTTATTTGATTTCTACACCGCCACTCCTGGAGGCTCGGGGCGGTTTACAGAGAAATTTAGTATAAAGCAATACATAATAAAACAGTGGAGATTAAAATTCCCATATCACTCAACGGCTTGTCTGAATAGATGGGTCTTACAGGCTCTGCGGAAAGTGTCCAAGTTTCGCAGAGCCTGGGTCTCAGGTGGCAAAGCATTCCATAATGCCGGGGCAATGATGGAAAAAGCCTTTCCTGGCTTGGGAAACAGCCAGAGGGGTTTGCTCAGCCTTCCTGTTCTCAGGGAATCATTTTGCAGGGTCATGTAGAGTTAACTACACCGGGACTGTGGCGCAGCTGGCTGGGTGTCAGCTGCATTAAGATCACTACTGACCGAAAGGTCATGAGTTCGAAGCCAGCCTGGGTCGGAGTGAGCTTCTGGCCAATTTTGTGTAGCCTGTTGTTGACCTTTGCAACCCGAAAGACAGTTGCATCTGTCAAGTAGGAAATATAGGTATCACTTATGTGTGGGGAGGCTAATTTAACAAATTTACAAGGCCATAAAAATCTCCAGCAAAAAACATGTGGGGAATGCGGAAAGTACTTCATCAGTGTTGCAGATGGACAGTAAAGCGACAGCTCCCCTGGTGGCCAGAAAAAGTTAAGTAGCCTTTGACTGTCTGTTTATATGTGTTGTGTGTCTATGGCATTGAATGTTTGCCATGTACTGTATGTGTACATTGTAATCCGCCCTGAGTCCCCTGCAGGGTAAGAAGGGCGGAATATAAATACCGTAAATAAATAAATAATAAATAAATTAATTAACTGTCTTGATACATTTTACAAAGCATCTTATACATTTCAGATATATGAAATAGATATAGTACCAGCTGCATAAGATCTCTCTGACCAATAGGTCATAAGTTTGAGACCTGCCCAGGTTGAGGTGGGTGCTCGACCTTTAAGTGTAGCCTGCTGTCAGGGGCGGTCCACGGCAATTTTAAATTGTAAGCGAACATTATTTTGGTGCCCCCCCCCCCAAAAAAAATCGCTTGATAACAAAAGGTTTAAGGTATTATTTATTTATTTATTTAAAATTTAAGTGTTTTTGGTTTTTAAAAAAAAAAACATCGAGTTATCCTTAACACACAAGAAATTGAACACTTTTCAAATCAAGGCAGATAATACACAATGCCTGCTTTGAACTGGATTATATGTGTCCACACTGTCACACATTCCAGCTCAAAGCATTGTTTTGGATTTGATATGGCAGTATATAGATGGGGACTAAAAGCCCCTTCCACACAGCCATATAACCCAGAATACCAAGGCAGATAATACACAATGCCTGCTTTGAACTGGATTATATGTGTCCACACTGTCACACATTCCAGCTCAAAGCATTGTTTTGGATTGTTTTGCCTGTGGTACAGCCTCTTTCCCTTTGTATAATCCACCATTAAGAAGAAGAAAGGGTGCCACAGAAGTATGATAAATATTCATATTTATCAAAAGCATAGACAATATAAAAAGGAGCCAGGACTAATATTAATTATATTATATTATAAATTATTATATATAAATACATATTATATTTTATAAAGATTATACTATATGGTATTAATATAAATTGGTATTAAATAATAACTCACACACTCTCTATATACACACACACACATACACACACTACTATTAAATAGGAATAAATAATACTGAATATATATATTACTTAATACCTTATTATTTTTGGCATAACTATCCTAATAAGGATCTGGTCCTATGACTCTCCACTGTGACAAAGGCACCCTTGAAGCAAACCAATTTAAATGCGAATAGAAAAGCCAAACAGCAACCTTTAATGAGGCTTGGATTTCAAACGCCTCTTTAGTGGGAGAAGTCCGCACTTTTGGCAAGGCTTTTGCCCCCGAAATAAGGAGAGAGGAATGCACGGACTGGAGCCAGGAAGTGTTCACAAAGCAAACATTCCCGAATAAACAACCACTTGTATTTTGAACACCCCAGCACTGGGAATAATTCGGACTTTTGCCAGAGCTTCTGTTTCCAGAGAAAGAAGCCAGGGACGAGGGAACTGCAACCTGAAAGGAAGCACGGTCTCCTTAGGTTCCTCAGCAATATAATACAATTAAAGAACAGAAGCAGGGAAGGAAGGAAGGGCGTGAAAACACACCCTCAACACTCAAAGGTATTATAAAACTTTTATTTCCTTCCTTTCTCCCCCTTCACCCTTTCCTTCTCTCCTTCCCTTTCCCTACCTCTTCTTTCCTTCCTTCCTTCCTCTCCCTTTCTCTCTCTCTCTCTCTCTCTCTCTCTCTCTCTCTCTCTCTCTCTCTCTCTGAGGAGGAGTTGCCGCTGGCGGCGAGGAAGGGGGTCAGGGAGGAGGAGGCGGCAGCCATGCGGTGCTGCTTCTTCTTCTTCCTCCTCCTCCTCCTCCTCCTCCTCGCCGCTCAGCTCAGGGGGCGGAGGGCGGAAGCTGAGCCGGGGGCTGGGCTTTGAAAGGACCAGGAAGCCACCGAGTGTTTGCCCCGTGCCTCTGCCCTGCCTCCTGACTGAAGCGAGAGGGAGAGAGACGGAAGGCAGGCAAGAGGAAAGCAAAGGGCCCGAGGATGCGTTGGCGGCGGGGAGGGGTGGGCCGGGGCCTCCCGATGCGCCCCGTGAGCGGGAGAATTCGCCCCTTCACAGCCCTTTCAAGATGGCGCTCTACGCAGGGGCGGGGTTCGCGTATATGGTCGGACCGCCCCTGCCTGCTGTCGACCTTTGCAGCCTGAAAGACAGTTGCATCTGCCAAGTAGGAGATAATGGTACCACATTAAGTGGGGAGGCAAATTTTGACTGAATTATGAGGCCATTAAAGAACTCCAGGAACACTGAGGAATGCGGAAGGAACAACAAGGGATGCTGGGAACGCTGAGAGATAAGGAGTGCGTCAGCTCCCCCTGGTGGCCAGAGTTTGCCTCTGTTCCTCTATATGTGTGTATGTGGAAAACGGCAGGGATTGTCTGCTAAGTATGTGTACCTGTGATCTGCCCTGAGTCCCCTTCAGGGTGAGAAGAGCGGAATATAAATAAAGTGTATTATTATTATTATAACACAGGAGGATATCAGTTATATAGAAAGTCATGAAGAATATATATATATAATAACTTAAAGGCTTAGATTTCGAGTTTTATAGCTGATGGTTTGGTCTTTATGTTCTGATGCTTTGAACTTGCATAAGTCTGGAAAGGGCCTTTAAAAGAGGGGGTTGTCCTGTGGAGTCCCTCAGGGTTCAGTACTGTCCCCGATGTTGTTTAACATCTACATGAAACCGCTGGGAGAGATCATTCGGAGTTTCGGAGTCAGGTGTTATCTGTACGCAGATGACGTCCAGATCTGTCACTCCTTCCCACCTGTCACCAAGGAGGCTGTCCAGACTTTGAACCGGTGCTTGGCTGCTGTGTCGGACTGGATGAGGGCTAGCAAATTGAAACTTAATCCAGACAAGACAGAGGTCCTCCTGGTCAGTCGAAAGGCCGAACAGGGCATAGGGTTACAGCCTGTGTTGGATGGGGTTACACTCCCCCTGAAGACGCAGGTTCGCAGCTTGGGAGTGATCCTGGACTCATCGCTGAGCCTGGAACCCCAGGTCTCAGCGGTGGCCAGGGGAGCTTTTGCACAGTTGAGACTCGTGCGCCAGCTGCGCCCGTACCTTGGAAAGTCTGATCTGGCTACGGTCGTCCACGCTCTGGTCACATCCCGAATACATTACTGCAACGCACTCTACGTGGGGCTGCCTTTGAAGACAGTTCGGAAATTGCAATTAGTCCAGCGGGCGGCAGCCAGATTATTAACGGGAGCTACATACATGGAGCATACCACCCCCCTGTTGTGTCAGCTCCACTGGCTGCCTGTCCACTCCGGGCTCAATTCAAAGTGCTGGTTTTGACCTTTAAAGCTCTATACGGTTCTGGCCCAGCTTACTTGTCCGAACGCATCGGCCGCTACGTCCCACCCCGTAACCTAAGATCATCCGGGGAGGCCCTGCTCTCACTTCCGCCGACTTCTCAAATGCGGTTGGTGGGGACGAGGGACAGGGCCTTCTCGGCGGTGGCTCCCCGCCTGTGGAATGCGCTCCCTATGGAGGTACGGTCCACCTCATCCCTCCTGGCATTCAGGAAAAGGTAAAATCCGGGCTTTGGGACCAGGCGTTTGCACACCAGCACTAACAGCATGTTAGATGGGGATTTTAATGGAATGGATGAAGAGGGCCAATGTTTTTATGGAGTGAATATTGTTTTTAACTTGGAATGACTGTGTATGTTGCTGATGGAACTGTATTTTAATGTGTTTTAATGTATTTTAATTGTTGTGGGGTTTTGGGGTTTTATACTGTATGATGTGGCATCGAATTGTGCCGTACTGTAAGCCGCTCTGAGTCCCCCCTCGGGGATTGAGAAGAGCGGGGTAAAATCCTGAAATAAATAAATAAAAGAGGGGGGGTGGGATTATATATTTTGGAGCCCTTGACGGACTATAAATCTTCTGGGGGGAATGTTACCATGGCTTGATAGCAGCATCTCCCATCCGAATTCAAGCATCGTTCTTTAGGAATGCTGGAGAGGAATCGAATTAGAAGAATAACTTGAATTTGAATTTCCAGGTGGCAGCCGGAACAATGACGAATTCTGTAGCTCCTTAAAGCTGAAGTACTGGCACACTGTAATAAATGACTGTTGACAAGCAATTGCAAATTGGGATTTTGAGAATTATGTGGGCTTGTTTCTTTCCAGTTCTCTTCTCCACTGCCTTCTGCCAATGAAAGAAAAGGACCTATTGTTAACTTTTTGGAACCCACTAAACATATAGTAAAAAGAAATATAAAATTTGGAGGAAATATCTAAGCTGCTCTAAGTCCTGGTCAAGAGAAAAAAGCAATATAATAATAATAATAATAATAATTGCAGATTCCCAGGGTTTGCATCCAAACTGTGTTTTTTGAAAATGCAACCAAATATATGAGAAAAGAAAAATTATAATTAAAGGAAATAACAAGACTGAAACAAATAGAAAAACAATTATCATTGTTGGAAAGGATAAGATTATTTCTTTGCCAAACGATATGAATTTTGACAGACCATGTACAATCTAAACACTTGTCAAAATTGATCTGTCACCAAAAAAAAAACCCCAACCAAGGATAAAATTTCAGTTACTTCAGATAAAACATGAAGTTCAGATTATTTATTTATTTATTATTTCTACAAGAAGAAGACGGCATATATATACGCTATCGTACTGATGGTAGCTTGTTCAACTTAAGCCGTCTGAGGGCTCGCACTAAGACTCTAAACTATCTAGTCCGTGAGCTACTTTTTTGCTGACGATGCTGCCCTTGTCGCCCATTCAGAAGCAGCCCTGCAGCGCCACATCCTGCTTTGCAACAGCTGCAGAGCTGTTTGGGCTGGAAGTCAGCCTGAAGAAAACAGAAGTTCTCTACCAGCCCGCACCACAGGAAGAACACCACCATCCTCACGTCAGCATAGGCACATCTGTGCTTAAGTCCGTTCAGCAGTTCACCTACCTGGGAAGCATCATCTCTTCAGACGCCAAGATTGACAAAGAGATAGATCACAGATTATCAAAGGCATATAGTGCATTCGGAAGGCTTCACAAAAGAGTCTGGAGCAACAAGCACCTGAGACAAAGCACCAAAATCAGTGTGTACAGAGCTATCATACTGTCCATTCTCCTCTATGGGTCTGAAACATGGGTCACCTATCGCCAACACCTACGACTCCTCGAGCGCTTTCATCAGCGCTGTCTTCGCACAATCCTAAATATACACTGGACCGACTATGTGACGAATGTTGCTGTCCTTGAGCAAGCAGGGATCACCAGCATTGAGGCCATGCTATTGAGAACACAGCTGCGCTGGGCAGGGCACGTCTCTAGGATGGAGGACCACCGCCTCCCAAAGATACTACTCTACAGTGAACTCGCCACGGGTCAGCGCAAGAGAGGCGCCCCCCAAAAGAGATATAAGGACTCCCTGAAACAACATCTCAGGCTTGGCCAGATTGATCACCAACAATGGTCCACCCTGGCCTCACATCTGGAGGCATGGAGAAGCACTATCCACAATGCTGCGGCCTCTTTCGAGAAGACACGCCGAATGGGTCTCGAAGAGAAACGACAACGCAGAAAGAACCGCAACTTGGAAAAAACATCACCCAAGGAGACTTTCTGTTGCGCTTTCTGCAACCGAACTTGCCTATCTCAGATTGGCCTTTTTAGTCATCAACGCGCTTGTAAAAAGCGTGGGATGAGTCCTTCCTGAATCTTCGTTCGCGAAGTAATGCCGAGAGAGAGAGATTTCAATTACTGAATTTAAAATTATATTTTATTTTTATTTTTTTCATTAGCTTGGCTTACAGAATGTATTATGCGACCTAATGGAGCAAAAGGTCAGGGGAAGCTCGATTCTACTTTCAATGCAGGACACCGAGCTAATGAGGCCGAGCGAACTAATTAATGCCTGTTTGTAAATGAGCTCAATCCAGGCCAATTTGTTGCTCCAGAACAATCTCCCCCAGGTTACTTTGCATCTTTGGCTCTCTGGCATCTTTGGCTCTCTGGCCTTTGGTACATGTTTCTGGCTCCTTCTACACTGCCATATAAAATCTATATTATCTGCTTTGAACCGGATTGGATGGCAGCGTAGAATAAAATAATCAAATTCAAAGCAGATAATGTTGATTATCTGATTTTATCATCTGGATTATATGGCAGCGTAGAAGGGGCCTGGGTTAATCTTTCTGGATACTCCCATCTCGGCTTTGGGATTTGCTCAGGACTCCTTTTGCTGTTGGGCATAGCATTTGTTATTTATTTATTTATTAACTTTATTTATATCCCGCCAGCATCTCCCCAAGGGGACTCGGGGCGGCTTACATGCAGGCCCGGATTACCCATAAAGCCAGACTAGGTCATGGCCTCGGGCGGCAGGTTTAGGGGGGCAGCGGATTCGGCCCCCCGAAAACATTTTTTTTTAAAAAACCCACCCCCTCCAGCGCTTTCCCCCCACCCTCTCCCGAGAGAGTCACCATACCTCGGGAGAGGGCAGGGGAGAGCGCTGCGAGGGGGCGGGGAGGAGGGAATGGCGCCCTCCCCTCGCCTGGGCCGCCCCATTGCAAAGGAAGGAGGCAGCGAGGAGGAGGAAGGGAAGCTCCGCCCCGCCGGCGGGCATGCAGCTTCCGCGCAGCTTCCGTTTACCTCCTCGGGCCCTCCTTCTGGTCGCGGGAGGAGGAGGCGACAGAAGCCGCACGGTACCGGCCGCCTCCTCCTCCTCCCGCAAACGGAAAGAGGGCACGAGGAGGCAACGGAAGCCACACGGCCGGGGCTGCTGTCGCACATGCGCAGCGGCACCCTGGGGGCGTGGCTTCCCATGGCCTGGGGGGGCGACGCGGGGCGTCTTGGCCTCGGGCAGCCGAAGATGGTAATCCGGGCCTGCTTACATGAGGCCAAGCCCAGTAACACAGAATAACAACAAAACAAAGAACAATGTGGTGCAGACAACCCAACAGGCAATTAAAGTGCTTCTGAGGATATTTGCAGAGATTGAACACAGCAGGGAGATATTTACTTTATTCAGGAAATGCATATTGGAACAGTCACATTTTTAGGCTCCTCCTAAAAACCGCCAATGTGAGGGCTTATCTAATATCCCTGGGGAGCATGTTCCAGAGTCAGGGGGCTACTACAGAGAATGCCCTCCCCCTCGTCCCCACCAAACGTGCCTGCGAAGGTGGTGGGAGCGAGAGCAGGGCCTCTCCAGATGATCAGAGAGATCGCCTGGTTTCGGAAACAGAGATGCGGTCACGCAAGTAGGCGGGTCCCAAATCATTCAGGGCTTTGTAGGTAAGAATCTGCACCTTGAATTGGGACCGGAAGATGAATGGCAGCCAATGGAGCTCCTTAAACAGTGGGTGGATCGCTCCCTGTAAGTCGCTCCAATTAGCAATCTGGCTACTGCCCGTTGGACCAATTGAAACTTCTGGACCATCTTCAAGGGCAGCCCCACATAGAGTGCATTACAGTAATCCAATCTGGAGGTGACTAAGGCGTGGACCACTGTGGCCAGATCCGACTTCACGAGGTACGGTCACAGCCGGCACACGAGTTTTAATTGTGCAAAGGTCCTTCCAGCCACAGCTTCAAACGTTAGCGATGAGTACAGGGAGAATAATATTTGTAGTATCCCACAGAGGGGAGAAAACAAAGTCAAGGATTTGCAATTTCTTTGCAAAAGGAAAGCAAGAATCTCATCAAACAAGGCAAAAGCTGCTACTTATTTAACTGTTAGGTTATCTCAGACTTCCTTCAGTCATTTGAGGATGTTTTAGCTTCTCAAATCTTGGCAGAACCTCTTTAAAGCCAGGCTGAGCTTTCCCTTCCTCTTGCTGTCGCCTGAGAAATCCATCCCTTTCCCTCGTGAATGCTTCCATCCACACCAAACTGCTGCGTCTGTGTTTACTTTTGCATCAACAGGTGTTCAGCAGCACCTGCACAATGGCAACTTCCAGGTCCAGCGTGGGAAATTTCCAAGAAGTTGGGAATCTTTCTAGGGATCTAGGACTTCCCTTGATCTAGAGTAGACCACACATGGGCAAACTTGGGCCCTCCATGTGTTTTGGACTTCAACTCCCACAATTCCTAACAGCCGGTAGGTTGTTAGGAATTGTGGGAGTTGAAGTCCAAAACACATGGAGGGCCCAAGTTTGCCTGGCTGTTAGGAATTGTGGGAGTTGAAATCCAAAACACCTGGAGGGCCCAAGTCTGCCCATGCCTAGTCTAGACACTATATTCCTATTGATACATGGAATGACTTTGGCCCAAAAATGTGGAATCATGGGAGTTATAGTTTTACAAGGTTTTTAAACTTCTCTGCCAAAGAATTGTGGCAATTCCCTAAATCAGTGTTTCCCAACCAGTGTGCCATGGTACACTAGTGTGCCGTGAGCGATCATCAGGTATGCCGTGGGAAATCGGAACCTCCAATCTCCTTTCTTCCCCCTCCTGCCGAACACTTTTTCTTCTCCACTCGGGCTCCCTTCTTCCCAGCCTGATTCTGCTCACTTTGCCTCGCTTTGCTCATGCTGCCTCTTCTGCCGCCATTTTGATCTGAGAGGGCAGCATAAGCGTGTTAAGGAGGGGGGGGGAGAGGAAGACGTGGGGCAAGTCTGCGCAGTAGCGCCCACACAGGTCACGTCTTCCTCCCTCCCCCCTCCCCTCCTGAAGAAGGGAGCCCCAGTGGAAAAGAAAAAGTAAATGTTCGGCAGAAGGGGGAAGAAAGGGCACAAAGGGGAAGGGGAGGGGAAGAGGTCTCTGTCGAAAGCTGGCATGGGCAAACTTGGACCTTCCAGGTGTTTTGGACTCCAACTCCCACCATTCCTAGCAGCCTCAGGCCCTTTTCCTTTTTCCTCCTCAGCCACTTAAGCAGGAAAGGGCCTCAAGCTGTTAGGAATGGTGGGAGTTGGAGTCCAAAGCACCCAGAGGGCCAAAGTTTTCCCATGCCTGTTTTAGGGACCTTAAAGTGGTGAGCCTCCTTCCAACATTGTGATTCTGGATAGAAAAAAAACAACAACATAACATAACATTATTTGAGTCCACAGTGCTCTCTGGGTGTAGGTGAACTACAACTTCCAAACTCAAGGTCAATTCCCAAGCAAACCCTTTCAGTACTTTCTGTTGGTAATGAGAGTTCAATATGCCAAGTTTGGTTCAATTCCATTGCTGCAAGAGTTCAGGATACTCTTTGATTGTGTGTTAACTATAAATTGAGCAAGACCTTCGTGTGTGTCTTTCTGCCATTCCTGCCAGGATATCTATGTTGTGTTCATCGAAACAGGCCAGTGTTCACACTGAGTGTATAAATACATTGAGAAACACATTAACTCTATGTATGGCTGTGTGAGGGTGTCGTTTTGTGTCATTTTGGTTGGTGGTGTGCCCCAGGATTTTGTAAATGTAAAAAAAATGTGCCGCGGCTCAAAAAAGGTTGAAAAACACTGCCCTAAACTGTACATCCAAGGAACGCATAGACTTGAACCCTAGTCATTTAAAATATTGTCAAACATTAAGCATTCATGCTACGGTTTAGATAACCTTTGCACGTTCCACAGGTTCCCTTTCTAATCTGGGAGAAATTCCCATCCTGTTGGCAAAAGAGCTTTCTTTTTGCCTTTCCACTTACGGAGGAAACTTTTCCTCCAACGTGCCCGAGTTTCAGGTGTTTGGTGCCTAATGGATCCATTCATTAGACCAAAAGGGTTCAGGTGATGAAGAGCAGCTCTCCGATCGAGAACATTTCCTCCCGCCATGAAATCGCAGGACCAAATTTATACTTCTGAGCTCAGAGCGCTGTTCTGCAAGGCAGCCCTATGCCAGGCAGCAATTACCTATGAATCATATTAATGGCCCTTTTTATTGGACAAGAGCCACATTATTGACCGAATCATGGGACACGGAGAGCTGCAATGAGGGCAAACGGAGCTTGGTGGGTGCGCAGGGAGCTAAATCAAAGAGAGAGACATTGGCAGGAGAACTCCACTTACTATATTTGAGGCCAGGAAAGCAACAACTTGACATCTTCGTGTTCCCTGCTGTGTGTCTTGCCACTTCAGAGAGACCATGAAATCACAGAGTTGGAGGAGACCCCAGAGGCCATCCAGTCCAACTCCCGTTCTGTCAGGCAGGAAGACACCTGCCTATGAATTCTAGCCCTTCAGTAAAAATCCTTTAAAAAAAATCGCCCTCCACAAATGTGCTCCGGGCGACTTACACAGTTAGACATCTACAATACTAAAATATTAAAATTTTAAAATATTAAAATGTTAAAATATGGGAATAGACAGGTTCCAGGTCACTGATTGTCACTTATGCATATGCTCTTCTAAATAGCCATGTCTTAAGTGCCGCCAGAAATGAAGGCAGGTCGAAGATGGCTCTTTGGTCTGGCGGCAGAGAGTTCCACAGGACAGGGGCCACAACGGAAAAAGATCTCTGTCTCGTGGACTCCAAATGAGCCTCTCTCAGACCCGGGACACAGAGAAGGTTCTCGTAGGCTGGCCATGGTGCTCTCGGATGGATAGATGGTATCAGACGGTCTTTTAGGTATGTAGGACCCTGGCCCCGCAAGGCCTTAACTGTCAGGCCAGGGCCTTATAAAGGACTCTGTACTCGATCGGCAGCCAGTGTAAATGCTGTAAGGATGGCGTTATGTGACAGCTCATAGGTGTTTTCGTGAGGAGCCTGGCGGCAGCGTTCTGTACAATCTGGAGCTTGCGAGTTACTGACCGAGGTAGACCCACGTATAAAGCATTGCAATAGTCCAGCCTTGATGTAACCCTGGCATGAATCACAGTTGCCTCGCTTGACGGTGGAAGAAGGCCAGCGCCTCCTCCATCGTCATTTTAGGTAGATAGGGCCATAGAATTTCAGTGGCTTTTGACTGGATTTACCTTTTCAGTCTTTGCTGGGCCTGCAGCCATCTCGTCACTGCTCCCAGGCACTGGGCAAAGTTCTCAGGCACCGAGGTTGCTCCAGGTTCCAGCTTTAGAAGGAGCTGAGTGTCGTCGGCATACTGGTAACATTCCAGCCCAAAGCTCCGGACTAGTCCAGCGAGAGGCCGGACATAGATAGGTGATAATATGGCGCCTTGGGGTACTCCACACACGAGGAGAGATGTTTCAGATGTTTGGCCTAGCCATTCTAATCGTTGACTGCGTCCTCGCAAGAACGAGTTGAGCCAAGTTATGGCTGATCCTTGAATTCCCGTGGCAGAGTTGCTAAATTCCGAAGCGCTAGAGGTTCCAAACCAGACCTAGCAGCAGCCGTACCCTATAAACGCTATCAATTCTAACCCTTTAATAAAATGTATAATTTGTATCTATACTGTGTACTATGTCAATTTCTACTAAGTAAAGTGTATATGTATCAAAATGTATATGTATCAAAATGTAACTTGAAGGCAGCCAACTCTCCATGCCCTGTTTGCATAATATCTTGGGAAAGGACGCCGTGGCCAGGATCCCTCTGGCCACTTCCCAAGCCAGATAGTTATCAGAATGTTTGTGTATATGCAGATAGATGAGCCCTTTTGCCACTCACCCACTGGAGGGGCTCCGAAGGGAGCTCAGAGGAAGGCGGGGACTCTTTGGGCATGGAGGTCAGCGGCCCCATGGGGAGCTCGGCCGCTTCACCGCTCTCGTCGCCCGAGGCCTCCATGACCCGCTCGGGGTGGGAGGCAGGTCTTCCTGGCCGCCTCCCTCCTTCCTTACTTCCTCCCCTCTGCCCTCCTCCCCTTCCGCCCTCACTCTTCCTCCACCGCGCCCTCAGCCACTCACTGCAGGGAAGGAGCGCGAGGCAAGAGGGAGGGGGGAATGAGCGCGAGGCAGAATAGAGTAGGGAGAGAGCACAAGGTAGGGGGGAGCGCACGAGGAGGGGAGCGAAGGAGAGTGAAGGCATGCTCTGTGGCGGTGCTTTCTCCTGGCCTCCTCCTCTTCTCCCCCCTCCCTTGGCCGCTTTGCTTGCCTGACTGTCTGCCGGGCCCTTATTGGGGCCGGTCAGAATCGGCTGGCGGGCTGCATGCGGCCCGCGGGCTGTAAGATACCCAGGTCTGGCATAGCCCAACCAATCAGCTTCGTGCTTTGCATTTTCCAGTTAACACACTCACCAACTGATTTTTACATGTTCCAACATACTCCATGTTAGCAATCCTGCATTTCTGCACATTAGACAGTGTTTACGATTATTTCTTTAAAAAAGCATGTTTGCAGTTTCAGCACAGTTTACTCTGTGGAAAACAGAAGCAGAGAGACACTTCAGAGTTATTTGAATGTGCAGCGTGTAGTTAAACATTATGTCTTCCTTTCCATTTCACTCCAAAGGACAAGTACACGCTCAGCTCGTAGCAAGATTCCGGCATGGTTAATGCATAGTAAGAAAAAAGAATGTAAAGTTTGTGCACAATCCATATTTCAGCCTGTACTTTGTCTGAGATTGTTAAACAGAGATTAGATGGCCATTCATCAAGGAGGATTCAGCTGCTGTGGGTTGTCGTCCTTCATTTGAGAGCATCTAACCCAGGCATGGGTAAACTTGGGGAGTTGTCGTATTACACCGATACTTCAGGGTCTGCACTGGTTACCAATTGAATACCGGATCACTTTCAAGGTATTAGTTCTTACTTTCAAGGCCTTGCATGGTCTGGGGCAGGAGTGAGCAATTACCGGCTCTCCAGGTGTTTTGGACTTCAACTCCCACAATTCCTAACAGCGTTATTATTATTATATTACCTTGAGAGATCTATTTGTTGGTGCCCCCTTGTTGTGGGGAAGAGGCTTGCGTACCCTAATGAAGTTGTGAGCTATGCTGGCAGTGGCATAATAGTCAGACAGGCCACAACCGAAGGGTCTGACAAAGAGTGTCAACGGGCAGGATGGGCTCTCTAGCCTTTGGGCAACCATCCTAAGAGAAGGAAAACTCTGATTTCAAACCCGGGCAGATGGTGCTCGTCTAACCCTGTAAGGTCAACCATCTAAGAGAAGTAAACTCAAACCAAACCTACAACCTGAGGATCTCGCTGCCACCGTCCCAGCTTGCTAGGCCCCGGCAGACGAACCTATGGTTGAAAAGGTGAGGCCAGTTCTGTGCACGCTGCGCTCCACCAGAAAGGTCCATTGCACAGGCTCGAAGGACACATGCAACCTCCAAATCATCAATGCGCTTGTAGAAAGCGTGGGGCGAGTCTTTCCTGAATCTTCATTCGCGAAGAAAAGCCAAGACCTTGAGAGACCATGGTACAACGGACTGGTTCAAGATTGGGAAAGGCGTACGGCAGGGTTGTCTACTCTCACCCAACCTATTCAACTTGTATGCAGAACACATCATGTGACGTGTGGGGTTTGATGAATCCAAGGCTGGAGCTAAAATTGCTGGATGAAACATTAACAACCATAGATATGCAGGTGATACCAGTTTGATGGCTGAAAGCGAGGTGGAGCTGAGGAGCCAAGGTGAAAGAAGAAAGTGCAAAAGCTGGGTTGCAGCTAAACATAAAAAACCCCAAGATGATGGCAACCAGACTGATTAAAAACTGTCAAACAGAGGGAGAATAAGGCAAATACAGACTTTGTATTTCTAGGTGCGATGATGACTGCAGACACAGACTGCAGCCAGGAAATTAGAACATATTTACTTCCCGGAAGGAGAGCATTAGCCAATCTCGATAAAAAAGTGAAGAGTAGAAACATCATACTGGCAACGTAGGTCCGCATAGTTAAAGCAATGCTATTTCCCATAGTAACCTATGAATGTGAGCGCTGGACCACAAGGAAGGCTGAGTGAAGGAAGAGAGACACCTTTGAACTGTGGTGCTGGAGGAAAATTCAGAGAGTGCCATGGACCACAAGAAGATCCAACCAGTCCATACTTCTGGAAATAAAGCCTGACTGCTCACTGGAGGGAAGGATATTAGAGGCAAAGATGAAGTCTTTTGTCCACATCATGAGAAGACAGGAAAGCTTAGAGAGGAGAAGGATGCTGGGAAAAGGGGGAGGAAAAAGGAAGAGGTGCTGAACAAGGGCAAGATGGATGAGTGGGACCCTTGAAGTGATTTGTTTTCTGCTGCCCTGCAGACCAGGACGCGGAACAATGGCTTCAAACTACAAGAAAGGAGATTCCATCTGAACATTAGGAAGAACTTCCTGATTCTGAGAGCTGTTCAGCAGTGGAACTCTCTGCCCCAGAGTGTGGTGGAGACTCCTTCTTTGGAGGCTTTTAAACAGAAGCTAGATGGCATGGTAAGGGATGCTTTGAATGCGATTTTCATGCTTCTTGGCAGAGGGTTGGACAGGATGACTCACGAGGTCTCTTCCAACTCTAGGAGTCTATGACTTGGCTGTTCCAGTGTGCCTTCAATGATTGAATGTAAGATAATTCCTGACCAAACTCTGCATAAAAGGCCCTCAGAAGCACTTTATTTCCTGGTTTGTGCAACTAAATCTCACCTTATCCCCGAATCCCCTATCCTGATATCTCTAATTGCCCTATCACCCAGTGGTTTTTAAATTTTTACCTTGAAATTGGCCCTGCCCATTATGCTCATGTGTACTGTGTTTTTAATGTTGCGTTGTTTATTTACATTGTTTTGTATTTTATATATTTTTCCTGGTGTTTTTATGTTATCTTGTGTTATATTGTGTAACTGTACTGATAGGTGTGGCCTCATGTAAGCCACCCCGAGTCCCCTTGGGGAGATGGTGGCGGGGGTATAAATAAAGTTGTTTATTATTATTATTATTATTATTATTATTATTGACCTTGAAGGAACTGGGGGTGGCCGCAGCCGAGAGGGAGCTCTGGCCTGAGTTGGTCCAGGACAGTGTTTCTCAACCTGGGGGTTGGGACCCCTATGGGGGTCGTGAGGGGGTGTCAGAGGGGTCGCCAAGGACCATCAGAAAACACATTATTTTCTATTGGTCATGGGGGTTCTGTATGGGAAGTTTGGACCAGTTCTATCGTCAGTGTTCAGAATGCTCCTTGATTGTAGGTGAACTATAAATCCCAGAAACTACAACACCCACATGTCAAGGTCTATTTCCCCCAAATTCCACCAGTATTCACCTTTGGGCATCTTGACTATTCGTGCTAAGTTTGGTCCAGATCCACCATTGTTTGAGTGCACAATGCTCTCTGGAGGTAGGTGAACTACAACTCCAAAACTCAAGGTCAATGCCCACCAAGCCCTTCCAGTATTTTTACTTGGTCTGTGTGCCAAGTTTGGTTCAACTCCATCGTTGGGGGAGTTCAGAATGCTCTTGGATTGTAGGTGAACTATACATTCTAGCAACTACACCTCCCAAATGACAAAATCACCCCCACAATGCCACCAGTATTCGAACTTGGGTTTCTCGGATATTTGTGCCTAATGTGGTCCGGTGAATGAAAATACTGTCCAATATTTTACATGATGATTCATAAGAGTAGCAAAATTACAGTTATGAAGTAGCAACGAAAATGATTTTCTGGTTGGGGGTCACCACAACATGAGGAACTGTATTAAGGGGTCACGGCATTGGGAAGGTTGAGAAACTCTGGTCCAGGAGGTCACCAAGTATCGGAAGCAACTGAACAAATCAACATCTTGAGAGACATTTAGTCCCATGTGCTGCTCAGGGAGGACGTGAAATGTACGTACTCAGCAGGTGTTTGTTTGTTTTAACCCTGCGCGGACAAGTCACAATGTCTCATCCCAAAAGGTACCTGTGAATAAATCCTGGCAAGAAAAATGCTATGATAAGTAGCCTCAAGTACAAAATGTCAAAGGCATACAATCACAATGCTCTTGCGCATCTCAGTTTCTGGAGAGCAAGCGGTGGTGGTGACATTTGCTCTTCTGTCCTGAAGCCGGCTTGGCTGTGGTATGGGCAGAATATTGATTCCCGCGTCGTCTGGTCTAGTAGGATTCTTCTGATGTGTTTCAATATATCTTTAAAAAACAAAATGTGGCCAAGAGCTTCATTACCCACCCTGCGATTTACTGATTTAATAAAGGATATTAAAAAGGACAAGGACCAGTTCGGTTATGGATGACTTTAAGATCCTGCAACAAAGAAAATTAATTAAAATTTTCAGTGTGGGCTAGAAATATATTTAAGATAAGGGGATTAAACAAGGGACATACATACTGGGATATTCAACAGATAGGGGAGGAAGGGAGCATGGATCTTGAGAAGAGTGAGCATGGATGGCTGGCGCCCAACGGAACAAAAGGAGGAATGGATGGTTGATTGCCGCGATCCAAGATCTCCATGCGCGGAAGATGACTCAGAGCCCTACAAAGTTCATTGCAAACCACTGATGGAAAACAGAGGAGGGCAAGAAGCAGCCAGAAAAGCAGATGTTCTCCTTAAATTCATCTCTTGCTGCTGGCGTGTAACACAAAAGATAAATTGCAAAAGAATGTGAGCAGAGATTCTCAAACTATTATTAGTATTATGCTAATAATATAGTATGTTTTTATGTAGATAAGTCATGTAAGCCACTCTGAGTAGCCTTCGGGGTGAGAAGGGTGGCATATACTGTAAATGTCGTAAATAAAATAAATAATAATAAATAAATAAACTTTTTTGTTCATGGAACCCTTCTGAAGACATTTATTTTCTGTGGAAACATAACATTGAGCCATGGCCATTAAATGAGAGATGACGTCCCTCAAATGGGAACTTCAGGTGCAACTCCCCCTTTTGCTTTGGCTCAGCATTAAGATAACTATATTACAGAGATCTTGTTGAAATTAATGGCAAAATGCTGTAGTTCAATCTGTTTATACTGAAGTCTAGATGGATGTGATTTGTCTGTCTCATGAGAGTGGATGCAAGTGAGCAGATTTCTTCTCTCATGAGCGCCATCTAGCGGTAGAATAATATTATAGTCTGAAGGTATAAACATTGTTACTTGGCCCTGCCTACTGGCTCACTCTCTTCCAATCACAGCGATGAAGAAGGGAGGAGTTAAGAGATGCTGTTGTTTTTCTGCTGTGTGACTCCATTTTGTGTGCCTCATGGTATGTTTCTCCTGTTCTAACTTGTTAAACATGCTGTTGCATGTGTGTTACTGCCTTTATGTTTGCCTTTCTACAATAAAGTAGAAATGCTTTAATAACATGGCATGCTTGCTCAGATGTTTTATTTCCAGTTTGAGTCCTCATATGCCACATTTGCTGTGAACTCTTTTGAACTGCTTCTCTGCTGCGTTTTATACTTTGCACAAACCCTTTTTTTGAACAACAGATCTTATGTGCAGCCTAATTTTGGTGAGGTCATTTAGCAAAAAAGTTGTTGTTTCTGTTGCTGCTGCTGCTGCTGCACCCCAGGCCTGAAGTCATCTATGACCAGAGCACCACGCAAGAGCCCAGAGTATAAGCAAACTATTTATTCTAAACAAAAACACATAAAATATATGAAAAAGCAGGAAATAAGAAAGAAGGATAATCCAAAAAGGGTTTAGCAATACTTGATAGCCACCCAGTAATCCAAATGTCTCATTAAAATCCAAGGATAACACAGTCCAGGAATAGCCAAATCTCACAAGTACAGCATAAGTCCATAAACAAAAGGTATACTTAGAAAAACTTGAGCAAGAATTATAAAACAAGAATATAGAAAACTTCCAGGGTACTCGAATCCAAAACCAGGTCTTGAATTGACACAAGAACTCAGGCCTAGCTTCTTCCTCAAAAGCCAATGTTGCCTGAACTAACTATAAAGTAAAAAACTGACTGTTAATAAGCACTCATGAAATCATGACATTTCCCACAAATTTTCTCTATCTCATTCCCACGTACTCTCTCAGATCTACAGAGTTGATTATCTGCTCTGAACTGTCAACAAAGACTTTTGCTTATCTCCATAACGCCAGGTGCTTTCCCTTGAGAGCTTTCCATTTCACTTAATTCATCTTCGCTCAATCCCTTATCTAACTATGTTGTTTCTGGCTCCTGTGATTGACCTTGGAGCTCGGCACTGTCTGAGCCAGTTTCCCTGGCCTGAATCTCCATCACTTTGAACTCCAAGAAATCCCGCAATCCCTTCTCGAATCATCAGTGAAACCATCATCAGCCCCTGGCTGAGGCTGAACTACGACTGTAGTTGTTGTTGTTGTTGTTGTTGTTAATACCCCGCTTTATCTCTCCTGCAGGAGAGCATTTGATTTGCGTAAATAGGGTATATCCAATTCAAATTATAAACTTTCCTATTCCACTTGGCTTTTGTGAGTGGTCATGGTGCTTTTGCTTTTTGCTGCTGTTTTATCAGGGTTTCCTTCATAATTTTTCTATCTTTTAACCAACATTAACTTTTTAAAATTGTTCAAGTGCTTCTAAAATAACCTATATAAAATGACATTACTGATGCTTTTGTCTATTTTCAATCTGTGTTGGTTGGAAGCCACTCTCCAGCAAGCACCGTGCTGGTGGAAAATGTGCTTGGCCTTCCTATTTATGTTGCAGATTGCTATAACTGCTTTCCAAGTATTTAGAAGGTTGTAAGCAAAACAAAAAGGTTTCTGCCTTTGGACTGCCCCCGTTTTCATAGAATTGGCACTCATGAGTTATGCAAAAAAAAGTGGGGGCGGGGGGGATATCAGAAAGTTATAATAATATGAGGTCTTAGGGAAGACACTACTTTCGGGCCTCTTATGCAGCATTTCCATTCAGCAAGACTTCCCCTTTGGGCAGAACTTTGAGATCATCCTTTTAGATGAAAGTATCTCCTTAGGTGCATCTAAATTGCAGAATTAATACACTTTGAAACTGCTTTAATTCCCATGGCTCAATGCAATAGAATTGTGGGAGTTGCAGTTTGGTGATACAACAGTCCTCTTTGTATAACTTGTATCTTTACTGTGTACTATGTCAATTCCTACTAGGTAAAGTGTATAAACCAGTGTTTCCCAACCGCTGTTCCGCGGCACACTAGTGTTCCGTGAGAAATCAGCTGGTGTTCAGCTCTCCCCCCTCCCCCTGCTGCTACTACTGAGGGGTTTTCCTGCGCACACCAGCTGATTGCGGAACAGCGGTTGGGAAACATGACCCTCTCTAGGACCTAGAGAGGCAGGGAAGGCTCAGGAGGGGAAGGGCCGGGCGACGCTCTCCTCCTCCTCCGGAAGTGAGCCCACAGGATAGAGTCTATCCTGTGGGATGACTTCCAGAGGAGGAGGAGGCAGGAACCTGGGCACCTCAGGGAGCCTTTCTCCCGGTTCGTGGCTCCTCCGAGCCGGGCGTAGCTGCGAAGCGGGAGAACAGCTCCCCACAGGGTCCAGGCCCTAATAGGGAGCCGAGTTTGTCCGGCTCGCATCTTCCGGCAAGCCTGCCGGGAGACGCAAGCTGGCCAAACCCGGCTCCCAGACAGGACCTGTTCCTTGCGAAGAGCCTTTCTCCCAGTTCGCAGCTCCGCCAACTCCGACGGAGCGGCAAAGCGGGAGAATGGCTCCCCACAGGGCCCTGCCAGGCGAGTCTTCCAGCAAGCCCGGGAGATGCGAGCCGCCCAGTTAACAGACAGGGCCTGTTCCAAGCCTTTCTCCTGGTTCATGGTTCGCAGGGCCCGGGGACCTGCCCTTGGGAGCCGAGTTTGTCCAGCTCGCGTCTTCCAGCGAGCCTGGTGGGAGACGCAAGCCGGCCAAACCCGGATCCCAAACAGGGCCTGGTCCTTGCAGGGAGCCTTTCTCCCGGTTCGCGGCTGCGCCAAGCCCGGCAGAGCCGCAAAGCAGGAGAACGGCTCCCTGTAGGTCCCAGGCCCTGCCAGGGAGCCAAGTTTGTCTGGCTCACGCCTTCCGGTGTGGGGTTTGAATCTGACTGCTCTGTAACATTATAAAAATGGCATGTAATTCTGAAAAAAACTTATGTCAGCATGACGAATGATTGCAGCTGTCATCCTTCTCAGCTGAGATAGAACTCTCTCAGTGCGCACACTTCCGGATCTTGGTGAGAATCTCTCTTGGGGGTTTAGGGAATTTCTGTTGCTTCAAATCCCCCACCAAGGTTTTCCATCAAGAACCCTCACTTTAGATGAACTTAGGGTCTCAGCCCTCCAGGGCAAGGCCACCCTAAATTCATGTTCCTCTTCATGTCCAGTTCTGTTTCACTTTTAGCCCAACATTTTTCTTAAAAGCAATATCTGTGTCCCCCAAGAATCTGCATATAAGCAATAATGCATTCAGAATGGATGAGGTCCAACATAGTGCAGTGGTTTGTGTGTTGCAACTATCATTCTGGAGACCAGGGTTCGAATCCCGTCTTGGCCATAGAAACCCATTGGTTTGACCTTGGGTGAGTCCCACTCTCTCAACCTAAGAGGAAGAGAAACACAAACCTTCTGTGAACAAATCTTACCGAGAAAACTCAAAGGTAACTTTGCCAAAAGTTAGAAAAGACTTGGAAGCACATAGCCTCAAACATGATGTGTGTACATTTTACTCTGAAAACAATAATAAAGACTTCTCTTAAAGGTAAATTTGCAGACCAGGTAGCTGACAAAACAAAGTTTTGCGGTGCCTGTAATTCGACCGATCTGCACTAATTTATTAATGGCATTTTTATTGTTTTAAGACAGTACTTTGAGTTCCACCAGGGAAGATAAAGAACAGCAGGAACAGGAGTGTAATATTTTCTTACCTGCCCAATGACTACAGAGAAGGAAGTAAATAAATCCTCGCAGCAACCGTTTGCAGAAGCATTTGTCAAAATCCATCGGGTTGCCTTGATTCTCTTAAAGAACTTATTTGTTATTCTGCACAGTCCCCTCCAGGCACACAGAATCATTACCAACCCATTTGACTCTCAGATTCAAGGAGCAATTTATGGGGGAGAGATTATAAAGTGACGCTGGCACCTTTAGGGGAGGGAACTTTTTTTCTTTTTAGTTTAACGGCCATTATGCTTTTGCATATTGCTACAAAGCTACAGCAACACCAGGCCCAGGACTTCAACTTCCCTTCGAATTACTACCACAATTTGATTGACGTTTGAGGTAGAAACAGGATACTAGGCTATATAGTGCTTTTGGGTTATCAGGATTCTTCTTGGCTCTTCTGCCACCTACTGGTGGGAAATATTATATTTAATTTGAGTGTATCTATGCCACCGTCTCTCAACCTGGGGTTTGGGGGCCCCTGGGGGTCATGACCCCTGGGGGTCGTGATCCCTGGGGGTCGCAAGGGGGTTTCAGAGGGGTCACCAAAAACTTGAGAAAATATATATTTCTGGTGGTTTTAGGAAGCCCTTTGGCAGAGAAAACTGAAGATCTCTCCACCGTCCTTTTAGGAAACAGACGGCGAATCCTCCCACCAAAAGCCCTCCTCCGCTGTGACTGGCCGACCTCTCAGCTGGCCTCTCAGCCAATAGGAAGGCTGAGGCTCCAAGCGAGGAAGGGACAGCAGGTGTGCTCAGCGCATGGTTGTGTGATGCGCAAGTGCAGGTGAGGGAGAGCCTGCGAGTGTTGCACTCCTGGCCAGGAAAGCCCTCAGACTTTAAATACCACACAGCTGAGTAAAAATGCAAGCAGTTTATTGAAGATTATTTAAAAGCAGTAGCAGTAAAAAGCACTCCATAAAAATAGGTAAATCCAATGAGGTAGAAAGATAAACAGGAACAAATAGTCCAGTAAATTAGTCTATCAAAGTTCATGAAAAACAAAGGCAAAAACTTCTAAAGTAAAATTCCAAAACTTGAATAATAAATCAAAAGGCACTTAATACATACATCTATCCAAAGCCAGGCTTCCAAGGTCCAGGAAAGATATCTTGACCCAATTCCAAACGATGCTTCACCTGACTGCAGATCCCGTACTTGGCACTTTTATCCCATAATTACTCTATATCCCAAGCGGCCAGAAATGGGTTTCATTTCAGCCTTGACTCTCTTATCAATTTCTCTTTTAGCCTGGCAAAACATCTGAGAGATTGGTTTGTTTTTCTCGTATGCTTACTAAAAACATCCCATCTATCTACTGCAGGGGTGCTCATTAGGTAGATCGCGATCTACTGGTAGATCGCGTAGAGTGTCCTGGTAGATCGCAGGCAGGGCGGGAATCAGATTTTATGGCAGTGTGGACTTAGAAAACCCAGTTCAAAGCAGATATTGTGTTATATGTTTCACATTTTTGTAGTGGGTCGGTAGATCATTTCGACTTGGTTGTTTTATAAGTAGCTCGCATGCTTAGAAAGTGTGAGCACCCCTGATCTACTAGATCATTAATTTCTGCAACTGGCCCAGGTGCAGAGCTATTCTCAAACTCCAAATCATGGGAATTCTCTGGTAGCAATTCAGGGACCACACCATCACCCCCAAACCCTTCAGGAACATACTTATCAGAAAAGAACAGGATTCCCATTGTCATTCTCTGCATCAATAGCCACCTCATCATTAGAAACATCATTACCTACATGAACCCAGGACCAGACGAAGGTAAAAAATAGTAGTAAGCAAACCTTTTTTTGGCGCCCCTGGGTCTTCAGCGTGGTGATGATGATGCATGCGCACAAACAGCTAGTTTGCGCATGGTCTTTTGGGACCGAGCGCTTCTGGTGGAGGGAGTAGTGAAAAGGACAAGCCAGGGAACATTTTGCAGCCGGAAGCAGGAGGCTCCGCCCCAGCTACAAAATGTTCTCCCATCCTTTTCATCTTCTTGGGAGTGCATTTAGCAACTCTGTCCACCAGAAGCGCTCTGTTTTAATAGCGCATGCGCGAAACTTTCATGCATGCGCCATCGGGTCGGAGCGCTTCTGATGGAGGGAGTTGCTAAACGCACTCCCAATAGGATGAAAAGGACAAACCAGGGAACATTTTGCAGCCAGGGCGGAGCCTGCCGGCCACCCGCAACAGTAACACAGCATGATGTGCTGAACCTGGCAGCCTCGGCCAGATGCGCCCTTGGCCACGTGGCGCCCTGAGGCGGCCGCTTACTTTGCCTTCACGAAGATCTGCCCCTGCATGAACCTCATTGTCATTCCCAACATCCAGAGTACTCTGATCATTAGACACAATTGCAGGCTGAACTCCAACAGCAAGGCTGGAGGGAGGCTCGTGCCAGCGGGTCCCTTCAAGGCATGGGGGTTTTGTTTGAGAAGCTTGGCCGAATTCAGAATACTCTTTGATTGTAGGTGAACAATAAATCCCAGCAACTACAATTCACAAATGTCAAGGTCTCTTTTCCACAAACTACACCAGTGTTCACATTTGGGCATATTGAGCATTCATGCCATGTTTGGTCCAGATCCATCATTATTTGAGTCCCTAGTGCTCTCTGGATGTAGGTGAACTACAATTCCAAAACTCACGGTCGGCGCCCACCAAAGCCTTCTAGTATTTTCTGCTGGTCATGGGAGTTCTGTGTGCCAAGTTTGGTTCAATTCCGTCATTGCTGGAGTTCAGAATGCTCTTTGTAGGACTCAGGGTGGCTTCCAAGAGGGACCAAGCCCAGCACAACAGAGTTTATCAACTAAAAACACGTTTAAAAACATAATAAACATATAAGAATCTGCATTAAACAATTAAAAACAGCAGAGTATAAAAACAACATTAAAATGAATCAAAACAGATCTCAATAACCAGAACCAGGAATAAGGTGGGCAAGATCAGAAATTAGAGAAGGGTGGTTCTGGGCTTGTGCAGAAAGCAGATGAAAAGGCCAGGGCTGGGGTGCTGAGTTCTCTCTAACGGTCAGTTTGAGCTGGGAATTCATGGACAGGGGCCTAAACGTTATCAAACACGCACTGGACCATCCAGGTTTTGAGGTTTCTGTGGAAGGAGGACATATTGTTAATTCCATACCCTGTTGTAAATAAGTGCGCCGTAACCTTATTGAAAAAGGTAGAAATGATGTCACATCCGCTTGGTAAATGTGAATCTCCATGAACATGTAGACACCACCTTTTGAAAACCACTAGAATCATAGAATCATAAAGTTGAAAGAGACCTCGTGGGCCATCCAGTCCAACCCCCTGCCAGGATAATGACGTTCAAAGCACCCCCAACAGATGGCCATCCCGCCTCTGTTTAAAAGCCTCCAAGGACGGAGCTTCCACCACACTCCGGGGCAGAGAGTTCCACTGCTGAACAACTCTCACAATCGGGAAGTTCTTCTTAATGTTCAGGTGCTCTCCTTTCCTATCGTTTGAAGCCATTGTTCCATTGCGTCCTAGTCTGCAGGGCAGCAGAAAACAAGCTTGCTCCCTCCCAGCTATGACTTCCTCTCACATATTTATACATGGGCCTCATCATGTCTCCTCTCAGCCTTCTCTTCTTCAGGCTAAACAAGCCCAGCTCTTTAAGCTGCTCCTTATAGGGCTTGTCTTCAGGTCCTTGATTCTTTGAGTTGCCCTTCTCTGGACACATTCCAGCTTAGAGTCAACACCAGTCTATATGGGAGGATTGTGTTGAATGCAAAACTAACGTCTTCCAAAAGCAACCTCACACAGTTCCCGCATCATGCCAGATGGGTCAGAGCAGTGTGGGGTGTGATAGTGATAGTGTCCTCTGTCAATCTGTTGGATCTGTATGCAAACTGATGTTTATACAATGTATGTGAAAGGCAAGAAATTATATATGCCTGCACACCAGTTTTTCAAGGCACTTCATGATGATGAACCATCATCCGGCTGAGTTTGCTTTCTGCTGCTAGAAATGTCAGTGAAAGGGTCACGTCCTACAAGGAATGACAACCTGAAAAGAGGAGCAGATGGAGCTGGGTCAAGAATCCTAGCTAAATCTAGACCGTAAGAGATTTCTTTCCATCTGGGCACGAATCGGGCCTTTCCTCCTGTTTGGAGAGGAATGGCCAAAGCTGTAGTTGGCAAAGAGAAATCGTATTGTTCTAAAGCTGGAAGGAATCCCAAAGACCATCTAGTCTAACCTCCTGTCAATCCAGGAAACCAACTGCTAAAGTCACCTCTGAATAAGAACTTGAAAAGTGTGATTATATTATATTACAATATATTATTATATTATTATATTATATTCAGTTGGCTCTCCACATTTGCAGGATTACCTTTTGTGGATTGTTTATGGATTATAATAAGATCATTTCTTTCGGTTTAGACTTACTGGTCCCCCTGACCTCTGCAGGGGTGGAGGACCCATTAAGATGGTCCGCCCCAGGAGGCTTATGGATCCGAATGGATTCTTGACGGCTCTTGGGGAGTTTCCTGCCACTTCGGTTGGGCATCCTGTTGATGCCCTGGTCACTCTCTGGAATGGGGAAATGACTAGGGCAATAGACACGATTGCTCCGGAACGTCCCCTCTCAAGTAGCCAAGCTAACCAGCTCCTTGGTTCAACGAGGAGCTGGTAGCGATGAAGTGTTCGAAGAGGAGGCTAGAGGACGTGTGGCGTTCCGATCCGAGCAGGCCAAATCGAACATGGCTTGATGCCCTATTAAGGGCATATGTTGCTGCAATAAAAGCTGCACAGAAATCCTTTCTAGCAGCCAATATTGCATCTGCGAGGAACCGTCCGGCGGAGCTGTTTCGACTTGTCAGAGGCCTATTAAATCCCACCTCTCGGGATGGGAGTCCTGACAACTCGGCAGCCCGCTGTGAAGCATTTGCTCGGTTCTTCACGGACAAAATCACTTTGATCCAGTCCAGTCTGGACACCATGTTAATGGCAGTCTCTGAGGATGTAAAGTGAGTATCTGCTTGTCTGGTTTTGATGGATTCATTTCAATTGGTGGAACCTGAGTATGTGGACAAGATACTAGGAGGGATGAGGGCGACCACATGCATACTAGACCCCTGCCCATCCCAGCTTTTGAAGGAAGCCAGAGGGGGATTGGCCGAGTGGGTGAAGGTGGTGGTTAATGCCTCCCTTCGGGAAACCAATATTTCAGCGAGCTCTAAACAAGCTGTGATAAAACCACTGTTGAAAAAACCATCACTGGTCCCCATTCAATTGGACAACTATCGGCCTGTTTACAATCTTCCCTTTTTGGGCAAAGTCCTGGAACATGTGGTGGCCTCACAACTCCAGGTATTCTTGGAAGACACAGATTATCTGGACCCGGCGCAGTCTGGCTTTAGGCCGTGACATGGAACTCAGACAGCCTTGGTCGCCTTAGTTGATGATCTATGCCGGGAGCTCGACAAGGGGAGTGTGTCCCTGTTGGTTCTGCTGGACCTCTCAGTGGCCTTCAATACCGTTGACCACGGTATCATTCTGGGACGCCTCGCAGAAATGGGCCTTGGAGGTACTGCTTTGCACTGGCTCCGGTCCTTCCTAGAGGACTGTTCCCAGGAGGTGTTATTGGGAGACACCTGTTCTACCCCACAACCATTGTCTTGTGGAGTCCCGCAGGGTTCTATACTGCCTTCCATGTTGTTTAACATTTACATGAAGCCGCTGGGGGAGATCATCCAGAGTTTCGGGGTGTGGTGTCATCTGTACGCAGATGACGTCCAACTCTGTCACTCCTTCCCACCTGCTACTAAGGAGGCTGTTCAGGTCCTGAACCGGAGCTTAGCCACTGTGACGGTCTGGATGAGGGTGAACAAATTGAAATTGAATCCAGACAAGACAGAGGTAATCCTGGTCAGTAATAAGGCTATTAAGGGCATAGGGTTACAGCCTGTGTTGGACGGGGTTACACTCCCCCTGAAGACGCAGGTTCGCAGTTTGGGTGTGATCCTGGACTCATCGCTGAGCCTGGAACCCCAAGTTTTGGCAGTGATCAGGGGAGCACAGTTAAAGCTTGTGCGCCAGCTGCACCCATTCCTTGGGAAGTCTGACTTGGCCATGGTAGTCCATGCTCTGGTTACATCCCGTATAGACTACTGCCACACTCTCTACATGGGGTTACTTTGAAGACTGTCCGGATGCTTCAGTTGGTCCAACGGACGGCAGCCAGGTTGTTAACAGGAGCGGGGCTTAGGGAGCACACAACTCCTCTGTTGCGCCAGCTCCACTGACTGCCGGTCTGCTACCAGGCACAATTCTGTGCTAGTTTTAGCCTATAAAGCCCTAAACGGTTCTGGCCCAACTTACCTGTCCGAACGCATCTCTCCTTATGAACTTTCCAGAACTTTAAGATCATCTGGAGAGGCCCTGCTCTCGGTCCCACTTTTGTCACAAGCACGACTGGCGGGGAGGAGAGACAGGGCCTTCTCTGTGGTGGCCCCTTAGCTATGGAACGCCCTTCCTAGGGATATTAGATCGGCCTCCCTCTCTCTTAGCATTCCGGAGGAAAGTGAAGACTTGGCTGTTTGAGCAGGCATTTGCAAATACAATGTAACAGATATAGGAAAGTGGAACGATTTGATGATGTGACTGGATGATGTTTTAAACGAGGAGACCCTAAGGATACATGTTTTGATTGATTGATTGATTGATTGGTTTTATTGATTCTGTTATGATTTTATTATTGATCATTTTATTGTATTGAAATTGTATTTTATGGTCTCGGTACCAACTGTAAACTGTCCCGAGTCGCCTGTGGGCTGAGAACTACAAATCCCAGGATCCCTTAGCAGCTAAAGCTGTGCAAACTGCATTAATTCTACGGTGTAGATGCCCCTCTTGTCTACCTGGGTAGTTAAAAAATGAAACTGACTGTAAAGAGCTCCAGAAAGATCTCTCGAAATTGAGTGAATGGGCAACAAAGTGGCAAATGCATTTTAACCTAAACAAGTGTAAAGTCATGCACATCGGGGCAAAGAACCCCAACTACACCTACAAATTGATGGGGTCAAAGCTTTCTGAGACAAACCAGGAAAGGGATCTTGGGGTTTTGGTGGACAGCTCAATGAAGATGTCAACCCAGTGCGCAGCAGCAGTGAAAAAAGCAAATTCTATGCTTGGCATGATCAGGAAGGGAATCGAAAATAGGTCGGCAAATGTTGTATTGCCTCTCTACAAATCTATGGTGAGGCCACATCTGGAGTACTGTGTACAATTCTGGTCTCCGCACCTCAAGAAGGATATAACGGAACTGGAAAAGGTACAAAGAAGGGCAACAAAATGATCCAAGGGATGGAGCCGCTCCCTTCTGAAACCAGGGTGCACCGCCTTGGTCTTTTCAGCCTTGAAAGACGGCGTCTAAGAGGTGACTTGATCGAAGTGTCTAACATCATGCATGGGATAGAAAAGGTGAATAAAGAAAAATATTTTCTCTGTCACCCAACACTAGGACTAGGGGGCACTCCCTAAAGCTCCAAGGTAGGAAAGTTAGGACTAATAAAGGGAAATATTTCTTCACCCAGAGGGTCATTGGGTTATTATGGAACTCACTTCCAGAGGAGGTTGTGACAGCTGTCAGCCTGGACAGCTTCAAGGCAGGATTAGACAGATTCATGGATACCAAGGGAATCAGTACTTACTGAAATGGACATCCAAGTGCCACCTCTGTGTTGATGGAGGCAGGCAGGATTTTCCCCGGGTACTGGTTGTGGGGGGTCGGGAGCAGGTGAGGGTTTTGCCCTCCTTTCTGCTAGAGATCCCCGTGTACAACTAGTGGGCCACTGTGTGACACAGAATGCTGGACTAGATGGGCTGAGGCCCGATTCAGCATGGCTCTTCTTATGTTCTTATGTTCTGGGCCAGAACCCAGGATGTCCCATTCATTTTTTGGCTTTGGTCGGAATTAGAAAAAGCATCAGAGTCCCAGGTGTCAACTACATAAAATTACGAAATGGGCATGTGATGGCCGTCGATTCATTTCTCGCAGCGAAGGCATGTAGGGGAACAGAGGAGACATGATCGCGGTTTTTGGGGGGATGGCTGTATTTTAAATGGCACATTGAGGAGCAAAGTGGGAGCAACAACCTTCAGCTTAATGGGTTTCATCCGTTCCTCGGTATTCCTCCGTCACTTGGTTCCTCTCGCTTATTCATTAGGCTTGGGGATTATTTGGTTTTTCATTTTCCCATCGCAAATCGCCTTTATTTGTGTCAGAATTATTGTTTTATAATTGCATTGGAGCTATTGGGAGCTGGAAAGAATTGGGCTGTTAGGAGGAGGAGAGGAGGAAGAAGGGGAAGAAGAGAAAAAAGAGGGAGGAAGAAGGACAGGCAGAAGAACAGCGGAGGAGGAGAGGAGGAAAAATAGAAAGAAAATAGAGGAAGAAGGAGAAGAAGCACAACAGAAGAGGAGGAGAGAAAGAAAGAGAAGAATAGGAAAAAGACAGAGAAAGAAGGACAGGAAAAAGAACAGAGGAGGGGAGGGGGAGGAGGAAAAATAGAAAGAAAAGGGAGGAAGAAGGAGAGGAAGCAGAACAGAAGAGAAGGAGGAGAGGAAGAAAGGGAAGAATATAGGAAAAAGAGGGAGAAAGGAGTGGAAGAAGAACAGAGGAGGAGGAGAGGAGGAAGAAGGAGAAGAACAGAAAGAAGAGACAAGAAGGAGAGGAAGAACAGAGAAGGAGCAGGAAGGGGAGGGTAAGGGAGGAAGAAGGGGAAGAATCGAAATAATTGGGAGGAAGAAGATGAAGAACAGAGGAGGAGGAGATGAGGAAAAATAGAAATAAGAGGGAGAAAGGAGAGGAAGCAGAACAGAAGAAGAGGAGGAGGGGAAGAAGGGGAAGAAGAGAAAAGGGGGAGGAAGAAGGAGAGGAAGAACAGAGGGGAAAGAGGGGAAGAAGGGGAAGAATAGAAAGAATTGGGAGGGAGGAGAGGAAGAACAGAGGAGGAGAGGAAGAGGAAAAATAGAAAGAAGAGGGAGGAAGAAGGAGAGAAAGCAAAACAGAAGAGGAGGAGGAGAGGAAGAAGGAAGAATAGGAAAAAGAGGGAGAAAGGAAAGGAAGAAGAACAAAGGAGGAGGAGGAAAGGAAGAAGGAGAATAATAGGAAAAAGAGGGAGAAAGGAGAGGAAGACGAACAAAGGAGGGGGAGGAGAGGAAGAAGGAGACTAATAGGAAAAGAGGAGAAAGAAGGAGAGGAAGAAGAACAGAGGAGTGGGAGGAGAGGAAGTAGGGGGAGAATCGAAAGAAGAGGGAGGAAGGAGGAGAGGAAGAAGAACAAAGGAGTAGATGAACACAAGGTGGAGGAGGAGGAAGATGAGGAGGAAAAAAGGAACAGGAGGAGAGTAGAGAAGAAGGAAGAGGAGGAAAGGGAGGAGGAAGAAAAATAAACCCTATTCACTTTCTCGTTGTTCTTTGGTTTTGAATGCAACAAAGCAACACCAAGGGTATGTTCACACTGTACAATTATGGCACTACGATTCCACTTTCATAGCTTGGGCTCCAAGACTCCACTTCAAAAAGCAAGAAGTGAGGACATCACAAGACATTTCGCTGCCTGAGGTATAAAGCAGTGGAGATGGAGCTCTGCAATTAGGCAAAAGTTAAAGTGTGCAGTATCTAAGACAGTGTTTTTCAACCTTTTTTGAGCCGCAGCACACTTTTTACATTTACCAAATCCTGGGGCACACCACCAACCAAAATGACACAAAATGACACTCTAACACAGTCATACATATAGTTAGTATGTTTTTAAATGTATTTATACACTCAGTGTGAAACCTGGGCCTGTTTCAATGAACACAACATATATATCCTGGCAGGAATGGCGGAAAGGCACATACGAAGGTCTTGCTCAACAGCTGTCAGTCATGGGATAACTTCGGCCCTCTGGGTGCTTTGGACTTCAACTCTCCTGAGGCCCTTTCCTGCTTCCTAACAGCCTGAGGTCCTTTCCAAAACACCTGCTTAAGTGGCTGGGGGGCAACAGAGAAGAAAAGGGCCTGAGGCTGCTAGGAATGGTGAATGAATTAGAGTCCAAAAACACCTGGAAGGTCACAAGTTTGCCCATGCCAGCTTTCTGATTCCATCAGTTCATCTCAAATCTATCTTCAGCCTCAAGAATCTGGCAGTTTGAATATATGTGAATACTGTGAATACTGTACCCGGCACGCGTTGCTGTGCCCTTTTCAGGAGATGCGAGAAAGTTCAATCATCCACGGTGTGCCCTCCTCTAAACTGCATTTGGATGGAGTGTGGGTCATGGGGGGCATGGTGTGCCAAGTTGGATCTTTATTGGTCTTGGTTCTGGGCCACAGTGGTCTGTGGGGAATGATGGGTTTTGAAGTACTACAAATCCCGTTTTCCATGGTGGTACTTCAAGTCCCATCATGCATGGTCGGGGCTCTGTGTGCCAAGGTAGGTTACTGTAAATTCAGGCCATACACAATGGCCCATGAACTGAGGCCTAGTTAGGAACAGCAAGTCAATGAAGCCTTACTGTCAATTCAGGCCATACACAATGTCCAATGAGCTGAGGCCTAGTCGGGAGAATCAAGTTAATGAAGTCTTACTGTCAATTCAGAGCATAAACAGCTTCCCAGTAAGTGAGGGCTAGTTAGGGAAATCAAGTTAATGAAGTCTTACTGTCAATTTAGAGCGTAAACAGCTTCCCAGTAAGTGAGGGCTAGTTAGGGAAATCAAGTTAATGATTTCCTTATTCTGTTTTGGCAGTTTATTATGGATCGGAATTTTCATGTTGGCTGGGCAGTGCAGCAGTTATGCAAATCCGCCCTTATTGGCAGCCAATCATGTTGTTCAGAATGTAGAGGCTGGGTGAGTCTTTGGCTGCCCCGGAGGATGCTGGTAAATGTAGTTTTATTTTTATTCGTTGTTTTGGGGGCCTTTTAGGTTTTTTGGGGGGAAAGTTTCTTTGCTACAAACGTACCTTGCTTGAGGCCTATTTCTGTTGGCAAGTATTGTGTTTCTGCATTGCATGGTTTCTTTGTTTGAGGGATACATCACATGACGTGAACCCATTTATATAATAGATATGAATCTACATGATTTTCTACCTTGTTGCTATGATTATGGTGCTGCTTTTTTAAATTGTCCGCAAACTGACTGTGTTATTGTGCGGATCCCAGAACTGACATTGGATAACATCGTGTGGATACACTTTGTTTTTTGCACTCACTTCCGTGATTTCATCAAATATTGCGAGTTTTCCGTAGAGGAGTGTTCCGTGAACTCGCTACTTCCTGGTTCGCAACTCCTCCACTCTCTGTGGCGACCACGCTGAACTACCTTATGTAAGACTTTTGATTTTCTCTAGCAGGATTGGGTACTTTGAATGTGTTTTTTGCGTATGATTATGTATGATGAATTGTGCATTTTGTACTGTGATGTAGCAGCGCTCCTTTAATAAGTAAGGGTATTGGAGGCTCCAATTTCCCACGGCACACCTCATGATCGCTCACGGCACACTAATGTGCCCCGGCACACTGATTGGGAAACACTGATCTAAGATACGGTGCTTGTCAGACAATTATGGCTTTTCAGCAGAAGTAAAGACCTAGAGAGCTTGTAAGGAACCCCATTTGCTGCGGAGGAATCCACTGCACTCTGACTTCAACCGCACAATAGCAGGCTCCATGTCAGAGGAGCAGTGGATCCACTCCGGTTTTCCTCTGACTTTTGAAGGCCATCTCAAAGATGCTGACCCTATGGGAGAGTTCGCTCTCTTCAAGTTTAGCACTCTGGGTAGCTCCATGTTTCTCAACCTTCCTAATGCCACAACCCCTTAATTTATTCATTTATTTATTTATTTCATTCGGCTTCTATGCCGCCACTCCCGGTGGGCTCGGGGCGGCTCACAACACTAAAAAGAAGATCACAGAGTAAAAGCAGCGATACAGAATAAAAACAGAGCATAAAACATCATTAAATTATCAAAATACAGCAATTAAAAACGACCTGGGTTAATACAGTTCCTCATGTTGTGGTGACCCCTAACCATAACATTATTTTCATTGCTACTTCATAACGGTATTTTCGCTACTGTTATGAATCGTAATGTAAATACCTGGATCAAATTTGGCACGAATACCCAATATGTCCAAAATTGAATACTGTTGAGGTTGGAGGAGGGGATTGATTTTGTCATTTGGGAGTTGTAGTTGCTGGGATTTATAGTTCACCTACAATCAAAAAGCATTCTGAACTCCACCAATGATGGAATTGAGCCAAACTTGGTGCACAGACCTTCCATGACCAACATAAAATACTGGAAGGGTTTGTTGGGCATTGACCTTGAGTTTTGGAGTTGTAATTCACCTACATCCAGAAACTCAAACAATAATAGATATCGACCAAACTTGGCACAGATACTCAATATGGCGGAGTTTGGGGGAAATAGACCTTAATATTTGGGAGTTGTAGTTGCTGGGATTTATAGTCCACCTACAATCAAAGGGAATTCTGAACCTCACCAATGATAGAATTGGGCCAAACTTCCCAAACAGAACGTCCAAGCCTTGAAGGGACCCACTGGCACGAGCCTCCCTCCCACCTCACATGCTCTCCTTCACCCTGCACATCAGCACCAAGCTGCCATGCACCGAGCACACCTGCTTTCCCCTCCCTGCTTGGAGTCTCGGAAACAGCCCTCCCCTTGGCTGAGAGGCCTGCCAATCACAATGGAGGAGGGCTTTTGGTGGGAGGATTCGCTGTCTGTTTCCAAAAAGGTGGAGAGATCTTCAGCCTTCTCTGCCAAAGGGGTTCCTAAAACCATCAGAAACATATTTATTTACTTATTTCCAGTATTTATATTCCGCCCTTCTCACCTCGCAGGGGACTCAGGGCGGATTACAATGTACACATACATGGCAAACATTCAATGCCATGGACACACAACACATATAGACAGACACTCAGAGGCTATTTAACATTCCAACTTCTGGCCACCAGGGCAGCTGTCGCTTCACTGTCCATCTGCGACACTGATGAAGTACTTTCTGCATTCCCCGCATGCTTTTGCTGGAGATTTTTGGCCTCGTAAATTTTGTTAAATTAGCCTCCCCACATATAGGTGGTACCTAAATGTCCTGCTTGACAGATGCAACTGTCTTTCGGGTTGCAAAGGTCGACAACAAGCTACACAATTGGCCGGAAGCTCACTCCAACCTGGGCTGGCTTCGAACTCATGACCTTTCTTTCAGTCAGTAGTGATCTTTAATGCAGCTGACACCCAGCCAGCTGCACCACAATCCCGGTGTTTTCCGATGGTCTGGCGACCCCTCTGAAACGCTCCTCGCTGCTACCCCAGAAGTCCCGATCCCCAGGTTGAGGAACACTGGTTCGGACTAAAACCTAGAATGGACTCATTGGGCCCAAAATCATGTGCACCGTTTCCTTTGAAATCCCAAATATCAGAATACACAGAAACACTTTGCGATTCCCCAAGCCTGGGTTGAAACATTAACGGTGCCCCCCCAGGTACCTCTACAGAGAGGCAGAGATGGGCTGTGTTCATATTTTTCATTATCTTTATTGAATCCCAGGCAACAGTCATCCTGGCTGCTTTGCTTCCCTTTATTGCTCAGGGGCACTTCGGGTTGTGATGGCTCTTGATGGCTTTGTACTTTTAGAAGAGACGGGGGAGGCTACTAAATAATAACACTATGTAACAAAAGATGGGAGAAAAAAATCTGCTCCTGGTTTGAAAGTGTTATTTCCTGTTTGATTGCGAGGTCCTTGCTTTGAAAGTAGTTGTTCTGCTCCAGAAACTTTGTTTTTCTGCCTGCCACAAACTAAGTTGAATTGTACTGTCGAAGGTTTTCGTGGCCGGATTGCTGTAAGTTTTTCGGGCTGCCTGGCCATGTTCTATGACAGGGCTGTCCAACAGACGGCCCGCAGGCCGTATACGCCCCCGCCCCCCAGCCTGTTGGGCACGGCCCCCACTACCCTCCTGAAATAATTTTTTTCAAAATAATTTTTTTAAAATATATATATTTAAAAAATATATATTTTTAAGGCGGCCGGGGGGCAGGGAGGAGGAAGGGAGCCAGCTCCTCTTCCCTGCACCGCCCCCTCCGTCCCTCTCTCCGCCCCGCCGCTGTGAGATCGCAGCGGCGGGGGGGGGGGAGGGAGGGGAGGAGGAGGAGGCAGGGCAGGGAGAAGGAAGGGAGCTAGCTCCTCCCCCTTGCCTCGCCCCCTCCGTCCCTCTCTCCGCCCCGCTGCTGCGATCCGGTTCGCAGCGGCGGGGGGGGAGGGAGGGGGGGAGGAGGAATCCTCCCTTCCTCTTCCTCCTCCGTCCCGGCGCCGCTGGTGTCCCGATCGCCGCGGCGCCGGGGAAGGAGGAGGAGGAGTCCTCCCTCCCTCCTCTTGCCCCGGCGCCGCAGTGGTCGGGACACCGGCGGCGCCGGGAAGGGCGGGCGGGCGCGAGGGGCAGGCCTTCCAGGAAGCCATCTGGATGGCTCGCGGGGGAAGCGAGCACCCGGTTCTCGCTTCCCCCACGAGCCATCGAGGCCTGCGGGAGAGTTTTCGCCCGGCTCTCGCGTCCCTCTGACCAGAGGGACGCGAGAGCCGGGCGAAAACCCTCCCGCAAGCCTGGATAGCTTGCGGGGGAAGCGAGCGCCTGGTTCTTGCTTCCCCCACGAGCCATCCAGGCCTGCGGGAGAGTTTTCGGGCGAAAACCCTCCCGCAGGCCTGGATGGCTCGCAGGGGAAGCGAGCGCCCAGTTCTTGCTTCCCCTGCGAGCCATCCTCCTTGCGGCTTCGCCCTCTCCCCCAAAGTGTCACAACAGCTATTGTGATGCTTTGGGCGAGGGGGCGGAGCTGCGGAAGGCTCCCCGTGGCTCCTCCCTCTCCCAAAGCGTCACAACAGCCTCGGAAGCGGGCGAAATCGCCCGCTTCCAAGGCTATTGTGTCGCTTTGGGAGAGGGGGCGGAGCTGCGTGGCCGGAGCGTGGCCGGGACTTGGCCGGGGGCGTGGCCGAGTGGCCGGCCCCCAGGTGATCACTCACCAGAAGTCCAGCCCTTGGGCTGGCAGAAGTTGGACAGCCCTGTTCTATGACCATTCTCTCCTGACGTTTTGCCTGCATCTAGGGCAGGCATCCTCAGAGGTTGTGAGGTCTCCTGGAAACTAGGAAAATGGGGTTTATGTTAGGCCTGGGCAATCATGGTTCTAAATGGTTCTAAAATACTTACAAAGTTCTGGTGGTGAACACTAGGAGGCGCTGGTGCTTTGCTTCTACGGTGTTGCTAAAGTTCTGGTGGTGAACATTTCAGAACTCTAACAAAACTTTCAAAATTTTGTTATAAACGGCAGTTCCTAATTGGTTCTGTCTTAAAAATCGCCAATAATGAAATAATAATGAAGTTTTGAAAGTTTTGTTAGAGTTCTGAAATGTTCACCACCAGAACTTTAGCAACACTGTAGAAGCAAAGCACCAGCGCCACCTAGTGTTCACCACCAGAACTTGAGCAACACTGTAGAAGCAAAGCACCAGCGCCACCTAGTGTTCACTACCAGAACTTGAGCAACACTGTAGAAGCAAAGCACCAGCGCCACCTTGTGTTCACTACCAGAACTTGAGCAACACTGTAGAAGCAAAGCACCAGCGCCACCTAGTGTTCACTACCAGAACTTGAGCAACACTGTAGAAGCAAAGCACCAGCGCCACCTAGTGTTCACCAACAGAACTTTAGTTTTGTACGTACTTTAGAACCATTTAGAACCATGATTGCCCAGGCCTAGTTTATATATCTGTGGAATAATGTTCCGGGTGGGAGAAAGAACTCTTGTCTGTTGGAGGTAGGTGTGAATGTTTCAATTGGCCACCTTGATTAGCCTTTAATGGCCTTGCAGTTTTCAAGGTTTGGCTTCTTACTGCCTGGGAGGCTCCTTTGTTGAGAAGTGATTTGCTGTCCCTGGTTGTTTCTTGTCTGGCATCCCCCTGTTTTTGAATGTTCTTCTTTATTTACTGGAGCCCCGGTGGTGCAGTGGGTTAAATCACTGAGCTGCTGAACTTGCTAACCATAAGGTTGCAGGTTCGAATCTGGGGAGCGGCATGAACTCCCGCTGTTAGACTTAGCTTCTGCCAACCTAGCAGTTCGAAAACATGCAAATGTGAGTAGATCAATAGGTACCGCTCCAGCAGAAAGGTAATAATGCTCCATGCAGTCCTGCTGGCCACATGACCTTGGAAGTGTCTATGAACAACACAGGCGATTTGGCTTAGAAATGGAGATGAGCACCAACCCCCAAAGTTGGACACGACTGGACTTAATGTCAGGGGAAAACTTTTACCTTTACCAAGGAGATATTCATTGCAAAACTATAGAAAAACATGCTGCAGGATTTCCTGCAAAAACAATGTTTTTGCTGTTTAATAAACTTTTCCCATGTTTTTATGATAAGCTCAATTGGGAGTGGCATTTATAACTCAGGGACAAAAATCATGTCATTAGTGATTCATAGAATTAGAAAGTGGAATCTCGTTTCCTGAAATGTGATGTTTTTATTAATCTTCTATTAATGCAGGGCAAAATGGTATTTGCTTCCTTTGCTGCAGCATCACATCACTGGCTCATGTGATCAACAGTAATACCAAAGTCTTATTCGATGTTCTGCTGCTATAAGGATCCCTTATCCATAAATTTGCATTTGGGTTTTGTGGCCTAAATGTCCAGCGTTGTCCTTGTCAAATTGCATTGTATCAGTTCAGTCCATAGTTAAGGTATAGGTTTCCCCTTTAGGTTTAGTGGTGTCCAACTCCGGGGAGTGGTGCTCATCTCCATTTCTAAGCTGAAGAGCCGGCATTGTCCATAGACACCTCCAAGGTCACATGGCCAGCATGACTGCATGGAACGGCGTTACTTTTCCACCAGTATCTATTGATCTACTCACATTTGCATTTTTTTCAAACTGCTAGGTTGGTAGAAGTTGGGGCTAACAGCAAGAGCTCACCCAGCTCCCTAGATTTAAACTGCCAACCTTTCGGTCAGCAAGTTCAGCGGTTTAACCCACTGCACCACCAGGGGGCCCTTCAGTCCATAGGTCAACACAAATCCTTAATTTTGGTCCGTCAACTTGTCTTCGACTTATACATGAGGTTAACGTATATTCAGCTTCCTGAGCCTGTCCCATTTTTCAGTAATTAAGATTAATTCCTCCTTGTCTTCTAACTCATTGAATCTATATATACATATTTTGACACGTCGTGCAACTCAGTAAATAGACAACTAAACTATAAGCCGCAGAAGCACTACAATCGGCAACACATTCCAACATACCACGAGGTATGTCTAGGGCCAAAAAAACCCAACCTACGTACCTCGCAACACTCCCAAACACAACCCCCCAAAAACGGGCAACGGAACCTGGCATCCCTGCCTCTTCGCTGCCAGCGCGCGTTTAGAACGTTCGCGCATGGCAGCCAACACTCACCCTCGCCTCCTCCTCCTCAGGCTCTCCTCCTCCGCCTCCTCTTCCGCCTCCCCCACCCCCACCCCGCCGCTCCGATTGGGAATGGCGGCTCCGGGGGGGAGTGAGTGAGGGGGGCGGGCAGGGAGGAGGCGCCTCCCTTCCTCCTCCTTAGGCCCTCCTCCTCCGTTCCACCCCCCCCTGCCGCTTCGATCGGGAACGGCGGCTCCGGGGGGAGGGGGAGGGGGCCGGGCAGGGAGGAGGAGGCGGCTCCCTTCCTCCTCCTTAGGCCCTCCTCCTCCATTCCCCCCCCGCCGCTCCGATCGGGAACGGCGGCCCCGGGGGGGAGAGGGGGGAGGGGGCCGGGCAGGGAGGAGGAAGCGCCTCCCTCCTCCTTAGGCCCTCCTCCTCCATTCTCCCCCCCCCCCGTCGCTCCAATTGGGAACGGCGGCGCTGGGGGGGAGGGGGGGAGGGAAGGGCCGGGCAGGGAGGGGCCGAAAGAGAGGGAGGGGAGGAGGCGGAGAGAGAGAGAAAGAGAGAGAGAGAAAGGGAGAGAGAGAAAGAGAGAGAGAGAGAAAGAGAGAGAGAGAAAGAGAGAGAAAGAGAGAGAGAGAGAGAGAGAGAAAGAGAGAGAGACAGACAGACACAGAGAGAGAGAGAGAAAAGCACGCGAGAGAGAGAGGGACAGAGAGAAAGAGAGAGAGAGAGAGAGAGAGAGAGAGAGAGAGAGAGAGAATGGCGTATGGCGCAGCAACGCATGCACGGGTCAGCTAGTAGTATAATATAATAATAAACGTTATGTATACCCCACCACCATCCCCCCAACGGGGACTCGGGGCAGCTTACATGAGGCCAAGCCCAGCACAGCATACATAAAATAACACAAAACAAAACACAAAACAGCAACAAAATAAAGTAAATAAATCATAAAATACACTCAACAATATAAAATAATACAAACAAAAGTATAAGCCAAGTGTTTGCCTCTTCACTGCTTGGATTTTTTTTAAAGACGGAGAGAATCAGCATCGATATTAAGGAGGGGGAGAATGTTTTCTCCATCTGTTTGCCAGCTTTCAATTATGATAAGCCTGTTTTCTGCTCGCAGCCCAGTGATTTCCCTCCTTCGCCCTCAATGCTCCATCATCTGTTGAGCATCTCGGGATGGCCGTGGCATCTTGGCTGAAGAACTGGGCTGTGAAATTGACTCTCGGGGAGACAGAAATGCACAGCAACCACAGACCTGGAAGTGTAAAACTTGGAGGCAGTGGGGCAGAGAAAAAGCAGGCCTTCCTTCCTGCTGTAGCTCTCTTCATTTAAAGTTTTTCCATCGAGTGGCTCCTTAGACAACAGATGGCAAGCTTTGTTCAGGGCAATGGGAGAGACAGACAGACAGAGGAGGGGATAGAAGCATAGTTGGATGAGACCCCCAGAGACCATCCAGTCTGGCCCATTCTGCCACGCTGGGGTACCCGCCCCAACCCCACTGATACCGGAGGTGACCCCCTTTTTCTTGGGCTCTGTAGAAGACAGTTTAAAACCAAGTGATTCATAGTTTTCCCAAGAACACCAGGCTAGAAGTGATCCCATAATCCCCTAACTCTCCCCACGTGGGAACCTAAGGCTCTTCCCATGGTCCCACATGACAATGCCTCTGTAACCTACACTTTATGAATACACCCAGTTATTTTCCTTTTGCATTACTCATTCCCAAAGACCTTTCCCTTTCTGTCTAGGACCCCTTGGGCTATCTTTTATGAATCTAATAAACTGGGTATCTTTCTGGTGGGTAGTCAGGGGTGATCAGGATGGTATATTTTCCCCATAAACCCCAATGTATCTCCTCTCATGTTTTCCCCATGTATGTAATTTTAAAAACATGGAAGTGTCACTGTTTACCTTTAGCCAGCTACCTTAGGTGAGCCTTGCCAGCTGCAAGCTTGTGATTCAATCACCCCCTCCACTAGCCTCATTTGCATGACAATGGCAGGAGCCAGCTCTTCCAAAAGGGTCTTTCCCCTTTGGGCCAAAACTGGTTTCTGCTAATCAATAGACAAAGGCTTCTGAGTTTCGCCTACCTTGTGCTATTGATTAATAGGCAAAACCCTTTCTATATTTCATAAATGGCAGTAATACAGTAATACATATAGTTAATATGTTTTAAAATGTCTTTATACACTCAGTGTGAAACCTGGGCCTGTTTCGATGAACACAACATAGATATCCTGGCAGGAATGGCAGAAAGACACAAACTTCCCACACAGAACTCCCATAACCAAGAGAAAATATTATAAGAGTTTGGTGGGCATTGACCTTGGGTTTTGGGGGTGTAGTTCACCTATATCCAGAGAGCACTGTGGACTCAAAGGATGTTGGATCAGGACCAAACTTGGCATGAATACTCAATATGCCCAAATGTGAATACAGATGGAGTTTAGGGACAATAGACCTTGACATTTGGGAGTTACAGTTTCTGGGATTTATAGTTAACACACAATCAAAGAGCATCCTGAATGCTTGCAATAATGGAATTGAACCAAACTTGGCATATTGAACTCTCATTACCAACAGAAAGTACTGAAAGGGTTTGCCTGGGAATTGACCTTGAGTTTGGAAGTTGTAGTTCACCTACACCCAGAGAGCACTGTGGACTCAAACAATGTTATGTTATGTTGTTGTTTGTTTTCTATCCAAAATCGCAATGTTGGAAGGAGGCTCACCACTTTAAGGTCCCTAAAACAGGCATGGGAAAACTTCAGTCCTCTGGGTGCTTTGGACTTCAACTCCCACCATTCCTAACAGCCTGAGGCCCTTTCCTGCTTAAGTGGCTGAGGGGGATAAAGGAAAAGGGCCTGTGGCTGCTAGGAATACTGGGAGTTGGAGTCCAAAACACCTTGAAGGTCCAAGTTTGCCCATGCCAGCTTTCGACAGAGACCTCTTCCTTTCCCTTCGCGCCCTTTCTTCCCCCTCCTGCTGAACACTTACCTTTTTTTTCTGCACTGCCACTTCTGCCGCCATTTTGATCCAAGGGGGCAGCATGAGCGTGTTTAGGAGGGGAGGGGGGGGAAGACGTGACCCGTGCGGGCGCTACTGCGCAGACTCGCCCCAGAGCAAAGCGAGGCAAAGCGAGCAGAGTGAGGCTGGGAAGAAGGGAGCCCGAGTGGAGAAGAAAAAGTGTTCGGCAGGAGGGAGAAGGGTATTGGAGGTTCCAATTTCCCACGGCACACCTGATGATTGCTCACGGCACACTGGTTGGGAAACACTGCTCTACTGTCCCACTTTCCCTTTGGCTTTTAAAGTATCCCAGTTTCTCTCTCTCCTTCTCCCTTCGCCCTCAGTTTGCTGCAACCCGAGTTCAAAATGCAAGAGCAGCTTGCCACATGCACCCCCCTTTCCATCTGCAGCACCGCTGATTGTTGACCTCTTTGAATGGAAATGCCTTCCTTAGCTTTCACAAATGGGCCTGCTGCATATCATAAGCTCAGTGGAAAACCAGGGGCAGTAGAGGCAGCTGTGTGATTTGCTGCAAGCAGCTGCTGTCTTTGACATGCGACGTCCTCTTTGGGGAGACAGGGCTTCCATTGTGTCTGAATATGAGAAGGAGGGAGGAGGAATGGTTAGCATAAATCGGCGCCCTGGGGAATTACAGAGGAAATAAAACGAGCTCTCTCTTGTCTGAGTCTTTCTGTATAGGAAGGGGAAAAGGGGGAGTTTTCATGCAACATTAAAATGCTCAGCCCCACGCCCTCACAAACCCTCAAGGGTATCAATTAAAACCAAGGCGGCTAAAATGATTTTTATCCAGAAGGGGACAGGGACGCAGCCAATGTGAAGGATTAATCACGGCTTCAATAGACTGTGGGCGAAAAGAGAATGGTTCTTGCAAAAGTCACGGAAATGAAAGACTGTTCAGAGGAACTGGTGTCAAGCAGCTGGGTGTCTTATGTGCTTCAAACAAAATATATAGACTCTACATCACATTTGGTGATACGGAGAGGCCAAGCCACCGTGTCTCTCTCCTGAGGAATCTGTAGAATGACCAAGTAGCGACAGGAAGAACTGACCATGGTTCAAGATTGGGAAAGGCGTACGGCAAGGTTGTCTACTCTCACCCGACCTATTCAACTTGTATGCAGAACACATCATGCGATGTGAACTGTTTGGGACCTGCCTACCTGCGTGACTGCATTTCCATCTACGAACCCACACGACCTCTTCGATCTTCTGGAGAGGCCCTTCTCTCGCTCCCACCCTTATCGCAAGTGCGATTTGTGGGGACGGGAAAGAGGGCTTTCTCTGTGGTGGCCCCCCGACTCTGGAATTCCCTCCTCAGAGATATTAGGCAAGCCCTCACCCTGGCAACCTTCAAGAGGAACCTGAAAACTTGGCTGTTCCAATGTGCCTTCAATGCCTGAATGTACAGACGTCTTATGGAGTGATTTCTAAAATTACTTTCATTTCCCCCCCTTTTATACCAAAGATAGACATGCCACCCCAACCTTAGGTCATGACCTTCGAGAGAGAGAAGTCTTGTGTTTGAGAGCGTGGACCAATCCCATATCCATTTCAATGCACATGCGTCATAACAGGATGAACTTGGCAAGATGTTGGAAAAAAGAAGAAACACCGAACTTAAATGACTGGAGAACAAGAATACTTGAAATAATGAAATAATGAAAATAATAATAATACACTTTATTTATATTCCGCTCTTCTCACCCCGAAGGGGACTCAGAGTGGATTACATTACACATACGGCAGACAATCCCTGCCGGTTTACATACAATTGCATACAATAAGTACAATTTAGAAGGATTTTTCTTCTTCTGGCTGCGTCGGGTGTGATTGCTCCATTACGTCATTACATCACAAAGGGGTGCTGTTGCTTCATCCTCATGACAGAGAGCCACTGTTTTCACATTCCACCTTCCCACAGCCAATCTTTCTTTTTTCACTGCTGCTGCGCACTGGGTTGACATCTTCAATGAGCTGTCCACCAAGACCCCAAGATCCCTTTCCTGGTTTGTCTCGGAAAGCTTTGACCCCATCAATTTGTAGGTGTAGTTGGGGTTCTTTGCCCCGATGTGCATGACTTTACACTTGTTTAGGTTAAAATGCATTTGCCACTTTGTTGCCCATTCACTCAATTTCGAGAGATCTTTCTGGAGCTCTTTAGAGTCAGTTTCATTTTTAACTACCCTGAACAATTTAGTGTCGTCTGCAAACTTTGCTACCTCAGAATTCACTCCTACATCCAGATCATTAATGAATAAATTAAAAAGTAACGGACCCAAAACTGAACCTTGGGGTACGCCACTTCTCACCTCTTTCCACCCAGAGAAATGTCCGTTTATTACCACCCTTTGTTTCCTACAGTTTAGCCAGGTTCCAATCCAGGACAAGACCTGTCCCCTGATTCCATGGCTGAAGAGCTTATTTAGGAGCCTTTGGTGAGGGACTTTGTCAAAAGCCTTTTGAAAGTCAAGGTAAACAATATCAATTGGGTCCCCTTTATCTATGTGTTTATTTACACCCTCAAAGAATTCTAACAAGTTAGTAAGACATGATTTGCCTTTGCAGAAACCATGTTGATTTTCCTTCAGCAATGCCTGTTCTTCTATGTGCCTAGTAATTTTTTCTTTAATAATGGTTTCCATCACTTTGCCTGGAACTGAGGTTAAACTGACTGGTCTATAATTGAATGAATAAACAACAACAAACATCACATTTGAGTCACATATTTATTTATTTATTTACAGTATTTATATTCCGCCCTTCTCACCCAGCAGGGGACTCAGGGTGGAATACAATGTACACATACATGGCAAACATTCAATGCCATAGACACACAACACATATAGACAGACAGTCAGAGGCTATTTAACATTCCAACTTCTGGCCACCAGGGAAGCTGTCGCTTTGCCGTTCATCTGCGTACTTTCCGCATTCCCCGCATACATTTGCTGGAGATTTTTTATGGCCTTGTAAATTTTGTTAAATTAGCCTCCCACACATAGGTGGCACCTAAATTTCCTACTTGACAGATACAACTGTCTTTCGGGTTGCAAAGGTCAGCAACAAGCTACAAAATTGGCCGGAAGCTCACTCCGACCCAGGCTGGCTTCGAACTCATGACCTTTCGGTCAGTAGTGATCTTTAATGCAGCTGACACCCAGCCAGCTGCGCCACAGATCCATATCTTCGCATTGTTCTGATTTGGACGGGACCACCCTGATTCCTGCTCTGCCTTCCCACTTTTAAAACGCCCCAGTTTCTCTCTGCCCACTTTCCCCCTTTGTCCTCAGCTGACTTCAATTGCTGCAAACTGAATTCAAACAGAGAAAGACGTCTGAACACAATTAACTCAGATATTCGCATTTTCACCATTGCTAAAAACTAATATATCTTTGCATTTGCATATTTGTGCTCACATTCCCTAATAATCATTGCAGCGGCAGGAATTGGCTGACTGAAATGTGCTCCCTGGGTGCGATATCTCATATTAAAATGAGCTCTAGGGTACGATAGTTTTAAGTCCTTCTGCTAATTGGGTACATTCGCATTATTTGGTTCATCTTTCGTATCTCCTGTCTGGTATTAAGTCTCCTGGTATTACTATTATTATTATGTATGATTATTACCCAATTTCCTCTCCTTAACTAGACTCAACGTGACTCATGTCTGTTTATACGCTCCTTTATCTTTCAAAGAAGGCGGAATCCAGGACTCCAAGAGCAATCCTGAAGCAAAGCGGCTCAAGTTCATTGCTATATCCCAGGAATGGGCAAACTTGGACACTCCAGGTGTTTTGGACTTCAGCTCCCACCATTCCTAACAGCCTCAGTCCCCTTCCTTTTCCCCCTCAGCCGCTTAAGCTGGTTATATATTTTTATTATATATTTTATGTTACATGTAATATTACTAATAATATTACAAATTAATGTTATAGTACAATGTAATATATAATATTAATATTGTGCTATGGCAATAATATAATATATTGTATTTACATTTTACTTGTAAGCCGCTCTGAAAAGGGCGGCATATAAATGTCGTAAATAAATAAATAAAAAATGCACATTCAGGTGTTTGCAGTGCAGTCACCCTATGTGCAATTAGGCTTATTACACAGGGGAAAAAACCATTATTATTATTATTATTATTATTGCTTGAAACACAACAAGATGAGTCCACAGCAGACAAGATCACTCTGCCGGCTGTTGTATTGGATCACACGTCGGACACTTTCCAAGTGTCTAGGAGTGTGTGATGTATTGCTGAATAATGCGTGCAGATCCCAGTAAGGTGGCCTTCTGCAGCTGGCAGCTCGTAATTTTGTCAACAATTGTGTTTAAGTGCAGGCCAAGGCCTTTAGGCACTGCACCCAGTGTGCCAATCACCACTTGAGACCCCCTTGACTGCCTTGTGCAGTTCGATCTTTAAATCCTCGTATCATGTCAGCTTTTCCAGTTGTTTCTCTGCCATCCTGCTGTCACCTGGAATTATATCGACACGATCGTGAGGCCAGGGGCATTCTGCTCCAAAACTCTGTCTGTCTGAATCCGGAAGTCCCAGAGGAGTTTGATGTGTTCATTTTCTGTAACTTTTTCCAGCTTGTGATCCCACCAGTTCTTTGTCGCAGGCAGATGGTATTTGTGGCACAAGTTTGTTTATTTATTTATTTATGGTTTTTGTACCCCGTTGCTTCCCACCCCCGAAGGAGGACTCAGCACGGCTTACACTGCAGCACTACACCACAATACAGATACAACAATATAATCAACATCACATATAAAAGATTAAAACCATTATATAATCATTAAAATCAGTATATACATCAGTAGTTAAAACCATAAACAAACACAGTGTCATTTACCGCTACGCCAATCCAATCAATGTCCAAAAGTGCAAGTTACGTCTGCTGCCCAAAGGCCTGGTCCCAGAACCATGGCTTTAGCATTTTTCTGAAGGCCAGGAGAGATGGAGTCAAATTTGTTTTGCTCATGTTTTCATTGGAGGGCAGTGACTGCCTTGTGTAAACCGCCCCGAATCGCCTTCGGGCTGAGAAGGGCAGTATAGAAATGTGATAAATAAATGAATAAATAAATTACTGTTGCCAAAACTGTCAGATTATTGCATTTTGAATAGCAATTCATGAGTCAGCCCAAGATATATTTTCGCAGTTTGAGATGACCTGCATGTTTCATGTTTGAACAGACCCTCAAGACTGCTGGAACTTTGAGGAATTCATTACAAAGTGACAGTTGGGATATGTTGGGATTTAATATCAGGAAAGGATGTTTAAAAGGTAGCTGTGATCTTGTTTTTCAAACTTATTGTTAAATTTTACAGTTATATATTTACAGAAAAATGAAATTATTCACTCTAACAGAGACTGAGTTTTTGGGCCGATGGGGAATTAAACTCTATATTCTCCACCACATAAATACTCGACCAAGAAAAACTCCCAGGCCAAGATTTGGAAAAATAATCAGCTTTGTGCATTGCATTTTTCAGTTAACAGACTCACCAACTGATTTTTGCATGCGCCAATATGTTATGCATCAGGACAGTCAAATATCTTGTCAAACTCTTTTCTTTTACAGTGATCAGAAAAATGAAATTTCACCCTAATAATGGTGCACTCTCCATCTCCACCACTTCCAAGAAGCCAAGATTTAAAAATAACTGGTATTAAATTGTTAGAGATTAAAGGCAGGGTTTGCAGAAACAGTCTTACCCAAGTGCCTAATGTAGGGAGCGAAATGAAAACCACAAAATAACACAATTGCTAGAAATCAGCAAAAGCAATTGGCCCGGCCTGATTGGAACCCAAATACCCCCATTATTTTTGGAGTATCGCCAAAGGCAAACACTTACAGGATGAAAACCAAGAACAAAATACAAAACACGTATCTGTCGCTCTTGGATTGTGGTGTCTCTTGATGAAAGGTGGCCACAAAAATGAATAAGGAAAGAGGGATTTGCCTAAGCATATAAGGAAAGATAGGTACAAATAAAGGATATTCCAAATCGTTGTCTCACAAGTATCTGGAGATGTTTCCCTTGTTTGAAAGAGATCTTTCAGGACTGTGCTTCAGCACAAAACCCATTCAACGGTAGTTCTTTTTACCTCCTCTTAAGAGGAAATAGAAAAGAGAAGAGATGCATCTACATCACTGATTCTCAAAGTGGGCAGTACCACCCCCTGGTGGGCGGTGAGGCGATCCAAGGGGGCGGTGGGAGGCTCAGGGGAATTTGGGGGGCGGTGAACCCCTTTAAGGGGGTGGTGAACAATTGGCCATTTAGGAGGAGTCACGCAGCCCTCTTCTTTGGCCCCACCCCCTTCGCTTTGACCCCCACATGCAGTGCAGTGTGAAGGCTGCAGTGCAAAAGCATCCACATCCTCCGAAGGAGCCTCCCCGCCACCGTGGAACAAAGTGCGACCTTCCCCAGCGGAGGCAATTCATTCTAAGCCCCTCCAGTATTTTCTGTTGGTCATGGGGGTTCTGTGTGCCAAGTTTGGCTCAATTCCATTGTTGGTGGAATTCAAAATGCTCTTTGATTGTAGGTAAACTATAATTCCCAGTAACTACAACCCCCAAATGAGAAGGGCTATTTTCTCAAAACTCCACCAGTGTTCAAATTTGGGCATATTGAGTATTCATGCCAAGTTTGGTCCAGATCCATAGTTGTTTGGGTTCTCAGTTCTCTTCGGATGTAGGTGAACTACATCTCCCCTAAATCACTGCCAATTCCTCCCAAACCCTTCCAGTATTTTCTGTTGGTCATGTGGGTTCTCTATGCCAATTTTGGTCCAGTTCTGTAATTTGTGGGGGTCTCAGTGGTCAGTGGAAGTCAGAGCTGAATTGGTTGAAGGTACTGCAAATCCCATCATCCGTTGTCCATTCTCCCCAATACATATTGTTTTTGTGATTAATCACTATGCTTTAATTATGTTCAATTTGTAACAATGTAAATACATCCTGCATATTAGATATTTGCATTAGAATTCGTAGGAGTAGCAAAATTATTTATGAAGTAGCAACGAAAATATGGTTGGGGGTCACCACAACATGAGGAACCTTAGAAAGGTTGAGATCCACTGCATTAATACATATATCTTTCTGCTTAATTGCTATTAAATTTTTTAAAAAATAATTTCTAGGGGGGCAGTGAGTAAATTTTTTTCTGGAAAGGGGGCGGTAGGCCAAAAAGGTTTGGAAGCCACTGATCTACATTATAGAATTAATCCAAGGCCCCTTCTACACTGCTATATAAAATCCAGATTATCTGCTTTGAACTGGATTATATGACAGTGTAGACCAGGTATGGGCAAACCCAGGCCCGAGGAACGTATGCTGGTAGGCTGTTAGGAATTGTGGAAGTTGAAGTCCAAAACACCAGGAGGGCCCAAGTTTGCTCATGCCTGGTCTATACTGACCATATAATGCAGTTCAAAACTGTATTATACAGCAGCATAGATCCAGCCTAAGCCTAAATGAGCATTTATGTCCAGAAGCTCTCGGCAGTTTTATGGTGCATCAGTAATCCCCAAATGATGCTCTGACATCACAATACCTATAAATGCGAAGAACTGAATTGTTCAAAAGATTGATAATCGGAAATGCAAGCAAGGCACAGAGAGCCGAGAAGCAAGGGCGGAAAAATACTTAACAAAACCTCATTTGTAAATAATCTCCCAAAGAAATGAAGCCAAGTCGTTATTTTGTGGCACAGAGATGGGAGCATGCAAATGCATGGCAGATCATCCAAAAGATGTATTTCAAGGAGTCCAAAGGGAGCATTACTCATAAAGTTAGTGTTGCCCAGACCTGACCCGCTTTTGAGTAATGATAATAAACATATAAAGGAAAAGGGAACATTAAAATCATATTCTAGGACTTGTGCTGCCAAAGTGAATGACTTTCTTTGGAAGCTGTTAAACAGAGTCTAGGTGGCAGTCTGTCGGAGGTGCTTTGATTGCAATTTTCCTGCATGGCAAAAAAGGGTTGGACTAGATGGCCTTCAGAGGTCTCTTCCTACTCTAGGATTGATATCGAGCAAGAATTTGGGGGTCTTGCCATGAAGGCAGAGACCAGTCAGACCCAGCAAAGAGGATCCGATATAGCCCTGGCTATACAAATCCCGCCTCGCCATCGGGCCAGAGTGGCCTGCTTGCTTCCCGAGGGTTCCAAGGGGTGACCACAGCAAGCTCTCCGGGTCACAGGCTTCTGGACATCCACAGGATGGTGGCGAGATCGGTGTTGCAGTGAGGAGCCATGGATGACAATCAGCTGCTCTCTTCTTGAAGTTTATTTCCTTCTGATTAAAAAAGGGCTATTCCCGGGATGTAGGGGCACAAAGAGTAAAAGCGAGATAGCAGTTAGTCTTATAATTAGCCTAGGAAAAAATGACACCGAAATGGAGACGATCCATTGACCCGTGAATACGGAGGCCCGACGGGTTTCCATATCCGCGGTTCAGAAGAAAGCAGTTTCGGCCTCCCTGGGACACTGCAACAGCATCCTGGGCGAGCCGGCAGTGATTTGCGGCTTGGGAAAGGAAAATTTCATGCTTTGAGAGAGTTGGAGACACTAAAGGACACAATGTATCACTACAAAGAGGGAAACATTACAATTAAATGATACTTTATTGGGGGATTTGTTACAATGTTAGGGTCAGGGGAAGAAAGCAAAGTAAAGAAAGATTGCTTGTTGAAGCTGCTGCTGTAGCCACACTCCCAGCAATGCTGGCCCAACAGGGCATCCAGGAACTGCGGAACTCCCTGCTGCAGGTCAGATTAACTTGAACGCAGGGTACCCTTGGTTGTTCCCCCTCAGGATTCTATGAAAAGTAACTACACTGCTATGTAATGCAGTTTGAAAATAAATTATATAGACTCATCTAATCTGGTTGAACTGCATTTTTTCTTGAATGTCTTCGAATGACAATATGCGATTAACTCTGTTCTGTTTTCTCTGTACGCATCTGTTAACTCTGTTCTGTTTTCAGAATTAATGCAGTTTGACAACATTTTATTGGGATAGAATAATGGTATTTGTAGTTTTGGGAATCTATAAGAGAAAGCTAAAGGTATTGTAAAACTTCAACTGTTTTGATCCCATAGGGTTGGGCCATGGCAGTGAAAGTGGCGTCATACACCTTTAAGTGTATGTATGCATGTATCTTTGAGTCACCTGGTAGAAATTCCATGAATTTTGTAATGTTTTCTTGGGGAAAGACTCCTCAGATATGGCTTTGCCTCTAAAGTAGAAGCTACCATTTTGAGTTTTCATTGGCGGTCTCCCATCCAATTACTAGCCAAGGCCAACCCTGCTTAGCTTCCAAGATCTAATGACTTAGAGGTTTAGGGCCTTGTTTCTACTTAGTACATGATGCTTGATATGTTTGTTTTTACATATGGCTTCCCACATAATTCATGTTAATAAAAAGTCTCCGTTGTTTATTTCTTCAGTGGGAATGAATGATCAGCAATGGTCTTGAAGCTGGAAAAATGACATCGTATGCACTACGAGCCCGTTTTGGTCCATAAATCCTGTTTTGGGGGATTCAATCGTATGGGAGACACCTGGCTTAACAACAGTACGTGTTGATGGGATCAAGGAGTCATTGGGTGCATCTACAAGGTAGAATTAATGCAGCTTCGCAACACGTTAACTGCTTTGTCTCAATGCTATGGAATCACGGGGCTTACTGATTTACAAACCTTTCTGCCTTCTCTGCCAAAAAGTCCTAGTGCTTCACCAAAGGCACTGCCATTTCCTTGTTATGCGTTTCCTAGCTTTCGTGGCAAGCTCAGCGATGAATTCTTCCACTGTCGCACCCCAAGGGCTTCAGGCGGCGTTTTTGCTGGGGTCTGCCTTTTGCCCGCCTGGCTCTAAGAAACTTTCCAGCACAGCTGGGTTAACTCCCGGGCCCTGCCATGGGCCTCTTTGCTGCTCTCATATGCCTCCCAGGGAAGATGCTATAGCAAAGGCATGTCAAGGCCAGGCTAGGCCCACCAAGCTGATAGCAGAAGCGGGCACTTGGAGCACCAAGCGCAACTCCCCACCCCAGGTGGCGTGCACTAACGAGGCGCCGCATTCTTCAGGACTGAGGTTCTCAAAACAACCCGAGGCTCATCCATCACCCGTTTTGATGTTCGACGCATCAGGTTCTATAGAGAGGAATCCTATAAAAGCTGTGAGCTCCTGCACACCAGTATCTCGTACCAACGACCGCTATTGCCATGATGCTAATGTGAACCGGGCCGCTCGGCCAGCTACCAAGGTCCTGCCAGCCAGCCTTTCTCGGCTGCCTCGTTCCAGCATCAAGCCTTGTTCCTGCTCATCGTCGAACCCTGTGGAGGAGCCGTGATTCTTCCGCATTGATCCTGCCTGCAGTACTTCAAGCCACCCAGCCTTCTTGCGCCGGTTGGGGGCTCAGAGACTATCTGTCGCATCCCGCATTGGTTCCTGAATTTCCTCCGCTTGAGATCCTGCTGTTGCGGATTCTCAAGCTTTGCTGATTCCAGTAATTGCTGCTAAACGGAGGCTGCATATTGAAGGCTTCCTGGACTCTTTACTTATCCTGCTACCTTATAATCAATAAAGCTTGTTGTACCTCAGCTGCCTTGTGTTTTGTCCAGGGAGGTCAAGTGCCAAGGGCCCGTGGAGGCGACATCCACAGAATACATTATTGTCATCTTCAGATCTCCTCGGTTTCTAGTCTTAATTGGAAACACAGGCTAGGAATTAAAGGCATTGTGCCTCTACAAAATAATCCAGATTATCAAAGCAGATAATCCATATGATCTGCTTAGAACTGGATTATATGAGTCTGCACTGCCCTGTGTTCCAGTTCAAAGAAGATAACCTGGATTTTATATGGCAGTGTAGAAGGGGCCTTAGGGAGCTGAGGATGTTTGGTTTGGAGAGGGGATATGATGGCCATGTTTAAATATTTCAGAGGATGCCCTATAGAACAGTGTTTCCCAACCGCTGTGACGCGGCACACTAGTGTGTCGTGATGGACCTCCTGCTGTGCCGCGAGAAAAGCACCTTGTAGAACTACAACTCCCAGCATGGCATCACATTGAGCCATAGCAGCTAAAGTACCTACAGACCAGGAGCTAACTCTTTCTAGATACTTACTACCATTTTACTTCACGGAGCACTTGCCCCCAAATGGAGTCAATGTTGTACTTGAAACCTTGCAGTTATTTCAAATTGAGCAATGAAGCGTTTTGTGTGCCAAGTTTGGACCAGATCTGTCAAGCCACGGAGGAGCATTTAAGATACAAACAAATCAATAAACAAACAAACCAGCATACATATTTTCACTTTTATATATAGGGATAGGGTATCATTCTAAAATCACTTCCTATTGCAGAAAGAAATTGTTGATCCTGGATGTAAATGGTGCAGAGACCAAAAAAATATATCTGAAAATCCTCTTCTGTTTCCCTTAGAAAGCATTAAAAGGCATTGGGGTGCATTTTTTCCCTATAAGGGGCAATGGCAGTGCAGCTTTCATAGGTCTCTGCAGTTATTATTTTCTATTATTTTATGCAAACAGCAGACTGAAAGCCAAAACCAAGGTCACAGCAACATCTGTTATAGAACTCCAATATGCTGATGACAACGTCGTCTGTGTCCATTCAGAAGAAGACCTACACGCAACTCTAAACACCTTCGCAGAAACATACAAGAAGCTCGGCCTGACATTGAACATCGAGAAAACCAAAGTGCTCTTCCAGCAGTCACCAACCAACTAACCCATCTGCAATGTCAGAAAGACAGCTTAATGGTGTAACATTTAAAAATGGACCATTTCTGCTCCCTTGGCTGCCACCTCTCCACAAAAGTCAACATTGACACTGAAATACAACACCGCCTGAGTTCTGTGAGAGCAGCACTTTTCCAAATGAAGTAGAGAGTTTTTGAGGACCGGGCCATCCGTAGGGAGACCAAGGTGCTTGTTTATAAAGCTGTTGTCCTCCCAACCCTTCTATATGTCTCCGAAACATGGACTATCTACGGACGACACATGCCACTCCTGGAACGATTCCATCAGCGTTGCCTCCGAAAAAATCCTGCAAATCTTTTGGGAAAACAGGCAGACAAATATCAGCGTGCTGGAAGAAGCAAAGACCACCAACATTGAAGCGATGGTCCTCCGCTATCAACTCTACTTGACCGGCCACGTTGTCCGAATGCCCAAAGATCACCATCTTCCAAAGCAGTTGCTCTACTCTGAACTCAAGAATGGGAAATGGAATGTTGGAGGACAGAAAAAGAGATTTAAAGATGGGCATAGGCACCGAGAACTGGGAAGCTTTGGCCCTTGAGTGCTCTAACTGGAGGTCAGCTGTGACCAGCAGTGCTGCAGAATTGGAAGAGAAACGAATGGAGGGTGAAAGGGAGAAACTTGCCAAGAGGAAGGTGCGTCAAGCCAACCCCGACTGGGACCACCTTCCACCTGGAAACCGATGCCCCCACTACAGGAGAACATGCAGGTCAAGAATAGGGGTCCATAGTCACCTATGTACCCACCTCCAATACACCGATCTTGGAGGACCATCATCCTCGGACAACGAGGGATCGCCTAAGTAAGTAAGTATGCAAGATGATTGCATTGGCTATGTATTATTTGCAGTGGATGATGGACCTTCACGTGCATTTGACTATACTCCTACTTGCTTGGAAGAGTACTTTTGGGGTCTGGCAAGAAAAATTAACACCGTTCTGGCAGATGAGAGGAGTAATTCAACAAAATTTCACTTTGCAAATATGGCTTCCTTACTGATTAGACAAGGGCTCTCACAAATTAAAGCCTGCATTTTTTTTTAGAGAGACGTTATCATCTAAACTCTAAAGAATAAGTAGGCAGCAATTACAAACCCATCAAAGTAAGGAGGATTTAGCACAACATTGCAAATGGCCACGTTATTGACAGTTTTCAGACTGCGTTGGAGCATTAGGCCAGCTCTACACAGTAGTATTGATGCAGATTGAGACTTCAACTAGCATGAGTCAATGCTATAGAATCCTGGGATTTGTCATTTGGTGAAGCACAAGTACCCCTTGGTCGTGAAGCATTAAACAAAACACTGCAAGTCCAACAGTTAAAAGCAGGATGCAAGCAGGATAAAACAGAGCATGCAAAATATAAATTGTGATTATGTTGTCATTTGGGAGTTGTAGTTGCTGGGATTTATAGTTCACCGACAATCAAAGAGCATTCTGAACTCCACCAATGATGGAATTGAACCAAACTTGGCACACAGAACTCCCATGACCAACAGAAAATACTGGAAGGGTCTGGTGCGCATTGATCTTGGTTTTGGAGTTGTAGTTCACTTACATCCAGAGAGCACTGTGGACTCAAACAAACTGGGCACAAATACTCAATATTCCCAAATGTGAACACTGGTGGAGTTTGGGGAAAATAGACCTAGTTGTAGCTGCTGGGATTTATAGTTCACCTATAATCAAATAGCATTGTGAACCCCTCAGCGGTTTCGGTCCAAATTACCTATCCGAACGTATTGAAGCAGCAAATTAGGGAGTTATGGAACTCCAAATTGGCAAATGACCTCTTACCAACAGGTGCGCGGACGTGCGGGTGGCAGGGGTGAGGAAAGGACGCAACAACTTCACTGCTCGTGTGAAATCAAAGAGATTTATTGGTAACACCAGCTGGTGGGGATTGCCAAACAGAACAAGCTGTTGTTGATCAGGGGCAAAGGCCCGGTCACTCTCAGTACAAAGCATATATACCCCCATGGCGGCATCTCGGAAAAGCCCGCCCTTCTTCATGGTTTTACACAATCATAATTGGCTGGTGTTACATGGCATTTCATCAATCCAATAAAACATAGCATTTTCATTAGCATCACATCTTAAAGTCCCACCTATGTGTTAGAACAATGGGCATTTCTAAGTTAGTTCTTTCTCACAGTACATATCAGTGGCCTGGGACGTTCATGTACCCGATTAGCAACATTTCACATTCTGCCTTCCTTGTCAGCAAAGGATGGGGCTGAATCCCTCTGTACATGCGCAGTTCTTCTCCCTTTCTGGCACTAACGTCTCCCAATAGCACATCCTGTACTGTTAGACCAATCTAAGCCTACGTTATCTCACGTTAGGCACGGGGTGTACATCAGCAAGTCACAGCATAGATTAGAAGCGCCAATCACAGTGTTACTTTCACGGAACAAGTGCCTGCCTGATTTTTGGCACAGAAACCCACTTTTCAAAGCTCTACACGTGTGCAGCATCACTCTCTGACTGTACTCCTGTTGGAAAAGTACCAAAAACTGCTTTAGTATCTCTCCTTATGAACCAACTAGGACGTTAAGATTTTCTGGGGAGACCCTGCTATCGCTCCCGCCTTCCTCGCAGATGCGTTTGGTGGGGACGAGATCAGGGCCTTCTCAGTGGTGGCCCCTCGACTGTGGAACGCCCTACCTAGGGATATAAGATCGACCCCTTCCCTGCTGTATTTCCAAAGGCAGGTGAAAACCGAGCACAGCATAGCTTTACGAACTTTCGGAATGACCCGACGATTAAATTGAATAATAAAATGAGATGGCAATGCTCACGAGAATGTTTTTTAGGCTTGTACAGGTTTCTTTTAACGTTTTGAAATATTTTTAAATTTTAGATTTGTATTGTATGTTAATTGTTCGATGCTTTTACGGTTGTTCTTAATTGTTGATTGTGTTGTGGCATTGAATTATTGCCAATTGTAAACCGCCCTGAGTCGCCCTTGGGCTGAAAAGGGAGGTATAAAAGTGTTGTAAATAGATAAATAAATAAATAAACCCCACCAACAAGAGAGCTGGGCCAAACTTCCCACACAGAATCCCCACGACCAACAAATGCTGTGTTTTCCGATGGTCTTTGGTGCCCCCCGACCTCCAGGTTGAGAAACGCTGGTGTAGTAGAACCAGACTTAGTAGATTTTATCTCAAGTCTGAAGATACCTGAAGTGTACCTTTTTGAAATATGTCTTTCACGGGGATGAACACCATAGATATGGAGTCCAACATGTGGAGTTTCCACCCCCAATTTGTTCACTATGATTACTCAACCCCACAGATTCAGAATCCATCGATACAGAGGGCCAACTGCCCAATTTCGTTCCATTAACTAGAACAGTGTTTTTCAACCTTTTTTGAGCCGCGGCACACTTTTTACATTTACAAAATCCTGGGGCACACCACCAACCAAAATGACACAAAATGACACTCTAACACAGTAATACATATAGTTAATATGTTTTTAAATGTATTTATACACTCAGTGTGAAACCTGGGCCTGTTTCGATGAACACAGCATAGATATCCTGGCAGGAATGGCAGAAAGACACACACGAAGGTCTTGCTCAACAGCTAGGAGTTATAGTTCACCCGCAATCAAAGAGCATTCTGAACTCCACCAATAATGGAATGGACTCAAACTTCCCAAACAGAACTCCCATAACCAAGAGAAAATACTATAAGAGTTTGGTGGGCATTGACCTTGAGTTTTGGAGTTGTAGTTCATCTATATCCAGAGAGCACTGTGGAGGGGAGGGAGGAAGACATGGGGCAAGTTTGCGCAGTAGCGCCCGCACGGGTCATGTCTTCCTCCCTCCCCCCTCCCGCAGAAGCGGCAGCGTGAGCAAAGCGAGGCAAAGCGAGCAGAGCGAGGCTGGGAAGAAGGGAGCCCGAGTGGAGAAGAAAAAGTTTTCGGCAGGAGGGGGAAGAAAGGGTACTGGAGGTTCCAATTTCCCACGGCACACCTGATGATTGCTCACGGCACACTAGTGTGCCACGGCACGCTGGTTGGGAAACACTGGACTAGACGTTGGATCGAGCCTGCAAATGAATACGGCAAGGCACTCAACAGGGTTAATCCCAGGAAAAGAATGAAAAATCCTACTTTATCCACTCTTCCATTGTAAGGGAAAACAATTTCTGTCTAAAAGCTATGACAGGGAGCAATATTTTGCATGGTCATGCCTTTCTCTAAACCACCTTATTATTTCTTTCTTTATTTTAATGGACAGGCGTGACAAATGGCTCTCCGGAGAGGCAGCCGGCCTCTTTCTTATTGCAGGGCTATAGCTATGAACCGATAAATTAAGACAAAGTGGCCTTTGGAAACAAATGAAGTGTTCCACCGCTATAAAAAATATGGGGGGGGGGGAAGGGAGAGAAACCTGTTGCTAACAAAATAGACGTTGTTTATCCTGCCAACATGCACTTTGAGTTGTGGCCATCTCCTTAGGGAGGTCTGCAAGCTTTCTAAACATCCAAACAAAATGTATTATTTGAAAGTCTGGTTGCATTTTTGGCTACAGAAGTCGGGATCGTTGACCGTTTTGGTTGAAGTATTGGGCCTCTTCTACATCACCATATAAAGTCCAGATTATCTGAACTATATGACAGTGTAGACTCATATAATCCAGTACAAATTAGACAATCTGGATAATCTGCTTTGATCATCTGGATTATATGGCAATGTAGAAGCGGCCTCTGTCTTTTGGAGTCTCAAATATGTCAAGTTATAGGGCATTGGTTACGGCAGACCTCGAAGAAGAAGAAGACGGCATATATATATACGCTATCGTACTAATGGTAGCTTGTTCAACTTAAGCCGTCTGAGGGCTCGCACTAAGACTCTAAACGATCTAGTCCGTGAGCTGCTTTTTGCTGACGATGCTGCCCTTGTCGCCCATTCAGAAGCAGCCCTGCAGCGCCTCACATCCTGCTTTGCAGCAGCTGCAGAGCTGTTTGGGCTGGAAGTTGGCCTGAAGAAAACGGAAGTCCTCTACCAGCCCGCACCACAGGAAGAACACCATCATCCCCACGTCAGCATAGGCACATCTGTGCTTAAGTCTGTTCAGCAGTTCACCTACCTGGGAAGCATCATCTCTTCAGACGCCAAAATTGACAAAGAGATGGATCACAGATTATCAAAGGCATATAGTGCATTTGGAAGGCTTCACAAAAGAGTCTGGAGCAACAAGCACCTGAGGCAAAGCACCAAAATAAGTGTGTACAGAGCAATCACATAAGAACATAAGAAGAGCCATGCTGAATCGGGCCTCAGCCCATCTAGTCCAGCATTCTGTGTCACACAGTGGCCCACTAGTTGTACACAGGGATCTCTAGAAGAAAGGAGGGCAAAACCCTCACCTGCTCCCGACCCCCCACAACCAGTACCCGGGGGAAATCCTGCCTGCCTCCATCAACACAGAGGTGGCACTTGGATGTCCATTTCAGTAACTACTGATTCCCTTGGTATCCATGAATCTGTCTAATCCTGCCTTGAAGCTGTCCAGGCTGACAGCTGTCACAACCTCTTCTGGAAGTGAGTTCCATAACCCAATGACCCTCTGGGTGAAGAAATATTTCCCTTTATTAGTCCTAATTTTCCTACCTTGGAGCTTCAGGGAGTGCCCTTCAGTCCTAGTGTTTTGTGACAAAGAAAATAATTTTTCTCTATTCACCTTTTCTATCCCATGCATGATTTTATACACTTCGATCAAGTCACCTCTTAGACGCCGTCTTTCAAGGCTGAAAAGACCAAGGCGTTGCAACCTGGTTTCGTAAGGGAGCCGCTCCATCCCTTGGATCATTTTGTTGCCCTTCTTTGTACCTTTTCCAGTTCCGTTATATCCTTCTTGAGGTGCGGAGACCAGAATTGTACACAGTACTCCAGATGTGGCCTCACCATAGATTTGTAGAGAGGCAATACAACATTTGCTGACCTATTTTCGATTCCCTTCCTGATCATGCCAAGCATAGAATTTGCTTTTTTCACTGCTGCAGCGCACTGGGTTGACATCTTCATTGAGCTGTCCACCAAGACCCCGAGATCCCTTTCCTGGTTTGTCTCAGAAAGCTTTGATCCCATCAGTTGATAAGTGTATTTGGGGTTCTTTGCCCCAATGTGCATGACTTTACACTTGTTTAGGTTAAAATGCATTTGCCACTTTGTTGCCCATTCACTCAATTTCGAGAGATCTTTCTGGAGCTCTTTACAGTCAGTTTCATTTTTAACTACCCTGAACAGTTTAGTGTCATCTGCAAACTTTGCTACCTCACAATTTACTTCTACATCCAGATCGTTTATGAATAAATTAAAAAGTAACGGACCCAAAACTGAACCTTGGGGTACGCCACTTCTCACCTCTTTCCACCCAGAGAAGTGTCCGTTTATTACCACCCTTTGTTTCCTACAGTTTAGCCAGGTTTCAATCCAGGACAGGACCAGTCCCCTGATTCCATGGCTGAAGAGCTTATTTAGGAGCCTTTGGTGAGGGACTTTGTCACACTGTTTATTCTCCTCTATGGGTCTGAAACATGGGTTATCTATCGGCAACACCTACGACTCCTCGACGCTTTCATCAGCGCTGTCTTCGCACAATCCTAAATATACACTGGACCGACTATGTGACGAATGTTGCTGTCCTTGAGCAAGCAGGGATCACCAGCATTGGGGCCATGCTATTGAGAACACAGCTGCGCTGGGCAGGGCACGTCTCTAGGATGGAAGACCACCAAGGTCGAAGGAATGCTTTCATGCTTTGCTGTCCTTAATTAGGGAAAGAATAGCTTTTGGTTTTCAGATCAAGCAACGTAGCGGATAGATAGAGGAAGGAACTCTTGCCTTGGTCCTCGCTTCAACCCATGTCCTTGTTAGGTTTTGCTTTAAGTCTTGGGGATTTTATCATGAACTCAAGCTCATGTATTGTTCTTTGATTCTTGGATTACTCAAGTTGATGTTTTATTCCTTGTCTCTTGGATTAGTCAAGCTCATGATTTTACTCTGCTCCTTGCATTTATGTTCGTGCTTTAACCTTTGCATTGGAGATTTATCTCTGGCTTTTGGGACTCCTTTGATCTTACCTATTTGGATTTTTTACTCTTTTGCTGTATGTGCTTTTTCAACAAACTGTTTATTCCTACTTTTGGCTTCTTGGTGAGTGCTTGACCAAGGTGAACTCTAGCTGAGGTGCAACACAAGAGTACATGAGTATAATTTATTTATTTATTTACAGTATTTATATTCCGCCATTCTCACCCCGCAGGGGACTCAGGGCGGATTACAATGTACATATACATGGCAAACATTCAATGCCATAGACACACAACATATATAGACAGACACTCAGAGGCTATTTAACATTCCAGCTTCTGGCCACTAGAGGAGCTATCGCTTCCTCATTCTTTGCATACTTCCTGGAGATTTTTATGGCCTCATAAATGAGTTAAATTAGCCTCCCCACAAAGTGGTACCTAAATTTCCTACTTGGCAGATGCAACTGTTTTTCGGGCAGCAAAGGTTGACAACAAGCTACACAATTTTGGTTGGGAGCTCACTGACCCGGGCTGGCTTCAAACTCATGACCTTTTGGTCAGTAGCGATCTTAATGCAGCTGACTCCCAGCCAGCTGCGCCACAGTCCCGGTGCTAAAACAATATCACATAAAAGTTATTGCATGTGGATGGTCGACATTCTTCCCGCCTGCAGAACCAGAGATGACACGGACACATAGATGGAGTAAAAATTGGCCTCAACTTAACCTATTGATTACAGGACCAAAGGGTTGGCTGCCAGGCATGGGTTCTGGATCAAGATCGATCAGCCCGCTGCTGACCAATACCTAAAGTAGTGTTTTTCAACCTTTTTTGAGCCGCGGCACATTTTTTACATTTACAAAATTCTGGGGCACACCACCAACCAAAATGACACAAAATGACACTCTAACTTACCATATTGTACTATATCATTATACTGTAATATTATTAGTACTATTACAAGTAATATAAAATATATAATTTCAATATTGTATTATTTTAAAAAGTGTTAACTTGTATTACATTATAACAATATAAATATTATAGGTACATACAATATATTATCAGTAAAGCACAGGAGTTAATCCTGACTGTTATCATTACTCTCATAGTCAATAACGATATACACCATGACTATGACAAATACTGATAATATAACAATATAATAGCATATACTAAGGGAAAATAATGTTATGTTAATACATAGTTAATAATAATAATAATAATATAGCCCATGAGGCTCCTTTCACGTCACGTCAGTCTCTGAGGCCCAGTAGGCCGCTTGCGTACGGGCCCCGTTGTTCACCGCGTTGTGGCAGCAGTGGGCGAAGAGGCAGTAGAGCCGCGGGTAGGAGAGGAAGCCCGTGAAGGCGGTGGCGGCCAGGGCCAGGCTCAACCTCAAGGGCTCCACAGACCTGCCACCAAGCCCAGCACCCCCAGGCACACCCGCCGCCGCATCGCCTCAGACGAGTCACTTCCGCTCCACTGGCGTCCCCTCAGGGAAGGTGCTTCCGGTCCCGCCACCTCCCCCATCTTGGTACCAGGCGGGTGTTCAAGGCCACCGCGACAGGATTGGCCTGTGGGAAATAAAGGGGCGTGGTTTATTCAATACTAAAGAGGTTCCAATTTCCCACGGCACACCTGATGTTCATTCACGGTACACTAGTGTTCCGCAGCCAGCGGCGGACCAAGCTGTTCCCGGGGGTTCCGTGAAAAAATTTTTTGCACCCCCCAGTGCGCATGCGCCAATCTGCGTGCGCACTGGCTCCAGAGCGCGCCTCCTGCTTTGGCGGCCAGTGCTCCGTGCATGCGGAAGCGCGGCCGGAGCGTCCCGGACTGCCTAAGATAGGCGCGGCGCATGTGGCGTGCGCGGCGGCAGCTGCGAGACTGGCCGCGGAGGCAGGGCAGCGCGGCATGGGTGGTACGGGCGGCGCGGGTGGTGCAGGCGGCGGGGAGCAGGCGCGGCGGCGCCCCTCCCGGGTGACGTCGCCCCTCCCCGGTGATGTCGTCCTACGCGCCTGCGTTGTTCGCCTAATGGACGAACCGGCCCTGGCCGCAGCACACCGGTTGGGAAACACTGACCTAAAGAGTCCAACAGGGGGCCCACCGGCACAATACCAGGCAACAAAACACGGCACCCCTGGGAACCGCCGGATGTTCCCTCCCCGAGCAAGGTGACCTCTAGCTGAGATGCAACACAAGAGAACAAGAGTATAAAACTATCATCCCAAAAAGTAACTTTTTCAAACTTCATATAAAATTGCTCACCGCGTTAAGAGCCACAGAGAGTATCAAAATCCTTTATTTGAATCGTTGGCCCAATTTGTTATAAGTCTTACGGCGTACTTTCCAGAAACACAGGCTTTAATAAATAGAATCTCCCTAAATTGTCATATATCATTTGAAAGAGAGAAGATAAAAAAAGATTAGGGCAATTTAGATAATACAATTCCTTCACTCCTGCAAAATGCACAATTGGATTGAGAGGACGCCCTACTGAGTCGCCTGGCGGAATATTCAATGCAAGCCGGTGATAAAAGACGGGGCCTTTTGATATGCGTGTGCCGCGTCTTTGAAGTTCAAAACAGTTCGGTACTTAAGATGCCGCCTTACATTGAGCCGGATCCTTAGTGTGTGTGTATCTCAGTTATGAATGCCAATGGTGACTGGCAGTTATGGCTTTCCAGACAAAAGTTAAACCACCAAACTACAAATTCCAGGAGCCACAGGCTGGAGCATTAATGCAGTTTGGCACCACTTTGATTCTGCTTTGGGCAAAATGCTATGGAATCCTGGGAGTTGTAGCTTTATAAGGTCTTTAGACTTTGCTGCTAAAGAGTGCTGGTGCCTCAGCAAGCTATAATTCCCATGATTCCATAGCACTGATCCTTTACAGTTTAAGTGTGACTAAACTGTGTTAATTCTCCAGTGTAGACACAACCTATGATGATGGAGACCAGGGTCATAGATATCATCTATTACATATAATAATACAATTCCAACATATACAAATTAGCATTCAACGTTGAAAACACAATATCAGCGTCTCATTAATTAAATCGACTTCCGATTGCATTGTCGTCGTTCCTTAGATCTCAATTTGACAATCATACTACATCTGCAAATACCCGGTCAAATAGCCAGGTCTTAACCCTCCTGCGAAATGTCAGGAGGAAGGGGGCCGATCTGATGTCATTAGAAAGGGCGTTCCGAAGCCGAGGAGCCACCACTGAAAAGGCCGTCTCTTGTCCCCACCAATCGCACCTGCGAAGCAGGCGGGACCGAGAGCAGGGTCTGTCCGGATGATCTTAAGCATCTTGAAGGTTCATAGGAAGATATGCGTTCGGACATGTAAGTTGGACCAGAACCGCTAAGAGCTTTAAAGGCCAAAGCCAGCACTTTGAATTGTGCCCGGTAGCAAACTGGTAGCCACAGAGGTGTTGTGCGCTCCCTCAGTGCCGCTCCTGTTATCAACCTGGCTGCTGTCCGTTGGACCAATTGAAGCTTCCGAGCAGTCTTCAAAGGCAGTCCCACGTAGAGGGCGTTGCAATAATCTATACGGGATGTAACCAGAGCGTGTACTACCGTGGCCACGTCAGACTTCCCAAGGTACGGGCGCAGTTGGCGCACAAGTTTTAGCTGTGCGAATGCTCCCCTGGTCACTGCCAAAACCTGGGGTTTCAGGCTCAGCGATGAGTCCAGGATCACACCCAAACTGCGAACCTGTGTCTTCAGGGGGAGTGTAACCCCGTCCAACACAGGCTGTAACCCTATGCCCTGTTCAGCCTTTCGACTGACCAGGAGTGCCTCTGTCTTGTCTGGATTCAATTGCAATTTGTTTGCCCTCATCCAGTCCGACACAGCGGCCAAGCACCGGTTCAGGTCCAAAACAGCCTCCTTAGTAGCAGGTGGGAAGGAGTGACAGAGTTGGACGTCATCTGCGTACAGATAACACCGCACCCGAAACTCCGGATGACCTCCCCAGCGGCTTCATGTAGATGTTAAACAACATGGGAGAGAGTATTGAACCCTGAGGAACCCCACAAGACAATGGTTGAGGGGTTGAGCAGGTATCTCCCAGTAACACCTTCTGAGATCGGCCCTCCAGAAAGGACCGGAGCCACTGCAAGACAGTACCTCCAAGGCCCTCGTTCCTTCCTTTCTCCTTCCCTTCCTTCCTTCCATCACCAGGCAGCCAGTCCTCCTAGCAGGGAGTTCTAGCATACGGCCCCCAAGTTTAAAAGTTTGCCCAGGCCTGGTGTAGATGTGCCAGGAGTCTTGTGTGTATTCTCCTAAGGGATATGTATAGCTTCCTTTTATAGAAATGTGCATAGACAAACAGGCAAATGCATTTGACAGACAAATCCATGGGTACTTTGAATAAAAAAAGCAAAGCACCCACAAACGATGTTGAATGGCCTACACAAGGTCTCTTGCAACTCTACGATGCTATGAACCCAAAATAAATTCTGGCTCCCGCTTTCCAAGACGCTTCAGGGCAACCATTTAGTTTTGCTTCATTAAGGATTTCAGTTTGTTTTCCAACCATGTTTCTGTTGCTTTGCTTAAAACAACACTGCCAGAGAAATGTTGTTTCGAGGCTTGACAGGACGGTTTGCATCCAGACTTTCTGGCTGATGAGAAATAAAGTAATTCTCCATTGCCATCTAGTGGAAACCCCTGCATTCCCAGGAAAGATGGTTTCAGTCTGGAAACTCTGGTTAGGCTGTTAGGGTGCATCTAGACCAGTGTTTTTCAACCTTTTTTGAGCCATGGCACACTTTTTACATTTACGAAATCCTGGGGCACACCACCAACCAAAATGACACAAAATGACACTCTAATCCAGTAATACATAGAGTTAATATGTTTTTAAATGTATTTATACACTCAGTGTGAAACCTGGGCCTGTTTCGATGAACACAGCATAGATATCCTGGCAGGAATGGCAGAAAGACACAAACTTCCCACACAGAACTCCCATTACCAAGAGAAAATACTATAAGAGTTTGGTGGGCATTGACCTTGGGTTTTGGAGTCGTAGTTCACCTATATCCAGAGGGCAATGTGGACTAAAACAATGTTGGATCAGGACCAAACTTGGCATGAATACTCAATATGCCCAAATGTGAACACAGATGGAGTTTGGGGAAAATAGACCTTGACATTTGGGAGTTACAGTTTCTGGGATTTATAGTTAACACACAATCAAAGAGCATCCTGAACTCTTGCAACAATGGAATTGAACCAAACTTGGCATATTGAACTTTCATTACCAACAGAAAGTACTGAAAGGGTTTGCTTGGGAACTGACCTTGAGTTTGGAAGTTGTAGTTCACCTACACCCAGAGAGCTCTGTGTACTCAAACAATGTTATGTTATGTTGTTGTTTGTTTTCTATCCAGAATCACAATGTTGGAAGGAGGCTTGCCACTTTAAGGTCCCTAAAACAGGCATGGGAAAACTTCGGCCCTCTGGGTGCTTTGGACTCCAACTCCCACCATTCCTAACAGCCTGAGGCCCTTTCCTGCTTAAGTGGCTGAGGGGGGGGGGGAGGAAAAGGGCCTGAGGCTGCTAGGAATGGTGAGAGTTGGAGTCCAAAACACCTGGAAGGTCCAAGTTTGCCCATGCCAGCTTTTGACAGAGACCTCTTCCTCCCCCTTCCCCTTTGCGCCATTTCTTCCCCCTCCTGCCGAACACTTATTTTTCTTCTCCACTGCTGCTTCTGCTGCCATTTTGATCCGAGGGGGCAGCGTGAGCGTGTTCAGGAGGGGAGGGGGGAGGGAGGAAGACGTGGCCCGTGCGGACGCTACTGCGCAGACTCACCCCAGAGCAAAGCGAGGCAAAGCGAGCAGAGCGAGGCTGGGAAGAAGGGAGCCCGAGTGGAGAAGGAAAAGTGTTCGGCAGGAGGGGGAAGAAAGGGTATGGGAGGTTCCAATTTCTCGCGGCACACTAGTGTGCCACGGCATGCTGGTTGGGAAACACTGATTTAGATTGCAGAGTTAATCCAGTTTGAGACCACTTTGCCATCCTCTACACTGACATATAAAATCCAGATTATCTGCTTTGAACTGGATTATATGTCAGTGTACACCAGGCATGGGCCAACTTGGGCCCTCCAGGTGTTTTGGACTTCAACTCCTACAAGTCCAAAACACCTGGAGGACCCAAGTTGGCACATGCCTGGTGTAGACTTATATAATCCATCTCAAAACAGATATCTTGGTCATATGGCAATGTAAAAGGTGCCAGAATCCAATGCTCTAACCATGATACTACCCAGGGGTAAAGCTCATTGCTACTCACAACCAAAGCACACTCGCCGATTTAATCTAATTGGGACTAGCCGTGGGACATAGATCAGTATCAGCAGAGACAATGGGTGGAACACGCATTGAAAAAGCAGCACTAAAAGAGCTTGCACTAAAAGTAGGATGTAAAACAGATAACTGAATTAGTAGCCTGGCTGGTTAAATGATCAACTAGGCTCGCAGTGCCTCCTACACTCAGTTTGCACATTAGAGTGAAAACAAACCTTGCAGAATAATCTCTCCAAGTCCCTCCTGTGCGCTGCTTAGATATGTTTAATAAATTGACTGGGGTGGGCTCAACACAAAGCTGTGTTGAGCTATTTGTCCATTTTTATATGGCCTTCTAATTAATTTTAAAATTAATTAAATTTATTTAAAATTGTCCGAATGTCTCCCAAAGTACGTAGTTACTCTACTCCCAACTCAAAAAAGGAAAACAGAATGTTGGTGGACAGCAAAAGAGATTGATTGATTGACATCATTTTTATCCTGCCTGTCTCAGCCCGAAGGCGACTCAGGACGGCATACAGATTGGCAACAATTTGATGCCACAACATACGTACATACATACATACATACATACCAATTGAAAACATTAGTATCATATTTCAACATAACAAAATCCATATAAAACCATTAAAACTATAATCATCATCTTCCAGTTCAACTCCTTATCTAGGGTTGCCACTTTTTGATATAAGAAATAAGGGACATTTACGGGATTTTCCACAAAAAAAAGGGACATTAAAAACTTGAAACTCAAACATTAGGTAGAAATAGTTTTATTAACAGAATAAGATACTGATTGAAACTCACAAAAGAAACTGACTTACACCCTCTTAACAGTACATGGTATGTTTCTGCATGCTTTGTCATGCAGAAAAAGCATTATTAGAACGACCTAATTTTCTCCATCTGTATTTAGTACTTGGCTTTGCTGACTTTAAAAGTGCGCTGTCTAAACATTAAAATAAAATAAATTTTATAAGACAGTACATCTTCATGATTATTATGTCAATAGTTAATTGTGTAGTATAGTATGGGATACACAGCATTGTATAGTATTGGGGTACACACTAGGCCTATCTTAAGAGTAACTCTCAAGCAACCAGAAACTATCTTTATCCAACATGATCCAACATTCCCCTTAGGTAACAGTTAATTAGTCTACTGTACTTTGAAAAAGTCCTTTATCACCTCTTCCTTCCAACAGGGATGCAGGCTGCCCTGCGAGTTGGAATCCCCAGGCAGGCATTGCCATGGAAACCGCAGCGCGCACCTTCCTCTGGTCAACCCCGCCCAGTCCTGTCCTGCTAGTCAAAAATAAGGGACAGGGCCTGAAAATAAGGGGCACAAATTTTAGGACCAAAATAAGGGACATCCCTTAGAATAAGGGACATATGGCAAACCTATCCTTATCCCATCTGAATCGTTTAAGCCAGGGGTGCTCATTAGGTAGATCGCGATCTACTGGTAGATTGCGTAGGGCGTCCTGGTAGATCACAGGCAGGGCGGGAGGAAGGCTCAGTCCCGCCCCGCAGGCTCCTGACGCCGCCCAGGTGCAGGAGGTTGGGCTGGATGGCCCTTGGAGGTCTCCTCCTATTCTAGGAACTCGTTGTTGTTGTTATTATTATTATCAGAGGCTGAATGGCCATCTGTGAGGAATGCTTTGATTGTGTTTTTCCCTTATGGCAGAAGGAGGTTGGACCGGATGGCCTTGGAGGTCTCCTTCTACCATAGGTTCTTCTACTCTAGGAACCTATTGTTGTTGTTACTATTATTATTATTATTAGTAGTAGTAGTAGTAGTAGCAGAGGCTGAATGAATATTATCATCATTATTATTATGAATAAATTCAGGGGCTTATTATGCTCACATTTAGTTGAATTCAGTCTTAAAATATATTATATGGCTCTCACTGAAATACATTTCCAAATATTTTGCTTTTATGGCTCTCTGAGTAGTGGGTAAGTAGATCATTTTGACTTGGTTGTTTTATAAGTAGCTCGCATGCTGAAAAAGTGTGAGCACCCCTGGGTTAAGTAGAACACGAGGAATAAGTTATAATTATATTCTGTCTAAGAAAAGCCGTAGCGCATTATTTATCAAAACATATTTTTAATATAATTTTGTAATGCAATTGATAGTGGATTCAATACAATAAATATACATCACATATAAACCATCTAAGGTGCATAATACATCACGTTTCTGTAGAGTCTGGTGTGGAAATAGTGTCCGCGATCCAAGTAGACTGCTGATTAAAGATTAGTTCACAACTCGTTTATAGTACGGATTATTGTGTGTTCTAGACAAAATCCAAAAGAGTGATATGGTTGAATTCTTTTGTCCATCTGTGTGAGGTTTTGTCATTCAATAAAGATAGTATTTGTAATCCAGTGAGAGTTAGAAAGGACCGCAGGATAAATTCTCCAGACCCTATAATCCAAACTGCATCAATTGCTGATATTAATGCATATATTGCAAGGGTTCCAAGCAGATGCCTGACGGTATAGTTAGGAGCTCAAACAGTTTCGCAGGGAGTTCCCCAGCTTCTTCAGAGGCAATCCTGTTCGGAGCGTTTGTAGCAATATCATACAAGCAGCATAAGGCGAACATATATCCGCAAAAAAAGCGACGAAATGATAACATCAAGAGTGTAGGCTCTATTGACCCCTGGTTTAATCATCATCATCATCATCAGTTTCTCACTTGTTAATCACCCTCCATTGAAATGCTCCAGGCGATTTACATAAAACAATTGCATTAAAAATACAGAATGAAGAAGGAAATGATTATGGAAGAATTTAGAGAAATAAAATTGACATGGTTCCATTGTATACAATTAGAACAATGGTTTAAAAATTGGCTAAAAATAATAATAAAGGAAGTAAGGTTAACCAATTTGAACAAATAATACAAAATGGGAGGGATGTAGAAGAGCACGAAAACTTGAAAGGAATAACTAGTAAAGTATATAAGATAATAATTGAAATAAAGGAAGGAAAAACAAAAAATAACACCCTTAAGGAGGTTTGGGAAGAAGATTTAGGGATAAAAAATAAAGGAAACAGAGTGGCAACAATTATGGAGACAAAGACATCTAAAAAAAATTATCAATAAGGATTAAAGAAAATTATTATAAGTTAATATGGAAATGGTACCTTACACCAGTAAGAATAGCAAATATAAATAAAAACTACTCGAAAAACTGTTGGAGAGGATGCCAAGAAACAGGAACATATATACATATGTGGTGGCAATGTAAATATGTAAGCAAATTTTGGGCGAAAGTATTTAAAGAAATAGAAGATGTAATGAATATTAAAATAGAAAGAAGTCCTAGTATAGCTTTATTATCATTATATAATAGTAAACAATTGGGAAAAAAGGATAAAGATGCGATAACAAACCTATTAACAATAGCAAGACTGCGTATAGCAAGGAATTGGAAAAAAGAAATAAATATACAAATAGAGGAATGGTCCAAGGAAGTATGGAAACTGGCAATAAATGATAACATGTATATTAAAAGTAAAAAGAGGTATATGGAAACAAAGTGATTTTGATGAGGTATGGAGAAAATGTATTGAAAAAGGATTAGAAAAGGAAGAAGGATGGTTACCTCCACAAGAAGAAATGAAATTTTGGACGAATGATATTTAAAAGCAATGGCTTGGGGAGGGGGAGCACAGCGGTGAGGGATACAAAAATGTATAAGAAAAACATAATGGCAGATGCTAAAGATTGAAGCATTGTAGCTAGAAATGAATAACATGAATCTGCTGTAAATAGACATTGTATAATATTGTGTTGACAATGATAAAACAATAAAATATATTTTTTATTAAAAAAATACAGAATACCAAATAGACTGCATTAAACATTAAAAGCTCTGCTAAAAAGCCAGGTCTTGAGCGCCTGAGCAAAGGGTCGCAGGTCACGCATGGCCCTCAAGTGGGGAGGCAAGGAGTTCCACAAGACAGGGGCAGAGATGGAGAAGGCCCTACGTCTTGTGCTCTTTAAGCCATGCCATGTTCATTATTTCATCGTACTGTGTTTATCTGTTACGCTGTGTTACCGAAAGCTTGTTCGAAGAACCGGGTTTTAACTATTTTCGCAAAGGTCAGGAGGGAGGGGGCCGATCTAATATCCCTAGGAAGGGAGTTCCACAGCCGAGGGGCCACCACTGAGAAGGCCCTCATTGAATTGAATGATGAGCTTGAAGATAACCTTAAAAATACTTTTTTGGGGGGGACGACTCCTAGGGAGACGATAAACCTTGGACTAAGATTCTCCAGATCTCTGCTCTGTCATGGAAACCCTTTGGGAAACTTTGGGGAAGTCACACTCTCTCAGCCTTAGATAAAGAGGGTGGCGAACTTCCCCTGAAAGAAATCTTGCCAGAAAACCTTAGGAGTGGGTTTGTATACATCGGAGGGCCCTTCCACACAGCCCTATATACCAGAATATCAAGGCAAAAGAAAAACTCCCACATTATCTGAGTGTGGACTCTGATAACCCAGTTCAAAGCAGATATTGTGGGATTTCCTGCCTTGATATTCTGGGATATAGGGCTGGGTGGAAGGGGCCTCAGGCTGGATCTACACTGCCTTACATTCCAAGATCTGATCCCAGATTATCTGCTTTGAAGTTGATTATATGAGTCTCCACTCCCAGATAATCTGGGATAAGAAGACAATCTGGAATCAGATCCTGGTGTGTAGGCAGTGTAGACCCAGCCTTGACTGCTCAACCAGCATGCAGCTGTTCACAGGTCTGAGCTGATCCAAGGGTGGCAGGGAACCTCGTCCTTTCAGCCTGAGGGCCAAATCTGAGATCATTGGAAAGGGATGCCCCAGGCTCTGGCACTCCTTTCCCAGGGAGACAAGCATGGCCTCCTCCTGGATCACTGATTCAGACTGGCTTTTAAACAGTTTTTAAAGAACTACTTATGGCAGGTGAGGGCAAACTTCGACTGGCCAGGGGTTCTGGACTTCAACTCCCACAATTCCTAACTACTGCTTTGAACTTGATTATATGAGCCTACACAGCTATATAATTCAACTCAAAGCAGTTAATCTGGATTTTATATGGGAGTGTAGAAGAGGCCTAGGAGAGGGGTTGAAGTCTTCTGGCAGACACAAAAATCCATTCAAAAGCACCAAAAGAAATCAAACTAGCAAATCGGTATATGCAATTGATTAAAAATGAGCAACAACCGAATTGATAAAAATATTGAATTTGCTTTTTTTTGAATATAGCATCCAAATCACACTAAAAACAACTATAATACTGGGGCGGGAAGGATGTGTGCTATTTCTGTTTCAATGTTCACTTTTTATATATTTTAATTATATAATATTGGGTTGTTGTTGTTTTAAGTATGAGCAGCTTGGAGTCTCACGGCCCTTCTGCACTGCCATACAATCCAAAATATCAAGGCAGATAATCCACATTATCTGCTTTGAACTTGAACTGAGGGCTCGCACTAAGATTCTAAACTATCTAGTCCGTGAGCTGCTTTTTGCTGACGATGCTGCCCTTGTTGCCCACACAGAAGCAGCCCTGCAGCGCCTCACATCCTGCTTTGCAGCAGCTGCAAAGCTGTTTGGGCTGGAAGTCAGCCTGAAGAAAACAGAAGTCCTCTACCAGCCCGCATCACACGAAGAACACCATCATCCCCACGTCAACATAGGCAAATCTGTGCTTAAGTCCATTCAGCAGTTCACCTACGTGGGAAGCATCATCTCTTCAGACGCCATGATTGACAAAGAGATAGATAACAGATTAGCAAAGGCATAGAGTGCATTCGGAAGGCTTCACAAGAGTCTGGAGCAACAAGCACCTGAGGCAAAGCACCAAAATCAATGTGTACAGAGCTATCGTACTGTCTATTCTCCTCTATGGGTCTGAAACACAGGTCACCTATCGCCAACACCTACGACTCCTTGAACGCTTTCATCAGTGCTGTCTTTGCACAATCCTAAATGTACACTGGACCGACTATGTGACTAATGTTGCTGTCCTTGAGCAAGCAGGGATCACCAGCATTGAGGCCATGCTATTGAGAACACTGCTGCGCTGGGCAGGGCACGTCTCTAGGATGGAGGACCACCGCCTCCCAAAGATACTACTCTATGGTGAACTCGCCACAGGTCAGCGCAAGAGAGGCGCCCCCAAAAAGAGATGTAAGGACTCCCTGAAACAACATCTCAGGCTCGGCCAGATTGATCACCAACAATGGTCCACCCTGGCCTCACATCGGGAGGCATGGAGACGCACTATCCACAATGCTGCGGCCTCTTTCGAGAAGACACGCCGAACGGGTCTTGAAGAGAAACGACAACGCAGAAAGAACCGCAACTTGGAAACCACATCACCCAAGGAGACTTTCTGCTGTGCTTTCTGCAACCGAACTTGCCTATCTCAGATTGGCCTTTTTAGTCATCAATGCGCTTGTAAAAAGCATGGGATGAGTCCTTCCTAAGAATCTTCGTTCGCGAAGTAATGCTGAGAGAGATTGAGTTGTTGTTGTTTTTTAAAGTATGAGCAGCTTGGAGTCTCACGGCCCTTCTGCACTGCCATACAATCCAAAATACCTAGACAGATAATCCACATTATCTGCTTTGAACTTGATTGTCTGAGGGCCCTTCCACACTGCCCTATATCCCAGAATATCAAGGCAGAAAATCCCACATTATCTGAGGGTGGACTCATATAATAACCCAGTTCAAACCAGATATTGTGGGATTTTCTGCCTTGATATTCTGGGATACAGGGCTGTGTGAAAGGGCCCCAAATCTACACTGTCATATAATCCAGTTCAATTCAGATAATCTGGATTTTATACAGCTGTGTAGAAGGGGCATCAATTGGGGGGGGGGGGAGCCGTATATACTGTATATACTCGAATATAAGACGACCCAAATATAAGCCGAGTAACCTAATTTTACCACGAAAACTGGCAAAACGGATTGACTCAAGTATAAGCTGAGGGTGGGAAATGCAGCAGCTAGTAGTAAATTTCAAAATAAAAAGATGCCACTACAATTAAATTAATGGAGGCATCAGTAAGTTAAGTGTTTTTGAATATTTTATTTATTTATTTATTTATTTATTCTTTCAGCTTCTAGACCGCTCCCTCTAGAAGCTCGGAGCGGTTTACAAACAGGTAAAAAAACAGGCGTAGAACTGACATTATCGAACAACGGTGTAAAAGCAGATAAGCAATGATTTAATCTAAAACATTACTAGCGCTAAAATAATTCTAAAAGTAAGCTAAACTACATAGAAAGCATAACAGTTACTCAACTGGAAAAGCCAGGCGAAAAAGAGCCATCTTGCAGGCTGGGCAAAAAGAGGACAGTTCCCTGATACCTCTGACTCCCTCAGGTAGGGCATTCCATAAGGTTGGTGCCACCACCGAGAATGCTCTTTGTCTTGTTGAGGACAGGTGGAGTTGCCGGATGGAGGGGACGTTGAGAAGATTTTGTACACCGGAGCGTAGGGATCTCTGGGGACAATATGGTGAAAGGCGGTCCCTCAAGTACACTGGCCCAAGACCATACAAGGCCTTAAAGCAGTGTTTCTCAACCTGGGGGTCGGGACCCCTGGAGGGGTCACGAGGGACTGTCAGAGGGGTCGCCTAAGACCATCTGAAAACACAGCATTTTCTGTTGATCATGGGGGGTGTGTGTTAAGGAAGTTTGGCCCAATTCTATCTTTGGTGGAGTTCAGAAGGCTATTTGATTGTAGGTGAACTATAAATCCCAGCAACTACAACTTCCAAATGTCAAGTCTATTTTCCCCAAACTCCACCAGCGTTCACATTTGGGCATATTGATATTCATGCCAAGTTTGGTCCAAATCCATCATTGTTTTGAGTTGACAGTGCTCTCGGGATGTAGGTGAACTACAACTCCAAAACTTAACGTCAGTGCCCACCAAACCCTTCCAGTATTTTCTGTTGGTCATGGGAATTTTGTATCCCAAGTTTGGTTCAATTCCAACATTGGGGGGTCAGAATGCTCTTTGATTGTAGGTGAACTATAAATCCCAGCAACTACAACTCCCAAATGACAACATCAATCTCGCCCTCCCTTTGGGCGTATTGGGTATATGTACCAAATTTGGTCCAGTGAATGAAAATGCATCCTGCATATCAGATATTTACATTATGCTTCATAACAATAGCAAAATCACAGTTGTGAAATAGCAATGAAATAATACGATTGGGGGTCACTACAACATGAGGAACTGTATTAAGGGGTCACAGCATTACAAAGGTTGAGAACCACTGCCTTAAAGGTTAACACCAATACCTTGAAGGAGATCCGGTGCTCGATGGGCAGCCAGTGCAGTGGCTGCAATATTGGTGTAATATGGCATCTCGCTGGTGCCACTAACTTGAGCTTCCAAATCATCCCCAAGGGTAGGCCGATGTAAAGGGCATTACAGTAATCCAGTCTCGAGATGATCGTCGCCTGGATCACCGTGGCCAGGTCATTCACGGAGAGGTAGGGTGCCAGCCGCCTAGCCTGGCGCAGATGGAAAAATGCGACTTTGCAGGCCGTAGAACTGTAATTTAAGATAACACTGGTCAACTCTTAAACCATTATTCTATCCTTCTTCGATGTAAATGTGCCCGGTCTCTAACCTCCCGTTTCTTAGTAATATGATTGAACGTGCGGCAGCGATCCAACTTCAGAAATTCTTAGACGACACGGATGGCCTGGATCCATTTCAATCTGGCTTCCGTCCCGGACATGGGACCGAGACTATCCTGGTGGCCATCTCTGATGACATCCATCGCCAGCTAGACAAGGGAGGATCGGTACTGCTGGTGTTGCTTGACCTCACCACAGCTTTCGATACAGTAGACCAGGGCTGTCCAACTGGTGGCCCGGGGGCCGTACATGGCCCCCCAGCCTGTTGGACACAGCCCCAGCTATGCCCCCGGCTGCCATTTTTAAATTTTTGTAAAAAATGGTGGCCGGGGGAGGGAAAAGCGGGGCAGGGAGGAGGAAGTGAGCCAGCTCCTCCTCCCTGCATCGCCCCCTCCGTCCCTCCTGCTTGCCTTCCTCCTCTTCAGGCACGGCTTCTCCGTTCTGTCTCTCCCACCGGCGCCCTGATCAGTGCGCCGGTGGGAGAGGCAGAACAGGGGAGGGGCGTGCTCTAAAGAGAAGGAAGGCAAGCGCTTGCCTTCCTCCTCTTCAGGCACGGCTTCTCCGTCTCTCTCTCCCATCGGCGCCCTGATCAGTGCGCCAGTGCGAGAGGCAGAACAGGGGAGGGGGCGTGCCTAAAGAGAAGGAAGGCAAGCGCTTGCCTTCCTCCTCGTTAGGCCTGCCTTCTCCGTTCTGTCTCTCCCACCGGCGCCCTGGTGGGAGAGGCAGAACAGAGGAGGAGGCTGGCGTGACACTAGGAGGCAGTAGACCATGATCTACTGATCCAACAATTAGCTGCTATTGGAATTCAAGGATCAGCAATAACGTGGTTCAACTCCTTCTTGCGAGGGCGTAGCCAACGAATGGAGTGGCTGCGCCAAGTATCTGAGAAATCCCCTCTCCACTGTGGAGTATTCTATCGCCAATGCTGTTTAACATCTATGTTCGACCTCTCGCCAAGCTAGTCCGGAGATTTGGATTAGAATGTTTCCAATATGCTGATGACACCCAGCTTCTCCTAAAACTAGAACCTGGAACAACTTCAGTACCAGATAACTTCACCTGGTGTCTTGGAGCGGTGACAAGATGGCTACGTGCCCATAAATTGAAAGAAAGGCCAGCAAAAACTGAAATCTTGTGGCCTGGCCGCCCATCAGAATTGGTTGGTCTATTGGTTGGTCTATTACCATCTTTTGAAGGGGAGCTGTTAGCTCCATCCCCCACTGTGAAGAGTCTCGGTGTTATCCTGGATTCCAAAATGACGATGGAAGCCCAGATTGCCTCCACTAGTAAAAGGGCCTTCTTTCATCTAAGCCAGGACTGTCCAACTTCTACTGGCCCAGGGGCCTGAATTCCGGTCACTGATGACCTGGGGGGCCGTAGGGTCTGCCCCCGCTCCCGGCTCCACCCCTGGCTCTGCCCCCAGCTCCACCCCCGCCCCACCCCTCCCCTGGCTCCAATTTACTTACAATTCCTAGTTGCATTATTAATTATAAAATAAATATAATATTTTACTAACATTCAAAAGGGGCATGCATACAATTAAATATAATATTTAACTAACATTCAATGCAAGGGGGGGGCATTCAAAAGGGCCATCCATACAATTAAATATAATATTTTACTAACATTAAATGCAGGGGGCATTCAAAAGCCATCCATACAATTAAATATAATATTTTACTAACATTAAATGCAATTCAAAATATTTAAATACTAACATTAAACATTAAATGCAGGGGGGCATTCAAAAGGGCCATCCATACAATTAAATATAATATTTTACTAACATTAAATGCAAGGGGGCATTCAAATACACAATTACATAATAATAACATAAAGGTTAGCCTACCTTCCCAAACGCGCGGGATCCAGGAGCAGCCGGACCAGCAGAGGCGACGACCGAGCGAGGCAGCAGCCAGGAAGGTACAAATCACGTCTGCATGGGCCGCAGGGATTAAGTAGCCGAGATTTCGGCAACAGGAGTATCGCGAGACTACGGAAGCCACACGGGATTTCGCTCTCAACACAGGCGAGATTTCGCATTGAGAGCGAAATCCCATGTGGCTTCCGTAGTCTTGCTCTGAAACCCGAAAGTGGGTAATTTTTTAAAATATTTTAATTCATTTTATTTTTTATTAAAAAGCTTAGGGGGGCATAGGGAAGGGGCTGGGGGCCGTATACGGCCCCCGGGCCGCCGGTTGGACAGCCCTGATCTAAGCCAAGCGAAGCAGTTGGCGCCTTATTTACCAACAGAGGCACTGGCTACGGTAATCCATGCCACAGTTACGTCGAAGCTGGATTACTGCAATGCTTTGTGTGTGGGCTTACCTCGAGCAGCAATTTGCAAGATCCAAATTGTGCAAAATGCAGCTGCTAGACTCCTCACAAAAACATCAATGAGGTGCCATATAACGCCGTCTCTGCAGCGCTTAGATTGGCTGCCGGTTGAACACAGAGTCCTCTATAAGACCCTGGTCCTAGCATTCAAGGCCCTCCGAGGTCAGGGTCCTCCATATCTAAGAGACCGATTAATGCCAGTCCACCACCAGACTGCCACGGTCAGCTCCTGAGAATCTCCTCTATGTCCCTGGCCCTAGAGAGGTTCATTTGGAGTCCACAAGACAGAGATCCTTCTCCATTGTAGCCCCAATCTTGTGGGACTCCCTGCCGCCAGACCAAAGAGCCACTCCCGATCTACATACATTTTTAGGGGCACTCAAGACATGGCTTTTCAGAAGAGCCTATGATTGAGTAACAAGCGGTGACTATGTAACCTGTTTATCTTAATTGTGTAAGTCGCCCAGAGAATCTTTCGTGGAGGGCGACTCATAAGAAATAAAGTTAGTTAGTTAGTGTATCCTTCCAATAATAATAAATATAGTAAAATAATAAATGTAATAATAATAATAGAGTAAAATAATGGAAATGTAACAATAACAGTAATAATAGAGTAAAATAGTAAATGTAATAACAATAACAAAGTAAAATAATAAATGTAATAATAATAAAGTGATAAATATAAAATAGAGCAAAATAATAAATGTAACAACAACCACCACCACCACCACCACAACAGAGTAAAATAATAATTAACCTTGACTCGAGTATAAGCTGAGGGGGACATTTTCAGCCTTAAAAAAGGACTGAAAAACTAGGCTTTATACTTGGGTATATACAATATGTATAATTAAATTCATGGACACCCAGAACACCAGAAACAAAAAAACTGAGTATATTTTGACCTAAAGCTACTCCTTCTTGTGGCATCTTCTAAGTCAATTCTGATGCTGAATGCAAGGTGAGCCTATCACTGGGTTTTTTGAAGCTGAGAGTGTGTGACTCACCCAGTGGATTTTCATGGCCAAGCAGTAATTCGAACCCTAGTCTCCATAGTCATACTTCAATGCTCAAACCAGTTATACAACAGCATAGTCAAGTTTATTCGATGCTTAAACCATAGATCTTTCACATATAACATAACATAATGTATATACATATAGTATTGATAATATTATAATGTAATACAATATAATACAACTATTATAATATAGAAAATATTATAATATAGTAAAAAGCCTGGGTGTCCATTTGGACCCTCTGCTGTCAATGGAGACCCAAATCTCCACTGTCAGCAGAATCGCATTCTTCCATCTGCGACAGGCGAAGCGTTTGGCCCCCTACCTGTCCCGGAACGACCTAGCCACGGTAATCCAAGCCACGGTCATCTTAAGACTTGACTACTGTAATGCTCTTTACATTGGCCTGCCCTTGACCGTGATCCGGAAACTTAAGCTAGTGCAGAATGCTGCAGCCCGCGACCTGTCGTATAACTCGTCCTGCAGGATCTGCACTGGCTGCCTTCAAGGTGTTAGTTCTTACTTTCAAGGCCTTATATGGTCTGGGGCCAGTGTACCTACGGGATCGCCTAATTCCATATAACCTCCCCTGAGATCACTACGCTCCGAAGATCTGAATCTTCTAAACATTCCCAGTGTGAAATCCCATTTGACTTCAACCAGGCGAAGAGCCTTTTCCATCATCGCCCCAACATTGTGGAACGCACTTCCCCCGAGACACGAGCTCTGCGAAATTTGAACACCTTTCGCAGAGCGTGTAAGACACACTTATTCAGGCAGGCCTTCGAATGCTTGTAATTCCAGTCTGTGTTTTATTGTGTTTTATTGCATGTTATTGTTTTACTGTATTTTTATCTTTGTGTTGACACATTATGCTGTAAACTGCCCCAAGCCTTTGGGAGTGGCGGTGTACAAATCCAATAAATAAACAAACAAACAAACAAACTAATAATAATATATTATAATTATATATTTTATATTACAGGTAATATTACTAATAATATTACAGTATAATGTTCTAGAACAATGTAATATGTAATATTATTATTGCTATGGCAATAATATATTATATTTACATTTTACTTGTAAGCCGCTCTGAGTCCCGTTCAGGGTGAGAAGGGCGGCATATAAATGTCGTAAATAAATAATAAATAAATAGAAGGCGAATAGATAAATAGATGAAAACCAGATTATTAAATACAACATAAAATACACAATTAAAATCCTATAATCATTTAAAATGGCTACATATATCAATGGTGAGATGCACCCTGCTACACACTGTATGTACTCGCACCTGCGTAATTAAAAACCAGGTAAAACCAAATAGATACAGCATTATTAAAACTACATAAACAGCTACTATTAGTTGAAAGCATCCCAGCACATAAACAAAAGAGCCAGAGGTGTGCCCGGGTATCTGCCATCAATCACCGCTGTGGGCATACTTTGGAAACGAAGGGTACGTTTTGGAAATGTGAGCCTAGTCAGGTAGAAAGCCCGATCATGGTCAAGTTTGTACCGTCTAAACCAGTGGGAAAATTTGGAGTTATTAATAGCCTGCCTGTCATGGTGGACACAGCAATTGATTGATTGATTGATTATTTGCACTATTTCTACCCCACCCATATCAGCCCGAAGGCGACTCAGGGCAGCAAACAAGTCGGCACAATTGGATGCCATATATAAAATACATACATTAACAAAAAGTTAAACATCACAAAACATTTAAAAGCATAAAAACAATACACAATAGAAATTATAAAACTATGTCTTCATGTTCAGTCCTCATTCGTTCCATCACCTTAGCCGTTCCTGCGTCATTTTCCGATTCAAGTTTGTCTAAATTATACTGAGGTTCCAAAGCCTTGCTCGAATACTCAAGTTTTCAGTTTTTTTCAAAAGGTCAGGAGCGACGGGGCTGGTCTAATATCCCTAGGTAGGGAGTTCCATAGCCAAGGGGTCACCACAGAGAAGGCCCTGTCTCTCGTCCCCGCCAGTCGTGCTTGTGAAGCAGGCGGGATCGAGAGAAGGGCCTCCAACGACGACGATCTCGAGTTCCTGGTGGGTTCGTAGGGAGAGATGCATTCGGATAGAGAAAATGGGCCGGAACCGTTTAGGGCTTTATAAGCTAAAATTATATTCCCTTGTGTTCAAGATACAGCATAGGAATTACCAAACAATAGCATCCATTTGAAGGCCTTTAGCTTTCCCTGCCAAGGTGTGCTGGTGCCTCACCAAACTATATATCCCACGGTTCTATAGCGCTTAGCCATGGCAGTTAAAGCGATGTTCAATTGTATTTGCTCAGCAGTGTAGATACATCCAATGCATACCTTTAATTTTTATGTATATGTGTGTGTGTGTGTATATATATATAATGATTTGCAAAATAATATGTATTTCAATATTTTTGTAATATCTCATTAGGTTTGCACAATACAAACAATAACTAACCCTTTAGCATGTAGCGACACACAGTCCGACTTGGCAAGGGCACACCTTCACTTGCTAAGTTGGACTGTGTGTCGCGACACATTACTGTGTCGGCTGCAATATATGGATGTGTTGTGCAAACCTAACAAGAATAGCAAAAATAATGAATTATATATTATCTATTTTAAGATACACACACACATTAAAGGTATGTATGAGATGTTGCGTTTCCATACATTTCATTACTACAAGTCACATAAAACTTCTTATAAGGGGTTGTTGTTTAAATTACTGTGTTGTGAAATGATGCGTGTCTAAAATCATGTGTGTCACCAACACGAAATATTTGGAAATCTCTGTTACAAGTGATCTAAAGCCTCTTTTAGGCTGCCAAATAATTCAGATTATCAAAGCAGACAATACACATTATCTGCTTTGAACTGGATTGTATGAGTCTACACTGCCAGATAATCCAGTTCAAAGCAGATAACCAGGATTTTATATGGGTGCGAAGAAGGGCCACGAGGTTTTGCAAAGAAATCTTGTAGCGCCTTTTTGTTCAGACTAAGGCTAAATAGTCTATACTGACTATTTAATGCAGTTTCAAAACGCTATTGAACAAAGTGGTTTCGTTGCTGTTGTGCAGACGATTCCACAGAAAGTTCTGGAACAAGTTTGAGGCTTGGGACAGCGATTACAGAAACCACACAAAAGAAAGCCAGGCAACAAAGGCTTCCTTTTGTGTGCTTTTGTTGCCTGGCCACCAGAGCTTGAAGCTAGCTTTCAGCTGCACATTCAATGCTCAATGTAGAAACCAGAAACACAAGCTTCCGTAGACTTAAGCGTACTTCATGAGATCTGAGAAAGCAGACTTAAGTCAAGGAAAGCATGTGCTACCAACTTCTCTCTCTCTCTCTCTCTCTCTCTCTCTCTCTCTCTCTCTCTCTCTCTCTGAGCATATCTGCACTGAACAATGAAGCCATTTCAACATGGAGCTGATTTACACATGGAGCCCAAGAATTGGGTTGAAACCTGGATGTATTTATTTATACGTGCTTCAGGGGTTTATTTATTCATATATTTATTTATTGTATTTATACACCGCCACTCCTGGAGGGAGAATGCCGTTCTGACTTCGCTGGGGAGCAAATTCCACAGGCGGAGGGTCCCCACCGAGAAGGCCCTGTCCCTCGTCCCCACCAGCCGTGTTTGCAACACTGTAGGAGCCTGACATGTAGGACCCTTTTACACTGCCCCTACATCCCAGGATCTGATCCTAGATTATTTTATCCCAGATTATATGGCAGTTGAGACTCTGGGCCCTTCCACACAGCCATATAACCCAGAATCTCTGGCATTACTTCATGAATGAAGATTCTTAGGAAGGACTTATCCCACGCTTTTTACAAGCACGTTGATGACTAAAGAAGTTGGATGTGTCCTTCGAGCCTGTGCAATGGACCTTTCTGGTGGAGCGCAGCATGCACCGAACTGGCCTCACCCTTTAAACCAAGGGTTCGTCTGCCGGAGCCTAGCAAGCTTAGACAATGGCAGTGAGGTCCTCAGGTCGTAGGTTTGGTTCGGGTTTCCTTCTCTTAGATGGTTGATCTTACAGGGTTAGACGAGCACCATCTGCCCGGGTTTGAATTTAGAGTTTTCCTTCTCTTAGGATGGTTGCCAAAAGGCTAGAGAGCCCATCCTGCCCGTTGACGCTCTTTGTCAGGCCCTTCGGTTGTGACTTGTCTGGCATGGGAGGCCCTACCGGTGGCCATTATGCCACCGCCAGCATAGTTCACAACTGCATTAGGGTACGCAAGCCTCTCCCCCACGACAACGGGGCGCCAACGGAGAGGAAAACAGAATATCAAGGCAGATAATCCACAATACCTGCTTTGAACTGGGTTATCTGAGTGCACATTGCAATATAATCCAGTTCAATGTGAGTTTTATACAGCTCTGTGGAAGGGTCCTCATATAATCCCGTTCAAAGCAGACAACCTGGGACCCGATCCTTGGATATAAGGTCAGTGTAGAAAGGACCTTGGGCTGGATCTACGCCACCACTGTTCTCTATCAGCCCGCACCACAGGAAGAACACCATCATCCCCACGTCAACATAGGCACATCTGTGCTTAAGTCCATTCAGCAGTTCACCTACCTGGGAAGCATCATCTCTTCAGACGCCAAGATTGACAAAGAGATAGATCACAGATTATTAAAGGCATAGAGTGCATTCGGAAGGCTTCACAAAAGAGTCTGGAGCAACAAGCACCTGAGGCAAAGCACCAAAATCAGTGTGTACAGAGCTATCGTACTGTCTATTCTCCTCTATGGGTCTGAAACATGGGTCACCTATCACCAACACCTACGACTCCTCAGCGCTGACTTCGCACAATCCTAAATATACACTGGACCGACTATGTGACGAATGTTGCTGTCCTTGAGCAAGCAGGGACCACCAGCATTGAGGCCATGCTATTGAGAACACAGCTGCGCTGGGCAGGGCACGTCTCTGGGATGGAGGACCACCGCCTCCCAAAGATACTACTCTATGGTGAACTCGCCATGGGTCAGAGCAAGAGAGGCGCCCCAAATAAGAGATATAAGGACTCCCTGAAACAACATCTCAGGCTCGGCCAGATGGATTACCAACAATGGTCCACCGTGGCCTTACATCGGGAGGCATGGAGATGCACTATCCACAATGCTGAGGCCTCTTTCGAGAAGACCCGGTGAACGGGTCTTGAAGAGAAACGACAATGCAGAAAGAGCCGCAACTTGGAAACAGCATCACCCAAGGAGACTTTCTGCTGTGCTTTCTGCAACCAAACTTGCCGATCTCAGATTGGCCTTTTTCAGTCATCGACGCGCTTGTAGAAAGCGTGGGATGAGTCCTTCCTAAGAATCTTTGTTCGCGAAGTAATGCCGAGAGAGAGAGAATCAAAGAGCATTTTGAACTCCACCAACAATGGAGTTGAGCCAAACTTGGCACACAGAACCCCCAAGACCAACAAACCCAGATGATCAAAGCAGATTACCTACATTATCTGCTTTGAACTGGATTAACGTTGTCTACACTGCCCGATAAACCATTCCAAAGCAGATAATCTGGATTTTACGTGGCAGTATCAAAAAGTCATTGGAGAGGTGTTGAAGCTTTTCTAACAGACACAAAAACCCATTCAGAAGCACTGAAAGAAACCAAACTAAGAAACCAGCACCTGCAATTGTGTAAACTCCACATTGCGCTTGATTATCGGGCAGTGTAGACTCAGGGACCGTCCACACAGCCATATAACCCAGAAAGCCTCACAACATTGGCTTTGAATTGGGCTATCTGAGTCCACATTGCCATAGAATAGTCCAGAATTGTATTCAACTCTGTGGAAGGCACCCATGTTGCATGCCCTCCTAGTAGGTTGGAAATAAAGTCTAATTCATTCATTACCTGCCTTGATATTGCTGTGAGGAAGGGCCTTGAGTCTACACTGCCAGATAACCCGGTTCAAAGCATATACTGTGGATTGATATTGATATTCAGAGGCCCTTTCCACGCAGCTGAATGAAATCCCGAATTATCTGCTTTGAACCGGATTATATGGCACTGTGGACTCGGGTATCTAACCCGGTTCAAAGCAGGTACTGTGGGTGGCCTGACTTGATGTTCTGTGTGGAAGGGCTTGGAGGCAATCTTGGGCCCTCCAGGTGTTTTGGACTCCAACTCCCACAATCCCTAACAGCCTGGCTTTAGAGACACACAAGAACAAACCGGATTCTGAGCCACAAAATGGGCCGAGCCCACGCGGTTGCAGGCAGGGGGCGCCGCCACGTGTTCTCCTTACCACTTCCGTCTCTGAGAAACGGACCTATCAGGAAGCGAAGAATTCCCAATTCTGTCATCGTATTGGCTCGGGGAGGTGCCGTCCCGCCTCCGGGTTCGAGGACGGTGTCTGATTGGGCGGGTCGAGGCGGCGCCGGATTGGGCGCCCCCGGGTGTGGGGGGGAAGCCCGAAGTGGGCGTGGCTTAGGGCTACACGGGCTCCCATTGGCTGAGGCGGCCGCGCGGGGCGTGAGGGAAAGCACAGCGAGCCCTCGACCTCGCTCTTTTCGCTTTTGGCGGAGACAGGAGAGCGCGGCGGTCCCTTCTTTCTCTCTCTCTCTCACTCAGCAAGGCCTCAACTCCACATCCGGGCATCTCCCAGCGCCGCCATCATGGTGAAGCTCGCCAAGGTGAGGCTTTGAGGCCTAGCCTCGTCCAGAATGGAGGAAAATCTCTTTGAGGGGGGGAAATATTAAAGGGGGGGTTGGGTTGGTAGGCCTTGTGCGCGTGCGCGGCTGTTTCCAGCCCCCCCCCCCCATTCTCTCGCTTCCACACAGGCAAGGAGCAGCAGTTTCAAGGCTTCCCCCCCCTTTTTACTTCGAGCTATTTTTTTTTAATTGTTGGCGCGCATGCGCAGATCGAAATAGAACGCTCGGCGGTTTCTAGGTGCCCCCTTTTTTCAAATACGGCCGTTTGTGAGAGAAAGGGCGAAGCGCGCGCGGGGGGGGAGTTTCTAGGCGCCCGCTCGCTCGCTTCGTTCGATCGCGCGCGCGCGCGCTCTTTTTTTTTCTCTCCTTTTTCTTTCTGTTGAGAGCGGCGCGCGCAGCGAACGGTGGGAGGGGCTGGGAGGAAAAGGAGCGGCGTGCGCGCGCACCCTCCCTTTCTCCCCCTCAGCCACGTGATCTTCCCAGACCACGTGGGGGAAAGAGAGAGAGGAAATGCTCAGCCTAGGCCTTGCTTCCGGGGCTTCCACGTGCTTTTAGAGGTTCTGGTTCCAAACAAAAAGGGACCCTTAAAAGAAAAAAGGCCATCCAGTCCAAACCCTTCTTTTGCCACACAGGGAATTTTATGTATTATATTGTATTGGCCTGTGTTAATTGCCCTTTATATTCCTTGGATGGGACTCCTAAAGGCAGGCCTGGACAAACTTGGGCCTTTCAGGCGTTTTGGACTTCAACTCCCACAATTCCTCACAGCCTCAGGCCCCTTCCAAACTTGGGCCTTTCAGGCGTTTTGGACTTCAACTCCCACAATTCCTCACAGCCTCAGGCCCCTTCCAAACTTGGGCCTTTCAGGCGTTTTGGACTTCAACTCCCACAATTCCTCACAGCCTCAGGCCCCTTCCAAACTTGGGCCTTTCAGGCGTTTTGGACTTCAACTCCCACAATTCCTCACAGCCTCAGGCCCCTTCCAAACTTGGGCCTTTCGCGTGTTTTGGACTTCAACTCCCACAATTCCTCACAGCCTCAGGCCCCTTCCAAACTTGGGCCTTTCGGGTGTTTTGGACTTTAACTCCCACAATTCCTCACAGCCTCAGGCCCCTTCCAAACTTGGGCCTTTCGGGTGTTTTGGACTTCAACTCCCACAATTCCTCACAGCCTCAGGCCCCTTCCAAACTTGGGCCTTTCGGTGTTTTGGACTTCAACTCCCACAATTCCTCACAGCCTCAGGCCCCTTCCAAACTTGGGCCTTTCGCGTGTTTTGGACTTCAACTCCCACAATTCCTCACAGCCTCAGGCCCCTTCCAAACTTGGGCCTTTCGCGTGTTTTGGACTTCAACTCCCACAATTCCTCACAATTCCTCACAGCCTCAGGCCCCTTCCAAACTTGGGCCTTTCGGGTGTTTTGGACTTCAACTCCCACAATTCCTTTGGAAGGGGCCTGAGGCTGTGAGGAATTGTGGGAGTTGAAGTCCAAAACACCTGAAAGGCCCAAGTTTGCCCAGGCCTGCCTAAAGGCCATCCAGTCCAACCCGCTTCTGCCCTGTAGGGAATTACAACCTTTTCATATTATTGTATTGATTGCCCTTTCTAATCCTCGGAAGGGGCCCCTAGAGGCCATCCAGTCCAACCCGCTTCTGCCCTGTAGGGAATTTGAACCTTTGCATTGTATTACCCTTTACACATAGTACTTTATAATCCTTGGAAGGGACCCCCAAAGGCCATCCAGTCCACACACCCCCTTCTGCCATACAGGGAATTTTTAGTTTTGCATTATATTTTATTGTTCTGTGCCTGTATTGATCCCCCAAAGGCCATCCAGTCCAACCCCTTTTGCCATACAGGAAATTATAACGTTCACATTGGATTTTATTTTACTGTGTTGGCCTATATTGGTAGTACTTTATAATTCTTTTCAAGGGACCCCCAAAGACCATCCAGTCCAACCCCTTTCTGCCGTGCAGGAAATTTTAGTTTTGCTTTGTATTTTTATTGTACTGTGTTGGCCATGCAGGAAATATAACGTTCAATTGTACTGTTATATTCCTTTCTAATCTTTTTCAAGGGACCCCCAAAGACCATCCAGTCCAACCCCTTTCTGCCATGCAGGAAATTACAACATTTTTATTGTACTTTGCACATTTTATTGTACTGTGTTGGCCAACCTTTTCATATTGGTAGTACCCTTTCTAATCCTTTTTTTCAAGGCATTGTATTGACCCCTTGTAAGGGACCAAAGGCCATCCAGTCCAACCCCTTTCTGCCGTGCAGGAAATTTTAGTTTTGCTTTGTATTTTTATTGTACTGTGTTGGCCTATATTAATTGCCCTTTGTATTCCTTGGATGGGACCCCTAAAATCCATCCCATCTAACCTTCTGCCATGCAGGGAATGTGAACATTTGCATTTTATTGTACTGTGTTGTGGCCTATATTGATTGTCCTTTATAATCCTTGGAAGGGACCCCTAAAGACCAGCCCAATCCCCTTCTGCCATGCAGGAAATTATAACCTTTGCACTTCATTTTATTGTGCTGTGCTGGCCTGTATTGATAGCACTTTATAATGGGTTTAAGTGTTTTTTTGGAGTTTTCATAGAATCCTCGGCTTGGAAGAAACCCCCAAAGATCATCCAGCCTTAACCCCTTTCTGCTAAGTAAGAGGACACAACCCAAGCTCTCCCGACAGATGGCCATCCAACCTCTTAAAAAAAACCAAAGCAAAAGATTCCCAGGAAGTCTATGTTCCTCCGTAACTGGGAGGGGTCCCCAAAGGCCATCTAGTTCAGCTCCAAAATACAAAACATCCACAGAACATCAGACCAACTAAAAAGTACAAAATACATCATGTGGGTTTTCGAAATATAGCATGTAAGCTGGCTTCTACATTAGGCAAGATGCTTAAAAACATAGAGGAAAAGAAAAGTAACAATGTTAAGAGTCAAAGGCCTACATTTTGTCTCAGGTGTTCCTTCTTTTGTCAGTTATCAGATAGTCTGGAGAGGTATCAGTACTGTATCATCTTCATTAAATTCTTTTGTGTAGGAATACACACCTAAAGAACGCTCGGCACATTGCCATTGAGCTTCTATATCAAAGCAATTGATGTACATTAAGAGCTTCCTTTCGCATCCTTTTTTTGTTTTTGGCCTGGCTGTTAGGAATTGTGGGAGTTGAAATCAAAACACCTGGATATATCTTATATGATCTATACAGGTTTCTGCCACTGGAAACTTATTGTATCCGTTTCCTTGTCAGAGACAATAGGAGGAAGGAGTCTGGGGTATTATGGTGTTCGCATAATGATTAAGCATCCGTTATCGTGATATGCACATGGCTATTTTATATATATATGTTAGCTGTTTGTGCCCATTGTAGAGCATAGTTCAATTTTTTTTTAAAAAAACCAACGTTCAGGTTCCTTCCATACAGTGGATTGTGATCATAAAAAGGCAGCCAGAAGAAGGTCTCGCGTTAAGCAGTAAGGGAGGCATGTGTTGCATTTCGTGAAAGTGGACTCTTTTGAAATGGATGGAAGGAAAACACCAAGGCTTGATATGGCCCATTGAAATAAATAGGGCAAGGTCACCTTCCATTCAGTGGCTGGAGGAAAGAAAGCCACTTGGATGGTCCCCCATTTCTCAAAACCTTGATAATCTGCTTTTTTCCTCACAAAAGGGCAGTTTCTCATCTAATGTTTAGAACAGGCATGGGTAAACTTCAGCCCTCCATGTGTTTTGGACTGTTAGGAATTGTGGGAAGTCCAAAGTACGTGGAGGGAGAGTCGTACTTTTCTCATGCCTGGTAAAGAATGTCTCTTGATCCACCAGGAGCCCAAAGCAATGCTAGCAACTAGTTGGAGATTCTGCAGATTGAGAGGAAAACCCTTTCTAACCCTACAAACAAAAATATTTCTGCTATCTGGAATTAATGGCAAATAATTGTCATTTAGTGCGAAGTTTGTTTTGTTTGCATTTCACTGTGTAATTGAAATGGACCGAACCTCAGTTGCTTCATGCATGCTTTGGGCTTCTGGGATGACACAAATTATTTCTTTGTCCTAGATCCTAGAAAGGTACATGGCTGTGTTTCAGTTGCAGATGCTTGAACTTGTGCTTTTTTTATCCTCCAGAATGTTAAACCTCCGCAGAAACTGAAAAAAATGGCTGCCCTCCCTGCAAAGGATGTTGATGACAGTGAAGAAGAAGAAGACTCTTCTGAAGAGGAGGAAAGCAGCGAGGAAGAGGTGAAAATTGTCGTAAATTAAGAGAACTTTATAGTGATCTCAAACATGACCCAACTACGCCAGGCCTTGGCGAACTTTGGCCCTCCAGGTATATTGGACTTCAACTCCCACAATTCCTAACAGCCTCGAGCCCCTTCCTTTAAGCAGCTGAGGGGGAAAAGGAAGGGGCCTGAGGCTGTTATGAATTGTGGGAGTTGAAGTCCAAAACACATGGAGGAAGGCCCCAAGTTTGCCCATGCCTTAACTGCACTGTAGAGTGAATGAACACTTTAACCACGAAGGCTCAAAGCAATAGAACCGTGGGAGTTGTTGTTTTGCAAGTCCTTTAGCCATCTCTGCCAAAGAGTGGTGGTGTCTCACTAAACTACAGCTCCCAGGATACCATGGCAATTTGTGCCATGGCATTAATTTAATAGTGTAGATGCACCTCAGAAGCTGGGTCGTATTTCTTAGCAGTACTAGCCTGCATAGACAACGATGAGGGACCTGCAATCCAGTCATATCTGAAGTCATAGAGTTGGAACAGACCTGGAGGCCATTTTGTGCATTGTCTCAAGCAGATCAGAGATAAAAAGGGGCCAGTGCTTGAATTACTCAAACCTCAGTGTATGAATTTTACATTTTATCAGATGGGGTTTATGTATGTTTGTGGTTTTTAGATTTATGTTGTTTTATATTCTTGTGTATTGTCTTGGGTGCGGCACCTCATAGTGCTTCTGTGAGCTGCTCCAAGTCCCTTTAGAGAGATGGTGGCAGGGTACAAATAAAATTATTATTGCCCCCCGCCCCAGTGGCACAGTGGGTTAAACCACTGAGCTGCTGAACTTGCTGACCAAAAAGTTGTTTTGAATCCAGGGAGCAGGGTGAGCTCCCGCTGGATAGCCCCAGCTTCTAACCTAGCAGTTTGAAAAGAAATGTGAGTAGATCAATAGCTACCGCTCTGGCGGGAAGGTAACGGCGCTCCATGCAGTCATGCCGGTCACATGACCTTGGAGGCCGCTACGGACAATGCCGACTCGTCGGTCTAAAATGGGGGTGAGCACTACCCCGCGAAGTCGGACACAACTAGACTTAACGTCAAGGGGAAACCATTACCTTTTATTATTTATTGTCTTCATCATACTGAAGTTAGTACAATGAGCTTTGCTTTTTAATGATTTCACGGTGATTAATAAAAAAGTGCCAAATCTGTTTGGGTTTGAATATAGGAATTGTTAAGTTCCATGAACTCTAGGTAGCACAGCGAATGATGATGAGGGGTGGTGGTTATTACACTCCCAGCAACATTTGCGGGGCCACACATTTCCACAGTAGAGTAAGCAATAAAGTAAGCAGGACTTGCCCTATTTTGATCTTTAAGAAGAGGTTCAAATGCTGGCTGGGGAATGGATCACATGTATGAAAGCATGGCTGGGATTTCTCATTAAATGAAGTCATATTTGGGGAGGAGAGATCCCAGGAGATCCCAAGATATACCATGACTACTGGTAAAGGTTTCCCTTAGTATGCTCAGAAGCAAATTCTGCTGCATTGGCCCAAATAACAGAGCTTGTATTGCACTTGTATTCTCTATTTCCCTCTCTAATTGCAATTGTCTGCAGTGGATAGTGATAACTTTTTCTTCCCTCAGATGATTCCTCAGAAGAAAGCCGCCACCCCAGGAAAAGCGGCAGCGGTTACACCCAACAAAAAAGCGGTGGTGACCCCAGGCAAGAAAGCAACACCAGCGCCGGCCCCAGCCAAAAAGGCAGCTGTGACTCCCGCAAAGAAAGGAGCTGTGGCTCCAGCAAAGAAGACCCCGGCCTCTGCCAAAGGAGCAAAAAATGGAAAGAACGCCAAGAAAGAGGAGAGTGAAGATGAGGATGAAGATGAGGAGGAGGAGGAAGAAGATAGTGAGGAAGAAGGTGAATCGGATGGGATAAGCAAATCGTTCTCACTAATTTCCTAGCATTCCTGGGTTTTTTGCCATAGAAAACAGGCCACTGGCAGCTGAATAGAACTGCAATTTTTATATTTTATAGTATTTATATTCTGCTCTTCTCACAGAATCACAGCGGATCACAGAACATATATGGCAAACATTCAATGTCTTTATACACTGGCAAGACAGACAACTGTACATAGAGGTGTATATAATAATAAAACTATATCCCGCCACCATCTCCCCAAGGGGACTCGAGGCGGCTTACATGAGGCCAAGCCCAAAAACATCAATAAAAACAACAAAGCAGCACAGTTAATAAAAATCATATATAAACAACATATAAAATTTAGAAACCTATAGGATTTCCCAGACTGCTCCGTTCTGGCCATGGAAGGTGCTGTCTCTCCACTTTCCCTGCTGAAAAGCTTTGTTCATAAACTTCCTCCTTGATCTAGTCAACGGCATTTTTCTGGCATTACCTCATGGGTGCCTAATATACCTCCCCACTTAAGTGGTACCTATTTACTCACATTGCTATTTTCGAAACTGCTAGGTAGGCAGAAGCTAAGCTAAAGGCCAGGAGCTCACCGTGACCTGGGCTTCAAACTGTCAACCTTTTGGTTGGCAAGATTTACTGCAGCTGGCAGTCTAACCTCCTGTGGTAAAGCCCGGGCCAAATAATGTCAGTAGCCCTATTATGGCCAGGAGTGGTCTCTGTCTCGTTAAACTCCTCAGAGGAACCATCCACCAGTGTCTTGAGATTCCCAACTTGGTTCATGGGATCGGTCTAGAAATTTTAGTTTAAAGAAACCAGCCCAAAAGAGCAGACTCTACTTATTAATGGGCTGGTATCAATGAGCCATATCAAAATCTGTAAATTTCGCCTCAAAACCTGTCCTCAACTTCTACATGAAGTCCATTTATACATTAATGTATATGGAGATCAACTGGAGCCAGATCAGCAATATGGTGTCTTTTCTGTGTGTAAGGAATTCAGTAGGGATGTAGTTGCTTTGACGCTGATTTCACAAGCCAACAAGTATTTTTCATCAGATGCTCTTTCTTTTTTTTGCACTGAATTTAGATCTATGTTTATTTTTTCTATTATATGTAGTTTGCGATGAGGCTAGTGGGATAAGTAATGCTTTTATGCATTGATATCAATAGAATCTAACTGATGGTAGATTTCCCTTTGACATTAAGTCGAGACGGGGTGGTGCCCATCTCCATTTAAAGCTAAAGAGCCAACATTGTCCCTAGACACCTCCAAGGTCATGTGGCCAGCATGACTGCATGGAGCACCATTACCTTTCCACCAAGGCGGTACCTATTGATCTACTCACATTTGCATTTTTTCGAACTGCTAGGGCTATCAGTGGGAGCTCAGCCCGCTCCCCAGATTCAAACCAGCAACCTTTTGATCAGTAATCAGTGTTATAATGTTATAACCGGCTGTACCACCAGGGGGCCTTAGTGGATATGTATAGCTTTCTTTTATATAAATGTGCAAATACATTTGACAGACAAATCCATGGGTACTTCGAATAAAACGCAAAGTCATGAACTATGTGGGATGGCCCATGAGGGCTCTTCCAACTCTGATTCTATGAACCCAAAATAAATTGTAGATACAGTCCTCCTAGCAGGAGTTAGGGCTAATAGTGAGAGCTCACCCTGCTCCCCGGATTCAAATCACCAAACTTTCGGTTAGCAAGTTCAGCAGCTCAGTGGTTTAACGCACTGCGCAACCGGGGGGATACAATTGATATCAGTTGGTAAGTGCATTAATTATTTGATTAGCCTCATTGCAAAAGCTACACGTGATAGAGAAAAAAATTAACTTACAGTGTTCCCTTGCTACTTCCCGGTTCGCTGTTTCACGGATTTAAAAAAAAACTAATTAAAAATATATATTGTGGGATTTTGCCGCCGCCACTCTCCAAGGCGCTTTCCCTCCTCAGGCCTCCCTCCCTGCAACCTTGAAGGGCCTTTCCTTCACTTTATTTTAAGTTTATAAAGACTTAAAATAGTGTATAACTACTAAAATAATGTATAAATATTAAAATAAAAAGATTTTTTAAAGTGATTTTTCACTTATTGGGAAGTCCTGGAACGTAACCCCAGCAAGAAGTGTAGATATGAACACAACAAACTCTATGACAGGACTGCCCACAAAGTCGATCGCAAGTCCAAATGAGGTCGATCGCAGCCGGATGGGGCACTTCTGCCCTGTGCGCACGCACCTTCCGCGGAGAATTGCTGGAACGAGGGAGCGTGAGGCGGGTCCTCCGGAGGCCCCGCCTCGCGCTCCGCCCTGCCTCTCTCACCGGCAGCAAAGGCTGCACGGCTGCTTCAGGAAGGAGTGCGTGTGCGGCGGCACTGCCACATGTGGAAGGTAGATCTTTTCGACTAGGTTGTTTTAAAAGTAGCTCGCATGCTGAAAAAGTGTGGGCACCACTGCTCTATGAGAGTGACCTAAATTTATATCTGATGAAAAATACTTGTTAGCTTGGGTTGCACAAAATATAATGTGAAATGTGCAGATTTTACCATTCATCATATTTTTAAAAGTTGAAATAATGGGGGGAAATACATATTTAAAATCAGTATTAAAATGACTCAAACTGCTATTCTTCATTCCTGGTTGTTCTTAAAAGTTTGATTTTGTCGGCTTGTGCTTGTTTTCTAATAAGCAGCTGTGCCTTTTTCCTAATTGCTACAGATGAGTCTGAGGAGGAAGCAGCCGTGCCAGTGAAAAAACCTACCAAGGCCCCCGCCATAGCCAAGAAAGCCACAGCGGTTGCTAAAGTATCCAAGCAGGTCGCTCAAGATGACGACGACGAAGAGGATGACGAAGAAGATGAAGAGGATGGTAAGTCATGTTTGTGTTGAGAGAAACCTTAAAAAATAGCAGCAAAGAATAAAATGTCTGGATTGGAAAAGCAGGGCCCGTACTTTAGAAGAGGAGTGATTGTAGCTCAGGCATGGGCAAACTTTGGCCCTCCAGGTGTTTTGGATTTCAACTCCCAGCATTCCTAACAGCCTCAGGCCCCTCCTTTTCCCCCTCAGCCGCTTAAGCAGCTGAGGGGGGAAAGGAAGGAGCCTGAGGCTGTTAGGAATGCTGGGAGTTGAAATCCAAAACACCTGGAGGGCCAAAGTTTGCCCATGCTTTCTAAAGCCTTTCAAACAGAACTTCTAACTTTCTTCACTGTTCAACTTCCACAACGATTCATAATAATGGGAAATGTGATCGCGTTCATGATCCTAACTTTCATATTTAGTGATAGGACCAGGCTGTGGCGCAGCTAGTTAGTAGCCAGCTGCATTAAATCACTACTGACCGAAAGGTCATGAGTTCAAAGCCAGCCCGGGTCAGAGTAAGCTCCCGGCCATTATTAGTTAAGCTTGCTGTTGACCTAATGCAGCCCGAAAGACAGTTGTATCTGTCAAGTAGGAAATGTAGGTACTGCTTGATGCGGGGGAGCCCCTGGTGGCGAAGTGGGTTAATAAACCACTGAGTTGCTGAGCTTGTTGACTGAGAGGTCGCATATCCAAATCCGGGGAGCGGCGTGAGCTTCCGCTGTCAGCCCCAGCTTCTGCCAACCTAGCAGTTCGAAAACATGCATATGTGAGTAGATCAATTGGTACTGCTCCAGTGGAAAGGTAATAGTGCTCTCTGTAGTCATGCTGGCCACATGACCTTGGAGGCGTCTACGGACAACGCTGGGTCTTCAGCTTAGAAATGGAGATGAACACCACACCCCAGAGTTGGACACGACTGGACTTAATCTCAGGGGAAAACCTTTACCTTATGCAGGGAGACTAATTTACGACACCATAAAACTTTAATATTTAGTGATATATACATTTCAGGATCTTGCACGATTTTATTGGTATGCATTATTTTAGTGTGTCTTAATCTTTGTTATGTCAGGAGGGGCATGAGGCTGTTAGGAATTGTGGGAGTTGAAGTCGAAAATACCTGGGGAGTCCCAAGCTCACCCATGCCTTGTTTAGCTGAGCAGCCTTTGTTGTAGTGTAGGGTTGATGTGGGAAGGAGCTCTACAAGGGGGAGTTTCCATCGTGTTTATGCCTCGATACCAGCACAAATGATGATTTTTTGGGACTTAATACTGATTTTATTTGATGTCTCTAGTATGAGCTGATGTGTTGGGCAATATAGCCAATTAATTTCACCACTGGGCAGTTTTAATTCTGTTCTTGAGGCTGGCGTAGGGTTGTGGGCAGTATGTGATCAAATGCTGGCCGTCTATATCACTGCAGAGTCTGAAGAGGAGGCCATGGACATCACGCCAGCAAAGGGGAAGAAAGCAGCTGTGCTTGCAAAACCAACACTCAAAAAAGCCACCCCTGCAAAGGCTGCCAAGGAAGAGTCTGACGAGGATGACGACGAAGATGAGGACGAGGAGGAGGAGGAGGAAGATGATGATGAAGAGGAGGAGGAGGAAGAAGGTGAGTTGGACATGGCTTCCTGTCATTCTGGGTGGGAAAATTCAGTCTTCCTTACCAAGATGTGGTTCTCATCTTTGGTCCTAAAGCTGGAAAATGATGATTTCTCGCTGAACTGATGTGATACGAATCACAAATGACCGCACACAAAGATAGTCAAGTCCTGATCCAGCTGCCCCTTCCTGGTGTGCGCTCTGCATCGCCCCCATGTGCCCTCTTTTTTTTAACCTTGTTTATTTCTTTTTATTTTACACAGAAAAAGTGCAGGAAACATCTGGGAAGCGAAAGAAGGAGATGGCAAAGCAAAAAGGCACTCCAGATGCCAAGAAACAGAAAACAGAAGGTGAATAGCAGCCCTTGAGAGAGCCACAAACTCTTTTTTTGCCTATGTTTTTTTTTATTCCAAAGCAAAACAGACTTACCACATCTCCTCTGTTTCAACATTCCACATTATTCACAACATAGACGAGAGTCAACTCTTAGGATAACTTTGCAGAAAGTACAAGTAATTTCCCTCCCAACCATGAGTCCTTGTTCATCTAAATCAGTGTTTCTCAATCTTCCTAATGTCGCGACCCCTTGATACGGTTCCTCATGCTGTGGTGACCCCCAAACATAACATTTTCGTTGCTACTTCATAACTCATTTTGCTGCTGTTATGAATCATAATGTAACTATCTGATATGGAGGATGTGTTTTCATTCACTGGACCAAATTTGGCATAGATACCTGATACTCCTAAATTTGAATACTGGTGGGGTTGGGGGGGATTGATTTTGTCATTTGGTGATTGTAATTGCTGGGATTTATAGTTCACCTACAAACAAAGTGTATTCTGAGCTCCGCCAAAGATGGAATTGAACCAAACTCCCATGACCAACAGAAAATACTGGGTTTAGTGGACACTGACCTTGAGTTTGGCGGTAGTAGTTCACCTACACCCAGAGAGCAAAGGAGCCCCCGGTGGCACAGTGGGTTAACCCTTGTGTTGGTAGGACTGGTCGACCGATAGGTCGGTGGTTCAGATCCGGGGAGTGGGATAAGGTCCGATTTGTCACGTTCTACCTTCTCATGGCAGGTAGAACGTGACCAATCAGACCTTACCCCTTCTCATGGGGACATAAGTAAAACATCAATCATCTGGGTGTCCCTGGGCAACATCCTTCCAAACGGCCAATTCTCACACACCAGAAGCAACTTGTAGATACTCAAGTTGCTTCTGACCCCCCAAAAAATCCATAGAGCACTGTGGACTCGAATAATCGTAGATCTGGATTAAACTTGGCACGACTACTCAGTATAACCAGATGGGAATAGTGGAGTTTGAGGAAAATAGACCTTGGCATTTGGGAGTTGTGTTGCTGGGATTCATAGTTCACCTACAACTAAAGAACGTTCTGAATCCCACCAGTGCTAGAATTGGGCCAAATTTACCACGCAGAGCCCCCATGCCTTGAAGGGACTTGCTGACACGAGCCTCCCTCCAGCCTCACATGCTCTCCCTCACCCGCTCATGCGCACCATCTCCCATCCCAGCTTGGAATCTCAGAAACAGCGCTCCCCTTGGATGAGAGGCCAGTCAATTGCAGCTTTTAATGGGAGAAAGACAGGCAGAGAGATCTTCAGCCTTCTCTGCCAAAGGGATTCCTGAGACCATCAGAAATGTGTTCAGGTGGGTCTTTGGTGACCCCTCTGGAAAACCCCTCGCGACTTCCCATCCCCCAGGTTGAGAAACGCTGATCTAAATTAATAGTGGCCATTGATCTTGTAGACTGTAGTTAACTTCTGTTTCTCTGTGGTGTTATGAACTTTTAATTGAAAATACTTATGTTAATGGAATTTTAAGTCCAGGCAGTCCCCTATCTTGTTTGTAATTTGTGAACATCCTGTATATGATTATGTACACGGTGCATAGTAAATGTAATAATTTGATCTTTTGGGGAAGATTAAAAAAATGGGAAAGGAGGTTGGCGGGATGTTGGAAATGTTGTTTTGAAAAACAAGATGCGATTAAGTACTCAATTTCTTCCTAATTTTTGGATTGCTACAAAAAAAAATAAAGTGGCTTGTATGCCTGACTGCTCACCAAGTATAATTTTGGCTATCTTTTCATACTGCTTTTGCAGATGAATCAAGTTTTTTTCTCTCTCCTACACAATGAAAGTGTCAGGGCAACACTATATAAGAGACACAGCTATTGAATAACTAATGCTTCAATCCAATGCACCGTTGCTCATGAGCAAATCTTGTTGAATGCAGCAAGACTTGTTTTGTAAACCAGTTGGGAGTGGGTTCTAAAAACTGCATTTATCCATTGATGACATTTCTACATCCGAAACCCTGTAAGGATTTAAATAAGTTAAAGCAGGCACGTGCAAACTTGGGCCCTCCCTCGGGCAGTCTCGATTCGCAGGCTGCGGGCTTCTGGGAGCTGTAGTAGGCTGTTACCGGCTGTTAGGAATTGTGGGAGTTGTAGTCCAAAACACCTGGAGGGAGGGCCCAAGTTTGCACGTGCCTGTGTCAAATCCTCTTTAACAGTATTCTCTGCTCTGGTAGGAGGAAAGCATCACACAGTGGCTGCACAGAAGTCCACGAGGACATCTAGACTGTCCCCGCAAGGGATAATTGGCTGTAAAAGGGCATGTAGATGTCCTCATGCTTGGTGCCATAGCAGTGGGATAAGTGGAAGTGTTCACCTCTCCATCCTTGGTGGGCCAAGAGAAGTTCACTACATCACTTCTTGCTAAATATGTTCTCACTCTCACTATTTATCTTGGATATTTTTCCAGCCCTCCTGAATGTGTTATTATATACTTTCCTTGAAAAGACACAAAGGCTTTAAATTTGACCGCCAACTTTAAGGCAACCCTGTGATACATATTTTTCATAGGGATTTATGTGGCAAGGAGGTAGTTTTACCCCTTGTTTACCTTCTGAAATACAAAAAAAAGGGGGGGTGGAATGATTGTAGTGGAAGATAGAGGCAGGAGTTGTCCATATTATAAAGCCGAAAGAGCTGCACCGAGCTGTTCCAAACACGTTTGCTGGGATTCCCTTCATATGGGGACGTACAGAAATGGGCAACATAGAGCGCAGTGTTGACCGAAAGCCACGCTTGGAGGCTTTTCCGGCCTTGCTTCCGCCATCTTCCAGGCATGCTGTCATAACTCAAATCTTCTGCTAACTTTCTTGAAGCTGCATTCTCAGTCTTCCTTGGTAACCTGAACTCAAACAAGGATTTTGAAGAACTGAAGTCAGGAATCAGGGACTTCTTCACCAAGAAGGACATTGAAGTCCAAGATGTGAGACTTGGAGGCTCAAAGTAAGACATTCCCTAATTGATATGGCTATTGCTTTGAAACATATCTGCTGGTTCTTGCGATTGTATCTGGGGTTTTGGGTATTGAGAGGTTTAGGCCATTTTGAAAAATAGGTTATGTAACTTAGAAGGGAATATCTAGACCAGGAAAAGGAAAAGGCCTGAGGCTGTTAGGAATTGTGGGAGTTGGGAGTCCAAAACACCTGGAGGGCCGGCAATTGCCCAGGTCTGATCTAGGCAAATGGTTCTCAACCTGTGGGTCCCCAGATGTTTTGGCCTTCAAATCCCAGAAATCCCTAACAGCTGGTAAGCAAGCTGGGATTTGTGGGAGTTGAAGACCAAAACACCTGGGGAGCCACAGGTTGAGAATCACTGATACAGAATAATGTTTTCAGATACGTATAAACCAATTGAGGCTTGAGGGAAGGCTTGGATCACAGTGCAATCCTTAAGCAAGATGCAGCAGGTCTTTGTAATTAGGCGGTGGCGTGACCTATTCCTTGTTCAGGAAACATAATGTCTTGAATGAGGCATTTGTTCCTGATTTAATTATGTATTTTACATAATAGTTTCTAGTTAGTTTGCTGTGTAGTTCAAGCAGAATATACAATGTTTACCTTTATTGTATTATTGCTTTTGATCTCTTTTCTCTTATTTTGCAAAAAAAAAAAAACCTGGGGAATTTTGTTGTCGAAGGCTTTCATGGCCGGAATCACTGGATTGCTGTGAGTTTTCTGGTCTATATGGCCATGTTTCAGAAGCATTATTTTCTGATGTTTCGCCCACATCTGTGACAGGCATCCTCAGAGGTTGTGAGGATTTACATAACCATGGAATAATGTCCAGGGTGGGAGAAAGAATGCTTGTCTGCTTGAGGCAAGTGTGAATGCTGCAGTTGATCACCTTGATTAGTATTGTATAGCCTTACACATGGCCCTGATTGTTTCTTGTCCAGCTAATCGCCTCCCAAAGGAGTCCCCCAGGCAGGAAGCAGCCAAGCCTTGAAGCTGTAAGGCGATTCAGTGCTAATGTCCACCCTGGACATTATTCCATGGTTATATACATCCTCACAATCTCTGAGGATTCCTACCATAGATGTGGGTGAAACGTCAGGAGAGAATGCTTCTGGAACATGACCAGATAGCCCAGAAAACTCAAAGCAACCCAACTAGGGAATTTATAAGGGTCAAAATTTCTAAAACAAGGGATGGATAAATCTAATTGTAGCCTAAAATGGGGTTTCATACTTAATGGGGTTTCATATTCATGTTTATATGGCATTGAATTGTTGCCTCTTTGTAAGCCGTTCCGAGTCCCCTTCAGGGTGAGAAGGACGGGGTATAAATATAGTAAATCTATATAAATAAAAATGTAATGCTTGTTTGTGGCATTAACATAACTAAAAAACCACTGGACCAGTTGACCAAGTTTGGACACAAGGCACCTATCAGGCCGAGTGACCATCACTCATAAAACACTGAAAAACACAGCAGAAGAGACGAAAGCCATTTTAAAAAATACATTACAACGTATTTGCAAAACCACACATATTTATACACATACACAAATATATATACACACACAAAACACATATACACAGCCTGGGTGACAGCATCGCATGGCAGGCAACAGCTAGTAAATAAATGCCATCAACTTGTTGCAGCACCTTTCCCAGAGCATGGTTCTCTGCAAAGCAAGTATGGCTCAATAGTCTGACACATATCATACAGGCTTAGACAAAAAAATGAATCTAAAATTGATTTCCAGGAAATTTGGTTACGTCGATTTCGCCTCAGAAGCCGAAATGGAGAAAGCCCTGAAGTTCAATGGAAAGAAGTTAATGGGCTTGGAAATAAAACTGGAAAAGGCAAAAAGTAGAGAGAGCATGCAAGAGAACAAGAAAGGTGAGTTCGCAATTCAATCCGAGAGCTGTTGGGGGACAGTTACTTTGAGGCCTGCGTGGTGGCTTATTTATTTAAGATGTAGGACTCAATCTTACAGGTCGTCTTTTTGTGTTTTGGCTTTACAGGAATTTGTAGCATTGGGTTTTAAAGCTCCTTAATGTTCAGAGAACTCGAGCTTGATTCTGTTCTCGTACGCCTTTTTCCCCTTCTAGAAAGAGATGCACGAACCCTGTTTGTGAAGAATCTTCCTTTCAGTGTCTCCAAGGAAGACCTGCAAGAAGAGTTCGACAACGCCATGGAGATCAGGCTGGTGTCCAGGGACGGAAACAGCAAAGGGTGAGCCAGGAGCCAAAGCAAATGAGTCTCGCTGTGTGTTGACATGTTGGCATCGCTTTGCTGCAGCAGTTTTGCAAAAGCTATGCTGAGATTCCACAGACAGCATTATCCAGTCACCCATGTGAGATAATGTGTTTGTGGAATCTTACTATTGACCAAAGATGCTCAGGCGCTTGTCCTGTTGTTGTCTGCACAAGGCAAGGCTAGATCATGCATGGGCAAACTCTGGGCCCTCCAGGTGTTTTGGGCTTCAATTCCCAATATTCCTAACAGCTGGAACTGTAGGAGTTGAAGTCCAAAGCACCTGGTGGGCCAAGTTTGACCATGCGTGCCATAGATGGAGGCTTGGAGTTGCGCTTAGCACAGCAGGCTAAACCACCGCGCTGCAGAAAGATCCTACTGATTGAAAGGTCAGCGGTTCGATCCTGGGTTGGGGATGAGCACCCGCCGTTAGCCCCAGCTCACCTGCCCATCTAGCAGGGTTGAAAACAGAAATGCGAGTAGATAAAATAGGTACCGTTTTTTATCGGGGAGGTTATAAAGGTGCCTTTAAAGCACATTGATTGGGATGGGCTCCTTGGCCTTGAAGATGGCGTGACACCCCCACCCCCGTGGCCATGTTCAAGCACTGGCTCCAAAGATGCTAGAAATAAGATGTTTAAAAACCTGTCTTTACCTTCTTCTGTGCTGTTTGTCCTTGTTAATTGTATAATTCGGCATTGTACGTTTGCCAAATATGTTATTATCTGTAAGGCCTTCTATGCTTTGGGTCCAACCTATCTTCGAGACCGCATCTCTTTCTATGAACTGATGAAGGTCTTCGGATCTGCTAAGGAGGCCCTTCTCTTGGTCCTACCACCATCACAGGTGTGGTTGGTGGGGACAAGAGACGGGGGCCTTCTCAGTGGTGGCTCCCTCGCTCTGGAATGCTTTCCCTAGAGCAGGGGTGCCCTCACTTTTTCAGTATGCAAACTACTTATATTAAAACCAAGTCAGAAAGATCTACCTACCTCCTCAAGGCTGGAGGGGGCGGGGTGAGGCCGTGCCAAGCCCCGACCCCTCCCCTCTGGCTTTGGAGCTCCCAGCAGCTTCTCCAGGCTTGAGGATGGCAATGCCAAGCCAGTGGTGGCATAGCTAGCACAAGGCTGGCTTGGCCCTGCCCTCTTCAAACCTGGAGCAGCTGCTGGGAGTGCCGAAGCCGGGGAGGGGGGCGGGGCTTGCTGTGACCTGGCTCCGCCCCCTCTGAGAAGCACCCCATCCGGCTGGGATCGACCTCCTTCGGTCCCAGGATCGACTTCCTGGGAAGCCCTGCCATAGAGAGATTAGTTTAGCCCCAAGTCTTCCAGTCTGGCCTACAAAACTTGACTATTTAAATGCTCCTTTCGCCTGGAGTAGTGTATGTGATGACATCGACCGTTGTTGTTTGGCACTTTAGTTCGTGATTGAAGAAGCCCAATGACTGTGCCCAATTCTGGGCACCGCAATTGAAGGGAGATGTAGCCAGAATGTGCCCAGAGGAGGGCGACCAAAATGATCAAGAATAAGCCCTATGAAGAGCAGCGTAAAGATCTGGGCATGTTCAGCCTACAGAAGAGGAGACATGATGAGGGCCATGTATAAAAATGTGAGGGGAAGTCATAGGAAGGAGGGAGCAGGCTTCCTTTCTGCTGCCCTGGAGACTAGGACGCAATGGAACAATGGCTTCAAACTACAGGAGGAGAGATTCCACCTGAACATGAGGAAGAACTTCCTAACTGTGATAGCTGTTCAGCAGTGGAACTCTCTGCCCCGGACTGTGGTGGAGGCTCCTTCTTTGGAGGCTTTTAAGCAGAGGCTGGATGGCTATCTGTCGAGGGTGCTTTGAATGCAGTTTTCCTACTTCTTGGCAAGGGGTGAGACCAGGCCTGGGCAAAGTTGGGCCTACCAGGAGTTTTGGACTCCAGTTCCCAGCATTCCTAGCAGCCTCAGGTCCTTTGCTTTTCCCCCTCAGCCGCTTAAGCCAACGAGGTCTCTATGATTCTATGACTGTGTTTTATAAATTTTATTCTCTTTAATTTTATGAATTGATGTTGTTTGTTCAGTTAATTTATTTATTATTTTGGTGCTATGTAATTTTATTTTCATATGAGGTACCTTGAGCGCTTTTGTGAGCCGCCCCAAGTCCCTTTGTGGAGATGTGGCAGGGTACAAAGTTTATTATTATTATTATTATTATTATTATGTAAAGCTACTCTGAGTCCCCTTTGGAGAAGGGCGGAGTCGGAGTACAAAAATTGTAAATAAATAAATTGGCGTGTGATCAGAAACAGGCGGTGGGGGGTTGGGGGACCCCTCACTTACTCAGTAGTCTGAACCAACCTGTTAATCAAATCATTTCCCCCATCAGGATGGCCTACATTGAATTCAAGACTGAGGCCGAGGCCGAGAAAACCTTGGAGGAGAAGCAAGGGTTGGAGATGGGCGGCCGTGCCATTGTGATCGACTACACCGGTGAGAAGAGCAATCAGGACTCCTGGAAAGGCGGCAAGGGAGGACAGCCAGGTAAAAACGCTCCTGTGGAGATATATAACCTTTTTCTTCAGTTCTAAGATACACCATTTCCCATATAAACATCTTTTTTTAAAAAAATGGGGTGCATCTTAGTATCGCAGCTGCTTATATAGAATCGCAGATTTGGAAAAGACCACAAGGGCCATCCAGTCCAACCCCCTGGCACGCAGGAACACATGTAGGGTTTTTTGTGTATCTCACAATTGATGGCGTCTTAGAATCAAAGAAATATGGTATATGTTTATATCATGCCTCTTCTTAGTGGACATACGGGTTTTCTTTGCGCCTGTGCAACTATTTGGAACATTTTAGAGCTTTAGCATTATTTTTATTATTTGTATCATTTTTATTTTTATATCATGCCTCTTCCCTGGGATACGTTTGGTATGGCAGTGAGTCCAAATCTGATTGAGTTCACTGTTTTTTAAATGAATGTTTTAACTGGATTTTAGAATTCTGTATTAGATTTTGTTACAAGTGTTTTATTTTAAACTGCGTTGTAAGCCGCTTTGGGTCTCATGTTATGAGAAAGATGGGAGAAAGAACTCTTGTCTGTTGGAGGTGTAAATGTTACAATTATTCGCCTTGATTAGCATTTGTTTATTTATTTACTACGCCTCTATACCGCCTCTCTCAGCCCGAAGGCGACTTTGCTAAGCCTTGCAGTTTCAAGGCTTGGCTGCTCCCTGCCTGGTGGAATCCTTTGGGAGGTGATTAGTTGGCCCTGTTTGGAATTCCCGTTTTTAAAATTTATTATTTATTTATTTATATTTATTATTTGAACTTGTACGCCACCACTCCCCAGGGGGTCGGAGTGGCTTACAAACATATAAAAGCATCACAAAGGTAAAACAACATATTAAACTAGACAAACACAGATTTTCCAGATTATTTAGCATTCAAAGGCTAGCCAGAAGAGGTGGGTCTTGCAGGCCTTGCGAAAAGTGAGTAGATCATGCAAGGCCCACACATCACTTGGAAGGGTGTTCCAGATTGACAGCGCTACTACAGAAAAGGCTCTCGCCGGGTCAATGTAAGACGAATTGCTTTAAACGTTGGCATTTCCAGGAGATTCTAAAGTCTTGCTCTTTAGAGTTTTTTAATACTAGTAGCTGGATTTTGTTCATTTTCATGATTTTCTCCTTTCTGTTGGAAGTCTCCTCATGCTTGTGGATTTCAATGGCTTCTCTTGGCCAGCTAACACCTCCCAGCAAAGGATTCCCCCAGGCAGGAGTTCTTTCTCCCACCCTGGACATTCCACAGATATATTGGAAACTAAGCAAGGGAGATCTATATATCTCACAACCTCTGAGGAAGCCTGCCATAGATGTGGGCAAAACGTCAGGAGAGAATGTTTCTGGAACGTGGCCCAAAAACTCACAGCAACCCAGTGATTCCGGCCATGAAAGCCCTTCAACAACACAAGGATATCGGACAAGCCCCCACATTGGCAGTCTTTAGGACAGGCATGGGCAAAATGCATTTGCAGGCTGGGGGCTTCTGGGAGCTGTAGTAGGCTGTTACCGGCTGTTAGGAATTGTGGGAGTTGGAGCCCAAAACACCTGGAGGGCCGCAGTTTGCCCATGCCTGCTTTAGGAGGAGCCTGAAAACGTGGCTGTTCCAGTGTATCTCTGTCCGCACCCAGTGTTTATTTATTTTAATATATTACATCTGGCCCGGCCATAAGGTTTTAAATTTTTTGTGTTGTTGCTTATATGTGAATTATATTAATTGTACTGTATTATTGTTTGCTGCTGTGTTGTTTTATTGATGTGTAATTGGGCTTGGCCTCATGTAAGCCGCTCCGAGTCCCCTTGGGGAGATGGTGGTGGGGTATAAATAAAGTTTTATTATTATCGTTTTCCACGTACACACATATAGATGAACGGAGGCAAACTCTGGCCACCAGGGGGAGCTGATGCATTCCTCATCTCTCAGCGTTCCCAGCGTCCCTCGTTGTTCCTGGAGTTCTTTAATGGCCTCATAATTCAGTCAAAATTTGCCTCCCCACTTAATGTGGTACCTTTATCTCCTACTTGACAGATGCAACTGTCTTTCGGGCTGCAAAGGTCAACAGCAGGCTACACTTAAAGGTCGAGCACCCACCTCGACCCAGGCAGGCCTCGAACTCATGACCTATTGCTCAGAGAGATCTTATGCAGCTGACACTTAGCCAGCTGCACCACATTCCCGGTGCTAATAAAAGAGGCGGTGTTCCTTCGCTTTGCTTTTTTTTCTTCCCTCACTTTCGTCATGAGTTAAAAACAAGACTACAGAACCTTTTTTTAATATAAAAGGGAAATAGAGATTCGTTGAAAGGGACACACTTGAGTTGCAACTTTGACACCGTCGGTTCCTTTCCCCTTATGCAGAGTCAAAGACTCTTGTTGTCAACAACCTCTCCTACGATGCGACCGAAGAATCCCTTCAGGAAGTCTTTGAGAAGGCTTCAGCGATCAGGATCCCACAGAACAACCAGGGGAGGCCTAAAGGGTAAGAAGAAGTGCCAGGTGTTCGGCGAAGGGAGGTGGATAGAGGAGGCAAAGGTACCGGACCGTCTCCCATGACCCATTTGCAACTTCGCTTCTCTTTCCATAGGTTTGCATTTGTAGATTTCGCCACAGTCGAGGATGCAAAAGAAGCCATGAATTCGTGCAACAGCACAGAGATCGAGGGCCGGACAATCAGACTAGAGTACAGCACACAAGGCGGGCAGAACAGGAACCAGGGCAGAGGAGGATTTAGCCGTAAGTAGCCTTTCAGACCCTCGCTAGAATTTGGGGGCAGAATGGGAGGTTAATGCATCACTTGCGGTACTGAAGCGTTCTTCCATCCCCAGAACAAAGCAAGACGCTGTTCGTCAAAGGCCTGTCCGAAGACACCACAGAAGAGACCTTGAGGGAGTCGTTCGATGGCTCCGTCGGCGCAAGAATAGTCACCGACAGAGAAACCGGATCCTCCAAAGGGTGAGTAGTACATTCTGGCTTGGCTCAGTAGCTGCCTTTCTGTCCTTCTCAATGAGCTCCTTCCTGCTGTAAATCCAGTGGCAGGCTATGGATTCGCACGAGAAGAAGAGCAAAACTTCCGGTTCTGACCTCAGCAGCTTCTGTCTCCTTCAGCGGAGCAAGTGGTCATTGCTGGAGAACAAAGCCAGGAAGCAAAACACCTTGAGCTACATCAGGCGTGGACAAACTTCGGACCTCCCCCAGGTCTTTTGGACTCGTAACTCCCACAACAATTACTGTTATGGAAAACTACCCTAAAACCGACAAAATACAAAAAGTTGACCATCGGCTCATTAGCGAGCAGAGCATGAAGTGCTGTATGATGTGGCTGTAAAGAATTCTCTTAGGAGGTAAACACATGCAGAGTCCAGTCTTTCAAAAATCACAAAGGATTTATTTACAACAATAAGAAATAACTGCATTTCTTAATAATCCAAGAACGGGGTCTGAGCTCCTCGTAACACCCATCTCTTCTAGGTTATTTGGGGGTGCTGATTCATAAAATTGCATTGGATATATCACATCAGCTCTAGTGGAGCGCCCGGTGGCACAATGGGTTAGACCCTTGTGCCGGCAGGACTGAAGACCGATAGGTCAGAGGTTCAAATCCAGGGAGAGTGGGTGAGCTCCCTCTGTCAGCTCCAGCTCCCCATGCAGGGACGTGAGAGAAGCCTCCCACAAGATGGTTAAAAACACCAAACATCCGAACGCCCCCTGAGCAACGTCCTTGCAGACAGCCAATTCTCTCATACCAGAAGCGATTTGCAGTTTCTCAATTCGCTCCTGACACGGAAAAAAGCTCTAGTTTCTGATACAGAATATATGCCATCCAGTAATCCCATCTGCTCGCCCACAAAAAAAACATTTAATAAGCCATGGCAGTATAAGAAGGTTTTGCAAGACCAGTTGCTCTTAGTGCAACGGTAAGGCCACAGTCCATATTTTGGTTCCTGCGCACCACTGGTTTATACTAAGCTAACTAAAGTTCCTCATTGAGGACTTGAGACTTGGGCAGTGTGGGGTTGAATTCCAACACTAACAGCGAATTGTGGGAGTTGGAAGTCTAAAACACCTGGGGGAAGTCTGAAGTTTGCCCAACGTAGATCTAGAAAACGGTTCCTTCTGTCCCTAATTGCTTTATGTACCAATGTGGTTGCTTATTTATTTATCTACAACTCATGGCTGGCCTCTGTCTTCTTCCAGGTTTGGCTTTGTGGACTTCAGTTCAGCAGAAGACGCCAAAGCGGCCAAGGAAGCCATGGAGGACGGTGAGATCGATGGAAACAAGGTGACCCTCGACTTTGCCAAGCCGAAGGGTGACGGGCCACGCGGAGGAGGCGGAGGCGGCTTTGGTCGCGGTGGCCGAGGGGGTGGAGGCCGAGGGGGCGGCAGAGGAGGATTCGGCCGCGGAGGTGGACGAGGCTTCGGAGGTAAGAGAGCTGGCGGAGACGTCTGCAGAAGCACCTTGTGTTCAGATCAAACTCTTAAAAATCCTTTGAACGCAGTTCTGGCTTCTAACTATTCCCAAAACTCTTTTCCCTAGGCCGAGGTGGGGGCTTCAGGGGGGGCCGAGGCGGTGGCGGCGACCACAAACCCCAAGGGAAGAAGATCAAATTCGACGACTGAGTGGCTTGCTTTGCTCGAATCTGGAAGGACTCTGGCGTTTTCTTTTTTTAATCCCTGACACCGCAAAATGACAGAGCCTCCAGAGGACATTCCAAGGTGCGTCGCAGTCCACTCAGAGGTACTTGGAAAAAAACGCGAAAAAGCAACAAAACAGCCATTTTGACTGCCTGGCCACGCATACGAACTTTTTTTTAAAAGCAACAAGAAATGTGGGAATTGACCTGTGTCAGTGCTTTGTCCTGAATTTATAATGTTTTACCCCCCATGTAAAAAAACAAAACAAATTAACTTCCTTAAACATTTCTGTAGGTTTTCTCCTTGTTTTTTTTCCTTGCTGTAAAAATGCAAAATGTTTTATCGTTTGTGTCTCAGCATACTGTCTTGGACAGATTAAAGGGCCTAAACAAGATTTCTTGTGTTTTCTGTCCAGGTAAACAATCCTATAGCATTTCCATATACTGTATATACTTGAATATAAGCCTAGTTATTTATTATTTTACTCTGTTATTCGTATTAATTTTATTACATTTATTTACTGTGTTTATTTTACTCTATTATTTTATTACATTTATTTACACTTTATTACATTTACATTATTTTACTCTATTATTCTTATTACATTTATTTACTCTGTTTATTATTACATTTATATTATTTTACTCTATTATTCTTATTACATTTATTTACTGTTTATTATTACATTTATATTATTTTACTCTATTATTCTTATTACATTTATTTACTCTATTACATTTACATTATTTTACTTTATTATTTTTACATTTATTATTTTCTATTTATTGCATTTATTATTTTTACATTTATTGTTATTGCATTTCCATTATTGTACTCTTATTATTACATTTATTATCTTACTCTATCATTATTGGAAGGATACGTAAGCACATTTACATAGGAGGTTAGAATAATGGAGAGCCTTGTCTTAAATTACAGTTTTATGTAAATATTCCAAAACATTTAACCTCCTGATGCCTCAATTAATGTAATTTTATTATCTATTTTTATTTTGAAGTTGACTCATAGCTGCTACATTTCTCACCCTCGGCTTATAATCGAGTCAATATGTCTTCCCAGTTTTTGTGGAAACATTAGGTGCCTTGACTTATATTTGGATATACAGTATACGGCAACTTCCAGAAATGTATGGCATCAAATTATGTAGTGTGTTAAGAGATTAGACCTGAATCTCCCAACTATTTAGTTGTGTTGGGAAATCCCTTTGCCCCATACAAGTGACTATATTGGGCATGGGCCAACTTGGCCCCTGCAGGTGTTTTGGAGGGTGGAAAGGAAAGGACCTGAGGGTGTTAGGAATGGTAGGAGTTGAAGTCCAAAACACTTTTAGGGCCCAAATTGCCCCATGCCTGATTTATTATTAGGTCCTTCTGTAGGAAAGGTGTGGGGATATTGACGCGGACTTTTTTCCCCCTGCTGCTGATGCATTTTGAGGAGAGGCAAGGCCACCAGATAACCAGCTGTAGAAGATCACGCTTTGCCTTTTTAGAGATTTCTGCTAAAAGGCTTTCCAGCTGTTTCTCCTGCTACTCACTCCCCCATTTTGCCAAGGACTTTGTATCTGTGTGAAGTTCCCTGTGGGGCTTTCACCTTGACTAAAATGCCAATCCAGTTAACATGCTTCTCAGCATTTCCAATGTTTAAGTGCTTTATGTTAGGGCTTGGTTAAGAAAAAAAAGACTGCATGCTTACAGCTGGAAGTGGAAAGAAAATATTTTAAAAATTAACTAGGTATTTTTAATGACAAAAAATGTGAGTCAAACACTGAAAGGGTTAAATGGATGCAATGACTCGGCAAAAGACAAACCAATAGGTAGAAAATTCCAAGTTCCAACTCCTTCACAAGAGTAAATGAGGCTGAGTGTGTGTGTGTGTGAGTAGCCCACGGTCACAACCAGCCGAGAAGAACAGTCTACTCTAAACAAATGGTAGCAGCGTTGTCATACAGTCCAAACGTCATGCCAGGAGGAAAACGGGATGAACGGAGTCGTCAGTCCTTACGTCAAACCAGCAGTCAAGTCAATCCAGAGTCCCAAAACGAAGCAGGGAAATCTAGCACAGAAGGGATTTAAGGTGGTGCAGTCAAAAGCAGGATACAAAGATGCGGAAGCCCACAGGATACAATACCAAAATCCAGAATTCCACATCCACAGTCAGTCCAGCAGCGACCCAGCACAGAAGGCAACGGCCTGGATAGCAAGAGCGTCATCTTGCCAGCTGCAAGGAATGGTTAATTGCAAGCCCTCTTTATTCAGTCCTCCTCAGGGCTTGATTGCACCAACGCCCCTTCCCCATTTCCTTCAGCTGCCAGCATCTCCCGTGTCACCCTTTGTCTTTCTCTCAAGGCAATCCGTCTCCTGCGATGACTCCGCTCTCCCCAAGAGTCCCCATGAGACCCATTCCCAGCACTCCCAACTCCCATGTCCCGTGAACCCTGAGAGAAGGCCTCACAATGTGAGGCAGGTTTTAGTCTATGAGAGAAGGCCTCACACATAGTGTGAGGTAGGCTTTAGTCTGAGAGAAGGCCTCGCACATAGTGTGAGGTAGGCCTTTGAGAGAGAAGGCGTCACAGTTTGAGATAGGCCTTAGTCAGAGAGAGAAGGCCTCACAGTGTGATGCAGGCTTTAGTCTGAGAGAGAAGGCCTCACAATGTGAGATAGGCCTTAGTCTGAGAGAGAAGGCCTCACAGTGAGGCAGGCTTTAGTCTGAGAGAGAAGGCCTCACAGTTTGAGGTAGGTTTTAGTCAGAGAGAAGGCCTCACAGTTTGAGGTAGGCCTTAGACTGCGAGAGAAGGCCTCACAATGTGAGGTAAGCCTCAGTATGAGAAGGCCTCGCGTGTGAAGATTGAACTTTGTGTCATGGAAACCTTGTTCTTGAACAATCATTTTACTACATACATACAAAAGCCTCCAATGGAAGAGATAACATTTTTTGTTGGGTAGTAAGTTTTTCGGGCTGTCTGGCCATGTACCAGAAGCAGTCTCTCCTGACGTTTTGCCTGCATCTATGGCAAGCATCCTCAGAGGTGGTGAGGGTTTTTTTAATCACTGGTGCTGTACAAAAGTTACTCAGCTGTACATTTATTAGGAGGGTCTTTTGTTAATAAGCCCACTTGCGCAACAAAGGCTTATATTTGCAATTGGAGGAAGAATATGGTTAAGTTAGAACTACAACCAATAACTAGTATTTTCAGGAATTTTTTTTTGTTTTTGCAACTGAGACTACTTGAATTAGTTTGTCCTGGCTTTACCAGAAATCGTTACCTAAAGATGTAATTGGCAAATGCTAGAAATCAGTCCTGTGATTGCTAGGCTCCAAGTTTTGCTTTAAAACACCGTTCTTGCTGCAGAGAAATTGGCAATACTTGGACGTCCAGGTTTGCGATTCCACCAATTCTATGAAATGCTTGTGGGGAGGTTTCAGGGAGTCCTGTTTTCAGCCTGACCTACCTTTCAAGTTTGTTGTGAAGGCAAAAAGCGGATGAGGAGACACACCTCGGTGCTTTGAGAAGATTCTAGAAAAGGCAAGACCAACTCTACTTCGAATCCTACTCCGCTTTGTAAAAAGAAGCTCCACAGAAACCAAACTACACCTGGCTCCTTGCTGCTGAAATCAACATTGGAGGCGATGATCTGCACCTGGATCCTGAAGAAGAACAAAGCCGATTCCTCCAGAAGCAAACAGGTAAGGTGCTGTAGCTTCAATGTGTTGCTTAGGGGCTTTGTGCTGAAATATTGTGTGTTGTGTTAATGCTGCCCTCTTAGAACAAGGCTCAGCAAGGTAACATAGGATTAAAACAACAACCAGAACTTAACTGGCAAACAGAAATAACAAAGTTGTTACAATACACAGCAAAAACAAACAAGGCATCAGTGTTGTCTTTATTTTCTTTTGATTACTGTAATATCAAGTCAGTACAGAGCTTCTAGTCTAGGTCAGAGCAGGCATGGGCACATTTGGACCCTCCAAGTGTTTTGGACTTCAACTCCCAGCATTCCTAAAAGCCTCAGACCCCTTCCTTTGACAAACTGCAAGTCACAACAAACCTAAGCAGGCCTACTGGGCATGTTTAGCCTGAAGAAGAGAAGGCTGAGAGGAGACATGATGAGGCCCATGTATAACTGAGATGAAGTCCTAGGGAGGAGGGAGCAAGCTTTTTTTCTGCTGCCCTGGAGACTAGGACGCAATGGAGTACAGAGCTGTGACAAGATAAACACACAACAACAGCAAGATCAGCTAACAAAATACAGAGCAAGATGAACACCAAACAACAGCAAGATAAGCTAACCAATGCAAAGCAATGCTACATGCAGGGAGGGTGGGTGGAAAAGCTGAGGCAGGCCCAGTGCCTGCTGGTAGGCCTCGGGCAGCCTTAAGTAGGTTGCCCGGGTGGAAGAGAGGGCTGGCCCCAATATGGCCACAACTCATATATTGATAACAGGAAGAAGGGTTGGCAGCCATGCATGGGTCCTGGATCAGGGGTCGGACAACCGCTGCTGTCTGAAGATACTTACTGTATTTTTCGCACCATAAGACGCAGTTTTTTTCCTCCCAAAGTAGGAGGAAAAATCAGCTGCGTCTTATGGAGCGAAGGGGGAGGCGATAGTAAGCCTTTCCCTTGGCCGCCTCCTCCTCGGTCCCGCCTCCGTCACCGCCGCCCGCCTCCACCCGCCGCCCACCGCCACCCGCCTCCGTCGCCTACCTCTGCCTCCCTCGCCACCGTCGCGCATGGGCAGTAGGTCCCAAGCGCATCTGACGTCTGACGCAGGCGCGCCTGGCGCGCTCGGGACCTACTGCCCATGCGCGCATGGGCAGTAGGTCCCGAGCGCGCCAGGCGCGCCTGCGCGCACATGGGCAGTAAGTCCCGAGCGCGCCAGGCGTGCCTGCGTCAGCGCGCCAGGCGCGCCTGCGTCAGGCGTCAGATGCGCTTGGGACCTACTGCCCATGCGCGACGGCGGCGAGGGAGGGAGGCAGAGGTAGGCGGCGGCGACGGAGGAGGCGGAGGAGGAGGCCAAGGGAAAGGCTTAGGGATGGCGGAGGGCGCCGAGGAGGGTCCACCCTTCCAGGTGGGCAGGCCGCGCTTCAAGCAGGCAAGCGCCGGGGCCCACTTTTTGGTTCAAAATATTTTTTTCCAATTTTCCTCTTCTAAAATCTAGGTGCGTCTTATCAGCAGGTGCGTCTTATGGTGCGAAAAATACGGTACATTCCCGGCCATCGTCACACCGCCGGTTCCCGCAAGCTCTGCACCCCAGGGGACTGGGCCTTATCCCCCCTTCCAACCAGGGGTGATGCACCTCCCCGATCCAGGGGCCATGCCACACGCCACAAAAAACCCCAATAACCTGTCCCCAATAAACTTTGCCCCGTCCGCGGGGCGACAATGGCTTCAAACTGCAAGAAAGAAGATTCCATCTGAACATTAGGAAGAACTTCCTGACTGTGAGAGCTGTTCAGCAGTGGAACTCTCTGCCCCGGAGGGAGTGTGGTGGAGGCTCCTTCTTTGGAGGGTTTTAAACCGAGGCTGGATGGCCATCTGTCGGGGGTGCTTTGAATGCAATTTTCCTGCTTCTTGGCAGAATGGGGTTGGATTGGATGGCCCACGAGGTCTCTCTTCCAACTCTAGGATTTTTGTCAAACTAGGATTCCACTGCATCGAGCCACAGCAATTCAAGTGGTGCCAAACTGCATAAAAATAATAGTAATAATATTTATTATAATAATTCCTTGTGTATTAAGATTAAGAACAACCCTGGCTATCGTGCCGCTATCCAACAACATTCCCTTTTGGAGAAATTGCATGGGAAGGGTAACAACCCAGCAGCAGAGCCTCTTTTCGAACAAGACCTTGGAAAAATCTCTTTCAGCCATTTTGGGACAAGAGATTTCACTGGAAGGAAGCCCCTTCCTTGAGCAAATGGTAGAGAAGGTGCAGTTGCCAATACTGGACACCAGGGGGCAGCAACGCATTGAAGATAGAAGCCAAGTCTTGGCAGGGTTACTGTGGGTCACTCAACCCCTTAATACAGGGGTGCCCACACTTTTTCAGCATGAGAGCTACTTATAAAACAACCCAAGTCAAAATGACCTCCCTCCCCACTACAAAAATGTGAAACATATAACTATTTTCAAATTTATTAAGGATTCTTTGTATGTATGGCCATCCAGCCATAATAATAATAATAATAATAATAATAATAATAATAATAATAATAACCATCTCTAGTCCAAGGACCTTCTGCCTTCATGCAGCAAAATCACAATCAAAGCACCTCAGACAGATGGCCACCCAGCCTCTGTTTAAAAGCCTCCAAAGAAGGAGCCTCCACCGCACTCTGGGGCAGAGAGTTCCACTGCTGAACAGCTCTCACAGTTAGGAAGTTTTTCCTCATGTTCAGGGGGAATCTCTTGTAGTTTGAAGCAATTGATTTTTGTTGTCATTTGGGAGTTGTAGTTGCTGGGATTTCTAGTTAACCCACAATCAAAGAGCACCCTGAACTCCACCAATGATGGAATTTAACCAAACTTGGCACACTGAACTCTCATGAGACCAACAGAAAGTACTGAAAGGGTTTGCTGGGCATTGACCTTGAGTTTGGGAGTTGTAGTTCTCCTACATCCAGAGAGCACTGTGGACTCAAATAATGATGGATCTGGACCAAACTTGGCACGAATCCTCAATATGCCCAAATGTGAACACTGGGGAAATTTGGGGAAAATAGACCGAGACATTTGGGAGTTGGAGTTGCTGGGGTGTATAGTTCACTTACCTTGCAGAGCAGAGTCACACCGTGCTGGCTGGCAGCAAGAAGGCCCTGTCCCTCGTCCCCACCAAACGTATTTGCGACAAAAGTGGGATCGAGAGCAGGGCCTCCCCGGAAGATCGTAAATTTGAGGTGGGACATAAGGGGAGATACGTTCGGACAAGTAAGCTGGGCCAGAACCGCAAAACCAGCACTTCGAATTGTGCTCGGAATTGGACAGGCAGCCAGTGGAGCTGACACAACAAGGGGGTGGTGTGCTCCCTGTTTGATTGCTCACAGCCCACAGGACCCTGATCCGACCCTCGTGCTTTAAATAGAGGTCCTGCATTGAGCAGGGGGTGGACTAGTAGGCCTCAAGGGACTCCCTTCTGGCTCAGGGATTCATTCAGAATATTTTAGTACTAAAACCTGAAACATAGGGATATCTCCTTGTGAGGAAACAGGAACATGATAAACCTAGATGCCACAACCACAACTGGATGAAGGAACGTGCAGGCGCGGTCCATCCATGTAAGCAAACTACGCGGCCACGTGGGGCGCCATGTTGGATGGGCGCCGCCACGCCGGCCGCGCCGCCGTAGCAAACCTCCCTGCTGCTGCCTGTAGCAGCTTCTGAGCATGCGCAGACATTTTTGCGCATGCCCAGAACCTCCGGAGCTGAACTTCAGCTCCGGCAGTTCTAGGCATGCGCGAAAATGTCCACGCATGCTCAGAAGCTGCTGCAGGCAGCAGCAGGGATCACCGCCAGCCGCGCTGCCATAGCAAACCTCCTTGCTGCTGTCTGCAGAACCTTTTGAGCATGCGCGGACATTTTTGCGCATGCCCAGAACCTCCGGAGCTGAACTTCAGCTCCGGCAGTTCTAGGCATGCGCGAAAATGTCCGCGCATGCTCAGAAGCTGCTGCAGGCAGCAGCAGGGATCACACCGCCAGCCGCGCTGCCATAGCAAACCTCCTTGCTGCTGTCTGCAGAACCTTTTGAGCATGCGTGGACATTTTCGCGCATGCCCAGAACGTCCGGCGCTCAACTTCAGCTCCGGCAGTTCTGGGCATGCGCGAAAATGTCCGCGCATTCTCAGAAGTTCCGGCAGGCAGCAGGCTAGCAGCAGGGAGGTCTACTATGGCGGCGCGGGCGGCGCGGCGGCGCCCATGCAAGTAGGCAGGGGGCGGAGGCAAAGGGAGAGGGGGCGGAGGCAAAGGGAGAGGGGGCGGAGACAAGGGGGCGCCAAATAATGTTTGCTTACTATATAAAATAACCTTAGACCGCCCCTGGGAACATGATAAGCCTAGCATCATCAACCACAATTGGAGGAAGATGCCATCCAAATGATAACATCCAAAATCTTGCCATAGAAGAAAGTATTATTTTCTTTCCAGGCAGTGTTTTTGCCCAGGGAATGAGGAAGTCTAGCCGAGGAAAGGACGACCCGAATTTTTGGCTGTGTTGGGTGTCCCCAGATCGGATTATTATGACAAAAGCATCACAATGTTTGTGTTGGGTTGGTATGTTTTTGGGTGGTGTTTGGACTTTAAATCACTGGGTTCAAATTACCTGTATATCTAAACCAGACATGGGCGAACTTGGGCCCTCCCTGCCTCCCTCCAGGTGTTTTGGACTTCAACTCCCACAATTCCTAGGAATTGTGGGAGTTGGAGTCCAAAACACCAGGAGGGAGTGCCCAAGTTCGCCCATGCCTGGTTTAGACATTCCTGAACCTTTGAAAGTGGAACAGATTCACCATCATTTCCTGTTTAGCAGCTGTTTGGGGAAGCAAAGTGCACAGAACAGGAGGGAGGAACTGCTTTCCTTTTATCGTGCCAGTTTCCATCTGCAAAAACGCTACGCGGTGTTTACTCTTTCTTCCCCTCCCCAAATCCGGATCAGCAGGATTTATTTATTTACTTAGATTCCCCTTTTAAAACATAACACTCTGTAACCTGTTTAATTGTGCGGTACTTACTTTGAAAGCAGTTGTTCTAACCCAGAAACTTTTTTTTTTTGGTGGCTGCTACAAAACTAGGTTGAATGGATTCGGGATGCGATGAAAAACCGTAGCAAAATGTGCTGCGGGATGTCCTTCCTGCAGAAACAACGTCTTTGCAGTCTAATAAACCAGTGTTTCCCAACCTTTTTTGAGCCGCGGCACACTTTTTACATTTGCAAAATCCTGGGGCACACCACCAACCAAAATGACACAAAATGACACTCTAACACAGTAATACATAGAGTTAATATGTTTTTAGAATGTTTTCCTGGGCCTGTTTCGCTGGGCCTGTTTCGCTGAACACAACATAGATATCCTGGCAGGAATGGCAGAAAGACACAAACTTCCCACACAGAACTCCCATAACCAAGAGAAAATGCTATAAGAGTTTGGTGGGCATTGACCTTGAGTTTTGGAGTTGTAGTTCACCTATATCCAGAGAGCACTGTAGACTCAAACAATGTTGGATCAGGACCAAACTTGGCATGAATACTCAATATGCCCAAATATGAACGCAGATGGAGCTCAGGGGAAATAAACCTTGACATTTGGGAATTGTCGTTGCTGGGATTTATAGTTCCCCTACAATCAAAGAGCATTCTGAAACTCACCAATAGAACTGGGCCAAACTTCCCAGACAGAACCCCCAGGAGGCAAGAGGAGGTCTCTACTTGGGGAAAGGGAGGCGGGCCTTCCCAATGCATGGAGAGGGCGAGACCAAGTAGACAATGGGTGGGGAGGGGTGTGTGTTTGTAATTTTGTGCCTTTATCGAGGTAGGTTTCTTAGGGTTTTTATACTTCAACACACTAGATTCTCCCCCCCCCCCCCTCCCGGAGGTTCCAATTTCCCACGGCACACCTGATGATTTCCCACGGCACACCTGATGATTGCTCACGGCACACTAGTGTGCCCCGGCACACTGGTTGGGAAACACTGTAATAAACGAATGTGATAGAAGCAATTAGGAAATTTATTTATTTATTATTTCAATTTATATACCACCCTTTCCCGAGAAGGCTCAGGGTGGTTTACAACAACAACCAACACAATCGTAGTAAAATATTAAAACAAAAACAGCTTTAGACCAGAGTGGACTATGCAGCATTTAAAGGTTAAACGCCTGTCGAAAAAGGTAGGTCGTACAGGCCCCCCTGAAGGCCTGCAGATCAGTTATTGATTGGGTTTCCTCAGGAAGGGCGTTCCAGAGAACAGGCACTACTGCAGAAAAAGCGCGCTGCCGCATCGATGATAAGCGGCAGGCCTTGAGAGATGGAACCTCCCATAGATTTTGATCCATGCACCGTAGTGGCCTCTGGGGAATGTGCGGGGAAAGGCGGTCCTTCAGGTACACTGGCCCCAGACCATGCAAGGCCTTAAAGGTTAGCACCATCACTTTGAAGGCAATCCAACTCTCAATTGGGAGCCAGTGCAAACGCTGCAAGACTGGCGTGATGTGGCATGATTGTGTCCAGCCAGAAGTCGAGCCGCAGCATTTTGCACCAGCTTAAGTTTCCAGATTACCGACAAAGGAAGGCCAATGTAAAGGGCGTTACAGTTACTCGAGATGACCGTGGCCTGGATTACCATAGCCTGGTCATCACCGGAGAGGTAGGGCGCCAGCCGCCTTGCCTGGCGCAGATGGGAAAATGCTGCTCTGCTCACAGCAGAGACCTGAGCCTCCATCATCAGCAGAGGGTCCAGTTGGACCCCCAGGTTTTTAACCAAGGGCGACGGAGTAACCATCCCACCGTCCATGATTAGCAACCGGAGCTCGCCCCACAGGAACTCCGTCTTCGACGGGTTCACCTTCAACCTGCTGGCCCGTAGCCACCCAGTCACGGCTTCAAGGCACCGATGGAAATAATCGGGTACAGAGTCCAGCCGGCCATCCATCCTCAGCACCAGCTGGGTGTCATCAGCATACTATTGACACTCCAGGCCGAAACTACACACCAGTTGGGCCAGTGGACGCATATAGAAGTTAAATAATAGAGGAGAGAGGATCGCCCCTTGGGGGACCCCACAATTAAGGGGGACCCTTTCCAAGACCATCCCCCCTCCACCCGTTATCCCCGATCTTGGAGAAAGGAGGCCACCCATTTAAGGGCGGACCCCCATCATGGCTAAACGGTGGATCAATAGCGAATGGTTGACTATGTCAAATGCTGCCGTGAGGTCCAATAATACGAGCCGTGCTGACCAACCTTGATCCAACTGGCAGCGCAGCTGGTCTGCGATGGAGACATTGATAACCCAGGAACAAATATTGTGGCACAAAGTGTAATAAGCAAAGTAAGGTCTCCAAAAACAGAACTATTATTTTTTCTGATATCGGAGGTGACCCCATCCCCCACCCCCAGGACGTAGGGGTGGATGCATTCAGACAAGTAAGCTGGGCCAGAACCGTTTAGAGCTTTATAGGTCAAAACCAGCACTTTGAATTGGGCTCGGAGATGGACCGCCATCCAGTGGAGCTGACAATTAGTAATCTGGCTGCCGACCATTGTACTAGCTGAAGTTTCCGAACTGTCTTCAAAGGCAACCCCACGTAGAGCACGTTATATTTTTTATTTATTTATTTATTATTCGATCTTGTATGCCGCCAATCCCTGAGGGCTCGGAGCAGCTCACAACAATCAATAAAACATACCATAACACAGAGAGATTAGCAATTAGTTAAAATAAACGCCGGAACAAATGTGTCTTACAAGCCCTGCGAAATGTCGACAGGTCTCGCAGGGCCCAAACTTCAGTTGGCAAAGTATTGCAAAGAGATGGCGCCACACTAGAGAAAGCTCTGCGCCTCGTAGATGTTAGGCGGATGGCCTTAAAGCTGGGTACTTCCAGTAGATTAAGATCTTCAGAGCGAAGTGATCTCTGGGGTAAGTGATAGGGGGTAAGACGGTCCTTCAGATACTCCGGCCCTGGACCATGCAAGGCCTTGAAGTTTAATACCATCACCTTGAAGGTGATCCGGTGCTCAATCGGCAACCAGTGGAGCTGCTGTAAAATAGGTGTTATGTGACATCTCACTGATGCCCCAGTGAGTAGTCAAGCAGCAGCGTTCTGGACGAGCTTAACTTTCCGGGTCACGGACAAGGGTAGGCCGATGTAAAGGGTGTTACAGTAGTCTAATCTTGAGATGATCATGGCTTGGATCACCGTGGCTAGGTCGTCTCTAGACAGATAGGGGGCCAGCCGCCTAGCCTGCCGCAGATGGAAAAAGGCGGTTTTGCTGACAGCAGAGACCTGAGCCTCCATTGTCAGCAAAGGGTCAAAAATGACTCCCAGGCTCTTTACTGAAGGTGATGGACATAATGCCTCACCATCCAGCGTAGGAAGCTGGACCACCCTACTGTCTGGTCGGCCCGGCCACTAGGCCCGGATTAACACTTTTTTGCGCCCTAGGCCACACTTTGGAATCACGCCCCCTTTAAGCCAACCTCCCACCACCTCCAAGGTCCCCATTCCCACCGGCTGGAAAGCTGAAGGTGCTCTGAAGGTCTCCTCGGGAGTCGGGAGGCTTGGGGAGAGTGCAGCGGGTGCAAACTCGCTCCAAAGGCGCGCACAAGAGAGAGAGAGCGCACGTGCACGCACAAGAGAGAGCGCACGCACGAGACAGTGAGAGAGAGAGAGAGAGAAGAGAGAGCGCGAGAGCAAGAGAGAGTGCGAGAGAGAGGGAGCGCACGCAAGAGAGCGAGAGACGGAGCGGACGGAGCAGAGACTTTGCCGGGAGAAGGAAAGAGGAAGGGCATGAGAAAGAGGGAAAGAGGGGCGCAGACCAGTTGGGGTTTTTTGGTCCATGATCTGCGCCCCACCCCCAGCTTGCGCCCCTAGGCCACAGCCTCGTTGGCCTTATGGGTAATCCGGGCATGCCGGCCACAGTATCTCCGTCTTTGCTGGATTCACCCTCAACCTGCTGGCACGCAGCCATCCAGTAATGGACTCAAGGCATTGATGGAAATTTCCAGACATGGAGCCCGGATGGCCATCCATCCTCAGAACAAGCTGGGTGTCATCAGCGTACTCAGCGTACTGATAGTACTCCAACCCGAAACCTCAAACCAGCTAGCAAGTGGTCGCATATAGATGTTAAATAACAAAGGGGAGAAAATGGCCCCTTGAGGCACCCCGCATATTAGCAGGGATCGCTCGGAAACCAAGCCTCCCCTTTCCACTTGCTGTCCCTTGCAGTAAGCTATTACTTGCAGTAATCTATTCGGGATGTAACCAGAGCATAGACTACCGTTGCCAAGTCAGACTTCCCAAGGTACGGGCGCAGCTGGCGCACAAGTCTTAGTTTTGCAAAAGCTCCTCTGGGGTTCCAGGCTCAGCGATGAATCCAGGATCATTTAGATCATTTCGATAGAACTGGCTTTGCGGTTCTATCTAAATCCTCATGTTGTGTCAGCTTTTCCAGTTGCTTCTTGTCAATCCTGTTGTCTGCTGGGATTGCAACATCAACTATTATTGTTATTATTGTTGTTGTTAATTCCTGCTCAACTTACAAATATTAAAATAGAATTAAACAAACCAGTCGATGAAAACCCCTTAAAACACTTAATAGGCCAGGTAAGGTCTCACCAAAACAAAACAAAGCAGCATTATTATAATTCCCATGATCTGAACCAGTGTTTCCCAAACAGTGTGCCGCGGCTCACTAGTGTGCCGTGAGCAATCAGCAGGTTTGCCGAGGGAAATTGGCATTCTTCCCCCTCCTAGCAGCTTTTTCTCCCTCTTTCCCTCCCCAAAGATCCTCCCCGAGGCAAAGGAAGGGCTCCACATCGGTGAATTGGGCAGTGAGCAAACCTGGGAGCATCGGGAGCCTGAAGCATTCACAGGTTTCCAAGAAACAAATTGAGCCTCTCCGCTTGGAAATGGTTTTGGTTTTTTTTACTATTTTACTGGATTTTTCGAGAGTTGTTTCCCCCCCCGGAAGGAACTGTTTATAACAGCTTCATGACATCCATAGTTATCTGGAAGCAAGTTTCACTCAGGGTGAAATTTCACAAGGGTCTGGAGAAGAAGCCCTATGAGGAGCGGCTTGAAGAGCTGGGCATGATTAGCCTGAAGAAGAGAAGGCCGAGAGAACACATGGCAGCCATGTATAAGTATATGAGAAGAAGTCATATATATGTTGTGTTCATCGAAACAGGCCCAGGTTTCACATTGAGTGTATAAATACATTTAGAAACATATTAACTATCTGTATTACTGTGTTAGAGTGTCATTTTGGTTGGTGGTGTGCCCCAGGATTTTGTAAATGTAAAAAATGTGCCACGCCTCAAAAAAAGGTTGAAAAACACTGATCTGGACAGTATACGGTAGGTCTATCATAGTGACCCAGAACTGCATTGGCCCTTTTTGCTGCAGCTTCAGTCTTTGTTCATGTTTAGTCCACAAGTACAAATAAAGCGACCTGAAATACGACATGACAAGCATTTTTTTCCTTTTTCTTACACAAAACATTTTATTTAGAAACCAAAATAATCATAAAATCCCATGGCATTGATATGTACAGCTCCAACAGGACAAAGCAACGTTGATCTCCACTCTCAGACGCACAAACAGAGGGTTCGGCAGCATTGACATAAATAGACATCCAGATATATGTACTGTATAGGTATATAAATTAAAAAGGATTCAGTGCAGATTCGTCTCTGCATAAAAGGATGTTTCCACCGCACGCGATGGTTGTCGGGCTCTGCCCAGCTCAAGGCAAATCGCCTCCGCCATGAAAAGAAACTCGGAAGAAATTGGAAGTAAAAGTAACTTTGCAAACAAATGTGGAGGTAGCAGTTCCTTTTCTCCTCCTCTGGGAATAATATAATAATCACCTTCATAAATAATAATAATAAAAAGTTCACAGTAAATCACAAAGTCACAGACAAATAGTCCTGAATCTTATGCTAACTTTCTGCAAAGTTTTCCCAAAAGTTTTTGAGAACCTCATCCTCTATGAAAACTCCGTTTTGTAACTCTAATAATAATAATAATGCCCTTCTTGTTGCCCTAGGTTGTGCTCAGAAAACACCTTCAGACCAAAAAGAATTCAGCCAAGGAAAGTATGCCAGTCCCTTCCACTCTGTTGACATTTCCATTTGAACAGGAGGCTGTGTTCCTTTTTCATTTGCAAGACACCAACTGAGACCCCAGAATCCCCAAACAGCATGCTCTGAAACAAAAAAAGGAACTTTTCGTGAGTTTTGCAAAGCTGGAAACGTTTGAGTTGGAAGGGCCTCCAATCTAGGACACTGACACCTAGGATCCTACAACTGGAAGGGTCCCCCAAAGGGCATCTAGTCCAACCTCTAGCCATGGATGATGTGATTTGCTTTCCAAAAGCATCAGGGATCTTTCATAATCTATAATTCTTCACTGAAAGAAGGGATTGCCCATTATCTCTCGTCCGCATTGGGTAAGTATAGGGTCCCTGTATAGCAGTGTTTCTCAAGCCTTCCTATTGCCGTGACCCCTTAATACAGTTCCTCATGTTGTGGTGAACCCCAACGATAAAATTACTTTCGTTGCTACTTCATCACGGTCCTTCTGCTCCTGTTATGAATCGCCATGTAAATATCTGATATGCAGGATGTATTTTCATTCACTGGACCGAATTTGGCACAAATACCTGATATGCCCCAATTTGAATACTGGTGGGTCCATGGGAATCAGGGTGACCCGTCTTCTCGTGAAGGGCTTATCTCTGGGGACCCGTCTTGGCATGGAAGTCAGGCTGCTCCTGGGGGAGAAAGGCCTTTTTGGGGTTCCCTTGGGTCCTTTGCAGGCTAAGGACTTGGGGGACCCCTGACACCCTAAGGCAGTGGTGCTCATTAGGTAGCTCGGGAGCTACTAGTAGATCTTCGGCCCTCTGCTGGCTTCCGCTCTCGCGGTGCTTCTTTTGCCTGCGGGGCATTGCAGGAAGAAGGAAGTACGAGGCGGGGCCTCTGGAGGGAGCGCCCTGCCTCTCTCTCGCCCAGAAGCAGCTGTGCGGCCTCTGTTGCCGGCGAGACAAGCAGGGCGGAGCGCTCCCTCTGGATGCCCCGCCTCGTGCTTTCTCCTTCCTGCAATGCCCCGCAGGCGGAAGAAGCGCTGCGCGGGTGGAAAGTAGCAGGTGCACACGTGATGGCAAGAGTGCGCAGCGGCGGGAGCGCATGGGAACACACAGCGGCAGGGCAGGTAGATCTTTTGGACTTGGTTGCTTTAAGAGTAGCTCACATGCTGGAAAAGTATGAGCACCCCTGCCCTAAGGAGAGAGGCGCAAGGGTATGAAATCTTGTTTAAATGTCTAACGTGGGAAGGGTCCTTGTTGTGGTTGTTAGTCCTTCTGCAGATTAGCCAAAATTTAACTCTTATTATATCATCCTAGCCTTGTGTCCTTGGCAAAACAATGAATTCCCTGATTATGAACTATCTTTTATTGGGGGTGGGGTTCACCTTCGACTAGGGGGGGGGATTGATTTTGTCATTTGGGAGTTGTAGTTGCCAGGATTTATAATTCAACTAGAATCAAAGAGCATTCTGAACTCCACTAACGATGGAATTGAAACAGCCTTGGCACACAGAACTCCCACGACCAACAGAAAATACCGGAAGGGTTTGGTGAGCATTGACCTTGAGTTTTGGAATTGTAGTTCACCCAGATCCAGTGAGCACTGTGGACTCAAACATTGATGGATCTGGACCAAACTTGGCATGAATACTCAACAATACTCAACAGCTTGGGAGTGATCCTGGACTCAGCGCTGAGCCTGGAACCCCAGGTCTCAGCGGTGGCCAGGGGAGCTTTTGCACAGTTGAGACTCGTGCGCCAGCTGCGCCCGTACCTTGGGAAGTCTGATCTGGCTACGGTCGTCCACGCTCTGGTCACATCCCGAATAGATTACTGCAACGCACTCTACGTGGGGCTGCCTTTGAAGACAGTTCGGAAATTGCAATTAGTTCAGCGGGCGGCAGCCAGATTACTAACGGTAGCTACATACAGGGAGCACACTACCCCCCTGCTGTGTCAGCTCCACTGGCTGCCTGTCCAATTCCGGGCTCAATTCAAAGTGCTGGTTTTGACCTTTAAAGCTCTATACGGTTCTGGCCCAGCTTACTTGTCCGAACGCATCGGCCGCTACGTCCCATCCCGTAACCTAAGATCATCCGGGAGGCCCTGCTCTCGCTCCCGCCGACCTCTCAGATGCGGTTGGTGGGGACGAGGACAGGGCCTTCTCGGTGGTGGCCCCCCGCCTGTGGAATGCGCTCCCTATGGAGGTGCGGTCCACCTCATCCCTCCTGACATTCAGGAAAAAGGTGAAATCCTGGCTCTGGGACCAGGCGTTCCCACACCAGCACTAGGCAGCATGTGAGATGGGATTCTAATGGGAGGGAGGAAGGGGGTCAATGTTTTTAGGGTTGAATACTGTTTTAATTGGAATGACTGTAGATGTTGCTGAGGGATTGTATTTTAATGTTTTAATGTATTTTAATGTGTTGTGGGGTTTGGGGTTTTACGCTGTTGATGTGGCATCGAATTGTGCCGTGCTGTAAGCCGCTCTGAGTCCCCCCTCGGGGGTTGAGAAGAGCGGGGTAAAATCCTGAAATAAATAAATAAATGACCAAATGTGGGCACTGGTGGAGTTTGGGGAAATAGACCTTGACATTTGGGAGTTGCAGTTGCTGGGATTTATAGTTCACTATACAACCAAAGAGAATTTTGAATCCCACCAACGACGGAATTGGGCCAAGCTTCCCATACAGAACCCTGCATGACTTGAAGGGACTCGCTGGTGCAAGCCTCCCTCCAGCCTTGCAAGCCCTCCCTCGTCTGCACATGTGCACCACGCTGCCATGCGCCAAGCACGCCTGCTCTCCCCTCCCTGCTTGAAGTCTCAGAAACAGCTCTCTCCTTGGCTGAGAGGCCGGCCAATCACAATGTTGAGGGCTTTTGGTGGGAGGATTCGCCCTCTGTTTCCAAAACGGAAGAGAAGGACAGGCGGAGAGATCTTCGGTCTTCTCTGTCAAAAGGGTTCCCAAGACCATCAGAAATATTTCTTTGGTGACCCCTCTGAAACCCCCCTCACGATGCCCCCAGGGGTCCCGACCCCCAGATTGAGAAACACTGCTTTATAGGGAGGAATCTCAGAGCAAGGCTGTAGCCTTGAGCACGTGCAATTATATTATTAAACATCTTCACGTGTTAAGACTTACTTTCTTCTTGGGAGGGCAATTCTGTGCAACGACAAGTTAATGCACCATGCTGTAAGTCGTAATCATTGCGCTGCTTTGAATTGTATTGTGCCAGATTTGCTGCGAGCCACCTCGTGGTCCCTTTAATCAGAGCGAAATACAAAGAAATATCCATGGTTCCGTTTTTCCATGGCAAGTTTAGGAATATCCCTGCGTGCATTTGGAAAATACCTTCAAGTGAACTCAAGAGGCTTCAACATATTTTTATTGACTTATGCAAGACTTCCTTGACCTGCTTGCTTCATTTCTGCACATTGTTCGCTTGGAATAACAAAAGGTTGGCTGAAATATGTTGACCTGCTTCCCCCCCCCCCTTTCCTTTTTATAAACCGAGCTGTAGGAATTCTATGCTTTCCAAATTGTGCCAAATTGTCTGCTAAAGAAGAAATAGTAATGCCCAAAGATGCATGTTTTGCTCAAGAACGGTGGTAAATCTTGATGTGTCTCAACCCCATCCATCTTTGCAAAAAAATTATATTGCTGCACTTAAAAACAGAAAAGAAAACCTTCCTGCACCAGAACATGCATTGTCTATATTATACATACATATATATAAAAAAACACCAATACATTATTTCCTTCCAGCCTGCAGATGGGAGAAGTGAAATCACAAGCTTGGCTCAGCAAAAGCAAGAGATGGAGGAAAGGAGAGTGTTACATATCAACGGTTCTCGACCTTTCACTCTCCAGATGTTTCAGACTTCTGCTTCCAGAATCTCTCCATAAGGCCTGGGCAAACTTGAGCCCTCCAGGTGATTTGGCCTGCAACTCCCACCATTCCTACCAGCCTCAGGCCCTTTCCTGGGTGGGATAGGAGAGAATAGTAGGCAGATGAGGTTGAGGCAAAGAATGTTTTGAATTGTGATGCTTGTTCCCAAGCAACAGGGGAAAGTGAAAGTCCTTGGATTGATGGGGAGTCTTCCCAGGAAACTAGATTAGGCCTGAGAACGGAGGAGTAAGACACAGACAAACTAAATATCCACACAAAGCTACGGGAAGATCTTGAAGTCCAGGTGTGTTTGGCATGATGTCATGGGTGTCTGGAAGGGGCCTGAGGCTGTTAGGAATTGTGGGAGTTGAAGTCCAAAACACCTAGAGGGTCCAAGTTTGCCCAAGCCTGCTGCTGGTTCTGGAAGAAGTCCAAAAGAGCCGAAGAACCAAAGGACGGGATCCACCAGCTACTTGATCACACAGATACACAAATACAAACATCTCCAGCAGAGGCAAAAATATGGAGGAGAAGAGAGAAAAGTGATGGCAGACCCCAGGTTTTGCTGGTGGTTGTACCTTTTGCACGTTTGTGTAAGGAGGTATCCAACACCTCCTTGTGCAAAGGAGTTCCCCTTCATTGCACAATTGTTAATGTATCCACCATACAACCCGGAGTTAACCATCACCATAGTACCCCTTTTTCTTCCAAGCCTTTTGCGTAAACGCGTTGACGGAGTTAATCACAACGGAGAGTGAATCGCAGTCTCCAAGTCTTCACCCAAAACAGACACTCTGCAGTCTCTTACACACACACACACACATTCATTCATCTTGAAATAATGGTATCTGCGCTTTTGGGACCAGCCCGCAGCTGAGAAATGCACTGCAGGAGCATGACGACAAAAACGTTGACTTTTTTGCTCACTGCAGTGACCATTCCCTTCACGGAAAGGAAGAAGGAGGCCAAATCTTTGTGGCCTGTCTCTGAAATTGTCCAGCATCCCCTTCTCAGCATAGTCTTCCCTTTGCGATTACCTCCCATGTTTTGTCTCCAAAAATCCCCAAATAAAGAAAACACCAGGACAACTTCTCCTTCAGTGCTTCGTGTCCTCTTCCTTGGTGGAAGGAAGGACATGGGGGAGTTCGGATATCCCATTGGTTTAAGTTTTCACCCAAGCAAAGAGGGAGCTAAAGGATCTGGAGTTTCCTGGAGCAGGTCAAGTTACTGTGGACCAGATCCCACATGGTCAGCAGCTCCGCCGGAAGGAGTTTATGAACCACCATCATGCTCTGGTAGAAGCAGGGCTCCTTATTGAGCTTGCTGTCCTTGTTCTTGACGAGGCCGAAGGTCTTGAAGCCTGCGTGGGCCATGGGCGCCACCTTGAGCACCTCCAGGCACATGCCCAGGAAAACATCATCAATGGGGTACAGCTCCAAAGTCTCCGAGACCCGGTGCAGCTTCTTGGCCAATGGACCATCCATCACAAAGCCTCCTCCGCCGGCATAGGGCGGGTAGGTTTTCTTGATGTACAAGGCACTGGGGATATAGTACTTGTTCTCCTTTTTGCGGATGGGACGGGCCTTGAGGAGGACATCCCCCACGAAGAGGTCACCACCTTCCTTCTGGTCCTGAAGGAACTCCAGGATATTGTCAGGGCTGGCGAAGACGTCGTCGTCCCCCTTGAAGATGAACCGGACCCGGTCGCAGTAGATGTTGAACCACTTGAGGAAGTGGACCTCCTTGAGGGTGAGGTTGAAGAAGCTGTCCAAGAACTCCCACTGCAGGATGTCCTTGTAGATGTAGTTCTCGTACTCCAGAAGCTTCTGGTAGTTGGCCCGCTCTTCTTCCTTGGAGGCCACACCGAGCAGGAAGAGCGTCCGCACCTTCTGGCCACCCACCTCTTTCTCACGGCCCCACGTCCGGCGGATGGCTTCCCGGCGGTCGTGCTGAGTGATGATGGACTTGACCACAATCAAGAGGTGGATGTCCCCATTGCACTTCTCTGGATGGTTGATGAGCATCGGGAAGTAGCGGCAGTGGCGATAGAGCAGGAACTGGAGGAAATTGGGCTCCAGGCCCTTGAACCAGTCGTCCTTCGTGAAGTTCAGGTTGGCTGAGCAGTTGATGGTGGTGACGTCCCACGCTGTCACCTGCTTCTCCGTCGGCACCACCTCCTCTGCCGCGGGGCTCTCCTTCTTCCAGAAATTGTTGGCGACCGAGATGACTCCATCCCTCTTCTGCGCTTTGAGTGGCTCCTGAGACATCAGCTCTTTGGCCGGTGGCTGCTGGCCTTGGAAGAGCTGCGTGGGAGCCATACCCCGCTGCAGCACTGTCACAGCCACCACCAGTGCAAAGGAGAGGAGGACGCTCTTGTAGACTGTCTTCTTCCTAGGAAAGGAGAAGAAAGATATGACAAGAATGGGCAAAATGTAGTCTCTAAGGTGCACAAGGCTTCTGGAGATCACGTTTGTGGCCAACTGACCAGGCTGTTAGTAGCCAGCTGCATAAAATCACTACTGACCGAGATATCATGAGTTCGAAACCAGCCCGGGTCAGAGTGAGCTCCCGACCATTAATAGTCTAGCTTGCTGTTGACCTATGCAGCCCGAAAGATAGTTGCATTTTGTCAAGTAGGAAATTTAGGTACCGCTTTATACGGGGAGGCTAATTTAACTAATTTACGACGCTATAAATCCTTCCAGCAGTGTGGAGATGAATGAGGAAGTACTCCATCAAGGACCCGGTGTCACAAGTGGATGGTGAAATGGCATCTCCCCCTGAGTCTCCTGCGGGGTGAGAAGGGCGGAATATAAATATTGTAAATAAAATAAATAAATAAACTGAAGACTCTCCCAAAGTCCCTCAAACAGACAGAGAGAAATCAGGGTATCACATCTATCTATCTATCTTTGGAGAGCATAGGGAAAGGTTAACACCCCTGTGGCAAAACTACCACCATTTCAATACACAAACAGAGCAATCACTGGTAACAACTCACTATACACAAAGCTAAACCACAGGGCATAAAGGGGCAGATCTATGGGAATAAAGGTGTAGACACGTGTTTGAGGTAAAAATCATAGGTATAATCATATGAATAAATTCAAGTGCTAAATAGCATAACAATCTCACAAAAAGCACAATGCAATGCAATTCATTCACAGTGTTCCAGATTCACATAATAACAATAGTAGTGCCCCTACAATCGTATAGGGCCAAGTACAATATTCCAATAGAGTCTGTGTTCCCCTATCAATAGTCAAGGGTATAATAACTCATAGGCTAACGACTGAGTCAGAAAGGGAGCCTTGGTGGGTTGAAGAGCTGGCAAGCTGCTGGATGGGCAGGCGGCAATGGCTGGAGGTAAGCTGGCGACACCAAGATGGCCGTTTTCCGTAAACTCCGCTTCCTCAGGGCGCTCAAAACTTCTGACCGCTCCTCCCCAGTGTTGTAGTAACACAATAAGGACTCAAAGTCGATACAGGAGATTTCGCGTTTCCGCGTTCTAATACATGTCAATGCTGTGAGTCATCTCCCAGGCTGGAAACACGAAATCTCCTGTATCGACGTTGAGTCCTTATTGTGTTACTACAACACTGGGGAGGAGCGGTCAGAAGTTTTGAGCGCCCTGAGGAAGCGGAGTTTACGCGAAACGGCCATCTTGGTGTCGCCAGCTTACCTCCAGCCGTTGGCGCCTGCCCATCTAGCAGCTTGCCAGCTCTTCAACCCACCAAGGCTCTTTCTGACTCAGTCGTTAGCCTATGAGTTATTATACTTTGACTATTGATAGGGGAACACAGAATCTATTGAATATTGTACTTGGCCCTATACCATTGTAGGGCACTACTATTGTTATTATGTGAATCTGGAACACTGTGAATGAATTGCATTGCATTGTGCTTTTTGTGAGATTGTTATGCTATTTAGCACTTGAATTTGTTCATATGATTATACCTGTGATTTTTACCTCAAACACGTGTCTACACCTTTATTCCCATAGATCTGCCCCTTTATGCCCTGTGGTTTAGCTTTGTGTATAGTGAGTTGAAAACTACCACCATCCCACCTCCACGAACACACTAGAGGCCCTTGCTACCTCTATATACCTTCCGTTTGCCTCTTAGGACTCTCAAAAGGACTATATACTACCGTAGAGGATAATATTTGGGTTTCTTGGTGTAGGGGCTGCCCTACAAAAGGAAGTTTTGTTGAGGGTTGACTCATGGTGCACTTGCTGAACCAGCAGCCAATGCAAACACTCCATGCGCTCCGTATGAAATCCAAACACTCCTTGCAACTGAGCCATTATGATGCCATATTAAAAGGGGAATAACATCTTTGGCCTGGATTGGATTTGTTTTGGGGTCATCCCATTCCCAGGAGGAGCACTGACAAATCACGCTCTCTAAGCCTCTAGATCAGGCACGGGCAAACTTTGTAGACAAGCCCCTTGTCTCAGGAGCAGAAAAAAAACAAGCCTGTTCCGCCTTCAAATACGTTATCCTTTCGAATATTCAAACCTGGCTTTACCCAGCCACAGCGACTTTTCTTTCTGCTCTGGGTCTGGAAGGGGTGGGCTTGTTTTCGTTCGAACCCCTCAATTCTTTGGATAATAAAAGCTATGCGTGCCACATTTGATCCAGACCCATCACGCCATGGAGGAGCCTTTGTAGCATTTACCCTGATTCCCCGAAAGTAAAACAGTGCCTTATATTAATTTTTGCTTCCAAAGCTGTGCTAGGTCTTATTTTCAGGGAATGTCTTATTTTTCCATGAAGAATTACTCACATTTATTGTTGAACAAAAATGAACATTTATTCTGTACTGTACAGTAGTTGTCAGTATATGATTAATATCTTGGCCCTCCCACACAGGGCCACAGAAAATAAGGGCTGTAAAGTCCCTAGCTCCCACACACGATCTCCCACAGCAGTTCCTGGCCCACTTGGGAAGATATTGCAGCTTCTGGCCAGCAGGGGGAGCATGCTTCCAAACAAAAACTTTGCTAGGTCTTACTTTCAGGGGAGGCCTTAAACTAGCAATTCAGCAAAACCTCTACTAGGTCTTATTTTCAGGGGATGCCTTATTTTTGGGGAAAACAGTGTACATAATAGCATAGCATAGATGTGTCCAGTTCTGGGCAAAACAATTCAAGAAGGAAATGGGCAAGAGAGAAGGGTGACCAAAATGGTCAAAGTCTGAAGTCTAAGCCCTCTGGGAACCTGCAACAATAAATTCGAATGGCAGGAAAATGTGATTTCACCTTTTGGTGGATTCTGATGGTAATACCATGTTCCTGATGGTAACTCTATGTAACAAATTTTGAAATAATTTTCTGTTCTTGGTTTGAAAGTGTTATTTCATGTTTCATTATATGGTCCTTACTTTGAAAGTAGATTATTATTATCATTATTATTGTGGTTTTCTGGTATTATATATTTCTGCCGCTTTGGGGACTATTCATTTGTATTTTGATTCTGTATTTATTTATTTATTTGCAGTATTTATGTTGCACTCTTCTCACTCTGCAGGGGACTCAGGGCAGGTTACAATGTACACATACATGGCAAACATTCAATGCCATAGGCACACAACATATATAGGCAGACAGTCAGAGGCTATTTAACTTCTTTCTGGCCACCAGGGGAGTTGTCGCTATACCGTCCATCTGCGACACTGATGAAGTACTTTCCGCATTCCCTGCATGCTTTTTGCTGGAGATTTTTATGGCCTCGTAAATTTGTTAAGTTAGCCTCCCCACACATAGGTGGTACCTAAATTTCCTACTTGACAGATGCAACTGTCTTTTGAGTTGCAAAGGTCGACAACAAGCTACACAAAATTGGCCGGAAGCTCACTCCGACCTGGGCTGGCTTCGAATTCATGACCTTTCAGTCAGTAGTGATCTTAATGCAGCTGACACCCAGCCAGCTGTGAGAGCTATTCAGCAGTGGAACTCTCTGCCCCGGAGTATGGTGACAGCTCCTTCTTTGGAGGTTTTGAAACAGAGGCTCGATGGCCATCTGTCAGGAGTGCTTTGAATGCGATTTTCCTGCTTCTTGGAAGGTGGTTGGACTGGATGGCCCACGACAAGGTCTCTTCCAACTCTAGGGTTCTAGGAAAGGTATAGCCAAATGCACCGCATAATGTCCCTCCCACAGAAACAAAGTTTTTGCAGTCCAATAAACTTTTCCCATGTCTTTATGATAGACCAATTAGGAAATTACACTGATAACTAGGCCTGGGCAATCATGGTTCTAAAATACTTACAAAACTAAAGTTCTTGTGGTGAAAACTAGGTGGCGCTGGTGCTTTGCTTCTACAGCAGAGGTAGGGAACCTATGGCTCGGGAGCCAGGTGTGGCTCTTTTCATGCTTGCATTTGGCTCTCCAGAGCAGCCCAGGCCTCGGTTTCCCAGCATGCAGCTCCCTCTCTCCCCTTCCTTCTTTCCTCCATTCTCCCTCTTTCTTCGTTCCTCTTCCTTCCTTCCTTCCTTCCTCCCCCTTCACCCTTTCCTTCTCTCCTTCCTTTACCCTCCCTCTCTCCCCTTCTTTCCTCCATTCTCCCTCCTTCCTTTCTCCCCTTCACCATTTACTTCTTCACCTCTTTCCTTTTCCCTCCCTCTCCCCTTTCCTTCTTTTCTCCATTCTCCCTTTCTCTTCTATTCCTTCCTCTTCTATTCTTTTCTCCCAAGTCTTCCTTTCCTTCTCCTTCCTTTCTTTTCACTTCCATCTCTCTCTCCTTCTTTCTTTTCCCTTCATTATTTTACTTTTCCTCACTCCCTTTCTTTTCCCCACCCTTTCCTTTCCTCCCTTCCCATTTCCTTCTTTCTTTTCCCCTCGTCTCTCTCCTGCTTTTCTTTTCTTTCTTTTCCATAGTTCTTTTCTTTCTTCATCTCCCCTCCCTCCTTTATTTCCTCTTTCTTTCTTTCTTTCTTTCTTTCTTTCCCCCTTCCTTCCGTCTTCTCTTCCTTCCCAGAGTCCTGAGCATGGCTTTTGCAGAGCCAGGTCTGAAGTGTCCCATCATTCTACCGGGGGAATCCTTTTCACATAGTATCTACGTATATACTCACATTTAGTTGAATTCAGTCTTAAAATATATTATACATATTATATGGCTCCCACTGAAATAAATTTCCAAATATTTTGCTTTCATGGCTCTCTCAGTGTTCTACGGTGTTGCTAAAGTTCTGGTGGTGAACACTAGGTGGCTGGTGCTTTGCTTCTACAGTGTTGCTAAAGTTCTGGTGGTGAACACTAGGTGGCGCTGGTGCTTTGCTTCTATAGTGTTGCTAAAGTTCTGGTGGTAAACACTAGGTGGTGCTGGTGCTTTGCTTCTACAGTGTTGCTAAAGTTCTGGTGGTGAACACTAGGTGGCGCTGGTGCTTTGCTTCTACAGTGTTGCTAAAGTTCTGGTGGTGAACACTAGGTGCCGCTGGTGCTTTGCTTCTACAGTGTTGCTAAAGTTCTGGTGGTGAACACTAGGTGGCGCTGGTGCTTTGCTTCTACAGTGTTGCTGAAGTTCTGGTGGTAAACACTAGGTGGCGCTGGTGCTTTGCTTCTACAGTGTTGCTAAAGTTCTGGTGGTGAACACTAGGTGGCGCTGGTGCTTTGCTTCTACAGTGTTGCTAAAGTTCTGGTGGTAAACACTAGGTGGCGCTGGTGCTTTGCTTCTACAGTGTTGCTAAAGTTCTGGTGGTGAACATTTCAGAACTCTAACAAAACTTTCAAAACTTCATTATTATTTCATTACTGGCGATTTTTAAGACAAAACCAATTAGGAACTGAAATTTTGAAAGTTTTGTTAGAGTTCTGAAATGTTCACCACCAGAACTTTAGCAACACTGTAGAAGCAAAGCACCAGCGCCACCTAGTGTTCACCACCAGAACTTTCGTTTTGTAAGTACTTTAGAACCATTTAGAACCATGATTGCTCAGTCCTACTGATAACCCAGGAATAAAAACCATGTTACATAGTGCAATTGCTGTGGAATATGCCAAATGAATGTATGTCCAGTCGAGTTTCCTTCTCTGGAGGTTTTTAAAGCTGGATGACCATCTGTTGGGAGGGTTTGGATTGTGTATTTACTGCAGGGCAGAGAGTTGGGCTGAACGGTTTTTGGTGTCTCCACCAACTTCATTTCTCTCCCTTTCCAGCCCTCTGGGGCATCCATCGGCCGTTGGAATGTATTCCGTTTGCAAAGCTGAGCAGTGTCCAATTTCCTTTCCCCGAAATCCCTCGCATTCCAGTCACCTGGGCCGCCTCTCTGCCTTCGCGGCCGGCAAAAGGAAAGGCCCAAAGAGAGAGAAAAGGGCAGTCAGGCGGGACAGGGCTTTCCCTAAATAGAAGGCGCCCTGTTTCGCCAGCCTTGCGAGCGTCCCAATTCGGAGATCGCCAAAAACACAGGGATACTTTGATGCTCCCTTTGCACCAAACAAGGGCCCAGTGTGGAGTCGGATCTGGAGTGCGCTAGGAGCCAGGAATGGGATTTTCTCCATTTGAGCCCAAAGTTTAGAGTTTTCATGTGTGGATTTGGGCCCTTCAGGTGTTTTGGACTTCAACTCCCACCATTCCTAACAGCCTCAGGCCCTTTCCTTTTCCCTCTCAGCCGCTTAAGCATCTCAGTTTAAGCGGCTGAGATGGAAAAGGAAAGGGTCTGAGGCTGTTAGGAATGGTGGGAGTTGAAGTCCAAAACACCTGAAGGGCCCCAAGATTGTCCATGCCTGATACACACACACAAATGGGAGATAGTCCCGTCATTGGAAGGACAAAGGGTGTTGCAAGAATATCAGTACCAACTTACTAACTATCCCGTGTTTGTATTGATTGTGTATGCATTGTTTACCGTTTAGTCATAAATTCGTTCAGTGTGTAATTAATAAAAAATGATTTTTTTTAAAAAAAAGTTTGCATTCTCGATTCCCTGAGGTTGCAGAAACTGCGGCTGAGCATCAACGGGCAGCATTATGCAGCGGCCAGTCGGTTTGCACAATGTCCGCATTCAGCAGAAAGGGGATATACAGCTTGCCCCATTATAATTGCACGAGCTTAGCTTTACCCAACGCCAGCACAAGGCGGGATTATGGCCTGGCAAACGGAGAAGGGTTGCAATGGGTTCAAATGGCAGGAAAAGAGATGCCACCTAAACAGGAGGAAGAACGTCCTGGCTGTTGGGACACTGGAGGTTTTGGAGTAGAGTGTTTTAGTACAGCCGGAGGTGGATTTTCATTGCTACTTCGTAAATAATTTTGCTACTCTTACGAATTCTAATGCAACTATCCAATATGCAGAATGTATTTTCATGGTTACAAATTGAACATAGTTAAAGCATAGTGATTACTCACAAAAACAATATGTTTGGGGGAGTATGGACAACAGATGATGGGATTTGCAGTACCTTCAATCGATTTAGCTCTGACTTCCACAGACCACTGAGACCCCCATAAATTACAGAACTGGACCAAACTTGGAACAGAGAACCCTTCTAATAACTAATGGAGTGAAACAAGGCGGTGTTCTTGCACCAACCCTATTTACAATCTTCTTCAGCATGATGCTCCAAAGGGCTACGGCAGACCTCGAAGAAGAAGACGGCATATATACGCTATCGTACTGATGGCAGCTTGTTCAACTTAAGCCGTCTGAGGGCTCGCATGAAGACTCTAAACTATCTAGTCCAGGGCTGTCCAACTGGCGGCCCGGGGGCCGTACACGGCCCCCAGCCTGTTTGGCACGGCCCCCTCTATTCCCCCAGCTGCCATTTTTAATTTTTTTAAAAAAAATCTATTTTTTTAATGGCGGCCGAGGGGAGGGAGGCGGGGCAGGGAGGAGGAAGTGAGCCAGCTCCTCCTCCCTGCACCGCCCCTCCGTCCCTCTCTCCGCGCCGCCGATTGCATCGGCGCCGGTGAGAGAGGGACAAGGTGGTACAAGGAGGAGGAAGAGGGCTAGCTCCTCCTCCCTGCACCGCCCTCTTCTTCCCTCTCTCGCTGGCGCCGATGCCTTGCAAGGGGGGGTCCCCGACGGGCCTCCGTCCCTTGCAAAGCATCCCGGCAGCAGCTGAAGCCAGCGCCGGCTTCAGCCGCTGCTGCGATCCCTTGCAAGAGAGGGGGTCCCCGGCGGGGCCTCCGTCCCTTGCAGGATCGCAGCAGCGGCTGAAGCCAGCGCCGGCTTCAGCCGCTGCTGCGATCCCTTGCAAGAGAGGGGGTCCCCGGGGCCTCCGTCCCTTGCAAGGGAGGGGGGGTCCCCGGCGACGTCTCCGTCCCTTGCAAGGGATCACAGCAGCGGCTGAAGCCAGCGCCGGCTGAAGCCGCTGCAGCGATCCCTTGCAAGGGAGGGGGTCCCCGGCGGGGCCTCCGTGCCTTGCAAGGGATCCTGGCAGCGGCTGAAGCCAGCGCTGGCTTCAGCCGCTGCTGCGATCCCTGCAAGGGAGGGGGTCACCCGGGCGGGGCCTCCGTCCTTGCAGGGATCGCAGCAGCGGCTGAAGCCAGGGCCGGCTTCAGCCGCTGCTGCGATCCCTTGCAAGAGGGGGGTCCCCGGCGGGCCTCCATCCCTTGTAAGGGATCACAGCAGCAGCTGAAGCCAGCGCCGGCTTCAGACGCTGCAGCGATCCCTTGCAAGGGAGGGGGTCCCGGGCGGGCCTCCGTGCCTTGCAAGGGATCCTGGCAGCGGCTGAAGCCAGCGCTGGCTTCAGCCGCTGCCGCGATCCCTGCAAGGGAGGGGGTCCTGCGGGCCTCGTCCTGCAAGGATCGCAGCAGCGCTGAAGCCAGCGCCGGCTTCAGCCGCTGCAGCGATCCCTGCAAGGGGGTCCCCGGGCGGGGCCTCCGTGCCTTGCAAGGGATCCTGGCAGCGGCTGAAGCCAGCGCTGGCTTCAGCCGCTGCTGCGATCCCTGCAAGGGGAGGGGGTCCCCGGCGGGGCCTCCGTCCTTGCAAGGGATCCTGGCAGCGGCTGAAGCCAGGGCCGGCTTCAGCCGCTGCAGCGATCCCTTGCAAGGAGGGGTCCCGCGGGCCTCTGTGCCTTGCAAGGATCCTGGCAGCAGCTGAAGCCGCGAAACCGCCAGCTTCATCTGCGGCTAGGATGCTTTGGAAGGAGGGGTGCCCGCGTGGCTCCTCCCTCTCTCCCAAAGCTTCCCGGCAGCCGGGGGCGGGGGCCGGGCGGCCCCAGGTCATCAGTGACCTGAACCGGCCCTTGGCCGGTTAGATGTTGGACAGCACTGATCTAGTCCATGAGCTGCTTTTTGCTGACGATGCTGCCCTTGTCGCCCATTCAGAAGCAGCCCTGCAGCGCCTCACATCTTGCTTTGCAGCAACTGCAGAGCTATTTGGGCTGGAAGTCAGCCTGAAGTTCTCTACCAGCCCGCACCACAGGAAGAACACCATCATCCCCACGTCAGCATAGGCACATCTGTGCTTAAGTCTGTTCAGCAGTTCACCTACCTGGGAAGCATAATCTCTTCAGACGCCAAGATTGACAAAGAGATAGATCACAGACTATCAAAGGCATATAGTGCATTTGGAAGGCTTCATAAAAGAGTCTGGAGCAACAAGCACCTGAGGCAAAGCACCAAAATCAGTGTGTACAGAGCCATCATACTGTCTATCTCCTCTATGGGTCTGAAACATGGGTCACCTTTTGCCAACACCTACACTCCTCGAACACTTTCATCAGTGCTGTCTTTGCACAATCCTAAATGTACACTGGACTGACTATGTGACGAATGTTGCTGTCCTTGAGCAAGCAGGGATCACCAGCATTGAGGCCACGCTACTGAGAACACAGCTGCGCTGGGCAGGGCACATCTCTAGGCTGGAGGACCACTGCCTCCCAAAGATACTACTCTATGGTGAACTCGCCACGGGTCAGCGCAAGAGAGGCGCCCCCAAAAAGAGATATAAGGACTCCCTGAAACAACATCTCAGGCTCAGCCAGATTGATCACCAACAATGGTCCGCCCTGGCCTCGCATCGGGAGGCATGGAGACGCACTATCCACAATGCTGCGGCCTCTTTCGAGAAGACACGCCGAATGGGTCTCGAAGAGAAACGACAACGCAGAAAGAACCGCAACTTGGAAACAACATCACCCAAGGAGACTTTCTGCTGTGCTTTCTGCAACCTAACTTGCCTATCTCAGATTGGCCTTTTTAGTCATCAACGCACTTGGAAAAAGCATGGGATGAGTCCCTCCTAAGAATCTTCGTTCGCGAAGTAATGCCGAGAGACAATCAAAGAGCATTTTGAATTCCACCAACAATGGAATTGAGCCAAACTTGGCACCAAGGACCCCCATGACCAACAGAAAATACTGGAGGGGTTTGGAATGAATTGCCTCCGCCGGGGAAAGCTGCGCTTTCTTCCGCGGTGGCAGGGAGGCTCCGCCGGAGGACGCAGACGCCTTTGCACTGCAGCCTTCGCACTGCACTGCACGTGGGGGTCTAAACGAAGGGGGCGGGGCCAAAGAGAGTTGCGCGACCCCCTCCTGAAGGTCAATTGTTCATCACCCCCTTAAAGAGGTTCACCACCCCCCATATTCCCTTGAGCCTCCCATTGCCCCTTGGATTGCCTCACCACCCACCCAGGGGTGGTACCGCCCACTTTGAGAATCAGTGATTTAGTGGGCTTTTCTGGGGCACAAAGTGATGAAGATTCAAGTCAGGAAAATGATGGTTCTCTGGGAGAAACCCGACTCAGAAAGTGCAGGGCTTCAAGGTCAAGCCGAGGAGCCAGAAACTGCAACATTAGAAAAGGAGTTGGCCGAAGAGCTAAGTGATACGGAAGGCACCCAGGGAAATGCACCTCTTGCTTCGGAGATCAACAAAATGTTTACAGACCGGAGCAGAAAATAGACAGCATCTGTCAGAGCGATAAAATGGGAAAGTTGAGGAGAAAATTCATGGGAAAAGAAATGACTTCACGAGTGCCTATTAATTAGCAAGTTGTTTACCTAAAGGGTTAGTTCAGGCAACGTAGTGTTTCAGCAAGAAGCTAGGCCTATGTTCTCTGGTTCGTGTTTTGGATTGAAGTATCCTGAAACTTTTCTGTGTTCTTGTTTTTGTATTCCTGCTCAAATTTTACTAAGTATACCTTCTGCTTGTGGACTTATGCTGTGCTTGTGATTCTGTAGCTATTCCTGAACTGTGTTACCTCGGAATCTTCATGAGGCATTTGCATTATTTATTTATTTACATCAATTACATTCCGCCCTTCTCACCCCGCAGGCAGATCACAATGCACATATACAAGCAAACATTCAATGCCATAAACCAGTGTTTCTCAACCAGTGTGCCGGGGCACACTAGTGTGCCGTGAGCGATCATCAGGTGTGCCGTGGGAAATTGGAACCTCCAGGAGGGGAGGGGGGAGAGTCTAGTGTGTTGAAGTACAAAAACCCTAAGAGGCCTACCTCAATAAAGGCACAAAATTACAAACACCCCCTCTCCCCACCCGTTGTCTACTTGGTCTCTCCCTCTCCATGCATTGGGGAAGGCCTGCCTCCCAAGTAGAGCCCTCCTCTTGCCTCCTGGGGGTTCTGTGTGGGAAGTTTGGCCCAGTTCTATCATTGGTGGCGTTCAGAATGCCCTTTGATTGTAAGGGAACTATAAATCCCAGCAACTACAACTCCCAAATGTCAAAGTCTATTTCCCCTGAACTCCATCTGCATTCATATTTGGGCATATTGAGTATTCAGGCCAAGTTTGGTCCTGATCCAACATTGTTTGAGTCCACAGTGCTCTCTGGATATAGGTGAACTACAATTCCGAAACCCAAGGTCAATGCCCACCAAACTCTTATAGCATTTTCTCTTGGTTCTGGGAGTTCTGTGTGGGAAGTTTGTGTCTTTCTGCCATTCCTGCCAGGATATCTATGTTGAGTTCATCGAAACAGACCCAGGTTTCACACTGAGTGTATAAATACATTAAAAAACATATTAACTATATGTATTACTGTGTTAGAGTGTCATTTTGGTTGGTGGTGTGCCCCAGGGTTTTGCAAATGTAAAAAGTGTGCCGCGGCTCAAAAAAGGTTGGGAAACACTGCCATAGACATAAAACATATATAGACAGACAACGAGCTACACAATTGATCAAGAGCTCACCCCAACCCGGGTAGGCCTCGAACTCATGACATTCTGGTCATTAGAGATCTTATGCAGCTGACTCCCAGCCAGCTGTGCCACATTCCCGATTACTGTTTGGTTATCACCTATTGTTAACCCTTTTTTTGGGATTATACATCTTCTTTATTCCCGATTTTTCATATATTTTATGTGTTTTTGCAATAAACTGTTTGCTTATACTCTGGACTCTTGTGTGGTGCTGTGGTCATAGGTGTTTCCAGGTCTAGGGTGCAACACAGACGCTGAATGGCCACCTGTTGGGGGTGCTTTGATTGTCTGAATGAATGGTGGCCTCCAAGGTCTCCTCCAGCTCTTTTGTATCTGCGAGAAAGCCCCACAGGGGACGATGCATTCTCGCTTTATCAGATGTCATTAAGCAATTGGTTTTAATCAACTTTTCTAATCTGAATTTTCCAACAATCTGTAGCTAGGAAACTTCGGTTCCAACTGATGGCAGTTCCTTATTCCAAACACAACGTTTTTTTTCTTGTCCTTTGCAATGAAATTAGTTCTGATTTGCAACCTGTATGGGTTCTACATACCTAGAACAGGAGGATTGGTTCTGCTACAAAACAGGAGCTTTTTTGTTGAGTTCCAGGGCCAGAGAAACAGATAGAGAAAACAGAAGAATGGCCTGGCGCAGGGGAGCGTGCTTGCTACGTTGATGTTTAACATTTAATTTTACACAATCAGCCATTGCCAGAAGAGACAGAGAGTTTCATCTATGCTGACGATTGTGCCATCACCGCTCAAGCAAGAAGCCTTGAAATGGTTGAACTGAAGCTCTCAAAAGCTTTAGGCACTCTTACTGCCTATTACAGGGAAACCAGCTGATTACTAATCCATGTAAAATGCAGACATGTGCTTTTCACCATAAGAACAGACAAGCATCTTGAGTTCCGAGGATTAGCTGGGAAGGAATCCCACTGGAGCATTGCAGCACACCAAAATACCCGGGAATCACTCTGGACCATGCTCTGACTTACAAGAAGCACTGCTTGACCTTCAAGAAAAAAGTGGGTGCTAGAAATAATATCATGCGAAAGCTGACGGGCACAACCTGGGGATCACAACCAGACACAGTGAAGACATCTGCCCTTGTGCTTTGCTACTGAGTACACATGCACAGTGTGGAATACATCTCACCAAATTAAAACAGTGGGGGTGGCTCTTAATGCGACATGCCACATTATCACAGGATGTCTATGCCCCACACCACTGGAGAAATTATACTCTTTAGCCCAGTGGTTCTCAACCTGTGGGTCCCCAGGTGTTTTGGCCTACAACTCCCAGAAATCCCAGGCACTGTCAGCTGTTAGGATTTCTGGGAGTTGAAGGCCAAAACATCTGGGGACCCACAGGTTGAGAACCACTGGTTTAGCTGGTATTGCACCACCTGATATCCGTCAGGAAGTAGCAGCCTGTACTGAAAAGACCAAGGCATTGGCATCACCGGCCCATCCTCTGTTTGGATATCAGCCAGCACGCCAACAACTTAAATCATGAAATAGCTTCCTAAGATCTACCGAGATAATCGCAGGAACACCTCAGCACGTGAGAGTCCAAAAGTGGCAGGCCAAAACCCGGAACCTCAAGCCATGGCTGATACCGAATGAGAGACTCTCTCCTGGACACACAGAAGACTTGGAAGGCGCTGAACAGGCTGTGCTCTGGCACCACGAGATGCAGAGCCAACCTTAAGAAATGGGGCCACAAAGTGGAATCCACGACATGCGAGTGTGGAGAAGAGCAAACCACAGACCACTTACTACAATGCGGCCTGAGCCCTGCCACGTGCACATTGGAGGACCTTCTTACAGCCACACCAGAGGCACTCCAAGTGGCCATGAAAAGAGCCTGGTCAAAGGACATATAGAATAAGTGCTTCTGACATAGTAAATAAATAAGCAATCTGTAACCAGGAAAGGAAACTTTGGTTCCCATCCAATGGCGGTTCCTTATTCCAAACACTAAGCTTTTTTCTTGTCCTTTGCACTGAAATGAGTTCTGGTTTGAAACCTGTTCGGCAGGGGTAGGGAACCTATGGCTCAGGAGCCAGATGTGACTCTTTTCATGATTACATCTGGCTCTCCAGCCCAGCCCAGGCCTCAGTTTCCCCAAAAATGCCAAAATGCACACCTCCCAAATGTGTCAAGAGCACCGAATAGCCCTATTACAGTTCAAAACAAAACATAAAGGGATTCATCACTTTTCTGAACAAATCTTTACAAAGAATGCCTTGTGATTAAGTTTTTGCATTTGGGTCATCATGAAACTGAGATGACTTGAAAACACACCACAATAGCAACAAAGCATTTGTTTATTTATTTACTACATTTCTATTCTCCTCTATGGGTCTGAAACATGGGTCACCTATCGCCAACACCTACTACTCCTCAAACGCTTTCATCAGCGCTGTCTTTGCACAATCGTAAATATACACTGGACCGACTATGTGACGAATGTTGCTGTCCTTGAGCAAACAGGGGTCACCAGCACTGAGGCCATGCTATTGAGAACACAGCTGAGCTGGGCAGGGCATGTCTCTAGGATGGAGGACCACTGCCTCCCAAAGATACTACTCTATGGTGAACTCGTCACGGGTCAGTGCAAGAGAGGCGCCCCAAAAAAGAGATACAAGGACTCCCTGAAACAACATCTCAGGCTCGGCCAGATTGATCACCAACAATGGTCCACCCTGGCCTCACATCGGGAGGCATGGAGACGCACTATCCACAATGCTGCGGCCTCTTTCGAGAAGACATGCCGAATGGGTCTTGAAGAGAAACGACAATGCAGAAAGAACTGCAACTTGGAAACAACATCACCCAAGGAGACTTTCTGCTGTGCTTTCTGTAACCGAACTTGCCTTTCTCAGATTGGCCTTTTTAGTCATCAACGCGCTTGTAAAAAGCGTGGGATGAGTCCTTCCTAAGAATCTTCGTTCACAAAGTAATGCCGAGACACATTTCTATACCGCCCCTCCCAGCAACAATTCTATGCCAGAACAGTTACAACAATTAACACAATCGTAAAATACTATTAAAACACTAAAAGCGATATAAAAATATAAAAACCATACAAAACATTAAAAGCATTATCAAAGCGTCTCCATATCAAATCATTGTCCAGTTGCGTCGTCAGTGGTCCATAATATCATATAACTATGCTGTATTTGGGAAGGCCTGCTCGAAAAGCCGGGCTTTCACCTTTCTTTGAAAGGTCAGGAGGGAGGGGGGCAATCTTATCTCTCTAGGCAGGGGCCACCGCTGAGAAGGCCCTGTCTCTCGTCCCCACCAGACGCATCTGTGAGACAGGTGGGAACGAGAGCAGGGCCTCCCCAGAAGATCTTAGCGTCCTAGATGGTTCATAAGGAGAGATACGTTTGGATAGGTAAGTTGGACCGAAACTGTTTAGGGCTTTATAGGCTAAGGCCAGCACTTTGAATTGTGCCCGGAAGCAGACTGGCAGCCAGTGGAGCTAGCGCAACAGAGGGGTTGTGTGCTCCCTGAGCGCCGATCCTGTTAACAACCTGACCACCGCCCGTTGGACCATTTGGAGCTTCAGAACAGTCTTCAGAGGCAGCCCCACGTAGAACGCGTTGCAGTAGTCTAAATGGGATGTAACCAGTGCGTGGATGACCGTAGCCATGTCAGACGAGTTGGCGCACGAGTTTTAACTGTGCAAAAGCTCCCCTGGTCACCACCGAGACCTGGGGTTCCAGGCTCAGCGATGAGTCCAGGATCACTCCCAGACTGCGAACCTGTCTCTTCAGGGGGAGTGTAACCCCATCCAACACAGGCTGTAACCCTATGCCCTGTTCGGCCTTTTGACTGACCAGGAGAACCTCTGTCCTGTCTAGATTCAGTTTCAATTTGTTCGCCCTCATCCAGACCGGCACAGCATTTGCACAGGTTATTAGATTTGCATCCTCTGCAATTGAGCCTACAGGAAGTAGTATGTGCCTGTGGCCTCCCATCCAAGTACTAACCAGGTTGGACCCTGCTTAGCTTCCAAGATTAGACATAATATACTGACCTTAGCTCACGTGTCTATGCATATGTACCTTTAAGTCACCTGTTGACTTATGACAATCCATGAATTTCATAGGGTTTTCTTAGGCAAGGAATGCTCAAAAGGTGTTTTTGCCGCTTCCATCCTCACTGCAATTGAGCCTACATTAAAGTAGTATGTGCCTGTGGTCTCCCATCCAATTACTAACCAGAGCTGACCATGCTCAGCTTCTTAGATCAAGTGGAATCTGGTATATTTAGGCTGTGGACACCACCTTTTCTATGCATATGTGCCCTTCCTCTGAAATAGAGCCTAGTGAACCAGGGATTTGTTGGCGGTCTCCCATCCAATTACTAACCAGGGCTGCCCCTGCTTAGCTTCTCAGATCGTGGAATCTGGTCTATTTAGGCTTTGGACACCACCTTGTCTATGCATATGTGCCTTCAAGTATTCAGAGGTTCCTTCCTCTGAAATAGAATCTAAGGAACCTGGGATTTGCTGGCAGTCTCCCATCCAATTACTAACCAGGGTTGACCCTGCTTAGCTTCCAACATCTGATAGGATCTGGTATATTTTGGGCATGTAAACCCTATGTTAAGGCATACTATTGCTGAGCCTTGCTGCAACGCAACACAAAAGACTTTTCCCAAACTAGAATACTGCCCCCGGGGGGCCAAAAATGTATACGTTCTATAAGGAATGCACTGACCATTGCTTATTATTATCTTCATTTCTACCCCGCCCTTCTCCCACGGGGGAATACCAAAGGAATACCAAACAGGTACACACCTGAGGCTCAGGTGAGAGAATGTATGACGCTGTCTATGGAGCAAGAAGAGTCGCGGAGCTGGTTTTACATCCCCGACTCAGGTATGTCGCCTGAGAAAAGCTGTGTACACAAATACCAACAGATGTATTTGATCTTATCAAGAAGAGGGTTCGCTATAAGGTAAAGGAAGAATCTGTCACGAAGGCAATCAAGCTCTATACCTAAATCAGGACCGTATAGTATTTCTGGTCTGCATTGCAAAGATGGGGGGAAATCGATAATGTATCAATGCAGACTTTGGTGAAATGGAAGAAGAGCTGCGGCGGCACTAATCTGAAACAAAAACATGCCAAGATGAGATTGCAAAGAGGAGAAATAAAAGTAAATGGAAACGCTTTATTAGCTCTACGTGCCAAATGTAAACTACCTGCCGATCAAGTGAGACGTTGCTTAAGTGACATGGCGAAGGTAGGGCTACATTCTTAAGAACGTTAGATAATGCAGCAAATGGTAATTTATTACGAAGAGAACAGGGAAGTCGCCCGTGAGCATCTGCAACTTGGGGGGGAGAGAGTCAATGTCTTCTCCAAAGAGGTTGCAGCATTGTGGATAGTGCGTCTCCATGCCTCCCGATGTGGATCATTGTTGGTGATCAATCTGGCCGAGTCCGAGATGTTGTTTCAGGGAGTCCTTATATCTCTTTTTGGAGGCGCCTCTCTTGCGCTGAGCCGTGGCGAGTTCACCATAGAGTAGTATCTTTGGGAGGCAGTGGTCCTTCATCCTAGAGACGTGCCCTGCCCAGCGCAGCTGTGTTCTCAAGAGCATGGCCTCAATGCTGGTGATCCCTGCTTCGAAAACATGCAAATGTGAGTAGATCAAAAGGTACCACTCCGACGGGAAGGTAACGGCGCTCCATGCAGTCTACGGACAACGCTGGCTCTTTGGCTTAGAAATGGAAATGAGCACCAACCCCCACAGTCGACACAACTGGACTTAATGCCAGGGGAAAACCTTTGCCCCCCCCCCCCTCTATATATATACACACACACGTGTGTGTTGGCCAAATTATTAAGGAGGAAAAGCACATCAGCAAGTTGCATCAGCTTGCCTGACTATGAAGGGCAAGACTTCCATCTCCTTTTTGGGTGAGTTCATTGAAAGCAAAGCTTTTATGGTTTAGGTTGCTGTGAGTTTTCCGGGCTGTCTGGTCATGTTATATCCTGCGTGGCAGAATCCTTTGTTAGGAGGTGTTAGCTTTCCCCCAGGCAGGAAGCAGCCAGGCTTTCAAGCTGCAAGACCACTCACTGCTAGTCAAGGTGGCCAATAGCAGCATTCACACTTGCGTCCAACAGACAAGAGTTATTTTTCCCCACCATGGACATCATTGGAGACAAGGGGGAGAGCCCGGGGAACGGAGAGGAGGACCGGTGGAGACGGCCCCGAGATGGGACCTGTCCAGGAGGAGAGGATGGCCTACGAGCTACTATCCTTCTCCAAGCACCTACTAGCAACAACTGGATTGTACCTGGGCTCAGGCCTCATCCCGGCGCTCGGACGCCTGCGGTCGCCGGGGAATGGTACCGGCCGGACCAGTTGCCCTGCCTTGGTTCCACCGCTGGACAACACGGGGATCTTGGCCTGCGCCTGGGGGCCCCTCCCCCGCCGTCGTGGCTTCTTGGGGGCAGCAGGGTGGACCGGGGGAGGGGTGGTCTGTCGAAGATGTCCGACGGCCTTGGAGATGCCGGATGTCTTCATCCTCCAAAGACCGGAAGTCTGTGATGAACCCACAGGGGAAGTCACCTAAGCGCCCCCGCAAGTGGAAACAACACCGAAAGAAGAGGAGCATTCAAGACCCAGCTTCTGGCCCCCTAGAGGAGCACCCGGAAACCTCCCAGGTCACCCACCAACAGAACAGGCCGGTGACTCTGAGGACCTCGGATGAACCTCCATGGCAGAGGCAGCCTAGAGTGTTTAAGTCAAGGAGGTTCTGGGGTCTGAGCTCTGGAAGCTGGAGCAGATCGGACCTCCAGACTCCCAAAGTCAGTCCACTGAGAAAATCACAATCCCAAGGGCAGTTTTAGCCCAAGGGTCGACCCCTACTCAGCCAGAGGTGGTCCCCCGTCGAGAACCCTCAATTAGGATAGATAACCTCCGCAAGTTAGCCAACTTAGTAAACTCTGTAATCTAGCCATTACTTGACAGTAGTTATTGTTCCCCACATAATTGTACTTATTGTCTTTGTTTGTGTCTGTCTTGATTATATTGATTTATCTGCAATGCTGTAAACCGCTCCGAGCCTTCGGGGAGTGGCGGTTATATAAAATTGAAACATCACAATAATAATAATAATAATAATAATAATTCCACAGCTATAGAAACCTCACTGGCCTAGTTTCGAACCGACCTCACAAGCTCTGAGGATGCCTGCCAGAGACGCAGGCAAAAGGTCAGGAGAGAATGCTTCTGGAACATGGCCAGACAGCCTGAAAAACTCACAGTGGGGTGTAAATAAACAACAACAACAACATAAGAGGAGGAGAAGGAGACAATAAAAATGAAATGCAGGTATGAGGGTCACCTGGCTTGGAAACGGCCCATGCAAAAGCCATCTAGGAGTTTTAGGAGACTGAACATGAGCCAAAAGTGTGAATCAGCAGCTAAGAAGGCCAATGCGATTCTAGGCTGCATCAACAGGAGCATAGGACCCAGATTGAAGGATGTTCTAGTCCAACTCTCTTCTGCTTTGATCGGACACTCTCACCTGTGTCCGGTTCAAGAAGGAGATGGAGAAGAGGGAAGGTGTCCAAAGAAGGGTGGCCAAAAGGGTCAAAAGTCAAGCTTAGGACATACAATGTAGTTTAGTGTGTAGCGTGGAGAAGGTAGCCAGGGAAGGAGATTCCGCTTAAACTTTAGGAAAAACTTCCCGAAAGTAAGAACGAAATGATGGTGTGATAGAGGCTCCTTCTCTAGAGGTTTCCTAAGCAGAGGCTGGATAGCCATCTGTCGGGAGGGCTTGGATGGTGTCTTCCTACAAGATACAAGGGGGGTGGGTGGACTATATGACCTCTGGTCTCTTCCAATGCTAGGTTTCTACGAAATGCAAGCTGACAATATTTGGGGGGGAGAGAGAAAGAAAATGGGTATATTCAAGCTGGGGCAATCCATAGGGAAAGGTTGCCGGAAAGCCTCTCTCCATTATGAATGTCTTCTCCCCAGGTAATAAAGCCCGAATGACTGACCGGTTTGTTATGGGAGATGGAGATAAGAGGCAGGAGGTCAGGGGTCACCGAAAACGGCAGCCGGGCTTTTAGCTACTACTTTGGCCATTGCAAAATCTGCAAAAAGAAACTACGAAAGGAAGGGGAAGGATGCATGGAAATGTCAGTGGTTTTCTTGGAAGGTTCCTTTCTTTTTTTTTTCTCCTTCCAAAGAAAGAACAATGAACCTTTTTTATTATATATATATATATATATATATATATATACACACACACACACACACACACACACACACACACACACCTCACTTTTTTAAAGCACACCCCAGAGTGAGAACTATAGGAAAAACTTTTGTTTGCCAAGTGTATAGAAACACTCAGGTGTGCAAATATCAAGAAAACTTCGTAAAGCGTGCAATGTCAGTAAGTGGAATAATGGCTTTCTAAAAAGCAAGTGGCTTTCACTAATGAAAGGGGTTTGCTTTTAAAGCTCGGTTTCATCACATTAGTCACTATCTTTCCCTATATTCTAGACGAGTGTTTCCCAACCAGTGTGCCGGGGCACACTAGTGTGCCGTGAGCAATCATCAGGTGTGCCGTGGGAAATTGGAACCTCGGGGGATAAAGGCACAAAATTACAAACACACACCCCCTCCCCACCCGTTGTCTACTTGGTCTCTCCCTCTCCATGCATTGGGAAGGCCCGCCTCCCTTTCCCCAGGTAGAGACCTCCTCTTGCCTCCTGGGGGTTCTGTGTGGGAAGTTTGGCCCAGTTCTATCATTGGTGGGCGTCAGAATGCTCTTTGATTGTAGGGGAACTATAAATCCCAGCAACTACAACTCCCAAATGTCAAGGTCTATTTCCCCTAAACTCTCATCTGCGTTCATATTTGGGCATATTGAATATTCATGCCAAGTTTGGTTATGATCTGTCTTTGAAGTCCACAGTGCTCTCTGGATATAGGTGAACTACAACTCCAAAACCCAAGGTCAATACCCACCAAACTCTTATAGCATTTTCTCTTGGTCATGGGAGTTCTGTGTGGGAAGTTTGTGTCTTTCTGCCATTCCTGCCAGGATATCTATGTTGTGTTCATCGAAACAGGCCCAGGTTTCACACTGAGTGTATAAATACATTTTAAAAACATATTAACTATATGTATTACTGTGTTAGAAGTGTCATTTTGTGTCATTTTGGTTGGTGGTGTGCCCCAGGATTTTGCAAATGTAAAAAGTGTGCTCAAAAAAGGTTGGGAAACACTGTTCTAGACCAGTTATGGGCAAAACCCAGGCCTGGGGCCAGATGCAGCCCCTTGGGCTCTTTTCTCTGGCCCTTCTCTCTCTCACCATTCTATCCTTCCTTACCTCTTTCCTTCTTCCCTCCATTCCTTCCTTACCGCCCGCATTCTCCCTTCTTTCTTCCCTTCCACCCTTTCGTCCTTCTTTCCTTCCCTCTCTCCTCCGTTTCCTCTCTCTCCCTCCTTTCTTCCCTTTTGTCTTTCCTTCCTTCTCTCTTCCCTCCATCTTTCTCCCTCCCTCCATTCCCATCTACCCTTTCCTCCTTCATTCTCTCTTCCCTCCCTCCCATCCTTCTCTTCCTCCTTTCCTTCTTGCTTTCCTTCTGCTTTCCCTTCCCTGCCACCCTTTCATCCTTCCTTCCCTCTTTCCTCCCTCCTTCCCTTTCTCCTTGCATCCTTTCATCTCTCCTTCTCTCCCTCTTTCACCTCAGTCTTTATCCTTCCCTTCCCTCCTTTTGTCCTTCCTCCCTCCCTCCTTCCCTTTCTCCCTCTTTCTCCTTCCACCCTTCCCTTACTCCTTTTCGTCCTTCCTTCACTCTTTCCTTGCTCCCTCCCTCTCCCTCTTTCTCCTTCCATCCTTCCCTTCCTCCCTTTTGTCCTTACTCACTCCTTCCCTCTCTCCCTTTCGTCCATCCTTCCTTCCCTCTTTCATCCCTCTTTCCCTTTCTCCCTCTTTCTCCTTCCCTTCCTCTCTTTTGTCCTTCCTCCCTGCCTCTTTCCCTTTCTCCCTCCACCTTTCCCTTCCTCCATTTCGTCCTTCCTTTCCTCCCTCCCTTTCTCTTTCTCTTCGTTTCCTCCCTCCTTCCCTTTCTCCCTTTCTCCTTGCCTCCTCCCCTTCCTTGCTTCCTTTCATCCTTCCTTCCTTCTCTCCCTCCCTCTTTCTCCTTCCATCCTTCCCTTCCTCCCCTTTCTCCCTCTTTCTCCTTCCACCCTTCCCTTCCTCTGTTCCGTCCTTCCTTCCTTCTCTTTCCTCGCTCCTTCCCTCTCTCTCCTTCCATTCTTTCGTTTCTTCCCTCTTTCCTCCCCTCTCTCCCTTTCTCTTTCCATCCTTCCCTTCCTCCTTTCCTTCCTCTCTCCCTCTTTCTCGTTCCATCCTTACCTTCCTCCCTTTTGTCCTCCCTCCCTCTCTCCCTTTCTCTTTCCGTCCTTCCTTCTCTCTTTCCTTCCCTTCCTTCCATCATCGGGCAGTTAGTCCTCTGAGCAGGGAGTGCTAGCATGCGACCCCCCAGTTAGAAAGTTCGCCCAGGCCTGGCCTAGACCAGTGATTTTCAACCTTTTTTGAGCCGCGGCACATTTACATTTGCAAAATCCTGGGGCACACCACCAACCAAAATGACACAAAATGACACTCTAACACAGTAATACATATAGTTACCGTATATGTTTTTAAATGTATTTATACACTCAGTGTGAAACCTGGACCTGTTTCGATGAACACAACATAGATATCCTGGCAGGAATGGCAGAAAGACACACACAAAGGTCTTGCTCAACAGCTGTCAGCTCTGTGTTTAGTGAGCATTGACCTTAGGTTTTGGAGTTGTAGTTCACCTATATCCAGAGAGCACTGTGGACTCAAACAATGTTGGATGAGGACCAAACTTGGCATTAATACTCAATATGCCCAAATGTGAACACAGATGGAGTTTGGGGAAAATAAACTTTGACATTTGGAAGTTACAGTTTCTGGGATTTATAGTTAACACACAATCAAAGAGCATCCTGAACTTTTGCAACAATGGAATTGAATCAAACTTGGCCTGTTGAACTCTCATTACCAACAGAAAGTACTGAAAGGGTTTGCTTGGGAATTGACCTTGAGTTTGGAAGTTGTAGTTCACTTACACCCAGAGAGCACTGTGGGCAGGAGGGGGAAGAAAGGGTATTGGAGGTTCCAATTTTCCACGGCACACCTGATGATCGCTCATGGCACACTAGTGTGCCACGGCACACTGGTTGGGAAACACTGATGTAGAGATACATTCCAGTTGGAACACCTCTGATCTGGAATGCCAATATGGTCCTAAACCGTTTATATATCATGCAATGGGAAACTCTGGCTTTCCTGGTGTTTTGGACTACATTTCCCACAATTCCTAAACGCCGGTTGAAAAAAGTAACTTTGCTAAGCTCTCTAGACAAAAAAATTGGGATTTAAGAAAGTACAAGATTTTAATGGGATTCCTAAAGTTTGCATCAATTAAAAAAAAGTCTTGTATTGTATGTGCCTTCCAGAAAAGTTTGGAAAAGTTACAATTTAAAAAGTTACTTAAAATACTTAAAAAGTTTCTTAAAACAATTTAAAAAGTTACTTAAAATTAAAATAATTAAAATACTTTTAATTCCGTTTTGAGGATATATTATATTATATTGGTATATGGTTGTGGATGATGGGAGTTGCAATCCAAAAAATACTTGCATTGCGAAAAGATGGATTTTATTATATTAATTATATTATATTGGTATATGGTTGTGGATGATGGGAGTTGCAATCCAAAAATACTCTCATTGGGGAAAGATGGATTTATATTATATTATAATGGTATATGGTTGTGGATGATGGGAGTTGCAATCAAAAAATACGTGCATTGGGGAAAGATGGATTTATATTATATTATAATGGTATATGGTTGTGGATGATGGGAGTTGCAATGCAAAAGTACTTGCATTAGTGAAATATGTATTTACAGTATATTATATTGTATTAGGTTGGATATGATGGGAGTTGCAATCCTAAATACCCACATTAAGAAAAGATGGATATATATTATGGTTGTGGATAATGGGAGTTGTAGTCCAAAATGCTGGGAGGGCAAAAGTTTGCCCATTCTTGTTGACATGGATAGATAAGTGAGATAAGTGAGTGACACCTTTGCTTTCTGATGGTTTGGTGTATTATTAATACAATGAATATTATAATATAACCAAATATAATATAATTGTTTCCCTAATGCAGGTATTTAGAATTACAGATACCATCATCCACAACCAATATAATATAATATAATAATATAATGATTATTAACATTATCAGCATCCCAGACAGGGGAATTGTTGGTTTACATGAGGTCCATCAGCACTGAATAAGCTTGACATCGCTTTAGCTCCCAGGGCTCAATGCTATGGAGTCATGGGAGTTGTAGTTTTGTGAGGTCTTTAGCCATGCCACAGACTACATTGATTCTGCAGTTGAGATGAACCCTTGGTGTGTTTGCTTTCTGAACACAAAGGCTTCATTCCGCTGCTATGGCCCTGCAACTATGAGATCTTGGGAATTGTAGTTTCACAAGGTCCTCTGATCCTCTGCGGTGGGAACTTGTGCATGCTCAAGACTGAAACAAAAATCAAGTTGGCCAGGTAGAAAGCAATACTAAAAGAGGGGTTATACGCACTGCAGGGAGATAGACAGAGTTGGAAGGGACCTCCAAAGGCCATCTAGTCCAACCCCCTTCTGCCAAGCAGGAAAAGCACAATCAAAGCCCTCAAGGCGGATGGCCATACAGCCATAAAAGTCAGCAGAGACACCATTCAGTCCAACTCCCTGCCCGGCAGAGAGACACAATCCTATCTAAAGAAGACCCGTTACTAACACAGGCATGGGCAAACTCTGTCCCTCCAGGTGTTTTGGACTTCAATTCCTATAATTCCTAACAGCCTACCGGCTGTTAGGAATTATAGGAGTTGAAGTCCAAAACACCTGGAGGGACAGGGTTTGCCCATGCTTGTACTAACATTATTCCTATGGTCAGTGCCTTCCATCCCCAAGCTTCAAAATGCATTTTGGGACTACAACTCCCATAACCCCCCAGGCAGCATGTCCAATGGGAATTCTGGGACTTATAGTCCTCTGGGTTGTGTCTTTTCCCCATGAGCTGGCCATTATAGATGGGAGAAATCCACTACACTCTCCATGTATTGTGGACTACAATCCCCAGCATCCTTGGCCCACAGAGATAGCAGAAGGGAGATAGCAGAAGCAACAATGCGGTCACTTTGAGTCTCTTTTGAAGGAAGTAAATGGAGTATAAATAAAGTTACAATGGATTGGTCATTACTTATCTTAATAATTATTTTAAGACCCAGCACTTCTCTGAATAGCAGAGAATCCGTGGCCTTAGAGTGCAGAATGAATGCCATTTGGCCCCACTTCCAATGCTATTCCTCATTGCAACAGAATTCTGGGAGTTGTAGTTTCACAAAGAAGGCTGAAGAGCTGGGAAACTACAGCTTCTAAAGACTGATGGCAGCCCAATTCTACAGTGTTGATCAGGCACAGGCAAACTTTTGACCCTCAATGTGTTTTGGACTACAACTCCCACAATTCCTAATAGCCTACCAGCTGTTAGGAATAGTGGGAGTTGTAGTCCAAAACATCCAGAGGGCTAAGGTTTGCCCATGCCTGGTATAGATGAAACCCACAATGTGAACCTGGGTTGTCAGGTGCATCCACGTGGTAGAATTAATGCAGTTTGACACTAGACCTGGTTAATCCAAAAAAATTGGTTCAAAACTTGTTCCGGATGTAGGGGGCGCTGGCGCATCAAATCTGATTGGCTTCCGAAATTTTCTGGGAAAATTTTCGGAATTTTCCGAATTAATTCCAAAATTTCGGAATGACTTCATTAATGGCGGGCACGCATGTTTATCCCGGTTTGGACTCGGATGCCTTCCCTCCGCATCAGAACTGGGGCGACAGCTGTGGACGCGGATGCCTTCCCTTTGCGTCAGAATTGGGGTGACGGCCGTGGACGCGGATGCCTTCCCTTTGTGTCAGAATTGGGGTGACGGCCGTGGACGCGGATGCCTTCCCTTTGCGTCAGAATTGGGGTGACGGCCGTGGACGCGGATGCCTTCCCTTTGCGTCAGAATTGGGGTGACGGCCGTGGACGTGGATGCCTTCCCTTTGCGTCAGAATTGGGGTGACGGCCGTGGACGCGGATGCCTTCCCTTTGCGTCAGAATTGGGGTGACGGCCGTGGACACGGATGCCTTCCCTTTGCGTCAGAATTGGGGTGACGGCCGTGGACACGGATGCCTTCCCTTTGCGTCAGAATTAGGGTGACGGCCGTGGACACGGATGCCTTCCCTTTGCGTCAGAATTGGGGTGATGGCCATGGACACGGATGCCTCCTCTTCGCGTCAGAACCAGGGCGACAGCCATGGACGCGGGTGCCGTCCCTTTGCGTCAGAACCGGGGCGACAGCCGTGTTCCGACATGGAGGGAAGGCATCAATGTCCAAACTAGGTTAAACACGTCAGAACCGCACACGGAAGGGAAAGCCAGCGAAAGGAAACCCACCAATTCCTTTCCGAAAATGGCGATGGTGGCTTCGAAATGGCAAATTCACTTCCGGGTTGCTTACATCGCTTCAAAACCGCTTCAAAAGTAAATTTAATCTGAATTCATTCCAATTTTATGAGCATCCCAACGAACGTAACCAGGCCTATTTGACACCCTTTCACACTGCTGTGGGTTACTCCCAAGGAAACCATGGGAGTTGTAGTTTTGCAAGGTCTTCTGCCTCCTCTGCAGAACTGTGCTGGTAGGTGCTTTATATTAGAAATCCCAGGATTCCATGACCATGAAGTCACAGCAGTTCAAGCGGTTTCAAGCTGCATTAGTTCTCTACAGCAGTGTTTCCCAACCTTTTTTGAGCCGCGGCAAACTTTTAACATTAAAAAAATCCGGGGGCACACCACCAACCAAAATGACACAAAATGACACTCTAACACAGTAAAGAACGGCTGGGCGATGGTGGCCTGCTGGGAGCAGCTGCTGGGTGTGCCGAAGCCGGGGAGGGGGCGGAGCCAGGCTGCACCATGCCCCGCCCCCTACCCCCGGCTTCACCTCTCCCAGCAGCTGCTCCAGCCTTGAGTGGGCAGTGCCAAGCCAGCGGTGCCAGAGTCAGCACAATGCTGGCTTGGCACTGTCCCCTCAAGGCTGGAGCAGCTCCTGGGAGTGTCGAAGCCGGGGGAGGGGGCAGAGCCAGGCCGCGCCATGCCCCTCCCCCTCCCCTCAGCTTCAGCTCTCCTACAGGCCGCGCCATGCCCCGCCCCCTACCCCTGGCTTCACCTCTCCCAGCAGCTGCTCCAGCCTTGAGTGGGCAGTGCCAAGCCAGCGGTGCCAGAGCCAGCACAATGCTGGCTTGGCACTGTCCCCTCAAGGCTGGAGCAGCTCCTGGGAGTGTCGAAGCCGGGGAGGGGGCAGGGGGCCCCTCCCCCTCCCTCAGCTTCAGCTCTCCTACAGGCAGGCCGCACCATGCCCTGCTCGCCTTGAGTGGGGCCCTCCCCCAGCTCCTCAGCAGAGCTCCCCCCTCCCCAGGCCGCGCCATGCCCCACTTCAGCTCTCCCCCCAGCTTCAGCTCAGCTCTCCTACAGAGGAGGAGCATGAGCGGTGAATGGGCTTCACTGGGCGGGGCTCCTACACGTGGCTTCAGCGAGCGAGGGGCGAGAGTCATGGTGGGAGTCATGGCGGATTGGAGGCTGGCTGGGGAAACGGCCGAAGGAGGCGGCGCCCCGGTCCCTTCTTCTTTTTCTTCGCCACTGCCTGGCCCTTCCTCCTCCCCCAAGCAGCAGCAGTTCGGCAGGAGGGGGGAGGAAGGGGGCAGAGAGCTTTTCTCGTGGCACAGCAGGAGGTCCGTCACGGCACACTAGTGTGCCACGGCACACTCGTTGAGAAGGACTGCTCTACAGTGTGGATGCACCCTAAAATTGGAAGAATATCATCCTGGCTGCCATGCTTCAAGGAGGATGCACTCTGCGCATGCTCAGAGGCAGTTGTGGCATTGCACGCTCGGATGCATTTTTTGCAAACTGTTTTTGCAAACGACTCTCTTCTGATTCGTTTTGGACCGCAGACAGCCGACTTAAACGCCCCCCTGAAAAACGGTGAGTGACCTTTGCATCAACCACACACGTACTTTCCCTTTGATTATATAGTTTTGCTTTCCTTTTGGTGTTAATTCCAGCCCTCTTCATCACAACCACGTATTGCAAACTTTACTAAAAGTTTGCATCCCGTTTGAATTCCTTTACCAACCAGGTTTGAAGGCGATGGATCAAACTAAAACCATGGCGCCATTTGAAAAGTTACGCATTCTTCCCCATCCAAGTCTAAATCCACTGTGTTGGGGTGCATCTACACTGTGGAATTAATGCAGTTTGATCCCACTTCGACTCCCACGGCTCAATGCTATGTCAGGAATCCTTGGAGTTGTATGATCCTGGGAGCTGTAGCTTTACAATGACTTTAATAACCTTTTTCTGTGTCAGAAAAAAACCCTACAAATCCCAGGATTCCACAGCCAAAGCAGTCAAAGTGGTGTTGAACCGCATTAATTCTGCAGTGTAGATGCATCTTTAAATGCCAAACCAAACTAGGAAACGAAACTTTGAAACGTCAACATCAAAGAGATAAGGGGTTTGCTAAGGCTAGAGCTCCAAAGCTTTGTCATGGTTTCCTATCCAACCTGTAGTAGTGATTGCTCATTTCCTCGTATTTGATAACTGCCATGGCTCAATGCAATGGATTCATGGGAATTGTAGTTTTGCAAAGGGTGAATCAACACTTTGGGATGAATGGGAGTTCAATACGCCTTTCACTGCCATGGCTCAATGGTATGCAGCCCCCGGAGTTGTAGTTTCCCAAGTCCTTTAGCCTTCTCTCTGTTCAGGCAGAAGGGGATTGGACTAGATGGCCTTTGGAGGTCTCTTCCAAGTCTTAAAGGACAACTCAAGAGTACGTCTACACCAGGCATGGGCCAACTTTGGCCCTCCCTCCGGGTGTTTGGGACTGCCACTCCCATCATTCCTTACAAAAAAAAGATAAAAGATTTTGTCATTTGGGCGTTGTAGTTGCTGGGATTTATAGTTCAACTACAATCAAAAATCATTCTGAACCCCACCAATGATGGAACTGAACCAACCTTGGCAAAAAGGACTCCCATGACCAACAGAAAACATTAGAAGGATTTGGTGGGCATTGACCTTGAGTTTGGGAGTTGTAGTTCACCTACATCCAGAGAGCACTGTGGACTCAAACAATGATGGATCTGGACCAAACTTGGCACGAATATTCCATATGCCCAAATATGAACACAGATGGGGTTTGGGGCAAAATAGACATTGCCATTTGAGAGTAGTTACTGGGATTTATAGTTCAACTACAATCAAAGAGCATTCCGAACCCAACCTACCATAGAATTGGGCCAAACTTCCCACACAGAACCCCTACGGTCAACAGAAAATACTGTGTTTTCTGGTGGTCTTTGGTGACACTTCTGAGACCCCCTCGCAACCCCCCCCCCAGGGGTCCTGCCCCCCAGGTTGAGAAATGCTGCCTTCAGGCCATCCAGTTCAACTCCCTTCACCAAGGCAAGCAAACATAATCAAAGCCCTCCTGACAAAGACTCATCCAGCCATAGATATAGATAGATATGGTTCACACATACAGAGAGATATAGTATCATAGATTTGAAAGGGACCCCTTAAGAAGGACAATGATATGTTGCGTGTTCCAGAGCAGGTAAAGCAGACAATCTCCACATCAAAACTGACAAAGAAACAGCAAAAAATACTGTTTACCCACAAGCAAAAAAGAAATTACATATATTACAAACCAACACTTTCTCATTATTTATTTTCCAGATCACCAGGCTGGGCCACAGCAATGCCTGGCAAGAGACAACTAGTATAGTATAGCAGCGTTTCCCAACCAGCGTGCCGTGGCACACTAGTGTGCCGTGGGCAATCGTCACGTGTGCCGTGGGAAATTGGAACCTCCAATCCCCTTTCTTCCCCCTCCTGCCGAACACTTTTCCTTCTCCACTCGGGCTCCCTTCTTCCCAGTCTCGCTCTGCTCGCTTTGCCTCGCTTTGCTCTGGGGGGAGTCTGCGCAGTAGCGTCCGCACGGGTCACGTCTTCCTCCCTCCCCCCTCCCCTCCTGAACACGCTCAAGCTGCCCCCTCGGATCAAAATGGTGGCAGAAGCGGCAGTGTAGGAGAAAAAGTAAGTGTTTGGCAGGAGGGGGAAGAAAGGGCGCAAAGGGGGAGGAAGAGGTCTCTGTCAAAAGCTGGCATGGGCACTTGGACCTTCCAGGTGTTTTGGACTCCAACTCCCACCATTCCTAGCAGCCTCAGGCCCCTCCCCCCCCCCAGCCACTTAAGCAAGAAAGGGCTTCAGGCTGTTAGGAATGGTGGGACGTTTGGACGTTGATGCCTTCCCTCCATGTCTGAACACGGCTGTCGCCCCGGTTCTGACGCGAAGAGGAGGCATCCGCGTCCACGGCTGTCACCCAGGTTCTGACGCAAAGGGACGGCACCCGCGTCCATGGCTGTCGCCCTGGTTCTGACGCGAAGAGGAGGCATCCGCGTCCACGGCTGTCGCCCTGGTTCTGACGCGAAGAGGAGGCACCCGCGTCCACGGCTAGAGCAGCTGCTGGGAGTGCCGAAGCCGAGGGAGGGGGCAGAGCCAGGCCGCGCCATGCCCCACCCCCTCCCCCCGGCTTCAGCTTTCCTACAGGCCGCGCCATGCCCCGCCCCCTCCCCCCAGCTTCAGCTCTTCTACAGAGGAGGAGCATGAGCGATGGATGGGCTTCAGTGGGCGGGGCTCCTCCTCCACGCGGCTTCAGCGAGCGAGGGGCGAGAGTCATGGTGGGAGTCATGGCGGATTGGAGGCTGGCTGGGGAAATGGCCGAAGGAGGCGACGCCCCGGTCCCTTCTTCTTTTTCTTCGCCACTGCCTGGCTCTTCCTCCTCCCCCAAGCAGCAGGAGTTCAGCAGGAGGGGGGAGGAAGGGGGGCAGAGAGGTTTTCTCGCAGCACAGCAGGAGGTCCGTCACAGCACACTAGTGTGCCACGGCACACTGGTTGAGAAAGACTGGTATATAGTATAGTATTTTGATAACCGGTATTGTGTTTTATATGTGACTTTTATCTGTATTATATTTTTCTGTATCTGCCTAAGGTTTTTTAACTGAAATAAAGGCAATTGATTGATTTGAGAGTGCAGATTGGCTGCATTGAACTGGATTATATCACTCTACACTGCCATATAATCCAGTTCAATGCAGTTAGTCTGCATTCTGAAACAGTGTAGATCCAGCCTCAGGTTCATGTAATGTATTTGAAGGACTATATGTGGCTATCCATATTTTGAGATTTTCTGGGGTGTCCCACAACCTAGACCTGATGTGAACTTAGGAACGAATCTTCTTCGCGGCTGCTCTTGGGCTCCGAAACTGTCTTCCGAGGAAGATTAGATTGCTGTCCTCCTTAGTATCTTTCCATAAGTAGCTAAAGGCTACTTATGTTTTGGCAGGTTTTTGGGGGACTCCGTGCTGATCATATGTGACGTTGTTTATTTGTTGTTCTTTTTGGTCTGTATATGGGGGGGGGGTTGCTTTTGTAAAATTTAGTTTCATCATATTTTACCTTTTCGACAATGTAGTTTTTAGCTGTGTTTCTTGTGTACCAGATTTGGTCATGCAAACAAAATACCTTACGTATAGTATAGTATAATATCATTCAATCTTTCCCTAATACAGGTATTTTTTATTGCAACTTCTATCATCTGCAACCTAATATAATATAAATCTTTCCATAATGTGGGTATTTAGGATTACAACTACCATCATCCACTACCAAATATAATATAATATAACATAATATAATATATTTAAAAAATAACTGCATTAGGGAAATAAGCTTTTATATATTTATATTGTATTATATTGTAGCTTATTTTCCTAATGCAGGTATTTTTTATTGCAACTTCCATCATCCACAACCAAATATAATATAATAATATAATATAATATAAATCTTTCCCTAATGCGGGTATTTAGGATTACAGCTCCCATCATCCACAACCAAATATAATATAACATAACATAAATGCATGTTTCCCCAATGCAGGTATTTAGAATTACAGCTCCCATCATCCACAACCAAATATAATAGAATATAATATATAAAAGCTTATTTCCCTAATGCAGGCATTTAGAATTACAGCTCCCATCATCCACAACCAAATATAATATAATATATAAAAGCTTATTTCCCTAATGCAGGTATTTAGAATTACAGCTCCCATCATCCACAACCAAATATAATATAATATATCTGCATTAGGGAAATAAGCTTTTATATATTATATTATAATATTTTACAATATTTTATAATATATTATAATAATATATTATAATATAACATATTATATGAAAGCTTATTTCCCTAACACAGTTATTATTTTAATTGCAACTCCCTTCACCCACAGCCAAATATAATATAATATCTATCTTTCCCTAATGCAGGTATTTAGGATTACAACTCCCATCATCCACAACCATATACTATACTATACTATAATGTAATATCCATCTTTCCCTAATGTGGGTAATTTAGGAGTACAACACCCATCATCCACAGCCATACAATACAATACAATATAAAATGTAATATACTATAATAGCCATCTTTCCCTAATGCAGGTATTTAGGATTACAACTCCCATCATCCACAACCATACATAATGTAATATAATATAATATAATATAATATCCATCTTTCCCTAGTGCTGGTATTTCTTATTGCAACTCCCATCATCCACAACCATATATAATATATATAATATAATATAAATCCTCAAATCTGAATTAAAAATTGCACAAAGCATTTTAAGTAGCTTTTTTAAAAAGTAACTTTTCCAAACTTTTTTTCTGGAAGGCACAAGCAAGGCAAGGCTCCTTTTTCTTTAGGAAATCCCACAAAACCTTGTACTTTCTTATACACCAAACTTTTGTCTACACCTGAGTTTAGAAAAGTTACTTTTTTTGAGGTTACATACTCACTTACTTCCCCCTCCCAGTCTGTATCCAAAACAAAGCCAATTCACTGCTCCTGGTGCTCAAAAGTAAATTTACACGGAAGTAAATGCTATGGATCCAATGGGTCTACTCTAATGGAGAACTCTCTAAAATGGGAACAATAATAAGGGGGTGGGAAAGGCAAACTCACCACTGGAACATGCTGGATATCCGCAGGAAAAAGGTAATTCGGAAGAATAAAATCCGGATTTTCCCTTCTCAGCTTTAGGCTGAAAATCCGCTTCTCTTTCTGACCTGGGAGGCTTTGAATGGCTTCAGCGCCAAGGCAGCCAGCACTCTGGTCTAGGCCCCGCCCCCTCATTTGTATATGGGCGTGGTCTCACGGGAAGCCACGCCCCTTCGTTCAGAAAGCTTCCAAATGCTGCAGGTGCTAGAGATGGAGGTCCATGCCTTTAGTATGGAACTATCACAGTGCATCTACACTGGAAAATTGATGCGGTTTGGTACCATTTTAACTGCAGTGGGATTTGTAGTTTTACGAGCTCCACTATAATATATTGTATACACATATAATATTGATAATAATATTATAATAAATATTATATAATAATACAATATATTGTATACACATATAATATTGATAATATATATTTAAGGCTTAGTTATTAATATAAGGCTTTTATATTAATATAATATAGTATTAATATATTACTGACGTGCTGTGGAAATAACATAATATATTGTATACACATATAATATTGATAATATAATTATTATAATATAATATATATTATATAATAACAGAATATATCTTTAAGGCTTAGTTATTAATATAATATAGTATTAATATATTACTGATGTGCTGTGCTAATAACATAATATATTGTATACACATACAATATTGATAATAATATAATAATTATTATATAATTATAATACAATATATTGTGTACACATATAATATTGATAATATTATTATTTTTATATAATATAATATAATCTATAATAATATAATATCTTTAAGGCTTAGAAATTAATATAAGGCTTATATATTAATATAATATATTATAGTATTAATATATTACTGATGTGCTGTGCTAATAACATAATATATTGGATACACATATAATATTGATAATATAATTATTATATTATAATAATAATATAATAATATAATATATTGTATACACATATAATACTATATAATAATATTATATATAATAATATAAAAAATATAATATCTTTATGGCTTAGAAATTAATATAAGGCTTATATATTAATATAATATATTATAGTATTAATATATTACTGATGTGCTGTGCTAATAATATAATATATTGTATACACATATAATATTGATAATAATGTTATAATGTAATACAATATAAAACCAATAATAATACAATAATTATATATTTTATATTACATAATATTACAAATAATTTTATAATCAGTGGTATAATACAATATAGTAATACCTAATACTAATATTGTGCTTTGCTAATAATAATAATACACATATAACATTGATAATAATATAATTATAATATATATTGTATACACATATAATATTGATAATATTATGACGTAATGCAATATAATAATGATACAATATAGAAATTATATATTTTATGTTACATGTAATATTACAAATAATATACTTGTGGTATAGTACAATATAGTAATGTATAATACTAATATTGTGCTGTGCTAATAATATATCATATGTACATATTATTTATTTATTTATTTACTTCATTTATATTCTGCTCTTCTCACCCCGAAGGGGACTCAGAGCGGATTACAGTACATATACTTGCAGACAATCCCTGCAGTTCAACATATACAGTACATATATTGGCGAACATAGATGAACAAAGACGAACAAAGAGGCAATTTTCTGGCAAACTTCTGACAAACTTCTGGCCACCAGGGGGAGCTGATGCACTCCTCATCTCTCTCAACATTTTCCAGCATCCCTTGTTGTTCCTTCCGCATTCCTCAGCGATTCCTGGAGTTCCTTAATGGCCTCATAAATCAGTCAAAATTCGCCTCCCCACTTAATGTGGTACCTTTATCTCCTACTTGACAAATGAACCGTCTTTCGGGCTGCAAAGGTTGACAGCAGGCTACACTTAAGGTCGGGCATCCACCCCGACCTGGGCAAGCCTCGAACTCATGACCTACAGGTCAGAGAGATCTTATGCAGCTGACACTTAGCCAGCTGCGCCACTTCCCGGTATTATTGATAATAATATTATGATGTAATGCAATATAATACTAATAATAATACAATATAGAGATTATATATTTTATATTACATGTAATATTTCTAATAATATTACAGTATAGCGGTATAGTACAATGTGGGAATGTTTGGTACTAATATTGTGCTATGCTAATAATATATTGTATTTACATATAATGTGTAAGCCGCCCTGAGACGGCTTTGGAGTGAGAAGGCCGGTATATAAATGTCGTAAGTAAATAAATAATACTAATATTGTGCTATGTTAATAAAATAAGGTGTGTGTGTGTGATAATACAATATAATACTAATAATTCAATACATAATGATTCATAGACTTTATTTTTTATAATCCAGCCATATATTTTATTATGGGCTTCCTGGTATGCTCTATTAACACCAAGATGCAATATTGAATAATGCAGAATTCCTCCTTTCAGGATGAGCGTAACTTTGCAGATAAATAATATACCAAATCCTATAAAAATCAGGCTGTTTTTTTTTCTCCCAAAGACGCTGCTTGTCACTGAAATAGACTTTTTGCCATTTAGGATGATTGGCAGGCTGTCAAATCACTGCACATTGTCACTGGGATCATTCACCTCCAAAATGCCTTCCTTCCCACCCACAGAGCAGAGAATAGAAAGAACCACAGAGCCTTCCTTCCTTCCTTCCTTCCTTCCTTCCTTCCTTCCTCCCCTCCTTCTTTCTTCTTTTCTTTCTCCCTGCCTAGTTTCCTCTTTCTTTCCTCTTCTCTTCCTATCTTATCTCCCTACCCCTTTCTTCCCTCTCCATCCTTCCTTCCTTTCCCCCTTCCTCTTCTCTCCTTTCTTTCTTTTTCTTGCCTTCTTTCTTTCTCCCATCCTCCCTCCTTCCTTCCTTCCTTCCTTCCTCCTTTCATTCTTCCTTCCCTCCTCCTTCCCACTTTCCTTCCTTCCTTCCTTCCCTCCCTCCACTTTCTTTCTTTTTCTTCCTTTCTTTATCCCTATCTCCTTTCTTCCCTTCTTCCCAATCTTCTTTCTCCTCTCTTTATTCCCTTTCCTTCCTTCTTTCCTCCCTTTATTCCTCCTTCCCTCGACTGTCTTCCTCTCACAGTTCCTCCTTCATTCCCTTTTTCATTCCTTTCTCCCCTCCTCCTTCCCCTTTTCTTTCTTTCTCCCCTCCTGCTTCCTTCCTTTTTTCTTTCCTTCCATCTCTCCTCCTTCCCACTTCTTCTTTCCTTTCTCCTCTCCTTCCTTCCTTCCTCCCTTTCTTTCCCTATCTTCTTCCTTCCTTCCTTCCCTTTCTTCCTTCCCTCCTTCCCTCTCTTTTTTCTCCCCTCCTTCTTCCGCCTTCTTCCACTTCTTTTTCCTACCATTCCTCCTTCCTTTCTTCTCTCCTCCTTCCCTCTCTTCTTTCTTCCTCCCTCCCTCCTTTCTTCCTCCCTTCTCTCTTCTTTCTTTCCCCCTTCCATCCCTTTTCCCTTCCCCCCTCCTTCCCTCTTCTTTCTTTTTCCTTCCCCCTCCTCTCTCTTTTCCTTCCTTCGTTTCTTCCTCCTTCCCTTTCTTTTACTCTCTTTCTTCCCTTCCTTTCCGTTCCCCTTCTCCCCCTTCCTTTCCCTTCCCTCTCCTTCTCCCTTCTCATGGCAGTTCAAATGACGTCAAACTGCATTCGTTCTACAGTGTAGATGCACCCGAGCAAGACTCAATTTTATCTTCTTCTCTTTCTGGTCCATCAGTGAATCTGTCATTTTGTGGAGTAAGTTTCATTGGTCTCTATACCAGGTCTATACCGACTGTTAGGAATTGTGTTAGTTGACATTTGCCTATGCCTGGTACATACCAAAAGACTTCTCCCTCATTCGCTTGTTGAGTTGGAAATCAAGATCTGTCCTATCTATCACATTTGATACATTTCATAATTCCAACCAGGAAACAGATCCTTGGTGATTAGCACTTGTGCAACTTTTATGACTTTGTGAGTCATGTGAAACTTCGGAGAAACAGAGATCCTTCTGCTTTGGTCAAGTTTCTGATGGTGAGATTACATTCATATAAAACTCACCACCAAGAGTCCTTGCTGGAAATAGACGGGCGGGGATTTTTTATTTATTTATTTATTTAAATAGATTTCTTAGCCGCCACGCCCAGTGGCTCGGGGCTGCTTATGTGGTGTTCCAGCCTAGCCGGCCAGTGGTCAGAGCATGCCCGGATTACCCATAAGGCCAGACGAGGCCATGGCCTCAGGTGGCGGCCTTGGGAGGGCGCCAAAATGGCGACCGGACCTTCGGGTCGCCATGGCATCTAGGTTGCAGTGAGTTGTTGAGGAGGGAGCGAGCGAGCGAGAGGAGGAGCCGAGGTGAGGAGCCAGGAGAGTGGGGGCGGGTTCTAGGCTGGCCTTTTTCTCCCCTTCCTCCCCTTCCCGCGAGGGAGAAGGAGCCGGGGGAGTCCCGCCCCTAGGCGTCTGACAGGGCTTCCCCCCGTCACCTCCTCGGTCGCATGCATGGGCACCCCTCCCTCCTTCACTGGAAGAAGGAGCGGCGCGCAATCGAGGAGGCGGCGGGACTTCCTCCCAGCTCCTTCTCTTGCGCGCGGGCGGGCGCCGCGCTCCTTTCAGTGAAGGAAGGAGCGCGGCGCCCGCCCATGCGCGAGAGAAGGAGCCGGGGGAAAGTCCCGCCGCCTCCTTGGTCGCGCGCCGCTCCTTCTTCCAGTGAAGGAGGGAGGGGCGCCCGTGCATGCAACCGAGGAGGCGGCGGGGGGAAGCCCTGTCAGACGCCTAGGGGCGGGACTTCCCCCTGCCGCCTCCTCGCTCGCGCCGGCCCCACCCTCCTCAGGTGGCCCCCCCTCAGCCCCCCCCCCGGGGGGCAGCACTTACCGGGTGTGGCCTCGGGCGGCCACAAGCCTTGATCCGAGCCTGGGTCAGAGTCAGGCACCAGGGGTCCCAGCTGATCAGGGGCAGTTTGGAGATGACGAATGGCCAGATGGGTATGGGTCTCCAATGGGATGATGAATGGCTAGAGGGATATAGGACTGCAGATGAGTTTACTGAGGATTCCATGGAAGAAGATTCTGAATCAGACTATGAGGCCCGCCGGTTCCCAAGAGAGAGTTTCCTTGGTTCCCAAGAAGAAGAGTTTCTGTTCCCTTCCCAGATGACCTAAGGCCTTATGGGCGCAAGCCTAGGGGGGCGCCAGATCAAGGACCAAAAAAAAAAGTTCAAGCAAAACCGAAACGTGCGGCATGACTCTCTCTCTCTCTCTCTCTCTCTCTCTCTCTCTCTCTCTCTCGGGAGGGTGGGGGGAGAGCGCTGCAAGGGGGCGGGGGAGGAGGGAATGCCCCCCCTGCCATCACCCCTGCCCCCTTGTCAAGGAAGGAGGGCGCGAGGGATGACGAGGCAGAGGGAAGCCCCACCTCCAGGGCCGCTGTCACCTAGCGGGCATGCGCGCATGGCAGGAGGGCACCTCTTCCTTTTCTGCCATGTTCTTGGGTGCCGCGCATGGCCGGCAGTGGCACCAGGGGCTTCCCTTCCTTCCTCCTCCCGAGGAGGGGGAGGAAAGAAGGGAAGCCCCTGGTGCCGCTGCCGGCCATGCGCGACACCCAAGAACACGGCGGAGGAGGAAAAAGGCGCCTCCTCCCGCACACATGCCCACCAGCAGCCCTGGGGCGGTGCTCTCCACCTCCTCATCCTCCTCGCGCCCATGGAAGGAGGCGCGATGCGCGAGGATGTCGAGGTGGAAGGAAGCCCCGCCCCCAGGGCTGCTGGCGCCTAGTGGGCATGCGCGGGCGGTAGGAGAGCGCCTCTTCCTCCTCCACCGTGTTCTTGGGTGCCGCACATGGCGAGGAGAAGGAGGAGGAAGAGGCGTCCTCCTGCCACATGGGCATGCCCGCCAGTGGCTCCAGGGGCGGCGCTTCCAAAGTGTGGCCTAGGGCGCCAAAATGAGGTAATCCGGGCCTGCGCTGATAGCGGCGCAGCTGGGCCTGCTAACGAGCCGGTGTTTGATAGGAGGGCAAACATCAGAGATTCGAGGAAATCATGGAATCTATGGAAGGGGGTGAGATGGGCTCATCGAGACTAGCTTCCTTAGTAGTCTGTGCTCCCGGGTTTCTAGTTAGACCTGAAGCCACATTCAGCTTGATCATGTCTCACAGTCAAGTCTCCAAGTTCAAGCCAACTGCCAGAACGGTTCGGACTCAAGCTCCTGGTGACCGCAGTTGCGGTCTGTCCCAAGTACCACGTTTGACCGCCGGAGCAGTTTGCCTTGTTTTGGAACTTTGTTTTCCTTTGGACTTAAGCCGCTTGGGCTTGCAGTTATAGAACCTTTTTGGACTATTTTTTTTTTTTTTTCAAATATATTTATTGGGGTTTTTCCATAACAATAAAAGAGGTGGAACAAGCAAAGGTATAGGACAGTAGGAAGGATAGAGAGAACTTGGGGAAGGAAGCTGAGGAGCGGGGACGGGCTGAGAGAGGGGGGGGGGGTAAGACAGGGGAGAGGGGGTTGGTCCGGAGGGTCGGCAGGGAGAAGGAAAACATCAAGGGAGGCGGGAGGGGGGATGATTTGTCAGGCTTCCGTTTACTTTGTATTGTCTTTGCTGCTTCCCTTGGAAGGGGGAAGGTTCTGTGTCCACGTGTCTTTCCCTATCCTAGGGGGAGGTGTGTCGGGGGGTCCAAAGAGGCGGACGGTCCCTTGCCTCCTGTCAGAACTTGAAGTGGCTTGCATCTGTGTCAAGAGGTCTTGCTGCGTCGCCCAGAGTCCCGGTTCTGTAGGTAGGCCCTGAAGGGGGACCAGTCTGTTCTGCGCAGGCCCTTTCCCTCCAGTTCGCTCATGTAATGGGAAAGCCTATCCATGTTCATAATGTCCTGGACTTTGTCTATCCACTCTCCAAGGCCCGGCGTATCCTTCGACTTCCATTTTTTCGCGAACACCATCCTTGCTGCTGTTGAGAGGAACCAGAACAATCGCTCCTCGTTTTCATCTGCCAGTTCTTCTTCATTTACTATGCCAAGGAGGCAGGCCTCTGGCGTCCTCTCCAGGGTGTTCTGCAGAATCTTTTGGATCTGTGTGAAGATTGTTGTCCAGAAGCTCGAAGCTTCAGGGCATGTCCACCACATGTGGTAGAAGGTGCCCGTCTGCGTTCCGCATCTCCAGCATGAGGACTGAGCCGTCCGGTACATCCGACCCAATTTATAGGGGGTCATGTACCATCTGAAGAACATTTTGTACCAATTTTCTGCTAAATCGGTGGCATAGGCAATTTTAATGTTCTTCTGCCAGATCTTTTCCCATTCTTGCATCTTGATGGCACGTCCGACATTTTGTGACCACTTTACCATGCAGGTTTTTATCTGTTCCGTCTCCGTTGCCCATTCCAAAAGATGTCTGTAGGCTTTGGAGACCAACTTCTTCTCTTTCGTTAGTAGGGTGGTCCAGAAGCGTTCCCCTTCTTGAAGCCCGCTTGCTCGTCTCTCCGGAAGATCGCTCTGATCTGTAGATTTTGGAGCCACGTGAGGTGTTTATACTGTGCCTGCAGTTGCTGCCTTGGTTTGAGATATCTCCGCATCCCCACCTTGACTGTCAAATCTTTGTATGTCGGCCAGGTGTTCCAGCCCTGTATAGAGCTTTGCTGCGCCTCTAGGGGCGACATCCACAAAGGGGTCTTCTGGTAGAACCTTCCTTTGTATGACTCCCAGATTCTCATCAGGGCTGCTCTTACCGGATGTTTCTTGAAGTTTTCGTTTGGTCTTGGGCTGCCACGCCACAGGTGACCGTGCCACCCAGTGTGAAGATCAAAGCCCTCCAGGGCTAACAGCTCCGTGTTTCGCAGGCTTATCCATTCCCTTATGTGGACCAGTCCACATGCCTCGTAGTAGAGTCTTAGGTCTGGCAAATCCAGCCCTCCCCGTGACTTCCTGTCCGTGAGCACTTTGAATTTGATCCTCGCCCTTTTCCCATTCCATATAAACCGCAGGATATCCTTCTTCCATGCTTCGAACACGGCCACGGATTTGATGATGGGCAGGGTTTGGAAGAGGTACAGCATTCGTGGCAAGACATTCATTTTAATCGCCGCGAGTCTTCCCATGAGCGTGAGCCTGGCGGATTTCCAGCCCTCTAAATCCTTCTGCAGTTGACTCCACACTTTCTCATAGTTGTTCTTCTGCAACTGGCTGTTCTGCGCCGTTACCTGGATCCCCAGGTACTTGATGGTTTGGGCTACTCGCACTCCCGCTATGTTCTCTAGCTGTCCCTGTCGATTTGCAGATATATTTTTGGTTAAGATCTTTGTTTTGTCTTTATTGATTCTTAGTCCCGCTAGCGAACCAAACCGCTCGATTTCCTCTAGCCAGAGCTGCATCGTGGACAACGGCCTTTCTACAAAACAGATTATGTCATCCGCAAACGCTTTGGCTTTTATTGAGTGGCCTCAATCGAGGGGCCCTTCAGTTGCTCGTTTGATCTGATGAGTCTGAGCAGCACTTCTATGGCCAGGATGAAAATCAATGGGGAGAGCGGGCACCCTTGCCTCGTTCCCTTTTGTATTGGGAACTTCCCTGTTGGTCGACCATTGACCCATATTCTGGCCGACTGGTCCCTGTAGATTGCTCCTATGGCATTTTGAAAGAGCTGGCCCATCTCCAGTTTCGACATAAGCAAGGTAAAGAAGTCCCAGTTTAGGTTGTCGAAGGCCTTCTCCGCATCTAAGGCCAGGAAGGCGACTTCTTTGTGCGGATGGGCTTCATAGTAGTGTATCAGGTCCACCACTGTTCTGGTATTGTCCTTAGCTTGTCGACCCGGGAGGAAGCCATTTTGGTCTGGCGCGATCCACACTTTCAGCCAGAGTTTTAGCCGTTCGGCCAAGATGAAAGGGGGTAATTTCAGCCTGGAGCGCTTTGTAAAATCTGGCCGTTAGTCCGTCCGGTCCCGGGGCCTTGTTTGCGCCCAGTCTTCCAATGGCTCGCTCTATTTCAAGATCTGTGATTTCTGCATTTAGTGACTCTCTGTGATGCGGCGGTACCTTGCCCAGCGATGCGCTTTCTAGATATTGTTCTATGTCTCCCGTCTTTATTGAGTCCTTGGAGTACAACTTTGAGTAGAAGAACTGGAACGCCCCCTGGATGCCCTCTTCACCCAGAATTGTTGTGTCCCCATTTCTGAGCTTGGTTATGAACCCCTGTTGCTTCTTTCTTTTGAGTCTCCTGGCCAGCCATTTACCCGGCTTGTTTGCATTCTGAAAGTATCGTTGTTTCATAAATTTGAGGTCCTTGGAGAGTTGCTCTACCTCCAGAAGGCGTTTCTGTTTCTTCAGCAGGGACAGTTTGTCGATCGTGGCCTGATCTTTTGGGTGTTCTTTTAGGCATGCTTCCTCCAGTGTTATTTGGGATTCTAAGTCCTGCATTGCCTTACGCTTTGCCTTGTTCCTGCCGGCGTTGTGTTGGATAAAGTGTCCCCTGAGTACTGCCTTGCAGGCATCCCAAATCACCTCCGGCCGTGTTTCCGGCACGTCATTTATCCTGAAATAGTCCACCGTCAATGATCTATACTTTTTTATATCATCTTCTTTCTTCAGCAAGTTGTCATTGAGCCTCCAGCGTCTCGTTGGGGGCCTCTGGTTTATCTCGAATGTAATTGGGCAATGGTCCGATTGGTCTCTCGGTAAAATTTGTATGTGGGACATCCGCGGCACCAGCGCTCTGGACATCCAAACCATGTCTATCCGTGACCAGCTTTGGTGCCGGTGCGAATAGAATGTGAAGTCTCTTTCTGTTTGGTTGTGCAGACGCCAGGCGTCCTCTAGGGCGAGGTCCTCAAGTAGGTGTGTGAGGGTCTTTGGTAGGGCCCCCGGGAGGCCGTGCCCTGCTCTCTTGGACTGTGTCGCGCTCTGCGTTCTGTCCACTTTGATGTTCAGTACTCCATTGTAGTCACCCATTACGATCAGGTCGTCGTACTCCTGTCCGTCTAAGAGCTCTGCAAGCAGTTTGGTGAACTCGGTTTTTGAGCCGTTGGGTGCATATATGGTGCACACCAGGAGGCGTGTCAGTCCCACCTCTAGCAGCACCCCCACTATTCTTCCCTCCGTGTCCGCGAACGCCAGTTTGGCTGGTACTTTGTCACTGATGTAGATAGCTACACCTCTCTTTTTTTCTCCTGCCAGTGAGCAAAATAAGTTCCCTAACCCATTGGCTTTTAGGTGTTGTTCGTGAGTTCTTTTGATGTGGACTTCTTGCAAAGCTACGATGTCCCATTTGTTCTTCCTCAGTGCGTTGAATGTCCTTCTCCGTTTCGCCGGCGAGTTCAGGCCATTGATGTTGTTGGAAAAGCACTTTAGATGGACTAGTGGCTCATACATGTTGCGTTTCCATTGTGTGACCCATGTCGCCATCTTTGTCGTCCGCTGTCCGTGTCGTCGTGGTTTTCTCTATCCCCCGGTGTCTTCCTGTGAGCCGGGTTGATCCCTCTGTCGGGGAGTCGAACCTCCGCCTCTTGTTTGCCTCATTCTGCTCAGTCTGAGTCCCCGCTCTTCCCACTGTGTCTTTCACGAGGTTCTGATGGAACTCCTGCGCTTTGGCCACCGTGGTCAGCCAGTACTGTTTGTCCTTGAATGTCACCATAATGCCTTCCGATTTTTCCCAGCGGAACCTGATCTTTCTATTCTTCAACTCTTCCGTGAGGAAGAGATAATTCTTTCGCTTGCTAATCGAGGCTGCCGTGAATTCCTTCAGCACGATGACCTTCTGACCCTTATACGTTGGTGGCGCCTCTCTTTGCTTTGCTATTATTTCATCTCTGGTTTTTCGTCTGTGGAATTGCACCACTACGTCTCTTGAACGTTATTCCTTCTCGCGTTTGAGGATGGGACTCTATACGCTTTCTCTATATCCCGATTTATCTCCTCCTCCTCCTTGCCTGTGATGCTGGATGAAAGCGAGCTGATAACTTTCTGTATATCTTCCTGCGGGTCCTCTTTCAAATTCCTGAATCGTAGCTTCGTCTCCAGGGAGGTCTGTTCCATCCTCTCCTGCAGTTGTTCTAGCCTAGCGTTTCTCGCCTCTAGGGATTCCACTCTTCTTTGTAGCTTCCCTTGCGAGGTCTTTACCTTGTCTCCATCTTGTTTTAGGGAGAGGATCTCCTCACGCATCGTCGAGAGTTCTTTTTTCAGGTCTGTCCTGAGTTCTTGTAGCTGAGCGTCGTGCCTCGCCGCCGCCTCATCCACTTTTCGTTGCGTCGCGTCTTGCTTCTCAGAGAGCCGCTGAAGCTCCTTCAGTATGTCCTTCATCGTGGTGTCCTCGTTATTGGCCAGCCTCTTCTGGACCCCCTTGGCGTCTTTAAAAATCTTCGGGGTCGTCATTTTTCCCTGTTGCTCCCCCCGGCCAGGACACCTGCTTAGAAGTCCCGTGCCCCTTCCTTCTGTTTCGTCTCGCGGCCTTGTGCGTGTGTGTTATTGACTGCCTTGGCACCCTTTGGAGCGGCCTGCTAAGGTGAGGAGGGGGAGTGGGATGTTGCCTTGCTCCTCCCCGTGTCAATGGAGCTGCGCTGGTGAACTCCCTTCTCCTCTTCTCCCAGTCGCCCTGTTCCTGTGGCTCCTGGGGGCGTCCTGTATGACCTGACCTTTCCTTTGTCGTTTTCCACCCTGTGGTGGTGGTCGTTGTCCTCCCCCTCCCACCCCACAAGGCTGGTGTAGTGGCAAAGGCAGCGGAGGCGCGGAGGAGCCCGGATCTGTCTCTGGGCCTCTTTATCTCTGTGGTTCCCTGGAGAGACGATCCTCCCAGACTTCCAGTGTGGGGACGGGACACGAGAGGAGAAGATGTTGTGCTTCGCTCACCCTTCCGTCTCCTCTCCGTCGCTTCCCAGCCCTGACTCCCGATGCCTCGGCAGACCGAGCTTGGTCCGAGCCTCGTCCCAAGCTTCTCTCGCCCCCGCCGCTTTTCTTCTCCCCTCTCCGGCCTCTTCGTCAGTTGCTTCCCTTTTCTGGCTCGTGGGGGGGGGGGATGCGAAGAACCCGCTCGCTCTTCCGGTCTTCCTGTCCGCCCCTTTTTTCCATCCTCGCTGGGCTTCCGGTCCGCCAGCAAACTGTGTCCCCTTCCGCTTCCTTTTCGCGCCCTTTTCTGCTTGGAGACGGGGATGGCGCTCCTTCCAAGATGGCCGCCGTCCCTCTCCTGTTGTCCTTTTTCTTTGCTGCGCACGTCACGGCGCCATCTTGATCCCCAGCTCTTCACCCCGTCCGTCCCTGTTTCTCCCGGACGCTCTGAGGACCCCTCCGGTAGGTAGCCTTTGTCATTTTTGTCCCTGATCCTCCCGATCACCGGTTCTCGCGCCTTCTTCCCCCTCCTGCCCTCCTGGGCCTTTGCGCCTCCTGCTTCCTGTCTCTTGTCTCCCTCCTCCCGGCTTTTCTGTCTTGTCTTCCCCCTTACTGTTGGTGGTGGTTCCGTTGCGCGGACAGTTCTTTTTGGACTATTTTGACTACCTTAATTTACTTCTTTGGACTATTCTATCCTTTATTCTAAATAAAAGAGCATTTATTGCATCCGCCTGTGTGTGTGTGATCCAGGGAGGGCTGTCCGAGTTCTGAGGTGCAACAGCTTACAAGAAACAATCCAATAAAATCACAAACATCAACAGCATTTAAACAGAAAGTAAAACAATTCCAAGGAGGAAACACGATCTTAAAGGATGGCGTATCACAGCTCAAAGGCCTTGCAGGCCTTCCGGAACGCCAACAAATTGCGCAAGGCCCTAACCTCTGGAGGCAACGCGTTCCAGAGGACTGGGGCAATGATAGAAAATGCCCTTCTCCGCGTTGAGGTGAGCTGGAACTGCTTGACACTGGGCACGGTTAAAAGGTTCCCCTCTTCGGATCTAAGTGTTCTCATGGGACAATTTGGGGTTAGGCGGTCCCTCAGGTACACTGGCCCCAGACCATACAAGGCCTTGAAAGTAAGAACTAACACCTTGAAAGTGATCCGGTATTCAATTGGTAGCCAGTGCAGGTTCTGCCGTATAGGTGTTACACGGCGGCTCGTGGGTTCCCCCGCAAGCAGCCGGGCTGCAGCATTCTGCACTAGCTTGAGTTTCCGGATCACATTCAAGGGAAGGCCAATGTAAAGAGCGTTACAGTAGTCAAGTCTTGAGATGACCGGGACTTGGATTGCCATGGCCAGATCGTTCCGTGAGAGATAGGGAGCCAGATGCATCGCCTGTCGCAGGTGGAAGAATGTGATTCTGCTGACATTGGAGATTTGGGTCTCCATTGACAGCAGAGGGTCCAAATGGACACCCAGGCTTTTTACTGATGATGACGGGCGTAATGCCTCGCCATCCAGGGTCGGCAGTTGGATTTCCCTATCGCCTGGACGACCCAGCCAAAGGATCTTCGCCGGATTCACCTTCAACCTACTGGCTCGCAGCCATCCAGTAACGGCTTCAAGGCATAGATGGAAATTATTGGGTACGGATTCCGGCCGGCCCTCCATCCTCAGAATGAGCTGAGTGTCGTCACCGTACTGGTGACACTCAAGCCCAAAGCTACGTACCAGCTGAGTGAGCGGTCGCATATAAATGTTAAATAACAAAGGGGAAAGGATGGCTCCCTGAGGGACCCCACAAGACAAGGGGGATCCCCGGAAACCAGCCCACCCCTCTGCACTCGCTGTTTCCGATTGTGGAGAAATGAGGACAGCCAATCTAGAGCTGTCCCCCTCACTCCAACCACGGCAAGGCGGTGCGTCATATAGTGCCGTTTAAGTGACCATATGCCCCAGTTCAGTCTGCATTGTAACGGCAGCAGACTTTTCGACTCCATTTGCACCAAGTGGCTCCATCGGATTGACTGCCATGCAAACGATCTCGAATTCCGATGTCTTTCCTTCTACGACTTGCGCTCTGCAGCAGGTGGCTCAGTGTACTTTGCTTTGTTTGTGGATGTCCATATTTCCGTTGCCCTGATGCCGAGGAGGGTTTAGCTGTTTATAAAAGAGGGATGGCGAAAGGAATTCATGTACCGTAATACGTCTGTTTGAAGACCCACCCATGGATACAGATTGGCTTGCAAACATTCAGCGGTGAGGGATGGGAGGCAACTTGGTTGCATCTACACCAGGCATGGGCAAACTTGGGCCTTCCCTCCAGGTGTTTTGGACCTCAACTCCCACCGTTCCTGGCCTCAGGCCCCTTCCTTTCCCCCCCTCAGCCGTAGACTATCTGGTATGATGATGATATCGAGCAAGTATTTAGGAGGCTTTTGCCCAAAGGAGGCAAAAGCCCTAGGAATCCAGCAAAGAGGTTTCGTTTACCTTGGCGAGCTAGAAGCACCCAATCGCCCTCCCCAAAATGAATCTCACAAAAGTTGAAGTGGATGCCACCGAGTTTTATTCGTCCCAGCTGAGAAGGATGAAAGCCGCAATCCCTGATGCCCGCAAGGCTGACATAAAGTTACATGGAAATACATGCCATTTTTAAAGGTACACAGAGCTGTCAAATTTGAATTTATCCCAGCCTGCCTTGGGACAATTTGGGGTTAGGCGGTTCCTCAGGTACACTGGCCCCAGACCATACAAGGCCTTGAAAGTCAAAACTAACACTTTGAAGGTGATCCGGAACTCCATAGGGAGCCAGTGCAGTTCTCGCAGGATTGGTGTAATATGCACCAGCTTAATTTTCCGGGTCACCGACAAAGGCAGGCCAATGTAGAGAGCGTTACTGTAGTCTAGCCTTGAGATGACCGTAGCTTGGATCACCGTGGCCAGGTCGTGCCGAGACAAGTAAAGGGCCAGCTTCCGAGCCTGACGAAGATGGAAAAACGCCACTCTGCTGACAGCGGAGACATGAGCCTCCATTGACAGCAGAGGGTCGAGGATAACACCGAGGCTCTTTACCAAAGACGACGGGCATAACACCACGCCGTCCAGGGTTGGAAGCTGGACATCCCTACCGTCCGGCTGACCCAGCCAAAGGATCTCCGTCTTTGCTGGATTCACCTTCAACCTACTGGCTCGCAGCCATTCAGTAACAGCTTCGAGGTAGAGATGGAAATTATCGGGTACGGTTCCGGGCCTGCCCTCCATCCTTAGAATTTGCTGGGTGTCATCAGCGTACTGGTGGCACTCCAGCCCAAAGTTACGCACCAGCTGAGCAAGTGGACGCATGTAGATGTTAAATAATAGAGGGGAGAGTATGGCCCCCTGGGGGACTCCGCAAGCTAAGGGGATTGCCAGGGGGTTTTACAAGCACAGGTTGCAAGCCAGAAATCCTCTGGGTATTTCTTTTCAAAACCCAATAACATTATAAGGGATCTCTGCAATATATATCAATATATCTATATCTATACACACACACACACACACACATTGCTTTTGGACACTTCCAAGAAAAACTATTGACAACAACAACTTATCTTGGAAGTGTCCAAGGAGACGTAGGCCTCACCCACACATCTACATAATGCAGTTTCAAACTCAAACAGCATTATATAGCAGTATAGACAATAGTCACGGGCCCGGTATTTGCATCAGTTGTTTCTTTTGTGTTTTTGTTTTGTACAGTTTATTCGGATGGCAAGAAACAGTACACACACACACACACCCCTCCTGTCTGGAAAAAAATGGTGAAACGAAATGTTAGTAGGTAACCGTTTCGCCGGCTAATTTTCAGCACTTGGCTGTAGATTCTGGCAGGACCTGGAAGTGCCTCTTACTTAGCACGCAGCCTCTTACTCAGCATCTGGCAGGGCATACATCCGAGCACGCCAAGCGTTCAGCACTCACTGTAAGCCGTGCCATTGTCCTGCCAGGGTCTACACCCGAGCAAGCCAGACACTCTGCATTCGCTGTAACCCGTGCCAAGGCCTGCCAGGGCCTACATCCAAGCACGCCAGGCGCTAGGCGCTGTAACAGCGCCAGGGCCTGTAAGCACGGCAGGCGCTCAGCACTCAGGGCCATTGTCCTGCCAGGGTCCATCCGAGCAAGCCAGGTGCTCCGCTGTAACGCCAGGGCCTCAGCACCAGGTGTTCTGCGCTCGTTGTACTGCCAGGTCCTGCCAGGCGCCATTGTCCTGCCAGGGCCTCCCAGGGCCTACATCCGAGCAAGCCAAGGTGCTGTAACCCATGCCAGGGCCTGCCAGGGCCTGTCCGAATGCCAAGTGCCTGTGCTGTGCCAGGGCCTGCCAGGGCCTACATCCAAGCACGCCAGGCGCTAGGCGCTCGCTGTAACCCGTACCAGGGCCTGCCAGGCCTACTTCCGAGCACGACAGGTGCTCAGCACTCACTGTAAGCTGTGCCATTGCCCTGCCAGGGTCTACATCCGAGCACGGCAGGCGCTCAGCGCTCGCTGTAACCCGTGCCAGGGCCTCCCAGGGCCTACACCCGAGCACACCAGGTGCTCTGCGCTCGTTGTAAGCCATGCCACATCCTGCCAGGGTCTACATCCGAGCACGCCAGGCGCTCAGCGCTCGCTGTAACCCGTGCCAGGGCCTGCCAGGGCCTACATCCAAGCACGCCAGGCGCTCAGCGCTCGCTGTAACCCGTACCAGGGCCTGCCAGGCCTACTTCCGAGCACGACAGGCGCTCAGCACTCACTGTAAGCTGTGCCATTGCCCTGCCAGGGTCTACATCCGAGCAAGCCAGGTGTTCTGCGTTCACTGTAACTCGTGCCAGGGCCTGCCAGGGCCTAGATCCGAGCACAGCAGGTGCTCTGCGCTCGTTGTAAGCCATGCCAGGTCCTGCCAGGGTCTACATCCGAGCACGGCAGGCGCTCAGCGCTCGCTGTAACCCGTGCCAGGGCCTCCCAGGGCCTACATCCGAGCACGCCAAGTGCTCTGCGCTTGCTGTAACCCATGCCAGGGCATGCCAGGGCCTACATCCGAGCATGGCAGGCGTTCAGCACTCACTGTACCCATGCCAGGGCCTGCCAGGGCCTACATCCGAGCACACCAAGTGCTCTGCACTTGCTGTAACCTGTGCCAGGGGCTGCCAGGGCCTGCATCCGAGCACGCCAGGCACTCGGCGCTCACTGTAAGCCATTCCAGGGCCTTCCAGGGCCTACATCCAAGCACGCCAGGCGCTCAGCTGCTGTAAGCTGTGCCAGGTCCTGTCAGGGTCTACATCCGAGCAAGCCAGGAGCTCGGCGCTTGCTGTAAGCCATGCCAGGGCCTGCCAGGCCTACTTCCGAGAACGGCAGGTGCTCAGCGCTTGCTGTAAGCCGTGCCAGGGCCTGCTACTGCCTACATCCGAGCATGCCAGCTGATCAGCACTCGCTGTAACCCATGCCAGGGCCTACCAGGCCTACTTCCGAGCACGCCAGGTGCTCAGCGCTTGCTGTAAGCCGTGCCAGTGCCTGCTACCGCCTACATCCGAGCATGCCAGCTGATCAGCGCTCGCTGTAACCCGTGCCAGGGCCTGCCAGGGCCTAGATCCGAGCACAGCAGGTGCTCTGCGCTCGTTGTAAGCCATGCCAGGGCCTGCCAGGGCCTCCATCCGAGCACGTCAGGCACTCAGCGCTCTCTGTAACCCCTGCCAGGGCCTCCCAGGGCCTACATCCGAGCACGCCAAGTGCTCTGCGCTTGCTGTAACCCATGCCAGGGCATACCAGGGCCTACATCCTAGCATGGCAGGCATTCAGCACTCACTGTACCCATGCCAGGGCCTGCCAGGGCCTACATCCGAGCACACCAAGTGCTCTGCGCTCGCTGTAACCCGTGCCAGGGCCTGCCAGGGCCTGCATCCGAGCACGCCAGGCACTCGGCGCTCACTGTAAGCCATTCCAGGGCCTCCCAGGGCCTACATCCAAGCACGCCAGGCGCTCAGCTCTCACTGTAAGCTGTGCCAGGTCCTGCCAGGGTCTATATCTGAGCAAGCCAGGAGCTCGGCGCTTGCTGTAACCCATGCCAGGGCCTGCCAGGCCTACTTCCGAGCACGCCAGGTGCTCAGCGCTTGCTGTAAGCCGTGCCAGTGCCTGCTACCGCCTACATCCGAGCATGCCAGCTGATCAGCGCTCGCTGTAAGCTGTGTCAGGGCCTGCCAGTGCCTACATCTGAGCACACCAGGTGCTCAGCACTCGCTGTAAGCCGTGCCAGGGCCTGCCAGGGTCTACATACTAGGGGAGCAGCGCTCGGCTGTAGGCCCTAGCACTTTGCGGCCAATGGACTGAAACTATTCGGGAGAGGGGGTTGGATATTGGACAAAAAGTTCATTCAGTTAGGCACCCATTTGTAGGAGAGGTGCTCGAAAACGAAAATGGGGTCTTAAGAATGAAACAAACTTAAACAGAGAGTGATTCTATATAAATGCACAACTAATAGACGAGGCCTTGTATATTGTAGCTCAATGCAGTTAAGCTGCATTATATGTGTCTTCGTTGATTATATGATGTAACTTCATGCCAATTAAATTGGCACCAAGTGGCATTCATTCCACAATGTAGATGCACCTGCAATGTGGATTTTCCCGAACTACAAGCCTCCCCACCGAACCCCGAGCTTCACCCAGTTCCCGCCTCATGTGATGCGTGCACAAGTATGTGTGCCATTGGAACAATAATCCAGGATCAGCTCTTCAAAGGAGGAGCGGAGAAAGGGAATCTTGATTTGGATTAAGGAACCACCAGCCCCAGACATTCTTTGGGGAATTAAGGCTCGAGAGAAAGGGATTAATTACCCTTTGATAGCCATCGCTCTCATTTCACGCTGTTCAAACCTCAGCACATTGACACCGGTTTATGGATGGATTCATTAATTGCATTTCTAAGGTGCACGAGGCATTATCCCCATGCGCAGCTGGACCCATAGAGTGCAGCCAGAAGATTTAAAAGTTCAGTAGGAATATATACATACACACACACTGCTCCCTGCTGTATTATTAGTAGGCTAGGGTGCGTCTACATTGATACCACTCCAACTGCCATGCAGCAATGTCATTCAAACCTGGGATTCATAGTTCTGCCTTCTCTGGTGCCAAGCTACACATCCCAGGATTGAATGACATTGCTGCATGGCAGTTGAAGTGATGTCAAACTGCATTAATCCTGCAGTGTAGATGCACCCTTAGGGCCCTTCCACACAGCTGAATGAAATCCCACATTACCTGCTTTGAACTGGAATGCATGGCAGTGTGGACGCAGATAACACAGTTCAAAGTAGCTATTGTGGTATTTTCAGCCTTGATATTCCGGGTTATATGGCTGTGTGGAAGGGCCTTCATATAATCCAGTTCGAACCTGGGTTCAGACCCTAGGATGTAGGATAGTGTAAATCCAGCTGCTGTGTGATTGCTTTAGGGTCCTCCTACACTGTCATATAATCCAGATCATTTATTTATTTATTTATTTACGGCATTTTACCCCGCTCTTCTCAACCCCCGAGGGGGGACTCAGAGCGGCTTCCAAAAGGCACAATTTGATGCCTACATCACAATCGCAGTATAAAAACACAATATAAAACCCTCCAGCATTCGACACTAAAATACATTAAAATACAATTACATTCACACATCCTATGCATTCACCTATGTTAAAAACAGTGTTCCGTCCATAAAAGCATTGAGCCCTATTCACCAACTTCCATTAAACTACTAAAGTGCTGTCCTGTGCTACTATGCGAACACCTGGTCCCACATCCAGGCTTTCACTTTTTTCCTAAATGTCAGGAGGGATGGAATTGATCGTATGTCGCTAGGGAGCGCATTCCACAGACGGGGAGCCACCACCGAGAAGGCCCTCTCCCTCGTCCCCACCAGCCGCACCTGGGAAGCCGGCGGGAGCGAAAGCAGGGCCTCCCCGGACGATCTTAAAGTACGAGGTGGGACGTAGCGGCAGATGCATTCGGACAAGTAAGCTGGGCCAGAACCATATAGAGCTTTAAAGGTTAAAACCAGCACTTTGAATTGAGCCCGGAATTGGACCGGCAGCCAGTGGAGTCGACACAACAGAGGGGTGGTATGCTCCCTGTATGTAGCTCCAGTTAGTAGTCTGGCTGCCGCCCGTTGGACTAATTGTAATTTCCGAACTGTCTTCAAAGGCAGCCCCACGTAGAGCGCCTTGCAGTAATCTATTCGGGATGTGACCAGATCAGACTTCCCAAGGTACGGGCGCAGCTGCCGCGCGAGTCTTAACTGTGCAAAAGCTCCCCTGGCCACCGCCGAGACCTGGGGTTCCAGGCTCAGCGATGAATCCAGGATCACACCCAAGCTGCGAACCTGCGTCTTCAGGGGGAGTGTAACCCCATCCAACACAGGCTGTAACTCTATGCCCTGTTCGGCCTCTCGACTGACCAGGAGGACCTCTGTCTTGTTTGGATTAAGTTTCAATTTGCTAGCTCTCATCCAGTCCGACACAGCAGCCAAGCACTGGTTCAAGGTCTGGACAGCCTCCTTGGTGACAGGTGGGAAGGAGTGACAGATCTGGACGTCATCTGCGTACAGATAACACCTTACTCCGAAAGTCATTGAGGTTCACCATCAGAGAACCCCCTGTGTTCAAACTGATTTGCTCTGCAGCAGGGAGTTCCGCAGTTCCTGGATGCCCCGTTTGGATACAGCAAAGTTGGAGAATGTGGCTACAGCAGCAGCTCTACTAGAATAGATTCATTTCTCTTGCCTCTCTCCCCCAACCAAACATTGTAACTAAACCCCACCCCCCAATAAAAAATATTTTCTGCTCTCCATAGCATTACATTGTGTCTTTTTACTGTCTGAATTAACCAAAACCATGAATCCAACCTTTCTCCGGGCCGCAGAACACTGCAGGCCTGTCTGAGATGCCTTTTGTGACATCTCGGGAAGGCCAGAGCTGCATTCCGCTAATCCGCAGGTGCGGAAACCCCCCAGGCCCCGTATCCGCAAGTTAACGGATCGACTCCATTTTGGTGGCATATTTTTCCTGTACTAATTCCTCACCTTTCTGCTATCTTGGATTTTTCATTTGGACTTATCCTCCCCAGGAATAACCTCTTTTGTTTTAAAGTAATATTTGCAAAAGGAGAAAGAGCTGATTGTCAAATTTTGCCGGTTCCTGCTCCTTCTCGATCCTGCTGCCGTTTCCCCGGGCACCGAAGAGGCCTGCCCCCATGGGTTCGCTATGTGTTTCCCAACCAGTATGCCATGGCACAACCTCCAATACCCTTTCTTCCCCCTCCTGCTGAACACTTTTTCTTCTCCACTCGGGCTCCCTTCTTCCCAGCCTTGCTCTGCTCGCTTTGCCTCGCTTTGCTCACGCTGCCACTTCTGCGGGAGGGGAAAGGGAGGAAGACATGACCCGCGCGGGCGCTACTGCGCAGACTCGCCCCACATCTTCCTCCTTCCCCTCCACAGTGCTCTCTGGATATAGGTGAACTACAACTCCAAAACTCAAGGTCAATGCCCACCAAACTCTTATAGTATTTTCTCTTGGTTATCGGAGTTCTGTGTGGGAAGTTTGATTCCATTCCATCATTGGTGGAGTTCAGAATACTCTTTGATTGCGGGTGAACTATAACTCCCAGCTGTTGAGCAAGACCTTCATGTGTGTCTTTCTGCCATTCCTGCCAGGATATCTATGTTGTGTTCATCGAAACAGGCCCAGGTTTCACACTGAGTATATACTGTACATATATTTAAAAACATATTAACTATATGTATTACTGTGTTAGAGTGTCATCTTGTGTCATTTTGGTTGGTGGTGTGCCCCAGGATTTGGTAAATGTAAAAAATGTGCCGTGGCTCAAAAAAGGTTGAAAAACACTGCTATGTGATCTTCCTAGGATCCTCATGAAGGCAGGCCATGTTCGTCAAGCCCATGGCAGGCTGGGATAAATTCAAATTTGACAGCTCTGTGTACCTTTAAAAATGGCATGTATTTCCATGTAACTTTATGTCAGCCTTGCGGACATCAGGGATTGCGGCTTTCATCCTTCTCAGCTGGGACGAATAAAACTCGGTGGCATCCACTTCCCTATCTCTCCCGTCGCGACCTGGCCACGGTGATCCAAGCCACGGTCATCTCGAGGCTCGACTACTGAACATTGGCCTTCCTTTGTTGGCGATCCGGAAACTGAAACTAGTGCAGAACGCGGCAGCTCACTTGCTGCTAGGAGCCCCACGAACGACACATATAATGCCACTCCTGCGCGAACTGCACTGGTTGCCTATTGAATTCCGGGTCTCCTTCAAGGTGTTAGTTCTGACTTTCAAGGCGTTATATGGTTTGGGGCCAGTGTACCTGAAGGAGCGGCTTACCCCATATGCACCCAGAAGATCACTGTGTTCAGAGGGGCTTAATTTACTTGAAGTTCCAGACATGAAGTCTTGTAGGCTCTCTTCCACGAGACAGAGAGCATTTTCAGTAGCGGCACCTGTTCTGTGGAACTCGCTGCCGCCAGAGACACGAGCCTTGCAGGACCTGATGGCATTCCGCAGGTCCTGCAAGACCTGGCTCTTCAGACAAGCGTTTGGAGTCTGATAGCGCTCGATCGACGCTCACTAGCTTGTCATACCACCACCACCCCTATGAACCAGCTCTGGTTGTGATTTTATATGACTTTTAATGGAATTTTAGGTGTTTTTAATCATGTTTTATATGCTATGTTATGTGTTCATATGCTGTTTTACATGTAAACCGCTCGAGCCTCAGGAAGGGCGGGTAATCAAATCGAAATGATAAATAAATAAATAAATAAATAAACTTTTGTGATATTCATTTTGGGGAGGGCGATTGGGTGCTTCTAGCTCGCCAAGGTAAACAAATCCTCTTTGCTGGATTCCTAGGGCTTCTGCCTCCTTTGGGCAAAAGCCTCCTAAATTCTTGCTCGATATCATCATCATACCAGATAGTCTACGGCTGAGGGGGGGAAAGGAAGGGGCCTGAGGCTGTTATGAATGGTGGGAGTTGGAGTCCAAAACACCTGGAGGGAAGGCCCAAGTTTGCCCATGCCTGGTGTAGATGCAACCAAGTTGCCTCCCATCCATCACCGCTGAATGTTTGCAAGTCAATCTGTATCCATGGGTGGGTCTTCAAACAGACGTATTACGGTACATGAATTCCTTTCGCCATCCCTCTTTTATAAACAGCTAAACCCTCCTCGGCATCAGGGCAACGGAAATATGGACATCCACAAACAAAGCAAAGTACACTGAGCCACCTGCTGCAGAGCGCAAGTCGTAGAAGGAAAGACATCGGAATTCGAGATCGTTTGCATGGCAGTCAATCCGATGGAGCCACTTGGTGCAAATGGAGTCGAAAAGTGTGCTGCCCTTACAATGCAGACTGAACTGGGGCATATAGTCACTTAAACGGCACTATATGACGCACCGCCTTGCCGTGGTTGGATTGAGGGGGACAGCTCTAGATTGGCTGTCCTCATTTCTCCACAATCGGAAGCAGCGAGTGCAGAGGGGTGGGCTGGTTTCCGGGGATCCCCCTTGTCTTGTGGGGTCCCTCAGGGAGCCACCCTTTCCCCTTTGTTATTTAACATCTATATGCAACCGCTCACTCAGCTGGTACGTAGCTTTGGGCTTGAGTGTCACCAGTACGCTGACGACACTCAGCTCATTCTGAGGATGGAGTGCCGGCCGGACTCCGTACCCAATAATTTCCATCTATGCCTTGAAGCCGTTACTGGGTGGCTGCGAGCCAGTAGGTTGAAGGTGAATCCGGCGGAGATCCTTTGGCTGGGTCGTCCAGGCGATAGGGAAATCCAACTGCCAACCGGGGGCGGATTTACCATTAAGCAAAGTAAGTACCTGGCGCATCTGGCCACCAGGTTCCACGCATATGCCATTGCTGCAAAGGGGCTCCAGATGGACTGAGACGCCAATCGCCCAAAATGCTCCGGCTCCGTCCCGGCTGCAAAAAGTTCCTCCTTTTCGGCCTCACTTAGGGCGATTGGTATCTTGGTCCATCTGGAGTCCCACCGCAGCAATGGCGCACGCGCAGAACTAGCTAACCCAGCGCATGCGTGCCTGGCGTGCATGCGCACGCTCCAGGAGGCCGGAGAGCGAGGGGGCGCCAAAATAATGTTCGCTTACCATTTTAAATTACCCTGGATGGCGAGGCATTACGCCCGTCATCATCAGTAAAAAGCTATTTGGACCCTCTGCTGTCAATGGAGACCCAAATCTCCAATGTCAGCAGAATCGCATTCTTCCATCTGCGACAGGCGAGGTGTCTGGCTCCCTATCTCTCACGGAACGATCTGGCCATGGTAATCCAAGCCACGGTCATCTCAAGGCTTGACTACTGTAACGCTCTTTACATTGGCCTTCCCTTGAATGTTATCCGGAAACTCAAGCTAGTGCAGAATGCTGCAGCCCAGCTGCTTGCGGGGGAGCCCGTGAGCCACCGCGTAACACCTCTACTGCAGAACCTGCACTGGCTACCAATTGAATACCGGATCACTTTCAAGGTGTTAGTTCTTACTTTCAAGGCCTTGCATGGTCTGGGGCCAGTGTACGTACGGGATTGCCTGATTCCATATAACCCTCCGAGATCACTTCGTTGAGAAGACAATCTTCTAGACATCCCTAGTGTGAAGTCTTTCCCCCTGACTTCGACAAGGCGCTGGGCATTTTCAATCATTGCCTCGGCTCTTTTTGGAATATGTTGCCACCAGAAATGTGGGCTCTACGAAATTTGGTCACCTTCCGGAGGGCCTGCAAGACACACTTGTTCAGACAGGCCTTTGAAAGCTTGTGATTTTAGCTGCGTTTTTATTTGCTGTTTTACCTACTATTATATGTATGTTTTGCCCATTCTTTGTTTTATTGAATTATGTTGTAAACCGCCCCGAATAAATAAATAAATAAATACGTCTACACTGATTCTATAAGGCAGTTCAATCAAGGCATAGACGGGGTCAAACTGAACTCGTTCCACAATGGGGATGCCCCCAAACACAGCTAGTGTTATCAAAGGTTTTCATGTGTTGCTGTGAGTTTTCCAGGCTGTCTGGCCATGTTCCAGAAGCATTCTCTCCTGATGTTTCGTCCACATCTATGGCAGGCATCCTCAGAGGTTGTGAGGTCTGTTGGAAGCTAGGCAAGTGGGGTTTATAGATCTGCCTTTGAGGATGCCTGCCATCGATATGGGTGAAACGTCAGGAGAAAATGCTTCTGGAACATGGCCAGACAACCCGGAGAACTCACAGCAATCCATATCTAGCTACGAGGGTTGAATGAAAAGTAATGCCTCCACCTTCGTTACTTGGGTTTGGATGGGAATATTTTAATAAATCAAACGCAGAAATAATCTTTAGAACGTGCTCTTTAACTACCACTATTCACTTTTTCACATCATCACCAGACAATTGGATACATTTCTGCCAACAATGAACAAGTTTTCTGAAGCCATCACAGAAGAAGTTGACACTTTGTTTCCGCAAGCAGCGTCTCACAGTTCCCTCAACATCTTCCTCAGAAGCATAACAATGTCCCCGCAGATCTTTTTTCATTATCAGGAACAGAAATGCCGATTATGCTTGAAATATCTCTCTGAGTGATATGACAATCGTCCTGAATCAATCTGTCAAACTTTCGCTTGTGAAACTTGGTGGTTGCTGTCACAGGACGTCCAACTCTTTGTTTGTCACGCAAGTCAGATGTTCCCACCTTAACATCTTTAAACTTACTCGCCCAACGACGCACAGTCCTCACATCAACACAATCACCATAAATAGCTTGCATTCTCTGATTAATCTCCTTTGGGGCCACACCTTCTGCTGTCAAGAATTCAATGACTGCACGTTGCTTAAGTCGCATTGACCGACCGTCTGCACAGGGTTGCATACTTTGCACTTTAACAACACAACGTTCAATTCTAAGGCTTCCTGCCAAAATGGAAGTGTAGAGGAGAGTCTCCTGAACAAGCCGGTACCTGCCGCATACCAGTACTGCCATTTATTGAGGAGTTACGAAGGTGGAGGCATTACTTTTCATTCAACTCTCGTAGATTTCTCTAAATAAATATACATCTCTGTATCAATATTTTTACATATCTGCAGTAAACTCCCAGCATTAGTCATATAGAAAAGAGATAGATTAAAATGTGTAAATACTTACAGTAAATTGCGCTTGCTCTTTGGCAATGGTTCTGCAAAAACACCAATCCTTGCAAAAGGGTTCCTTGGGTTTACAAAGCCAATAAAATAAATAAATAAATAAATAAAAATAATAAATAAATAATAAATAAGCCAATTAATTAATTAATTAAATAATAAAATAAGCTGTTGTTACTTCTGGTTTAGCTAAATGCTTTTCTTACAAAAACCAGGTTGAGGTCAATTGAAGTAGTCTACAAACCGAACTACAAAGATGAACGGAACCGCCTAAACTGGGCTTTACAGTCCAATGGAGACTCCACCACAGACATCAGAAGAGCTGCAAGGCCGAGAACAAGCCACGAGAGTAAAGACAAAAATACACCCAGAGGAACCACGGCCCGCATTGGGAGGTGTTGCTACTATGAGTTTACAACATACTTTCCCTAAGTTTTGGAAAGGATAAGGGCTGTTTCTGTTGCAACGGACACAGTTAATTAATGGGATAATTGAACGTATTGTTATCTTGTGTATATAGTAAGATACTGTGTCTGTAGTTTTAAGCATAGCATAGCATAGCTGAGTATAGCACTGCGTTTTTATGCTTCGTTTGTGGCTCATTCTGAGCTGAAAAAAATGCTTTTGTTCGGGGCCGGAGCAGCGTGCTGAAGAGAAAAATTGCAGAAGGAAGACAAGGTCACTCTATCGACTATTGTTTTTGTTATATGCCCTCTTATCATCGCCGAGTGAAGAAAAAATCTCTGAAGATATTGTTGTACACAGGGGATCTCTAGCCAGGATTTTGGTTCGAACCTCACCTGAGACTGGGTGGAAGAGGGTCTACCCTAGCAAACCTTTTGTGTTTTTATCCCAATAACCCCATGAATGTGGGATATAATGAGCATGGTGATCAGATCATGATATGAATAAACATAACAGTTTAAATAATGTACCAGTAAGGCCTTTTCAGGGACCACCCTGAGTCCCCCGGAGTTTTTGTTGATGCCCTCTTATCATCCCTGGCTACATGCCTGTTCCCCGCAAAGGATGCTATTCCGCTGAGTTTTAAACATTTTATAAGTGTGCCTGCGGCCCGCCCTGTTTTTGTGATTTTAGATATCTAGATGTATATTATTTTTTTATTTATATGTATGTATTTTTATTGTGTTTATTGCTGATGTTTTGATGTTTTGATTTTATTTTATTGTAATTTGTTATTTGGGCTTGGCCTCATGTGAGCCGCCCCGAGTCCCCATTGGGGAGATGGGGCCGGGGTACAAATACAGTTTATGATTGTTGTTGTTTGTGTTACAGTTTTGGGGAGAGCAAATCTTCTGTTTTATTTTTATATGCTGTCAATACAACTACATTTTCTTTTCTACTTAAAGCTGAAGACTCAAGTGTTTTTTCTTTGTGAGCTATTTTATCACACTTAGAGTTACTCTATGGCAGGGGTGCTCATTACGTCGATCGCAGAGGCGGAACTGGTCAATCGCGGCGCGCATCTTCCTCCGGGCTACCCAGCTCAGGCTGCCCCTGAGCACCCATTCAGTGCAGAGCAAGCAGGCGGTCTGAGGAGGAGGAAGGGAGGGAGAAAGAGGAGGGAGGACGCACGCCATTTCCTGAGCCCTCAAGCCTGGCTTCTGCGGCAGCCATGGGAGCAAGGCAGCCGGGCAGAGCTTCTTCCGGTGCGGCAGCGGCAGCAGCGCGAGGAGGGAGACGAAGCCACGAGTCAGCTTGCAGCACCATTTTCTGGCAAAGTCTCTCTGCGAGGAGTACATCGGCACAGGCACTGCAACCTTAGAAGTTATTTTTACAGGTAAGCTTGGCTATTTGAATGTCCTTGCAGCTTCAAGTAATGCCCAGGGTGGGAGAAGAAAATCTTGTCTATTTAATGCATGTTTCATGTCCATTGTCCACCTTGATTAGCATTGAATGTCCTTACAACTTCAAGATCTGGCTTTTTACTGTACTGCATGTTTATATTATCTGTGGAGTAATGTCCAGGGTGGGAGAAGGAACTATTGTATGTTGGGTGCAGGTTTGAATATTCCATTGGCCACATTGATCAGCATTGAATAGCCTTGCAGCCAGGCATGTAGCCAGGGGGGGGGCTAAGGGGGCTTCAGCCCCCCCCCCCAAATTCTCAGGGTGGTCCGCGAGAAGGCCTTACTGGTACATTATTTAAACTGTTATGTTTATTCATATCATGGTCTGATCACCATGCTCATTATATCCCACATTAATGAGGTTATTGGGATAACAATACAAAAGGTTTGCTAGGGTAGACCCTCTTCCACCCAGTCTCAGCCCCCCCCCGAACCAAACTCAGCCCCCCCCCCCGAATCAAAATCCTGGCTACGGCCCTGCTTGCAGCTTCAAGGTCTGTCTGCTTTCATTCTGCCTGTTTATATCTGTGAAATGATGCCAGGGTGGGAGAAGGAACTCTTGTCTGTTTGAGGTAAGTGTGAATGTTTCAACTGGCCACCTTGATTAGCATTTAATGGCCTTGCAGTTTCAAGATTGGCTTCTTACTGCCTGGTTTATATATCTGTGGAATGTCCAGAGTGCAAGAACCACCTCACTGAGGCAGGGATACACGGGCACATAATTCAAAACTGAGAAAAAACACTCCTGGCCATCTGGTCATCTAGGAGCAGGAGCCATAGATTGACACATAGAACAACATGGACAGACAGCAACAACAACTTTCAACCCACCCCACCCCACCCCCCGCGCAGAAAAAGTTCTACCTAAAATAAACCTCCAGCAAAACCTAGGTATACTGTATTTCACATGCTGAAAAAGTGTGAGCACCCCGCTCTATGGGCTACTCTTGCTAAACGCTAACAGAAAGCTGATGAAGAAACACAACCTACAAACTATCTACAGACCCACTAAGAAAATCCAACAGATTCTACCTTCAGCAAAGGACACGAAGGATCCTCTCACTTCTTCAGGAGTCTATCCTATACCATGCAGCTGTGGATGAGTGTACGTAGGAACCACCAAACACACCAGCATTGCCCAGGCACGAATCAAGGAACACGAAAGGCACTCCAGACTACTTCAACCAGAGAAGTCAGCCATAGCAGAGCACCTGATGAACCAAACTGGACACAATATACTGTTTGAGAACACAGAAATGCTGGACCACTCGAACAACCACCATGTCAGACTACGCGGAGAAGCCATTGAAGTCCTCAGGCATGTGGAGGGTTTCAGAGGAAGGGAGGAAGCCACGGAGGCAAGCAGGATCTGGCTCTCAATATTCAAAAACTCTAAAATCATAACAGTAAATAAAGAATAACACTCAAAAACAGGGAACACAGCAGACAAGAAACAATCAGGGATAGCTATCTGCCTCTCAGCAGGGGATTCCCCCAGGCAGTAAGAAGCCAGACCTTGAAACTGCTAGGCCATTAAATGATAATCAAGCTGGCCAATGGAAACATTCACGCCTGCCTCCAACAGACAAGAGTTCTTCCCCCCACTCGGGACATTATTCCAGAGATATAAACCCCATTTCCCTAGTTTCCAACACACCTCTCAATGTCTGAAGATGCCTGCCACAGATGCAGGTGTAACATCAGAAGAGAATGCTTCTGGAACATGGCCATACAGCCCAAAAAACTTACAATAACCCAGTGAATTACAAATCCTACGAATCCATAGCATTGAGCCACGTGGGTCAAACTGCATTCATTCTACAGTGTAGATGCAATCTTCCTTCAAGTGAGGTTTGGTTGGCAAGCCCTTGGCACTCAGGCTGGATCTACACTGCCATATAATCCACATCAAAGGATCCAGAAACTGGATTATATGGCATAGATCGGGGAGTAGGAGGTGTCTCAGTTTTAGGAAGAAGTTTCTAGCTTCCAACGGGAAGGCATTGCTCTGAATTGAAGCAGCCGAAAAGGGATCTGCATAGAGATGAGACAAAGGACTGGGAGCAGAGCCATTTTCCTTGGCCTGAGGGGCTGAAAACGGAGACAGCCATCCGACAGCCATCCGCTCCTGTCAACTTTCAAGATTTCCCAAGTAGCAACAGTAGAAGTGACCATAGAACAACAGACTGGTTCAAGATTGGGAAAGGCGTACGGCAGGGCTGTATACTCTCACCTGACCTATTCAACTTGTATGCAGAACACATCATGAGATGTGCGGGGCTTGACGAAACTGCCTCCTGGGCACACAGAAGAGTGGATGGCGGATTTATTTATTTGTGCAAGGTGCATACAGATGTGGCAACCCCATGTAGAGCGCGTTGCAGTAATCTATTCGTTCCTTCCGAGGTGTTCCTGCGAAGATCTTAGAAAGCTATTTCTTGATTTAAGTTGTTGGTGTGCTGGCTGATATCCGAAGAGAGGAAGGGCTGGAGATGTCACTGCCTTGGTCCTTTCATTACAGGTTGCTACTTCCCGACTGATGTCAGGTGTTACAATAGCAGCTAAATTTCTCCAGCAATGTTGGGCATAGACATCACGTCATAATGTCTCATGAAGAGCCACATCCAGTGTTTTAACATGATGAATGGTGGGATGTATTCCACACTGGGCATGCATATTCAGCAGCAAAGCAAGTCTTTGACAAGTCCCTTCTTTGGAGGTTTTTAGACAGAGGCTGGATGGCCATCTGTCAGGGGTGCTTTTTCTGCATGGCAGAAAGAAGGGGGTTGGGCTAGATAGCCTTTAGGGCAGGGGTGCTCATTAGGTAGCGCGGGAGCTACTAGTAGATCTTCAGCCCTCTTCCAGGTGGTCTTCGGGCCTCACCAGCCGGATGGGGCGCTCCTGCTGCTGGCTTCTGCTCTCGCGGTGCTTCTTTCACTTGCGGGGCATTGCAGGAAAAAGGAGCGCCCTGCCTCTCTCTCGTCCAGAAGCAGCTGTGCAGCCTCCGTTGCCGGCGAGACAGGCAGGGCGGAGCGCTCCCTCTGGATGCCCCGCCTCGTGCTTTCTCCTTCCTGCAATGCCCCGCAGGCGGAAGAAGCGCTGCGCAGGTGGAAAACTGCAGCAGGAGCACGCGCAGCGGCAGGAGCGCGCAGGAGCGCACAGCGGCGGAAGCAGGTAGATCTTTTGGACTTGGTTGCTTTACAAGTAGCTCGCATGCTGAAAAAGTGTGAGCACCCCTGCTTAAGGGGAACCAACTCTATGGTTCCTTGCTAATGGGTCTTGAAGCCTCACCAAACTATAAATCCCATTATTACTGAGCCGTGTCAATCTGCATGTATTCTACAGTGTTAATACACCTTTAAAGACAGGCTCAGGAATAAGGCTTGGTTGTCACATCTCCCTCTGGCAAACAAAACATACAATAGCATATCCACACTGTCTTCTGGACTACAGCTCCCAGCATCCCCTAGGCCAGGCCCTTTAGGAGAGGAGGATGACCCAAATGCACTACTCCCAAGCTGCAGGATTTCTTCTCCTTGGATTTCTTTGAGAGCATCCCAATCCCGGCATATTTCCAATTTCCTATTCCTGGACTGCAACTCCCAGCAATCCTCCATATAGATAAGATAGAGATAGGTAGGTAGGTAGGTAGACAGATGGATCAGGAGAACTGCTGGGAGTTGCTGTCCAAGAATAGGTAGAGAAGGAAGGAAGGGGAGAAAGAGGGAGGGAAAGGAAAGGTGAGAGGGAAGGAAGGGAAGAAGAGAAGGAAAGAAGGAGAGAAAGAAAGAAAGAAAGAAAGAAAGAAAGAAAGAAAGAAAGAAAGAGGGAGGGAAGGTTGGTCACAGTAACGCGTGGCGGGTACAGCTAGTAAATAAATAAGCGTCTTCCATTGTCTGCTCAAAAGTTATGTAAATCGATGGCAGTCATTATTTTTTCGTTTTCTCAGCATTCCAAGGAGAGACGTGGCCTTTGCCTTTTCTTCCTTGACTTTTTGCCGAGCGTTCTTCCAGGCCTGAGCTTTAAAGGAAGAAGAGCAAACTTGTGCATCGATTCTTCCCCAGGTGTGTTGTGCTGGGGAGAGGTGTCCTTTGGGCCAACTGCAGGGTGTGTTTCTTAGAGGATGAAATCCAATCTGCGCAGATTGGGAACCTGCAGATCCTGTAGGCTTTTGAGCTCGCAAAGGCCAAACGAAGAGCGAGACCAAGAGCACAGATTGAATAAGGAGAGCCCTCGGTAAACACAAAACCGTGGCTTTAAAAGGCCCTTTAAAAAAACCTGGAATTCTCAGAATACTTCAGACTGGGATCCTAAGACTTATAGTCCAGAAACAGTTAATATTTCCAGCCTAATAACCCAAAGATACGCAGATATTTGGGTTGAGCCTTGGCAACGTAATGCAGTCCAATATTCTCCAGAAAGCGTCTGGACAGTTGCCTGCCTTATAGGGTTCCCATATGTCCCTTATTCTAAGGGACGTCCCTTATTTTGCCCCTAAAATTTGTGTCCCTTATTTTAAGGCCCTGTCCCTTATTTTTGACTAGCAGGACAGGACTGGGCGGGGTTGACCAGAGGAAGGTGCGCGCTGCGGTTTCCACGGCAATGCCTGCCCGGGGATTCCAACTCGCAGGGCAGCCTGCGTCCCCGTTGGAAGGAAGAGGCGATACAAAACTTTTTCAAAGTACAGTAGACTAATTAACCGTTAACCAAGGGGAACGTTGGCTCATGTTGGATAAAGATAGTTTCTGGTTGCTTGAGAGTTACTCTTAAAATAGGCCTAGCTGTGCATCCCAATACTATACAATGCTGTGCATCCCATACTATACTATTAACTATTGACATAATAATCATGAAGATGTACTGTCTTATAAAATTTATTTTATTTTAATGTTTAGACAGCGCACTTTTAAAGTCAGCAAAGTCAAGGACTAAATACAGATGCAGAAAATTAGGTAGTTCTGATAATGTTTTTTCTGCATGACAAAGCATGCAGAAACATACCATGTCCTGTTAAGAGGGTGTAAGTCTTTTTTTTTGTGAGTTTCAATCATTATCTTATCCTGTTAATAAAACTATTTCTACCTAATGTTTGAGTTTCAAGTTTTTAATGAAGTGTCCCTTATTTTTGTGAAAAATCCCGTAAATGTCCCTTATTTCTTATGTCAAAAAATGGCAACCCTACTGCCTTAGCTCAGTTTCTCAACCTTCCTAATGCTGCGACCTCTGCGACGGTTCCTCATGTTGTGGTGACCCCCAACCAGAACATTATTATCGTTGCTACTTCATAACTGTAATTATCTACTGTTATAAATCATAACTTTACGGGCTTCATAAAACTTTCAGGCTGCACTTTTTTCCATCCCAGGCTATCATGTTCCACCACCCTGTAACCATAGTTTTGGAAGGTGTATTGATGCTTCCAAGAGGCAATAAATCTGGAATGTGGATGTTCAACGAAATAAGCCATTCCTCCAGTCCGACAGGTCTCCATATCTTGTCGCTAAAAACAGGGATGTCCTCAAATATTGTTGTAACATCTCACTACTTTTAAGCATAACCTTTTCCCCCACTGGAATCCATCCAGACCGAGCCCTGGCCTCCAGAACATACTGTCAGAAAAGGTAAATATCCACTGGTACAATTGCTGAATGCTCTTCTTTGCTGTGTGCCTTCAAGAAGTTTCTGAGTTACGGTGAACCTATCATGGGGGTTTCTAGGGAGGGAGGTGCGCGTCCCACTTAAGGTCACCCAAAGGGTTTCCATGGGGGATTCGAAGAGATGGAAGAAGAGGAGGAAGAGGTAAAAATGAGGGGGGGAAAGAAAATGTGGAAGAAGAAGAGGAGGAAGAGGTGGAAGAAGAAGAGGTGGAAGAAGAGGAAGAAGAAGAGGAGGAAGAAGAAGAGGAAGAAGAAGAGGTGGAAGAAGAAGAGGAAGAAGAGGTGGAAGAAGAAGAGGAAGAAGAGGTGGAAGAAGAGGAGGAAGAAGAGAAAGAAGAAGAGGTGGAAGAAGAAGAGGAAGAAGAGGTGGAAGAAGAAAAGGTGGAAGAAGAAGAGGTGGAAGAAGGTGGAAGAAGAAGAGGAAGAAGAGGTGGAAGAAGAAAAGGTGGAAGAAGAAGAGGTGGAAGAAGGTGGAAGAAGAAGAGGAAGAAGAGATGGAGGAAGAAAAGGTGGAAGAAGAAGAGGTGGAAGAAGAAGAGGTGGAAGAAGAAGAGGTGGAAGAAGAAGAGGAGGAAGAAGAAGAGGAAGAAGAGGTGGAAGAAGAAGAGGAAGAAGAGGTGGAAGAAGAAGAGGAAGAAAAGGTGGAAGGAGAAGAGGAGGAAGAAGGTGGAAGAAGAAAAGGAAGAAGAGATGGAGGAAGAAAAGGTGGAAGAAGAAGAGGTGGAAGAAGGTGGAAGAAGAAGAGGAAGGAGAGGTGGAAGAAGAAGAGGAGGAGGAAGAAGAGGTGGAAAAAGACAAGGAAGAAGAAGAGGAGGAGGAAAAAGAAATGGAAGAAGAAGAAGAAAGGAAAAGAGGAGGAAGAGGAAGAAGAGGAGGAAAAAGAGATGGAAAAAGAGGAGGAGAAAAAAGAATTGGAAGAAGAGGAGATGGGGAAAAGAAGAAGAGGTGGAAGAAGAAAAGGAGGAGGAAAAAGAACAAGGGGTAAATAAGAAGAAGAGAAGGAACCAGAAGAGCTGAAAGAAGAAGAGCAGGAGGAGGAAAAAGAAGAGGAGGAGAAAGAAAAAGAAGGGGGAAGAAAAAGAGGTCGAAGGAGGAGAAAAAAAGAAGAGGTGAAAGAAGAGGAGGAATCATAGAATCCTAGAGTTGGGAGAGACCTGGTGGGCCATCCAGTCCAACTCCATTCTGCCAAGAAGCAGGACAATTGCATTCAAAGCACCCCCAACAGGTGGCTCTCCAGCCTCCAGGGAAGGAGCCTCCACCACACTCCAGGGCAGAGAGTTCCACTGCTGAACAGCTCTCACAGTCAGGTAGTTCTTCCTCAAGTTCAAGGAAAAAGAAGGTGAAAGAAGAAGAGGAGGAAAAAGAAGAAGAGATGGAAGAGGAAAAAGAAGTGGAGGAAGAGGAGAAGGAAAAAGAAGACGAGCTATGACTTCTTTTTAACGTCCCTAGGAAAAGGCGCCGTCTCCCTCTTCTTTGCTCTTGGTGGGTCTACTAGGGAATTACCCACACAGCCTTCCCTATGAAGAAGCAGACACAAGCATCCGGCATGGAGCCTCGTGGCACACACTGCCTCCTTTCAGGCGCAAACACTGCCCCTCTCTTTGTCCCTGGCCAGGAGGGAAAGGTGGCTCTGCTCCAAATAGTTGCTCTTTATGCTCCACGGCCATCCTTCCTTTCCACCAGCTTCTGGACTGGGAGGACGAAGCAACCGATAGACTGAAATAAGATGGTCAAATGTTTTCATATCTAACCATAATGCAAGGAAAGGGTGCCTAAACCAGTGTTTCCCAACCTTTTTTGAGCCGCGGCACACTTTTTACATTTGCAAAATCCTGGGGCACACCACCAACCAAAATGACACAAAATGGCACTCTAACACAGTAATACGTATAGTTAATATGTATTTTAAATGTATTTATACACTCGGTGTGAAACCTGGGCCTGTTTCAATGAACTCAACATAGATATCCTGGCAGGAATGGCAGAAAGACACAAACTTCCAACACAGAACTCCCATAACCAAGAGAAAATGCTATAAGTTTGGTGGGCATTGACCTTGAGTTTTGGAGTTGTAGTTCACCTATATCCAGAGAACACTGTGGACTGAAACAATGTTGGATCAGGACCAAACTTGGCATGAATACTCAATATGGCCAAATATGAATGCAGGTGGAGTTCAGGGGAAATAGACCTTGACATTTGGGAGTTGTAGTTGCTGGGATTTATAGTTCCCCTACAATCAAAGAGCATTCTGAACCCCACCAATGATAGAACTGGGCCAAACTTCCCACACAGAACCCCCAGGAGGCAAGAGGAGGTCTCTACTTGGGGAAAGGGAGGCGGGCCTTCCCAATGCACGGAGAGGGAGAGACCAAGTAAACAACGGGTGGGAAGGGGGTGTTTGTAATTTTGTGCCTTTATCGAGGTAGGTTTCTTAGGGTTTTTATACTTTAACACACTAGACCACCACCCCCCTTTTCCCCCCTGGAGTTTCCAATTTCCCACGGCACACCTGATGATTGCCCACGGCACACTAGTGTGCCCCGGCACACTGGTTGGGAAACACTGGCCTAAACGAACCAGGATATATGCAATCCGATGGAGAAGGTGAGGCCTTTCAACCTATGAAAGCAACAGCCTGCAGCAGGTTTGGAAAGCAAGACAGACAGGTTTTAAAACATATAGAATGCCTGGAAGGAAAATGACCAAAGTGCCCGCTCACCAGCAAAATGGTAATGGAGAGCATATGTACATAAGCATTTGGGCAGGTAGGACGTATATTTGCCAAAGGTTTGTTGACAACAGCTGGGCTCGGAATAATAGGGATTATTTTGCATCCAGTGCCTTTGCAAACACTGAAACTCCCTGCTAAAATATGGTGATGTGTCATAAAGATATCACATAGTTCTTTCCCTGCCCTTCTTTTGATCTTCAGACCACCTCCTCTCGTTCTACGTGCTTAGCCTATGGATAAGGAACCACAATTTGGCCTCTGGACCCATCCAAGGAATGTGTACATGCCTTCAAGTTACCTCTTGATTTATGGCAACCGCATTAATTTCATAGGGGTTTCTCAGGCAAGGAATATTCAGAGGTGGTTTTGCCAATCCCTTCCTCTGAAATATAGCTTGCAGTTCCTGGTATCTATTGCTTGTCTCCCATCCAAGTCCTTGCCAGGGCCGAGCCTGCTAAGTTTCCAAGATGAGAGACGTTGCGCCACCAAAATGCTGTTGGAAATATTAAAAATTAACTAGGTATTTTTAATTACAAAAAAATGTGCGTCAAGTACTGAAAGGGGTAAATGGATGCAATGCCTCAGCAAAAGCTGCAGTTCAATATAAGCAGGTGTGTCTGAAGCTTACTAGCCCTCAATGTAAGATAGGCCTCAGTGGGAGAAAGGCCTCAGTATTAGCAGGCCTTGGCATGAGTAGGCCTAGTGTGAGAAGGCTTCAATGGGAGAAACGCCAGGTTGAAGATCTCGTGTGTGAAGCTCCAGTGTGAAGGCTGCTGTGGGTAAAAATGTGAATCAAGCGCTGAAAGGGTTAAATGGATGCAATGACTCAGCAAAAGCCTATAGCTTAGTAGCCCTCAGTGTGAGAGAAAGGCCTCAGTATGAGATAGGTCTCAGCGTTAGCAGGCCTCAGCATGAGTAGGCCTAGTGAGAGAAGGCTTCGATGGGAGAAACTCCAGGTTGAAGATCTTGTGTGTGAAGCTCCTGTGTGTAAAAATGTGAATCAAGCACTGAAAGGGTTAAATGGATGCAATGTCTCAGCAAAAGCTGCAGTTCAATATAACCAGGTGTGCCTGTAGCTTAGTAATCGTAAGGTTGAGAGCCTTCAGTGTGAGGTAGGCCTCAGTGTGACATAGGCCTCAGTGTGAGGTAGGCCTCAGTGTGAGGTAGGCCTCAGTGGGAGAGAGGCCTCAGTGTGAGGTAGGCCTCAGTGTGAGGTAGGCCTCAGTGTGAGGTAGGCCTCAGTGTGAGGTAGGCCTCAGTGTGAGGTAGGCCTCAGTGTGAGGTAGGCCTCAGTGTGAGGTAGGCCTCAGTGTGAGGTAGGCCTCAGAGTTAGCAGGCTGCGATGTAAGTAGGCCTGGCTTGAGAAGGCTTTGGTGAGGGAAGCCTCAGGTTGAAGACCTCGTGTTTGACGTTCCAGTGTGAAGGCTACTGTGTGTAAAAATGTGAGTCAAGCACTGGAAGGGTTAAATAGATGCAATGGCTCAGCAAAAGCTGCAGTTCAATATAAGCAGGTGTGCCTGTAGCTTAGTAATCAAAAGGTTGAAAGAGCCCTCAGTGTGAGGTAGGCCTCAGTGTGAGGTAGGCCTGGTTTGAAAAGGCTTTGGTGAGAGAAACTCCAGGTTGAAGATCTTGTGTGTGAAGTTCCAGTGTGAAGGCTGCTGTGTGTAAAAATGTGAGTCAAGCACTGGAAGGGTCATATGGACGCAATGGCTCAGCAAAAGCTGCAGTTCAATATAAGCAGGTGTGTCTATAGCTTAGTAGCCCTCAGTCTGAGAGAGCTCTCAGTGTTAGATAGGCCTCAGTATTATTAGACCTTGGTGAGAGAAGATCCAGGTTGAAGACCTTGTGCGTGAAGCTCCAGTGTGAAGGCTGCTGCGTGTACAAAAAACTACTGAGTAAAGCTCCTGTGTAAGTTCGGTGTGAGAGGAAGCTTAGTGAGAGCAAAGCTGTTTATCTGTATGAGAAAGCCCAGCATGGAAGCAAAGAAGGAAGTATAAAGAACTTTGTTTGTGTTATAGAAACATTGTTCTTGTAAATAGTGCAACAGTATTATTTTACTACAGAGAAAAGCCTCCTATGAAAGAGATAACATTGGCCTGTGCATTTTGGTTCTTTTTACCACTTTGGACTACTGGTGTTGCTAATAAGTTACTCTGCTGTGCATATATGGAGAAGTTCTTTCGTTAATAAGCTCACTCGGCCAACAAATGCCACAACCCTGTTGTGTCGGCTCCACTGGCTGCCGGTCCAATTCCGGGCTCAATTCAAAGTGCTGGTTTTGACCTTTAAAGCTCTATACGGTTCTGGCCCAGCTTACTTGTCCGAACGCATCTGCCGCTACGTCCCACCTCGTACTTTAAGATCATCCGGGGAGGCCCTGCTCTCGCTCCCGCCGGCTTCCCAGGTGCAACTGGTGGGGACGAGGGAGAGGGCCTTCTCGGTGGTGGCTCCCCGTCTGTGGAATGCGCTCCCTAGCGACAAACGATCAATTCCATCCCTCCTGACATTTAGGAAAAAAGTGAAAGCCTGGATGTGGGACCAGGTGTTCGCATAGTAGCACAGGACAGCACGTTTAATGGAAGTTGGTGAATAGGGCTCAATGCTTTTATGGACGGAACACTGTTTTTAACATAGGAGAATGCATAGGATGTGTGAATATAACTGTATTTTAATGTATTTTAGTGTCGAATGCTGGAGGGTTTTATATTGTGTTTTTATACTGCGATTGTGATGTAGGCATCAAATTGTGCCTTTTGGAAGCCGCTCTGAGTCCCCCCTCGGGGGTTGAGAAGAGCGGGGTAAAATGCCGTAAATAAATCTCTCTCTCTCTCTCTCTCTCTCTCATTTGACGCAAGCCAAATATCACATCTACGTCGCCCACTCTTTCCCCAAATCCTCTTTGATTTGCTTGTTTCAGGAGAGGGCACGGAGAAGCCCAGCGGTATCTTGCCTTCTTGCTAAGCTCAGCAAATTTTTCAGGAACGAAAGGGATATTTTGGGAATAATAAACCATCACATCCCTCATTAGCGCTGTGGAAAAGATGAGTGTGGGCAAGGGGGAAAAGGCTGCTGGGAGGGAGTTGGGAAGAGGCACCAGATAACCAGACAACTTGGCAGAGTGCGGAGACCCTTTTCAACGGCCACAAAGCGTGCGGTTTCCTGCTATTGAGAACATTGGTGCTGAAAGGCAGCGAAACACACCGGTTCACAATGCGGAGGTTTGTTTCCCCAGAAGAGCCTGGACGCCGCCAAGGTCATCCATCCTGTTGAAAAGGTTGATGTTTTCTGGGGTTTTGCCATTGTTGTGTTGCACCGGGGGCCCAGCCACGCAAGGGGCCTTCGGACTGTCGGTGGCTATCTTAGCTACAAGGCCTCCTTCCCAGCTCATGTTTTGAAGAATGTAGGATCACAGAGTTAGAAGAGACCCAAGGGCCAACCAGCCTAACCCCTTGGCTCAATGCAAGAATACACAATTCAAGCCCTCCTGGCTGATGGCCATCCAGCCTCTGCTTGGAAGCCTCCAGAGAAGAAGGCTTTAGCAAAGTGCTAGGCCAGTGGTTCTCAACCTTGCTAATGCCACGACCCCTTAGTACAGTTCCTCATGCGGTGGCGACCCCCAACCATAACATTATTTTCATTGCTACTTCATAATTGTAATTTTGCTCCCGTTATGAATCGTAATGTAAACATCTGATATGCAGGATGTATTCTCATTCACTGGACCTTATTCTTGGCTTTTCTTCGCGAACGAAGATTCAGGAAGGACTCATCCCACGCTTTCTACAAGCGCGTTGATAACGGAGACTTGCACAGAACTGGCCTCACCCTTTAAACCAAAGGATCGTCTGCCGGGGACTAGCAAGCTGGACGGTGGCAGCGAGGTCCTCAGGTCGTAGGTTTGGTTTGAGTTTCCTTCTCTTAGATGGTTGACCTTACAGGGTTAAACGAGCACCATCTGCCCGGGTTTGAATTTAGAGTTTTCCTTCTCTTAGGATGGTTGCCAAAAGGCTAGAGAGCCCATCCTGCCCATTGACGCTCTTTGTCAGACCCTTCGGTGGTAACCTGTCTATGGGAGGCGCAACCAGGGCCGGATCTTAGTGGAGGCAAATTAAGCGGCCACCTCAGGGCGCCACGTGGCCAAAGGGCACATCCAGGGCCGGGCGCCACGCCCCAAGGGGTGCCGGCAGGGTGGGAGGAAGGCTCGCGCAGGGCGAGAGAGGAGGCAGAGGCGCGCACCTTTCCCTTCTCCCTGCCTCGCCCTGCGCGCGTCTCGTCCCTCACCCTGCGCATGCCTCCCCCCCCCAAGAATGACTTGCACAGGGCGAGAGAGAAGGGGGCAGAGGTGCTCGCCTTTCCCGTCTCCCTTGCCCCCTGCGCGTCTCCTCCCTCTGTTGTCGCTGCTGCCGCAGGTGCATGTGGGGCGAGGGAGGAGGCCACGTGGGCGCCCTTAACCTGGGGGCCAGGAGCAGGACTGAGCGGCCAGACGAGTCTGCCAGCCAGAGGGCACCTAGCCCAACCCCCGGGCCCTTGCTCCCAAAATTAGCCTAGACCTGATACACACACACATATATATACAGTACACACACAAAAAGATAATAGGAAGAGGGGAGGGAAAAGGGTGAGAAGGGAGGAAGGGGAAGGTAAGAAGGAGAAGAGAGTAGGAAGGGGACAAGGAAAAGGGTGAGGAGGAAGGAAGGATGGGGAATGTACAGACCCACACAAAGAATAGGAAGAGGGGAGGGAAAAGGGTGAGGGCCCTTCCACACAGCCCTATATCCCACAATATCTGCTTTGAATATCTGAGTCCACGCTCAGATAATGTGGGATTTTCTGCCTTGATATTCTGGGGTATAGGGCTGAGAAGGAAGGAAGGGGAATAGATATAGACACACACGCACACACTCAAAGAGAATAGAGCAGGGGAAATGGTGGGGGAATATATATATATATATATATATGGCATGGGCCAACTTCAGCCCTCCATGTGTTTTGGACTTCAACTCCCACAATTCCAAACAGCCAGTATGAAGTCCAAAATACCTGGAGGGCCCAAATTTGACTATGCACCCTATATCTATCTATCTATCTCATTGATTGTTTGGGGGGCACCAAAATATTGTTCGCTTACCATTTAAAATTACCTAGGTCTGGCCCTGCCCTACCAGTGACTATTATGCCACTGCCAGCATAGCTCACAACTTCATTAGAGTACGCAAGCCTCTCCCCCACAACAAAGAGGCGCCAACGGAGAGGAAATTTGGTCACTGGACCAATTTTGGCACAAATACCTGATCACACTAGTTTGCTCCTGCCCTTAAAATTAGGACTCAGCACAATGTGCTCAAATGTTCAGATTCCACCTGAACATCAGAAAGAACGTCCTGACCATACAAGTGGAACTCTCTACCTTGGGGTCTGGTGGAAGATCCTTCCTTGGAAGCTTTTAAACAGAGGCTGGTTGGCCATCTGTCAGGGGTACTCTGATTGTGCTTTTCCTGCAGGGTAGTGGGTTGGAGCAAATGGCCCATGTGGACTTTTCTAACTCTACAGGTAATTCTCAAAAAATTAGCATATAGTACTAAAGTTCATTATTTTCCATAATGTAATGATAAAAAATTAAACTTTCATATATTTTAGATTCATTGCACACCAACTGAAATATTTCAGGTCTTTTTTTTGTTTTAATACAGATGACTTTGGCACACAGCTCCTGAAAACCCAAAAATCCTATCTCAAAAAATTAGCATATCAGGAAAAGGTCCTCTAAACGAGCTATTAACCTAATCATCTGAATCCACTAATTAACTCTAAACACCTGCAAAAGATTTCTGAGGCTTTTAAAAACTCCCAACCTGGTTCATTATTCCAAACCACCATCATGGGTAAGACTGCCGACCGGACTGCTGTCCAGAAGGCCATCATTGACACCCTCAAGCAAGAGGGTAAGACCCAGAAAGAAATTTCTGAACGAATAGGCTGTTCCCAGAGTGCTGTATCAAGGCACCTCAATGGGAAGTCTGTGGGAAGGAAAAAATGTGGCAGAAAACGCTGCACAACGAGAAGAGGTGACCGGACCCTGAGGAAGATTGTGGAGAAGGACCGATTCCAGACCTTGGGGGACCTGCGGAAGCAGTGGACTGAGAATGGAGTAGAAACATCAAGAGCCACTGTGCACAGGCGTGTTCAGGAAATGGGCTACAGGTGCCGCATTCCCCAGGTCAAGCCACTTTGGAACCAGAAACAACGGCAGAAGCGCCTGACCTGGGCAACAGAGAAGCAGCACTGGACTGCTGCTAAGTGGGCCCAAGTATATTTTTTTTCTGATGAAAGCAAATTTTGCATGTTATTCGGAAATCAAGGTGCCAGAGTCTGGAGGAAGACTGGGGAGAAGGAAATGCCAAAATGCCTGACGTCCAGTGTCAAGTACCCACAGTCAGCGATGGTGTGGGGTGCCATGTCAGCTGCTGGTGTTGGCCCACTGTGTTTTATCAAGGGCAGGGTCAATGCAGCTAGCTATCGGGAGATTTTGGAGCACTTCATGCTTCCATCGGCTGAAAAGCTTTATGGAGGTGAAGATTTCATTTTTCAGCACGACCTGGAACCTGCTCAGAGTGCCAAAACCACTGGTCAATGGTTTACTGACCATGGTATTACTGTGCTCAATTGGCCTGCCAACTCTCCTGACCTGAACCTCATAGGGAATCTGTGGGATATTGTGAAGAGAAAGTTGAGAGACGCAAGACCCAACATGCTGGATGAGCTTAAGGCCGCTATCGAAGCATCCTGGGCCTCCATAACACCTCAGCACTGCCACAGGCTGATGGCCTCCATGCCACGCCGCATTGAAGCAGTCATTTCTGCAGAAGGATTCCCGACCAAGTATTGATTGCAGAACTGAACATAATTATTTGAAGGTTGACCTTTTTTTTTGAAAACACTTTTATTTTATTGGTCGGATGAAATATGCTAATTATTTGAGATAGGATTTTTGGGTTTTCAGGAGCTGTATGCTAAAATCATCAGTATTAAAACAAAAAAAAACCCCTGAAATATTTCAGTTGGTGTGCAATGAATCTAACATATATGAAAGTTTAAATGTTATCATTACATTATGGAAAACAATGAACTTTAGCACTATATGCTATTTTTTTTAGAAGGACCTGTATTCTTCTTCTATTCTACTCTTCTATGATGCTACATTGAGGAGGAGGCGGCAAGTTTGTTTTATGCTGGTCTAGAGACTAGGAGACAATGGAGCAATGGATTCAAAGAGAGATTCCATCTTAAAATTAGGAATAATTTCCGGTCGGTGAGAGTTGATCCACCATTGAATATGCTGCCTGGGAACCTGGTGGACTCTCCTACTCTGGAGACCCTGGATGGCCATCTTCCAGGAAGGATTGAAGTGTGTCTTCCTGTCTAGCAGAAAGTGGCTGGACTGGATGGGCCTGAGGGTTTCTCCCAACTCTAGGATCTATGCCAGTGTTTCCCAACCTTTGAGCCGCGGCACACTTTTTACATTTGCAAAATCCTGGGGCACACCACCAACCAAAATGACACAAAATGGCACTCTAACACAGTCATATATATCGTTAATATGTTTTTAAATGTATTTATACACTCAGTGTGAAACCTGGGCCTGTTTCAATGAACTCAACATAGATATCCTGGCAGGAATGGCAGAAAGACACAAACTTCCCACACAGAACTCCCATAACCAAGAGGAAATGCTATAAGAGATTGGTGGGCATTGACCTTGAGTTTTGGAGTTGTAGTTCACCTATATCCAGAGAGCACTGTGGACTGAAACAATGTTGGATCAGGACCAAAGTTGGCATGAATACTCAATATGCCAATATGAACGCAGATGGAGTTCAGGGGAAATAGACCTTGACATTTGGGAGTTGTAGTTGCTGGGATTTATGGTTCCCCTACAACCAAAGAGCATTCTGAACCCCACCAATGATAGAACTGGGCCAAACTTCCCACACAGAACCCCCAAGAGTAAGAGGAGGTCTCTACTTGGGGATAGGGAGGCGGGCCTTCCCAATGCATGGAGAGGGAGAGACCAAGTACACAGTAGGTGGGGGGGTGTTTGTAATTTTGTGCCTTTATCGAGGTAGGTTTCTTAGGGTTTTTATACTTCAACACACTAGACTCTCCCCCCCCCCCCAACTTGGAGGTTCCAATTTCCCACGGCACACCTGATGATTGCTTACGGCACACTAGTGTACCCCGGCACACTGGTTGGGAAACACTGATCTATGCTATTATGCTTTCGGCGCAAGCTGGAGAGTAATGCATGCTGGATCTCAAAGGCACACCAATCAATGCGGCAATCCAAAGCTTTATTAAGATACACAATCAGTGACAAACAGCACACAGTGTAATGGTAAAGCAGGCATGGGCAAACTTGGGCCCTCCAGGGGTTTTGGACTTTAACTCCCACAATTCCTAACAGCCTACCGGTAAAGCAGAATTGGTGCTTTTAGCAGAAGTACAGTCAGGAGAGAGTGATGCACAAGCACAGTACTTAGTATAGCGGAGTAGCTTGCCGAAAAATCATGCTAAATGCCATTACGAGAATAACGCACTTTGATTGGTAGGTCAGGCACAAGCTGTGATTTGTTAAAGTACATCATGTGCCTTTCCCTGATAACACTGGCCGTGATTGGCCTAGCTAACACCCAGCGTGTATTTGTTTACATTGTAGCCGATTGGTAGATACAGCGCATGGGCAAATGAAACCGTTCCTCCTTGCTGGCATAGAGGGATGGCTTAGAAATGTTGCGAATCAAGTACATGGTGCCCATCCGGCAGATAACATACTGTGGGAATGAAGAATTAATAACTGCGTAGTGCTGTTTAGCAAATGAGAATGCTAATAGAGTATGATGCCAAATAATGTGATGTGTAATTGGATAATAGAAATGTGTTAATGCTGTGAACCAATGAAAATGATGAAGAAAGGTGGAGACGGGACCTGCCGCGGGAGTTTTGGGACTCCAGATTTGCTGCTACACCGGCTGTTAGGAATTGTGGGAGTTGAAGTCCAAAACCCCTGGAGGACCCAAGTTTGCACATACCTGGGGTAAAGCCTCCTCTTTGTAAAAGTACACATAAATACTCTCCAGCTGACTCACACAACTCCCGTATATTGCTGTATCCATTACTTGTGTTCCTTGCAAACCATTTCAAAGTAGTGACCACTTTAAATGAGGTTGCAGAAGGAAACAAGATATATTTGGGCTTGCGGGATGGAAGCACAGGGAAATCAGCCCCAGACACGTACATGGCTCTAGAAATCCCTTCATCCAAAGGACTTTCCCAGGTGGAGCGCTGTAGTGATTTCCCTACCTGGTAGGCTAGGAAAAGCCTAGGAAAAGTAGGCCCGAGTGTTGCAAACCATTTTAGATAGGTGCCAAGGGGGCCTCCATCTTGGAGCTCATTTCCAAAAGGGGGCATGTCTAAGAGTCAGCCTGGAGGGAAATGAAGGGAGTTAGGATTGGCTGGTAGAGAAGGGGGTGAAGCCTAACTTAGAAACAGAGAAAAAAATGACTTGAAAGGAGGCGTTTTAAATCCTGAGAGCTCAGATTGAGTTTGTGTGTTAAAGGAGAAGGAGATTGAGTTGGTTGGTGTTTGGGAGTGTAAGAGAGCAGTTGTGGGAGTTAGTGTTAGAGAGAAGTAATGTAAACCAATAAACCACCGGGGAAGTTGCACTAAAGCAGGTTTGGTACTTTTCCGAGCATAAAAAGTACAGTCAGAGAGTGATGCTACATGCGTGTCAACTCTGAAAAAGAGGGTTTTGGTGCCAAAAATCAGACAGGCACATGCAATGAAAGACTAACACTGTGATTTAATGCATTTTAATACACCCTGTGCCCAATTTGAGATAATATAGGCTAGATGGGTGGAAACAGTGCAGTTTGAGCTATGAAAGTTGATGGGAATTTTAATGTGAATGGAAACAGCAGTGCGCATGGCAAGAGTCTGTCCTTCTCCGCTGCTGGCAGGGAGCCCGGGAATATTGTTTCAATTCAGGAACAGAGAGACTCAGCATTGATAGCTTGCACTGTGAGAAAGGAATAACTAATAGATGGCTATTGTTCTCATTCTTAGGTATGACAGAGAGATGATGCTAATAATTTATGCAGTGTCTATTGGATTAATGAAATGTCATGTAAGCAATAGTAATCACCAGCCAATTATGATTGTTTTTATCCATGAAGAAGGGGTGGGCTAAACTGAAATGACTCCATTACGGGTATAAATGTCTTTGTATGAGATGTGACGGGGTCTTTTGCCCCATCTGCAGCTGTGTTCTGCTGGCAGAAGCCCACCAGCTGGTGAGAATAAATCTTTTGATTTCCACCTATTTCACAGTTGTCGTGTGAATTTCCTCCTCCTTGAACCCGTACGAATAAGCAGCTTGGTAAAGTTAACTTGGTACTTGGAGTTCCATAACTCCCAGTTTTACCTGCTTCAGCACTAGGTACCAAAAAACTGTGCAAAGGTATTTGAAAATAAACAATAATACTGTAGACAGGAGAAAATATCCCACTGAGTTCAATGAGGCACACCACTATATTCAATCGGTTGTGAAAATAACTGTATGTTCTTATGTTCATGGCAACCTGAAACAACAACTGTTAAAGAGAGAGAACACCTGGCTCACTATGGCAACCAGTGAGACACCTACCGGCCTTAATGAGCCTCTCAGCATTTCTGACTTACTAATCTAAATTACCATCTTGACCCAGCCCTATCAATTAGTGGACTGGGTGGATAAATTCTCCCTTCTGAGGCTTTTTTTGACCGGATGTCGGTCAGACCTATCTTTAATGACATTGTTGATATGCTACAGGTATGCATTGATACATTATCCAGTATTCTTACCCTGTTACCTTGACTTTGTGTATTCTGAGATGATACCATTACATATGTTATTATATTACAGATGTACTTATTCTGAATTGAAGCCACAGTTAACTCTGTGATAACCCCCGCCCTGAGGAAGGACCCTTTGGAGGTCCGAAACGGGTCGATGTGGCGGCACTCCCGTAGGCGTTGGCTTTGCTTTCATTTCATCCGAGCCGACCCTTTAACAGCTTCCCCACTGGGGCTTTTGGCTGCTTACAGGCTGCCTGCCTCTTTATTTATGCACATTGGTGCCTTAAGATACATATAGACTGTGTTCACCTTTGGCGCGATTTCGCCACTTGCAGTTTGCCTTTGCGGCTTGTCCCGTCACTTGTGTTTGAGTACGTCTTTCCTTGGCATCATTCCACTGGGACATATCCCTTTTAGGGGTCTCCAAGTATCCGCCTCCCTGTTTACCTGCATTTCCGGGTTGGCGATACCTTGCTTACATGGGACGCTAGAGCCATGCTGACGCCATACGCACAGGGCGCCAGACACGCTCCCACCCTGCTCTCTACCCCGCATCCTTAGAACTCTACAGCTGTTGTTTACCGGCATTTCCGGGTTGGCGAAACGCTGGTTACTTAGGACGCCAGACCCGTGCTGACGCAACACGCATAGCGCGCCGGACATGCCCCCACCCCGATCTTTACCCTGCATCCTTAGAATTCTACAGCTGACGTCATAGGGCTGCACGCCAGACGCGCCTCCAGTCCACTCGTCACCCTGCATCTTTATTACTATTCATCATTGCATGAGTGATATTGACTCCCACTATTACTTCATCCATAATTACTGGGAACAGACTGGGCACGTTTTGTACTTTGCATTCCATTGATTGTATATGATGCACACTTACCCCCACCCCTTTCTCTACCCCATGTCCCTGCGACTGATTGATTGAGTTGGGAATTGCCATGTGAATGTTATATTGATATTCTTACCTGTGCATGACAATATTTGTACTGTATACCTATATTTAAGTCTATGTATATGACCTTGTGATGTTCTGTATGATACTCAAACTATCTACCGATACTGCTTGATTTATATTGCATATATGCATTCATATATTACTTCCTATACATGATTGCTGTATTGGGATGCACTCTGGATGTCTGCATCATTTTATGAGATTATATTTTGCATACTTATTTAATGTTTGGTCTTTTCATATAGACAGTGTTAGTCTATGACTCAGTGTGTTTACATTGCTGTTTATTCATAGTCGTTTTTTGTCTGTTGTATTGTTAGAGAGAAGTAGCCTGAAAATAGATCAGGTAGCTAGCCGTCTCAGCTAGCGTAGAAGATTCTACAACTATCAGGGAGATAGTGGATAGAAGAGTGGAAAGATAGATCCAGGAAGGGACTATCTGTGGTGGAAATAAGATTTCCTAGGCAGAGAGGAAATCCTGTCAGTAAATTCTTGGGTAGAAGAAAGGAGTAGTGTTTTGTAACAAAGATTTAAACTGCTTAAAGTAACCATACGCTTTCATGCCAGAATCTCTGAACCATTAAGCTTAATATCTATTTTGTAAGTTCTCTTAAATAAACTTAATTGTGTTATTGTTCAACACATCTGCTTCAGGTGTGCCTCTGCTGGAGAAGTCTTAAATCAGTTCCCTGAAGCAAACAAGAGTCAAATGGTGGCAGCATACATTTTGAAGACGTAATCACTTCAGTGCATAGGCCTGAATGCAAATCCAGAGCATTCCTGCCTAAGTTAACTCAATTAAGCCAAAGGGCTTAATGTTGCTAATCATTTTGGTGGTGGTCAGCGGTTTTCAAAAGGTTTTCCGGTCAGAAGATTGGTCCAGTTCACTGCAGCTATTGATTTCTATTTAAACAATCACACCTTCCATTATATTTGGCGAGCAGCATTGAGGATTGAATCACCCGCTACGTTATAAGCGGCTTCCATCATGTCTTCTATAGTTGCCTGCTATAATCCCAGCCTAATGTTGGATGGGAAAAGTGTGACTTTGCAGTTGTTCCTAGGCCCCAAATCACACAGTGGAGCATGTGGGATCTTGAATACCCCCCACCCTTTTTTTGCATGGACAAACCAGCTCCTTGTCCCTGCAAAACCAGGTCCAACTCACATCAGAATAGAAAGAGGCTCCTTAGTACTCCAGGAGAAGATGCCACCAACATCTAGCTTTTTAAAAACAGGTGATGTGAAAGTCAAACGAACTATTCAGCAGCTTAGACCAACTACTGACTTGTCACCTGTCCCAGGCATCTGTAACTGGTTCAAGCCGCCAACCTGCAGACCCCAAAAGGAAGACTGAAGTTAGATACCCGAGACCAACACCTTGTGAAGTGCAGCAAAGACAAAAACAAGGGTGGAAGAGGAAGGAAAAGCCAGTGCACCACGGAGTGTGAGTGCTGCTGATGCCGTCCACCAAAGAGGCAAACCGTCATCATCCAGCTAACGTGACATAACTGTATCCCCATAGGACGTCCGCACCGACATGAAGCGTTGTTAGTTTGTGATTTCTGGTGAAGAAAAGGAACAAATGAAAAGGGCTCTCAACTGTACATACTGGGAAGACAAATATGCCCCAGGCAGGATTCTTCTGCTTGGCTGAAGCCCCCAGGAAAGAGCTCATCCCATCAGATAGATCTTGGTGTATAAGGTGTCCACCGGTCCCAGTGCAGATAACCTGCCTATTTGGCCTGCAAATGGGGAGATTCCTGTTGCAGGAAGTTGGCCAGGTCTCATCTTCGGCTCTTGGACAGGTGATCCCTGAGAACAGGGCCTGTCCTCACCTCCGGGACGACTGGCCTAAGGAGAGAAAAGGGAGAGGCATTCAGGCCAGGCGGCTTCTATCCTCAGGGCGACATTTGTTCAACCTGCTCCCAAACACTACGCTGCAACAGCGGCACAAAACAATCACTTTTGAAATCACCCAGCGGCCACATGTTCCAATTCCAGGCACCAAGAGAGGAAACCATTGTGGTTTCAATTTGTTTAGCCGTAACTAAGCCTTTGAGCCTCGGTGTGGGAAGGTGAACAGCTGCGCCCAAAGAGTGGGTTGGCATGGATGCCCAGCATCACAACATGCAACAACTGCTTCCAAACAAACATTGAGCAAGTGAGATTTGAACTAGGGGATTTCCGAGCTGTGGTTTAGTCTCTTTCCTGCGTCGTATGGTTTGTGGTATCTTGGTGCCGTAAAACATGTCTTGTAATTCTCCCAAAATCTATCTGTGCAATGTCTATATCAGACATGGGCAAACTTTGCCCCTCCCTCCAGGTGTTTTGGACTTCATCTCCCACAATTCCTAACAGCCTATCAGAAACGGCTCGTTCTCTGGAGGCGTTTAAGCAAAGGCTATCTTTTGGGGTCCCTTCCAACTCCAGGATTTTAAGGACTAGCACTATCGTTACTTTACATTTCAGTAACTTGGGAAAAATACAGTAAAGAGGATGTGAAATTGCTAACCTAAAGGTTGGTGGTTCAAATCCGCAAGATGGGGTGAGCTCCCACTGCCAGCCCCAGCTCCTGCCAACCTAGCAATTCGAAAACATGCCAATGTGAGTAGATTAAAAGGTTCTGACTCCGCAGGAAGGTAAAAGGGTGCCCCATGAAGATATGCCAGGTATGTGACCAGGTGTCTATGGACAACACAGGCTCCTTGGCTTAGAAATGGATATGAGCACCTCAAGGGGAAGTCTTTGCCATTGTCTGTGTATTGGTGTTTCACTGTGTGTTTCAAAAAGCCATTGAATGTTTGCCTGTGTCTGTTTTTATGTCAAAATCTGATGAGTCCCCTCAGGAACCAGGAATATGCACACCATATTCCTGGTTCCTGAACTTTGTTGGGCCCTGTTGCAGGAGAGACCCTAGGGCTTGAGTATTTGCCATCCAGCTTTGGTGCCTGCTCAGCCCTGGGCTTACCCACGAGGAGACCTGCAGCCACACCCTCATTCCAGCCAGCTGACCCAGCAGCCTTCAAGGAGAGAATATGGCCCCTGCAGCCTCACTGCGTGGCTACTTTAACAGCCGTGCCACCCATCGCCCAGCTGCCAGAACACTGGTGCGGGGTGTCCCATGGCCCCCACAGCCTTGCCGCGCAGCTACTTGAATGGCCACATCACCCATCGTCTGGACATTGGAACACCTGTGCAGGTGCTCATTTTTGGAGTTTCCCCAACTCACCTGTTGCCTGCTGCTTCTGGCCGCTTATTCCATCAGCACACTTTGGTTGGGATTGAATGTTTACTTTTAAGCTGTTTTATTGTATTTATGTTTGAATTGATCGATTTATACATTTTTATTACTGTATATTTAAGCTGATGTGCTAATTGTTTAATAATGATGTCTCATGTTTATTATTATATGTGTAATGCAGCATTATATGCCGTGGTCTGTAAGCCGCCCTGAGTCCCCCATTGGGGTGAGAAGGGCGGGGTATAAATAAAGTATAATAATGGTTGTTGAGGTTGATTTGATACATTTTTATGATGTTTTTATTCTCTGCTGGTTTAAATTGTTTTAATTAGATGTTTAATGTCATATTGTATGTTATTATGTTTTTAATTGTGTCGCAGAGTGCAAATTTTGTTGTATGCTGGGCTTGGTCCCCATGTAAGCCGCCCCAAGTCCCTCTCGAGAGAGAGAGGGTGGCAGGGTATAAAAATAAGTAATTATTATTATTATTGACTATTATTGGGGAGATAGGGCAGAATACAAATAAAGTGTTGTTGTTGTTATGCTGTCTTAAAAGCTATTTCTTTTAAAACTGTCCATTCTCAAAAGGCTGCAGGAATAAAACATCTTTGCCTGATGACCGAAGGGAATAAATGAAGGCGGCGTTCTAACATCTCTAGGAAAAGCATTAAAAAAGCTTTGGTGCAGTCACCAAAAAGGAAGGCCCTAAACCTCCAAATTTAAAAGATGTGGTTTTCACTTTCAGGTTATTTTGGAGGAACCTCTTGGAGAAAATTAGTACCAAAAATGAATAAATTTGGATTTCAAAAATCCTACCTAACATCTGTAAAGTTTTTCAGGACATTGGCCCAAAATGATAGTGGGCCCATATTCATTGACTCATAGAATCCTAGAGTCGGAAGAGATCTCGTGGGCCATCTAGCCCAACCCTATTCTGCCAAGAAGCAGGACAATTGCGTTCAAAGCACCCCCGACAGATGGCCATCCCGCCTCTGTTTAAAAGCCTCCAAAGAAGTGGCCTCCACCACCCTCCGGGGCAGAGAGTTCCACTGCTGAACAGCGCTCACAGTCAGGAAGTTCTTCCTAATGTTCAGATGGAATCCCCTTTCTTGTAGTTTGAAGCAATTCCTCCAGTGCATCCTAGTCTCCAGGGCAGCAGAAAACAAGCTTGCTCCCTCCTCCCTATGACTTCCTCTCACATATTTTTACATGGCTATCATGTCTCCTCTCAGCCTTCTCTTCTTCAGGCTAAACAATGCCCAGCTCTTTAAGCCACTCCTCATAGTGCTTGTTCTCCAGACCATTGATTTTAGTCGCCCTCCTCTGGACACATTCCAGCTTAGAATCAACATCTCCCTTCAATGGTGGTAAACAGAATTGGACACAGTATTCCAGGTGTGGTCTAACCAAGGAAGAATAGAGCACGGGTAGCATGACTTCCCTGGATCTAGGCACTAGACTCCTATTGATGCAGGCCAAAATACCGTTGGCTTTTTTTGCCACCGCATCACACTGTTGGCTTATGTTCCCCTTCCTCCCCGCGAGGACTCCCAGATCTTTTTCACAGTGTTGCTCTCGAGCTAGGCATCGTCTCCCATTCTGTATCTTTGCATTTCATTTTTTTTGCCTAAGTGGAGTATTTTGCATCTGTCCTCATTGAACTTCATTTTGTTACTTTTGGCCCATCTCTCTAATCTGTGAAGATCATTGAGTACTTTCATTCACACTGAAGGTACTCCCATTGATTTATGAATTAAGAATTCTCTCCTGTGTTAAACAAGGAACCCTGTGGACACAGAGAACACAGGAAATGCAAACGTTTGCCAAGATGGGGCCAACACCTGCAAAGTCAAACACAGGGAGGATTAAAAGCCTTAGCAAAACAATAAAGCACAGCAATTTTGTTTGGCGTGCAGGAGATTCACTAATCTTGACGCAATGCATATGGGAGATGTATTCCCAAGTTCCCTGGAAAGTGAAAAGGATGTGGGCTCCAGGGACACTTTTCCTGGTGGTGCGTGCATTTTGCACATTGCAGCCACGCTTCCTTTGCAATGTGACATGTCATAGTTACAGAAGTGAGGCAGGAAACACTGAGGGGATCGGGTTTGTTGACAGCGCGCTTGATCCAGGTTGGATGGAGGTCGTATTGCAGGAAACAGATAGTAGAGACATCAGGAATAAACAGGGGAAGCAAGCCTCGGAGTCAGAATGAGTCCGCTGCTTGATGCCAAAACAAAACATATAAAACGTCTGGAAATCAACTCCGTTCTGTTCTCAACCCTGCCATTTTCTCGTTGTGCAGGCAGCCTTAAACTACTTCCCTCCATCTCCGCCTGTCTAGTCTCTAAAAGCAAAAGGCCCTCCTCTGCATGCCATTTCTAAGTGAGGGGAAGTAGATGCTTACAAGACGCAGGGCCTTTTCACAGGTGATGCTCCATCTGTGCAATGCCCTCTCCAAAGAAGTTCACCTGATGCCTGCCTACTTACATACATACACATATATTGTACAGCAGGAGTGGGCAACCTATGGCCCGTGGGCCGCATCTGGCCCGGTAGCCGATTCTGTCTGGCCCGGGGAGAAGGGCGTCGGGGGCGGGACCAAGAAGGGGTGCCACTGCTGCCATCCCATCACAGCGGCTTTGGGGTGCACCAGGTTCTCCGCCTCTTCCTCATGCCTCCGGCATGGAGAGGATCCAGATGGCCAGCGTGGGAGAGTCAGTGCCGGCAGCGTGGCGGGGCTACAGGAAGTCATCAAAAGGCGGCTCCCCACCACGCCGCTGGCAGACGCTCCCATGCTGGCCATCTGAAGCCTCTCCATGCCGGAGGCAGGAGGCGGAGAGCCCAGAGCTGGTGCTGCCTCCACCCTCGGGCCCTCCCTCACTCCAGCGACGCATGACCCTCCATGCAAGAGGGCCAAAGCCCAGGAGCACCACTGCGACGGCACTCCGGAGCCGCCAGAGAAGGCAGGGAGGAACCCCCACTGCCCTGGTGCAGCCCACGGCAGCCCCCGCTTCGAGGCAGGACCATGGAAATACGGGGAACGGCTGGGGGCGAGAACGGGTGGAGGCCTGCAGCCTCCGATCACCTGCTGCTCTGCTCTCCTCTGCTGCAGCGGCGACTGAGTCCGCTTTGCCATCCTCTGGGCTGGATCCATTGGGCCATTCCATCTTGGTTCGCACCTTGTCTTCTTGAATTTAATTTAATTTAATTTTAGTGGTTTTTATTTTTATTTTATAATAATAATATAATAATATAATATAATATATTATATTATATTATTATTATATTATAAATTCAATATATTATAATGTCTATATATATATATACAGTATATATACTAGAATTATATTAATACTAATATATGAATATTTCTTTATATATTAATATGTTAATATTAATGATGAGTAATATATAGTAAATATAACAAATAAATAAATAAAGTAGATTAGAATGTAGTTCCGCCTTTAGGTGCGGCGCTCCATAATATTTTTTGGCTCTCGTAATGACCCCTTGGTAAAAATAATTGCCCAATCCAAAGTTCCCCAGTTGTATAGACCAGACACCTATATTTATATCTTGCCCTTTAATCACAAAGTTCCCCAGAGCGATTAACAAGGAGGTAGACCAGACACCTATCGTCTGTTAGGAATTGTGGGAGTTGAAGTCCAAAACTCCTGGAGGGTAGAAGTTTGCTCATGCCTGGGGTAGGACATGGTGAATGACCAAAAAGTATTGTTTCTAAGCTATTGCTGCATGGGTTGAATCCACCCAAGATGTTGGGATCTTACTTTGCCTGCTCCGTGCTGATGATCCGGAAGAACTGGGGCGACTGGTTTGCTGTGGCCCAGACTGGGAGAACTGGGGTGCTATGGTGGGGATCTTCCCCCTTCCAGATTTGACGTTCTGGGAGTCTGAAGAGCTGGGCAGCTTCGGTTTGCTGCCAAAGTCAGAGAGGAAATCACTGCAAGAGAGGAAAATGCAGCTGTAACAGGCAATAAACAAAGCTTCTGACATATCAAAAGATGGAGGAGTCAGCTCCTGACCTGACAAATAAACACAGCTAAAACAGGCATGATTCCCCCTCTTTATTCCCTACTTGCTTGGGTACCCAGCGTTGCCTGGGTTATTTGAAAAAGTGATTTTTTATTTTACAAAACACATAAGGTTGTGGGTAGGGTTCCCATATGTCCCTTATTCTAAGGGACGTCCCTTATTTTGGCCCTAAAATTTGTGACCCTTATTTTCAGGCCCTGTCCCTTATTTTTGACTAGCAGGACAGGACTGGGCGGGGTTGGCCAGAGGAAGGTGTGCGCTGTGGTTTCCACGGCAATGCCTGCCCGGGGATTCCCACTCGCAGGGCAGCCTATATCCCCGTTGGAAGGAAGAGGCGATACAGGACTAGTAGACTAATTAACCGTTACTCAAGGGGAATGTTGGATCATGTTGGATAAAGATAGTTTCTGGTTGCTTGAGAGTTACTCTTAAAATAGGCCTAGCTGTGCATCCCAATACTATACAATGCTGTGTATCCCATACTATACTATACCTTTAACTATTGACATAATAATCATGAAGATGTACTGTCTTATAAAAAATATTTTATTTTAATGTTCAGACAGTGCACTTTTAAAGTCAGCAAAGTCAAGTACTAAATACAGATGGAGAAAATTAGGTAATTGTAATAATGTTTTTTTTCTGCATGACAAAGCATGCAGAAACATACCATGTCCTGTTAAGAGGGTATAAGTCAGTTTCTTTTGTGAGTTTCAATCATTATCTTATTCTGTTAATAAAACTATTTCTACCTAATGTTTGAGTTTCAAGTTTTTAATGAAGTGTCCCTTATTTTTGTGAAAAATCCCGTAAATGTCCCTTATTTCTTATATCAAAAAATGGCAACCCTAGTTGTGGATGAACTACAACTCACATCATGCCAGGTTAATCCCCTGGTTGAAGTTTGCTCTCTAGATGCATCATTTGTGGGGTCTGTTTCTGGCTGCAGGGTGAACTACAGCTCCCACCATGGTGAGTCAGTCCCCTCAAATCCCTCCAGTAGGTTAAGTTGGTCATGTGTTGGATGGGGTTACACTCCCCCTGAAGACTCAGGTTTGCAGTCTGGGAGTGATCCTGGACTCATCACTGAGCCTGGGACCTCAGGTTTCGGCGGTGGCCAGGGGAACTTTTGCATAACTAAGACTTGTGATCCAGCTACGCCCGTACCTTGGGAAGTCTGACTTGGTCACGGTAGTCCACGCTCTGGTTACATCCCATTTAGATTACTGTAACGCGCTCTACGTGGGGCTGTCTTTGAAGACGGTTCGGAGACTTCAGTTAGTACAATGGTCGGCAGCCAGATTATTAACTGGGGTGACCTCCCTGTATGTCTGCTCCACATACGACCTCCCTGTTGTGTTAGCTCCACTGGCTGCTGGTCCATCTCCAAGCCCAATTCAAAGTGCTGGCTTTGACCTATAAAGGTCTAAATGGTTCTGACCCAGCTTACTTGTCTGAACGCATCTACCCATATGTCCCGCCTCAAAATCTAAGGTCATCCGGGAGGCCCTGCTCTTGCTTCCGCCAATAGCTCAAATGCACGTGGTGGGAACGAGGGACAAGGCCTTCTCGGCAGTGGCTCCCCGACTATGGAATACTCTTCCAACTGAATTAAGATTGGTCCCCTCCCTCCTGGCTTTCCATAAGAAATTGAAGGCATGGTTTTGGGACCAGGCTTTTGGGCAATACATATAGCAGCACTTTAAGGGTGGTAAGGGAGCTGCTTTTTGCTGACGATGCTGCCCTTGTCGCCCATTCAGAAGCAGCCCTGCAGTGCCTAACATCTTGCTTTGCAGCAGCTGCAAAGCTGTTTGGGCTGGAAGTCAGCCTGAAGAAAACGGAAGTCCTCTACCAGCCCGCACTACAGGAAGAACACCATCATCCCCACGTCAGCATAGGCACATCTGTGCTTAAGTCCGTTCAGCAGTTCACCCACCTGGGAAGCATCATCTCTTCAGTCGCCAAGATTGACAAAGAGATAGATCACAGACTATCAAAGGCATATAGTGCATTCGGAAGGCTTCACAAAAGAGTCTGGAGCAACAAGCACCTGAGGCAAAGCACCAAAATCAGTGTGTACAAAGCGATCATACTGTCCATCCTCCTCTATGGGTCTGAAACATGGGTCACCTATCGCCAACACCTATGACTCCTCAAATGCTTTCAGCTGTCTTCGCACAATCCTAAATATACACTGGACCGACTATGTGACTAATGTTGCTGTTCTTGAGCAAGCAGGGATCACCAGCATTGAGGCCATGCTATTGAGAACACAGCTGCGCTGGGCAGGGCACGTCTCTAGGATGGAGGACCACCGCCTCCCAAAGATACTACTTTATGGTGAACTCGCCACGGGTCAGCGCAAGAGGGGCGCCCCCCAAAAGAGATATAAGGACTCCCTGAAACAACATCTCAGGCTCGGTCAGATTGATCACCAACAATGGTCCACCCTGGCCTCTCATCGGGAGGCGTGGAGATGCACTATCCACTATGCTGCGGCCTCTTTCGAGAAGACACGCCAAATGAGTCTCGAAGAGAAACGACAATGCAGAAAGTACCGCAACTTGGAAACAACATCACTCAAGGAGACTTTCTGCTGTGCTTTCTGCAACCAAACTTGCCTATCTCAGATTGGCCTTTTTAGTCATCAGCGCGCTTGTAAAAAGCGTGGGATGAGTCCTTCCTGAATCTTCGTTCGCGAAGTAATGCCGAGAGAGAAGGGTGGTATGACTTTCGAGACTGGTTTTTATTGTTCAATTTTTGTATGGTTTTAAACTATGTATTGTTTTTATGATGTGATGTTTTAATATGTGATTTTATTATTGTAATTTTGTAAATAGCCTCAAATTGGGCTTAATTGTAATGCTGCCCTGAGTCCCCCTTCGGAGGTTGAGAAGTGACGGAATATAAATGCGAGAAATAAATAAATGGGTATTCTGTGTGTGAAATGTGGTCCAGGTCCATTGTTAGTGGGGGTCACAGTGCTCTGTCTTGATGCTGGGTGAACTACAACTTCCATCATGTTGAGTCAGTCTCCCAACCCCCTCTAGTATCTTTGGCTGCTGATCCATTTGTCTGCTGTGTGCTATAGGAAAGGCTAGGAAAAGAACAGAGAGAGAGAAAGGAACATAGGAAAATGTAGGTAAGGGTTAAGGGAGATGCAGTGGGCAGGGTCATGCAAATTCCATACCAATAGAGCAGGGGTGCTCATTAGGTAGCTCGCGAGCTACTAGTATATCTTCGGCCCTCTTCCAGGTGATCTTCGGGCCTTACCAGCCAGATGGGGCGCTCCTGCCATGTGCGCCAAGACACCCTGCGCCGCACGCCGCACTCCTGCTGCTGGCTTCCGCTCTTGTGGTGCTTCTTTTGCTTGCGGGGCATTGCAGGAAGAAGGAAGCATGAGTCGGGGCCTCTGGAGAGAGCGCCCTGCCTCTCTCTCGTCCAGAAGCAGCTGTGCAGCGTCCATTGCCGGTGAGTCAGGCAGGGCGGAGTGCTCCCTCTGGATGCCCCGCCTCGTGCTTTCTCCTTCCTGCAATGCCCCGCAGGCGGAAGAAGCGCTGCACTGGTGGAAAACAGCAGCAAGAGCACGCACGGTGACGGGAGCGCGCGGCGGCGGGAGCGCGCAGGAGTGCACGGCGGCGGGGGCAGGTAGATCTTTTGGACTTGGTCGCTTTAAGAGTAGCTCGCATGCTGGAAAAGTGTGAGCATCCCTGCAATAGAGCAAGGAAGGAACATAGGAAAAGGTTAAGGGAAAGGGTAGGAAAGGGTTAAGGGAGAGGCAGTGGATCATGCAAATTCCATACCAATGGAAGGAGAAAGGAACCCTGGGATATAGTGCTCACTATAACCTGCCATGTCAGTGGAGGGAGGGCCATTGGTGACTCCTCAGCACTGGGAGTTGAAGCTTTTTGTTGAGGCAAAAGGCTGTCTGTGTTAATGGACACATACAGAATGTCACTTTTATTATGTGCATAAGGGAAACTCGGCTGGGAAAAACAACGGGGATTAATCTTCACTGAAGGATGAGATAAAGTCTTATCAAGCCTTGTTGTTTGGTTTGGTATTGTGATATGGCCTAAGGGCTAATCAATAAAATTACTACTACTCACCAATGCAGCTGTAATGGAAAAGCAGTTTGGTGAGATAAAAGTCCTTAGTCCTTATCTCATATATGACCCTGGTGTTGTGCCCGGTTTAGGGTTGCCACTTTTTGATATAAGAAATAAGGGACATTTATGGGATTTTTCACAAAAATAAGGGACACTTCATTAAAAACTTGAAACTCAAACATTAGGTAGAAATAGTTTTATTGACAGAATAAGATAATGATTGAAACTCACAAAAGAAACTGACTTATACCCTCTTAACAGGACATGGGATGTTTCTGCATGCTTTGTCATGCAGAAAAAACATTATCAGAACTACCTAATTTTCTCCATCTGTATTTAGTACTTGGCTTTGCTGACTTTAAAAGTGCACTGTCTAAACATTAAAATAAAATAAAATTCATAAGACAGTACATCTTCATGATTATTATGTCAATAGTTAATGGTATAGTATAGTATGGGATACACAGCATTGTATCATATTGGGATGCACAGCTAGGCCTATTTTAAGAGTAACTCTCAAGCAACCAGGAACTATCGTTATCCAACATGATCCAACATTCCCCTTGGGTAATGGTTAATTAGTCTACTGTACTTTGAAAAAGTCCTGTATCGCCTCTTCCTTCCAACGGGGACGCAGGCTGCCCTGCGAGTTGGAATCCCCGGGCAGGCATTGCCGTGGAAACCACAGCGCGCACCTTCCTCTGGCCAACCCCGCCCAGTCCTGTCCTGCTAGTCAAAAATAAGGGACAGGGCCTGAAAATAAGGGTCACAAATTTTAGGGCCAAAATAAGGGATGTCCCTTAGAATAAGGGACATATGAGAACCCTACCCACAACCTTATGTGTTTTGTAAAATAAAAAATCACTTTTTCAAATAACCCAGGCAACGCTGGGTACCCAAGCAAGTAGGGAATACATTGCTTAAGTTGCATTGACCGACCGTCTGCGCAGGGTTCCATATTTTGCACTTTAACAACACAACCATTCAATGCTAAGGCTTCCCACCAAAATGCAACTGTAGAGGAGAGTCTACTGAACAAGCCAGTACATGCCGCATACCAGTACTGCCATCTGTTGAGGAGTTACGAAGGTGGAGGCATTACTTTCCATTCAACCCTCGTAATTAAGAACAGGTCCCATGAACATGAAGGAAAGCAAGATTGACCAATCACAAAGTCAGCAGAGGACAAAGCATTCCAAGGGAAATATTTCACAATCTCTTGTTAGCGCACTGTTGGATGGTGCTACAAGGAAAGCAGCCAGCACTCAAGTGCAGCGTAAAAGAAGCCCTTGCTCTGATCTTGCCACAAAGACACGGCACTTTCTCCACAAGACAACAACTTTCCTTCCCTAAAGCTGCTGTTTACTCTCTTAGTCGAAAGTGGTTCAAAAACTGGGCAAGCAGCTGGAGAAGGAAAGCTGCACTAAATGATGGATGACTCATAAGTCACAAAAAGCCACAGGAACGTCAGAACAGACAAGAGAACAATGTGTTCTCACCTTCCCACCCACATCAGAAAACATTTCTGTAAATGTAGACCAGGGAAGCAGTCAGGTGTAACATACCTCAGGGAACCTAATGACTTGGCATAAGGATGTAAACTGCATAACAGTTGACCCACAAAGCATGTGAAAGACTCCCAAGAATTTCCAATTCCTCCTCTGAGAAAGACCAAGTATGGAGACATTTGGACTTAAGTGTGTGTGTGGACAGACTCTAAAGCGGTGTTTCTCAACCTGGGGCTCAGGACCCCCCCGGGGTGTCACAAGGGGTTTTCAGAGGGGTCGCCAAAGACCACCAGAAAACATATTTCTGATGGTCTTAGGAACCCTTTGGTAGAGAAGGCTGAAGATCTCACCGCCGGTCCTTCTCTTCCTTTTTGGAAACAGACTGCGAATCCTCAGATCAAAAACCTTCCTCCACTGTGATTGGCCGGCTTCTCAGCCAAGGGGGAGGGATGTTTCTGAGACTCCAAGCAGTGAGGGAAGAGCAGGCATGCACGGCACATGGCAGCATGGTGCGCATGTGCGGGCAAGGGAGAGTTTGTGAGGCTGGAGGGAGGCTCACGCCAGCGAGTCCCTCCAAGGCCTGGGGGTTGTCTGGGACGTTTGGCCCAATTCTATAATTGGTGGGGTTCAGATTACTCTCTGATTGTAGATGAACTGTAAATCCCAGCAACTACAAATCCCAAATGTCAAGGTCTATTTTCCCCAAACTCCACCAGTGTTCACATTTGGGCATGTTGAGTATCCCTGCCAAGTTTGGTCAAGATCCATCATTGTTTGAGTCCATAGTGCTCTCTGGATGTAGGTGAACTACAACTCCAAAACTCAAGGAGAAAGCTCACCAAACCCTTCCAGTATTTTATGTTGGTCATGGGATTTGGTCAAGTTTGGTTCAATTCCATTGTTGGTGGGGTTCAGAGTGCTCTGATTGTACGTGGACTATAAATCCCCGCAACTACAACTCCCAAATGACAAAATCAATGCCCCCGCCCAACCCCACCAGTATTCAAATTTGGGCGTATGGGGTGTTTGTGCCAAATTTGGTCCAGTGAATGAAAATATATCCTCCATATCAGATATTTACATTACGATTTGTAAGAGTAGCAACATTACAGTGAGGAAGTAGCAATGAAATTTTTTTATGGTTAGGCATCACCACAACATGAGGAACTGTATTAAGGGGTCATGGCATTAGGAAGATTGAGAAACACTGCTCTAAAGGTATATCTTCAATTGCCCTTTTTCCCATAAGGTGCAATCCATAGAGGCTCTAGGGTTAGTGGAAAATACAGGATGGGCAGGAGCGATGAAGAAAAGGGAAACATCGTTTTTGAAGAACCTTCCTCTCTGAAGAACACTCCTGTTCTTCTTGCTCCCCACATCCCATAGGATGGAGGCTAAAAGGATATCACTGCATGGTATGAAAGAGAGCTGAGTTTCAGGTAGTGTATATAGCTGGAAGTGAGAATGGAAAAGGAGAATTCTTCTTTGCAGACACAGTCTTCACGGATTCAGTATCCATGGTTTCACTTACTCATGCACTCCAAAATATCCAATTCCACCTCAGAAGTGTTTGTGGACATATTTAGGTATTGCAGTGCAATTCTAGACTACGTATAGTAAATATATAAGATTTACTATTACTCATGGTTTCAAGTATCCATAGATACGTCTTATGTGTGCTTTCGTAACTACAAGGCTGAAAGGCACCCACCTTTCAAAATGGTTAGAACAGGCATGGGCGAACTTTGACCGTCAGGTGTTTTGGACTTCAACTCCCACAATTCCTAATAGCCGGTAAGCTGTTAGGAATTGTAGTGAGTTGAGTCGCCACAACACCTGTAGGTCAAAGGGGACAGGGCCTGGGGTCCATGCCTGCTTTCTGACCATGAGCTAATGTGACATTCCAGTGAGGTAGGAGTTAGATCGCCACATCCCACACCAAGCTAAGCATCCAAAAACATTGCCTTGTTTTGTAACTGGGACAAACAAAAATTTTCACAAGACTAATAAGAAAACACAGGGAAGAAAACAATTGGTCTGACAGCAGCAAGAACCTCAGTGCGTTAGCAAACTATTTTTAGCTCATGCAGAATAACCAAGGTTTCAATTGGCATGAGGTATACTCAATAACGTCCCAGGTCTTGCCACTTGGAACCACCTTTTTGTACCTGATGATTAAACACACAAACAAGAGATCTACCAAAACTCTGGTTGGCACTTGTTATGACTTTGATGTACAAGGAACTTGTCCATCGGCTAGAAAGAAAAGCAAAGAGAAATTTATTATTTATTTATTATTTATTAACTTTATTTCTACCCCGCCCATCTCCCACACGGGGACTCAGGGCAGCTTCACATGTGCATCAATGATGCTATACAAGAATACATTCAGTAAAAACAGTTGGTACAAAAACATTATAAAATCACCAATAAAAATCATTAACTGTCACATTAACATACCGCTAAAACCAGAGTCCAGCCAATAATTCCGATATTGTCATGTCACAATATTCAAGTCCAGCTGCCATTAACCAAGGTTCAATACCTTTAGTTAAACGCCTGGGCCCACAGCCAGGTCTTTAGTTGTCTCCCTCTAAACAGGAGGGAGGTGGCTAACCTGATGTCCTTCGGGAGGGAGTTCCACAGACTGGGGGGCACTGCTGAGAAGGCCCTGTCTCTCGTCCCCACCAACCGCATTTGTGAGAGTGGTGGGATCGAGAGCAAGGGCTCTCCTGAAGATTTCTTTTTAAAACCCGTGGGTGAAGCAGATAAATAAAGTGCTGTATTTAGAGAGAGACTCAGGTAAACTGGACCAGAGCCTGGTATGAACCATCACGTAACTCAGGGTGGAATAAAACAATTGTATGGCTCTATTGTGCTCTGGTCAGACCGCACCTGGAATACTTTTTGCTTTCAGTTATGGGCATCACAGTTGAGGGAAGAAAGTGACAAACTGGAATGTGTGCAAAGGGTGATCAAAGTGGTGAGGAAACCACAAATCCCTCTGAAGAGCAGCTTAGGAGACTGGGTGTTTTTTGGCATGGAGGAGAGAAGATGAAGAGGTGACATGGCGGCTGCGTTTAAATATGTGAAAGGATGTCATATTCAGGAAGGAGGGAGCTAGCCTTTTTTTCTGCTGCCCTGGAGACTAGGACACCATGGAGCAATGGATTCAAACCAATGCACTGGAAAGGTGATTCCACCTAAACATCAAGAAGCACTTCCTGACAACAGTAGCCTTTTTTGTATGTGGAAACTCCAAGTCGCTTCTGGTATGAGAAAATTGGCCGTCTGCAAGGACGTTGCCCAGGGGATGCCCGGATGTCTGATGTTTTACCATTCTTGTGAGAGGCTTCTCCCATGTGGGGAGCTGGAGCTGATAGGGGGAGCTCATCCACGCTCTCCCCAGATTCGAACCTGTGACCTATCAGTCTTCAGTCCTGCTGGCACAAGGGTTTAACCCACTGCACCACCGGGGGCTCCTACAGGGCCATTGATTGTCCAACATCCATCAATTTCCCCATTTCCCCTTTAAATCCATCCAAGTTGCTAGTCACCTTATAGAGCAGGGGTTCCCAACTTTTTTTAAAAACCAGGGACCATTTTGACCAGGGACCACTCTCCAACATTAGGACCAAAAGGGTTACGAATCAGTTTTTGATTCAACTTTAGATTCAGTTTGGTTATTTGGGATACTGATTCTGAAAATTGCACTGGATAGACCACATCAGCTCTGGTTTGTGATACAGAACAGTAGTCGCCATTTGCTCGCCCACAGAAAATCATATTTAATCAGCCTCGGCACTATAAGAGGGTTTCACAATACCAATTGCTCTCATTGCAAAGGTGTAGTAACCGTGAGGCTGCGGACCATATTTTAGGTCTTACAGACCAGCGGTGGCGCACGGACCACGGGTTGGGAACCACTGTTATAGAGTCTCACTGTTATCTACATAGCAGTGACCCGTAAAATCTCTCCTTATCTGTTTTCTCTGCATCACATATAACCGTATATCACTCTCATATCTTCCCCTTACTTGCCTCTTTGCTGGCCTAAATGGCCTCAAATGCTCTGACCTTTCTTTATAGGAGCTTCTTCAGTTACCTCATTGTTTAAACTTCTCTTTTATGTCCCTGTTTTCCGGTGCAGGCAGTGAGTAGAACAGAAAAATCCCAAAGTAAACACACCCTAGGTGTGTATAAAGATTTTATGGTACTGCCAGTTTTATGTTCAGTTTGTTTCTCAATTATGACATCCACCATATAGTGGGTTATTGGTTATTCACATTCCCCTTGTCGTGGCGGAGAGGCTTGCGTACACTAATGAAGTTGTGAGCTATGCTGGTGGTGGCATAATAGCCACCGGCAGGGCCTCCCATGCCAGACAGGTCACAACCGAAGGGTCTGACAAAGAGCGTCAAAGGGCAGGGTGGGCTCTCTAGCCTCTTGGCAACCATCCTAGGAGAATGAAAACTCTGATTTCAAACCCGGGCAGATGGTGCTCGTTTAAACCTATAAAGTCAACCATCTACAGAAGGAAACTGGAACCAAACCTACGACCCGAGGACCTCGCTGCTACCGTCCTAAGCTTGCTAGGCCCCGGCAGACGTACCTTTGGTTTAAAGGGTGAGGCCAGTTCTGTGCATGCTGCACTCCACCAGAAAAACCCATTGCACAGGCTCGAAGGACACATCCAACCTCCGAATCATCAACACGCTTGTAGAAAGCGTGGGATGAGTCCTTCCTGAATCTTCGTTCGCGAAGAAAAGCCAAGGAAAAAGGTTATTCACATACCTGTTGGACAATCCATTTGCACTGTCCTGGGAACAATCTGGGGAATGGAGAAACAGGATATCAGCAGCTGGGGCAACACGTTGACTTGTTCCAGAATGCACCGAGGACCTCACTGACATTTCTGTTTCAATGGCTGTTTGGAAAGAAAATTAAATATTTGGAAAGGGAAATTTTGCATCCTGCTTGCAGTAATTGTTACTCCAGCCACTCACTTGTTTTGCTAAACATGCAGCACTCAAGGTTCAATGCACTGTCCCTGAATAATGCATATCTTGAGATATTCTTGTTGCAGTTAAAATCTTGGCTTGAGCTTGGCTAATGGACAGCCCAAGACATTTTTATGTTTGCAGCAGAAAATCCACAGGTCATTTCTACTTGTGGTAAACGATCAAATGAAAAAGCCCAACTGGAGTAATACAGTAGTCTCATGTATTATGCACGGGATCTATTCTGGGATCCTTTGCATAATACCATGTTAGTGTAATCTGGAGCCCTATTTTTCCTACCTGAAATTAATTACGACTGTTGTAGAAGGCTTTCATGGCCAGAATCAAAAGATTGTTGTGTGTTTTATTTATTTATTTATTTATTTATTTATTTATTTATTTATTATTCGATCTTATATTCCGCTCCTCCCTGCAGGCTCGGGGCGGATCACATACAATAAAAACATGCTGCGCATACAACTTGCAGCCATACATCGCATAAAACATAACACATAAAACCAATAAACAGTAAAATCAGAAAAATTCGGTTTCTAAAAACTCCAGGCATGAACCCCTCAGGGCGGATCAATTAGTCGAAGGCCAGTTTAAAGAGTACAGTCTTGCAAGCTCTTCGGAAAGGGCCGAGCTCTGAAATCGCTCGGGTAGCGTCAGGCAGCGAGTTCCACCATACTGGGGCCACCACAGAGAAGGCCCTCTGCCTAGTTGTGGATAGATGGCAGGAGCGGATCGATGGAACCAATAGCAGATTTTGCTCTTCTGAACGTAGTGATCTCGGGGGAATGTACGGGGCAAGGCGGTCCCTCAGGTACACAGGCCCTAGACCGTGCAAGGCCTTAAAGGTAAGTACCAACACCTTGAAGGCAATTTGGTACTCTATAGGAAGCCAGTGCAGTTGCCGGAGGATGGGAGTAATGTGCTCCCTCACTGGTGCTCCCACCAGCAAGCGAGCAGCGGCATTCTGCACCAGCTTGAGTCTCCGGATTGTCGACAAGGGAAGGCCAACGTAGAGGTCGTTACAGTAGTCCAGTCTCTAGATGACCGTCGCTTGGATCACCGTGGCCAGATCATCCCTGGACAGGTAGAGTGCCAGTCGCCTAGCCTGGCGGAGATGGTAGAACGTTGTTTTGCTGACCATGGAGACCTGAGTCGCGAAGATCAAATTCCGGCCGCGAAGATCAAATCCAGGGTGTGCCCGGCCTGGTGTGTGGGACCGGTCTTGCAAAGTGAGAGTCCTAGTGCCTCCATGGTAGATACTAGGTCCATGGCTGCTGTCGAAGGGGAGGTGGTATTGGCGTGGACATTGAAGTCCCCCAACACAATGAGTTTAGGGAACCTCAATGCCCACTCCGAGACCACCTCCAGCAGCTTAGGCAGACTCCCTGCTGGCGCGTTGGATGCTCGGTACACCAACAGGAAGGCTACACTCTCACTGGCACCCCACACCAGACCGGCACACTCTATTCCTGGGATGTTCGCTGTCGGAATCGCCCTGGAATTTAAATTGTCTCGGCTGAGAATGGCCACCCCCCCGGTCTCTCTGTCCTCATTTGGTAGCTAGCAACAAACCCCGGTGATGCCAACTCGTGCATAAGGACCTCATCTTCCTCTTGCAACCAGGTTTCAGTGAAACATGCAAGGTCAACCTTCTTCTCCAGGAGGAAGTCTCTGATGATCCCCGTTTTGTTACGCACGGACCTAGTGTTAGCTAGTACCAGAGTTGGAGGAGAGATAGTTGGAGACTCCCCATCTGTGTGCCTGGGGATAGCTCGTAGGTCAGGAGGACGAGCCCTTTCTCGGCTCCTCCTCCTCCTCCTCCTCACATAAGGCCTACGTCTACCGTCCCTATTGCCCCTGTCCGAGATCACCAGTATTTCCCGCCCCTGCACATCTTCCACTAATGGTTCATTTAAGTGTCCGGCCTTCTGCCCACCCTCTGAAAAGGGGGGGCGTATCGGTACGGGTCATCATCTCTTTGGTTAAATTGAGTTGGGGGTGGGGGAAGGGTTACCTGTCTTCCCCTCTCCTCCCTTGTATGACTCCGCTTTGTCCATGTTGATAGTGGTTCCAGATCCCGGACCAATGGTTGAGTAGAACCGATGTTCAACCCCACATCGGGAGGAACTACCCTAGCTATAGGGACAGGGTCTGTAGAATTCCTACGACCCCAATCCTTAAAGCCCAAGCCCCAAAATGTCCTGGATCTGTGCTTTCCTCCTATCCTTAGAGGGCAGTCAGCCTTTTCCAGGCTGTATGGCCATGTTCCAGAAGCTCTCTCCTGTTGTTTCACCTGCATCTTGTGAGGTCTCACAACCTCTGAGGATGCCTGCCATAGATGCCGGTGAAACGTCAGGAGAGAGTGCTTCTGGAACGTGGCCATATAACCCAGAAAACACACAACAACTCTGTCTAAAGTGTACCTCAGAATTCAGCGGAAGGTCCTAGCAATGTCCAGAGAAGTGATCTCTCGAGATATCTAGCATGACTCTATGGTCAGCTTTTGGTGGAACAAAACGTGTATATCTTGAGACATTCTTGTTGCTGTTAAGACATTTGTCCATCTTGGCCAATGGAATAGATGTTTACCACAGAACTGTGCTGGAGACTTAGAGATAACACTTCTGAAGACTTTGCTAGGTTCTTCAGCATGATGATTATATGGTTTTCAAAGCTCTTTGTTTACAACTGAATCTGTGTTCAATATGCTTGCTTAATAAGGACGTCTGGTGTAAGTGGAGTTGGGATATCTCACAGTTGAGATTACTGAGAAAACCGTTCTCACGGATTGTCTCCAAGGGTCCAGTATGTCTATTTCCCAAATCTCTCCTGAAAGGGAGTTCTATAGACTAGAACAGTGTTTTCCAACCGGTGTGCCGCGGCACACTAGTGTGCCGTGAGTGATCATCAGGTGTGCCGTGGGAAATTGGAACCTCCAATACCCTTTCTTCCCCCTCCTGCCGAACACTTTTTCTTCTCCACTCGAGCTCCCTTCTTCCCAGCCTCGCTCTGCTCACTTTGCCTCGCTTTGCTCACGCTGCCGCCATTTTGATCCGAGGGGGCAGCGTGAGCATGTTCAGGATGGGAGGGGGGAGGGAGGAAGACATGGGGAGAGTCTGCGCAGTAGTGCCCGCATGGGTCACATCTTCCCCCCTCCCCTCCTGAAGAAGGGAGCCCGAGTGGAGAAGAAAAAGTAAGTGTTCGACAGGAGGGGGAAGAAAGGGCGCGAAGGGGAAGGAAGAGATTTCTGTCGAAAGCTGGCATGGGCAAACTTGGACCTTCCAGGTGTTTTGGACTCCAACTCCCACCATTCCTAGCAGCCTCAGGCCCCTTTTCCTTCCCCCGCCTCAGCCACTTAAGCAGGAAAGGGCCTCAGGCTGTTAGGAATGGTGGGAGTTGAAGTCCAAAGCACCCAGAGGGCTGAAGTTTTCCCATGCCTGTTTTAGGGACCTTAAAGTTGTGAGCCTCCTTCGAACATTGTGATTCTGGATAGAAAACAAACAACAACATAACATAACATTGTTTGAGTCCACAGTGCTCTCTGGGTGTAGGTGAACTACAACTTCCAAACTCAAGGTCAATTCCCAAGCAAACCCTTTCAGTACTTTCTGTTGGTAATGAGAGTTCAATATGCCAAGTTTGGTTCAATTCCATTGTTGCAAGAGTTCAGGATGCTCTTTGATTGTGTGTTAACTATAAATCCCAGAAACTGTAACTCCCAAATGTCAAGGTCTATTTTCCCCAAACTCCATCTGTGTTCACATTTGGGCATATTGAGTATTCATGCCAAGTTTGGTCCTAATCCAACATTGTTTGAGTCTACAATGCTCTCTGGATATAGGTGAACTACAACTCCAAAACTCAAGGTTAATGCCCACCAAACCCTTCCAGTATTTTCTGTTGGTCTATTTTGACATTGCTCCCATTTTCAACCACATATCTGTGTGAGATGAGCTTCTCTAGCTTGACTGTGATAAAAACTAAACCCAGAGAGAGACTGACAGCTGTTGAGCAAGACCTTCGTATGTGTCTTTCTGCCATTCCTGCCAGGATATCTATGTTGTGTTCAATGAAACAGGCCCAGGTTTCACACTGAGTGTATAAATACATTTAAAAACATATTCACTATATGTATTACTGTGTTAGAGTGTCATTTTGTGTCACTTTGGTTGGTGGTGTGCCCCAGGATTTTGTAAATGTAAAATGTGCCGCGGCTCAAAAAAGGTTGAAAAACACTGGACTAGAAGACTCTGCCCCAAGTCTTCGCCAAGACAAGTCTAGCACAATAAAGAAATGGAGAGAAAACCTTAGAGAGAGGGGGGGAGGGGGAGGGAGACTTACAGGCTCAACATACCTGTTGAGGAACAAATGAGTAACAAATGAAAAGACTACATGTTTGAAGTAATGTATGATGGGATCCCAAAGGTCTCGTCATGGGAAGCACCTTCATGTTGATGGTGTCCCATTACTCTAGACTCTCTTTCTCACCTGCTTTGAGGCATTGTTGCCAACACTATAGCAACCCACATCTACCTAATTTCAAAGCACAAGCCTCATGTTTCTTCATTAGTTCAAAAATGGCCCTACAGTGGTTGTCGGATGGACAACCTTTTTTGAGCCGCGGCACATTTTTTACATTTACCAAATCCTGGGGCACACCACCAACCAAAATGACACAAAATGACACTCTAACACAGTAATACATATAGTTAATATGTTTTTAAATGTATTTATACACTCAGTGTGAAACCTGGGCCTGTTTTGATGAACACAACATAGATATCCTGGCAGGAATGGCAGAAAGACACAAACTTCCCACACAAAACTCCCATAACCAAGAGAAAATACTATAAGGGTATGGTGGGCATTGACCTTGAGTTTTGGAGTTGTAGTTCACCTAGATAGTTCTAGAAATGTAATATTTTAAACTTGAGATATTTTACACACAAACTGTGTGTTTGTCCCTGAGCTATGAGTCTCTATGTGAATTTTGTCAGCTGCTCTGGGAGCAAATTGTGGCTGGAAATGCATATTTGTTGCTATATACTGTCAAGTCAACTCTGACCTACAAATGAGAGTCACCCAAGAGCACTGCTAAAGTCTATCATACTCCAGGACTTCCTTGTTTGAATTGGTCCAATGATAACGTGGCCTCTGCCCTTTTCTATGCCTTCCAATTTTAACTAGCATTAACATCTTTTCCAAACATGCATAGACATGGGAAACATTCAGACACAAAGACACCTGACTCTGCCATCTCTGGCAAGGTTTTTGGATCTGGTTCTCATGTCCTACCCCAGGCCTGTGCAAACTTTGGCACTCCAGGTGTTTTGGACTTCAACTCCCACAAATCCTACTAGCCGGTAGGCTGGTAGGAATTGTGGGACTTGAAGTCCAAAACACCTGGATGGCCAAAGTTTGCACAGGCCTTTCCTACCCCTACCTGCAGGCCCATATATTCTTCAACCCTCCGGGTAGTAGTAATGTCTAGAAGACAGTGAGTTAAACCATGAAAGGTTGGCTGAAACCCAAAGCCATGGGCAAGCATCCATCAGATCCTTACATGCCAAAGAGGAACAAAGCTCCGACAAGCTGGGTCTTGTCCCACTGTACGTTACTGACTCGGCGACCTGGATCGGTCTGTGCTGGACACGGCTCTCCTCGCTACCAGAAGATACAGCATCGTGTTCTGACCTGGTGAAGGAAATGAGATGGCAGAGTGATGAATGCCTGCCCTCGAAAACTATTACCTAAATTACCTGAATTACTACCTCCCTAATTTCCTGTAATTGAGAAGGGAACGTTTTTCCCATTGTAAACTGGTGCCAGGATCCTCCCTTGTGGTTTCCGTTCAAGCGGTGGACAACTTGGCTCCTGCCATGTTGCTCAGTGGTAATGGACCCATCTCTGAAGTACCCAGATGACACGCAAATGGATGTCATCGGTTCTTCAAAATACAAGGAAGCAAGTCATTGTGGGCGGAAGGTGAGAAAATAAGCTGGAGGTGGACCATCGGGACAGCCACGCTTGCCAGCTCCCACAGAACATGGACCACTCGCTGTGCAAGATTTGAAGAAGGAAGGGGAAAAGTGGCAACAGATTATACATGGAATCGGGACAGTATTGCTCTTTTGTGGTCTTCTTTGACCCCATGACAGGGCTGGCTGTCACTTCTTCTGGGCAGATGATGGGAAATATGGAAGCTTGACTTAGCTAGAATGGCCATCTCTGGCTGACGTTAATTCTTCAAGGAAGAAGCCTTGAAGGTCCCAATTGGGAGGCATCCTAACAGCATCCCATCACATACTTTGGGGAAGAGGTCTCATCCTTTGTGGTATTTGCTCCCAGGTTGTGAACTCACCTCTACAGGTGAATTCCAGCAGCCGGTAGTCTGTTAGGAATTGTAGAAGTTGAAGTCCAAAACACCTGGAAGACCCGAGCTTGCCCATACCTGAGCTACACTGTAGAAATAATGTATCCTGACATCACTTTAACACTCATGGCTCAGTGCTACAGGCCCCTGGGAGTTGTAGTTTTAGTCTTTAGTTTTTGAGCTGGGGTCTCACCAAACTACCACTCCCATGATCCCATAGTTTTGAGCCATAGCAGTTGAAGTAGTATCAAACTGCATTAATTCTGCAATGCAGATACACCTTAACGATGGTTGTGCTTCCCTTCTCCCTTGTGTCCTTCTGCCCACAAGCAAAGACTTTTTGGAAAACATTCTGGGGGGCTTTAGAGCAACCAAATGCTTGTTGACGAAGATGCTTTTAAGGAAGACGAGGGGTGGATATTTTCTCTTTTATTCAATTGTATTTTAATATATTTTGCTTACAATTTGATAACCATTCTGTTTTTCCCTACACCTGTTTTTTTTTTTAAAAAAAATTTTTATGAGATTCCTTCCAATTTTGGTTGGAAAGTGTGATGTAAATAAATAAAAGAATTAGTCAAGCCACGTCCACGTCCAGCTCTCTTGACATATAATTTCCTAAACTCTTCCTGTCTGCTATGCTCCTGGGGGTCTGCCTCAGGCACAGAGATGACAAGCTAAAGCACAATGCTGGAGGAAATAGTCTTCATGCCAATTTCGTTTCTTCATAGCTTGTGCCTACGAACACGTTGGTCACATCCTTTCTACCGATTGCTCAAAGTCTTCCAATTACAAAGTGCAAGACCGAGAGTGTTGGAAATAGCAACCTTCTCAGGCCTCCACTAGTTATTTGTTATGTATATAAAATAGCTTATTATATTGTATATGTATATATAGGTTTGCAATTTTACCTTAACTCTGCAGTCGGAGGAGCTGCAGCATGTAATCTGAACTGGGCTTGTTCAGGACTTAAGACTCCATTTTAGATTTTTTTTTTTTGGACTTCAGTAGGAACAGTATGCTTAGAGACTTCACTGGACTTTCAGACTAGACCACTAGGCCGCAGACAACCAGTGGGCTGCGAGAATGAAAATCTGGTCCACACGCCTCCTTCCTCTTGATTTTATTTCCACTGCCGCCTGCCACTCCTTCCCTGTCACTAACCATGGCATATGTTCTGTGTCAGAATGCATTTTTCTGAATCAGCACCCCAAACTAAATTTAAAGTTGACCCAAAACCGATTCGTAACCCTTTTCGTACTAATGTTGGAGAGTGGTCCCTGGTCATGTGGTCCCTGGTCAATCAGGATCAGCTGGACGACGGGAGGGCCCGGGAAAGGCTAGCTAGCAAGCAAGCCAGCAAACAAGGGCCAGAAGCGAGGAGGAAAGAAACGGTCCCCGGCAAAGCCAGCTGACGGAGGGGAAGGAACGTGACGTAGAAAGAGCCGTGGGATCGCTCGGGCCCAAAAAGCAAGGAGAAAGGAAGAGCGGATAGCGGGAGAGACTCAAGCTGCTCAGCGATGTGGGCGTGCCTGTAACGTGCTGAAACGACGCAGGGACGCAGCTAACGCAAGGACTGCATAGAGGTACGAAATGGAAACATAGAGAAGAAACATAGAGAGAAACACGGAAGCCAAATCGGAAAGGAGAGACCTTGAAAGTTTATGGAGGAGTGGCGGAAAAGAGGACAGACCAAACAGAACCCAAACAGAACCCAGATAGAATCTAGATAGAATACAGATAAAAGGGAGAGAGAAAGAAATTTAGAGAGTAGCTGAGAACTTGCAGAGAAGAAGCAAACTTCTGAAACAAACTCCCAAAAGAAGACCCAAGATTATATTAAAGGTAACAGTTGGTAGTAGGTAATAGCTGACAATGATGGGAACTAGAAGAAAAACAGACAGGGACAACAGGAATAACACAGGAAGAGACTCCATAGCAGAAGATTCACAAGTCAGAGACCAAATGAAAGACCTGATTTATGAAATAAAGAGAATAGGCGAAGTGGTGGAAAAAGGTGCTGAGGCAGTTGAGGATGCGCGGTGTCCCAGAACAGAGCAAGGAGAGTCAAGAAGATTTATGGAAACTGGTGGCAGACATGGCGACCACAGTCCTGCAAAAGGAGACCTCCTTAATGGAGGAAAAGATTGACAAAGTGTTCAGGGTACACACTGCTTTCTCTAGAAAAAACAAAACGGAACGGGACATTTTAATACAATTTAACTCCACCAGAGTTAGAGAAGAGATCCTAAGAAGGCAAAATGATGCCCCATATATCTTAAATGAAAAGAGGATAATAATACTCAGAGAAATTCCCTTGTCTATCCTAGAAAATAGGAAAAAATATTATTTCCTAACCTATGTTCTGAAACAAAAAAACATTCGCTTTAAATGGGAAAAGTCGAGGGTTTGCAGGTTACTTGGAAGAACGAAAAGCATTGGATAAATTCCCAGGAAAAAGCCGAGGACTTCTACAAGAGACACTTAAACAAGGGCAGAAATAGCCCTTTCTCGACGCCATCAAAAGAATCTAAAAGGAAGGACCAGAAAGGAGGGAAAGTAAAACCCCAAAACGGAAATACGGGGAGAACCAAGAAAGAAGAATATCAAAAGGATTCAAGAAAACATCCAAATGGGGAAAAATTGGAAAATGACGCAGAAAGGGAAGAACTAGACCAAGAGCGAACGGGAGAAGAAGATGGAGAGTACAGCTCCGTGGGAGACGAGAGCTTGAGAGATGAAGAAGAAATATAATCTCCAATGGAGGTAAAATGTTTATCTATTAATGTAAATGGACTAAATGTTCCGGAAAAAAGAAAACAAACTTTTCAGTATCTAAAAAAAACAAAAAGTAGCCATATGCGCCATTCAAGAAACGCATATCAAAACTTCTAAAATTGGACTTATCGAAGCTAGAACACTGGGCAATTTATTTTCATCCACTATAGAAAAAAAACAGAGGGGGGTAGCCCTATATGTAAAACCAGAATGGCAACCTAGCTTAGAATTTAAAGATAAGGAGGGCCGGGTTGTGGCGGTTTCTGTTATGGTTAAAGGGAAAAAGATACTAGTCATCAATATTTATGCGCCAAATGGAGCAAAAGGGAACTTTTTTAAAGTATTAAAAGAAAAAATGATGGAAGTAGAATGTGAAGGATACATTATACTTGGAGACTTTAATGGGACAGTTAATGAGAAATTAGACAAGAGCTGCTGTAACCCTAGAAATAAGAAAACATCAAGTACTCTCCCTAAAACCTTTTTTGATTTGGTATTAAATTATGATTTGAAAGATGCGTGGCGCTACCAAAACGAAAATGTAAAGGATTTCACGTTTTTCTCGGGTCGGAGAAGGACGTGGACCCGAATAGATATGATTTGGGTCTCCAAAAACATACTAAACAATAGCTGCAAAACAAAAATTCATCCCAGACAAATTGCTGACCATGCTCCAGTAGAAATTACACTCAGATTTGGACGAAAACAGTATTTTTGGAAGTTAAATGACTGGCTACTAAACTCGGAACCAAAAATTCAAAAAAACAAAAAACTGCTAAAAGAATATTTTGATCTAAATGATCAACCTGATATAGACATAACAACACTATGGGAGGCAGGGAAAGCCGTGATGCGCGGTAATTTCATAGCCCAGGGACACCAAATGAACAAGGAGAGGAACACAGAACTATTAGTATTGAATTCAGAATTGGAAAAACAGGAAAGCCAACTAAAGAGAACCCCAAATAATACGGAAGTCGGAAAAAAAAAATTAATAAAAAAACAAATAGATCTTCTCTCTCTAGAACAGATAGAAAGAAAAATGAAATACTTAAAACAGAAAAACTTTGAAAACGCAAATAAACCAGGGAAGTGGTTGGCCCTCCAATTCAGAAAACAAAAACAAAAAAATATAGTGAACAAAATAAAAAAAGGGAACAAGAAAATTACCAAGGATAAAGAGATCACGGAGGAGTTCAGAGCTTTCTATGAAGAACTATATAGAGCCAAACCATGCAATAAAGAGAACATTCAAAAATACATAAGTGCCCTTAAGCTGGAGAAAATCAAAGATGAGGATAGAGAGACATTGAATGCTCCAATCATGGAGAAAGAAATAGATCTTGCAATTAAGCAATTAAAAAATGGGAAGGCTCCAGGCCCGGACGGGCTGACAGGACAATTCTACAAACTGTTAAAAGAAGAACTGATTCCGTATCTGAAAAGGGTAATGGACAATGCTTTAACAACAGGGAAACTTCCCAATTCATGGAAGGGGGCAAATATTTGCATCTTTGCAAAAGAAGGGAAAGATCCTGAGATGGTAGAAAGTTACAGGCCTATCTCCCTCTTAAATCAGGACTACAAGATATTCTCAACTATCTTAGCCTCTAGATTTAAGAATTTCTTAAACAAATGGATAGGTAAAAATCAAACGGGCTTCCTTCCAGGAAGACATATGAAAAATAATATAAGGAAAATAATTAACATAATTGAATTGCTGGATAAAAATATCGATAAAAAGGTCGCGCTCGCCTTTTTGGATGCCGAGAAGGCATTCGACCAAATTAATTGGGAAATAATTGATATTTTATTGAGGGAGCTAGACTTGGGGATCCCTTTTATCACGGCAATAAAAAGTATCTACCAGCAACAAACGGCAAATGTAATTGTCAATGGCACCAGGTCAAACCCAATAGAAATACAGAGGGGCACCAGGCAGGGCTGCCCTCTGTCACCTTTAATTTTTAATTTTGTTTTAGAACTCCTTCTCAAAAATATCACAAACGACGAGAACTTAAAAGGCCTTAAGATTGGAAAAGATAACTATAAAATATTAGCATTTGCTGATGATTTAGTATGTGTCATAGATGACCCAAAATCAAACTTAGAAGCCTGGCTGGAAAAATAGGTAATTTTGGGGAAGTTTCGGTTTCAAACTGAACAAAAATAAATCTAAAATGATCACAAAAAATATAGAGGAAAGGGAACAAAAACTGATCGAAAATAAATCAGGAATGGAGATAGTTAAAAAAATTAAATATCTGGGCATCACATTGACAAATAATAATGGACAACTAACTAAAAATAACCATGAGAAACTGTGGAAAGAAATAAAAGAAGATCTGACTAAATGGAAAACCCTAAACCTCTCGCTTCTGGGCAGGATTTCTACTATCAAAATGAAAATCTTCCCTAGAGTAAACTTCCTTTTCCAAATGTTGCCGATCCTAAAAAATCTTCAGATGTTAAAAAAATGGCAATCCGATCTGGCAAAATTTATCTGGCTAGGAAAGAAACCTAGAATCAAACAAAAAGACTTACAGGAGAAAACTGACCAGGGGGGATTCGGCCTACCAAACCTGTGCAAATATTACGAGGCAAACTGTCTAGAGGGATTGAGAAACTGGGCCCTGCTGGCAGATAGGGGAATGCTAAACCTAGAAGGAAACAATAAAAAATTTGGGTGGCATGGATATTTAATATATAACAAAGTGAAACAAGACTCAAATTTTAGAAATCATGTAATTAGAGCGGCCGCTCTAAATACATGGAATAAATATAAGAAAATAGTATATCCAAAAATCCCCCTTTGGACCTCTCCACTGGAGGCTTTTCAAATAAAATCTTTAAAAACAGATAAATGGCCTACATACGCGGATATTTTAAAAAAGGAGGGGACCACCCTTACTTTAAAAAGCCAAGAAGAATTGGCACATTGGAAGCTGAACTGGTTCCAATATAGCCAAATTGTAAATAGATTTAGAGAGGACAAGAAAGTGGGATGGATTACACAAACAGGAAAAGGGGAGAGGATATGGTTAAATTCTGAAAAAAAGACGGTTAGCAAGATCTACAACTTCCTTCTTGAAGTTGAAAACGAAAAAAATCCGATTAAAGATTATATGAAAAAATGGTCAGCAAACCTGGGCCACAATATATCCAGGGAAGATTGGGAGAGTGTTTGGAGAGTAAAACAAAGGTATAATTATGCGTATTGTTTAAAAGAGAATGTTTACAAAATGCATTATAGGTGGTATATCACGCCGCAAAAGCTGGCTAAAATTTATAAAAATAATGCGGACGCATGCTGGAAATGCCAGGAAGAAAGGGGACTTTTTCCATCAATGGTGGACGTGCAAAGCCGCCACCACTTTCTGGAATATGATTCACTCTAATATAAAGAAAATCTTCCAAAAAAACTGGGGGAGAAAACCAGAACTCTATCTCTTAAATATCACGGGACAACCTAAAAACAAAGCAACTGACAGACTCCTCACTTATCTCATTATTGCAGCCAGGATCACATATGCAAGACTCTGGAAATTAACGGACACTCCAAAAGAAGGAGACTGGATCCTAAAGGCAATGGAGATTGCTGAAATGGACAAGCTCACCCATCTGCTTCGCAATAACCCTAACAACTTATACGAAGAAACATGGGCGCCTTTTGTCAAATTTATCAAAGAAAGAGAAAATATAAGCCTGAAAGGTTTAAGACTGTAAAGAGACCACACCCCTCTAGGACTTTTGAGACTAATTACTGAGATTTAATGCCAAAATTTGAGCTGAGATGTGAAGTCAACATTTCTTTTCTTCTCTTCCCTCTCTTAATCTTCAAACTCTTCTTTCCCCTTCTTTCGGGGACGGGTGGATGTACCTCTTTATTTCTACCCCCCCCCTCCACTCCTTTTCTCCCTTCCTCCCCACCTCTGCCTCTCGAACTCCTATCTTGAGTAGAGTGCGTCACATTGTGAAATGTCTTGGCACTCTCTTTTGTGTTTATTTCTGAAGTGATTGTTTTAAATGTACTTTTGTTTTGTGTTTTCAATAAAATCTTTTAAAATAAAAAAAATTACTGGACTAGACAGACTATTAAACCTCTCAACACAGAGATGATTGGACTATTGATTCTAAGAAAGATGCCCTGTCTTACCTACTGTTAGGGATTCCTCATCTTCGGAAGAGGAAGGGGAGCAGGGAAGTGCTCATGAAATGGAGGGAGAAGAATCACACAATGAGGCTTTGGAAATGCCCACATTTCTAGAGAGACGAAAGGACACAAAGCACAGGCGGCGTTCAGCCTGAATAGCTGCTAAAAACACTGAGCTAATTGGGAGAGGCCCTAGCACCTCCTGCGTGGGGAAATCAGAGCTATAAATCAGAAGCAGGAGCAGTCAGCTTTCGCTGGTAACAACGGCTCTGATGCTGATTGAACCTGCCTTGTGTCTGTTGCTAGGGACTTGGCCCATTGTCTGATGGGGGACTGCTGTTTCTTTTGGGACTTTGTAAGAGACTTTGATTTGTGTCTGGATTAAGACTTCCTTGCTTTTTTCAACTGCATTTAGTTATCCTTTGTGCTTGCTGAAGTAAAGCAATTTTTCTTTTACTTTCAACTTCGTATTGGGGCTGTTTTTGAAGGGCAAATCAGGACACCTACACAGAGAAACTACTTCAAATCTATTTGTAATTGGATTGACAAGCAAAGTACCTGTATGCTGAATACATGACGTCTGTGAATAAACCAACCATGATACTTTTAAAGAAGTCTGCTTATTTTTGTTTCTTGAGAGCATGATTTAAAGGCAAATATATTTTAAGGGGAAGTAGATATTTTTGGGCAACTAATAGGAACATTTATAATACTCTGCTGTATGTGTGTGTGAATGCCGGTTTGAAAGTTGTGAGCTATGCTGGCGGTGGCATAATAGCCACCGGTAGGGCCTCCCATGCCTGACAGGTCACAACCGAAGGGTCTGACAAAGAGTGTCAACGGGCAGGATGGGCTCTCTAGCCTTTTGCCAACCATCCTAGGAGAAGGAAAACTCTGATTTCAAACCCGGGTAGATGGTGCTCATTTAACCCTATAAGGTCAACCATCTAGAGAAGGAAATTCGAACCACACCAATGACCCGAGGACCTCGCTGCCACCATCCAAGCTTGCTAGGCCCCGGCAGATGAGCCTTTGGTTTAAAGGGTGAGGCCAGATCTTTGCACGCTGCGCTCCACCAGAAAAATCCATTGCACAGGCTCGAAGGACACATCCAACCTCCGAATCATCAACGCGCATGTAGCAAGTGTGGGATGAGTCCTTCCTGATTCTTCGTTCGTGAAAAAAAGCCAAGAATGCTGTTTTCCTAAAAGGTTATGAGTCTAAAAGGTCATCCTTTTTTAATCAAGAGGTTATGGCATCATTTGTCAAAAGGTTGTGACTTCTAACAAGGTCATGCCTCTCCAAAAATCATAAAATCTCCAAACAGTTCTGGAGATTTCCATTTTCCAAAAGAGAGGAGAAAAGATGGGAACTCCTTCAAAGTTTTCCAACCTTGGGTTTAATTTAGTTTTCCACCAGAAAAAAAGAGGAAATACATCTCCAAATGCCCAGCAGAGTCTATTTTCTATTTTGGGGAAAAGCCACCTCTATCTAAATTTAAAAAAAATCTACTAAGCACTTTTTTCTTCTGGAGTTTTATTGGATTCTCTCCAACCTCTTCTTAATCTAGCTCTCTCCATTGTTCTATGGGTCCTATCACTAGATATTCCTAGATTTTGCAAGAACATAGCCATTTTCTTCCGTGTGCTGATAGTATTACTGTTTTAGTGTTCTGGTGTTTTTTTGTTTTAGTGCTATTTTATTGATTGTTATGCTTACATGTTGTAAACCACCCTGAGCCTGTTGGAAAGGGTGGTATATAAATTGAAATAATAAATAAATAAATATTAATTCAAGCTTCAAATCCTCAAATAGCCCCTAGATAGATTCAGTACTTTGGATCCCTTTCTTCAAATTCATGCTAAAACTCAGAGCAGATTCATATGACACTGGTGGCACTAGCTACCATTACTGCCGCAGGAAAAGAGGCTTAGTTATTGAAGAAATTCATAAGCAAATCTCACATTTCAGCACGAAAGATGACTCAATTTTTATGACTTCAGGGCATCTAGAAAAATGGGGAAAGACCTACCTGTCAGGAATAGCAATCAACGCCTCCTGTTTTGCAAACACCTCTTGTTTAGGCCCTGCAGGTTTTAAGACTTGCTTGCTGTAATAAAATACAAACTGTACCGGAAATGTCACAATAAAACTAACTCATGGAGACCTTAAAAAATAAACGGACCAAAGGCACAAACAATACCATACTCCAGATAAAGGTAAAGTCCCGATAATAAAAGGGTAATGTCCTGGTGAATCCACAATGTCAATGGAGCCAAAGATCGATAATCCAAATTAGATAAGTGTTGCGCTAAACAGTTCAATGGAATTTAGACTCAAATCCAAGGTAATCGAATGTTAATGCTTCAATAGAGTATCATCACTCATGTAGGACAAGAAGGAGCCGGCAATACAAGCTCCTGACGAAAATCCGGGATAACAGGAAGCTTCTATTGAAGCATTAACGTTCGATTACCTTGGATTTGAGTCTAAATTCCATCGGACTGTTTAGCACGACACTTACCTAATTCGGATGATCGATCTTTGTCTCCATTGACATTGTGGATTCACCAGGACATTACTCTTGGATTATCGGGACTTTACCTTTATCTGGAGTATGGTATTGTTTGCACCTTCGGTCTGATTTAATGTATTGTGGATATTATATTATTCTGAGATTGATTCACATTTAGACTCTATCCGCGTTTTGATTTGAATTCCAGCTAACTTTGTCAGTTTGTCTGTTGTGAATGAGCCTCCAGGTACTACAGGTAGTAGCATGGAGGAAGGTGCTGAGGCAGTAACATCAAGCAGTAGCTCAGTTTGGGGCGTGGCTCTGGATGATCAGCTGGGGTAAAGCTGGGGTAAAGAGAGTGGCTAGTGCTTCAAGCCTTGACGAAGACAGAGAACAAAGGAGAAAGATTCAGCATCTACTTAGGGAGCCTTCTGAGTCTGATACATTTGAAGGGTTTCCAGGGAATGCAGAATTACAGTCAGAAGAAAGTGATACAGACCTAGATTCGGCATTGGTGCAGGAAGTGAGAGATGTATGCAATGCGGACTCAGGGGACAGCAATTTCTGGGGTTTCAGACGGATCAGGACTGGCCGACTTCTCATTCAGAAGCTGAGGGGGGCCCTTTAAGCCAAGAAGAGCTTTGGCTGGCTTGGAGATCTGGGCATGGTGCAACAGCTGCAGGGAATGGGAATGCTGTTGCTTTGGAGCAGGGCGGAGAAGTGAGTATTTGGCTTGACCCCCACGGTGGTCAAGGAGTTGCTATTCTGGTTCGTGTATTCTGTGTTCCTGTATCTTTGTTCCTGGTTTCCAGATTACTCGTGAGTTATTGGGTTCTTTATCCACTTTGTTCCTTGGGAGAGCTGCTATGGCAGCTCTAGCTGATATTGGGAAAAGGTGGAGGGTTTTGGGATTCATGTCTGCTTTTTTGTTTAGCTGCTGCCGTGTACCTCTTGACCTTCGCTGTGACTGGTGTGAGATTCCTGCTATAGAGTGTTTGGTATAGTATTACATGGAGGGAGGTAGATGCTGTGTTTATGGGGGCTGTGAATTATGTGTTTTCTGTATACTCAGCTCCTGTCGACTCTGGAACGTCTCCTCCTTTTCTGTCTGCTTTTCTCCTGTCCCATGACTCCCGGATCGGTATTGGACTACGCTTCATGGACATTCCTTTGACTGAACGCCGCAGAAGGACGTCTGCTGTTTGTTTTTGAGTTCTTTTTTTCTCAGCATTTTTGGTTTTGGGTTTCCTGGGATTATTGGGGTTTTTTACAGCCGAAGATAGGCTATTTTTTGTTATTCCAACTTCCATTTGGATTCTATGTAACTATACTGAATTCACAAACAACTCCTGGACTCAGCCACTGGCCGTCTCTGTACCACAACATTGTCTGTGTTGATACCCTTGCTCAGTCAGTTAGTAGACCTTAAAAAATAAGCCAGATCAGGGTCCATCCTTCCTTAAAACTGTACTATTTTGGCAACCTTTTGATAAGATTGCACGGGATTGTGCAACATTAGCAATCGAGCGACTTTTAGAACAAAACCAACATTTATATTGTGCTTCCGAGTGTTGAAATCATATACGTATATATGATTTCTCTTGCTGCAAACTCCACATGGGCACAGAAACACCTGTTTCCTCCTGACCTTTAAAAGCATCCCTGCTTCCTCCTGACCTTTAAATTGCATCCTAGTGTTTCTTTACATGATAGATGAATTCTCTCTCTCTCTCTCTCACCCCCCCCCCCCCTTTCTTGGTATACCTATGTGTATAGCCTGAGATACTTCAGTGTTATGAATAACCTTTCAATAACTTTGAAGCATAGGTTCTTATTATTGCAATTTTCCAGAATGGGAATAGGCATTCAGAACTTTTACAGAACAACATTTAGACATACAAACATACAGATTCTATGTAACTATACTGAATTCACAAACAACCTAGTTATATTGATTAACAAACCAAGAAAGGGGGGGGGGGGTTACATTTTTACTCAGTATTCACATTACCCATACACATTCAGTCATCTTCATGCATCCCAAATATTACCATATCCTTTCTCCCTCCTGGCAAAGACCCTGCTTCTCTACAGCCTGGCAATGCTCAGTTCCAAAACTTCCAAAACGTAAAAATGCATCCTCTTTCACTAAGAACAAAGCCAAGGACCAGTCCCTGGTTTCCATAAAGTAGGAACTGACTCCATGCAAGAAATGTATCCAAAACTCCAAGTGTCCAGAATCCCGCTTTCCATAGCAGATCTCCCAAGGTCCCATCTCTCTCCTTCCCAAGGAACAGAGCATGGCGGGTGAACAGCACAGCTGTCTGTCACAATTTTTTGATTGTAATAAGGTATCTTATATAGCAATATTTCTTGCTGATGTTGTTCCAGAGTTGTAAATGAATGATAGATGTTATTCCAGCCTGAAACATCCTGGCTTCATGTCAGTTCCTTCCTGGCAGCTGTTGACTCTTCGTAATCGATGTTGGTAAACGTAAGCCTTGTGTTGACTTCCTTCTTAACATAATAAATCTTGTAAATATTGCCTTAACTTAAAGAGCCATTGTTTCTGATTAATGTAAACATGTTGTCCCCCCAAAGCTCACCATATGTTGTATACGAGAAATTACCTTTCATGACCTGCTTGGGGCTGATGGGAGTTCTACTCCAAAACAAAGGCACAAATGTGTACAAATTGATGGTGACTATGTTGAGTGGTAGTTTTGTGTACAGGACAGTTCAGGCTATGATCTGTAGCTCCACTGGCTGCCAATTAGCTTCCGAGCACAATTCAAAGTGCTGGTTTTAACCTACAAAACCTACTATACGGTTCTGGCCCAGTTTACGTGTCTGAACAGAGATTTCAAATATTAAGCTTTTTTGAGATGTAAAGAGGAAAATGGATTGTCTTCACTGAATTCAAGATTCACAACAATCATAATCTGGCTCTTGCATAATCAAAATAGACACTCAGCCAAGAACAAAGTCATTTTCAACCTATAGTGCCCTTAAGACAGGCATGGGCAAACTTGAGCCCTCCAGGTGTTTTGGACGTCAACTCCCACAATTCCTAACAGCCTACCGGCTGTTAGGAATTGTGGGAGTTGAAGTCCAAAACATCTGGAGGGCCCAAGTTTGCCCATGTCCAATGCTCAGACCATTCGACCACATTGCTCTCTGATTTCTAGCTCAACTTCTGACCGTGTCGTCTTCCAGGCATCCATTCTTACAAATATAAACTCTTTTTCCGAAAGGAAAAAATACAGAAAGAGCACTGTCCTGTCTAACTTGGATAGTTTTATTTCAGCGGCATCTTTCCACGAGCACAAGCCACGTTGTTAAAGAGAAACATATTATTCTTCGGCTTTCGATCTGGTTGGCCAGACTTACGTTGCGTAGGTTGTGCTCCTGTGGCGGCCAGGTGTCATGGGTCTCTGGAATGGTTCATCAAGGCTCTGCTGCAGCCTGGGAACCGGCCTCTTCTTGGCTTTGGGCGTATTGGTCATTATCTGAGAAAAGAAGGGGAAACAAAGCCATTGGCAGAAATACAAATTTAAGGAGAGGAAATACACACTGCTGCAAGGTACTTCCACACTGTAGAATTAATGCAGTTTCTCATCACTTCAACTGCGATGTGATTCAATGTGATGGAAAATCCTGGTAGCTTTCTCTGCTAAAGAGAGATGGTTTCTCACCAAACTACAACTCCCAGGATTTCATAACATTGAGCCATGGTAGCTAAACAGGTATCAAACTGCATCAATTCTACAATGTAGATGCACCATACAGAGTTGAAATGGAGAACAAGATGAGGTGGACCATATCCCTAAGCCAGGGGTGCCCACACTTTTTCAGCATGCGAGCTACTTATTTATTTATTTATTGTTCATTTTTGTATTCCGCTCCTCCCAGCAGGCTCGGGGCGGATAACAACAGATATAACGGGCAGCATGTCACAACATGTCGACATGTGGCCCTACAGTAAAAGCATAAAAACATAAAAGCACATTAAAACACATTACATCGCCACACAGGGTATGGGAGGACATACGACATGGTTCTTAGTCCGGTGTGCCTAATTAAAGGCTAAGCCAAAAAGGGCCATCTTACACGCCCTCTGGAAGGGGGCCAGTTCCGAGATGGCTCGGGTACTGTCCGGGAGGGCGTTCCAGAGCACCGGTGCCGCTACGGAAAAAGTTCTCTGTCTAATCGTCGATAGATGGCAGGAGCGGATTGATGGCACTGACAACAGATTCTGTTCATCTGAGCGCAGTGATCTCGGGGAAAATACGGGTAAGGCGGTCTCTCAGGTACACAGGCCCTAGGCCATACAAGGCCTTAAAGATCAGAACCAGCACCTTGAAGACAATTCGGTACTCAATAGGAAGCCAGTGCAGTTGCCGAAGGATAGGTGTAATGTGCTCCTCACTGGCAATCCGCCAGCAAGCGAGCAGCGGCATTCTGCACTAGCTTGAGTTTCCGGATTGTCGACAAGGGAAGGCCAACGTGAGGGCATTACAGTAGTCTAATCTCGAGATGTGCGTCGCTTGGATTACCGTGGCCAGGTCGTTCCTGGACAGGTAGGGTGCCAGTCGCCTAGCCTGTCGGAGGTGAAAGAATGACGTCCTGCTGACCACGGAGACCTGAGCCTCCATGGTCAGCGAGGAGTCCAACAGAACCCCCAAGCTCTTAACCGATGGTGATGGGTTAAGCCGCTCGCCATCCAGGGTAGACAACCGGCACCAACCCAGCCCAGGTCGACCAGGCCATAGGATCTCCGTCTTCGACGGATTCACCTTCAGCCGGCTGGCACGCAGCCAACCAGTCACGGCTTCAAGGCATAGATGGAAACAATTGGGTACGGAGTCCGGCCTGCCATCCATTCTCAGCAGAAGCTGGGTGTCATCAGCGTACTGATAACACTCCAGACCAAAGTCGCGGGCCAGAAAGATCTACCTACCTCCTCAAGGCTGGAGAGGGAAGGGGGGCAGGGCTTGGCGCGGACTGGCTCCGCCCCCCTCTGGCTTCAGCTCTACCAGCAGCTTCTCCAGCCTTGAGGAGAGCAAGGCCAAGCCAGCCTTGTGCTAGCTATGCCACCACTGGCTTGGCACTGCCATCGTCAAGCCTGGGGAAGCTGCGGGGAGGGCGGAAGCCAGAGGGCGGAGCTAGTCGCGCCAAGCCCCCTCCCCTCTGGCTTTGGAGCTCCCAGCAGCTTCTCCAGGCTTGACGATGGCAGTACCAAGCCAGTGGTGGCATAGCTAGCACAAGGCTGGCTTGGCTCTGCCCTCCTCAAGGCTGAAGCAGCTGCTGGGAATGCCAAAGCTGGGGAGGGGGCGGGACTTGGCGCGGCCTGGCTCCTCCCCCTCTGAGAAGCACCCCATCTGGCTGTGATAGACCTCCTTCGGTCCCACGATTGACTGGTCGATCGCGCTCAACTTCCTGGGCAGTCCTGCCCTAAGCAAACAATTTTGACACATTCTTTTATGCTGTTGTTAGGAGTCCGTGGCGGGTCGCCACGGGTCAGCGCAAGAGAGGCACCCCAAAAAGAGATATAAGGACTCCCTGAAACAACATCTCAGGCTCGGACAGATTGATCACCAACAATGGTCCACCCTGGCCTCCCATCGGGAGGCATGGAGACGCACTATCCATAATGCGGCCTCTTTCGAGAAGACACGCCGAACGGGTCTCGAAGAGAAAAGACAACGCAGAAAGAACCGTAACTTGGAAACGATATCATGCAAGGAGACTTTCTGCTGTGCTTTCTGCAACCGAACTTGCCTATCTCAGATTGGCCTTTTTAGTCATCAACGCGCTTGTAAAAAGCGTGGAATGACTCCCTCTTAAGACTCCATCTTCGTTCGCAAAGTAATGCCGAGAGATGTTAGAAGCCCCCAGTGGCACAATGAGCTAAACCCTTGTGCCAGCGGGACTGCTAACCGAAAGGTTGGTGGTTCAAATCTGGGGAGCAGGGTGAGCTCCTGTTTGTCAGCTCCAGCTTCTCATGTGGGGACATAAGAGAAGCCTCCAGCAGGATGGCAAAACATTCCCTGAGCAATGTCCTTGCAGACAGCCAATTCTCTCACACCAGTTTCTCAAGTCACTCCTGACACACACACGAAAAGCTGCATTTTCACTGCTTATTGGGTGGCAGATAAATAAATGGAGCCATATAATTTACCTTTGAGGACCAGTAGCAGAGAATGTGGGTGAGGTAAGGAATGGAGCAGAAATCCTGTCTTCCAGTACTTTCTGTGGATTTCGGGGAAATATTTAGCTGCTCACTGTTGGAAAAAGCCAAAGAGCTACAAGCTATAGCACACTGACTTTTTGTTCTTCTCGGGGACCTGGAATCTAAAGCTCAATGTAAACAGAAGAAGTCCTGGGACACTATCCTGCCAAGACCAGTGGCTTTGTAGATTGAGAATATCACTCCATGCAGATGGTTTGACCTGCATTGTGCTGTAGACGTCAGAATTAATACAATTTTAAGAACCCCCTGCCAGTATTAGTGAAAGAGCAACTCGTCTGGGAGTTGTATTCAAAAGTACCTATTCTAAGTGCTAGCTACTTGTTCTTGAAGCCTTGTTCATGTTCATATGGACTTTGGGGCTAAATGCTCCAAGCCTGCCCCTGCCCAGTGTAAAACACACATCAATGAAACCCAAAATTGCCTTTATTGGTGCCACTGAGTTGGTACTTACTCCCAAGTATTCCGTGGTCAAGAGTTTCTCGCCCGACAGCTCCCCCGGCTGAGGCTGCAACACTTCATCTTTATCCAGATCGGCTTCCATGCTATCAGGGTCCTCCTGACGTGAGAGAAGAGAGAAGGAAGTCAGCATCCCCAACCAGGACCACATGTCTGCCCAAAGGAGTGATGAGCAGCCCATGGCCGTGGGATTAAAATGTAAAACACAAAGTTCCCTGTTCCTTTTAGCGTAATCTGTGGAGACAAATACAAAATACAACATTTCATCTCCTTCTGCCATTCTTTGATTGAGGATCCCTGTCACTCAAGATGTCATTTTAATATCTGAAGGGTTAATGAGAGTCTGAACTGAATTGGATCTCACTAGCGGACCTAACAACTTACCGTATTTTTCGCACTATAAGACGCAGTTTTTTTCCTCCCAAAGTAGGAAGAAAAATGAGCCGCGTCTTATGGAACTCTTCCTCCTTCCCTCCCTCCCTCCGGCCTCTCTTCCGGCCGTCCTTACAGCGCGCGGCCGGCGAGGCCTTCCTCCCCTTCCTCCTCGCCAGAGGCGCGACGGAGTGACGTCACGAAGATGCGCCTCTGGCTTCGGGCCCTTCCAGAGACGCAGCGGTAGTAGCAGCAGCGCCCGGAAGGGCCGAGACAGAGGCGCATCTTTGTGACATCACTTCGCGCCCTCTGCCGAGGAGGAAGAGGAGGAAGGCCTCGCCGGAGGGAGGGAGCCCCTGCGGAGGCGCTGCGGCCTCTTCCTCCTTCCCTCCCTCCCTCCCTCCCGCCCCGTGAGTCCTCTCTTCCACCCCCGTTCCTCCACGCCGCCGACTGGCTGCGGCGACACGGCAGCGGGAGTCTGGCCATGCGCGGGCACAGCCGGGAGCCGCCGGGGGGGGGGGGCGCGAATATAGCATGAGTATATCGCCGCCCCCCCTCTGCTCCAGCGCCTCCCCCCCCCTCCATATTAGTGTCCCATATAGTAGACAGCCCCCATTTTTTTCCTCAATTTTCCATCTCTAAAATCTAGGTGCGTCTTATCAGCAGGTGCACCTTATGGTGCGAAAAATACGGGTACTCATTTCCTTTGACAAAAATTGAAAAGTGTTGGAAAGCCTTATCACTTCACTTGATTGGGTGGTTGCATTTTGGCCTTTCATAAGGGATCCTGTTTCCGCTCCACTTTGCGTACTCTGTGTGTGTGTGTGTGTGTGTGTGTACACATACACAAAGACATTGCAGGTCTAGTCTGGAGTATCAACATGCAAAGGGATCTCATAGCACCTGTAAGGGGGCAGGGTTGGCCCGTTGGTCAGTCACCACTGATCGTTCCTTATTCGGTGTGGCAGGGCAGGCTATCCCACCATGCCACCAAGTATGTCGGGGCTCGGACCCCTTGACCCTTACAGTAAATACGCTGCCACCAAATAATGTAATGAAGTATATAAAGAAGGCTTCCAGGCTCCTTATGTTAACCGTGGCATGGCAGGTCTACTTTGCAAATCTTACCACTGCCACTAACATGTAAGGAACTAACCCTTTTATAACTCTGGGTAGTAAGGCTTTCTTCCCACTGTGGTAGGGTGGGTACTTTCCCTTTGAGCCCCACCAACAGATGTTCAAACTGCCACCAGTTAATATATCAGATCAGCCACCGATGTGAAGGTTTGTTCTTTTAAGGCTTGTGGTTTAAAAAGAACGACATTGAGAGGGGTTGTAATAAAGATGTTCAACAGTTTATTTTATAACAGAGTTCAGAGCTTAGTTGGTTGCAAACAAGTTTCCTAAGAGGTACAAATCTTGTGGTTACAACGTTTCAACAATAGGGTACAGTTTCCACTGTACTTACTAACACAGAACCAAGAAGTCCTAATAACTAACTGCTCCAGCAGGTAAATAGCCAACTATAGGCTTTACCCATCTATTAAGTTAGTTTTCTACTCTTAACTTGGACAAAGTTTGTCTTTCACCTGGGTTTCTCAAACCCCTAACCGAACTGCTTTCTAAAAGCTCTGAAAGACAGCTTCCCTCCCACCAACCGACAAAACCAACCGACTTATTTTTAAAAATCTGAAAGTTCTAAAACAGGTGCAGCTCTAACTTCCGCCTCCACGGCGACAGCCTTCACAGGGGCCTGCTGCTCCAACATTCCCTGCCAACCCTCTGTGGCTTGTTAAACATTTTACCATCAAACGTATAGGCAAATAAGCAATAACAAACTATACATTTATCTTGCAACAAAACAACACGACTTCATCACAGCACCTTAGAGACTAACGAAGAGAATCAAGTTGCTAGATGAAACTTTCATAGGTGATGTTCATACACTGCATCTGAAGAAGTAGACACTACCAGATAATGCATCTTGAAACTGTATTATATGGTTAGGGTAGACTCATAATTTTACTACTAGGGGTTTACAACAGGCTTTTTCTAAGTAACAGGGAGGATCAAGAACCTTTTCTGCTACAGCTGCTGTGTTGTCTGGTTCAGCATATAAGAAGGCACTAGGTTTGCAAGCTTTGAGCTTTGCATTTGGCTTAGCTTGATGGCTCGTTGGAGCTGAAGAAACCTTTGGTTGTTGCTGGGAGCGGTTACGCAGCATCCTGAAGCTGGAGACTGAAGCACTTTGGAGTGCCAAGGAAACTGCTTGCTTAGTTCAAGATAAGGACATTCTACTGATAACTATGAGGGCGGGTCAATAAGTCCATGACTTTTTGAATGAAACACAGATTTTTGGATAAAAAAATCATTTTATTTTTCAACGTAGTCTCCTTTGAGCTCTATACAACTTGTCCAACATTTCTCCTATTTTTTTATCCCTTCCAAAAATAAGATTTGTCGAGGTCATCAAAATAGGTATTTGTTTGTGAGATGATTTCATTGTTGCAGTCAAATCTCTTTCTGCCGAGCCATTTCTTCAGGTTTGGAAACAAGAAAGTCACTCGGGGCTAAATCCGGAGAATAGGGTGGATGAGGGAGCAAATCGTATCCCAATTCATGGATTGTTGCCATGGAAACTCCACATGTGTGCTCCCTTGCATTGTCCTGGTGCAAAAGAACTTTTTTCTTGGCCAAATGCAGTCATCCCCCCCCCCCCCAAATCCTCATTAAATCGACCCAATAAATTGGCATAATATTAGCCATTGATTGTTTTACCCTTTTGAAGGTAGTCAATGTGGATTATACCCCGTGCATCCCAAAAAACAGTCGCCATGACTTTATTGGCTGACAAACCCACCTTGGCCTTCTTTGGCGCTGATTCACCCTGAGAATCCCACTGTTTTGACAGCTGTTTGGTCTCTGGTGTGTTGTGGTGGATCCACATTTTGTCCACGGTTATGAAACGGCACAAAAACTCATCCATATTGCGGTTGAACAACACCAAACACTCCTGCAAAATTGTCACACGATTGCATTTGTGGTCGATTGTGAGCAAACGCGGCATCCATCTTGCGGAAAGCATTCTTATACCCAAGTGATCATTTAAAATTGAAACCACTGAGCCCTGTGAGATGCCTATGGCTTCCACAATCTCTCGCACTTTCAATCTGCGATCGGCCAACACCATATCGTGATTTTTTTCAATTGTTTCGAGTGTAGAGACCTCAACTGGGCGTCCAGAACATTCGGCATCTTCTGTGCTTGTACGGCCACAACAAAATTCAGTAAACCACTTTTTTACCATTGAAATTGATGGTGCAGAGTCCTCATAGTATTTATCAAGCTTAGCCTTGGTTTGAGTGATGGTTTTTTCCCGCAAAAAATAATGCTTAATGAGCACACAAAATTCACTTTTTTCCATTTTCTCCTCAAATCACACGATAGTCCGCTATCAATGGCTGTCAAACACAAACTAAATGACGCAGCTTGTTCAAATTTTGACAGGAGTCAACTGACATGCCTGTTGACAGGAGCAGTGTTGCCCTTTCAGTTAAGAGGCGGGAAATTCAAAAATTCACGGACTTATTGACTCGCCCTCGTAAGTAAAGAGACTGTATTATTTTGCTATGTGTTTACATATCGTTGTGTAAAGAAGAAGTCTCACTGGGGATATTGTTTGTGTCACACCCCAGTCAGGTTTTTATAGCAGGCCAGAGCGATGCCATGTTCAGGCCTGGGAGTTATAGAGGCTTGAAAGCAGGCCTTCACCGCAACCTTTAGCTGAACCTGTAGCGGTCAAGGAGCCGCGTAGCCCTGAGGTTTCTCAAGCCGATAAGAACACCTGGCACCAAGAAGCGGGCGCTCCTCTCCCCAGCACAGCTGGCCCCGTTAACAAGTTGACATTCCACAGAGATTCAGATACGGTGGGAAGAGAGAGCTCTTTGCCTGTTCCCGTGGGAGAACTTCGGCAGAGTAGGCGCCTGTTGGATCAATGCAGCCAAAACCTATAAAGGTTTCGTCCAGACCCCATTTTGGATCTCATGCCAACTTTTCAGCTACCTTGCCAAGCTCCAAGAAGCCTTGTCTGGACCTGGAGGTCCCGCTTGCTAAGAGACTTAAGCTTTGTCAATTCTGGGATCCAGGACCTAGTGGATTAGCCTTTGTGGCACAAAGCTTCCTGCTTTCTTTTGGGACATTTTAAAGACTAAGTTTTGCTATCTTTTGATGCTGAGAGCATTATTGGACTATACTCATTGCCTTTCTTTTACCTTTTTTACTTATTCTAAATAAAGCATTTAATCGCAACAGCTGTGTGTTGGTTTACTAAGGGACCAGTCTTGTTCAGGCCGCAACAGTTTGTTGCGTATGTCGGAGATGTGGCACACTCTGCTCCTCCGGTGACTCAAGGACTGAAGAAATTGCAGCCATAAAACAATCAAACCGTTTTATTTACAGCTATATATAGCACATTGTAAAGCACGTCCGATCTCTCCGGCAAACAGCACGCGAAGGATAATGGCGATTGCCACTCCTGTTATCAGTTCAAAGTCACGCCCGCTTGCATTCCAAAAGCAATGACGAAAAGTCCAGTTTCAACATCAGGAAACAGTAACACATAGAACATCAGTGTTTGCTAGGAACACGTAACACATCAGTGATCCTGTTAACTCCATCAATGCTGGACAGTATTCTGAATACACATAACACATAGCAAGCTTTAAAACATACACAATTAAATCTCCCACTACATTTTAACACACATAGGACTCAACAGCATATTGATGAGAACAATTATTGTTTTGCTTTGTGTTTTTGACCTACAGTGAATAGAACTATATTTTTGTCTCTACTTAAAGCATGTATTTTTTTGAGTTTTTATCACACTGAGAGTAAAAGGGGCTGAGACATTCTGTGGGCTACTAACGCTACTTAGACACACAATGCGGTTTAACTGCACTCAATGGCATTATATGAGTATAGACCAGGGGTGGGCAATTATTTTTTCCAAGGGGCCACATGAGAGCCAAAAGATATTATGGAGGGCCACACCTAAAGGCGGAACTACATGCTAATCTACATAATTTATTTATATATTCACTTACTATATTTACTATATATTACACATCATTAATATTAACATATTAATATATTAAGAATATTCATATATTATTAGTATTAATATCATAATTATTATATTATAGTATATATAGACATTATAATATATTGAAATAATATAATATAATATAATATTATTTATTATATTATTATAATAAAATTATTATACAATAATAATAAAAACCACTAAAATAAAATAATGCTTCCTTGTAGTCCCCTTCTCAGGAGAGTTTTATGCAGAGGCTTGATGGCCATCAGTCGGGGGTGCTTTGATTGTGTATCCCTGGGGGTTGGGCTGGATAGCCCTGGGTCCCTTCCCTCTCGATGACTTCCTGTTCCCACCTTTCTAAAAACCTCCTGACAGCAAGCCTTTGAGATTCATGACGGAAAAGAAAGACATCAAACCCCATTGAAAGGATGGGAAACTCGAATGTTGGTTGGGCAAAGATGGCGGCAGGTTGAGCGTTTTGAGGGCTCCTCAATTCGCCAACCGATTCCGCAGGCCAGAGGGTGAATCGCGCCCTCACCTCAGGCTGCACGAAGCAGCCAAGAGGCAGCGAAGCCGGAGAGATCCCACCGAGGGCTCCAGAGGTCCCCCCTCCTCAAGATTGAGAGGGCCCGGTGTGACTCAACACCAGCGAGCGGCCAGAGGATCGGGAAGCGGGCACAAGCCTGCATTTACTGCCAGCCCGGCCCACCCCAATAAAGGGAGAGGGAGAGAAAACAAGGATTCGGGGGAGAGCGGATGCCAAAGGAGCGGTAAGCAGTCCCAACAAAGGGAGGCTACCCAAGAGAAACCGGGAAGCAACTGAACGAAAGGCGGGCGCCCCGGAGGGAGGGAGCCCCAAAGAAAAGTGGGACAGGACAGCGCAGGAAGACAAACGGGGCCGAAAGCAACCAGGGAGGAGGAAAAAGAGAAAGAAGGGCCATCCGTGAGCTCCCCGGAAAGAATCAGAAAGGCCCCGATAACCAGAGGGGGGAGAGATTCGGGACCCAAGATGGCGGCGCGAACAATGTAGAGGAGGCAAACAACAACCTGGAGGGGAAGGAGGCCATACTTGAGTAGAGGCTCTTCCTGCCTCAGAAGTAAAGGGCGCGAAAGAGGACGGAACTGAAGGCAACAAGCTGCCCGAACACAATTAAGGAACGGACACACGCCGGAAGTGCGGAGGAAACAGCTAAGGAGGGGACCAACCGGCCGGAACAATCGGCCAGTGGGCTAAGCAAGATAAAAACGGCCCCCAAAGAGGAAACAGAGTACCCCAAGGCCTGAAATAAAAAGAGAGGAGCGAAACGTTGGGAAGTGGAGGGCAAGGACATTGACCTTCCCTGCCCTACTAGTCAGAATAGGCCCCCTAAGATTCTAGGGAACCCCTTGAAAGGGCAGAGTATTGAGGAGACCTAAGCCAACCAGCCTACCCCAAAGGCAAAGCTCAAGCCCCCTCACGATTTGGGTAAAGCCAAATAGCACAAACCACCTAAGTGGTGATTGTAGCTGCCAAAGGGCAGAATAAACCTTTCCGCCGAAGAGAATAATTGTCAACAAAACATGCCAGCACTCAACGAATCAAGAGCAGAAGTAAAAGAATAAGAGAGACTGCAGGGAAGGAGACCAGAGGAGGAAAAAGTAACTCTAAAGGACATTATGAAAGAACTACGAAAATTAGGAGAAGCACAAGATAGGTGCATACAGAAGATCGACTTAATAATGACCCGGCAAGGAAAGCAAATCGAACAGCTACAGGATCAACCGCAATACGCAAGGCTAGACTCAAACAAAGAAGAGACCCCCATAAAGCTAATACTAACAATCATCTATGAGGATGGAAAAGAAACTCCTCAGGTTGCAGGGAAAAATACAGCAATACAGAAAGACCTGGAGAAGAGAGTGGAGAAGACTACAAAATTGCACGAAGCATTAGGGGAAAGAGGAATTTATTCAAAAAGAAAAAGAAGTGGGGAAGATACTTTGGGAGTTTCCAGAGCGATTAATGAAGATTCTAAAGTCTCTACCCTCAAAAAAGGAAGAGAGGACAAGAACCAGGAGGTTGATCTACCATCTAAAAGTTACATTTGGGGGGCAAATAAGAACAAAGCTAAATGGAGTGGGGGACAGACCAATAGAATGAGAAGCCGGAGGAGGACAACTCAACAAGGAAGAAAGAAAACTCCAAAGAAAAGTCAGCCTTACGCTCCAGGGAGGCCCACGAAATATAGTCCTCCGAGGTGTGAGGACATAGAAGCGGACGTAGGAGGTCTAGAATCCCCTAAAGAATATGGTTAGGAAGGAGGGCAAGAAAGATGAAAGGAACAGACACAACTACACTAAAAGACAAGGAACGGACTATGGACATGGATATCCTCACCAAACAACAGGCCTCACGAATCCCCCAACCAGATAAACTCAAGAGGGCCCCCCCTTAGGCCCACAGACAACCAGCAAGCAGGAAAAGAGAACACTTACTCTGAAACGCACAGACGGTGCCAGAAGAGAAACAAAGGAATGGGACTTCCAAAGATCAGTTAAACTGAACTTCTAAGAGTCAACACCCCCCCCCCTAAGGACAACCACACCTTTACCCCTCTCCCCCTAGTCCTTCCCTCTTACAAGAATTGAACAAACGGGACTATACGGTGATACCGAAACCAACACCCCCCCCCCTTCTATCTCTCCCCACCCCAAAGTCCCCCCTACCACCCCGACACCCCCCTACCCCCCCCCTCATCACCACTCTCAGCCTCTCCTTTCTCTATCTCTCCTACTGTCCTTTACCTGAAATTGTTCCCCCACTTTTACTGTTTATGGAAAAACCTTAATAAATATATTTCCAAAAAAAAGAAAGGATGGGAAACTCAGGACCAAACTTGGCACGAATCCTCAATATGCCCAAATGTGAACACTGGGGAAATTTGGGGAAAATAGACATTTGGGAGTTGGAGTTGCTGGGATGTATAGTTCACTTATTAAGGATGCTCCCTGGCTTCCTCCTCCTCTTCTCCCCCCTCCCTCCCTCTCCGTCGGTTGCTTTGCTTGCCTGCCTGCCTCGCCCTCTCGCCCTGCCCGCTCGCCACTTGCTCGCTTGCCGCTCGCCTCGCCCTCTCGCCCGTGCGCCCTCTCCGGCTCTCCCAGTGCCGGCGACAGCAAGGCCAGGCAGGGGAGGCAAGCTCTCATGCCTGGCCTTGCTGTTGCTGGTGCTGGGAGAGCCGGAGTGGGCGAGAGGGTGAGCGGGCGTGCAGGTGAGAGGGCGAGGCAAGCGGCGAGCTCGCGGTGCGAGAGGGCGAGGCTTGCCTTCCCTGCCTGGCCTTGCTGTCACCGGCACGAGCGGTGGGCGAGGTGAGTGGCGAGCGAGCCTGCCTGCCGAGGCCCTTAGGAGGGCCGGATAGAATTGGCCAAAGGGCCATATTGCGCCCACCCCCCGCCGGGCCGTAGTTTGCCCACCCCTGGTATAGACCAGGGATGGGCAAGCTTTGGCCCTCCAGGTGTTTTGGACTTCAACTCCCACAATTCCTAACAGCCGGTAGGCTGTTAGGAATTGTAGGAGTTGAAGTCCAAAACACCTGGAAGGCTGACACTTGCCCATGCCTTGTTTTGTATCAATTGCCCCTGAAGTGGATATAGTTGAGAGAGTGTCTGAAGTGGTGAACATGGGCAGAAAAAAGCTGGAAGGTTGCTGCCCCATGCCACTTTTTCTGCTTGAGGCCATCCTCCACAGCCACTTGTCAGGAATCCAGGAATAGCCCAGCACCAAAGGATTTGCTTTGTAGCCACCATGAATTTCCATAAACATACTCTTAGAAGAATGTGGCCTTCTCAGGCGGAAAGACATCGGTGGGACGCACACGTATACGACTGGAATGCTGGCCAAGGAACTCTTTGCACCCCAGATGCCATTCTGATCCCATTTCAGATAAAAGTTGCATTTCCCCCCCTGTAATCGACTGGTAATACTTGCTAAACATTAAAAATCAGTTCTAACTAGGGCTGCAATCCAGTTTGAAAAATGGATTCACAAGCTAGATAGCATACAAATAATCAGTTCAATCTGTTTACTTTAATGGGCCATAAACATTGTCTTAGGAGGCATTCCTCCCATGGGAAAGTCATCTCAAGATTGGACTACTGTAATGCTCTCTACATCGGCCTTCCTTTGTCGGTGATCCGGAAGCTTAAGCTGGTGCAGAACGCTGTTGCTTGGCTGGTGGCAGGCCTTCCATCTCGCTGCCACATCACGCCTGTTCTGCGCGAACTGCACTGGCTTCCAATAGAGCACCGGATCACCTTCAAAGTGCTGGTTTTGACCTTTAAGGCCTTGAATGGTCTGGGGCCAGTGTACCTAAGGGACCGCCTCTCCCAATACAGTCCCTCACGACCACTGCGATCTGAGTCCCTGAACCTCCTTGTGGTACCCAGTTGCCAATCCATCCACCTGTCTTCAACGCGGAGGAGGGCTTTTAGTGCCATCGCGCCAGTTTTATGGAATGCTCTTCCCTCCACAATCCGCGCACAGTCCGATCTGTTAGCCTTCCGTAAGGCTTGTAAAACCCTCCTGTTCGTGCAGGCGTTCGGTCTGTAAACAACCCTAGGTCATTCATTCTGTAATGTAGGCCACAAGAGTTATTTTAGTGTGTATCTGTCTGTACAATTTTAATGCATGGACATTGGTCCGTTGTTTTATAGTGTTTTTATGGTTTTAAGCACATGTAAGTCGTCCCGAGCCTGTCGGAAGGGGCGACTAACAAATCGAAATAATAAATAAATAAATAAATAAAGCAAAGAGAAGGGAGAATGCTCCTCTTGCTAAGATGGCTTGTGCCACGTGTCACTTTGAAAGGGCCTTCTATAGGTAGAAATGGAAAATGATTCTGAAGTGAGTGCCATCACCCCAAAAGTCCCTTCCAGTGTTACATGATGTACTTTCATAATGGACGCCAAGAGAAATGCTTTGATATAAAGCCTGACGAGCGACTGGATCTGCATTTATCCATGCATGTGGGAATTCTTGCAAAATAATGAAATTTCACCTTCCTTTCAGGAATATGGGAGATATATTCCTCCCTCGTTCAATGGCTGCTGTTTAAATCTAGGATAAGCCAATTAAATATCCCAACCCTCGTTTCAACATTACCGGGTCTGGAACTTCAACTTGTGGACATTACCTAGGCAATTTTGTTTTATTGAGCTTACCCCACTAATTTATTTATTTATTTACATAATTTGTATTCCGCCACTCTCACCCCGCAGGGGGCTCAGGGCGGATCACAATGCACATATACGAGCAAACATTCAATGCCATAGACATACAACATATATAGACAGACAACGCGCTACACAATTGGTCGAGAGCTCACCCTGACCCAGGCAGGCCTCGAACTCATGACCTTCTGGTCAATAGAGATCTTATGCAGCTGACTCCCAGCCAGCTGCGCCACATTCCCGGTGCTAAAGCCTTTGTGTGGATCATAATAAATTGTGGCAAGTTCTTGGTGGTATGGGGATATCAAGTCACCTTGTCTGTCTCCTGAGGAATCTAACAACCTTAGATATGCAGATGACACCACTTTGATGGCTGAAAGTAAGGAGGAGCCGAGGCGCCTTCTAACCAAGGTGAAAGAAGAAAGGGTAAAAGCTGGGTTGCAGTTAAACATCAAAAACACCAAGATGATGGCAACCAGACTGACTGATTACTGGAAAATAGAGGGAGAAAACGTGGAGGAAATGACAGACTTTGAATTTCTAGGTGCAAAGATGACTGCAGACTCCAGCCGGGAAATCAGAAGACGTTTCCTTCTTGGGAGGAGAGCAAGGACCAATCCTGATAAAATAGTGAAGAGTACAGACATCACACTGGAGACCAAGATCCACATAGTTAAAGCAATGGTATTCCCCGTAGTAACCTATGGATGTGAGAGCTGGACCCTAAGGAAGGCTGAGTGAAGGAAGAGACACGTGTTTGAACTGTGGTGTTGGAGGAATGTTCTGAGAGTGCCTTGGACGGCAAGAAGATCCAACCAGTCCACACTTCAGGAAATAAAGCCCGACTGCTCACTGGAGAGAAGGATATGAGAGGCAAAGATGAAGTTCTTTGGCCACATCATGAGAAGACAGGAAAGCTAGGAGAAGAGAATGATGCTGGGGAAAATGGAAGGAAAAAGGAAGAGGGGCCAACCAAGGGCAAGGTGGATGGATGATATTCTTGAAGTGACTGGCTTGACTTTGAAGGAGCTGGGAGTGGTGACAGCCGACAGGGAGCTCAGTTCCCAGAAGTCACCAAGAGTCAGAAGCGACTGAACGAATAAACAACACCCCTCCCTACATGCTCTTTTCAACAAAGTGAGCAGGACCAGACCAAAAACAGATGTAGAGATGGAAAGGAAAAACAAAAGCACAGCCTAAACAGGTACCTCCCAAAGGGCACCCTGTCCCACCCATAATTAACCAAAATGAGACATGATCGTTCAGGACTTTAGACACTTGACCAAATTTTATGGCTAGCTTCATTTTTACATGACGTCAAACAATCTAACCTTTTGTCTGTGTGTACACAAAGCTTCTAGTCAGCCAAGCGTTCAGCAATCTAACCCACAATAACTAAATCTTCTGAAGGGAATTCATAGTGTGGAACCTCAAGAGGGCCTTTATGGATCCTCCCAGATGCATCGTAATGTGACCCATGGCAAGGACAATAATACCCACCAACATTACCAGCATTTGTGATGGGCACACAACCAAGGCGGGTGCATACCCTTATCGGTATAACCCACTCAGATTTTTGCACTCTAAGTCATGATGAAGGTGCCGAGTTTGGTTCAATTCCATCGTTGGTGGAGTTCAGAATTCTCTTTCATTGTAGGTTAACTATAAATCTCAGGAACTACAACTCCCAAATGGCAAAATCAAGCCCCCGCACCTCAACCCCACCAGTATTAAAATTTGGGTGTATCGGGTATTTGTGCCAAATTTGGTCCAGTGAATGAAAATACATCCTGCACATCAGATATTTACATTACAATTCATAACAGTAGCAAAATTGCAGTTATGAAGTAGCAATGAAAATAATTTTATGGTGGTGGTCACCACAACATGAGGAATTGTATTAAGGGATCACAGCATTAGGAAGGCTGAGAAACACTGGTCTAAACACTATACTCCTGTCATGCAGCCTGGCATTATATTGGCCAAAAAAAATATAATGATATGCACACAAGAACACTTTCCAAAGGATACAGATCTCACGCTTTCTCTGGAAATTTCAAACACCCCCATGATCTCAATTTTAAACCAGAATTCCTTGATCTTGACCCAACTGATCACTCGAGGATACTAGCTCTTCAATATTCCCAGGAGCAAAATGGAAACAAGAGGCCATATCATGCTAGCCCAAAAACAGGCCAAGAGTCTGAGCCAACTCAAAGGAGACTGTCTGGCATGGGCAACCTTCAGTAAACAACCGAGGTTGTTTGCAGTTCAGTGGACTCATTGAAAGCAGTTGATGACACCTTCTTCTACACAATTCAGACAAAGTGATGAAAAGAAAGAGGTAATCCGCCATGGTGAATAGCTTAATCACATCTCCAGAACACACAAGTCCAGAAAAGACCTTCCCTGAACATTAGCATCACTGTTCATCGGGTTTAATCTCCTGTATAAAAAAGGAGCATGGAAATCTATCCTTCCAATGGAAAGTGCAAAACCCCACCTTTAGCTTTCAGAGGGATGGTTGGCAAAGACCGGCGCTGTGCGAACAGGAAAAGCAGAGGAGGGAAGGCAGCCAAACAGATTCTCATTGACTCAGACACAAGTCCGTTGCTGCCCTGACAAAACGTTCTTTCAAAATCATGAAGCGACCGTGGCCCAAGAAATTACCCCCAGAGCTTGTCAGTTATTTGTATATTTACAGCACTGAATAAACATGTTCCACAAACTACATTTAAGCCCTGACGCCAAACATTATGTTAGATTTCTATGGGCCTCCCTGTTCGGTGGAGGGCAGGGCAAGGAGCAGACTCATAAAATGCAATACTAGATAAATAGGTAGACCAACAGATAGATAGATAGATAGATAGATAGATAGATAGATAGATAGATAGATAGATAGATAGAAAGAAAGAAAGAAAGAAAGAAAGGACAGGCAGATCTCTCTGTGGGGATGCAACAACAAATACCTGGCACTATCTCCAGGAGCCTACAGTTTCAAATTCAAGTGTCAGAATGTGTGCGGAAAGAGAGAATGATTGAGAAAGGTAGGACAGGATGATAAAAGGGAAATAAGTTGTGACAAAGTAAAAAAATCAAGATCCAGGAGGGATTTTGCATGGACACACAAAACTTCGGATAATAGCAAACTCTACTGAATTGAAGGACTTCTGGCCCAAGAGTACCAATGAATTGGTACTGGAGGAGTTTGACATTTCCCAGGGAGGTCTGATTTTGTTGGATGTGGATACATGAAACTGTGGGTGCCTGTCCCACAGATACAGGGGTCATTATCTCATATTTATACACTTACATCCTTCCTTTCCTCCAAACTGGAACTCAAAGCATCTTACAGAAATGTATACAAATATAATTAAAGGCACTCACAAAGCCATACATTAAAAAGAAGTTATTGTGAAAATGTAACTCAACTATCTTATGTAATGAAAATATCTTTAAAACAAATGTAAAGACAGGGAAAAGATATGTCTGTATCAAACTACCATCAAAATTGTGGTATGGAAATTCAGGAGCAAGGCACAAGTTTCTCTTTCAGTCTCTTAGCTTCTCCTTCCATTTTTTAAACTTAGTTAAAAGGATTAAACCGCTGAACTGCTGAACTTGTAAAACTTTTTTGGACTTGTTGGTGGTTCAAATCCAGGGATGGGGTGAACTTCCACTGTTAGCCCCAGCTTCTGCCAACCTAGCAGTTCGAAAACATGCAAATGTGAGTAGATCAATAGGTACCACTTTGATGGGAAGGTAACGGCGCTCCATTCAATCATGCTGGCCACATGACCTTGGAGGTGTCTACGGACAACGGCGGCTCTTCAGCTTAAAAATGGAGATGAGCATCACCCCCTAGAGTTGGACACGACTATACTTAATGTCAAGGGGAACCCTTTACCTTTTATTAGCCATGGGATGGTACCCAATGATGTGATATGCGCAGATGTAACTTCTGCAAGAGGAAACAGGTGGGGTGCAATCTGCTTTCCTTTCCTGCATTCACTACTCCACAAGGTTGGGGAACTCCTTCAAACATGTTTTGATCACCAGATAAGACTTTGAAGGTAGAAAGCCCTGGTATTTCCATTAGTGTAACACTGGATTTAGGCTGCAGATGAGACAACTTTATTGGCAGACACTGGGTTACCGCTTGCGCAAAAATTGAATTAGAAACCATAGAATAATTCTGGCTTCTGATAGTGATTCAGCAGTCAAGCATGAATGCAATTTTGCAGGCTCAAATGGCAGTGGTTAGTGTTCAAAATGAAGCTGAAAAGGAAGCTGAACCCAGTTTGTTCACCAGTTAAGCCAGTATCAGGAGAGGCCAGGGCTAAAACCAGGGATTTTTAAACCGGTGCCATTCTTTCCCACATTTTGAGCCACTAAGAGGAATAAGACTCTCTAAATTGTAACCATGGTCATAAAACTGAAAGGGAGCCAAAAAGGGCCATCTAGTCCAACCACTGAAAGAAACTCATCTAACTTCTGTTTAAAGACCTCAAAAGATGAGAAGTCCCATCGCCCTTTGAGGCAGGTCTTACAGCACAAAAGTTCTTCTTAATGTTTAAGGGAAATCCCCTTTCTTGCAGTTTCAGTCCACCGGTTCATAAGGTTTCTTTCCAGGCCTTTGATCATCTTGGTTTAATTTCTCTGGACACATTCCAGCTTGTCAATATCCTTCTTGAACTCTAGTGCCGAAGACTACACACCGTTCTCCAGGTGAGGTCTGGTCAAAGCAGGACAGAGTAGAACCATCCCTTCATCGGGACACCAGACCCCCACTGACGTAGTTCAGAATTTCATTGGCTTTGTTGACTGATTCACCACACAGCTGACTCGTGTTTCGCTTGTGGTCTTGTAAGATCCTTCAACGATGTAAAACCAAGTGTTCCCTTTTCTATATTTCAGTTTTCTGGCCTAGATATAGCATCTTACATTGAGCCCTGTTGAAATTCAAATGGTCAAAATGACTTCCTCTGAGACAACTCATAGTTAAGGTTGTGTCCCTTCAAGTCTTTCCAACCTATCACAGGGGTTTCCTAGCAAGATATGTTTAGAAGAGGGTTACCACTTTGTTTATCATGCCAGAAGCAAATTGAGGATACAAGTTGGAATGTAAAAAACTTAGCTTTACACTAAATGTCCTTTACTAGAAGCAGCTCTGGTGTTGCTGTGAGAAGGTCCTCCACTGTACATGTCACAGGTATCAGACGTCATTGTAATAGGTGGCCTGTGGTTTGCTCTTCTCCACACTCACATGTTGTGGACCCAACTTTGTGGCCCCATTTCTTAAGGTTGGCACTGCATCTCATGGTGCCAGAAGGCAGGTCGCCCAGCCTTCTGTGTGCCCAGGAGGGAGTCTCTCATCTGGTATCAGCCACTGATTGAGGTTCCGGGTTTTTAGCTTGCCACTTTTGGACTCTCACTTGCTGAGGTGTTCCTGCGAGTATCTCTGTAGATCTTAGGAAGCTATTTCTTGATTTAAGGCATTGGCTTGCTGGCTGATAGCCAAACAGAGGATGGACCGAGATGTCATTGCTGGCTGCTACTTCCCAACAGATATCAGGTGGTGCAAAACAGTATTTCTCCACCGGTGTAGGGCGTAGACATTCCGGGATAATGCGGCATGTCTCATTAAGAGCCATATCCACTGTTTTAACATGGTGAGATGTATTCCACTCTGGGCGTGTGTGTTCAGCAGCAGAGTAGCGAAGTGTTTGCCACTTCTTCCCTTTGAGGTTGAGAGAATGTGACTTGCCCAAGGTCAACCCAGTGGATTTCACTGCCCAGCAGGGATTTGAATCTTGGTCTTCAGCATCGCAGTACAAAGATCAAATCACTACACTACACTCCCTCTTAACTTGTTCAGGCCACAGTTTCAACTTTTACCTAACTTCTTTCTGTTTGGGCATCCTCTATTTGCACACCTCCCTGCTGGACCACCTGCCTTCTTGAGAAACCCAACTGGTTCTTTGCCAAAATCATGGCATTGAGACAGACAGAACTCAATAAGGCACGGTAAGTATGGGAACATGACAGGAGATGTGTGTTCTGAAAAATCTTTGGCTCTCATAACTGAGAGATCAGAAAGTCTTCCTTTTGGCAATGACTGCAAAGGAGGAAAATGGCACCCAATGCTTAGAAAGCCTAGTTAAAAACCCAAATCTTCTGGAGTCATAAAAGATACACATTCAGGGATTATTTTATTATTGGTTTGAAGTTAGTTTGCAACAAGGCTGGGAATCATGAGGTTCAAATGGTTAAGTTGTACGTTGCCATTTGTTGCACTGGATTTCGCAAAGCTAGGTGTCCACTAAATGTCCACCATTACTTTAAACATGGTCACAAAGCAGCAGCTTACATTATCCACGACTAACACAGAGTAGAAGTGAAGGCGCATGGCTTCAGGGTGCTCCTAAATTCACCAGTCTTCCTCCAGAGGCTAAAACCTGGCCACATACACATCGTGTTATTGCATAATCCCAGTTCACAATGCCAAAAGAACAATGTTCCCAACCTTCAAGGTGCATCACGAGATTGATTATTTGCTTAAAAATAAAACAATGACAGGTGGAAAAAAGAGGCATCCTGCAAGAACCTGCCAAGTACATCTTGTGCAATTGAGGAAGGCATGCTTTGCAAATATATTCTGCCACTGAAGGGTTACACCTGTACAGTCAGAAGAGGAGTATTTCTAGAGGAAACGTTGCAGCTAAAATACTGGCAAAGTGCTCACTGGGAACACCTTTCACTTTGGCCTGGAGAAACTTTGCTCGGAACCAGGGAGTTGGAAGGACTCTTGTGGGTCACAGAGTCCAGTGCTTTTGCTCAATGCAAGATCTCCATCCAGCCTGAGCATCCCAGCAGGTCGCTGTCCAGCCTCTTTCTGACGACATCCAGAGAAAGAGACCATGGCAATTGGTTCCATTAAAGAACAGCTCTTACTATCAAGAAGTCCTGTCAACAACACATAGTCCCTTCTAATCTATATAAATAAAAATGTAATGTTCGTTTGTGGGATTAACATAACTCAAAAACCACTGGAAGAATTGACACAAAATTTTGACAGAATACACCTAACAACCTAATGAGTGACCATCACTAAAAAAACACTTTAAAAAACAGCGAAAGGGACTTTAAAAACCCCAAATGCACGAGGGGACAAAACAAACAGCTGCAGGGAGTGTGAAAGGCTCCAGTGGGATAGACAGGCAGACCCTCGGCTTCCCCAGGCCCCCAATTTGGGGTCTACCCCTCTCTCTTCCACCTGCCACCCCTGCGGGACCCCTTCCTTCCTTTTAGGTCTACCCTCCTCTGCCACTCCAGGCCCTCGCGTGGGCCCTCCTTAGCTCCCTCCCACTCTCTGTCCTCTCTTTGTTAGCCCCACCAAACACGGACCTCTTCACCTTTTCCACCTGGTGAGACAGGTGGATGGCTGCTCTGTGCGGGCACTGCTCACCAGGCTTCGCCTTCCCTTGCCTGGGTGTCAATGGGAAGGGAGCCTTGCAGCTCTCAGCATTGACCTTGAGTTTTGGAATTGTAGTAGCTTTCCTTCGTGAAAGAAGATTCAGATTCAGGAAGGATTCATCCCACACTTTCTACAAGTGCGTTGATGACTAAGAAGGCCAATCCGAGATAGGCAAGTCTGGTTGCAGAAAGCACAGCAGAAAGTCTCCTTGGGTGATGTTGTTTCCAAGTTGCGGTTCTTTCTGTGTTGTCGTTTCTCTACAAGACTTGTTCGGCATGACTTCTTGAAAGAGGCCGCAGAATTATGGATAGTGCGTCTCCATGCCTCCCGATGGGAGGCCAGGGTGGACCATTGTTGGTGATTAATCTGGCCGAGCCTGAGGTGTTGTTTCAGGGAGTCCTTATATCTCTTTTTGGGGGTGCCTCTCTTGTGCTGACCCGTGGCGAGTTCACCATAGAGTAGCATCTTTGGGAGGCGGTGGTCCTCCATCCTAGAGACGTGCCCTGCCCAGCGCAGCTGTGTTCTCAATAGCATGGCCTCAATGCTGGTGATCCCTGCTTGTTCAAGGACAGCAACATTCGTCACATAGTCAGTCCAGTGTATATTTAGGATTGCGCGAAAACAGCGCTGATGTAAGCATTCAAGGAGTCATAGGTGTTGGCGATAGGTGACCCTTGTTTCAGACCCATATAGCAGAAATATTGATCTTGAGTTTTGGAATTGTAGTTCACCCACATCCAGGGAACACTGTAGACTCAAATAATGATAGATCTGGACCAAACTTGGCACGAATACTCAATGTGCCCAAATGTGAACACTAGCGGGGTGTGGGGAAATTAGACCTTGACATTTGGGAGTTGTAGTAGCTGGGATTTATAGTTCACCTAGCATTCTGAACCCTACCAATGATAGAATTAGATCTAACTTCCCACATAGAACCCCCATGCCTTGAAGGGACTCACTGGAGCGAGCCTCCCTCCAGCCTCACACATTCTCCCCTGCCTACACATGTGCACCACGCTGCCATGCACCGAGCATGCCTCTCTCCCCTCCCTGCTGGAGTCTCAGAAACAGCCCTCCCCTTGGCTGAGAGGCCAGCCAATCACAGCAGAGGAAGGCCTTTGGGAGGATTCACCGTCTGTTTCCAAAAAGGAAGAAAAGGACAGGCCGAGGGATCTTCAGCCTTCTCTACCAAAATTTCTGGTAGTCTTTGGTGATCCCTCTGAAACCCCATCACGACCCCCCCAGGGGTCCCAACCCCCAGTTGAGAAACAGTGTTTAAAACTGATTGTATATGAGAAAACTAATTAAAAAACTATTTCAAATAAGCTTTGCATATGATGGGCAGAACCATTTACAATAAGAAAACACACACATATATTCCAAGAAATAGCATCCATCCTATTGTCTATCCATCTTGCTCCCTCAGAAAGGGAGAGTCCCACGGGGTAAAGGCCAGGAGATCCTTAATGCACTTGGTAACATCATTGGCCTTTAGTACACGTCTTATTCTGGGTCCCACAATCCGTTTCCAGTAAAAAAAAGCTGGTTTTTCTGGTTCTCCAAAAAGTCTACCAAAGACTTTGGTATATTAAGCTTAATGGTTCAGAGATTTTGGCATGAAAGCGTATGGTTCCTTTAAACCAGTGGTTCCCAAAGAGGTCGGTACCACCCCCTGGTGGGCGGTGGGGCGATCTAGTGGGGCGCTGGAAGGACCAGGAGAATTTGGGGGGTGCTGAACCCCTGTAAGGGAGCAGTGGAGTGAGCCAGGTGACAGGCTACCATCCATCTCTGTGTGTGTCTCTCTCTCTTCTTCCCTCCTCCTGCTCCCTCCTCCTCCTCTCGCCAAGCAAGGGATAATAATAATACCACCTTTGGGGTTCCCTTCCAACTGGTTGAGTCTTATAACAATAATAATAATGTCCTTCAACAGATTTAGTAGAACATGGAGTCAGTGCGGTAACCAATTTATTAACAAAAAAAGAAACCAATTGCAAAATAGTCAATCGCAATGATTTGAGATGACTGCTGACGAAAATAGAGCCGAGGATTACTAGATTGGTAGCGGCACGCCAGCTTCATCCTTCTCATTAAGATGATCTCGAATGGTTTAAATTTTTTTGTATTACCTTTCTATTCTAAGTTCAACAAATAGTTTCATAATTTCAAACTTCAATGTTTCTAATTTACAACTTTCTTTATTATATTTTACAAAAAAGGTAGAAATATTAATACATATATCTTTCTGTTTAATTGCTATTAAAATATAAAAATTAATTTCTAGGAGGGGGGGTGAGTAAAAAAAATTTCTGGAAAGGGGGCGGTAGGCCAAAAACGTTTGGGAACCACTGCTTTAAACAGTTCAGATCTTAGTTACAAAAATTCCACTCCTTCCTTCCTTCAAGAATTTACTGACAGGATTTCCTCTCTGCCTAGCAAATCGTAACTCCAACACAGATAGTCCTACTCTGGATCTATCTAACTATACCTCTACCAACTATCTCCCTGATAGATGTAGAGTCTCCTCACTAGCTGACACTGCTAACTTCCTGAGCAATATCAGGCCACTGCTCTCTAACACTAACTTCTGCTTCTCCTCTGACACCCAAACTCCTTCTTCTCTGACCCCCAAAAACCACCTGCTGTCAGATTTTTAAACGCCTCTTCTTCAGGGCATTTTTCTCTTTTTCTAAGTTAGGCTCCACCCCTTCTCTACCAGCCAATCCTAACTCCCCTCATTTCCCTCCAGGCTGCTCCTCAGGCATGCCCCCTTTTGGAAGATGGATGCCTCCATGACACCTATGTAAGATGGCTGCCAATTTCTTGTGCTTTCTTTATTTAGGCTTGTCCAAGCCTCCCACGTAGGGAGTTCATTACATCGTGCGACTGGATGGCCCTTGGGATTGATTTCAACTCCAGTTATATCATTCTAAAGCCTTCTCAACTATGAAGCGTGGCTCTGACCTCCACTCATTACGCAAAGCCCTTCACAGGGTTACAGAACAGGTAATACAAGGACAATGTTTGAGGACAAAATGTAAAGGAAGAGCTGAGAGTGTGAAGGTATTTGAAACCAGCCATCATCTGCCAGCTGCCATTTCCTGCTGGTGAGCATGCGAAAGGCTAAACAAACAGTCCTTCAAAACCTGAATGAAATCCTGCAATCGTATTGTAGCTGTAGCACATCAACTAGAGATAACTTCCCCAACAGCAGGAAACTGCGCTCGGCCCTTGTTCAAAAAGGGAAGGAAAGACTGCTCTGTGGTGTTAAAAGATGTACCTGGGAAACAAAAATTCACAGAAATTCGCTGAGTGCAGAATACAGCAAAACCAGGATGCTAGATCACAGTTACTGTTTTTAACCTTTGCTTTGCTGGCATTCAATGATGCAACACTAAGTTTTATGTCAGGAGAAAGTTTGTCATTGGCAGTGGCTCTCAACCTGTGGGTCCCCAGATGTCTTGGCCTTCAACTTCCAGAAACAGCTGGTAAACTGGCTGGGATTTCTGGGAGTTGTAGGCCAAAACACCTGGGGACCCACAGGCTGAGAACCACTGCTCTAAGAAGAGAACACAATTTGCTCGCAGTCAACTTGTAGTACCTTTGGTACACCAAATGCTTCCTCTTTATCCTGGAGAGAAATGGCGAGTGGAGTTCCATCAGCAGGGTTGCATCCTGGGCCTGGTTCCGTTCAGAATCTTGATTCATGACTTAGACGAAGGGTCAGAAGGCATGATCATCAAGTTTGCAGAAGACACCAAATGGGGAGGGAGAGCCAATATTCCAGAAGACAAGAGCAGAATTCAAAACAATCTGAACAGATTAAAGAGATGATGGGCCAAAACTAAACCAAATGAAGTTCAACAGGGACAAATGCAAGAGACTCCTCTTAGGCAGAAAAAGTGAAATGCGAAGATACGGAACAGGGGATGATGCCTGGCTCGAGAGCAGTATGTGTGAAAAAAAATCTTGGAGTCCTCATGAACAAGAAGTTAAACATGAGCCAACAATGTGATGCGGTGGCAAACAAGGCCAATGGGGTTTTGGCCTGCATCAAAAGGAGTATAGATCCAGGCAAGTCTTTCTACCCCTGTATTCTGCCTTGGTTAGACCACATCTGGAATACTGGGTCCAATTTTGGGCACCACAATTGAAGGGAGATGTTGACTCTAAGCTGGAATGTGTCCAGAGAAGGGCAACTGAAACAATCAAGGGTCTGGAGAACAAGCCCAATGAGGAGCAGCTTAAAGAGCTGGGCACGTTTAGCCTGAAAAAGAGAAGGATGAGAGGAGACATGATATCCATGTATAATATGTGAGAGGAAGTCATAGGGAGGAGGGAGCAAGCTTGTTTTCTGCTGCCCTGGAGACTAGGACGCAATGGAACAATGGCTTCAAACTACAAGAAAGGAGATTCCATCTGAACATAAGGAAGAACTTCCTGACTGTGAGAGCTGTTCAACAGTGGAACTCTCTGCCACAGAGTGTGGTGAGGGCTCCTTCTTTGGAGGCTTTTAAACAGAGGCTGGATGGCCATCTGTCGGGGGTGCTTTGAATGTGATTTTCCTGCTTCTTGGCAGAATGGGGTTGGACTGGATGGCTTGCAGCACTGCCTAGTTTGGAAGAAGTCAGCAATGCCATCAGCCAACAAAAAAATAGCAAAGCCAGCAGACCTGACGGGATCCCTTCTGAAATCTTTAAAGAGGGAGGACCTGAGCTGACACAACAACTCCACCAGCTCATAGAAAAAGTGTGGGTGACCGAGAAAATCCCAGTAGATTTCAAGGATGCCACCATCATCACCCTCTTCAAAAAAGGGGAAAGAACACACTGCGGAAACTATCGAGGTATCTCCCTTCTAACCTCTGCTGGGGAAAACCTCACAAAAATCCTTGCAAACAGTCTTCTACCTGTCTCAGAAGACACATTCGCAGAATCCCAGAACGGCTTCTGCCCCTTCAGAAGAACAGTGTACATGATCTTCACTGAATGACAGCTCCAAGAAAAAATTCAGGGAACAAAAGCAATGGCATTCCTTGACCTTGCAAAGGCATTCGACACAGTGAATCGCAGTGCTCTCTGGACCATCCTCCAAAAAATCGGGTGCCCTAACAAATTTGTGAACATCCTGCGGCTCCTCCATTATGTCATGATGGCAACAGTCTTGGACAGCAATGGCTCCCAAAGTGACCCATTTAAGGTGGAATCAGGTGTCAAACAGGGATGTGTTATTGCCCCAACTTTATTTTCCATCTTCATCGCTATGATACTTCACCTTGTTGATGGGAAGCTTCCCACAGGAGTGGAAATCATCCATTCGACAGATGCAAGCTATTTAACCTCAGCAGACTAAAAGCCAAAACCAAGGTTACACAATATCTATTATAGAACTCCAGTATGCCGATGACAACGTTGCCTGTGCACATTCAGAAGAAGACCTACAAGCCACTCTAAACACCTTTGCAGAAGCATATGAGAAGCTTGGCCTCTCACTGAACATCGAGAAACTAAAGTGCTCTTCCAGCAGGCACCAGCCAATCTCTCTCCAATGCCAGAAATACAGCTTAACGGTGTAACATTAGAAAATGTTGATCATTTCCACTACCTTGGCAGCCACCTGTCTACAAAAGTCAACGTTGACACTGAAATTCAACACCACCTGAGCTCTGCGAGTGCAGCATTTTTCCGAATGAAGCAGAGAATGTTTGAGGATACCATGCTATTGTCCTCCCAACCCTGCTATATGCCTGCAAGACATGGACTGTCTACAGACGTCACGTGCAACTCCTGGAACGATTCCATCTGTGCTGTCTCCGAAAAATCCTGCAAATCTCTTGGGAAGTCAGGCAGACAACTGTCAGTGTGCTGGAAGAAGCAAAGAAACAATGGTCCACCAACTCTACTGGACTGGCCATGTTGCCCGGATGCCCGACCACTGTCTCCAAAAGCAGTTGCTCTACTCTAAACTCAAGAACAGAAAACAGAATGTTGGAGGACAGGAAAAGAGATTCAAAGATGGGCTCAAAGTCAACCTTAAAAACTCTGGCATAGACACTGAGAATTGGGAAGCCCTGGCCCTTGAGCGCTCCAGTTAGAGGTCAGCTGTGACCAGTAGTACTGTAGAATTTGAAGAGGCACGAATGGAGGGCGAAAGAGAGAAACATGCCAAAAGGAAGGCGCGTCAAGCCAACCCCGACCGGGACTGCCTTCCACCTGGAAACCGACGCCCTCACCGCGGGAGAAGATGCAGATCATGAATAGGGCTCCACAGTCACCTATGGACCCACTGCCAGCACACCGACCTTGGAGGACTATCATCCTCGGACTACGAGTGATCGCCTAAGTAAGTAAGTAAGGACTGGATGGCCCACAAGGTCTCTTCCAACTCTAGGATTCCATGATTGTACATGTCCTATTCTGAGTCCCACTAAAAAAGGTGAAAACTGGCTTTCTTTCTTTGTGTTCTACTGGATGAAAGGCCTTCTATAACCTGAAAGTGACATCAGCACAGGCTCTTAACGTCTCCCATTGAACGCATGGAGATGGGCACAAGGGAGGCCTTCTTGCTGGATGCTGCCCAAAGTCGTATGACTGCGGCCAGGTTTATTCCTAGCACTCCATTCAAGCTCCCCTTTAAACAGACCACAGAGTTCCCCTTTTAAGACTGCCTGGAGCAGGAGACCCGACTTTCACAAACCGCCCTTTGAAGCCACTTTTTGGCATCCTTTTCATTCTGGTATATTTCCCAGAATGTCCCATCAATACTGCCGAGAGACACACACCAGTGATTGCACCGAGCTTTTAATAGTATGCCGTGTTGCATTGTTATTTTTTAATATTGCCTTTTAGTAAATTTTAATGGGGTTTTTTTTGCAGATAGTGGTAATTTGGTTTTTTAAATAACTTTGATAGTTAATTTTTCACAGATGTTTATGTACAGTTTTTAAGCTGAACTCTTTGTAATATGGCAACTTGTATACCACCTCGAGTTTTCTTATTGGAGAAAAGGTGGGGTATAATTTAATAAAACAATACCAAAGCATTGCACTGGGTTGCTGTGAGTTTTCCAGCTGTCTGGCCATGTTCCCAGGCCCGGATTAACACTTTTTTGTGCCCTAGGCCACACTTTGGAATTACACCCCCTTTAAGCCAACATCCCGCCACTTCCAAGGTCCCCATTCCCACCGGCTGGAAAGCTCTGCTGTGCTCTGAAGGTCTCCTCGGGAGTCGGGATGCTTGGGGAGAGCGCAGCGGGTGCAAACTTGCTCCAATGGCGTGCACGAGAGAGAGAGAGAGAGAGGGAGGGACTGAGAGAGAGGGAGGGACTGAGAGAGAGAGAGCAAGAGAGCGAGAGAGAGAGAGAGCAAGAAAGAGAGAGAGAGCAAGAAAGAGAGAGAGCGCGCGAGAGAGAGAGAGAGAGAGAGAGAGAGAGAGAGAGACTTTGCCGGGAGAAGGAGCAAGGAGGAGCATGAGAAAAGGGGAAAGAGGGGCGCAGATCAGGGGGTTTTTGGTCCGTGATCTGCGCCCCGGCTTGCGGCCCTAGGCTATGGCCTCGTTGGCCTTATGGGTAATCCGGGCATGCATGTTCCAGAAGCATTCTGTACTGATGTTTTGCCCACATCTACTGCAGGCATGTGAGGTCTGTTGGGAACTAGGCAGGCGTTAGCTGTCATATTACACAGATAAGACATTGAAATCCACAAGCACAATTTCAACAGAAAGGAGGAAACCATGAAAATGAACAAAATCTGGCTACCAGTATTGAAAAATTCCTAGGATCAGGACAGTAAATAAAGAGTAACACTCAAAAAACAGGAGAATTCCAGACAGGAAACAATCAGGCCCAGCTAACACCTCCCAACAAAGGATTCTCCCAGGCAGGAAGCAGCCAGGCTTTGAAGCTGCAAGGCCATTAAATGCCAATCAAAGTGGCCAATTGCAACATTCACACTTGCCTCCAACAGACAAGAGTTCTTTCTCCCATCCTGGACATTATTCCATATATATAAGCTCCACTTGCCTAGTTTCCAACAAACCTACTACTACTACTACTACTAATAATAATAGTCTTTATTTACACCCCGTCACCATCTTCCCAAGGGAGGTGTTACATGAAGCCACACCCGTCAATACAGTAAACACAATATAACACAAGAGCAGAACAGAAAATAAGAAAATAAAATAACTTAAAATACAACACCAATGTAGATAAACAACACAACAATATGAAATCAAAACATTAAGACACAACATCTGAGGAAGCCTGTCATAGATGTGGGTGAAATGTCAGGAGAGAATGCTTCTGGAACATGGCCAGACAGCCTGGAAAACTCACAACAACCCAGTGACTGTGGCCATAAAAGCCTTCAACAACACATATTATATACACAGTTTTGGAAGAAGGCGGATCTCCCAACAAAAGAAGAATGGATGGCTAAAGTCTTTAAAATAGTAGAAATACACACAAACACACACACACATGTATATAGATTTGCTTCATTGTTTTTTATGTTGGAAAAAAGCCACACACACAAAGCTATACACACAATAAAAGACAATGACCCACCTGCGTGGGAGTTGTAGTCCACCCTGCATCCAGAACACTCTTAACTCCATCAATAACGGATCTGGACCAAACTTGGCACACAGATCCAACATGCCCAACTGTGAATGCAGGCAGAGTTTGGGGAAGATTGCCCTAGGAGTTGTAGTTCACCTGAATCCAGAGAAACTGTGACCCTCTCCGACAATGGACCAGGACCAAACTTGGCACAGAGAAACCCCATGACCAACTGAACATACTGCAACGGTCTGTGAGAATTGACCTTGATTTTGGGAGTTGTAGTTCACCTGCATCCAGAGAGCACTGAACCCAGCCAGCGTTGGATCTGGACCAAACTTGGCACACAGACCCAACATGGCCAAATGTAAATATTGGCATGGTTTGGTGTTGATTGTCCCTGGCATAAGGGAGTTGTAGTTCACCTTATTCTGACAGCACTGAAAACAGACAAAGACAGATTTGGACCACATTTGGCACACATAACCAACATGGCCAGCTGTGCATACAGGCCTGCTTTGGGGAAGACTGACCCATGATTCTGGGGATTGTAGTTTACCCACACCAATATGTATTTTCTAATGGGAGCATTCATAAACAACAAAATCAAAGGCTGGCTCCCCCCCCCCCCCTAATAAATAGTGTTACTATTATTTAGTTATTTTATTTACTTTGCTTCTAGACCGCATCTCTCAGCCCGAAGGCGACTCGAGGCGGTGTACAACAGCAAAAACTGCTTAAGACAAACATATCAACAATTATCAATACAATACAATTCCAACATATACAAATTAGCATTCAACCTTATAAACACAATATCAGCGTCTCATTAATTAAATCGACTTCCAATTGCATCGTCATCGTTCCTTAGATCTCAATTTGACAATCATACTACATCTGCAAATGCCCGGTCAAATAGCCAGGTCTTAACCCTCCTGCGAAATGTCAGGAGGGAGGAGGCCGATCTGATGTCATTAGGAAGGGCGTTCCAAAGCCGAGGAGCCACCACTGAAAAGGCCCTGTCTCTCGTCCCCACCAATCGGGCCTGCAAAGCAGGCGGGACCGAGAGCAGGGTCTGTCCGGATGATCTTAAGCATCTTGAAGGTTCATAGGAAGAGATTAACTAAATGATATGACCTAACACCCCAAAACAAACACAATGCTTTTTTCAAATAACACAGGCACTGCCGAGTACCCAAGCTAGTAAATAATAATAATAATAATAATAATACAATCAACCAATCAATTCAAACTTTCCTTTGGCAAGCTTTGAAAACTCACTTCATCGTTATCTTCTTTTTCCTCATCATCAGACTCGGCGCTATCATCCAGTGGCTCATCTAGAAGAGAAAAGATCAAAAGATCAAATAAGAATGGCAGCTTGCTTACAATTCATTGAATCTATAGCTGCCGCCCTCTTGAAATGCAACAGCGAATGAACCCTGACTCACATTATTTCTCTCAATGGCTACAATCTAGAGTGGATTTGTTTTCCTCTCTGAGGCTTGATGTACAAGACAGAGGTGCTCTTGGTCAGTTGAAAGGCCGAACAGGGCGTAGGGTTACAGCCTGTGCTGGATGGGGTTACACTCCCCCTCAAGAGGCAGGTTTGCAGCCTGGGAGTGATCCTGGATTCATCGCTGAGCCTGGAACCCCAGGTTTCGGCGGTGGCAAGGGGAGCTTTCGCACAGTTAAAACTTGCGCGCCAGCTGCACTCGTACCTTGGGAAGTCTTATCTGGCCACGGTGGTCCATGCTCTGGTTACATCCAAAATAGATTACTGAAATGCACTCTACGTGGGGTTGCCTTTGAAGACTGTTTGGAAACTTTAACTAGTCCAACGGGCGGCAGCCAAACTGCTCACCAGAGCGACATACAGGGAGCATACCCCCCTCCCATTGTGTCAGCTCTACTGGGTGCTGGTCCATTTCCGAGCACAATTCAAAGTGCTGATCTTGACCTATAAAGCTCTATATGGTTCTGCCCAGCTTACTTCTCCGAACATATCTCCCTCTCTCTATGTTCTACCCCGTAGTTTAAGATCATCCAGAGAGGCCCTGTTTCCGGTCCTGCCAGCTTCACAAACACGGTTGGCGGGGACGAGGGACAGGGCCTTCTCGGTGGTGGCCCCCCGTCTGTGGAACTCGCTCCCCAGCAAGATTAGGTCGGCATCATCTGTCCTTTCTTTTAGGAAGAAATTGAAATCATGGTTTTGGGTCCAGGCCTTTGGACAGCAGGCATGAAAGCACTTTGGATATGGAACTGGACGGGAATCCTGATTATTGGCTTGGTTATAATGTTTTTAGATTGTTTTTAAGTTACTGTTTTACTGTTTATACTCAGTTTATTTATTGTATCTGTTCTTTACGTTTCTGCATCGAATTGTTGCTAGTGTAAGCCGCTCGGAGTCCATCCGTCCGTCCCCGGGTTGAGAAGGGTGGGGCAGAAATGTTATAAATAATAAATAAATAAATATGGCCTTGTGATTTTCATCACTTCTGCAAAAGGCAAGTTATCATCGCATAGTCATTGGGTAACAGTGGCCTTAATCCACAGCAGAGTATCTGTGCAACTATTTTGCTCACAGCCATTCTGCAGTATTCAAACACACTGTTACAACTTTCCCAAAATTAGGATGGCTGAGGTGTGCTCAAAAAAGGGGGAAATGAACAATGTAACAACACAATCATACAATTGCCTCAAATGGCTACAGAGATGGAATCCAAAAGCTTTATGCTGAAACCATGAGACTACATATCTGAAACTATATTCAACTGAATTAAATTTATTTATTTATTTTATTTAATTATTTGTATTTGTGAGTCGCCACTCCCGGGTGGCTCGGGGCAACTTACAACAATGGATTCAGGTTAAAAACAAAATATAAAACGCTATAACACCATAAAATATGAAGAGACACAATAAAATACACAGCAAACCGATGAGATAGATGTGGATCACTTCATCGGAGTTATACATCATAAGAAGGCGAAATAGCCTGCAAGTCACAGCTTAATACCCAAAAGCCTGTCAAAACAGGAGGATTTTGCACGCCTTCCGGAATGCCATTAAGTCCATAAGAGCACGGACTCCGGAAGGCAGTGCATTCCACAGGGTACGGGCGATTATTGAAAAGGCCCTCCGTCTTGTGGCCGACAGATGGTATGTTTTAAAGCTGGGAACCTCTAGGAGTTGGCCCAACTCTGAATGTAGTGGCCTAGCGGGACAGTATGGGATGAGGCGGTCCCTAAGGTACATTGGCCCCAGACCGTTCAAGGCCTTAAAGGTCAACACCAACACTTTGAAGGTGATCTAGCCTTCCACTGGTAACCAGTGCAGCTCACGCAAGACAGGTGTTATGTGACTGGTCGTCGGGACGCCATGTGATATATCTGTGAAGAAGTACAGGATAACGCAACCAAATTGCAGTCCTTGGAGACAAGTGCCATTGAATTCAATGGGGTCTATCACCAAACAAACTCATTTATGGAAAATGCTGTCCAGACTTTCTATATCTAGCACGTTCGATTGACATGAATAGGACTATGGTCAGAATGTGATGGTAAAAAAATTCCATGAACTGGCCTTGGAACACAGAGACTCCCGTGTTCAGTCAGAAACCTCCACTTCTTCTTATCCTGATCAGCACAAACATCCTTAAAAGGGTTTTCTCTTCAAAAGCTACAGCACAGAAAATAACCACGGTGAATTCCTTTCACCTGATTTAAGTTGCTTGATAATGAACTCAATCTGGTTGATCATATCGTCGTTTCCTTCCGCAATGTAGCAGCGCAGAATGTCTTCCATTTCCTGGATGGGTTGGAAAAAAAGAAAAGCTGCGTCAGTGGCCAGTGGTTCAGATGGGTGACCCCAAGTTGGGGTCATTTCCCTGGTGAGACGCAGCATCTCTCTGGTTGCAGGAGGGAGGGATGAGAAGTGGAAACGAGGCCTCTGCACCAGGCATGGGCAAACCTGAGCTCTCCAGGTGCTTTGGACATCAACTCCCACAATTCCTAACAGCCTTAGGCTGCTGAGGAGGAAAAGGAAGGGGCCTGAGGCGGTTAGGAATTGTGGGAGTTGATGTCCTAATAATAATAATAATAATAACAACAACAACTTTATTTATACCCCGCCACCATCTCCCCAAAGAGACTCGGGGCAGCATACATGAGGACAAGCCCAATAACACACCTTTAAAACAACACAGCAGCAAATAATAAGACAATACAATCAATATAACTTACATATAAGCAATAACACACGATGTTTAAAACCATAATGGCCGGGCCAGATGTAATATATTAAAAATTTAAAAAACAAACTGGATGTGAACACAGGTAGGATGTATCTAGCAGGAGGGTTTTAAAGGATAATGTGGGGAGATCAGCCCAACAGGTAGTTAAAGTGCTTCTAAGGGCATCTAAGGGAATTAGTCAAAGCAGGGTGCTGTTTACTTTATTCAGAGAAGGCACATTGGAATAGCCGTCTCCCTTGTCCCCATCAATCGCGCCTGCGAAGGGGGCGGGAGCAAGAGCATTGCCTCTCCAGATGATGGAAGAGATCGCGTGGGTTCGTAGACAGAAATGCGGTCACGCAGGTAGGCGGGTCCCAAAGCACCTGGAGGGCTTAAGTTTGCCCATGCCTGTTCTAGCCAAGTCTGGGACTGTACCAAGAGTGTCAATCTCATACTCCAGATTATTTCCTATCGTGTTATGACTCACTTTAAGCCACGCCGGTACAGAAGCCAAATCCTTTTAAAAGATGCTACAAATCAAGTTTCTGCTCAGCCTATATGCACCCAACCACCTCTATTGATCCATCTGCCTGTCTTTCTGTTATCTTTTGATCTTTGATCTGTTATTTATGTTTATTGCATTAGAAGTGAATGGTGGGTACAGCTGCAATGTATTGTAATGTAATGTTGATTGTTTTTAAATTGATCTTTTATGAATGCCTGACATTGAATTATGCCAATCTGTAGCCCACCTTGAATCGCCCTATGGCTGAGAAAGGCGAGCTATAAATATCGTAAATAAATAAACAAATCTCTCGGCATTACTTCGCGAACAAAGATTCTTAGGAAGGACTCATCCCACGCTTTTTACAAGCACGTTAATGACTAAAAAGGCCAAGTTCGGTTGCAGAAGGCACAACAGAGTCTCCTTGGGTGATGTTGTTTCCAAGTTGCGGTTCTTTCTGTGTTGTCGTTTCTCTTCAAGACCCATTCGGTGTGTCTTCTCGAAAGAGGCAGCAGCATTGTGGATAGTGCATCTCCATGCCTCCCAATGTGAGGCCAGGGTGGACCATTCTTGGTGATCAATCTGGCCGAGTCTGAGATGCTTTTTCAGGGAGTCCTTATATCTCTTTTTGGGGGCACCTCTCTTGCGCTTACCCATGGCGAGTTCACCATAGAGTAGTATCTTTGGGAGGCGGTCCTCCATCCTAGAGACGTGCCCTGCCCAGCGCAGCTGTGTTCTCAATAGCATGGCTTCAATGCTGGTGATCCCTGCTTGCTCAAGGACAGCAACATTAGTCACGTAGTCGGTCCAGTGTATATTTAGGATTGTGCGAAGACAGAACTAGCGCTGGTGAAAGTGTTCGAGGAGTCATAGGTATTGGCGATAGGTGACCCATGTTTCAGACCCATAGAGGAGAATAGACAGTATGATAGCTCTGTACACACTGATTTTGGTGCTTTGTCTTAGGTGCTTGTTGCTCCAGACTCTTTTGTGAAGCCTTCCGAATGCACTATATGCCTTTGCTAATCTGTGATCTATCTCTTTGTCAATCTTGGCATCTGAAGAGATGATGCTTCCCAGGGAGGTGAACTGCTGAACGGACTTAAGCACAGATTAACACAAACAACGTTAACACTTGGCACTATGCTGTATGTCCTTTGACCAGAAGTTGGCCACTTGGGAGTGCTTCTGGTGTGGCTATAAGAAGGTCCTCCGCTGTGCATGTGGCAGGGCTCAGAATAATAATAATAATATAAAACTTTTTTTATATCCCACCACCATCTCCCTGAAAGGGACTCAGGGCGGCTTACATAAGGCCAAGCCCAATGACACATCAGTAAAAACAACACAGCAGCAAATAATAAGACAGTACAATCAATAAACTCACATATAAGCAATAACACACAAAGTTTAAAACCATAATGGCCGGGGCAGATGTAATACATTAAAATTTTAAAATAAATAAATACTGCATTGTGGTAGGTGTCTGTGGTTTGCTCTTCTTTACACTCGCATGTCGTGGGCTCCACTCAGTAGCTCCATTTCCTAAGATTGGTTCTGCATCTCGTGGTGCCAGAGCGCAGTCTGTTCAGCGCCTTCCAAGTCGCCCCATCTTCTGTGTCCTCAGAAGGGAGTTTCTCATTCAGTATCAGCCATGCATTGAAGTTTCGTGTTTTCACTTGCCACTTTTGGACTCGCTTGTTGAGGTGTTCCTGCGAGTATCTCTGTAGATCTTAGGAAGCTATTTCTTGATTTAAGGCGTTGACATGCTGGCTGATATTCAAACAGAGGATTGGCCGGAGATGTCACTGCCTTGGTCCTTTCATTGACTGTTACTTCCTGACAGATGTCAGGTGGTGCAATACGGGCTAAACAGTATAATTTCTTCAGTGGTGCTCGGCGCAGACATCCTGTGATAATGCGGCATGTCTCATTAAGAGCAATATCCACTATTTTAGCATGGTGAGATGTGTTCGACACTGGGCGTGCGTACTCAGCAGAAAGAGTAGCCAAGCACAAGGCGGATATCTTCACGGTGTCTGGTTGTGAAAACAGAATCCTGTTTTCCCCACCAGAAAAAATTAAAAAATGTTCTTTTCCAATGATAAATAATATATCTGTATTCAAACTATATAACATGAAGATCTTAACGAAAGATTTTGGAGACTTTTTGTTTCTATTTTTTATTTTTTATTTATTTATTTACTATACTTATATACCGCCTTTCTCAGCCATAATGCCACTCAAGATGGTTCACAACAAGTTAGTACACGTAACAACAAAATACAAATTAAACATTAAAACAGTATAAAACCACAATAGAAGCAATAAAAACAATAAAAACCAACATCATTATCATCAGCGTCTCCTAGTTAAATAACGTTGTCCAAGTTCCATTTCCTATGTCAGTTACTCTGCATTTGTAAACGCTTGCTCATATAACCATGTCTTAACTTGTCTCCGAGGGAGCCAATCTAAGCTCTTTAGGGAGGGCGTTCCATAGCTGAGGGGCCACCATAAAGAAGGCCCTGTCTCTCGTCTCCGCCAAACCTGCATGAGGGCGGGATCGAGAGCAAGGCCTCCCCGGATGATCTTAAAGTCCTAGATGGTTCATAAGGGGAGATGTGTTTGGACAGGTAAATTGGGCCAGAACCGTTTAGGGCTTTATTTACACTTTGAATTGTGCCCGGTAGCAGACTGGCAGCCAGTAGAGCTGGCGCAGCAGAGGAGTTGTACGCTCCCTGAGCTCTGCTCCTATTAACAATCGAGCTGCCGTCTGTTGTAACATTGGAAGTTTCTGGACAGTCTTTAAAGGCAACCCCACAGTACTTGTTACAGTAGTCTATATGGAATGTAACCAGAGTGTGGACTACCATGACCAAGTCAGGCTTCCCAAGGTATGGGCGCGGCTGGCACACAAGTTTTAACTGTGGTAATGCTCCCCTGGTCACCGCCGAAACTTGGGGTTCCAAGCTCAGCGATGAGTCCAGGATCACACCCAAGCTGCTAACCTGCATCTTCAGGGGGAGTGTAACTCCATCAAACACAGGCTATAACCCTATGTTCTGTTCGGCCTTGCGACTGACCAGGAGTACCTCTGTCTTGTCTAGATTCACGTTCAATTTGTTTGCCCTCATCCAGATTGTCACAGCTGCCAAGCACCAGTTCAGGACCTGAACAGCCTCCTTAGTAGAAGGTGGGAAGGAGTGACAGAATTGGATGTCATCTGCGTACAGATGGCACCGCACCCCGAAACTCCAGATGATCTCCCCCAGCAGCTTAATGTATATGTTAAACAACAATTGGGGATAGTATTGAACCCTGAGGAACCCCACAAGATAAAGGTTGTAGAGTTGAACAGGTGTCCCCCAGCAACATCTTCTGGGTGCGACCCTCCAGAAAGGAATGGAGTCACTGTAAAACAGTGCCCCCCGGGCCCATTCTGGTGAGGCGTCACAGGAGGATACCATGGTCAACGGTATCGAAGGCTGCTGAGAGGTCCAGCAGAACCAACAGGGACACATTCCCCTTGTCTAGCACCCGGCGTAGATCATCAACTAAGGCGACCAAGGCTGTCTCAATTCTATGTCTCGGTCTAAAGACAGACTGTGCCGGATTTTTTTTATATGCCTTCCCATCTCTAATCATTACTCTTTGGATTTTCCAACCCAAAGGATGAATACATATATTGTCGAAGACTTTCACAGCCAGAATCGCTGGGGTGTGGTGTGGCTTCCAGGCTGTATAGCTGTGTTATAGCTGTATTTCCTCCTTACATTTCGCCTGCATTTTCTGAAAATACGAAACATAGATGCACGCAAAACATCAGGATAAAATGCTGCTAGAACATGGCCGTACAACCCGGAAACCACCCAACACCCTAATGAATGCATATTGTTGTGTTTTTTGACTAGTGATAATAAGATTCAGAATAATCAAAAGTCCTTCTGAGGATCCTTCTCATCTCAGCAGAATCACAAGCCTTTGCTAAAGTGATACAGGAAGCGGCTGATGATGAGTGGCAGCTCCAAAACAAAGCCATTCCAGCCACCCATTTAAAAGCCCAGTGTCTTCAGAGATAGCATTTTAGAGTAGGCAAGGGAAGATAAGAATCCCAGGGAAGAACAGCAACATCCATCCGCTTCACAATTACACAGATTTTGCATAATGGCCAAAGCGAGTGAGCGCAGGCTCCAATCAGAAGCGATGCCCACTTTTGTTCAGCTTTTGTATAGCTGCGAGCCATGGCTATCTTCTCCCCCAAGAGAGAGAGAGAGAGCAGGAGGAGCAGCACTGCTGCAGAAGACATTCATCAGCCCTCTGCATTCATGGCGAGCAGCTGCCGGAGAGCAGACAATTGACATCTTTTCTTACACACTGCCCTGCCGTTCCATGAAGGCATCCATTTATCACACGTAATTCCCCACAAGGGAGAACACTGATTTGGGCCAGAGCACTCTGTGGCCTTGCAACCGTTTCTTTGGAAACACCAGGCGCAACTCAGCTTTGCCTCCAAGTTTGCTGGCCTTCCTCCATCTTCCTCAACAGAACCGTGACTGTTTGCACTGAGGCAGAATCAGATGAAATTTCCCGTAAGCAGACCTCAAGACATGGAAAATCAGTCTTCCTGGCCTGATGCAGACGGCAACCGCTGAGTGTGTTCAAGAGAGGGGCAGGGCAAAACAGAGTCCACATTAAGGGAAAGCCTCTGCCACCATTTTACTACATGGTTACTGAAGGAACCACAACCGCTGGGAAGCTCATATCCATGGGACTTCTTTTCGCCCCAACGTTTATCAAGGTTAAAAAGCAAAGTACACAAAGACGACATCCATACACAATTATGTATGAATTAAAACTGTGTATTTATACTTCCATAATGCCAGGCCAGACAGAGGATTTGGATGAAGCCACTCCTTAGGCCAGTGATTTTCAACCTTTTTTGAGCCGCGGCACATTTTTTACATTTACAAAATCTTGGGGCATACCACCAACCAAAATGCCACAAAATGGCACTCTAACACAGTAATACATATAGTTAATATGTTTATAAATGTATTTATAGACTCACTTAGTGTGAAACCTGGGCCTGTTTCGATGAACACAAAATAGATATCCTGGCAGGAATGGTAGAAAGACACACATGAAGCTCTTGCTCAACAGCTATCAGTCTCTTTCTGTTTTTAGTTTTTATCGCAGTCAAGCTTGAGAAGCTCATCTCACACAGATAGGAAGTTTTCTCTAATGGCTTCTCCATCCATCGAGGCTGTATTGCCTCGAGCTCACCGTCTTTTCTTTTTTCTTTTGTCCACCACTCATATTAGGGCCTTCATCTGTGTCATAATTTTGTCCAGGGCCCTGTTCAGCATTTGCATTTTCCCTTCTCAAAAACTTGTCCATCACTCGCTTGTCTTGCTGTGCTCCCAAATTGCCACTGTCACTTGACGCGCAGCTGCAGCACTAACTCTAACTTTGTGTACTTAGCCGCGTCTGAGCGAATCCAAGATGGCGCGACCATAGCACTCTCGCGTCACTTCTTAGGTGACGCGAGAGTGCTATGGTTCCATTTCTTAAAGGGACAGATGTGCGTTATAGTTTACATATGAATGAAGTTTGAAAATAATTTCCCACGGCACACCTGATGATCTCTCACGAAACACTAGTGTTCCACAGCACACTGGTTGCAAATCACTGCCCTAGGCGATCCCTCATAGCCTGGGGATGATGGTCCTCCGAGTCTGGTGTCTTGGTGGTGGGTTTGTAGGTGGCTGTGGAGCCCTATTCTTGATCCGCATGTTCTCCCGCAGTGAGGACATCGGTTTCCAGGTTGAAGGCAGTCCTGGTCAGGGTTGGCTTGACATGTCTTCTTCCTCTTGGCACATTTCTCCCTTTCGCCCTCCATTCGTGCTTCTTTGAATTCTACAGCACTGCTGGTCACAACTGACCACCAGTTAGAGCACTCAAGGGCCAGGGCTTCCCAGTTCTCAGTGTCTATGCCACAGTTTTTAAGGTTGGCTTTAAGCCCATCTTTAAATCTCTTTTTCTGTCCACCAACATTACATTTCCCATTCTTGAGTTGGGAGTAGAGTAACTACTTTGGGAGACGGTAATCAGGCCTTCAGACAATGTGGCCAGTCCAGCGGGATTGATGGCATAGGAGCATCGCTTCAATGCTGGTGGTCTTTGTTTCTTCCAGCACGCTGGCATTTGTCCACCTGTCTTCCCAAGAGATTTGCAGGATTTTTCAGAGGCAGCGCTGATGGAATTGTTCCAGGAGTTGCATGTGATGTCTGTAGACAGTCCATGTCTTGCAGGCATATATCTATGTTGGGAGGACAATAGCTTTATAAACAAGCACCTTGGTCTCCCTATGGATGTCCCGGTCCTCAAACACTCTGCTTTATTCAGAAAAATGCTGCACTTGCAGAGCTCAGGCGGTGTTGAATTTCAGTGTCAATGTTGACTTTCGTAGCACAAATGGTCAAATGTTGACCATTTCCGCTGCCAAGGTAGTGGAAATAGTCAACACTGATAATGAACAGTGAATTGTGAGAAAGGGATGGGATCCTTAGGTGTGAGTGACCAAGTTCTCTCATTTCTGATACAGTGATATCACTTTCAGGATGTAAAACATGCTTTACAGTCCTAATTTTCCAAATTCTTCTATCTAGTGCATCTAGTTCAAATGATACAGTAGGCCTGCACTTTTATGGCCCAAATTTTTTTTTTCTGTTAAGTTTTTAGGACTTAGCATACTTGTTTTAATATACTCACTAAATATTCTCAGTTTGTAATATTCCCAAATACATATAATTTCCTTCACGAGTGAGGATTTTAATTGTATTTCTGCCAAAGAGCTTCATTCCTTTTGACTGATGGCGCAGCACATTGAGATGTCTTGATTAAACAGTCTTACAGTGTTCAATAAGGTTTCAATGTTTGATTCAATTTCTTTAATGTAGTTTAAAATCACCCAGACAGAATAAATGATTCAATTTTCCAGCTTGCTTTGGTATTTTACAGTCCCGATATGTTTCCCCCAGTATTACTACCAGTAGTATTATTGCAATAGCAAATAATAGGGAGAAGGAATCCTGAAAAATCCCACAATTTTAACTCTGCCAGAATCTTCTTTATTTACAGCTAACATGGTTAACAGGGCCACTGTCGTCGTCATCGTCATCATCATGATTATCTCCACCAATCTTCCTATCCTTCTCCAACTTTTATAACCAAAGTTCTGAGTAGTTTCTTCCAATTTTGAAGAAATGGAGCAAAAAGTTTGAAGGGCTTCAGTCCTTCCCGACAGAAAGATGGACTGAAGCTTCCAGATTAGTCAGTACCCAGCTTAGTCAGACTGGTTGGCTGGTGTGGAAGTGGAGCTGTTATGGAGAGTGATGAACTGGTGAAAGTATGGAAACTTTTCAAAGTAATTTTCACTATCATGAGGGGAATCTGTTTTGGGGTAGAATGGTCCTTGTTCATGTGCTAAGATCACACAATAGTAAGAATGAGATAACCTATGGCCATCCAGATCCTGTGACTGTTGTGGTTCAGCCAGCTGATGACAATGAGGTGATTGTTATTCCAGGACCTGGGAGAGTGGATGGGTTTTTCAATGACAGAAATGAGAAGTGTTTAGATCAGAGCTGCCCAGGAAGTCTATCGCGATCGACCAGTCGATCCCGGGACCGAAGGAGGTCGATCCCAGCCGGATGGGGCGCTTCTCAGAGAGGGCGGAGCCAGGCCGTGCCAAGTCCCGCCCCTCCCCAGCTTTGGCACTCCCAGCAGCTGCTCCAGGTTTGTGGAGGGCATGGCCAAGGAAGCCTTGTGCTAGCTATGCCACCACTGGCTTGGCATTGCCATCCTCAAGCCTGGAAAAGCTGCTGGGAGCTCCAAAGCCAGAGGGGAGGGGGCGGGGCTTGGCATGGCATGGCCCCGCCCCCTCTGGCCAAGCCCCGCCCCACCCCCTCCCCTCTCCAGCCTTGAGGAGGTAGGTAGATCTTTCTGACTTGGTTTTAACATAAGTAGCTCGCATGCTGGAAAAGTCTGGGCACCCCTGGTTTAGATCATGTGAGAATGGGCTTGAAAGTGAAACTGTCTCAGAGTCCAGTAGACAGGGAGATGCAGCAGCCGGCGAAGACTTTTCACCTAGTTGTCTCTTAGCAACTCCAGATAAGGGGATGAGTGAGAAAGTTCGCCTGAAAACACACCTGCAGTCAGCAGAAATATCAGACTTCATCTTAGTGAAGAAACAAGCAAATCAAGAAGGTCACAAAGACTCTGTGAGAAGCAGTAGTCTGAGAGATCTCACAGGCAAGGCAGGCAAGGTCACAATGACTTCATGGCTTGTGGACCTCAAATCAGAGAATTGTTTCCTTTAGAATTCAGATCAGGCAACGCTGCGTAACAGTAAGGGTCTCAACTCTTGTTTCCAGTTCAGGTTTTGAGTCTAAGATCTTAAGGATTCTGGTTTCATGTTTTAAGAAGGTTCTATAATCTTGCTTTTGGATTCATGCTCATGTTTTGATTCTTGCTTTCCTGGATTATGCGCATGTTTTGATTCTGGTTTTTCCTGTACCTTGTTTTATGGGACAGATTTGGATTATTGCCTTTAAAGGGTCCCTTCCCCGATTACCTATTGGATTATGCCTTTCTTATTTCTTACGGCGACTTTTCCTTTTTATATGTACTTTTCTCAATTGTTTTACTATCACTTTTGGATTCCTGGCTGCTGTTGAGTGCAAGGTGAATTCTGGCTGGGATGCAACAGTGGCACTACAACTCCTATTACACTAAGCAACAAAATTTGAAAGAAAAAAACCTGTTCCTGGTCTGAAAGTGTTATTTCCTGTTTATTTGTGTGGTACTCACTCTGACAATAGTTGTTATACTCCAGAAACTCTGTTATTGCGGCTGCCAGAAACTAGATTTAATGGGTTGAGACTCTATGATGAGATATTTATTGAAAAACGATATTAAAATGTGCTATAGCAGGATGTCCCTCCCGCAAAAACAAAGTTTGGGCAGTTTAATAAACGTTTCCCCCATGTTTTTATGATAGAACCAAATAGGAAATGATACATAGAATTTAGAAACAAAAATCATGTTACATAGGGTTATCTGATCATGACGACAAAGAGTTAAGTGAGTTGCTGTGCGACTGCTGTTCCTATGAACAGACCTATGGAAGTGGGAAGCAGAGTGAGATGTAACTGCAGCAAAAACCAAGTATCCCATGAGGCAGCCTTGATTTTGAAGAAAAATCTTACACTACTAGTGATGAGGAAAAAACACAGAGAAAGTAAATTGCAGGGCAGGCTCTCTCACCATTGCTCGAGCTTCCTCTCGTATGGCTGGGATAGCAAGGATGCTGTAAAGTGCCCCATTCACATAGGGATGGATCTGTGAGAAGAGAAAATATATTTTCAACCAAAGGAGACACCTCCCTCTGGCCCAATCGCTCCCACTTCTATCTGGTTAATGCCCAAGAACGACATCTTTACACTGCCTTCTGCGCAACTTTCCTGATAAGGGGCTTAGCAAGAATATCACCCAACACACTTTGAACATAGTCTTGGCTTTAGTTACAATATTTATATTTCCTCAAAGCATTCTAGACAACTAAAAACATAAAAGTTAACAATGTCTTCAGACGCAAAAGCTAACCATGTAAGAACAATTGTATTCCCCGACTCAAATGCACATCTTATTTTCCGAGTATAGCTAAGCCAAAAATATGTATAATTAAAATAATCACATACATTGTACATTCAGGATAGTATATGTGATTATTTTAATTATATGCATTTAAGCTTATTGATACTAAGATACTATGAATGGAAACTAACGAAACTGTTTTCAAAGAGGTCATCTTAACATTTGTCAAGATGGGCAAAGGAAACTTGAATCCACTGAAGTTTCTGGAGTCCGTATGAACATCTATCTCCATGCGAAACTGATTACAGTAATTCCATACAGATGTCAGTTATACATGAATGAATAAATGAAAACCTTTATCTTTCAGCAGTGAGTCAAGCTGGAAAAAAAAACATCTTAAGGTGGTCAGAAGCCATAGTTGCTACCCGTTCATTATGTCCAAGTTTAATATTGTCATCCAACCCATTGTGAAAGCTCAGCCGACAAGGCACTATTAAAATATGTACGGATTGTTATTTACGAAGTACGCTCAGTTTTGAATGATCCCAGTGAGGGTGTGGGAAGTGGACGACAGAATGCTCCAACATCTCCAGATGCTGGAAATCTGGAACCAGGAGATTCACATCTGGGCTTCTGGAAAAGGCCTGGAGCACACTGAGCGCCATGCCTCGGGATCCAATTGAGGTTCAAAGAAAAGACTTTGCCAGGGCTTTAACATAAACCCAGGAACCGGTAGTCTGGGGTCCCAAAGGGCAGCTGTTGGGCATTCCTTTTTAGGTTAAGAAGGGAGCAATTCCGAGGAGGAAGAGGTGGGGGAGCGAGCCTTTGCAGATAACTTTATGGGATGAAGAACTTAAATTGGCCATCAAGCACCTTTCAAGCAGAGCCAAACAGGATTATACTATTTAGTCTAAATCTGAAACTGTTGAACTCCAAGGCTGGGAATTATTGGTTGCTTACTTGTAACTTTAGTTACAGTATGGAGGACACAGCCTCCTCCTCTGTATGCACATGCGTATTCTGTGCAGTAGGTGTGCCAAGGAGCTGGCAAGGTGATCACAGCGCCACTAAGGAAAGCTCAAGTCCTCTATGGAAAGAGACCGTCGCTTCCCGCGCTTTTAGGCCGGCTCAATATTTAGAGGAGGTTGGCGGCCATTCTGACGGCCCTTCTTCTTAGCCTCCTATTCAGTAGTGGAGCCACCATTTTGGAGGCCCATATATGTCAAGAACCCCCGAGAGGGAACTCAACCCTTGTATGGGAAGAAGCTGCCTGGAAACAGCAGAGGAGGCAAATGGAAGCGCTTCCCGCGCTTTAACTCGGCTCAACATTCTGAAGAGGAGGCTGGCGACCATATTGGCGGCCCTTCTCCTTACCCTCTTCTTCACCAGTGGAGCCAGCATCTAGGAGGCCAAAGGCCAAAACAATAAATAAATAAATAAATAGAGAGGGGAAAAATTTAATTAATAAATAAATAAAGGGGGGGCGCAGATAGCACAGACCCCATTCCAAAAGGACCGCTTTTAGCACGGGCTCACTGCCTTTCCTCAATTGTGGGACAACTCCACAAATTCTATAATGACTCTCTCAACCTTGCTTTAAGGGTGGACTGACTAAAAGACAAAAGAAGTCAGTCAAGGAAGGTCATCAATCCACAACGGCAGCAAGAGTAAAAGTAAAAAACAAAAATCACGCAGTCCATAAACGCTAGTCAAAAGAAATATGAGAGAACGATTCCTAGCTGTCGCAACGCTGCGGATGAAAGGATCTGAGGTGGCAGCCCCTCTCACTGGCTATATATACTCAAGGGGAGTGGGCAGGGCTACCATTTAAAGTGATAATATCTTTCTAAAAGGTTCTGAACTGTCTGCGCAGGCGCAGAAATTACCATATGTATGTATTCAGAGGGACCACGACAGGGAACCACATGTGTACTTAATAATAATAATAATAATAATAATATAAAACTTTATTTATACCCCACCACCATCTCCCCAAAGGGACTCAGGGCGGCTTACATGAGGCCAAGCCCAATAACACATCAGTGAAACAACACAGCAGCAAATAATAAGACAATACAATCAATATAACTCACATATAAGCAATAACACACAAAGTTTGAAATCATAATGGTCGGGTCAGATGTAATATATTAAAGTTTAAAATAAATAAACACTGGACGTCAACAGAGGTAGGATGTATCTAGCAGGAGGATTTTGAAGGTCAATGTGGGGAGATCAACCCAACAGGTAGTTAAAGTGCTTTTGAGGGCATTTTGCAGGGAATTGGTCAAAGCAGGGTTTTGTTTACTCTATTCAGGGAAGGCACATTGGAATAGCCACGTTTTCAGGCTCCTCCTAAAGACTGCCAATGTGGGGGCTTGTCTGATATCCTTGGGGAACGAGTTCCAGAGTTGGGGGGGCACCACAGAGAAGGCCTTCTCCCTCATCCCCACCAATTGCATCTGCAATGGGGGCGGGAGCAAGAGCAGCGCCTCTCCAGATGATCGAAGAGATCGCATGGGTTCGTAGACAGAAATGCGGCCATGCAGGTAGGTGGGTCCCAAACTGTTCAGGGCTTTATAGGTAAGAACCTGCACCTTGAATTGGGGCCAGAAGATGAACAGCAGCCAATGGAGCTCTTTAAACAAGGGGGTTGACCGCTCCCTGTAAGTCGCTCCAGTTAGTAATCTGCTGCCACCTGTTGGACCAATTGAAACTTCCAGGCCGGCTTCAAGGGCAGCTCCGCGTAGAGTGCATTACAGTAATCCAATCTGGAGGTGAATAAGGCGTGGACCACCATGGCCAGATCCAACTTAACATACACAGTAAAATAGCAAGGCAGTTTATTGAAGGATATATATGAAAAGCAATTCAGCAAAACAGTATAAAAAACCAAAATCCAACTATCAGGAATAATCCACAGAAATCAAACCACAGGAGTAGTATCAAAAACCAGGAATACAAAAGCAGAATAAATCCAAAACATGAGATTCAGGAACAGTCTTCAAAACTTGGAATCATGACACATGAACAAAAGGGAACATGGAACTAGAAATTCCTTGACTTGACGATAGATCTATACTCAATCATCAACGTTGCCTGGACTAACGGACCCATCTGCTGGGCTAGAGAAAGTCATGCCTTCTCCTTTGGGAAACTGATGAGGACTTCTTCTCCAACAATGGTCTTGATCTTCGTACACTCTCTTGAGAAACCCTATGTTGACAGAACGTAAATCTCCTATCTAACTGCTCATTAGCCTGCTTGGACGTTCATTTTCATCCTCTGATCTGTTAGTGACCTTGCTTCCCTAGCAAACTGACTTTCAGGAATGTGGCCTTCAGACACAGACCACTCATTTTCAGAGTTTAAAATCTCTTGATGGCTTTCCTGAGGACTTGCAGACCCAGAATCCCCTGTGCCCTCAGAATGGCTAACAGGCCCATAATCCCCAGAAAGATCAGGTGCAGGCGCAATCAAAGGCTGAACTACAACAGAAACCACTACAACACACACACACTCATGAGCTCAGACAGTGTTGTATTTCGGTGTCGATGTCAGCTTTTGTGGAGATGTGGCTGCCAAGGTAGCAGAAATGGTCAACGTTTTCTAACGTTGTACTGTTAAGATGTATTTCTGGCATTGCAGAGGGATTGGCTGGTGCCTTTTGCTGGTAGGGCACTTTCATTTTCTTGATGTTCAGTGAGATTCAAATGATAGGTAGAATTGTTAACATCAACCCATAAAACAGTGTAATCTATATAAATAAAAATGTAATGTTTGTTTGTGGGATTAACATAACTCAAAAACCTCTGGACAAATTGACACCAAATTTGGACACAAGACCTATCAGGCCAACAAGTGACCATCACTCATAAAAACACAGCAGAAGGGACTTAAAAAGCCAAAAAACAAAAATTACATTACAACGCAGGCACAAAACCACACACACACACACACGCACACACACAAACATACACGCAAACACACATATACACAAACCGGGCCACAGCAACACGTGGCAGGGGACGGCTTGCTTATCTATAAACGTACCTCGTGATTCTCATGGCCCAGAAGATCTGAGAGAACTTTGAGAACCTCATTTGCAATCTTCACACACATTTTCTTCCCTGTTGAGGAATCAAACATAATATATGGGATTCAGTGGAGTCAAAGGTAAACTCTGCCTTCCAGACAAGCACCTGTTATCAACAAGTATGTGTTATCACAAATAGCCATTAGCAGTTATTTAAAGAATAGTAATCAGGAACTGAACCATAAGTCATGGCCGTGATCGCGTTATACAAATCTGAAGTGGTTGGCTCATGACGTGTATGTGTACCATGTAAATCGCCCCGAGCTTTCCGGAAGGAGCGGTATATAAGAGTGAATAATAAATTAAAAATAAATAAATGACGTGAGCCTTAAAGAGGGCAAATTCCGAACAGCCTGAATGTGAAAAAGTCACACCCAAAAATGGAAGGATTATGGAAATTGATAGAATCGCAGAGTTGGAAGAGACCACAAGGGCCATCCAGTCCAACCCCGTCATGCAGGAAAACACAAAACACTCCTGATGAATGGAAATCCAGGTTCTGCTTACAAACCTCCAGACTGGACTATAAGGCAGTTTATTCCTCTGGTGAACACGTCTTACTCTCAAGAAGTTCTTCCTAATGTTTAGATGGAATCCCCCCCCCCCCTGCAATTTGAATCCACTGCTCCATTGCAGTCTCTGTAAGTGGCTCCTTTCAGAGCACCCCATAAATCAAACCTAATGATGTAGTGTTGTCAATCCCCTTTTTACAACATGAATGAGGAGAATAATTTGTTATGAAATTGGTGAATCATAAGGAAGCATGCAGCCAATCGTTGCCATATAGACAGTAAATCAAGCAGTACCAGTTTGTTTTAGTGCCATTAGACACTAAACCCAGGATGCTTACCTATTGGATTTAAACATAAAAGGCTTCTAATATTGAAATGTCCAGATCTGTGATTTAATATAATTTATTTGATTTTGTGTGTAAACTGGGGGGAAAAGGCATAATGGAATGAACTAATGACCTAGTTCAGTATTCTGTCCGTACAATGGGTAACCAGACACCAAGTAGATTATGAATACTTTCAAGCTCAATATTTCCCAGTAACTAAAATGTAACTTGTTCAAATGGGATTTCTGTTTTCAATGTGAATATCAAGAAAATAACAGTGGGAATAACAAATCCCAAGCAAGCAGCTCCAAAAGCAAAATGGAATTAAACTGAATTGATGAAGAAGACCCAAGTCAATGTTTCTCTCATAATAATAAAAAGAGTATGAAGTTCTAGGATTACACTAGGAAAATACATATCTCCCAAATACTACTTGACCTCAGAGTCAAGTAGTATTTGGGAGCAGAAAACAATAAATCTGGTCCCTTCCTCAAGGTGACACCCTTTCAGATATTTAAACAAAGCTCTTATGTGACCTCTCGGCCCTTTTTTCTTCTTCTAGCTAAACATCCTCAGCTCCCCCAGCCATTTCTCAAAGGGCTTGGTTTCCAAACCTTTGAACATTTGGGTTGCCTTTCTCTGGACATCTTCCATCTTCTCCATATCTTCCTAAGATGTAGTGACTAGAATTGGACAGTATGATTACAGGTGAAGTCTGGCCAAAGCAGAGAGTGGGACCATGACTTCTCTTGATTTGGACAATTTACTTCTACTGGTGCAGCCTAGAATCACATTGACCTTTTTAAGCTGCCACATCATACGGCTCATGCTCAGCTTGTGTTCTATTAAGACATCTAGATCCCTCAGTGATCTTTGTCAGATTATGCCAATATAGATGTGCTGTTGCTGTGTGCCATCAAGTCAGTTTCAACTTAAGGGTTTTCTGGGTCAGATTTATTCAGAGGAGGTTTGCTATGGCGTTCTTTTGAGGACTTGCCCAAGTCAGGTTTCCATGCCCATTCCTGGGTCTCCCATGGTCCTAGTACAATACACAAACCCCTACAGCAGTGATTTTCAACCAGTGTGCCGCGGAACACTAGTGTGCCGTGAGAGATCATCAGGTGTGCCGTGGAAAATTATTTTCAAACTTCATTCATATATAAACTATAAGGCGCATCTGTCCCTTTAAGAAATGGAACCATAGCACTCTCGTGTCACCTAAGAAGTGACACGAGAGTGCTATGGTCGCGCCATCTTGGATTCGCTCAGACGCGGCTAAGTAAACAAAGTTAGAGTTAGTGCTGCAGCTGTGAGTCAAGTGACAGTGGCAATTTGGGATCACAGCAAGACAAGCGAGTGACAGTGATGGAGATGTTTTTGAGAAGGGAAAATGCAAATGCCAGACAGGGCCCTGGACAAAATTATGACACAGATGAAGGTCCTAATATGAGTGGTGGACAAAAGAAGAAAGACAGTGAGCTTGAGGTAATACAGTGAAAGCTATCTTTCATTTGGATTCACTTTCACCGGGGATGCGATGGCACCGACTCCGCTGTGCTTGGTGTGTGGTGAGCTGTCCAATAGCACCATGGTGCCAAGCAAGCTTAAACGGCACTCCAAACGAAACACCCTTCCGTTCAAAACAAGCCAACGGACTATTTTGTACGCTTACATACAATGAGAAACAGGCAAATTCTTTGAGAAAAACTACAAAGGTAAAAAAGAGAGCCCTCAAAGCTAGCTACTTTGTTGCTGATCTCGTAACAATAAAAACTAAAAACAGAGAGAGACTGACAGCTGTTGAGCAAGAGCTTTGTGTGTGTCTTTCTACCATTCCTGCCAGGATATCTATTTTGTGTTCATCGAAACAGGCCCTGGTTTCACACTAAGTGAGTGTATAAATACATTAAAACATATTAACTATATGTATTACTATGTTAGAGTGTCATTTTGTATCATTTTGGTTGGTGGTGTGCCCTAGAATTTTGTAAATGTAAAAAATGTGCCGCGGCTCAAAAAAGGTTGAAAATCACTGCCCTACAGCACCCAGGCTCCCAAGACTTGCATGTATGCGATTTTTCCTCAAACTTCTATATGACAGATACCTGCACTGCGAAGGAAAAGGTTCATGAGCAAGGCAACCGAGTAGGCCAAGGTGTAATCGGACATGCTGTCTGTGTCCTTCAAGTCTTCCACCAGACACTGAATGAGCCCATCCTTGATCATCGCCGACTGCAAAGCCCGCCTGGCAATTCAAAGATAATAATAACAAAACATTAGGTTGAAGACCCACCAGCAGGATTCTATGGAAAGGGGACAATTTAGTCCAGGCAAGGGCAAACTTAGGCCTTCCAGATGTTTTGGACATCAGATGTTTTGGACATCAACTTCCAGATGTTTTGGACGTCAACTTCCACAATTCCTAACAATTCCTACTGGTTGTTAGGAATTGTGGGAGTTGAAGTCCAAAACACCTGGAGGGCCCAAGTTTGCCCATGAAGCCAAAACCACCAATGTAAAAAACAGAAATAAGAACAATTTTCAAATATATTTAAAACTACAACAGCCAACACATCGTTACTTACAACACGCAACCCAAACTAATCTGTAAACCTCAAACTCATTGCCTGATTTTAACTTACTACTTCTTCTTCCCTCTAAGTGTCACTTTATTTCTAAGACACTAATCCCAAACTATATGAGTACCTCCGCACTGCCATGAATGGTTACTTGGTCCAACGCTATGCTGAGACAAGATGACTAATGTGTGGTATCCATTGTTTGTGAGTAGCAGGTCTTCGGTCTTTGGAGATGGAAAGAAAACACAACAATTGACACCAGAAGGATACCAATCCTTCATACATTGTGGAAGTGAAGCCGGTCTGCTGTATTAGGCATCTTGAGAAGAGCTGCACTGGAAGCCTTTGACTGGTTCCTCGAATCTGCTGCCTTCAACCGACCTTCAGATTGTCTTTGCTTGGCACACATACAACTGGTACCACCAAGACTACAAGCCCCAGAATCAACTGCTGCAGGGTATATCAACACTTAAGTTTGTTTGTGTGTGTCTGTGGTCTGGAACAAAATGAGAAACTGCAGGTCGCTTCTGGTGTGAGAGGATTGGCCATCTGCAAGGATGTTGCCCTGGGGATGCCCAGATGTGTTCCCATCCTGTGGGAGGCTTCTCTCATGTCCCTGCATTGGAAGCTGGAGCTGACAGATGGGGACTCACCTCATTCCCCAGACCTGAACTGCCATTGCGCCACCAGGGACTACTAACACTTAAGTAAATTTTATTAATTCCAGAGGAGTCTTTTCTATTTGGAGTGAGTGACGAGATTTAGGCTCAATTTCCCGGATTGCATCTACACTGCAGAATGAATGCAGTTTGACATGGCTGAATGTTATGGAATCCTGCGAGCTGAGGTTTGTAGAGACATCACCGTACTTTGGGAAGTCTGACTTGGCCACGGTAGTCCATGCTCTGGTTACATCCCATATAGATTACTGCAACGCTCTCTATGTGGGGCTGCCTTTGAAGACTGCCCGGAAGCTTCAATTAGTCCAACAGACAGCAGCCAAGTTGATAACTGGAGCGGCAATCAGGGAGCGCACAACTCCTCTGTTGCGCCAGCTCCACTGGCTGCCAGTTTGCTACCGGGCACAATTCAAAGTGCTGGCTTTAACCTTTAAAGCTCTAAGCGGTTCTGGCCCAGCTTACCTGTCCAAACGCATCTCTCCCTATGAACCATAAAGGTGTTTAAGATCATCCGGAGAGGCCCTGCTCTCGGGGATGAGAGACAGGGCCTTCTCAGTGGTGGCCCCTCGGCTATGGAACACCCTTCCTAGGGATATTAGATCGGCCTCTTCCCTCCTAACATTTTGAAAGAAAGTTAAGACCTGGTTGTTCGAGCAGGCATTTGCAGATGAAATATACCTGTTTAATTAAGATTCATGGAATAGTATGACGATGTGACAGGAAATGATTTCAATGATGAGATGCTGGGAATTTTATTGTATTTAATGGTTTTAATTAATTGATTACTGTTTTTATATGGATGTTGTTTTAATTGTTTTGATTGTATTTTATATTTGGGCATGGAGTGCTACATGTAAACCGCCTCAAGTCGCCTTCGAGCTGAGAGGGGCAGTATAGAAATATAGTAAATAAATCGTAAATAAATAAATCAGCACTCTTTGGCAGAGAAGGCTAAAGATCTTGCAAAACAACAACTCCCATAATACTATAGAACTTGTGACAGGAAAGTTACAGGGGTGTCAAATTGCATTAATTCTACACTGTAGATCAGTGTTTCCCAACCAGTGTGCCGGGGCACACTAGTGTGCCGTGAGCGATCATCAGGTGTGCCGTGGGAAATTGGTACTCTTTCCCCCTCCTAGCAGCTCTTTCTCCCTCTTTCCCTCCCCAAAGATCCTCCCCGAGGCAAAGGAAGGGCTCCGCCGAATGCCAGGGCCAGGCCCGCCTTGAGGAGCCTCGACTCAGCATGGGTCCATACTCTATACGTTTCATAGATCTGTGTGGCCTCTTTCGCTGCCTCCCTCCTCCCTCCGCAAAAGCAGAGCACCGGGTGGAAGTGATTGAGTCGGCGTTTTCGTGTTGGCTTGGATTTCTCGCGAGAACAGCCAAAGCCGGAAGCTCCACGTCGGTGAATTGGGCAGTGAGCGAACCTGGGAGCATCGGGAGGTTGAAGCATTCACAGGTTTCCATTAAACAAATTGAGTCTCTCCGCTTGGAAATGTTGTTTTTTTTACTATTTTACTGGATTTTTTGAAGTTGCCTCCCCCGCTCCCCCAAGGAACTGTTTATAACCACTTCATGACATCCATAGTTAACTGGAAGCAAGTTTCACTCAGGGTGAAATTTCACAAGTGTCTGGAGAACAAGCCCTATGAGGAGTGGCTTGAAGAGCTGGGCATGTTTAGCCTGAAGAAGAGAAGGCTGAGAGAAGACATGATAGTCATGTATAAGTTTGTAAGAGGAAGTCATATATATATGTTGTGTTCATCGAAACAGGCCCAGGTTTCACACTGAGTGTAAAAATACATTTAACAACGTATTAACTATATGTATTACTGTGTTAGAGTGTCATTTTGTGTCATTTTGATTGGTGGTGTGCCCCAGGATTTTGTAAATGTAAAAAATGTGTCGCGGTTCAAAAAAGGTTGAAAAACACTGCTGTAGATGCATCTAGAAAAAAGGTTCAAAAACGACTTTGTGGCATGCCTCCATCCTGTCAATCACAGGCGGCAGCATTTCGCAAGACGGCTCAGAGCCTTAACTGCAGAACAATCGGTGCATGGTCCGGCCCTTGTGAGCAGCACGGGAAGTCCTTTATTGGGACAAGAAGGAGGAAACCAGCAGAATAGATGGAAGATAATTGCACTTCGCACGTCGCTTGTGAAGTAAGCAGCCCTCCTGATAGCAACAGGGTTAATGTTTCACTCGCTTGTTGAAAAATCTCGTCCCCTTTTAATGTCCGTGTACCTTTCACTCCCTTTATTCAAATAGTTAGATAAACCGGGCACCATAAAAACAGCTCGTAAAGTGATGCATTTATGACTTCCAGGTGCCTTTATTGCCTTGGTCCATACTGATCTATCCTATCCTTTCCCCAAACAGGCACTTGGTTAAATTTAACTCTTCAGTTGTCCTGCTTATTCTGTCTTGGGCAAAATGTAGTTGGATCACACTTTAAACTTTTTTTTGCCAGCAAAGGGCCCGATCACTCATTGTAACTGGAAAATAATCACACCATAAATGAAGGGAAAAGCTTCCAAAGATGAACACAAGCATTTGTGTGGGGGAAAGTCAGTTCACACCGCTCTCTACAGGGCTGCATTTTGAAAGAATTCAAAAGTTCCAAGTGGTCCAAAATGCAAGAGCCAACGTATTCTCAGGAATAAGGCATTCTGATCATATCGTTTTAGTGATGGACGGTGGTTTACATAACAGGCTTTCTCCACAACGCAGCTCATTCTAACCTTTTTTGGATGATTACACAGGGGGAAATGGCTTTCTCAGTGCTTTGATGACACAAGGGTTAAACCCTTATGCAGGCAGGACTGCTGACTGACAGGTTGGCGATTCAAATCTGGGGAAGCGGGTTGAGCTCCCGTCTCAGCTCTAGGTCCCCATGTGGGGACATGAAGCCTCCCACAGGATGGGAAAACATCAAACTCCCGGGTGTCCCCTGGGCAATGTCCTTGCAGACAGCCAATCCTCTCACATCAGAAGCAACTTGCAGTTTCTCAAGTTGCTCCTGACATGAAAAAAGCTATCTAAACAGTAAACTAAAAATGGAACACAGACACTACTGTGCAACAAATGCAAACCCACAGCATTTGTGGAGATAGATAGGTCTGACACAGGAGGGAAGGACATCCGCATCCAAACTGGGTTAAACATGGCTCTCGCCCCAGGTCTAATGCGGGAGGGAAGGACATCCGCATCCAAACTGGGTTAGACACTGTTTAACCCAGTTTGGATGTGAATGTCCTTCTCTCCCACATAAGTCCTGGGCGAGAGCTGTGTTTAACCCAGTTTGGATGCAGATTTCTTCCCTTTGCTCCCCCCCCCCCTTTCTGGAATAAAACAACTACTTTGAAAGTAAAGACCACCCAATAAAACAGGAAATAACACTTTGAAACCATTTACGAAGGATTCGGAAGTCTCTGAAGTTTTGAACAATTTTGAACTATTTTTCTGTGAAAATCGGAATTGACTTTAGATCCGAACCGCCAGTGCCCCCAACATCCGAAACAAGTTTTGAACCATTATTTTTTATCAAACAGGCAGATAGACTATTACAAAGGATACGGTGATCTGGTTCAGACAACAGTGTTGGATACTATGTTTTAACTGTACTATTTACACAAGGAGTATCTTTGTAAGATTCTTCTCTCCATGGAACGGATGGGTAGCAAACCCAGGATAATCAAAATTATATACTCCTTCATAAAGCACATTAACTTACAGAATCTGGTGTCAGCAGTTTATGGCAAAGACCACTGTTTTTAGAAGACTTATGTAAAAGTAATTTGCTTATATTGGTATAATGGGATGAAATGTTATTTATTTATTTCTATTCCACTTTTCTCACAGATCAAAACTCAAAGCAGCAAACATGTAAACAAAATAATTAAAGGTAATGTTAAAGGTCTCCCCTGACATTAAGTCTAGTTGTGTCCGACTCTGGGGTAGCGGTGCTCATCTCAATTTCTAAGCGAAAGAGCCGGCGTTGTCCACAAATGTCTCAAAAGTCATGTGGCCAGTATGACTGCATGGAGCGCCACTAAAACAGATAGGCATTTTCAAAGGAGTGTGTTATTCCTTTTGACTAGATGATATGGAGCAATGAGGCTATTATTTAATATGAAAATAAGGTTGCATAAATCAGTTGAAAAGGGTTAAACATATTGTTAGTTCCTGGAATCCATGGATTTTGTATTTGCAGATTCAATTGACAACAGCTTGGAAATATTCCCTTCGAAAGTGCAAAAAGCAAACCTTACTTATGTCACATCATATAGGAGACTCAATTTTAACACATCATTATATATCATGCCCCCCCCCAGTGGCACAGCAGGTTAAACTGCTGAGCTGCTGAAGTTGCTGACCAAAAGGTTGGCAGTTCGAATCCGGGGAATGGGGTGAGCTCCCGCTGTTAGCCCGAGCTTCTGCCAACCTAATAGTTCGAAAACATGCAAATATGAGTAGATCAATAGGTGGGAAGGTAACAGCGCTCCATGCAGTCATGCCGGTCACATGACCTTGGAGCTGTCTATGGACAACTCCGGCTCTTTGGCTTAGAAATGGAGATGAGCAACATCCTCCAGAGTCAAGACAATTAGACAATGTCAAGGGGAAACCTTTACTTTTACCTTTACTGATATATCATGATACTTGAACATTTTGCAGGTTTTGGTATCCTCAAGGAGTGGGGACCCCAGAACTAAACCCCAGTGGATATTAAGGGCCCACTGCACACTCTTTACAGAGTTACGGTTACATGAATCACTGTCACAGCAGAAGAAATGGGTGCAAGATCTGTGTGCCAAAGGTAGGGTAAGCAGTGGGACTGGTGGAAAGAACGTGCTCAAAAACCTAACTGTTATGAATTTAAAGGCCACTTTTTATAAGTTGTTACACCAAAGGTACTAAATGTCTTATAACTTTTTTTAAAAGTACATTGCTTTGCTATGGTTACATGTGACGAATGTATGACACTGGCCATCTTTGCTTTCACCCATAAAGATCTGTTGCTGCGTAGGGATTCACATGGAACATTTTATGACAGGGATTTGAGTTGAAAGAGCTCCCCATCCCGGCTTCTGTGCACAGGCCTCAAGGGGCCGTGCTCCTGTTCTTCAACCCAGTTCTGAAGCTGTTGTGACAGCTTTATTTATTTATTTACTTATTAATTTACATCATTTATATTCCGCCCTTCTCACCCCACAGGGGACTCAGGGCGGATCGCAATGCACATATAGAGGCAAACATTCAATGCCATTGACATACAACATATATAGACAGACATAGAGGCAATTTAACACTCCAGAAATCAGTTAAATTTAGCCTCTCCACAAAGTGGAACCTAAATTTCCTACTTGACAGATGCAACTGTCTTTCAGGTTGCAAAGGTCGTCAATGAGCTACACAAATTGGTTGAGTGCTCACCCAGACCTGGGCATGCCTCGAACTCATGACCTTCTGGTCAGTAGAGATCTTCTGCGGCTGACACCCAGCCAGCTGCGCCACATTCCCACATTTATTTTTATCTTCATAGGAAGTTTCCCATTGCCTAATAATAATAATTTATTTATACCCTGCCACCATCTCCCCAAGGGGACTCGGGGCGGCTTACATGAGGTCAAGCCCAATGACACATAATAAAACAACACAACAGCAAATAATAAAACAATACAATCAATATAACTCACACATAAGCAATAACAGACAATTTAAAACCATTCTGGCCGGGCCAAATGTGAAATATTAAAATTTTAAAATAATAAACACTGGATGAGAACAGAGGTAGAATGTATGTAGCAGGAAGGTTGTAAAGGATAATGTGGGGCAGACAACCCAACAGGTAGTTAAAGTGCTTCTGATGGCATTTTGCAGGGAATTAGTCAAAGCAGGCTGTTGTTTGGAACAGCTGCGTTTTCAGGCTCCTCCTAAAAACTGCCAATGTGGGGGCTTGTCTGATATCCTTGGGGAGCGAGTTCCAGAGTCGGGGGGCCACTACAGAGAAGGCCCTCTCCCTCGTCCCAACCAATCGCGCCTGCGAAGGGGGCGGGAGCAACAGTAGGGCCTCTCCAGATGATCGGAGAGATCGCCTGGGTTCGTAAACAGAAATGCGGTCACGTAGGTAGGTGGGTCCCAAACCCTTCAGGGCTTTGTAAGTAAGAACCTGCACCTTGAATTGGGACCGGAAGATGAACAGCAGCCAATGGAGCTCCTTAAACAGGGGGGTTGACCGCTCCCTGTAAATCACTTCAGTTAGTAATCTGGCTGCTCCCTTCCTCTGTGGCTGGGAAAGAGCGAACACTACTCAGTTTCCATGGCTGAGTGCTATTCGAACTTTCCCAGAGTCTCAGCCCAACACTCAAACCAGTACAGTAAGCCCTCGCTACTTCACGGTTCACTTTTCACGGACTCGCTGTTTTGCGTTTTTTCAATAAATATTCATGTAAAATATTTATTGAACATTTTAGTCACCCTTCTCTGGACACATTCCAGCTTGTCAATCTCTCTCTTCAATTGCGGTGCCCAGAATGAGACATGGTTTGATTCCAGGTGTGGTCTGCTCAAGGTAGAATAGAGGGCTAGTAGGAAGGTACCGGGACTGTGGCACAGCTGGCTGGGTGTCAGCCGCATTCATATCACTACTGAACGAAAGGTCATGAGTTCGAAGCCAGCCAAGGTCGGAGTGAGCTTTCAGCCAATTTTTGTGTAGCTTGTTGTTGACCTTTGCAACCCGAAAGACAGTTGCATCTGTCAAGTAGGAAATTTAGGTACCACCTATGTGGGGAGGCTAACTTAACAAATTTAAGAGTCCATAAAAAATCTCCAGCAAAAAGCATGCGGGAAATGCGGAAAATATTTCATCAGTGTCACAGATGGACGGTGAAGCAACAGCTCCCCTGGTGGCCAGAAAAAAGTTAAATAGCCTCTGACGGTCTGTCTATTTTTTTATTTTTTTATTTGTTGAATTTCTAGGCCGCCACTCCTGGGAGGCTCGGGGCGGCTCACAACAGGGCAATACACAATAAAATACATTAAAACACATAAAGCACTCTAAAATATCCATACATTAAAACACAATGCGCTGTACGAAATATGAAACACACAGCATAATACAGTATAAAAGATAAAATCAACAGGCAAGACTGGGAAACTGATGGCGTCTTATAAGCCAAAGGCCTGTTGAAAGAGGAAGGTCTTACAGGACCTCCTAAAGGACATAAGATCTTGGAGGGCTCATGTCTCAGCTGGGAGAGCGTTCCATAAAGTTGGAGCTATCACTGAAAACGCTCTCCTTCAGGTCGCAGTTAGCCTAAGCGTCTTGACAGGGGGAATTGCCAATAGATTGATGTTCTCTGACCGCAGTGATCTCGTAGGGCAATGTGGGGTAAGCCAGTCCCTCAGGTACATTGGCCCCAGGCCGTGCAAGGCCTTAAAGGTAAGCACCAGCACTTTGAAGGTGATCCGGTGCTCAATTGGAAGCCAGTGCAGATCCTGCAAGGTAGGTGTAATATGGCAACCTGCTGGGGTACCAGACAGGAGCCGGGCAGCAGTGTTCTGCACCAGCTTGAGCTTCCGGGTCACCGACAGAGGAAGGCCGACGTAGAGCGCGTTACAGTAGTCTAGTCTCGAGATGACCGTGGCTTGGATCATCATGGCCAGGTCATTCCGGGATAGATAGGGGGCCAGCTGCCTTGCCTGTCTTAGATGGAAAAAAGCTGTTTTACTGACCATGGAGATTTGGGTCTCCATGGGTCTCCATGGTCAGTTGGGAGTCCAAATGAACTCCCAAACTCTTTACAGAAGGCGATGGGCGATGTGTTGTGTGTCTACGGCATTGAATGTTTGCCATGTATGTGTACATTGTAATCCGCCCTGAGTCCCTTGCGGGGTGAGAAGGGCAGAATATAAATACTGTAAATAAATAAATGAATAAATAAATAAGGTAACGACACTCCATGCAGTCATGCGGGCCACATGACCTTGGAGGTGTCTACGGACAACGTTGGCTCTTCGACTTAGAAATAGAGATGAGCACCAGCCCCCAGAGTCAGATATGACTGGACTTAATGTCAGAGGAAAACCTTTACTTTTACTTTTCATGACTTCCCTGGATCTAGACACTAGACTCCTATTGATGAAGGCCAAAATCCCACTGGCTTTTTTGATGCTGCATCACATCGTTGGCTCATGTTTAATTTGTTGTGACTCCAATATCATTTTCACACGTCCTGCTATTGAGCCAGGCATCGTCCCTCTTTCTGTATCTTTGCCTTTCATTTTTTTCTGCCTCTTGCATTTGTCGTTGTTGACCTTCATTGTGTTAGTTTTGGCCCATGTTAAGATCGTTTTGAATTCTGCTCCTGTCTTCTGGACTATTTGTTCTCCCTCCCAATTTTGGTCCCGTCTGCAAACTTGATGATCCTGCCTTCTCACCCTTCATATAAGTCATTAATTAAAATGTTACAAAGTACAAAGCCAGACACAAAACATTATAGAAGTGGGGGGGGGGGGTTTAAGGGCACCGGAGGACAGCGCCTAAGCCAGCAAAGCCCAGCAGAACCCTCCTCGATCTCTAAGTGACAGGACTGCCTTCTTCCTCCCTCTGCTCTGGAGGACTTTGATGAGAGCTGCATGACAAGCAAGGGCTCTCCTTTCACCCTGAGCACAGCCCAAGGAGCCTGGTTTTCCCTTCCTGCTGTCAACAGGACCCCGCAAGGCTTTCATCACCTGTGGGTGAGTTTCTGCAAAGCTCCCAGGACATTCTCTCGGGTAAGAGAATACTTGTCCTCAGCTTTCAGCCTCTCTTCCAGCATTCGGAGCAGACGGGGATTCTGGGAAAGGTAAAGCCGACCTGGAAGGAAAAAGGGAGATGAATCAGATTGGGAAGAACAGCTGGCCTCTTCCTCGTCCTTAAAAACAGTTTCTTTTTGTTTCTACGACAACATCAAAACCAGCTGCCTGGCTGGCCGCTCCTAGTTCTTGCCAGCACTGATTCATCTAAACACCTGAACCTTCTCTGACATAAATACACAGGCCCATCGGTGCCAGAAAAGCAGTGATTTTTTTGCATTTCAGGTCTTACCTTCAGCCAATGAGGCAAAAGCATTAATAAGCCTGGCTGTGTATTGACGAACCACCTCACTCTTCGACTGTATCAGCATCAACACACTTCTCTGAAAGAGAAAAGGCACGCTTTATGAAAAACTCTGCCATCCCAAAATGAAGGAAACATTTTGTCTGTCTGTCTGTCTGCCTATGTATGTCTCTCAACGGGAATTAGAACAAAATGCTCTCAGTTGCTTCTGGACCACAATACTCAGGGGTAACAAAAATGAAATAATCTGTTACACAAACAAGGCCATTGACACAGTTCTGCCTGAAGGTTTTGCTGCAAGTCCCAATGGAGCATTGCAGAACACCCAAATACCCGGGAGTCGCTTTGGACCGTACTCTGACTTATAAGAAGCACTGCTTGCATATCAAGCAAAAAGTGGGTGTGAGAAATAATATCATATGACAGCTGACTGGCACAGCCCGGGGCTCATAATCAGACACAGTGAAGAGAAATTATACTGCTTAGCCGGTATTGGGTCACATTGGCATCCGCCAGGAAGTAGCAGCCAGCAATGAAAGGACCAAGGCAGTGACATCTCCAGCCCATCCTCTGTTCAGATATCAGCCAGCATGCCAATGACTTAAATCAAGAAACAGCTTCCCAAGATCAAGAGAAATACTCGCAGGAACACCTCAGTAAGCGAGAGTCCAAAAGTGGCAGGCTAAAACCTGGAACCTCCATCAGTGGCTCAGACTGGATGAGAAACTACCTCCTGGGCACACAGAAGAGTGGGTGACCTGGAAGGCGCTGAACAGGCTGCGCTCTGGCACCACAAGAAGCAGAGCTAACCTTAAGAAATGGGGCTGCAAAGCGGAGCCCACGACACGTAAATGTGGAGAAGATCAAACCACAGACCACCCACTGTAATGCAACCTGCACCCTGCCACATGCACAAGGGAGGACCTTCTCACAGCGCCACCAGAGGCACTCCAAGTTTCTGGTCAAAAGACATTTAGCATAATGCCAAGTTATTTTCTTTAATTTTTGTTTGTGTTTTTAAATGCATTTTAACTGTGCCCTCAACTTGCTTCTGACACGATAAATAAATAAAATGCATGAAGGCTATATTCCAAATGTTGCACAGAGCAGCAGATGGAAAAGAAAAAAGACATTCCTAAAGGGCCAGCTCCTGACCCAAAAGGAGTCTGGACCGACCGAATTGCGACAGCGAAGCTTGAATCAAACTCATCTCAATACACAGCTTCTTGCTAATGTTGGACTTGTGAGATCAGTGAATAGCAGAGGCTAGATAGCCATCTATCAGGGTTTCCTGTCCTGGCAGAGGTGGGTCTAGTTGACCCTCTCAACAATACAATTCCAAGAGGCTTTATGTATGTTAGCTGGGCACTTTATAGCTGACTGAATGGACATCTCCCACTGCCAACCTGGACACTGCTGTAGCAATCCAAAAGGTCATTGTTGATATAAGCCTGCAGCACTGTGTCCCTCTGCTCACCGGGGTGAGATGTGGTCAAACGCTGTGGAAGAAGCACAGAGGTGTTTATGAATAGCTAATTCATTAGAGAGAATATAAAGATTCAAGCAGAAGCCAATACTTTTTCTTGTATCTCAGAAAAATATCCTCTATGACAAGACCAATAAAGACATTGGTACTGGACTCAGAACTCAGCAGCCAGAAAAATCCAGCTCGGGGCCCTTCCACACAGCCATCTAATCCAGGGCCTGTCCAGCAGGAGCTTCCGCTGCAAACAGGAGGGTTGCCAGGCGCCATTCCCTATAAACGCAGAAACAATCGCTACCAAAAGCAAAAAAGGCAAGATTTTCAGGCGCGGTTTTGACCCGAATATGCGGATCTTCGCATGTCTGTATGTCCCTGCAATCGTAAATCATGGGATTTTTTAAATCTGGGTTTGTTCCCGGGTTTTAGATGTTTGTTCCTGATTGATCAGTTCCTGAAAAGAAGGTGACACTGGAGTAGAAGGGAAAAACTTTGTTTATGTGCCAGAAACTTCATGAAACATGTGGAGGGTGCATTTTCTCTGGCCAAGAAAAAGTTGTGGCCCCCTCGCCAATGTTGTACATCTTTTCCCAAGAAGAGCAATCAGGAACAGCCATGTATAACCCAGGAACAGGACCCTGTTGTTTGATGACACAAGTACACAACCAAATCTGTCTGGTCAGATGGCCAGGCAGCCAGGCTCTAAAAATAGTAGATAATGACAAAGATCTGTTCCTGGCTTGAAAGTGTGTGTTCCTGTTTGATTGTGCAGTGCTGACTTCGGCAGAAGTGTTCCTACAGTGTTAAACTTTGGGCGATTTGCGGACGACCTTGTCTGTATTATAGAAAATCCCCTAGAGAACATTAATAAGTGGTTAAAGAAAATAGAAAATTTTGGGGAAGCAATGGGTTTAAAGATAAACAGAAAAAAAACAAAGATTCTAGTCAAAAATATTTCACAAAAAGAGAAAGACAAAATCGAGAGAATAACCGAGATTGAAATTACCAATAAAGTGAAATACCTGGGTATTGTATTGACCCCGAACAATATCAATCTGGTCAAAAATAATTATGAACCTACTTGGAAGGAAATTAAGAAAAACCTAGACAAATGGAAACACCTGAACCTGTCCCTTCTTGGCCGGATATCCTTAGTTAAAATGAACATCCTCCCAAAGATGCTCTTTCTATTTCAGAATTTACCCATCCTGAGTAACGATAAACTCTTCTCCGGCTGGAGAAGGGACCTAACTAAATTTATTTGGAATGGGAAGCAACCCAGAATAAGCTGGCTAAATATGATTGATGTAAAAAGCAGGGGTGGACTGGGAGGTCCCGGATCTCCAAGTATACTTCGAGGCGTGTGCCTTGGAATCGTTAAGCGAATGGGCAAAGTTAGAAAAAGATACCTTACTCGCGATCGAGGGCCACGACCTTAGGGTGGGGTGGCATAGCTACCTGTGTTATAATAAGAGTGCGAATTGAGAAAATTTTTAGGAACCATCCAATAAGAAGATCGCTCCTGAGGGTATGGCTGAAATATAGAGAATCTCTCTATGAGAAAACCGCATGGTGGGCATCCCCGCAGGAAGTCAAAAAATAGTGCGGGGTTGCTTTAAAGAATGAAAGCAACGAGGAGAACTAAGAAGCAATGATAATGATATAATTTTGTATTTTTTGTGTATATCACCAAACATACAAATGCAACATGCAATGCAAGATTTCGAGCACAAGTAAATAACCTAATAGAGCCCCTACATGGGTAAAAGAGACGCCAACATTATCATAGTGCATAAAGAGCATTCATATCTCTGAATAGAGAGTCCCATGAGAGAGTTCCTTCGCAAATAATATGATAAAGTCCACCTTCTTCAATTCGAAAAAGAGTACAGGAACACAGATCTAGATTTCGCACAGGATGTGATAATTCCAGACTGTACTCTCACTTTGTTAGCAAACAACATCACCATGAGGCATTCACTGTAATGGTTTTGGATAAGGTAGAACCCAAACCCTCAATGGATGTAAAATGCAGATTATTACAATTAGAACGCGATTGGATAATCCGCCTTTCCTGCGAGTCGCCAAAAGGCCTCAATGATCATTTATCTGTTAGCGAGCTCCTTGTGTAGTTCTCAGCTGTTCACATTTACTGTTAATCTCTTGACTATAAACTTCCCCCTGCTCCACATTGCATTGTCCATGACCTGACCAAAGAAGGCCTGATGCCTCTATGTGATTTTCCCTTGATATACTAAGGTACGAATACTGCTTCTTTCTCTCCTCGTACAGGGTCGCTATGTGGGGAAAATTTACCCATTCTGATGTATTGTATTGTATATATTGTCTAGATTTGTTGCTAATACATTGGAGCGCCGAAAGACGTCCCCGGTCTAGAAAAAGCCTGTAAACGGCGAAACGATTCAGCGCACGCATCCACGAGATCGTCGGCCGCTGTGAGAGTACTTCGCTTGCTATTGGACATTATTCCTTATATTTTCTCTTCTTGAAGAAGGTGGACTTTATCATATTATTTGCGAAGGAACTCTCTCATGGGACTCTCTATTCAGAGATATGAATGCTCTTTATGCACTATGATAATGTTGGCGTCTCTTTTACCCATGTAGGGTCTCTATTAGGTTATTTACTTGTGCTCCGAAATCTTGCATTGCATGTTGCATTTGTATGTTTGGTGATATACACAAAAAATACAAAATTATATCATTATCATTGCTTCTTAGTTCTCCTCGTTGCTTTCATCCCCGCAGGAAGCCTTCTTTAGGAGACAATTCGGGAGGAGGGAATGGTTGAGGTATAGCGATATACTCAAAGAAGAGAATAAGGAATGGATACTAAAAGATTTTAAGGAATTAAAAGATATTGATGGTTCTATGAACTGGCTACATTACTTACAAATAAGAGAGATCTTTAATAGAGATAAAGTTTTAGGCTTTGGGAAAAAGCAACAATTTTGGGACAAAATACTACGGAAAAAAACAAAAAAACTAACTACATTATATCAAAAACTGCTTGAAGTAAAAACGGAGCAGGAAGTTATAAAAACCTGCATGGTAAGGTGGGCCCAAGACTTCGGTCATGAGGTCCCCCTTGCCCGGTGGGAAAGGATGTGGAAAGTGCATTGGGGCTACACATACTCGTATGACCTAAAAGAAAATAATATAAAAATATTCCATAGGTAGTATCATACACCCCAAAAAATTGCTCGCTATAATAAAAACTATAGCCATCTATGTTGGAAATGTAAGTAGGAGGTGGGTAGCCTTATTCACCTATGGTGGAACTGTAAATTAGTCCAAAATTTTTGGATTAAACTGCATAAGATAATGGTTAACATGTTGAAGCTGAAGGTCCAATTAAAACCAGAATATTTCTTATTAGGACTGTTGGTTTTTGAAGTTGATAGAAATACTGAAAGAATCTTTGTGTATTGTATTACTGCAGCCAGATTGACCCTGGCAAAGTCCTGGAAAGAAGCCGTCACACCAAGCATCGACGACTGGTCTGCTAAACTTTCCGAGATCATGAAAATGGACATACTAACTCAAAAACTAGCACAAATTAATAACCGCAAGACTACAGACTGGAAGGGGGTAGAAATGTTCCCAAACCGAAACAAATCTGAAGGGTGGGCGAATCCCACGGCCTAGGCTATATAAGGACTTTGACTCTATGCTAGGATGCCATGTTATAGTACACCGGTTTATATGTACATTTCAATAGGAGAACTGAGTTTAAGTAACCCCAAGTAGGGGGCTACAGGAGGCGGGTCTGTGGGTGGGAAGTACTCATGTAGTGTCTGTTTGTTTGTATTGATCTGTCTTGTCTTATGTATGGCAACACCACTCTTTGTGGAGTGCCGATATGTGTGTCCTTTTATACATTTGTGTGAAAATTAATAAACACTATTTTTTTTAAAAAGAGAAGAAAGCAGAAACACATTTTTCAGTCCTTTCTAAAACCACTTAACACTCTATGATTAATTAACTACATATATGCTGGACAGCATTTCAAACACACACATAGCCACATAGCCAACTTTAAAACACACACACTATTACATCTCCTACTACCGTGTTTCCCCGAAAGTAAGACAGCGTCTTACTTTCTTTTCCCCCCAAAAAGTCCCCCTATGGCTTACTTTCGGGGTACGTCTTATATAACCCAAGACGTACCCCACCGCCACGCCCACGCCGCCGCCGCCACGCTGCCCCGCCGCCGCCACCGGAGGTGTGCCGCGGCACACCTCCGCGGCACACCTTTTCGCCAGGCCTCAAGCAAGGGAGAGGAAAGGAGCCAGGGGCGGGACGAAGCGGCGGCGCGTCACTGTGACGCGGCGATCCTCACCACGCCCCTGGCTCCTTTCCCCTCCCTGCTTGACGAAAGAAGGGAGGCCTGGCGAAAAGGTGTGCCACGGAGGTGTGCCGCAGGTGTGCCGGCACACCTCCGCGGCACACCTTTTCGCCAGGCCTCCAAGCAGGGAGGAGGAAAGGAGCGAGGGCGTGGCGAGGAAGCGCCGCGTCACAGTGACGCGTCGGCGCTTCGTCCCGCCCCTGGCTCCTTTCCCCCTCCCTTCCTTGGAGGCCTGGCGAAGAGGTGTGCCGCGGAGGTGTGCCGCGAGGTGTGCCGCGGCACACCTCCGATGGCGGCGGCGGGGACGAGGTACGGCTTACATACGGGGTATGGCTTATATAAGCCGACCCCGACACCCCGATACGGCTTACAATCGGGGGTGTCTTATTTTCGGGGAAACACGGTAAAATTGCACACAGCTTCAACAGATACTTCATGAAATGTCTGGAGGGCAGTTTCTCTCGCCAGGACAAAGAACGGAACTTTTATTTATTTATTTATTTATTATTGGGGCTTTTATGCCGCCGACTCCCAGGGGCTCGCGGCGGCTCACAAGAGCCAATGCATACAACAGAGGGTTAAAAACGAAACAGAATAAAAACAGCAACAATAGCATTAAAACAACAGCATTACAACCATAACATTAAAACCATACAGCAGCAGATGCAGCAGCATGAAGCAGGGGGGCGCACGGGGCTACTCACCGAAGGCCTGCCTAAACAGGAAGGTTTTGCAGGCCCGTCTAAACGGGAGTAGGTCCCTCAGGGCCCTGGTTTCGGCCGGGAGGGCGTTCCATAGCGTGGGGGCTATAACAGAGAACGCCCTCCGGTGGGTCGATGTCAGATACGCCGACTTTATAGATGGTACCTCCAAGAGGTTGGCATCCTCAGACCGTAGTGATCTCGACGGGCAATATGGAGTAAGACGGTCCCTCAGATACGCTGGCCCCAGGCCGTATAAGGCCTTGAAGGTAAGAACCAACACTTTGAAGGCGATCCGGTGCTCGATAGGCAGCCAGTGCAGGTCCTGCAAGATTGGTGTTATACGGCAGCCTGCTGGAGCCCCAGACAGGAGCCGGGCGGCAGTATTCTGCACTAGCCTGAGCTTCCGGATCGACGACATAGGAAGGCCAACGTAGAGCGCGTTACAGTAATCTAGCCTTGAGATGACCGTGGCTTGGATCACCGTGGCTAGGTCGCTCCGGGAGAGGTAGGGGGCCAGCCTCCTTGCCTGGCGGAGATGGAAGAAAGCAGCCTTGCTGACCATGGAGACCTGAGCCTCCATGGACAGCTGGGAGTCCAGATGGACACCCAGGCTCTTCACAGACAGCGCTGGATGCAGCGCCGCCCCGTCAGGGTCGGAAGCCGGACATCCACCCCGCCCGGGCGGCCCAGCCACAAGATCTCCGTCTTCGCCGGATTCACCCTCAACCTACTGGCTCGCAGCCATCCAGTAACGGCTTCGAGGCAATGCTGGAAATTATCGGGGACGGACTCCGGCCTGCCCTCCATCCTCAGAATGAGCTGGGTGTCATCAGCGTACTGGTGGCAGACCAGCCCATAACTCCGCACCAGCTGTGCAAGCGGCTGCATGTAGATGTTAAATAACAGAGGAGAGAGGATGGCCCCCCCTGTGGAACTCCACACGCTAATGGGAGCCCTCAGAGACCACCCCGCCCCTCCTCACACGCTGAGACCGCTGGTGGAGGAAGGAGGTCAGCCACTTAAGGACAGTCCCCCTCACTCCAGCCATGGCCAGGCGGTGGATCAAAAGATTGTGGTCGACCGTGTCAAACGCTGCCGTGAGGTCCAATAACACGAGCAGCGCAGACCCGCCTTGGTCGAGCTGGCAGCGGAGTTGGTCTGTGATGGAGACCAGGACCGTCTCCGTCCCGTGCCCCGAACGGAAGCCGGACTGGAAGGGGTCTAACCATGTTGCATCATCTAAGAAGGACTGCAGCTGCTCCATTACTGCCCTCTCAACCACCTTGCCCAGGTACGGAAGATTCCACACTGGGTGGTAGTTGGAGGGAACCGCGGGGTCCAATGATGGTTTCTTCAGTAATGGAGCTACCACCGCCTCTTTTAAGCACTCTGGAAAGACTCCTTGCTCAAGGGAGCTGTTTATGATATTCAACAGAGGCCCACGTAACCCCTCCAGGCAAGATCTAACAAGCCAGGAGGGGCACGGGTCGAGGGAGCAGGTGGTAGGGCGAGTTGCAGCCACTATCTTATCAACAGCATATGCGATTCTCTGCATATCCGCATCTTGGGTTTTTTATGTTTCCAGTGGAAGTCCCATGGACCAACAGGCCTGTTTGTGGACCTCTTCTGAAGTCCCGGATTCTTTGCCCGTTTAAAACCCGTGATTTAGTGCTTTCTGGAAACACCCCCAGAATATCAAGGCAGAAAATCCCACAATATTTATTTATTTATTTATTTGCCATGCTTCGATACTGCCTCTCTCAGCCCGAAGGCGACTCGAGGCGGTGAACAAGCGGCAACAAGTGCCCATATACAATACACCACAAGATAAAAACAGTCATATAAAAACATATAAAATTAACAGTTAAAAACTACAAAATACAAATCTCAGCTCCACAATCTTAAAATCGGTTTTCGTTTCGTCATACTAATCCTTTGATCTTGATTAATTAAAGTTCGTCTGCGAATGCTTGCTCAAACAGCAAAGTCTTGACTTTCTTACGAAATGTCAGGAGGGAGCCGATCTGATGTCACTAGGAAGGGAGTTCCAAAGCCGAGGAGCCACCACTGAGAAGGCCCTGGTTTGAACTGGGTTATCTGAGTCCGCACTGCCATATAATCCAGTTCAAAGCAGATAATGTGGGGTTTTATTCAGCTGTGTGGAAGGGGCCTCAGCAAAAAGCCATACGCTCTTCTTGTTCTTTCCGAAATGACTTGGGAAACGCAGGCACTTAAGGAGGCTGTACTAGTCCAGCTCTACTGCTACTGACACCAGTAGCACTGGGTTAATAAAATCTCTGCATTTACATCTCAAGCAGCCTTCCCTTACAACTTCCCAAACAAAGGCACTTTTACTGGTTAAAAGGGAAAACAAAACTGAAAAATAAGGTGAGAAACCAAGCACAGTTGGAACAGTCCTGAGCCATTTTGAGCTTGGAGACAAGCAAAAGGACAGCTAGAGGGGAGAAAGGCAAGATACCCATTTAATAAATAGAGTAGGCAATCGAGCTGAGTTCACCTCAGACACTTTACATTTTGCATCATCCCTAATGGCTTAAAGGGCATGTGTTCGCCTGCCTGTTGCTCAGCTCACCTACCCAACGCAATGCTTGCAGGAGGAAGGCTTTTAGGCGGTCATTTCCATCCACCAGGTCCTTCTTGAGCTTCTCATAATCCAAAGAAGGCAAGAGGGGCACTTCTTTTATTTTCCTGTATGTAATAAAGAAACACAGACTTATGGGAAACAAGCACTTATGGAGAAGAGCAAAAACCCAAGTAGAGGCAGATTGCAACTTGCAATAGTTCTGAAAGTAGTCCCTTGCAGTGTCTTCAGGCTGATGCAGTGAAATCCAAAGAGGGCTCTTGTCCCTTTAAAGCAGGCATGGGCAAACTTCAGGCCTCCCTTCTGATGTTTTGGATTTCAACTCCCACAATTCCTAGCGATTGTGGGAGCTGAAGTCCAAAACAGCTGGAGAAAGACCCAAAGTTTGCTCATGTCTGCTTTAAAGGTTGTGTAGAAGAAGAAGGAGGGATTTTAGCTGTTTGTCACCTGGTTACATGACAAGCCACGTTGGCTGAAATTCCTTTTAATGCAACCGCTGCATAAGCCTTTTCCAGTTCTCGTTCTGGCAACTTCACCAGCCATATACAAGGGATAGAAGTCGGTGATCAGCACCCTTCTCGAATGTCTACAGCAGGGGTGCTCATTAGGTAGCTCGCGAGCTACTAGTAGATCTTTGGCCCTCTTCCAGGTGATCTTTGGGCCTCACCAGCCGGATGGGGCGCTCCTGCCATGCGCGCGCACACCCTGCTCGCACATATGCTCTTGCTGCTGGCTTCCGCTCTCGCGCTGCTTCTTTTGCCTGTGGGGCATTGCAGGAAGAAGGAAGCACGAGGCGGGGCCTCTGGAGGGAGCGCCCTGCCCCTCTCTTGTCCAGAAGCAGCTGTGCAGCCTCCGTTGCTGGCGAGACAGGCAGGGCGGAGCGCTCCCTCTGGATGCCCCGCCTTGTGCTTTATCCTTTCTGCAATGCCCCGCAGGCAGAAGAAGCGCTGCGCGGGCGGAAAACAGCAGCAGGAGCATGCGCGACAGCGGGAGCGCACGGCGGTGGGGGCAGGTAGATCTTTTGGACTTGGTTGCTTTAAGAGTAGCTCACATGCTGAAAAAGTGTGAGCACCCCTGGTCTACAGTTAGTTTTGCCACTTTCTTTATATGCTTAAAGATGTGCCCACTTTCAGTTTCCTGCTCATATCAAGCTTCCAACCAACACACGAAATCTAGATAGGGAAGTGGAGTGGAATAATAATAATACTTTATTTATACCCCGCCACCATCTCCCCGAAGGGACTCGGGGCGGCTTACATGAGGCCAAGCCCATCAAATACAAATACAACAGTGCATCAACAAAACAAGCAAGCAAAAAACAATATAAATAATATAACTAAACATAAAGCAATAACACAAGAGATTTAAAAACACTATGGCAGGGCCAAATGTAATAGATTAAAATTGTTTAAAAACAATGGGTGTGTACAGAGTAGGTTATATCAAGGCATGGGGGTTTTAGAGGGTGATGTAGGAAGATCAATCCAACGGATAAAGTGCTTCAGAGGACATATAGAGGGAGATTAGTCAGATTGGACAATTATTTCCTTTATTCAGGGAAGCCACGTAATCAAGCTCCTCCTGAAGACTGCCAAAGCGGGGGCTTGTCTGATATCTTTAGGGAGTGAATTCCAGAGTTGGGGGGATGGGACATAGAGAAGGCCTTCTCGCTCGCCCCCACCAATCGTGCCTGCGAAGGAGGCGAGAGTAGGGCCTCTCCAGATGATCAAAGAGATTGTGTGGGTCCGTAAACAGAAATGCAGTCAGGGAAAGGATCATACAAGAGATAGCAGCTGACTCAATCATACAACTGCAGAGATGACGGTCTAAAGAGCATGTTTGGAAGAGACATGTTTTCCTTTACCAAGACAGTACAGGGGGAGGCATCTTTGCTTCTCCAAGGAAGGAATTCCAAAGCCAAGGAGAAACAACTAAGCCATATAACCCAGAATATCAAGGCAGAAAATCCCACAATATCTGCTTTGAACTGGGTTATCTGTGCTCACACTGCCATATATTCCTGTTCAAAGCAGATAAATGTGGGATTTTATTCAGCTGCGTGGAAGGGGCCTGAGAAGGCCCTGTCTTGTGTTCCCACCAGAAATGCTTCAGAACATGACGAGACCCAAGGGTTTCTCCCAAAGAGCTCAGAGCTTCAGCACACTCCTATAGGAAAGTCCTGTATGATGACCTCTCTCCTGATCCAACTACTTTTCAAAAAATTAATCAACGAGGAATATTAAACTTAAAAGGACAGTACTTACACAGGAGCTAATGATGCTCTTAACATGTTGGCAGCCTGCATGGGAGACAGAGAGAGAGAGTGCACACACATAGTATTAGCCAACAATATCTAGTGTTCTTCTATGCAAATTATAACAACCAAATGGCATTGAATTCCCTTTTGTCTGGGCCTAGCACAACTTAAGAGTTGCATTGGAGAATTTAGCAATTCCCAAAAAGGTACATTCTCAAATAATTTGCTAAGTCTTCCAATGCAACTGTAGGGTAACTTCCATGGGACACATACCACAGAATAAGCTGGAGGACTTTTCTTATAGAGAGATGGGTTCCATGATTAGAGGGGATTTAAAGGCTTCCCCTTGACATTAAGTCTAGTCGTGTCCAACTCTGGGGGGTTGTGCTCATCTCCATTTCTAAGCCAAAGGGTGAGCGTTGCCCATAGAAATCTCCAAGGTCATGCAACCAGCATGACTGCATGGAGAGCCGATATCTTCCTGCCAAGGCGGTAACTATTGATCTACTCACATTATTTATGTTTATTTATTTATTTCAAACACTTTTACCCCACCCTTTTCTACCCCTGGGGGGATTCAGGGCGGCTTCCAATTGGCAACAATTCGATGCCGCATAATAAAATACAAAACACCAATACTTATAATAGTTAAAAGCATAAAAACATTAAAACATAAAACATCAAAGCAATATACTTACAGTCCACTGAGCTATTTACCAGTCTGGTGGCCATTTATCTGGCCATATAGCATGATTGGGTACAGGGGCGGCCCCAGGGATTCCGCGACCTACGCGGCGCGTGAGCGCCATCGCCTGGGAGGGCACCACCGGCTGGGAGGGGCCGCCGCCCGCGACTCCGCGCCCCCACCGCCGCCACACTGCCCTGCGCCGCCGTCAAGCTGCGCAGAGAAGCACCTACAGGCTATAGCGCCTGTAGACGGCTTCTGCAAGATGCGCATCCTCCCAAGCGCCTGCCGCTTTGGAGCCAGTGCGCATGCGCAAAACCTGCACTGCACGCATGCGCGCTGGCTCCAAAGCGGCAAGCGCGTGGGAGGGAGTGCGCGTGCGCAGAGCGTCTACAGGCGCTATAGCGCCTGTAGGTGCTTCTGCGCGCGCGGACGGGCGGCGCAGGGCAACGCATGCACGCTGGCTCCAAAGCGGCCGGCGCTTTGGGAGCGAGTGTGCGTGCGTCTGCGCATCTTGCGCCGCCGCCGAAAGGTGCGCCGTGGAGGTGTGCCGCGGCCGATGGGGCCGGGGCGGCGGCGGCTCGCCATGGTTCGCGCCCGGCGGCGCGCCAGCGCGCTGGCAGCGGTGTGGGCGTGGCGGCGGCGGTGAGTGGCGGAGGCGGCGGCGGGGGCCACAAAATTTCTTCGCGTACCCCCAAATTAGGTCGGGCCGCCTCTGATTGGGTACTCCATTTAACTTATCCATAATCCATTTCCATTTCCACCCTGCTCCCCGGATTTCTCCAGGGCAACAGAAAACAAGCTTGCTCAGTCCTCCCTATGACTTTCCCTACATGGCTATCATCATGTCTCCTCTCAGTCTTCTCTTATTCAAGCTAAACATGCCCAGCTCTTTAAGCCGCTCCTCATAGGGCTTGTTCTCCAGACCCTTGATCCTTTTAGTCACCCTCCTCTGGACACATTCCAGCTTAAAGTCAACATCTCCCTTCAATTGGACACAGTATTCCAGATGTGGTCTGACCAAGGCTGAATAGAGCATGGGGAGCATGCATCTAGACACTAGACCAGTGGTTCCCAAACTTTTTTGGCCTACCTGCCCCCTTTCCAGAAAAGGTTTTATTCACTGCCCCCCTAGAATTTTTTTAAATTTAATAGCAATTAAACATAAAGATGTATGTATTAATGCAGTGGTTCTCAACCTTTCTAATGCCGTGACCCCTAAATAAAATTCCTCATGTTGTGGTGATCCCCAACCATATTTTCGTTGCTACTTCATAAATAATTTTGCTGCTCCTACGAATTCTAATGCAAATATCTAATATGCAGGATGTCCTTTCATTGTTTCAAATTGAACATAATTAAAGCATAGTGATTAATCACAAAAACAATATGTTTGAGGGTGTATGGACAACGGATGATGGGATTTGCAGTACCTTCAATCGATTCAGCTCTGACTTCCACAGACCACTGAGACCCCCACAAATTACAGACCTAGACCAAACTTGGCACAGAGAATCCACATGACCAACAGAAAATACTGGAGGGGTTTGGGAGGAATTGGCAGTGATTTAGAGGACATGTAGTTCACTTACATTTGGAGAGCACTATGAACCCAAACAACTATGGATTTGGATGAAATTTGGCACAAATACTCAATATGCCCAAATTTGAACACTGGTGGAGTTTTGAGAAAATAGCCCTTCTCATTTGGGAGTTGTAGTTGCTGGGATTTATAGTTCACCTACAATCAAAGACCATTTTGAACTCCACCAACAATGGAATTGAGCCAAACTTGGCACACAGAACCCCCAATTGTTCACCGCCTCCTTAAAGGGGTTCACCGCCCCCAAAATTCCCCTGAGCCTCCCACTTCCCCCTTCCGCGCTGTTGTGCTCTCTGAGAATCAATCCCTCTCTCCCACATCTCTCTCTCGGGCTATATATATAAATGTTCATTTTATGGGTATTAACTTTATAGCTCAAAAACCACTGGACAAATTACTGCCATTTTAAAAATTGGCCACAAAAAAATGACACAAAATGACTCTGAGGCATACTGCTGAACAGCTCACAGGAGGGACCATCAGTCAAAAATTGATTTTGTCATTTGGGAGTTGTAGTTGCTGGGAGTTATAGTTCACCCTCAATCAAAGAGCATTCTGAATTCTACCAATGATGGAATGGAATCAAACTTCCCACACAGAACTCCCATAACCAAGAGAAAATACTACCAGAGTTTGGTGGGTATTGAGTTTTGGAGTTGTAGTTCACCTATATCCAGAGAGCACTGTGGACTCAAACAATGTTGGATCAGAACCAAACTTGGCATGAATACTCAATATGCCCAAATGTGAACACAGATGGAGTTTTGGGAAAATAGACCTTGACATTTGGGAGTTACAGTTTCTGGGATTTATAGTTCACATACAATCAAAGAGCATTCTGAACCCCACCAATGATAGAATTGAACAAGGAGATAAGCAACATTTGACTATACATTCACAGCTACATAACATTATAATAATAACTATATATGACTTTGAATTACCTCTTCTACATATTTTTGTGGGTATATAGGAGGCATGGGCCAACTTGGGCCCTCCAGGTGTTTTGGACTCCAACTCCCACCATTCCTAACAGCCTCGGGCCCTTTCCTTTTCCCCCTCAGACACTTAAGGAAGGGGCCTGAGGCTGTCGGGCTGGGGGGCTGGGTACGGCCCGCGGGCCGTAGGTTGCCCACCCCTGCTTTAAACCAAAGGTTCATCTGCCGGGACCTAGCAAGCTTGGATGGTGGCAGCGAGGTCCTCAGGTGGTAGGTTTGATTAGAGTTACCTTCTCTTAGATGGTTGACCTTTCAGGGTTAGACGAGCACCATCTGCCCGGGTTTGAAATTAGAGTTTTCTTCTCTTAGGATGGTTGCCAAGAGGCTAGAGAGCCCATCGTGCCCATTGATGCTCTTTGTCAGACCCTTCGGTTGTGACCTGTCTAGCATGGGAGGCCCTACCGGTGACTATTATGCCACCGCCAGCATGTTCACTATTATGCCACCGCCAGCATAGTTCTGTTTACAACTGTTTTTATGTTTTAACCTGTGGCGTTGTGCCATTAGAGAGCCGCGAGCCCCGAGTCGCAATAAATAAATAAATAAATAAATTAGGGTACGCAAGCCTCTCCCCCACGACAAGGGGGTGCCAATGGAGAGGATAGAAATAGAGTAAATTAAATAAATAAATAAATAAATACTCACCTATGTATTGTCGAAGGCTTTCATGGCCATAATTACTGGGTTGCTGTATGTTTTTCAGGCTGCATGGCCATGTTCCAGAAGTATTTTCTCCTGACATTTCACCTGAATCTATGGCAGGCATCCTTGAGATTGTGAGACCTCACAATCTCTGAGGAGGCCTGCCATAGATGCAGGCGAAACATCAAGAGAATGCTTCTGGAACATGGCCATGCAGCCTGAAAAACATACAACAACCCTATACTCGCCTAGTACACAGTGGGTATTCAATATCACTCTTACCTAGTGAATAGCCACATTGTGCACCTTATGATTTATCTCCTATTATGTCTGCTTGTTGTCCTGTTAGAAAAATGCACAGTGGTTATTTCTGCAATCTCAGTAGATTGAAAAGGGAAATAGAAGGCATGGAGAGATCCAAAAATGTGCAACTGCAAGCCTAAACTTTTGTTGGTTAGTCCCACAGATTCCGTGGATTCCTAAAAAGACAAATGATTGGGTCCCAAAGCAAACCAAGGCTAAATTCTCCCTGGAAGCCAAAATGATTGAGACTCTTGTACTTTGGACATATCATGAGAAGACCCGTGGGCTGTCTGACTGGAATTCTGGAACTCTGCCTTTAAGTTCCCATTCTCACTGGTTCTGCCTGATCATGCCTTCCAGCTACTTTGTCCAATGCTGTCTTAAATTGTTCCCAGTGTGTCAGAATACTTCTCATTGAGTTTTGGAAGGTAATACAATGGGTGCTCTTTCTTTCTTTCTTTCTGTCCTTCCTTCCTTCCTTCCTTCTTTCCTTCCATCCTTCTTTCCTTCCTTCTTTCCTTCCATCCTTCTTTCCTTCCATCTTTCCATCCTTCTTTCTTTCCTTCCTTCTGTCCTTCCTTCCTTCCTTCCTTCCTTCTTTCCTTCCTTCCTTCCTTCCTTCCTTCTTTCTTTCTTTCTTTCCTTCCTTCCTTCCTTCCTTCCATCTTTCCATCCTTCCATCCTTCCTTCCTTCCTTCCTTCTGTCCTTCCTTCCTTCCTTCCTTCCTTCTGTCCTTCCTTCCTTCCTTCCTTCCTCCATTCCTTCTTTCTTTCTTTCTTTCCCTCTCAAGATTTTATTTAAATGTTTAGGACACAGCACTGCCTAAGGTAGTTCAAACCAGCCTTCTTTTATTGTGGGAATTAGCTGGCTTTTGGTTGGGCAGGGATGGGAAGGCTCTCGCCCACACAAAAGGGCTGCCACTATTAATCAAAAGTATTCACCCAAAATGGAGATAAGCAAATGAAAGGCAAAAGGGATTTAGACAGAACACACAATGCATCTGCAAGGCGTCTCTGCCAGAGAAGGTAATCCCTGTGTTGGGGGGAAACTTGAGTTTTAAGGCTCTAGGGCTTTTAATTGGCGATTATGTATCATCGCTCTTTGATTTAAGCATAATATGAAATGAATTCCTATAGAGGTGTGTGTATACACACCTTGGTTTGTGAGAGCCATGCTCCTTGGATTACATAGGGTGGCTTTGCAAAACGCCATGCGCCCGGATGGTGTGTTAGAGGGAGTAACCCGATCTTCCCCTTGGCATTTAAAGCCTTTTGTCGTCCCCTACAAATGCCTCAACAATAGGCCCTGATTGCGGGAGTGCCATGAAAGGCCCTGCGTTATAAGAGAAGGCAAGCCAGGAAGGAGCGCACAAAGCAAGGGGGCATAATTGTGACAAAAAGACGGTGACAATGAATATTCCGGGAATAAATGACACCCATTGACATCACTGAGATGGATGGTGGGAAAATTTGCACAGGATGATTGGGTTTTCTGCTTTTGCGGCACAACTCCAAGTCATTTTAATGTAGCCCATCGTCTCAAAAGAGACAATAAAAGGATACTGGGGTTTTGATGTCTTGGGGTAAATGGCATTCTCCAAGGGATAATAGGGGGTTTGGGGGTGGGGAGAAGAGACCCTTCAGGATCTTTAAATTCAAATATTTAGGAAGATAGAAAATGTGAGGAGGGGATGTTGTTAGGTTTTTCTCACATGTATGGAGGGTGCGGGGTAAGGAAGGCTATGTGGTCCAATTATACAGTAAGTCCCCGGTACCGCAGCAGGTTAAAACTGAGCTGATGAACTTGCTGACCAAAAAAGATCTTGGAGTCCTCGTGGACAACAAGTTGAACATGAGTCAACAATGTCATGCGGCGGCAAAAAAAAGTCAATGGGATTTCGGCCTGCTTCAACCGGAGTCTAGTGTCTAGATCAAGGGTGGGCAAACTACGGCCCGGGGACGGATGCGGCCCTTTGGCTGATTCTACCTGGCCCTCCTAAGGCAGGCTCGTTCGCCGCTCACCCCGCCCGCTTGCTGCACGCCTCGCCCGCTCGCCCACTCCGGCTCTCCTAGCGCCAGCAACAGGAAGGCAAGACAGGGGAGCTGTCGCCGGCGCTGGAATAGCCAGAGTGGGCGAGAGGGCGCACAGGCGCACAGGTGAGAGGAGTGGTGAGCGGGCAGGGCGAGCGAGCGGCAAGCTGGCGGGGCGAGGCAAGCGAGTGAGTGGCGAGCTGGTGGGGCAAGGCTTGCCTCCCCTGCATGGCCTTGCTGTTGCCGGCGCTAGGAGAGCCGGAGTAGACGAGAGGGCACGTGGGCGAGAGGGCGAGGCGAGGGGCGGGCTGGCGGGGCGAGAGGGCGAGGCAGGTAGGCAAGCAAAGCGACCGACGGGGAGTGAGGGGGGAGAAGAGGAGTAGGAGGCCAGGGAGCATCCCTAATAAGTGAACTATACAACCCAGCAACTCCAACTCCCCAAATTTCACATTTGGGCATATTGAGGATTCGTGCCAAGTTTGGTCCTGAGTTTCCCATCCTTTCAATGGGGTTTGATCTCTTCCTTTTCCATCAGGAATCTCAAAGGCTCGCTGTCGGAGGTTTTTAGAAAGGTGGGAACAGGAAGTCATCGAGAGGGAAGGGACCCCAGGGCTATCCAGCCCAACCCCCAGGGATACACAATCAAAGCACCCTCAACTGATGGCCATCAAGCCTCTGCATAAAACTCTCCAGAGAAGGGGACCACAAGGAAGCATTTTACAATAATAATATAATAAATAATATATTATAATTTCAATATACTATAATGTCTATATATATATACACTATAATATAAAAATTATGATAATAATACTAATAATATATGAATATTTCTTGATATATTAATATGTTAATATTAATGATGTGCAATATATAGTAAATATAGTAAGTGAATAAATAAATAAATAATGTAGATTAGCATGTAGTTCTGCCTTTAGATGCGGCCCTCCATAATATTTTTTGGCTCTCAGGTGGCCCCTTAGGAAAAATAATTGCCCACCCCTGGTCTACTGTGTGCGTCAGTACAAACGGCATTGAATGTTCGCTGTGTATGTGTACTTGTGATCCGCCCCGAGTCCCCTTCGGGGTGAGAAAGGCGGTATATAAATATATTATTATTATTATTATTATTATGAAAGCATGACCAAGGATCTTGCCTGGTCCCCCTCCCTACAGCTGCATAGACAGCTGTTGGCAATGTGTAGGAAAAATAGTTAATTGATTACACCAAGGGGTAACTCTTGGATGCAACTGTACTGTTTTTAGGAGGGAGACTTGGACAGCTCTAAACAGAAGTGCACCTTTTTTAAAAGACAGGTCCGTTTCCGTTCCCAGGCTGTGGTTTTGCCGTGGGCTTGGCCAGCCAATATCCTCTCTCCCTTGCAAAGAATGCACTGGCTGTGGGCAATCTGGATATCTCACAAAGTCCCCTTGGCAACGATGTCTGCATGCAAATAGCCATCTGTGCTGCAGGAGGTACAGCTCAGACTTGCAAACGGCATTCAGCTCACATGCATCACATGTAGGTAGTGCTAGACCAGGAATAGGCAAACTTCAGCCCTCCGGGTGTTTTGGACTTCAACTCCCACCATTCCTAACAGCCTACCAGCTGTTAGGAATGGTGAGAGTTGAAGTCCAAAACAGTTTGAAGTTTGCCCATGCCTGTGCTAGACTTAGGTGAAGACCTGACACTCCTAAGCTGATAACCATGTTTTTAATTCTTTCTAATGCCCTTTCCAAACCCAAGGGCAGAATAATGCCTATGATGAACGACAGGCCCTGCCTGCAGGCTCATATCTCTGGGACAAAGACAGATGAGGAAGGAAATGGGCCACGATAGGCACGGAAGGGATGATAAACGGGGCCATTATCTTGGTAGATCCACTACAAGTTAACCTTCTAGGTCTCACAATCCATCTCTGGAACATTTCTCCAAAACACATCAGGACCGGTTCAAGCTATACTTGTCTCAGTATGTGACAAAGCGGTGATCGGTACCACTTACTAAGCTGAAATCCATCCGCTTATGATATACCAAGGGACTAAAGAGGCCCAGAGATTGCTCCTCTTGAATAAAACACATTGGCTCAGAACGCATGTTATTCAGGCTGCATGCTTTTCCTCTATTTCCGTCCCCAAATCTTTCTGAGGTTTCAAAATTCATGGGGGTGCTAAAAGCCCCTGGCCAATGTGAATTCTCCCCCTTAGAATGAATCCTGATGCAATCTCTTTAATGGTGTATTTTCTCTTCTAAGGCTTCAGGTTGAGAACAAATGTCCCCCAACACATTGCAGCACATAAGAGCCCAGAAAGCAATGCTTCCTAGTTCAAATCCTCAGCACAGTACTCAGATAGATGGATATAGAGAGAGAGAGCATTGCTTTCTGGGCTCTTATACGCTCTCTCTCTCTCCGGAGCTGAAAGGGAGCTACCTTCCTTCCCTAACAGTCCGTGAAGTAGTAGGCCCTCCTACTACTACTAAGGGAGGAAGGAAAGGATGCAGGAGAAAAGAAGGGAAAAGGAAGGAAGCAAAGGAAGGTAGGATGGATGGATGGATAGAGAAAGAAGGAAGGGGGGAGGAGAAAGGAAGGGAAAAAAGGATGGCATGCATACAGGGCAGGGGGGACGGGTTGCGTGTGCACACACAGGAACGATGGAAAGTGGAGAGGAAGGAGAGAGAGAGAAGGAGGGAGGGAAGGAAGGAAGGAAAAAAAAGGAAAGACTGGAAAGAGGTAAAGAAGGCAGGAAGGAGAACCTACACAATATACATATACACACAAACATAACCACACACATACACACACACACATACATAAAGACACGCACACATACATGAATGGATGGAAGGAAGGAGGAGAGAAGAAAGGAAGGAAAAAGGAAGGAAAGCAGGAAGGAGGGGAGGGTAAAGGAAGGAAAGGATAGAAGCAAGGAAGGAGGGGAGAAGAAAGGAAGGGAAGGATAGAGGGAAGAATGGATGGAGGGGAGAAGAAAGGAAGGAAAAGGGAAGGATACAAACACACATATACATAAGTACACACACAGTCCCCAAGTTACAAACATCCCACAGCAACGCGTGGACAGGTCAGCTAGTGTGTGTGTGTGTGTGTATTCTTGCAACTACATAGAGATTCTATGATTCAATGTAAACAGAGGCTGGATGGCCATCTGTCAGGGGTGAGATTTTCCTGCTTCTTGGCAGTACGGGGTTGGACTGGATGGCCCACAAGGTCTCTTCCAACTCTATGATTCTATGAATGATTCAATTCTCCCCAAGCCCCCTCCCTGTCCTTTCCTCTTCTCATTTGGAGGCAGAAAGTGAAGGAATGACGGGAAAGATTTGGATCCCAAAACGGTTGGTCTTGGTCAGGATGGGATAGTGCAGTGTTTCCCAACCGCTGTGACGCAGCACACAGGTGTGCCGTGATGGACCTCCTGCTGTGCCCTGAGAAAAGCTCTCTGCCCCCCTTCCTTCCCCCCTCCTCCTGCCGAACTCCTGCTGCTTAGGGGAGGAGGTGGAAGGGCCAGGCGGCGGCAAACAAAAAGAAGAAGAGGCCGGGGTGCCGCCTCCTTCGGCCGTTTCCCCAGCCAGCCTCCAATCCGCCATGACTCTCACCCCTCGCTCGCTGAAGCCGCATGTAGCCCCGCCCACTGAAGCCCGTCCACCACTCATGCTTCTCCTCTGTGGGAGAGCTGAAGCCAGAGGGAGGGAGCAGGGCATGGCGCGGCCTGGCTCCTCCCCCTCTCCCAGCTTTGGCACTCCCAGCAGCTGCTCCAGACTTGAGGGGACAGCGCCAAGCCAGCATTGTGGTGGCTCTGCCACCGCTGGCTTGGCACTGCCCCCTCAAAGTTGGAGAAGCTGTGGGAGAGCTGAAGCCAGGGGGAGGGGAGGGGCTTGGTGCAGCCTGGCTCCGACCCCTCCCCCGGCTTCAGCACTCCCAGCAGCTGCTCCCAGCAGGCCACCATCTCCCAGCCAGTCTTTACTGTGTTAGTGTGTCATTTTGTGTCATTTTGGTTGGTGGTGTGCCCTCGGATTTTTTAAACGTTAAAAGTGTGCCACAGCTCAAAAAAGGTTGGGAAACACTGAGATAGTGGACAGGGAAAAAAGTATCAATTAGATCTCGCATTGCCTACTCGTGATATAGAATCCTAGAATCCTAGAGCTGGAAGAGACTCCAAAGGGCCATCCCGTCCAACCCCCTGCCATTCAGGAAAAAGCACTCCCAATAGACAGCCTCTGCAGAAAAGCCTCCAGAGAAGGAGACTCCACCACACGCCCGGGCAGCCCATGCCACTCTCCAACAGCTCTTACTCTCAGGAGGTTCTTCCTCATCCTTTCAGTCAAATCTCTTTCCTGCCATGTGAACCCATTGCTCCCTTGTGCCCTGGTCTCTAGAGCAGCAGAAAGTCAGTTTTTTTCCTCCTCCTCTTCAATGGGACAGCCTTTGAAATCTTGAAACATGGTTCTCATGTTCCTTCTCTACCTTCTCTTCTCCCAGCTAAACATCCTCCAGGAGGAAAGGAAGAAGGAAAAAGAGAAGGAAGGAAGGAGAGAAAGAGAGAGGGAAGAAGGGAGTGAGGGAGGAAAGAGGGAAGGAAGGAAGGAGGGAGAAAGAGGTGGCAAGGAAGCAAGGGAAGAAGGAAGGAAAGAGAGAAGGAAGGAAAGATATGATGGTGAGAGAGAGGAGGGCCTGAGACAAGAGCCCAAGGGGCCGCATTTGGTCCCCGGGCCTGGGTTTTCCCATACCTGATCTACAGCAAACTTGCTCAACATGACAAACTTTAACTATTGATGGAGTTTCAAGGGGTTAACCTGACATGATGTGAGTTGTAGTTCACCCACAACCCTATGCATTCTGTAAAATAAAAAAGTCTTTTTCAAATAACCTGGGCAACGCCGGGTTACCCAATCTTGTAGATAAATAAATTACATTTTGATCCCATTGCCACAACTACGTAACTGTTCTTAAGTATGTGAGTTGTAATGTTATACCCCATCTGTGCATCTAAAGAATTAATATCCACGAATTTTTCAATGTTTAATATTATTTAAATACAAAAGCATACAAGGCGAAGGGTGGTAGGTAACATTCAAGAAGAGGCATTCACTTCACATGTAAACGAAAAGGCTTATTTAAAGACAGCGTCCGCTACAAAATAGGCATGCATTGCCATCCAAGCACCAAAGGAAAACCTTTAGGTTCATTCATTCACAAATGTAAGCATATTTTATGTGTTTCGTGGATTGGAGAGACTTATTCCTGAATGCTCTTGATTGGCTGACAAGGGCTAGTTCTGTGTTTTCCCATGCAAGCATTCGAAACGGCCATATATTTTGCCATACAACAGCTAATAGAGGAAGGACTGCTGCTAACAAGCATGAATGGATGAGAATGTGAAAGGATGCACAATACGCTTGGAAAGAAGAAAAGATGTAGGAACTTACATATCCATCATCACAGGGGCTCATACAGCAATATCCCTTTCAGGGCAAACATTAAAACAAAAGAGACGGGGGAAAGAGTTAAGAGAAGTCACACAGAAAAAGAGATGGTCAGCAATTTAAAGAGAAAGGTAGCAGGTACGTTAATCCCAAATTCAACTTTGCTAAGGAGAAAGTAACAACAAAGGGAGCTTTTTGGAAAGGTGCACCTCTGCTTTGGCCGCTTAATACCTGCACAAACTGCATCAATGTTGGCATTTGTTATTGCAAGCAAAAAAAAAAGAAGTCCAAAACACCTGCAGGGCCGAAGTTTGCCCATGCCTGCTCTATTGGTTTGGGAAGAATCATAGAATCATAGAGTTGGAAGAGATCAAGTGGGCCACCTTGTCCACCTTGTGGTTTTGGAACCAGGCTTTTGGCTAGCAGGCACAACGGCACTTTGAACATGGAACCGGACCATATGATTGTTATAATGGAAATGGCTTTACGGTTGTATAACTGATGCTTGTTTTTAATCTATTGTATTGTATGATTGTATCTTGCTGTTATAATGTAATATTTGCGGCATCAAATTCGTGGCATTGTTAGCCGCTTTGAGTCTCCCTGCGGGGGTTGAGAAAGGCAGGGTAGAAATGTTGTAAATAATAATAATAATAATAATAATAATCAGGTCCAGTTCTTTAAGACACTCCTCATAGGGAAGGCTTTTCAGACCTTTTATCATTTTAGTCACTCTCCTCTGGAAACCTTCCAGCTTGTCAATATCTCTTTTGAAGTGTGGTGCCCAGAATTGGACACAATGTGATTCCAGGTAAAGAGGTCTAACAAAACAGAATACGAGGGCACCATGACTTTCTTCAATCTGGATACTAGACTCCTTTTGATGCAGCCTAAAATCCCATTGGCTTCCTAGCTGCTGCATCGCACTCTTGGCCGATGTTCACCTTCCTGTCCACAAAGACTCCAAGATCTTTCTCACATGTAACACTGCTGTGGAGCCAGGCATTGCCCATTGTGTATCTTTGCATTTCATGTTTTCTGCCATTTGTCCTTGTTGAAATGCATTTTGTTAGTTTTGGCCAATTGGCTCTCTAATCTGTTAAGGTCATTTCGAATTCTAATCCTGTCGTCTGGAGTATTAGCTATCCTTCCTAATTTGGTGTCATCTGCAAACTTGGTAAGCACACCCTCTTCATCCAAGTCATTAATAAAAATATTGAACAGAACTGGGCCCAGGAAGAAACCCTGCCGCACTCCGCTTGTCACTTCTTCCCAGGATGAAGAGGAACCATTGAAATGACGATCCAACAAAATGGGTCAAAGCTTTTGTGCTTGGTCCAGCCTTCCTTCAAATTACTGAACTAGAATAGGATCTTCCCTGTTGAGGACATTTCATACTGTGATATCCATAAGAGTTAAAAGGTAAGACATATTCTGTGTTTTCCAGCGCATAAAACGACTGGGCGTATAAGACGACCCCAACTTTTCCAGTTAAAATATAGAGTTTGGGATATACTCGCCGTATAAGACTACCCCTCTTCCAACGCACACCAAGTAAAATTTTAAAAAACATCAGATTTGATTTCAATATGGTAATTTTCCTATTACTGTACCTCTTTCTCTGCCACACAGATCTTGCACATGCGCACCTGCAGTCTTCAGGAGCGAGATCTGAGAGGCAGAGGAGGAGGTACGGTAATAGGATACAAGGGCGGGCCAGACAGGTCAAAGAGGTGTGTTTTTCTGGGGCCAGAGCCACTCTATCTCTTTTTTCCATATCCCGAGCGCCCCGGACGCCTGCAGCTTACTCCGCCCTTCACTTACACCTTCCCGGTGAGGCGCCCCTTCACCTCACCATTGGGGCCGCATTAAGTCCATGAATCCTGATGAATGGATTTTCTTCTACCGTACTTGTACAGCATCGCCCTTAATGCTTTCATACAGTCGCTGCATACGGCAGGGACGCGGCCACTGCCATTTTCGAGCTCCCTCCACCATATGCGGCAACCACAGATTCTCCAATCCAGATTGGAAGTTTCAGCAACCGCTCTATAAGACGACTCCCGGCGTATAAGACGACCCTGGTGTATAAGTCGACTCCTGCGTATAAGACGACTCCTGACTTTTGAGAGGATTTTCTTGGGTTAAAAAGAAGTCTTACATGCCAGAAAATGCGGTAATCAAATAGTTGAAACAAACCACAAGGACCATCTAGTCTAACATCATTCTGACTGGCAGGAAGACACAATCAGCCTGTTTCAAAACCTCCAATGGGCTCCCAGGTAGACTATATTCCACTAGAGTTGGGAGAGACCCCTAAGACCATCCAGTCTGACCAACCTTCTGCTTTGTATCCATTGGAGTTTGGTTCCAGGACCCCCTGTGGGTACCAAAAACTGTAGATGCTCAAGTCCCATTAAATATTGTGGCACAATAAAATCATAATATCATGGTTTGCTTCTTAGATATTTTTTTTGGAGGGGGGGGGAATGTTATTTTCAAGGTATGGATAATTGGATCAGTGGAGGCAGAATCTGTGGTTATGAAGAGATTTCTGTAGTTAGGTTAAATGTTTTTTGGGAGGGGTGCTGCAATTTATTTAAAAGAAGAAGAAAAGTATTTTGGTGGGTGATTATTTGTTGGTAAGGAGCAATCTGGAGAATGCGGAGTGATCCCAGGCCGTGTTTTGCACACTCATAGATGACATGGAGGCTTGTCTCACCAAACTAGATAAGAAATGTGCAGCGCATCATAGCCTCAATGGAGGCCCTTGGCTCACAGGGCCTTCTGTTGTGCCCCACTTTCCTGGACTGAAACCCTTATTGACTCAGAGATATGTCATCATCATGCAGGAAAAGTTCAACACAGCATTCCTTCCCTGAATTCTCAAAATCCAAATGCCAGGAGGGGAGGTTTCCTTTCTCTATTATCTGAAGGCTAACAACAACAGAAATGTTTTTCTGTGTCTCTTAGGGTCAGTTGTGGTCCAGGCCAAGAACCTCTGGTGCTCTTTGTGGCTAGATGTTCAAAGGGAGAGATTTGTTCTCTGGATCTCACAGCTGTGACCCTAAGAAGAGTCAGGCGGCAACCTTCCTTACATGTCTTCCCAACCTTGATTTTTAGCCCAATGGTTCACGTTTCTCCATTGTCTGCCAGCTTCCTTATCTGTTTGGCTGCCCCGGACTTATATCCCTTCTCCCCACAGATCTCCTACTCAGAATCCTAACTATATATGCTGCTCCCCATAAAGATCTACCCCAGCTTTCCCTTGGTCTCTTAACTGTTATACAGCATTGAGAGTAATTATGGCAAAGAAGGAAAGAGACAAGCTACTTGGGAAAGAGAATTTTTTTTTATGTCAGGAGCAACTTGAGAAACTGCAAGTCACTTCTAATCTGAGAGAATTGGCTGTCTGAAGGACGTTGTCCAGAGGATGCTCGGATGTTTTAACATCCTGTGGAAGGCTTCTCTCATGTCCCTGCATGGGAAGCTGGAGCGGACAGACAGGAGCTCACCCCGCTTCCTAGATTCAAACTGCTGGCCTTTTGGTCAGCAGTCCTGCCAGCACACGGGGTTAACCCATTGCGCCACTGGATACTCCTTTGGGAAAGAGATGACTGTAAGCCAGTGGTTCCCAAAGTGGGCAGTACCACCCCCTGGCAGGCGGTGGGGCGATCTAGGCGGGCGCTGGAAGGCCCAGGAGAATTTGGGGGGCGCTGAACCCCTGTAAGGGGGCGGTGGCATGAGCCAGGTGACAGGCTACCATCCATCTCTCTGTGTGTGTCTCTCTCTCTTCTTCCCTCCTCCTGCTCTCGCCAAGCAAGGGATAATAATAATAATAATAATAATACCACCTTTGGGGTTCCCTTCCAACTGGTTGAGTCTTATAACAATAATAATAATGTCCTTCAACAGATTTAGTGGAACATGGATTCAGTGCGGTAACCAATGTATTAACAAAAAAAGAAACCAATTGCAAAATAGTCAATCGCAATGATTTGAGATTACTGCTGACGAAAATAGAGCCGAGGATTACGAGATTGGTAGCAGCGTGCCAGGTTCATCCTTCTCATTAAGATGATTTCGAATGTTTTAACTTTTTTGTATTACCTTTCTAGTCTAAGTTCAATAAATAGTTTCATAATTTAAAACTTCAATGTTTCTAATTTACAATTTTCTTTATTATATTTTACAAAAAAGGTAGAAATATTAATACATATATCTTTCTGTTTAATTGCTATTAAAAATTAAAAAAAATATTTCTAGGAGGGCAGTGAGTAAAAAAAATTTTCTGGAAAGGGGGCGGTAGGCCAAAAAAGTTTGTGAACCACTGCTGTAAGCCATGTGCTGGCAAATATTCAGCACTAGTGAGAATCCACTCAAGAGACGGCTTCAAAAGTCTACTCCTTGAAAGAGTTTGGGGCAAATAAATGGGAGTTGCTGGGCACTAAGGAAAGGTCCTGCATCAAAAGATGCAAAAACTAACCCACAACCTTTGCACAGTCAAAGCACTGAGTCCCCATATCAAGAGAAATGTGGCATCACCATGTTTAAATATTTGAAAGGATGTCCTATTAAGTAGAGGGAAAATTTGTTTTCTGCCACTCCAGAGACCAGGACACAATGGAGCAATGGATTCAAATGCAAGGAAAAGAGTTTCCACATCGGCATTAGGAAAAGCTTCCTTGTGGTAAGAGCTGTTCAGCAATTGCATTTGCTACTTTCTAGGAATCTGGAGGAATCTCCTATTCTGAAAGTTGTAAGCAAAGGTTGGATGGCCATCTGTCGGGGGTGCTTTGAGGGTGCTTTTCCTGCATGGCGGAGGAGGCTGGACTGGATGGCAGCCCTTAGGGTTTCTTCCAACTATAGGATTCTAGGATTCTATCAAAATAAACAACCAAATAAACACGGCCACTCCAAATAAGAATCCTGCACCCTCAAATAAATGTTTTATTTTGCTCCATTCCAGAGTTAAGAGGTCTGTCTTCCAACCATACGTGCCTAAATACTTTTCCTTGATACTGACAATTTCAGTGTGCTTCCTATCTCAAAGAGCACAGAAAGGGTGGGGTCTTCCTAGCCTCGGGGTCCATACCCCATCACACAAGACATGGCCCATATGGCACACATGTTTCTCATAACAAGGTGCAGTAGCATATGGAAAAGTTCAAAGTCCAAGACCCACAGCTTTAGATGATTCTCCTTGATACCAGAGTTCTAACTATTTGGCTTATGGGGAAAGGGCAGATAAAGTAAGTGGCCCATATCTACAGTCTTCCGTTGAGTAATGAAACTATAATGAGCGACAATTATTTTCTATTTGTTTTGTAAATGACAAGGGGAACACCAGCCCATTCCAGACATCATTCTGTGTCAAAATTAAAAGGTACATGCAGGGAAATTATAAAGAGGGATAACACAAAATATTATGTGTCTGCACTCAGTTGTGAAAACAAAGGAAGCTAGGTCTAAAAGAATACCTGCAGTAAGGTGCAGCAAGAGAATGTGCTTGCTTGAGTAATCGCTATCGGTTTCACCACACCTGTATCCAACCTTTCTTTTCCAAAAGGTTATCCAATACCACAAAGTCTCAGTCTGCTGAGCGTTAACAGCAGAAACGGCAACAGGTCTGTCTGCATGCACTCTGAGCTAAAATAGACGCATAGTAAAAGGTGCATACGGAATGCTAAAAAGACTATAAATTCTCTTATTTTTGCATATTTCCCCAGCCATTTTACTGGTTTACACGAGACATATCACCTGTGCTAACAGAAAGAATGAGCAAAGAGATATGTAGAACATCCCAATCACCGAAAGCTGCATCCAGGGACATATCCCGACAACCATAATAATAATAATAATAATAATAATAATTATTATTATTATTTATACCCCGCCACCATCTCCCCACTGGGGACTTGGGCCGGCTCACATGAGGCTGCCTAGATATCACCAATGATTCATATCCAGGAAAAAGCAGATTATTGGGGTTTGGCATCCCTGATAACTAAAACCAATCAGCTGGAAGCCAGAAGAGGGGCGGGGATGGGAAATTTGAACTTTGACAGTCCTGTTTTTCTATAAAATGTACTATATTGCATGTATGCTTTATGTCAGCTTTGGGCAAACGATTGCGGCTGTCATCCGTTAACAGCTGGAACAAATAAACAAGTCGGTGGCACTTTCTTCAACTTTGGTTAGATTTATTTGGGGAAAAGGGAAAAACTTTGTATTGGGTGCTTCTTTCTCGCCAGATTCCTGCTCGATATCACTACTATGCCCATTTTCCCAATGTGGTACTTTTCGAACCTGTGAAATCCCTAAAAAGTTAAACACTCTGAACTTTGAACTTCTTTAAATTAGTGTTTGCACAAGTAAACATCACAGAGCTGTTTTTTCTTTTAAGGTTAATATTGCCCCGTTCTTTTATAGCCAGCTAATCCATCAGTGCGCTGACAAAGGGGTCTCTGTGAAAATTAAAACAAGGGCATCCCCTTCCCAGGGTCTTTGCAGTTTTCTGCTAAAGAGGAACTTGCTGTTTGCCCAACGGATGACTACTACATAACTGGAATTTTAAACATTCTCTGTAAGCAGAACGCATTGGCAAAAAGCAACAACTCAAGAACGGCCCTTTCGCATTCCTTTCAACCAAAGATTTTAAAAGTTTCAACACAGATATGAGAGTAACTCGAGTCTGACCGGCCTTTGTCTCTATAGTGGCAAAAGCAACACATAAAGAAGACAGTATCAGGGGCACGCCTTTAAGCCCTCAAAGCAAAGCCACTCTCATCGGGGAACTCACGCCACGATGAATTCACGCCATGCCCCCTTCAATGCAGGAATTTCAAAGACAAGTAAATCAGGGGCTTAACGTTCTTTAATGGCTACCTTTCTTCCTGGCTTTATTAATAACTTCCAAATGGTCAAAAAGAGAGAAGTTATTTTGAAAAGGTACGCAACTTATTAGTGACAAGCCGTCCCCTCCCACACGTTGCTGTGGCCCAGTCTGTGTATATGTGTTTTGTGAGTGTATGTATGTGTATATGTGTATATATGAGCTATTTGCCTGCTGGAGAGAAGGATGGATCTGTGCTCAGGGTTTGGCACCTTTAGATCAAGGCAGCTGATCTCCAGAAGCTGCGAAAGACAGGCAGATTGGTACAGAGTGAAGGAATATTTAGTATCTATAACGCAGGGCTGCCCAGAAAGTCGATCGCGATCGACCAGTCGATCCCGGGACCGAAGGAGGTCGATCCCAGCCGGATCGCTTCTCAGAGGGGGGCGGAGCCAGGCTGCACCAAGCCCCGCCCCCTCCCCGGCTTCAGCACTCCCAGCAGCTGCTCCAGGTTTGAGGAGGGCAGGGCCAAGCCAGCCTTGTGCTAGCCATGCCTCCACTGGCTTGGCATTGCTATCCTCAAGCCTGGAGAAGCTGCTGGGAGCTCCAAAGCCAGAGGGGAGGGGGCTTGGCGTGGCCTGGCTCCGCCCCTGTGGCTTCCGCTCTACCAGCAGCTGCTCCAGGCTTGAGGAGGGCAGGGCCAAGCCAGCTTTGTGCTAGCTATGCCACCACTGGTTTGGCATTGCCATCCTCAAGCCTGGAGAAGCTACTGGGAGCTCCAAAGCCAGAGGGGAGGGGGCGGGGCTTGACGTGGCCTGGCTCCACCCCCTCTGACCAAGCCCCGCCCCTCCCCTCTCCAGCCTTGAGGAGGTAGGTAGATCTTTCTGACTTGGTTTTAATATAAGTAGCTCGCATGCTGAAAAAGTGTGGGCACCCCTGCCTTAGACTTTCTGTACCTGTCTAGAATCATCAAATGAACACAAAGGCCACTCTGTTCCCACCAGCTCTGATCTGGATGGATTGAGTCACAAACCTGGCCTTGACCAAGACACTCCCTTGCAAACCTCTGTTTCCTGGGCATAAAATCAAAATATATAGCATCTTTTCCTCTTGTTCCCCAAACAAGATATATATGCACACTGAAAGAGTGCTCTGCACATGGAAATGTATCACAGGGCTCTTACACATAAAGCTGCCGGTCCATTTTATGAGAACTAGCAAAAAAAGATCTTGCTCAAGGACACTCGCACATCACAACTCCATTACAACCTTATGCACCTTTGGGAGGAATTGTGCGTGCAAGGCTCACCTTATCTCTATCTATATGTACATATTCTCTATCTACAAGTTAACAGCATGACTCTTAAACCTACACAATCAGAGAGAAGGTTATACTTACAGTTCCAGGCCTTGTGAAGTCAATGCTGTGGGTCACACTCTGCCTCATCTGGTTGCTAAACAAACGCACACAGACACTCTGTAGGTCTTCTGGGGAGATCTACATCAGGGAAACAACGAACCAAGAGGGAGTCAAACCTCTTTCCTTTGTCCTTAATTAATCAGGGGACTCCAGACTAACAAACCCAAAGGACTGAAAACCAAAACCCACAAGGACAAGGAACAGCCAATTCTCACGACAAAGGGAATGTAAGTACAGTCACTGTGAATGTATAGGATATGGTACTTTTTGGAGTATGTTAAAGGTATCCCCTGACATTAAGTCTAGTCGTGTATGACTCAGTGGGGTGGTGCTCAACTCCATTTCTAAGCTGAAGAGCCAGCATTGTCCATAGACACCTCCAAGGTCATGTGGCTGGCATGACTCCATGGGGCGCTGTTACCTTCCTGCTGGAGCAGTACCTATTGATCTACTCACATTTGCATGTTTTCGAACTGCTAAGTCGGCAGAAGCTGGGGCTAACAGCAGGAGCTCACCCCATCCCACAGATTTGAATCACCGACCTTCTGGTCAGCAACTTCTGCAGTTTAGCAGTTTAACCTGCTGCGCCTTATAACACAATCTGGCCACAACTGCATCCAGCTATATTGGACTATTTGTAGCCCTTTATATACAATGCTTCAAAGCACAGGTTTTCACACTGCACAGCTGCATCCAGGCTGACTGAAAAGTTCCAGATTTACTTCTTGCTCTTTCTGATTTTACATTGGATTTAAATAAGTAAATGGTGTGTTCGATACTCTAAAGATATATTGTAACCATCTGAGAATTTCCTATTGTGACTACCGTGTTTCCCCGAAAGTAAGACACCCCCGATTGTAAGACGTATCGGGGGTGTCAGGGGGGTCGGCTAATATAAGCCGTGCCCGAAAGTATGACGTACCTCGCTGTGCTGCCGCCGCCGCCGCCGCAACCGGCCCATCGGCCGCGGCACACCTCCGCGGCACACCTTTCCGCCAGGCCTCCAAGGAAGGGAGGGGAAAAGGAGCCAGGGGCGCGGCAAGGCAGCGCGCGTCACTCTGACGCGGCGCTGCCTCGCGCCCATGGCTCCTTTCCCCCTCCCTTCTTTCGTCCAGGAAGGGAGGGGAAAGGAGCCAGGGGCGTGGCGAGGCAGCGCGCGTCACTCTGACGCGGCGCTGCCTCGTCCCGCCCCTGGCTCCTTTCCCCCTCCCTTCTTTCGTCCAAGGAAGGGAGGGGAAAGGAGCCAGGGGCGTGGCAAGGCAGCGCGCGTCACTCTGACGCGGCGCTGCCTCGTCCCGCCCATGGCTCCTTTCCCCCTCCCTTCTTTCGTCCAAGGAAGGGAGGGGGAAAGGAGCCAGGGGCGTGGCGAGGCAGCGCCGCGTCAGAGTGACGTGCGCCGCTTCGCCACGCCTCTGGCTCTCTTCCCCCCTCCCTTCCTTAGAGGCCTGGCGGAAAGGTGTGCAGCGGAGGTGTGCCGCGGCCGATGGGGCCGGTTGCGGCGGCGTGACGGCGGCGGCGGGGCGACGGGATACGTCTTGGGTTATATAAGACGTACCCCGAAAGTAAGCCGTAGGGGGACTTTTCGGGGGGAAAAGAAAGTAAGACGCTGTCTTACTTTCGGGGAAACACGGTATGTACAGTTCCTTGGTAACACACCATTTACTATGTTACTTGTGATATAAATAATAAACGATCATTAGTAACTTGTTGTAACACATCCGTTACTGTAGTTTCATAGTTTGACTACTGGTTCAGGTGCTATTTCCTTTTTGTTTGGGTTGTTATAGTAAGCACCCCCTGGTTTGTTTGTTTATAATAAAACTGTGCCCCATACCCAAAAAAATGACAAATTTAGGTTAACTTTCTAAATTTTTAAACATATTTTCAAACTATGGATGGTTGAAATTGTGAATACCCGGGGAGTGGCGACTTTATATGATGCGATTTCTACTGTTTCCTCTTTGGGAGCCTGCATGTAAGATTTTCTTTTTCTGGAGGGAGAGATATTATTTTTTTAATTCTTTCCAGCACCATGATGCTAAAGTTCTATCCAATCCAAGGTCATAAAATGCCATCTGATGTGTTTTTTCATTTTCCAAACTCCAACCAATTCAGTTTGAGAAAGACCAGCAACTCAACTAAATGGTGCCACCACCTGGCAGATTCTGGGAAAAGCAAGTCCATGGTGAACAAAGAAGAGAGGGCCCAGATTGCTTGAGAGCACACTATACAAGACAGCAGGCAGCCATGTTTGGATCATCAACAACAAACGTGGCTCAGAAAAGGGTTGCTAAGTGTGGCAAAACTCTCTCCCTTTGTGCCACTTCCTCTAATACAAATCCTTACACAATTACCGATGCAACATAGCAAACGAAACAAAACAAAACCATTCAGCGTTTTGGTGCCGGTGATATGATCAAATTTGCTTTAGCATAAGAAAAACAACGTGGCGTTGTGTGGTTTCTGGGCTGTATGTGGCCGAGTTTTAGCAGCATTGTCTCCTGATGTTTTGCCTGCAAATACAGGCAAAATGTCAAGAGAATGTTGGAAGAACACAGCCATACAGCCCGGAAACCGCACAGCACCTCACTAATTCTGGCTGTGAAAGCCTTAGACAAAATGAAAAAAACAACAACCCATGTTTTCTGGCCCTGGGGGCAGAGCTCAGCAGGAGCTCAGCAGGGGCATGTTCCTAAATCCACCTTTGTTGGCTAATACAGGACTAGAAGTATCCCTTATCCAAAACGCTTGCAACAGAAGAGTTCTGTGTTTCAGATTTTGTTGTTGTTGTTATTGTTTTGGAACGCTTGCATATACATAATGAGGCACTGTGGAGATGGGACCCATGTCTAAACCCAAAATTCATATATGCTTTATATTTATTTATTTATTATTTCAAATTTCATATCACTAGCTGGTAACATTTTCATGTACTTAAAATTAGCAAATGTGACTTAAAAGACTTAAAAGAAAACTCACAAACATGATGTACAGCCCTCTCCATTGGCGCCCCTTGCAGTGGGGGAGAGGCTTATGCGTACTCCTAGTGAAGTTGTGAGCTATGCTGGCGGTGGCATAATAGCCGGCGGTAGGGCCTCCCATACCAGACAGGTCACAACCGAAGGGTCTGACAAAGAGTGTCAATGGGCAGGATGGGCTCTCTAGCCTTTTGGCAACCATCCTAAGAGAAGGAAAACTCTGATTTCAAACCCGGGCAGATGGTGCTCGTCTAACCCTGTAAGGTCAACCATCTAAGAGAAGGAAACTCGAACCAAACCTACGACCTGAGGACCTCGCTGCCACCGTCCAAGCTTGCTAGGCCCTGGCAGATGAACCTTTGGTTTAAAGGGTGAGGCCAGTTCTGCACGCTGCGCTCCACCAGAAAAATCCATTGCACAGGCTCGAAGGACACATCCAACTTCCGAAAAAGCCCTGTAGCGATAGGCGAGGGACGAAACGGTAGGTGTAAAGATGCACTGGAAGCCGCAGACCCAACCCTGCATGCAGGCGGTTCAGGACTTTGGTCGCCGAGACTGACCCGGAGATGACAGTCTTGTTCGGCAGCATCCTGAACGACCAAGCAGCCTTTTTAAGGAGAGCACTGCTTGCTCCGTATGGAGAGGGGCCTAGAAAAGGTGGCCTAACGAAAGCTCATCCCCGTCTACCTGGTTGGCTAGCCGCGCCAACGGGCATCTTCCGATGCGGCCGAACAAAGACAAAGAAACAAAGGCCAACACCTGCCTGCAAAGGTGCAAATAGACTGACACTTGCATGCTGGAACATCAGAACCATGCAAGATTCTGCAGATAGTGGACGTCCTGAGCGTCGTTCTGCTCTAATAGCCCATGAACTATCACGGCTTAACATTGACATCGCTGCTCTTAGTGAAGTTCGTCTCCATGAGGAAGGCAGCCTTAAAGAACACGGTGCCGGCTACACACTCTACTGGTCTGGCAAACCCAAAACTGAGAAACATCTTTCAGGAGTAGGCTTTATGATTAAAAACTCCATCGCCTCTAAACTCGAGACGTTGCTCGACAGGTCACTCTGATCGCATTAACTCCTTATGCTCCCACATGCTGTTCTCTTCAGTATATATGCCCCAACTATGCAAGCTGACCCTGTGGAGAAAGACAAATTCTACTCAGACCTACGCCACCTCATACAAAAGGTCCCTGCAGAAGATAAAATCATTATCCTTGGTGATTTCAATGCCAGAGTAGGAAAAAACTTTGAAGCCTGGAAAGGTGTATTAGGCAAGCACGGTGTTGGAAACTGTAATGATAATGGGCGCCTTCTGCTAGAGTTTTGTGCAGAACAGCAGCTGACTATTACAAACACCATCTTTCAGCAGAAAGATAGCTTGAAGACCACCTGATGCATCCCCGATCCAAGCAGTGGCACCTCATTGACTATGTTTTAGTGCGCCAGAGAAACATTCGTGATGTCCGTCATACTCGAGTGATGCCCAGTGCAGAATGTCAAACAGACCATCGCCTTGTAAGATGTAAACTAAATCTACACCTTAAGCTCAAACCTAAGAGGGGTGGCATCTTAAAGAGGAGACTCCAAGTCAACAGTCTTCAACAGGCTGTTGTGAGAGACAACTTCCAGGTAAATCTGCAAGCAAAACTTGAAGTCCACCCTACAGATTCTTCTCCTACAGCGCCTGGCAACACATCAAAAACAGTATCCTGCAGTCTGCTGAAGAATCCCTAGGATTCTCCCTTAAGAAAACCAAGACTGGTTTGATGAAAACAACCAAGAGATCCAGGAGCTGTTGGCAAAGAAGAGAACCACTCACCAGGCATTCCTCGCCCAGCCATCTTGCCATGTAAGAAAAGCAGCCTTTCGTCTCGCATGTAGTAAACTCCAACAAAAACTCAGAGACATCCAGAACAAGTGGTGGATTGATTTATCAGAAAAGACACAACGCTGTGCAGATCTCGGTGATCACAGAGGTTTTTATGAAGCTCAAAGCAGTGTTTGGACCTACTTATCAGGTCCAAAGCCCCTTATACAGTACAGATGGTCAAACACTAATTACTGATAAAACCTCCATCCTGAACCGATGGGCTGAACATTTTCAGGGTCTCTTTAATGCCAGCCGAGTAGTCCAAGGTTCAGCTATCCAACACATGATACAACAACCAATGAAAATGAAGTGGACACAGCTCCCACTCTGAAGAGACCATTGAGGCCATACAGCAGTTGAAAATGGCAAGGCAGCCGGGATCGATGGAATCCCACCTGAAGCTTGGAAACAGGGAGGTCATGTACTGCATGCTAAATTCCACGAGCTCCTTGTGAGTTGCTGGGAAAAAATGTGAACTGCCATCAGATCTCCGAGATGCAGTTATCATCACCCTGTATAAGAAAAAGGGAACAAAATCCGATTGCTCAAACTATCGAGGTATAACACTGCTCTCCATTGCTGGAAAAATCCTTGCAAGGATACTCCTGAACAGATTAGTACCGGCTATTGCAGAAGAACTTCTCCCTGAAAGCCAATGCGGCTTCAGAGCAAATAGGAGCACCACAGATATGGTTTTTGCCCTTAGACAACTGCAAGAGAAATGTAGAGAGCAGAACAAAGGACTCTATGTAACATTTGTCGACCTCACCAAAGCCTTCGACACTGTGAGCAGGAAAGGTCTGTGGCAGATCCTGAACGTCTAGGATGTCCCCCCAAGTTCCTCAAAATGATTGTCCTGTTACATGAGGGCCAGCACGGTCAAGTCAGATATGGCGATGCTCTCTCGGAGCCCTTTCTCATAACTAATGGAGTGAAACAAGGTTGTGTTCTTGCACCAACCCTATTTACAATCTTCTTCAGCATGATGCTCCAAAGGGCTATGGCAGACCTACAAGAAGAAGACGGCATATATATACGCTATCGTACTGATGGTAGCTTGTTCAACTTAAGCCGCCTGAGGGCTCGCACTAAGACTCTAAACTATCTAGTCCGTGAGCTACTTTTTGCTGACGATGCTGCCCTTGTCGCCCATTCAGAAGCAGCCCTGCAGCGCCTCACATCCTGCTTTGCAACAGCTGCAGAGCTGTTTGGGCTGGAAGTCAGCCTGAAGAAAACAGAAGTCCTCTACCAGCCCGCACCACAGGAAGAACACCACCATCCTCACGCCAGCATAGGCACATCTGTGCTTAAGTCCGTTCAGCAGTTCACCTACCTGGGAAGCATCATCTCTTCAGACGCCAAGATTGACAAAGAGATAGATCACAGATTATCAAAGGCATATAGTGCATTCGAAGGCTTCACAAAAGAGTCTGGAGCAACAAGCACCTGAGACAAAGCACCAAAATCAGTGTGTACAGAGCTATCATACTGTCCATTCTCCTCTATGGGTCTGAAACATGGGTCACCTATCGCCAACACCTACGACTCCTCGAGCGCTTTCATCAGCGCTGTCTTCGCACAATCCTAAATATACACTGGACCGACTATGTGACGAATGTTGCTGTCCTTGAGCAAGCAGGGATCACCAGCATTGAGGCCATGCTATTGAGAACACAGCTGCGCTGGGCAGGACACGTCTCTAGGATGGAGGACCACCGCCTCCCAAAGATACTACTCTACGGTGAACTCGCCACGGGTCAGCGCAAGAGAGGCGCCCCAAAAGAGATATAAGGACTCCCTGAAACAACATCTCAGGCTTGGCCAGATTGATCACCAACAATGGTCCACCCTGGCCTCACATCGGGAGGCATGGAGAAGCACTATCCACAATGCTGCGGCCTCTTTCGAGAAGACACGCCGAATGGGTCTCGAAGAGAAACGACAACGCAGAAAGAACCGCAACTTGGAAAAACATCACCCAAGGAGACTTTCTGCTGCGCTTTCTGCAACCGAACTTGCCTATCTCAGATTGGCCTTTTTAGTCATCAACGCGCTTGTAAAAAGCGTGGGATGAGTCCTTCCTGAATCTTCGTCGCGAAGTAATGCCGAGAGAAAAACACAGTAAAACAATTTAAACTAATGCAGAAAGGAGGTGAGTAGGCCGGACCGATTAAAAGACTGATTACAAGCTGAACGCCTGCCAGAAGAGGTTGGTCTTACAAGCCCTTCGGAAGGAGGGCAGGTCTGTTATAGCTCGAACCTCCTCCGGTAAGGCGTTCCATAGATTGGCCGCTGCCACCGAGAAGGCACGCTGCCTCGTGGATGATAGCCGGCAAATTCGAATCGATGGAATTTCCAGGAGATTTTGGTCTTCAGACCGTAGTGATCTCTGGGGAATGTATGGGGAAAGGCGGTCCTTCAAATACGCTGGCCCCAGACCATGTAAGGCCTTAAAGGTTAACACCAACACCTTGAAGGCAATCCGGGAAAGCAATGGGAAGCCAGTGCAGACGATGCCACTTCAGCCAGCAGTCAAGCAGCAGCATTCTGCACTAGCTTGAGTTTCCAGATCACCGACAAAGGAAGGCCGATGTAGAGTCTAGCCTCGAGATGACCGTGGCCTGGATCACCGTGGCTAGGTCGTTCCCTGAGAGGTAGGGCGCCAACCGCCTAGCCTGGCGCAGATGGAAAAATGCCGCTCTGCTCATCGTGGAGACCTGAGCTACCATTGTGAGCAGAGGGTCCAATTGGACCCCCAGGCTTTTTACAAGGGACGACGGGCAAATTGCCTCGCCGTCCATAACAGGCAGTCGGAGCTCCCACCCCCCACCCCCATAAACCTTATACGCAGTATATATAACCTGAAGGTAACTTTTTACACAATATTTTTGTGCATGCAACCAAACCAATAATCTGTACTTTGAGCAAACCGACAGTAAAAATGTCACTAGCTCAGCCACCCATGTGGACCAGTTTGAAGTACTTTAGATTTCAGAATCCTGGGTAAGGGATACTCAACATGGGGAGGGGAAGGGAGGGGGGGGAGGGAAGCTGTAGGAGGGAAATGGAGGAAGGAAAGGAAGAACCACAAAGAGAGCCTGCCCACTCTTGCCAGAATGTTGTTATGGAGACATTTATTTATTTATTTACCACATTTCTATCCCGTCACTTCTCAACCCCCGAAAGGGGACTCAGAACAGCGTACATTGTGCCCCATTAAGAGGCTATTACAAGCAATTACAATAATAAAATCACACATTAACATATCATAATTAAAAACAATACACAATTAAAAACCAAACATAAGCTAACATTAAAACAGTAAACCAGTCTCGTTAGTCGTATGGTCATTGCAATTGTCCCTTTAAAGTGCTGCATTACATCTATTGACCAAAAGCCTGGTCCCAGAACCATGCCTTTAATTCCTTTCGAAAAGCCAGGAAGGAGGTGGCTGATCTTATCTCAGTTGGGAGTGTGTTCCATAGGTGGGGAGCCACTGCCAAGAAGGCCCTGTCTCTCGTCCTCGCCAAGCGCATTTGAGCTAAGGACGGTAGTGAGAGCATGGCCTCCCTGGATGATCTTAGATTTCGAGGTGGGACGAAGGGGTTGTTGTGTTTGGACAAATAAGCTGGGCCAGAACCGTTTAGAGCTTTATAGGTCAAAACCAGCACTTCGAATTGGGCTCAGAGATGGACCGGCAGCCAGTGGAGCTGACATAACAGGAGGTGTTGTGTTCCCTGTAGGCTTCCCCAGTTAGTAATCTGGCTGCCGATCGTTGTACTAGCTGAAGTTTCCGAACCGTCTTCAAAGGCAGCCCCACGTAGAGCACATTGCAGTAATCTATTCGGGATGTGATCAGAGCATGCACTACCAGGGTCAGGTCAGACTTCCCAAGGTACGGGCACAGCTGGCGCACGAGTCTTAGTTGTGCAAAAGCTCCCCTGGCCACCGCTGAGACCTGGGGTTCCAGGCTCAGCGATGAATCCACTCCCAAGCTGCGAACCTGCGTCTTCAGGGGGAGTGTTACCCCGTCAAGTACAGGCTGTAACCCTATGCCCTGTTCGGCCTTTCGGCTGACCAGGAGGACCTCTGTGTTGTCTAGATTCAATTTCAATTTGCTAGCCCTCATCCAGTCCAACACAGCAGCCAAGCACCGGTTCAAAGTCTGGACAGCCTCCTTAGTGACAGGTGAGAAGGAGTGACAGATCTGGACGTCATCTGCGTACAGATAACACCTTACTCCAAAACTCCGGATGATCTCCCCCAACGGCTTCATGTAGATATTAAATAACATCGGGGACAGTACTGAACCCTGAGGAACTCCACAAGACAACGGTTGAGGAGTCGAACAGGTGTCACCCAGTAACACCTTCTGTGACCGACCTTCCAGGAAGGACCGGAGACACTGCAAAGTAGTACCTCCAAGTCCCATCTCTGTGAGGCGTCCCAGAAGGATACCGTGGTCAACGGTATCAAAAGCCACTGAGAGGTCTAGCAGAACCAACAGGGACACACGCCCCCTGACAAGCTCCCGGCGTAGATCATCTACTAAGGCGACCAAGGCTGTTTCAGTGCCATGTCCCAGTCCAAAGCCAGACTGTGCCGGATCTAGATAATCAGTGTCTACCAAGAACCCCTGGAGTTGCGAAGCCACTACACGTTCCATGACTTTGCCCAAGTAGGGAAGATTGGAAACTGGCCGAAAGTTGACTAATTGAGTGGGGGCCAGTGATGGTTTTTTCAACAGCGGTTTTATAACAGCCTGTTTTAGGCTGGCTGGAATCTTGCCCTCCTGTAAGGAGGCATTAAACACCACCTTCACCCACTCTGCTAAACCCCCTCTGGCTTCTTTGATCAGCCAGGGTGGGCAGGGGTCTAGGATGTATGTGGTAGGTCTCGCCTCTTCAAGGATCTTGTCCACATCCTCGAGCTGAACCAATTGAAAATAATCCATTAAAACCGGACAAGCAGATGCTCGTGTTACATCCTCAGAGACCGCTGTTAACGTGTTACATCCTCAGAGACCGCTGTTAAAATGATCCAAGGGATGGAGCAGCTCCCTTATAAAATCAGGTTGCAACGCCTTGGTCTTTTCAGCCTTGAAAGACGGCGTTTAAGAGGTGACTTGATCGAAGTGTATAAAATCATGCATGGGATAGAAAAGGTGAATAAAGAAAAAATATTTTCTCTGTCACACAACACTAGGACTAGGGGGCACTCCCTAAAGCTCCAAGGTAGGAAAGTTAGGGCTAATAAAGGGAAATATTTCTTCACCCAGAGGGTCATTGGGTTATGGAACTCACTTCCAGAGGAGGTTGTGACAGCGGTCAGCCTGGACAGCTTCAAGGCAGGATTAGACAGATTCATGGATACCAAGGGAATCAGTAGTTACTGAAATGGACATCCAAGTGCCACCTCTGTGTTGATGGAGGCAGGCAGGATTTTCCCCGGGTACTGGTTGTGGGGGGTCGGGAGCAGGTGAGGGTTTTGCCCTCCTTTCTGCTAGAGATCCCCGTGTACAACTAGTGGGCCACTGTGTGACACAGAATGCTGGACTAGATGGGCTGAGGCCCGATTCAGCATGGCTCTTCTTATGTTCTTATGTTCTTATGACCTCGAAGTCGGAGCGGATCAGTGCAACTTTGTCCGCAAAGAACCGAGGAATGACATTGTGAGGAAGGCCCTCTCAAAGCTGGAGAAGGGAGAAAGTAGTAGTAGGTAGTAGTAGGGTTAGGGCAAAGTAGTAGTAGGTAGTAGTAGGGCAGGCAATGCTGGGTACTGTATATATGATAGGACTTTTTTAAATGCACAATGTTTTCATATGATAGCACATTTAATCATGTCTCAACTTTAATCAGGTTTTCGGTTCTATCTTGACCTAGCCTTGCTGTAAGTCGCCTTGAGGCCCATGAGAAAGGTAGGCTATACATCAGAGTTTCTCAACCTGAGGGTCGGGACCCCTCTGGGGGTCACGAGGGGGTGTCAGAGGGCTTGCCAAAGGCAGCTCTCTATTCTTTCTTGTCTGTGGAGTAAATTGTTGACAAATACTACACTCCTGGGAGAGATGTTGTTCTCCCAAACAAGTTAAACATTTTTCATGTGCGTCTGTGTCCGGAAATTTGTTTGGGCATAGCGCACACTTCTTAAAGGCTGTAGTAGCCATTAGAATAATTACTTCCTTGCTGCCCTCTAGCGGCGGAAAACGAGAACTGGCAGTTGGCCCCTCAGGAGGGCTATTTATACTAGCGGGGATGGTGCGCGGGGCCAACTGACAATTTCTATCTCGAGACTTCCGAGCTGCCTGCGCGAGCGCAGGGGTTAAACCACTTAGTGCTATTCATGGCTGACCACGAAAAGAAAACACACATTATTTTCAGTTGGTCATAAGGGTTCTGTGTGGGAAGTTTGACCCAATTCTATCATTGGTGGGGTTCAGAATGCTCTTTGATTGTAGGTGAACTATAAATCCCAGCAACTACAACTCCCAAATGTCAAGGTCTGTTTTCCCCAAACTCCACAAGTGTTCACATTTGGGAATATTTGAGAATCCGTGCCAAGTTTGGTCCAGATTCATCATTGCTTGAATCCACAGTGCTCTTGGATTTAGACAAACTACAACTCCAAAACTCAAAGTCAATGCCCACCAAAACCTTCCTGTGTTTTCTGTTGGTCATGGGAGTTCTATGTGCCAAGTTTGGTTCAATTCTATCATTGGTGGGGTTCAGAATGCTCTTTGACTGTAGGTGAACTATAAATTCCAGCAACTACAACTCCCAAATGACAAAATCAATCCCCACTAACCCCACTAGTATTCAAATGTGGGTGTATCGGGTATTTGTGCCAAATTTGGCCCAGTGAATGAAAATGCATCCTGCATATTGGATATTTACATTACAATTCATAACAGTAGCAAAATTACAGTTATAAAGTAGGAACAAAAATAATTTTATGGTTGGGGGTCACCACAACATGAGAAACTGTATTAAGGGGTCGCAGCATTAGGAAGATTGAGAACCACTGCTATACATGAAATAAGTAATTGAAATGTCCCAGTGGGCAACTCTCTACCTGCCTGTTAATTCTGACTGACTCACCATTTTGCCACTAACTGTGGCCTCCAGGGAATCCACCAGGTCGGCCGTGACCCCAATCAGGTTGTGATAGTCGGCCTGGATTTTATTGAATCGCTTGAGATAAGTCATAGTTTTGCGTTCGGACTCCACCAGCTGCTGATGAAGTTGCTGCAGCATTTCTGCGGAAGAGAGGAAAGGAAATATGTCAGTTTCACTGGGACATGAAGGGCTGATCCAGCTGTTCGTTCTCTATTTGACTCCAGCTACTATCAAGTTAGGGGTTAAAGAATTTCTTAAAGCAAGAGTCATGCTTTTGGCCTCCTCCTTGGCTAGTGATCCACAAGGCACAAGAGAGACACTTATTCAATTTTGCAACAGCTACTATAGATGTTAGGTTATGCTACCAGCTTCACAAGACACAGGCCAGGCAAGGGGGAATGTACCGTTAGGCGACATCACCCCCCTTGGACAGAAACAACACACAGCCGGCGGATGGGAAAACATTGGCCTCTAAAACAGGCTTTGACAATTTAATGGTCTCACTAGAACATTTTGTCTCAAAGTCCGGCAAACAATGCTCGGTGCTCTTAAGATGGTGCTTATAAACAGACCTGAGTATTTACTGGAGACCGTTTCAAACCAAACCAAACAAGAATCACAGGTATCAACTTTTATCACGGAGCATTAAAACACAACTGGCACTTGCATTTCCCAGATGGAAACCCTTTATGGACGGATACCTTTAAAACCCTCCAATGTGACATAACCGTTTCTAAACTACGCACTAGAAGCCCTACATACTACCGAAAAGGTCTGTGACTGATATGTAATTACAGAGACTCAGTCGTATAATCTTTCACTGTGGTGCCCTTTAAGGCACGTAAAACACATAAATGACTTGATAAGTGGAAATGAACTCATGGAGTTCAATGGAATCTGCTTCTGCCTGGGAGTCCATTGGAGGCTCCTTTTCTGGAGGTTTTGAAACTGAGACTGGATGGCTGTCTGTCAGGAGTGCTTGGATTGTGTGTTCCTACATGACAAAGGAGAGCTGGACTGGATAGCCCAGGCATGGGCCAAATATCGGCCCACCAGGTGTTTTGGACTTCAACTTCCACAATTCCTAACAGCCTAACGTTAGGTTCTTACAGTCAAACATTGGAAGAGATGGTTAGAAACATTTTATTTATTTTTATTTACTTTGCTTTCTATCCCATCCTCTCATCAAGGATCTCAAACAGTGAGTTGGAAAAGATCACAAGGGCAATCCAATCCAACAACTCTTGCCACGAGGAAATTCTTCCATGCAGTTTAGGTCTCATCCCAATTCCTAAGTTTGAATCCATGGCTCCATTGGGTCGTAGTCTTCAGAGCTGCAGAAAGTTCAATAGGACTAAAAAATGTCAACATGGCCATTATTCCCCGCTCAGCCTTCTTTTCTTCAAGCCAGCCCTCTCCAGCTTCCTAATCTGCTACTCATAGAGCTTGGCTTCCAGACCTTTGGCAGCTTTGGCTTCCCTTCTCTGGGCACATTTCAGATCATAGACCAGAGTTGGAAGAGACCTCGTTGGCCGTACAGTCCAACCCTATTCTGCCAAGAAGCAGGAAAATCACATTTAAAGTACCCCTGACAGATGGCCATCCAGCCTCGGCTTAAAAGCCTCCAAAGAAAGAGCCAACGCCACACTCCGGGGCAGAGTTCCACTGCTGAACAGCTCTCACAGTCAGGAAGTTCTTTCTCATGTTTAGTTGGAATCTCCTTTCCTGTAGTTCGAAGCCATTGTTCCATTGTGTCCTAGTCTCCAGGGCAGCAGAAAGCAAGCTTGCTCCCTCCTCCCTGTGACTTCTCCTCACCCCTTGATCCATAGCCCTCATCATGTATCCTCTCAGCCTTCTCTTTGGCAGGCTAAACATGCCCAGCTCTTTCAGCCGTTCCTCATAAAGTTTGTTCTCCAGATCCTTGATCATTTTGGTTGCCCTCCTCTGGACACATTCCAGCTTGTCAAGATTATCCATAGCATCTTGCCAATAAAATTTCATGATAGGCTTGCCTTAGAGTTGTCATAAATCAGAAACAACTTGAAAGCACACAACTAGACAAGGGTTGTTCCAGGTAATGTCTCAACAAAGCAGAAAAGAGTAGGACTATGACTTCCTCAATCTGAACACTATACTTCTATTGATGCAGCCTAGAATTGAACTGGCTTTTTGAACCGCCACGTCACACTATTCTCTCATAGAATCATAGAGTTGGAAGAGACCTCGTTGGCCATCCAAGTCCAAACCCCTGCCAAGAAGTAGGACAATCACGTTCAAAGCGCCCCCAACAGATGGCCATCCAGCCTCTGTTTAAAAGCCTCCAAAGAAGAAGCTTCCACCACACTTCAGGCCAGAGAGTTCCCCTGCTGAACAACTCTCACAGTTAGAAAGTTCTTCCTAATGTTCAGGTGGAATCTCCTTTCCTGTAGTTTGAAAAGAGATTCCACCTGAACATTAGGAAGAACTTCCTAACTGTGAGAGCTGTAAGCTGATCCTAACATGATCAACTTACAGCTGACGAAAAAAATCCAAAATCCTTAGTAGATTTGGTTAACAGGATGGACTACAGTTACAACAGACTACAAGGCCTTTGGGGATAAGCCAAAAGCCAAGTGGAAGCCGTGGCGATTGAAGAAGAAAATAAAGGAAGAGGTGGTATCCATGAAGTGACAAGGCCCCGAGCTTGTAAGAAGGAAGATGGAGCAGTTGAGGAGGGCAGCGTCAAAGCAGCAAAGGCGAAAGGCAGGAGAACCTAAATCTCTCAACCTACAGAAGAAATTTCCAAAGAAACTAAAACACACTTTCCACAGAACAATTCCAAACTGAAAACCACAGAACAAAAAGCCCAAGAGGTCTTAGTCAATTTTCCCCTTCAGTGAATAGTACTTTTCTGATTATTTTGCTCCGACAATACAACGTATTCCCTGTCACAGAGACCAAATGCCAACCAAGTAGTTTAAGCAACACAGTGAACTCATGTGAAACTCCCAAGTTTCTTAAACTCTGGGAAAATCAACTGCTTTCTAACCCAGAGTCCTTCATATTTGTCTGTTACATCATTCGGGGATGTGAGTTATCATCAAGGCTTCTTTGTTGGGAGAAGAACAAGAGTGAAAACAGAAAAGCGAATGAGCAAAATGCAGATATAGAGCATCAAGGCAAGAAAGAGCTAAAGGTCGCCTTTCATTACCACTGGAGGAGCGTATTCATACTGCACAATTACTGCAGTTTGATGCCACTTTAACAGCCATGGCTCCACCCTATGGAATCCTGGATTTTGTAGTTTGTTAAGGAACTTGGAACCCTCCATTGTACTCCCATGCTGCAGGACAGAGCACTGACAGTCAATTCTAAGTCCCTTACCAAACTATGAATCCCAGAATTCTGTGGGATGGAACCATGACAGTTAAAGTGGTGTCATGGCTGCAACAAATGGAGAACACAGGTTCCTTGCTCCTAAAAAGCTGTGGCACTTGGCGGGTGCTCAGTACAATGGGCTACAGTGCTCAAAGGCCTATCTTGAGGTGGTCACTCTGCTCAGTTGAACACAAGATTGGAAAGCAGAGTCTCTGCATTTGTTTACAGCCTTTATTGTGTTGGATCAAGTTAATACTTCAACAGAGGAAGGCAAAGACAAATCCCCTCTGACGATATTTTGCTAAGGAAACCTCATGGTAAAGGTCTACCTTAGAGTCACCATAATTCAGAAATGACTTGAATGCAGCGAGCATTACAAAGCAGAGGGTATATGTTGTAGTTGAAGCTGAGAGAGAGGAGCCTGTAGTTAGAAATGCTAAACGGTCTACTCATGAGCAAGAGTCAGATGAGGGGCAAGAAAGGAAGAGATTAAGGCAAATACTTAGCGATTCTTCTGGGAATGAAACGTTTCTGTGTTTTCCGGAGGATGATGGGAGTGGGGATGAGGAGCAGGCAATGGGAAGTGGGGATGAGGGGTCACAGAGAACTGAAGGTGATGCTAGTGAGATGAATTAGACTGATGTGCAACAGATACGGGATGTCTGCTTGGAACCCACCAGCAGTGATTTATTTGTGGGGTTAACGGGAATGGAAACGGGGACTGTTGGGGAGAGTTAAGTCGCTGCAGGAGACATATTGCCTGGCGAGAGAGACAAAGGGCGGCTGAAAGAGATGGGGAAGGGGCATTGGCGCAATTAAATTCTGAGGAGGACTGAATAAAGGAGGCTTGCAATTAACCATTTGTTGCAGCTGGCAAGGCGTTGCTCTTGCCATCCAGGCCGTTGCCTCCTGCTTTGGATCGCTGCTGGACTGGTTGTTTGACTGGCTGTGGACGTGGATTTCTGGACTTTGGTATTGTATTTCGTGGGTTTCCGCATCTTGTGTCCTATCTTTGGCTGCTCCACCTTTAATCCCCTCTGTGCTAGATTCTACTGCTCCTTGGTTTTGGATTCCGGATTGGCCTGACTTCGCTGCTTCCTTCTCTATCTGCAGTCCCCATATGAGTTTTCGTATTTCTCCTGGCTGGACTAAAGGACCTTTTTGACTCTTCTACTTCGTCTGCATTCCCTTGGCTTGACTAAAGGATCGTTTCGCACTTCTTCTCCGTCTGCATGCCTCCTGGCTTGATTAAAGGATGCTTCTTCTCCGTTTGCATTCTGCTTGGTTGGTTGTGATCTTTTGTGCTCACTCTCTCAGCCCAATTTCCGTTGCGAAGAAGCCTGAACTGGGCATTTACTTTGTGTTGGATCTCCTTATCATCTTGCTGTGTCTCTGGGCTTGTTTGAGTCACCGTGAGGAAGTTTGGGATTCTTGTAAATAAACGCTAACTGTTAACTTTACTGTGCCTGGCTTCTTAAGGTGGTCTGGATCACGACAGTATAATCATGCTGATAAAGGGAAACACCTGAGATTTCGGCCCCTAGAACTATCCTTCCTCTTTAGAAGAAAAATACCTTTCCTGCTATTTCAGGGAACGCTTCAAGAGACCAGAAAAACGTAAGACATTTTCCAAGGGATTCTGTCATTTCTCCCATCAACATCTTCATTTTGTTTTAAGAGCACAATAAACTACGTAACTGCAGCCCATAAATGTCTACTCAGGATTGTGTTTTTTCCTTACGTAACTAAGCACAGCATTTTTCCTGGGCTTCCCAAATCTTGGCCAAGATCAGGCAAACAGACATCTCCTCATTCTTCAAATTTATATGTGACATTTACATGGGAAAATCTGCCAAAGGGTCATGTTTAAACACTTGTCTTTCGCATGACAATCCACCCTGAGTCCCTCCAGGGAGACAGAGCAGAATATAAATAAAGTTGCTTATCACTATGCTGGCTTTTGTATTTGATCACATGTCACTTTCCAAGTGTCCAGGACTGTGTGACGTATTGGCGAATAATGTGTTCAGATCCAAGTAGGGTGGTCTTTTGCCACTGAAAGGTGGTAATTTTGTCAGCACCGATTGTTTATAAGTGTAGGCCAAGGTCTTAAGACACTGCACCCAGTGTGCCAATCATGGCTGGGACCCCCTTGACTGGCTTGTGCCAGAGTCTTTGCAATTCGATCTTTAAATCCTCATATCGTGTCAGCTTTTCCAGTTGCTTCTCGCCAATTCTGCTGTTGGGATTGCAACATCGACAATCCATACTTGGGGTTTTTTTCACGATCGTGAGGTCAGGAGTCTTGTGCTCCAAAACTCTGTCAGTCTGAATTTGAAAGTCCCGGGGTGGCATGTTCATTTTCCATAACCTTTTCAGGCTTGTGATCCCACCAGTTCTTTGTCACAGGCAGATGGTATTTGTGGCACAAGTTCCAATGGATCATCTGAGCAATGGTGTTCTACCTCTGTTTGTAGTCCGTCTGCGCAATCTTCTTGCAGCAGCTGAGGATGGGATTCATCATTTTTTCCTGCTTCTTTGCAGAATCTACACTTGGGATCTGCCGTTGAGTTTTCAGTTCTGGCTTTGATGGCATTGGTTCTAATTGCTTGTTCTTGGGCTGCAAGAATCAGGCCTTCGGTCTCCTTTGTCAAAAGTTTATTTATTTATTTATTTATTATATGGACTTGTAGGCCGCCACTCCCCGAGTGCTCGGAGAGGCTCACAATCATGTAAAAGCACAACAGAGGTTAAAAAAACCAATATATTAAACTAGACTAAAAGAAGGTTTTCCAGCCTAGCAATCAAAGGATAGCCGGAAAAGATGAGTCTTGAAGGCCTTGCGGAAAGAGAGTCAGTCCTGCATGGCCCGCACATCACTTGGAAGGGTATTCCAGATTGATGGCGCTACTACAGAAAAGGCTCTGCACCGGGCCGATGTGAGACGAATTGCTTTGAAGGTTGGCACTTCAAGGAGGTTCAGTTGTTCGGAACGAAGTGACCTCTGGGGTTGATAGGGGAAGAGACGGTCCCTCAGATACAGCGGCCCCAGACCATGCAAGGCCTTGAAAGTTAACACCATCACCTTGAAGGTGATCCGGTGCTCGACTGGAAGCCAGTTGAGCTGCTGGAGGATAGGTGTTATGTGACATCTCACTGGAGCCCCAATGAGAAGTCGAGCAGCGGCATTCTGGACAAGCTTAAGTTTCCGGATCACTGACAATGTAAAGGGCGTTACAGTAGTCCAGTCTTGAGATGACCATGGCTTGGAGCACCGTGGCCAGGTCGGATAGGTAGGGGGCTCTGGATGGAAAAAGGCGTTTAGGGGGAGACCAGATCAACATCTTTTTCTTAGCTTGCAGCAGATGGAAAAAGACTGATCTTTAGCTGATGGTGGAGACCTGAGCTTCTATCGATAGCAACGGGTCTAAGACGACCCCAAGGTTCTTAACTGAGGATGTCGGGCATAGTGCCTCGCCATCCAAGCTAGGCAGTCGGACCTCCACACCCACCGGGCAGCCCAGCCACACTATCTCCATTTTTGCTGGAGTCACCCTCAATCTACTGGCATGCAGCCAACCAGTAACGGATTCAAGGCACTGTTGGAAACAAGAGAGTACGGAGTCCGATCGGCCTTCCATTTTCAGAACGAGCTGGGTGTCATCAGCATACTGATAACATTCCAGCCCAAAGCTTCGGGCTAGACCAGCAAGTGGTTGCATATAGATGTTAAATAATGGACTAATGTTCCATTTGTGAGCCACATTCATGTTGATGATGATGGATGATGATGATGATTCTCTGCAAATTCCTTCCCTATCTGCAGTCACTATATGAGTTTTTTTTTTTTTACCCAGAAGCATCTTTGTTCCACATCCAAATTTTGTTAGGGAAGTTTGACAAACTGGAAGAAAATGCTACCAAACTTTTTGCCCCTATGTAGGCTTTATCATAAATTATTCTTAATAGCCAATGCAAGCCTGACATTGTAAAAAATTTAATACGGAGTAAAAATTCCCTCCTTTTTACTTCTAGTAAGCAGAACAGACCTTCCAATGCCACAAGAGAATATACAGGTCACCTACAGAATCTACTTTCATGTATTTATTTAAGGGAATTATTTACCTTGGCTGCACTGTGCATTCTCCTTCTGTCAGGTGAGACAACAAGGGCTAAGGAAAATGAGCAATATGTAAATAAGAGTCAGAGAGACAGAGAGAACAGCTTGACGTTTCACAAAAATACTTCTGAAACTTTGACAAAGGATCCTGCAGAAATATGGACAAGGAATCCAAACCAAATAATAATGTGATTTGGGATAGATGCCAGGATTTCTTCACGTGGCAAGTGCTTAAGATCCAGGGAAACTTCTCTCCCAAACTTGTATGTTCCAAATCGTGTCATCCAAGCCTCAGACAGAACAGAGGAATAAATAGCTGGGTTCTCAGTGGTTCTCAACCTGTGGGTCCCCAGGTGTTTTGGCCTACAACTTCCAGGAGTTCCAGCCAGTTTAGCAGCTGTTAGGATTTCTAGGAGTGGAAGGCCAAAACATCTTTTCTTAATAAGCCCACTTGCCCAACAAGAACCATTGCTGTAAAGACTGATCTTTATTGCTGTTTTCCAGCAGGCCATTCCACATTTTGGGGGCATTTCGTGTCTGATGTACAATAGCTGAACGCCCATGGCTCTATGATATGGAATTATGGGGCTTGTAGTTTTACATCGGGGTTGTCCAGACTTTTTCAGCATGCGAGCTACTTATGATAAAACCAAGTCAGAAAGATCTACGGAGAGAGAAGCAGGGCAGAGCAGGGGGAGGGGTGGAGCTTGGCGCGGCCTGGCTCCAACCCCCCCCCCCCCTTTTGGGCTTTAGCGCTTCCACAGCTTTTGCAGGCTAGAAAAGAGTAATGCCAAGCCAGTGGTGGCATACATAGCCACTACTGGCTTGGCATTACCCTCCTCTAGCCTGCAGAAGCTGTGGAAGAGCTGAAGCCAGAGAGGGAGGGGCTTGGCGTGGCCTGGCTCCGCCCCCTCCCCCTCTGGCTTTAGCGCTTCCACAGCTTCTGCAGGCTAGAGCAGGGTAATACCAAGCCAGTGGTGGCATAAATAGACACTACTGGCTTGGCATTACCCTCCTCTAGCCTGCAGAAGCTGTGGAAGCACTGAAGCCGGGGGAGGGGGCGGGGCTTGCTGAGGCATGGCTGCAACCCCTCAGAAGCAGCCCATCCAGCTGGGATCGACCTCCTAAGGTCCCGGGATCGACCAATCGATCGCGATCCACCTAATGAGCACCCCTGTTTTACATGAATCTTAGTCTTCTCTGCTCAAGAGTCCTCGTGTCTCTCCAAATTACAAATCCCAAGAGTCCATAGCACCGAGCCAAGGCAATTCAAGTGATGTTAAACGACATTAATTCTACAGTACAGCCAGTCTTACACTGGAAAGAATACCCATGCTTAGTATGTGTGTATCATGTAAAAGTACAGTATGATTTTTCTTCAAAACTATTCATTCATATATAAATATATGGATTATTCAAACACCTAATCTGCATACTCATTCACTGATTAAAACATATCCTACTAACGCTTTCACTCTAACTACTCTATACTACTAGACAAACTTTACTTTTTATATTACGTATTTCCAATTTTCTTTTTTCTCTTTTTTTCTCTGTTCCCTTTCTTTTTATATTGTATCAAGAAACATAATAAAAATTGATTTTAAAAAAACATATCCTACTAACCAGTGAATTGCTTGGGTGCCTGTTCTATTGAAATCAGAACTTTCACCTAATTATGTACAGAGTCAAACAATATCACTGACATGCTGAGAAACCGAGTGATTCTGACTATCAAAACCCAAGAGGGAATCATTTCGTAATCACTACAATATGACTATTTTGAAAGCTTTTTGCAAAGGATACATATAACGTCAAAAGCCTTGGGGTATTACTGGCTTTTAGCGTCACAGACAGGAATTCTTCCAACCTTGTTTTCAGATCAGACTCCCAAGAGTCCTAGAGGAGAAATGTACACAGATCAAAACTGTTTTCCAAATATGTACATAAAACATGCTATGCATTACAATGTTTTCGGAGCCAGGCAGAAGAATGTCTAACTTAAAATGTGTTCCCTGGTAAAATAAACACAATAGCAGACCATTTGAGAAATAGTTGTGCAGAAAGCTACTGGGAAATATTGTAAAATGTAGGGTGGTCGTCAAAATGGAAAAAGTGCCAGTTTTACTGACAAAATCCATGATTAAGTTCTCCACAACCTTCTTTGAAATGGAAAGCACACAACAGCATAGCAGCCAAGAAAAAGGACAAAAATTATAGTTGTTCAATAGAGATTAATGTGAGCAGATGGTACCCCGATGAACAAGCCACAATATTTATAGTCCTCAATAACCTCTTGGATGGATTTCAGCAGTTGGAGCGAATTTGAGAACAATGGCATAAGAATGAAACCAGAAAAACAACGGTGAAGCTACAAAATACTATAATCCAGGTATATCTACAAGTGGTTGTGTATAATGGAATATAGAGATCATACATACGGTTTGTAGATATCAAAATATATTTTATATACTTCCACAGTCCTTAGTGTTTGAGAAAATCCGGTATATATCCAGTGGAAACAAAGTTACTCATATAGCTTTTCAGTCTCATAAAGAGTCCGCAAATAGTCCGTGGATTCAAACAAACGGTGTCCCAATGTCTGCTACTGAGAATAGGTAGCCAAGATCATGGGAAAGATACCCGGAATGGGTGTGAGGTTCTCAAATGGGAGGGGTATAATCACAAACACAAACACTGAAGCCTGGTGGAGGAGCATAATGCTCCTGTGGGGAAATCCCCAGGACACCGAAGAAGAGAGCGGAATCAGTGTCTCCTTGTAGTACAGGCAGGTTCAACACAAGAGCCGACGGCAGGCGGATGCTCCGATATCGCGGCCACACAAAAACCGTTTCGGGATCCTTTCTCAAGGCTCATAAACATTACATAAGCATCCAATAATCTATATAAAATAATTACAAGTGCGTATATGCATATTACAGTTAAGTACACCATACCCATAAATACATACAATATTATACATACCATGTCTTGAGATGAGGCAATCATAACCCTACTTCTCGAACGCTAAGGACTGTGGAAGTATATAAAATATGTTTTGATATCTACAAACCGTATGTATGATCTCTATATTCCATGTTACACAACCACTTGTAGATATACCTGGATTATAGTATTGTGTAGCTTCACCGTTGTTTTTCTGGTTTGTTTACCAGCCTGCTCGTGTTTTCTCCAATAAGAATGAAACCTACAGGATTCTGACTGGAAGGAAGCATCTCTCTAATATTATGCCATCTTCACGAGTAACCCATTCGTCTCCAAGTCCAATAGGACAACTTTCTCTCCTATGTTGCCAATCACTCAGATCAATATAACCGGCCATTTTTGGACAGAAAAAGGCCTAGAACAGCACTAAGGTTCTGAACACGCTTCAGAGAGGCTTGCCCATCAGCTGGATTTCTGGATTGCTGTGAGTTTTCCGAGTGTATGGACATGTTCCAGAAGCATTCTCTCCTGACATTTCACCCACATCTATAGAAGGCATCCTCAGATATAAGGCATCCTCAGACCAACTCCGCTGCCAGCTCGACCAAGGCGGGTCTGCGCTGCTTGTGTTATTGGACCTCACGGCAGCGTTTGACACGGTCGGCCACAATCTATTGATCCACCGCCTGGCCATGGCTGGAGTGAGGGGGACAGCTCTTAATTGGCTGACCTCCTTCCTCCACCAGTGGTCTCAGCGTGTGAGGAGGGGCGAGGTGGTCTCCGAGGGCTCCCCATTAGTTTGTGGAGTCCCACAAGGGGCCATTCTCTCCCCTCTGTTATTTAACATCTACATGCAGCCGCTTGCACAGCTGGTGCGGAGTTATGGGCTGGAGTGTCACCAGTATGCTGATGACACCCAGTTCATCCTGAGGATGGAGGGCAGGCCGGGATCCGTCCCCGATAAATTCCAACACTGCCTCGAAGCCGTTACTGGATGGCTGCGAGCCAGTAGGTTGAGGGTGAATCCGGCGAAGACGGAGATCTTGTGGTTGGGCTGCCCGGGCGATGTAGGTGTCCAGCTTCCGACCCTGGACGGTGTGGCATTATGCCCATCGTCTTCCGTTAAGAGCCTGGGGGTCCATTTGGACTCCCAGCTGACCATGGAGGCCCAGGTCTCTGCGGTCAGCAAGATTGCCTTTTTTCATCTGAGTCAGGCAAGGAGGCTGGCCCCCTATCTCTCCCAGAACGACCTGGCCACGGTGATCCAAGCCACGGTCATCTCAAGGCTAGACTACTGCAATGCGCTCTACGTTGGCCTTCCTCTGTTCATAACACCTGTTTTGCAGGATCTGCACTGGCTGCCAATCGAGCACCGGATCGCCTTCAAAGTGTTGGTTCTTACCTTCAAGGCCTTGCACGGTCTGGGGCCAGCGTATCTGAGGGACCGTCTCACCCCATATTGCCCTTCGAGATCACTACGGTCCGAGGATGCCAACCTTCTGGAGATACCTTCGGCAAAGCTGGCAAGATTGACATCTACCCGCCGGAGAGCGTTCTCTGTCATAGCTCCTATGCTGTGGAACGCCCTCCCGGCCGGAACTCGGGCCATGAAGGACTTGCTCCCGTTTAGACGGGTCTGCAAAACTCACCTGTTTAAGCAGGCCTTCGGCGAGTAGGTCCCGCTCATTCTTGAATTGTGTTATTATTTTACTGTGTACTGCTGTTTTTAATTGTTTTTATTGCCTTGTATTTTATTGTGCCTTCGGCTCCTGTAAGCCGCCGCGAACCTCAGGGAGTCGGCGGCATAGAAGCCCGAATAATAAGATAAATAAATAAATAATGTGTGCCATAGATGTGGGTGAAATGTTAGGAGAGAATGCTTCCAGAACATGGCCATACAGCCCAGAAAACTCACAGCAACCTAGTGATTCCAGCCATGAAAACCTTCGACAACACAGTTGGATTTCTGTTGCATACAAATAAGAGGTGGCTCTTCCATACAGAATGCAATAGAAGGTCTCTAAAATAAATAACATTTTTGTATGCTCATTTATTTTATTTGGTATCTGGCGACTCTTTTAATTTGTGGAAGTCGTTTTAGGACATATATTTTAGCTAATTAAAAACATTTTAACTACACCCATAAATAAAGCGTGTATGGTCTTGTGTTCACCCAAAAGTGCAAAAAGAAGACTTTAGTAATATGCCTTCTTTTTACACTTTTGAGTGAACACGCTTTACTGGGTGTGTCAATCAATCCATCCCAACAGAGAAATGGCTAGAACGTTTTGTGGAACAACTGGGACATGTAGATTGCAACAGAATTGAATAATAAAATAGCTCCTCTGATAAAATGAGATCCTCTGAAAATGTAAGTCGCTGACGCAGGCAAAACGTCAGGAGAAGATGCTGCTAGAACATGAAACTACAGCCCAGGAAGCACAAAACACTTCAATAAAATAGCTGCACTTTTTTGAACAAAGCAGGTGCATACCTGGAAAAGTTCTCTGAAGGAAGGGTGGATCATAGGGTTGGGAACAAAAGGCAAGGCGTAGAACGGGAGGAATTCTGTCGTCTGGCTCAGGCCTGCCCCTTTGGTTTCCAGGTAGGTTTTAAAGCGCAAAATCCTTTTATCCAAAGCCGTTTTGTTCTTGGAAAATGAAGAAACGCATGTGAGCTCTTTGCAAAGCTGTATTACAGTTGACGCTGAACATGACTGGCAGCGGCTTACATTTGGCAAATTATGTGAAGTAGCCCAACCATATTGCAGCTCTAAAGCGAACCTGTCATAGCAAGTATGGGCAAACTTTGGCCCTCCAAGTGTTTTGGACTTCCACAATTCCAGTAGGGCCAAAGTTTGCCCATAACTGTGTCATAGGGCAGTGTTTTTCAACCTTTTTTGAGCCACGGCAAATTTTTACAAAATCCTGGGGCACACCACCAACCAAAATAACACAAAATGACACTCTAATTGTCATTTTACTAACTGTCACCCTCCTTCCCTCGTGACGCCGCTGCTTCCACCAAACCCCCTCCCCCTCGGGAGGCCCACGCGCAGGAGGCCCGTCACCATCCCGCGGGGGAGGGCTGCGCTGAATGGCTGAAGTGCACACGGGCTCGGCTGAGCAGGACAAATAGGAATTGAGCACACAGGGTGGCTCCGAGCCTCGGAACAAACTGCGGCGGAGGCTTGCAGCCGTCGCCACCCCCAGCTCTCCTTCCCGAAGGGGTTCAGCCCCCACAGGAGTGCCTCCCCCCCCCCCGCATCCCTGTCGCCTTGGGGCTAGATCGGGAAGGAACCAAGCTGGGCTGTGGAGCTGCACATCCCGGCCTTTGCTCTGCTCTGCAACGAACCCGGAGCCCAGCCAGGAGAGGCCAGGAGATGAGGGGTTGCTCCCTTTCTCCGGCGCGGAGGGGCTAGAGGGCAGAAAGCCTCACCTCGAGCCTCTGGGAGCGGGGTCGGATGGGGGCAGCTCCCGCGGACTCCTCCTCCCTCTCCTCCTCCTTGCTCCTGGAGGGGAGGAGGGCAGAAGAGCACCCAGGAGCCAGGAAGCAGTAGGAGCTGCAGCCTGGCCAGGTAGCCCTTGGCAGGGAGAGGGAGGGAAGAAAGGAAGGGAAGGAGAGAGAGAGAGGAGGGAGGGAGGAAAGTTCTGGATGCAGAGGGCTCTCCGTGACTGCAGCCAGGCTGGCTGGCATAGCTGCTTCGGCCAGGAAAGCCTCATTTCCGCTGCCTGAAGTTTCCTGCTAGGCTCTCTCTCTCTCTCTCTCTCTCACTGTAATTTCCCACGGCACACCTGATGATCTCTCACGGCACACTAGTGTTCCACGGCACACGGGTTGAAAATCACTGTCATAGGGTATTCCTGGCAAAATTAGTTCAGAGCAAGGCTTGCCATTCCCTGCCTGTGAGGACGAGAGAGTGTGAAGGCCCTTCCAGATAGGCCCTATATCCCAGGATCTGATCCCAAGTTTTCTGTTTATCCCATATTATTTGGCAGTGGAGACTCCTATAATCCAACTGAAAACCGAAAACCTGGGATCGGATCCTGGGATATAAGGCCTGTCTGGAAGGGCCCTGACTCAGAGCCACTCAGAGGTTTCTATGGCCAAGTCCAACACTCAAACCGCTATATCACAATGGCTGCCAGCTATGATTAAATGTAACTGCTTCTTGTATCTCGCTCAAGATGTGGATCGCTCCTCAGTGCCATCCAGCGAATAATCATATTTTTACTCTGTGGCATTTTTCTTCTTTTGGAAACCTGTAGCACAACAACAATGCAAATAACTTCATACTAGCTCTGTTGGGAATATACAAAACACTATTTATTACCTTGCATCTTGGATGAAAGTCCCTTTAAGGCCCAAATGCAACTAGCCAGCAGCCCTCACAACACTTTTCCTGCTGTTTTGATTGAGCAGGGACCGATACGAAGAGAAAGCAAAGTGCACACAGTAAGAGGTTGTATTTTTAGAAAGCCTCAATTCTCACCTACCGAATACCGCAGGCAGCCTGCAGGTGACCTTATGGCACCACTTATACTGACTTTCCCCAACCACACTAGACTACTTTAATGCCTTATTACCCAAAGTGCCTGCCTATTGTATGGATATGATTGCTCCCGCTAAAGAAACACCATGTCTTGGTTTTAATAGCACAGTTAATGTGGCTTCCTTCCAATATAAGTCTCAACCATTTTAGAAAAAGCCACAGTTTGATAGTTCCTAGATGTCCACAAAACAAAAGCAAATATTTATGTGGAAGCCATGCCAGTCTGCTGCAAAAATCTTGTGGCATCTTAAAGCCTGCATGTTTTATTGATCATAGTTTTAGATCCAAAATACTTTCTTGTTTTTGCTGAAAAATAGTCAGCCAAACAAGTCTGCATAAAAAGTAAAACAGTATAGCATGTGTAAAAGTCATTGCAACTTTCTGTGTGCTTACTCTGGCGTAACTCCCATCTGTGTTTATTGAGACCTTCTTAAGCAGCCACCGAAAGCCAGCATGATACAGTGGTTTCCTTGTTGGACAATGACCCTGGAGAACAGGGTTCAAATCCTAGCTCAGCAGTGGAAGTCCAATGGGAAACCTCTCATGCGCAGAGCAAGACCAATAAAGGCGAAGAAAACTTCATGATAGGTTTGCCTTAGGGCTGCCATGAAATAGAAACAACTGGAAAGCACAAAGAATTAACAACGAGGATTAGGATTGCATTACAAGGACTTGGGGCCCTTCCACACAGCTCTATATCCCAGAATATCAAGGCAGAAAATCCCACATTATCTGAGTGTGGGCTCAGATATCCCAGTTTAAAGCAGATATTGTGGGACTTTCTGCCTTGATATTCTGAGATACAAGGCTGTGTGGAAGGGACCTTGGCATGAATGTCATTACAACGGTTTAGTGGAACACACTCAATGTCGTGACAGAGTAAACGCTGAGTAAACACAGTAAGACTGTTACAGTTTCAGTATATTGAATATCAGACAGTAAGTATAATTGAACCCGATAGGGTTAATAAGCAATGAGCAAAATACAATGGAAATTATTCATTCGTAATCATCAATCATATTGAGCAGACCATGCAACATTAGTCAACATAAACACTATGGAAAACAGTAGTAGAGTTATACAGGTGTGGGGAATAGGCCGGGGAGGGGATACAATGTAACAGAAATATAGGCTTGAATGGCAATGTCTCTCCCTTTGCCAATTTCCCCAATGCACAGGGTCCAAATAGGACAATACAGTCTCTCAACTGGAATCCAAATAATAGTAGTGTGGTTGCAAAAGTCCGAAAAGTATTAACAGCAGGGGTCGCTGGAGGGGCCGCATTGTTGGACAATGACCCTGGAGAACAGGGTTCAAATCCTAGCTCAGCAGTGGAAGTCCAATGGGAAACCTCTCATGCGCAGAGCAAGACCAATAAAGGCGAAGAAAACTTCATGATAGGTTTGCCTTAGGGCTGCCATGAAATAGAAACAACTGGAAAGCACAAAGAATTAACAAGGAGGATTAGGATTGCATTACAAGGACTTGGGGCCCTTCCACACAGCTCTATATCCCAGAATATCAAGGCAGAAAATCCCACATTATCTGAGTGTGGGCTCAGATATCCCAGTTTAAAGCAGATATTGTGGGACTTTCTGCCTTGATATTCTGAGATACAAGGCTGTGTGGAAGGGACCTTGGCATGAATGTCATTACAACGGTTTAGATCAGGCATGGGCAAACTTGGGCCCTCCAGATGTTTTGAACGTCAACTGCCACAATCCCTAACAGCTGTTAGGAATTGTGGGATTTGAAGTCCAAAACACCTGGAGGGCCCAACTTTGCCTATGCCTGGTTTACATTATTGGCAAGAAGCACTAGTGAGCCTCATAGCTACAAATGTCTTCTTCTGGGAAACAGCAAAACATGCTTTGACAGTGGGGTTTGAAGGTAGAAAACTAGGGTAAGTTTGAACAGCACTTTGCCATGTGGATCTACCTGGTTCTAATGGCAATCTGAGGTTTTCTGTGATAGCTTCCACTCTCTTCCACACTCACTCATAGAAAGGACAGGATGGCGGGTGGAAGCCCAAGGCTCAACAGTTTTGATTATTCACTTTTGGTCTTTATCAGGGCTATGGCCCCTTCCACAAAGCTGAATAAAATCCCACATTATCTGCTTTGAACTGGAATATATGGCAGTGTGGACTCAGATAACCCAGTTCAACGCAAATATTGTGTGATTTTCTGCTTTGATATTCTGGGTTATAAGGCTGTGTGGAAGGGCCCTAAATCTCATCAAGATGCAAGGACACATCACATGAGAAATGTTCTTCTTTAAAAATAAATCCCTGAACATAGAAAACTAACAAATCAGGGAGAAGGTAAGACAAGAATATATTTCCAAAATATCTAATTTCCAGGGGATAGGAGAGATGGGTATGTGTGTGTATGTATATGTATGTATGTGTATGTGTGTATGTGTATAGTTTGTATCACAGTGCTCCATGCAGTCATGACCTTGGAAGTGTCTACGGATAACGCTATGTATATGTAAGTATGTATGTGTATATGTGTGTGTGTGTATATACTGTATATAGTTTGTATCACAGTGCTCCATGCAGTCATGCTGGCCACATGACCTCGGAGGTGTCTACGGATAACGCTGGCTCTTCAGCTTAGAAGATGAACACCAACCCCCAGAGTTGGATACAACTGGAATCAATGTCAGGGGAAAACCTTTACCTTTTTATAGAGGAGTATTGAAAGATACGGCACAGTCAGACTTCCTCAGGAAGAACTAAACCAAAGCCACAAACCATGATTAAACACTAAACCAGAAAGGGGATTGAACTGAATGGATTGTACCCCAAGACAGGGACTCAACAGTCGAGCACATCCCAGGCTCCACTACTCATTAAAAACCTAGACAGTCAGAAAACCCATGCGGCCAAATTTAGAGCAGAGCAAACATACCGGCTTCCCCACCGAGTGCTTTAAGAGGAAGATGGCAAAATGAATGTGAAGGTAGAATTCCAGCTTCTGGGCAAGAGCTTCTTTGTCTCGCACTGCGGAGGGGATGTGTTCCTCCCAGAGGTCAAAGAAGACATCCTGGTCTCCGTCGGTAAAGGAAGTCAGAAGATCCTTCCAAACAGAAAGGAAAAGAGATGAGAGTAAGGCATGGACAAACCAGCCCTCCAAGTGTTTTGGGGGGCTGTTAGGTATTGTGCAAGTTGAAGTCCAAAACTCCTGGAGGGATGAAATTTGCCCATGTCTGGAAAGCTTACCCTTTAACAAAAGCTAATCCAAATATCAGGAAAGTTATGCTCCCCCATACTGCCTTGGTCAGACCATTCCTGGAATACTGTGTCCAATTCTGGCACCACAATTGAAGGGAGATGTTGACTCTAAACTGGAATGTGTCCAGAGGAGGGCGACTAAAATGATCAAGGGTCAGGAGAACAAGCCCTGTGAGGAGCAGCTTAAAGAGCTGGGCATGTTTAGCCTGCAGAAGAGAAGGCTGAGACATGATGGCTATGTATAAATATGTGAGGGGAAATCATAGAGAGGAGGGAGCAAGCTTGTTTTCTGCTGCCGTGCAGACTAGGATACAGAACAATGGCTTCAAACTACAAGAAAGGAGATTCCACTTGGACATGAAGAAGAACTTCCTGACTGTGAGAGCCGTTCAGCAGTGGAACTCTCTGCTCCAGAGTGTGGTGGAGGCTCCTTCTTTGGAGACTTTGAGACAGAGGCTGGATGGCCATCTGTCGGGGGTGCTTTGAATGTGATTTTCTGCTTCTTGGAAGAATGGAGTTGGGCTGGATGGCCCACGAGGTCTCTTCCAACTCTAGGATTCTATCCGAATGTATTTTATTTTTATTTAGTTAGTTATTTGTCATATTTCTATACCGCTCCTCTCAGCCTGAAGGCGACTCAGAACGATTTACACAAGGCAATCAAAAACATGAGTAATAAACCAAACAATGACCATATAACACAACAATTAGCCATTAAAACATACAGTCTCAGCGTCATGTTGAAATCACTTTCCGTCACATCGTCGTCATTCCATATATCTAATTAAACCGTTATATTTCATCAGCAAAGGCCTGCTCAAACAGCCAGGTCTTGACTTTCTTGCGAAATGTCAGGAGGGAGGGGGCCGATCTGATGTCTCTAGGGAGGGCGTTCCAAAGCCGAGGAGCCACCACTGAAAAGGCCCTGTCTCTCGTCCCCGCCAATTGCGCCTGCGAAGAAGGCGGGACCGAGAGCAGAGCCTCTCCGGATGATCTTAAACATCTTGGAAGCATTTCAGGCCAGAAATGTTTTCAAGACATAGCCTGATATTTCGACTGAGCACAATTGCAAGTTCTTTACAAGGAGGCTGCATTTTGCTGCCAGGTTTAAGTAGTGAGCAATGTAATAATTGAGCGCAGGACGGGGCAGAGGTGGCCATCTTCCTACTTATGAGTATGAGGAAAGCAGAACATCCAATGAATGCTACAACACATTTTCTCAGAAAGCAATATAAAGAAACAAATTCAATACGACAACAATCCAATAAATAAAATTGGAAATCTACTGGTAAAATTCACAGGAATTATTGCTGCTATATTTCTTTAGATGGGGAAAAGGTTTGCTTTTACTTCTGAAGCAAACCATTCAGCCATGTTATAACGATCATTTGCAGGTCCCAGATTCATACTAAAATGACAGCATAGCTGCACAGTTGAAGCCTGGCAAAGAGATAGAAGCATTTGATTTCATACAATAAATTTAAAAAATTAATTCCACAAAAAGCGAGATGTTACCTGGATTATTAGAGTCTTAGAGTCCTTTACACAACTACCTCCTGTCTTCGGCAATGGCTTCCCTTTTATTTTGCATTCCTTTGTGAAAGTTTTCACAGTCTCCTCAAACTCTGCATAGTCCAAATACTGCAAACAAACAAAAAAAAATCTGTCATTCCATTTTCCATTAAAACATAAATGTACAGCAGAGTAACTTATTAGCAACAGCATGACCCAGCGCAAGTAGCCCAAAGGGATAAAAAAAACAAAACCACACAGACCAATGTTATTTTTTTTATAGGAACCTTTTCTTTGTAGTAAAATAATATTCTTGGGCTGTTTACAAGAACTAGGTTTCCATAAAATAAACAAATAAACAAATACATAGTAGCTTAATACACAGCAGCCTTCACACTGGAGCTTTCTCACATGAGGCTTCTCTCACACAGACGCAGACTGCAGCCAGGAAATCAGAAGACGTTTCCTTCTTGGGAGGAGAGCAATGACCAATCTCGATAAAATAGTGAAGAGTAGAGACATCAGACTGGCAACAAAGATCCACATAGTCAAAGCAACGGTATTCCCCGTACTAACCTACGGATGTGAGAGCTAGACCATAGGGAAGGCTGAGCGAAGGAAGATAGATGCTTTTGAACTGTGGTGCTGGAGGAACGTCTTGAGAGGGCCATGGACCGCAAGAAGATCCAACCAGTCTATCCTCTTGGAAAGAAAGCCCAACTGCTCATTGGAGGGAAGGATAGTAGAGGCAAAGATGAAGTACTTTGGCCACATAATGAGAAGACAGGAAAGCTTAGAGAAGACAATTATGCTGAGAAAATGGAAGGAAAAAGGAAGAGGGGCCAACCAAGGCCAAGATGGACGGATGGCATCCTCAAAGTGACTGGCTGGAGCTTGAAGGAGCTTGGGGGGGGATGATGGCCGGCAGGGAGCTCTGGCATGGGCTGGTCCATGAGGTCACAAAGAGTCGGAAGCGACTGAACGAATAAACAACAGAGACAGCACAATTCATTGGGGGGGATAATATATTGAAAGCCAGGAAGAAAAGATGAAGGCTGTGTTTTCGGTGTGTTGATTCAGTAAATTTATTTATTTATTTATGGCATTTATATGCCGCCCTTCTCACCCCAAAGGGGACTCAGAGCAGCTGTCATCTGAGGAAAAGGAAGCTGTAATCCTGAGCTTGAAACAGGAATCTTGATTATTTACACTGTAGAATTAATGGGGTTTGACACCACTTGCTATGCATGGAATCCTGGGATTTGACAGGCATGGGTAAACTTGGGCCCTTCAAGTGTTTTGGACTTCAACTCCCACAATTCCTAACAGCCTACCGGATGTTGTGGGAATTAAAGTCCAAAGCACCTGGAGGGCCCAAGTTTGCCCATGCCTATTTTACAAGATGCTTCACCTTCTCTGCCTAGTACTGCACGTGGCCCCACCAAACTTCAAATCCCAGGATTATTCCACTATGGCAGTCAAACTCCATTAATTCTACAGTGTAGATGCAGCCCAGCATTCTTACTGGAATCTCTGGTTCATAGGACCATGGTAACATTAAGCCAACCTGAGAGTAAGGAAGAACAATGCTACATACAATAATGATAAAGAGATCCTAATGACAGATTGGATGAAGCATCTGTTAAAGCTTGTTCGCAGGTTCCTAACTTCAGGGTCTCTTCATATTCCTACCAAAACTAACCATATTGCAAACTGCAGCCTCACAGTGTCGTTGGATAGAAATTCAGTGAGCGAGAACTTTAAAAGTACCTCTTTCACCATTGCAAGCAGTTCCGCTTCATAAGCAAGGATGTCTCCCATCATGAAATGTCAAGCAGCTGTCAGAGGAGAGTAACCTGCAATCAGAATACAATATACATTTTGGTGGGTGGGGGGTATTTTTGTATATGCATTTTCAATATTTATGAAGTTGTGTTACATGACTATTAGTAGCATCGAGTCCCTATGGGGAAAATAGCAGGATAGAAATAAAAGTTAATAATAATAATAACACCATGTAACACAATTTTTGTTCCTGGCATTTTCTTTTTTTTCTTTTCTTTTTTTTGTGTTATCACTTTTTTCCTTTTTTTGTTATAATATGTTGTACCCTCTATATCTTCTTCCATCACCCCTAGCCCTCCCCCCACCCCATTTCCCATCACATTTCTTTGTATGCACTACTGCTTTAAAATCTCAATAAAACCTATATTTTAAAAAATTGTTCCTGGGTTACAAATGTCATTTCCTAATTGGGTCTATCATAAGAACATGGAAAAGGTTTATTAAACAGCAAAAGCTTTGTTTTTGCAGGAGGGATATTGGGCAGCACGTTTTGCTCTAGCTTTTCAATGAATAACTCATAGATTCTCAAGCGATTCGACCTAGTTTGTAGCAGCCACAAAAGTTTCTGTAGTAGAACAACTACTTTCAAAGTAAGTACTGCATAATTAAACAGGAAATGACACTTTCCGATATTTTTTTTCCAAATGTTGTTACATAGTGTAATACAATTAAAATGCAATTAGGAAACAAAAGCCTGTGCACAACCCTAATAATTTTCTATAACGTTTTAAATTATTTTGTGCATGAAATTAAATTTACGCACAGTAAACCAGCAGGTGGCCGGAGATGTTGTGGGTACGATTTCGGAGAGGAGTTTAGCTTTTAAAATATAATTCTAATTAACTGTATTTTATTGAATCTTAACTTTTTATCAATTCAAAAAATATTTCATTTTTAAAAATTGTTGTATTTCCCTTATTTTAATTGTTTATTAGGCTGCGGCATATGACTGATAGCTGCCATAAAAGGCAGGAAAGAAATAATAATAATACAATTGGAATACACAAGACTGTGCAAACCCTGCAAAAAAAAAACCCTGCAAAAAAACCCTCCAAAGTGAACAGTTTTAAGCATGAATTTTAAACTTGTGTTTACTCTCAGCTCTGCGTATTTTAATATGCATGTTACAGAAATACGTTTTAGCATCTTTTCATAGAATCATAGAGTTGGAAGAGACTTCGTGCGCCATCCAATCCAACCCTATTCTGCCAAGGAGCAGGAAAATTGCATTCAAAGCTCCCCCAACAGATGGCCATCCAGCCTCTGTTTAAAAGCCTCTAAAGAAGGAGCCTCCACCACACTCTGGGGCAGATTGTTCCACTGCTGAACAACTCTCAGTCAGGAAGTTCTTCCTAATGTTCAGGTGGAATCTCCTTTCTTGTAGTTTGAAGCCAGAAAACAAGCTTGCTCCCTCCTACCTATGACCTCCCCTCACTTATTTATACATGGACCTCATTATGTCTCCTCTCAGTCTTCTCTTCTTCAGGCTAAACATGCCCAGTTCTTTAAGCCGCTCTACATAGGGCTTGTTCTCCAGACCCTTGATCATTCTAGTCTCCTTCTTCTGGACACATTCCAGCTTGTCAATATCTCCCTGCAATTGTGGTGCCCAGTATTGGACACAGTATTCCAGGTGTGGTCTAACCAAGGCAGAATAGAGCATGGGGAACATGACTTCCCTGGATCTAGATTCTAGACACTAGACTCCTATTCATGCAGGCCAAAATCCCACTGTCTTTTTTTGCCACCGCATCACATTGTTTGCTCATGTATAACTTATTGTCCACGAGGACCCCAAGATCTTTTTCACACGTACTGCTCTCAAGCCACGCGTCCCCCATTCTGTATCTTTGCATTTCAAATATTCTGCCTAAGAGGAGTCTCTTGCATTTGCCCCTGTTGAACTTCATTTTTTAAAGTTTTGACCCATCATCTCTTTAATCTGTTAAGATCGTTTTGAATTCTGTCCTGCCTTCTGGAGTCTTGGCTCTCCCTCCCCATTTGGTGTCGCCTGCAAACTTGATGATCATGCCTTCCGATCCTTCATCTAAGTCAGACCTGGGCAATTGCCGGCCCTCCAGGTGTTTTGGACTTCAACTCCCAGAAATCCTAACAGCTAGTAAACTGGCTAGGATTTCTGGGAGTTGAAGTCCAAAACACCTGGAGGGCCGGCAATTGCCCAGGTCTGCTCTAAGTCATTAATAATAATGATGTTGAACAGGACTGGGCCCAGAACAGAAATATGTGTATTTATATAGAGAATTTTTACATGTTTTATGTGCTTTAATGATGCTGTAACCCACCTCAAAACATGAGAAGAGGCGGGTTAAAAAAAATTATAATTATTATTTTCAATTATGGAGAAATAATGAAATATATAAAATAAATATATAATATATTAAAATATAATATCTATATAAATTCTAATATAATGAAATATTATAATATATATTATAAATATATAATATAGTATAAATATAATATAAATATAATATATATTGTATAAATATAATATAAATGTAATAAATATTATATAAATTATATAAATATAAAATCTAATATAGATATTATATATATATATATATATATATATATGTATGTGTGTGCGTGTGTGTAAGGGCAAAGAAACCAAAATATTTCCATAAACATAAAAATATATCTCTATATAATATAAATACAACATATAGTCTGCGGGGTTCCCCATTAGTCTGCGGGGTTCCCCAGGGGGCCATTCTCTCCCCTCTGTTATTTAACATCTACATGCAGCCGCTTGCACAGCTGGTGCGGAGTTATGGGCTGGTTTGTCACCAGTACGCTGATGACACCCAGCTCATCCTGAGGATGGAGGGCAGGCCGGAATCCGTCCCTGATAATTTCAGCACTGCCTCGAAGCCGTCACTGGATGGCTGCGAGCCAGTAGGTTGAGGGTGAATCCGGCGAAGACGGAGATCTTGTGGCTGGGTCACCCGGGCGGGGTGGGTGCCCGGCTTCCGACCCTGGACGGTGCGGCGCTGTGCCCAGCGCCGTCTGTGAAGAGCCTGGGGGTCCACCTGGACTCCCAGCTGACCATGGAGGCCCAGGTCTCCGCGGTCAGCAAGACTGCTTTTTACCACCTCCGCCAGGCAATGAGGCTGGCCCCCTACCTCTCCCGGAGCGACCTAGCCACGGTGATCCAAGCCACGGTCATCTCTAGGCTAGATTACTGTAACGCGCTCTACGTCGGCCTCCCTCTGTCGTCGATCCGGAAGCTCAAGCTGGTGCAGAACACTGCCGCCCGGCTCCTGTCTGGCATGCCAGCAGGCTGCCGTATAACACCCGTCTTGCAGGATCTGCACTGGCTACCTATTGAGCACCGGATCGCCTTCAAAGTGTTGGTTCTTACCTTCAAGGCCTTGTACGGCCTGGGGCCAACGTATCTGAGGGACCGCCTCACTCCTTATTGCCCAGCGAGATCACTACGGTCAGAGGATGCCAACCTCCTGGAAATACCATCAGCAAAGTCGGCACACCTGACATCCACCCGCCGGGGCGTTCTCCGTCATAGCCCCTACGCTGTGGAACGCCCTCCCGGCGAAACCAGGGCCCTGAGGATCTACTCCCATTTAGGCGGGCCTGCAAAACCCATCTGTACAGGCAGGCCTTTGGAGAGTAGGCCCGCGTGCTCTGGGTACTGTGCTGTGGCACTTGTTGCTGCTCCGTTTGTTTTATTCCCTGTGCTGCGATTGTTTTAATTGTCCAACTGTTTTATGTTTTAACTTGTTTTATGCCTTTGGCTCTTGTGAGCCGCCGCGAGCCCCTGGGAGTCGGCGGCATAGAAGCCTCAATAATAAATAATAAATAAATAAATATATATAAAATACATATAAAATATAATATATATAATATAATATATATAAATGTTATATATATATATATTATAAATTATATAAATATAAAATCATATATATATATAAAATATTTATATATAAAATATTTATTACATTTATATTATATTTATACAATATATATTATAAATTATATAAATATAAAATCATATATATATATATATATAAATGTAAGGGCAAAGAAACCAAAATATTTCCATAAATATATATATCGATATAATATAAATAATATATATATATATAATACATATAAAATATGTATACATATAAAAATGTTATATAATGCAACCGTTAAACCAATTATATTCTTCTGAAATATACACAAGAAACACAATATAATAATGGAGCAAAATGAGCAAAATATAGGCAAGAAAATAAAAGAATTATATATTTAAACCCCACAAACTACAAATCCCAGACACTAAAAAACAGAAAACAATTTCAATCATTTAAATAGTTCAGTTCCAATAGCCACAGGCTGCATGAGCTAAGATCAGTGTAAGATATTGAACTCAGGCTCACAAAGCCATGCAAAGCAAAACAAAGGACGTACCTCTGAGCATGGGCAGAGTGCAAATCCTTGAGTGGCAGAAATGAGGTTGAGCTTAAGGCAGGAAACTTTAGTCTATTCAGAAAAATAGGTTTGTAGGCCCTCCCACCTCCCAAAAAGGGAGAATTTAAGCTGAAAGAAGCACTCCCCAGCTCAGGCTCTCAGGCTCTCTCTCGGCTTCGGAATGAACTAGGCCCAACTCACTCCCTTGTCGCTTGGCAACGGCAGAGCCGCTAGGCCCCGCCCCCTCAGCCAGGGGACCACGTGATTCGCAGAAGCCAATGTCGAAAAGAAGCGGCGGGGCGGGGAGACGCGTCTCCTAGCAACGGGGGAGGCTTTAATTAGAGGGGGGAAACGAGGATGCTGGGTCGAGTTGGCACAAGGCCCCAGTTCAATCCTGTGCCATCCTGGGATTTATAGTTTGGTGAGTCCCCCGCGCTCGTTGCCAGCAAAAGCTGAAGGCCGTGTCAAACCATAACTGCTATTATTGAGTGGGTTTTCCGTGGCCATGTTCCAGTAGCACTCTCTCCTGACGTTTGGCCCACATCTCTGGCAAGGCATCCCCAGAGGTTGAGAGGTCTCTAGGAAAATAGGGGTTTATAGATCTGTGGAATAGTGTCCAGGGTGGGAGGGGGAAACCTTCTCTGTTTGAGGCAAGTGTGAGTGTTGCAATTGGCCACCTTGATTAGCATTTAATGGCCTCGCAGCTTCAAAGCCTGACTGGTTGCTGCCTGGGGGAATCCTTTGTTGGGAGGTGTTAGCTGGGCCTGATTGTTTCCTGTCTGGAATTCTCTTGTTTTTTTTTTTAGTGTTGCTCGTGTTACGTAGTGTTGTTATTATTATTGTTACTTACTTAGGGCAGTGTTTTTCAACCTTTTTTGAGCCGCGGCACATTTTTTACATTTACCAAATCCTGGGGCACACCACCAACCAAAACGACACTCTCACACAGTCATACATATAGTTAATATGTTTTTAAATGTATTTATACACTCAGTGTGAAACCTGGGCCTGTTTCGATGAACACAACGTAGATATCCTGGCAGGAATGGCAGAAAGACACAAACTTCCCACACAGAACTCCCATAACCAAGAGAAAATACTATAAGAGTTTGGTGGGCATTGGCCTTGGGTTTTGGAGTTGTAGTTCACCTATATCCAGAGAGCACTGTGGACTGAAACAATGTTGGATCAGGACCAAACTTGGCATGAATACTCAATATGCCCAAATGTGAACACAGATGGAGTTTTGGGAAAATAGGCCTTGACATTTGGGAGTTACAGTTTCTGGGATTTATAGTTAACACACAATCAAAGAGCATCCTGAACTTTTGCAACAATGGAATTGAACCAAACTTGGCACATTGAACTCTCATTACCAACAGAAAGTACTGTAAGGGTTTGCTTGGGAATTGACCTTGAGTTTGGAAGTTGTAGTTCACCTACACCCAGAGAGCACTGAGGACTCAAACAATATTATGTTATGTTGTTGTTTGTTTTCTATCCAGAATCACAATGTTGGAAGGAGGCTCACCACTTGAAGGTCCCTAAAACAGGCATGGGAAAACTTCGGCCCTCTGGGGCTTTGGACTTCAACTCCCACCATTCCTAACAGCCTGAGGCCCTTTCCTGCTTAAGTGGCTGATGGGGGGAGGAAAAGGGCCTGAGGCTGCTAGGAATGGTGGGAGTTGGAGTCCCAAACACCTGGAAGGTCCAAGTTTGCCCATGCCAGCTTTCGACAGAGACCTCTTCCTCCCCCTTCCCCTTCGTTCCCATTCTTCCCCATCCTGCCGAACACTTTTTCTTCTACACTGCCGCTTCTGCCGCCATTTTGATCCGAGGGGTCAGCATGAGCGTGTTCAGGAGGGGAGGGGGGAGGGAGGAAGACGTGACCCATGCGGACGCTACTGCGCAGACTCGCCCCAGAGCAAAGCGAGCAGAGCGAGGCTGGGAAGAAGGGAGCCCGAGTGGAGAAGAAAAAGTGTTGGGCAGGAGGGGGAAGAAAGGGTATTGGAGGTTCCAATTTCCCACGGCACACCTGATGATCGCTCACGGCACACTAGTGTGCCACGGCACACTGGTTGGGAAACACTGACTTAGGGGATCCCTCATAGCTCGAGGGTGATGGTCCTCCAAAACCAGTCTCGTGGTGGTGGGTCCCTAGGTGGCTGTGGAGCCCTATTCTTGATCCGCATGTTCTCCCTTCAGCAGTGAGGACGTCGGTTTCCAGGTGGAAGTGAAGTCGAGCCCCCCAGAGGACCCCCTTCTTCCAAGTTGGATTGGCCTGCAGCAGGGAGTTCCACAGTTCCAAAGTGCCCCATTGGGCCAGCATGGCTGGGTAGCGTGATCTCAGCGGCAGCCTCAGTCTATCCTTTCCTCTTTCCTAATGTTATAGCAAATCCTCCAATAAAAGGAAACCTCTATTTGCAACTTTTTCTCCTTTCCATAATGATACCTTGAGCCCCGGGAATAACCTTGTTTAAGTATTATTTTTCAAGAGTGCCAGCGGACAGATCCTGCGGCAGGGAGTTCCAACGTCCCATCTTTGGATTTTGGGTCCCCGAGAAGTCTGCGAGCTCGCTATGTGGACTCCCTAGGGGCTCCATGATGCCAGCAGACCAGATTGCCAAAACCCATCACGGCAGGGATTTGCAGTTTCCAAGGACCAAGGCCTGGTAGCGTTGGAACAACGGATTCAACATACAAACTTTTCCCCCCTTCCTTGCTGAGCACCAAAGACCCCACTTTCTTTAACCTCACAATGCCTGACCCAATGACAAGTTTGAGATCTATAGTTTTCCAAGGACCAAGGACTCTCCTGAGGCAACAGAACATTGAACCTTTTTCCTGCAACTATATGGATTTATGAATTTTCCCTTCCTGGGCTTTATCTCAAGACTTCTGCCTATATGAATTGAACCCCTGAAGCCCCCCCCCCTTTCCCCTGTCTCCTCTCAAGGGACGTTTTCATGGATTCTAAAGCTCAGATCTCCCCAATAGTCCCTAGACCCCTTCAGTGAAAAATAAAGGAAAATGAAATGATCTAAATCAGGGGTGGGCAATTATTTTTTCCAAGGGGCCACACGAGAGGCGAAAAATATGATGGAGGGCCGCACCTAAAGGCTGAACTACATTCTACATAATATCAATTGAATTTCTTTAATAATAATAAAAAGGCACTACATAGCGCTTTTGATATATCAATAAGACTGATAAGAGTATATCTTATGAGCAATGAAAAAAGAGAGGTTGTCATCGGAAAAATGACATTTATTCACTCAAATTTTACAAAACAATGATTAACAAAATGTGAACATTTGTATCATTTGTGATTCATTATTTCAGGGGTCAGGAACATTTTTGACTCAGAGAGCCATAAAAGCAAAATATTTGGAAATTTATTTCAGTGAGAGCATAATAATAATAATGATAATGATAATATTCATTCAGCCTCTGCTAATAATAATAATAATAATAACAACAACAGGTTCCTAGATTAGGAGGAGACCTCCAAGGGCCATCCAGTCCAACCTCCTTCTGCCATAAAGGAAAATAATAATAATAATAATAATAATAATGGGTTCCAATCAGAGCATTACTCACAGATGGCCATTCAGCCTCTAATAATAATAATAATAATAATGGGTTCCTAGAATAGGAGGAGACCTCCAAGGGCCATCCAGTCCAACCTCCTTCTGCCATAAGGGAAAAACACAATCATAGCTTTCCTCACAGATGGCCATTCAGCCATCTTGAACCAAACTTGGCACATTGAACTCTCATGAGACCAACAGGAAGTACTGAAAGGGTTTGCTGGCCATTTACCTTTGAGTTTGGGAGTTGTAGTTCTCCTACATCCAGAGAGCACTGTGGACTCAAATAATGATGGATCAGGACCAAACTTGGCACGGATCCTCAATTTGTCCAAAGAGGCAGAAGAGGGCATGGAAATCCCCCCTGTGCGTGCGCGCGCTGCGGTCTTGGCCCCGCCCCTTTCTCGCTCTGGCCATGCCCCTTCTTTGCTCTGGCCACGCCCCCTCTCCCTCGCTGCACTCTCCTTCCCTCTCCCGTTCAGGTGGTCGAAGGGGGAAGGAATTAAAGGGGGAAAGAGAGAGGGAGGGCGGGAAGGAAACAGGAAGACAAGAAAGGGAAGACAGAAGAAGGGAAAGAGCGCCGAGGCAAAAGGGAGGGGGGGCACGCGAGGAGGAAGTGAAGGGAGGAGGAGGGTGAAGGTGAAGGCATGCTCTTGCTCCTGGGTGCCTCCCCTTCTCTCCCTTCCCTCCGCTTGCCTGCCTGCCTGCTTCTTCGTGTTTGCAGCCGCCCCAATGGGAGTTCGTCTCCCTCTTCACAACGAAGCCTTGAGGGAGCCAAGGGCCGGAGAGCATCGGCTGCCGGGCCGGATCCGGCCCGGGGACCATAGTTTGCACAGCCCTGATCTAAATGATGGACAGGATATAAAATGATGCTTTCCACCCTAAAAATCATTGTATTTTTCCCTGCATGTCCCTTTCCCCCCATGTATGTATTCTTTAAAAGCTAAGACCTGCATTTTCCAGGGATTAGTAGCTATTTGTTGACCATCCAGTTCCTCCTGCATGACAATAAGGTGAAAAGCCAGCCTTTAGGGGGTCTTTCCCCAAATCCAAACTGGATCTTTTTACCTATCTGTGGGTTAATTAGCTTCTGAGCTTTTCGTCTGCTAAGAAATCATGGATAGTTGGACAGTAACCAAACTTTACACAAAGGGTCATTCATGTGGGCGTCGGAACCCCATATGTGGTCATGGTCTTCCTTTTGTCACCTCCCACCTTTCTGAAACTCACAAAAAGCCAAGATAATCTATATTTTGCCAAGTCAGGAAGACGCAGATCCTGGATCATGTCTAAAATGTTTATTTTCACACCACACCATAGAATTGGCCAAGTTCAGAATGCTTTGAGTTCTTGTTTGCCTTCCAGACCTTCATTCATACATGCTCATTACATCCTCAAAAGCCCGTACCTCGTTGTTCCATCCATTTCCCCCTCTCTCTTCCCATTGGCTCAGATCCACAACCAATAGAGGCAGGCGGGGCGGGAGATTTGAAACTGACTGTTCTGAAAATGTATAAAAATACTGGAAAAATTGTAATAAAGCATGTCAGCATGATGAATGATTGCTGCTGTCATCCTTTCTCAGCTGGGATAGAACTTTCTTGGTGCGCACACTTCCGGATCTTGGTGAGAACCTACTATTGGGACTTAGGGGGCTATTTTGACATTTCTTACCGCCCACCAAGATTTTTCCATCACGGACCCTCGCTTTAGAGGAACCTAGGGTCTCAGCCTCTAAGGCAAGACTACCCTAAATCCATATCCCCTATCAGAACGCGGTCCCGGTCAGGGTTGGCATGACGCGCCCTCCTCTTGGCACATTTCTCTTTCGCCTTCCATTCATGCCTCTTCGAAATCCGCAGCACTGCTGGTCACAGCTGACCTCCTGTTATAGCACTCAAGGGCCAGGGCTTCCCAGTTGTCAGTGTCTATGCCACAGTTTCTAAGGTTCTCTTTAAGACCATATTTGAATCTCTTTTCCTGTCCGCCAACATTTTATTTTCCATTCTTGAGTTGGGAATATAGTAACTGCTTTGGGAGATGGTGATCGGACATTCGGACAATGCAGCATTCAGTCCATTGGAATTGATCGCGTAGGAGCATCGCTTCAATGCTGGTGGATTATGTAATTATGTAATGATGATAATTATAATAGTAGTAGTAATTGTAGTAAAATTTAAATATGAAGTTTAAAAGTCTCCCAGTTGGAACCATTGACTGGATGATGGGAGGTGTAACCCAAGACATCCAGAAGGCAGCAAGTTGGGGAAAAATTTCTTAAGGTGCATCCATCTACATTATATAATTAATGCAGTCCGATGCCACTTTAACTTCTGTGGCTCCCTGCTATGGCATCATGGGATTTGTAGTTTGCTGTGGCCCTTCTTGAGAAGGCTAAAAACCTTGCAAAACTACAGCTCTTGGGATTTCATAGCATTGAGCCATTGAACCGTGTCAAATTGCATTAATTCCACAGTGTGGATGCACCCTGGAATAGTGCAGCAGTGGAAGGATTTGGAAGCAACCAACCACAGCCTACATACATACTGTATATTTAATATATCTTAAATACTTCTGGAGTGATATACACATCAAACTGGTTTCCCCTTGGCTCAGAGATGAAAGACACCGTGGCCTGCCAGAGTTTGTGGCTTCTGCCATTTTTGCAATTGTTCAAAGTGGACATTAGCCTTTGTCCCTTGCAAGTTTATTTAAGGAAACAGATGGCTTCTCTTGCAAACACTTGCAAACCCAGCCATGGGCCTGACCCTTGGGCTTCTTGGAGGTTGACAAACTCCAATGCCTTTTGCTTTATGAATTGTGATGTGGGTCAGGGCTTTGAAGAGATGGATGGTTAGGATAGTTTCTCACAGACGCCTGGGATAAAGTACGATGATTTCCGGGAAAATAATTTTGTTTTTCAGAAGGGAAAAAGCCAATGACCTACTCAAACTGCAGAAAAGAGAAGAGTGGCCTCTCTCGACGAGAAAAGGATTCTGGGTGAACCAAAAGACCTCACAGCAAAAGAGAAATGGAATTAAAAAAACTTGCAACTAGGCCTAGGATCCTGTTAATATCTCATGCATGTCTATACTATGTCTATACTGTGGAATAAATGCAGTTTGACACCATTTTAACTGCCATGTGGCAATGCTATGGAATCCTAGCAGGTGCACTCTTCGGCAGGTGGATTTTTAAAAATAACCTGGGTGTTATTCATCTGGTCCTGGAGACTTGACTCCATTTAGATAAGTCAGATATTCCTGTGCTGCCTCTTCACCTATTTTGTGCTGCATTCCCCGACACCTGGAATACTGTGTCCAGTTCTAGGCACCACAATTGAAGGGAGATGTTGACAAGCTGGAATGTGTCCAGAGGAAGAGGGCAACTAAAATGATCAAGGGTCTGGAGAACAAGCCCGATGAGGAACGGCTTAAAGAGCTGGGCATGTTTAGCCTGAAGAAAAGGCTGAGAGGAGACATGAAGATAGCTATGTAGGGGAAGTCATAGGGTGGACTGAACAAGCTTGTTTTCTGCTGCTCTGGAGACTAGGATGCAATTGAACAATGGCTTCAAATTCATACCCGGATTACCCATAAGGCCAACGAGGCCATGGCCTAGGCGCGCAAGCTGAGGGGGGCGCAGATCACGGACCAAAAAAACCCCAACTGGTCTGCGCCCCTCTTTCCCCATTTCTCATGCCCCTCCTCGCTCCTTCTCCCGGCAAAGTCTCTGCTCCGCTCCCCCCTCTCACTCACGCTCTCTCTCACGCTCTCTCTCGCACGCGCTCTCGTGCGTGCCTTTGGAGCGAGTTTGCACACGCTGCGCTCTCCCTAAGCCTCCTGACTCCCAAGGAGACCTTCAGAGCACAGCAGAGCTTTCCAGCCGGTGGGAATGGGAACCTTGGAGGTGGCGGGAGGTTGGCTTAAAGGGGGCGTAATTCCAAACTGTGGCCTAGGGCGCAAAAAAGTGTTAATGTGGGCCTGTTCAAACTCAAAGAAAGGAGATTCCACCTGAACATTAGGAAAAACTTCCTAACTGTGAGAGCTGTTCAGCAGTGGAACTATCTGCCCCAGAGTGTGGCGGCGGCTCCTTTGGAGGCTTTTAAACAGAGGCTGGATGGTGTGGTGACTTTGCTTCTTGTGGGTTCCCTAATTTCCCTCAGGAGGTTTTCCTGTGTTATTGCTGCCACCATTTATGAAGGGAATAGCCCAGAAACGGAATGAGAGAGAGGCTGGCTGGTATAGGAAACAGTATCTTCTTTATTTATGTAATTCTTATCGTGTATGCTTTTTGGTTACATAAGATCAATTACTTGCAGAACAACGTTTCAAATTGGGTTTCCTTCATACAAGGCTGTTATGTAGATCAAGTGTTTTTCAACCTTGTTTGAGGCGCGGCACATTTTTTACATTTCCAAAATCCTGGGGCACACCACCAAACAAAATGACACTCTAACACAGTAATACATATAGTTAATATGTTTTTAAATGTATTTATACACTCAGTGTGAAACCTGGGCCTGTTTCGATGAACACAACCTATATATAACTTCCTCTCACATACTTATACATGGCTATCATGTCTCCTCTCAGCCTTCTCTTCTTCAGGCTAAACATGCCCAGCTCTTCAAGCTGCTCCTCATATGGAGTGTTATCCAGACCAGTTTGAAATTTCACACTGAGTGAAACCTGCTTCCAGTTAACTATGGATGCCATGAAGCTGTTATAAACAGTTCCTTTGGCGCGGGAGAGGCAACTCTCGAAAAATCCAGTAAAATAGTAAAAAAAAAAAAATTTCCAAGCAGAGAGGCTCGATTTGTTTCTTGGAAACCTGTGAATGCTTCATCCTCTCGATGCTCCCAGGTTCGCTCAGTGCCCAATTCACCGATGTGGAGCTTCCGGCTTTGGCTGTTCTCGCGACAAATCCAAGCCAACGCAAAAACGGCGACTCAATCACTTCCGCCCAGTGCTCTGCTGTTACGGAGGGAGGAGGGAGGCACTCTATCCGTTTACGTATACACTCTATCCGTTTCATAGATCTGTGTGGCCTCTTTCGCTGCCTCCCTCCTCTCTCCGCCCAGTGCTCTGCTTTTGTGGAGGGAAGCAGCGAGTGGCCACGCAGATCTATGAAACGTATACACTCTATCTGTTTCATAGATCTGTGTGGCCGCTTTCTCTGCCTCCCTCCGCAAAAGCAGAGCAGTGGGCGGAAGTGATTGAGTCGACGTTTTCGCGTTGGCTTGGATTTCTCACGAGAACAGCCAAAGCCGGAAGCTCCACGTCGGTGAATTGGGCAGTGAGCGAACCTGGGAGCATCGGGAGGCTGAAGCAGTCGAGGCTCCTGAAGGCTTCCTCAAGGCGGGCCTGGCCCTGGCATTCGACGGAGCCCTTCCTTTGCCTCGGGGAGGATCTTTGGGGAGGGAAAGAGGGAAAAAGAGCTGCTAGGAGGGGGAAGAGTGCCCATTTCCCAGGGAACACCTGATGATCATTCAGGGCACACTTGTTGGGAAACACTGATGTAGATACATGAGAACGGACTTCTTTAATCAACTCCCCAGCCGCTCCTCAGCTTTTCCTCTCTAGACCTTAACTCACTATTTAGTGCCACTTTTCACTTCCTGACTACCTTTCAGGAGTCTAAATCCTATTAGACTAGTCCCACATTCTTAGGACTAACTATTCTTATACTCCTCTGGTGATTAGATGGAATTGAAGGGACTAAACTTGGCTTCTTCAGAAGGGAGCGAAGTATTACCTCCTTCAAACTGTCTGGAAAGACCCCCTGTTCCAAGGAGCTGTTAATTATAGACATCAGGGGTCTTGCAACCCCTCTCTGACCAGCCAGGACGGGCACGGATCTAAAAAGCAGGTGGTTGGTCTTGCCGTAGACAGGGTCTTCTCAACAGCTTCCAGATCCAGTGGTTCAAATTGATCCAAGATGGGACCGTTTAACGGTCATAAGGCCTCCAGTTCATTCGTGCTTTCAGTCATAGAAGGTAGCTGGCCTTCAGGAGGCGAGTGAAAACCTGGCTATGGAACGAAGCATTCCTAGCATTCCAATGAGACTGGTTATAGACCAAAGTGAGCGACCACATATGCGGGCTGAGTTGAACATGATTTTATTTGAAGCCGCTGGGGGAGGTCATCCGGAGTTTCGGAGTGTGGTGTCATCTGTACGCAGATGATGTCCAACTCTGTCACTCCTTCCCACCTGCTACTAAGGAGGCTGTTCAGGTCCTGAACTGGTGCTTGGCTGCTGTGTCAGACTGGATGAGGGCGAACAAATTGAAATTGAATCCAGACAAGACAGAGGCACTCCTGGTCAGTCGCAAGGCCAAACAGGGCATAGGGTTACAGCCTGTGTTAAACGGGGTTACACTCCTCCTGAAGACGCAGGTTCGCAGTTTGGGTGTGATCCTGGACTCATCGCTGAGCCTGGAACCCCAGGTTTCGGCGGTGACCAGGGGAGCATTTGCACAGTTAAAACTTGTGCGCCAGCTGCGCCCGTACCTTGAGAAGTCTGACTTGGCCACGGTGGTCCATGCTCTGGTTACATCCCGTATAGATTACTGCAATGCTCTCTACGTGGGGTTGCCTTTGAAGACTGTTCAGAAGCTGCAACTAGTCCAACGGACAGCAGCCAGGTTGATAACAGGAGCGCCATTCAGAGAGCGTACAACTCCTCTGTTGTGCCAGCTCCACTGGCTGCCAGTTTGCTACCGGGCACAATTCAAAGTGCTGGCTTTAGCCTTTAAAGCCCTAAACGGTTCGGGTCCAACTTACCTGTCTGAACACATCTCTCCCTATGAACCATCGAGATGTTTAAGATCATCTGGAGATGCCCTGCTCTCGGTCCCACCTTCTTCGCAGGCGTGACTGGCGGGGACGAGAGACGGCCTTTTCAGTGGTGGCTCCTCGGCTTTGGAACGCCCTCCCTAAAGACATCAGATCGGTCCCCTCCCTCCTGACGTTTCACAAGAAAATCAAGACCTCGTTATTTGAGCAGGCATTTGTTGATGAAATATAAGGCTTAATTGGATATAAGGAATGACAACAATGTGATGGAAACTGATTTCAACATGACGCTGAGGCTGCAATTGTATGTTTTTAATTGTTAAATTGTTATTATATGTTTTTTTCGGGGGGGGGGTTGACTTGTTGCTGTGTTGTATTGAGGGCAGAGACTGCCTGTGTAAACTGTCCCGAGTCGCCTTCGGGCTGAGAGGGGCGGTGTAGAAACGTGACAAATAAATAAATAAATAAATGACAAATTATTTGGCAATTTGGCTTATATGTATTTTATCTATATGTATTTTAATCTTGTATTGTTGTAGGACGTTTTGATTTGTATTAGTAGCATTGAATCCTTGCTGTAAGCCGGTCTGACTCCCTCTACAGAGGTGAGAATATCTGGATATAAAAGTTTTAAATAAATAAATAAATTTATATAGATCTGCATGGTATATTTTCTTTTCCTGGCAAGGCAGTGTGTGGGCTGATGAAACGTGAACTACACGTGGTTTATTTAATATTACGCCACAAGGAAGACTCAGGGTGGGAGCGCTGCCTTAAAAACATGTATCTCTGTGTGTTCATAATTTAGTACAGTGTTTCCCAACCAGTGTGCCATGGCACACTAGTGTGCCGTGAGCGATCATCAGGTGTGCCGTGGGAAATTGGAACCTCCAGTACCCTTTCTTCCCCCTCCTGCCAAACACTTTTTCTTCTCCACTCGAGCTCCCTTCTTCCCAGCCTCGCTCTGCTCGCTTTGTCTCACTTTGCTCTGGGGCGAGTATGCGCAGTAGCGCCCGCACGGGTCACGTCTTCCTCCCTCCCCCCTCCCCTCTTGAACACGCTCATGCTGCCTCCTCGGATCAAAATGGCGGCAGAAGCGGCAGTGTAGAAGAAAAGGTGTTCGGCAGGAGGGGGAAGAAAGGGCGCGAAGGGGGAGGAAGAGGTCTCTGTTGAAAGCTGGCATGGGCAAACTTGGACCTTCCAGGTGTTTTGGACTCCAACTCCCACCATTCCTAGCAGCCGCGGGCCCTTTTTCATTTTCCCCCCTCAGCCACTTAAGCAGGAAAGGGCCTCAGGCTGTTAGGAATGGTGGAACTTGGAAGTCCAAAGCACCCAGAGGGCCAAAGTTTTCCCATGCCTGTTTTAGGTGAGCCTCCTTCCAACATTGTGATTCTGGATAGAAAACAAACAACAACATAACATTGTTTGAATCCACAGTGCTCTCTGGGTGTAGGTGAACTACAACTTCCAAACTCAAGGTCAATTCCCAAGCAAACCCTTTCAGTACTTTCTGTTAGTAATGAGAGTTCAATATGTCAAGTTTGGTTCAATTCCATTGTTGCAAGAGTTCAGGATGCTCTTTGATTGTGTGTTAACTATAAATCCCAGAAACTGTAACTCCCAAATGTCAAGGTCTATTTTCCCCAAACTCCATCTGTGTTCACATTTGGGCATATTGAGTATTCATGCCAAGTTTGGTCCTGATCCAACATTCTTTCAGTCCACAGTGCTCTCTGGATATAGGTGAACTACAACTCCAAAACCCATGGTCAATGCCCACCAAACCCTTCCAGTATTTTCTCTTGGTTATGGGAGTTCTGTGTGGGAAGTTTGTGTCTTTCTGCCATTCCTGTCAGGATATCTATGCTGTGTTCATCGAAACAGGTCCAGGTTTCACATTGAGTGTATAAAATACATTTAAAAACATATTAACTATATGTATTACTGTGTTAGAGTGTCATTTTGGTTGGTGGTGTGCCCCAGGATTTTGTAAATGTAAAAAATGTGCTGCGGCTCAAAAAAGGTTGAAAAACACTGATTTAGTAGACTTTTATTTGATTTATGTCCATTATCACGCTAAATGACATTACTGGAGCTGCCCCTTATGATGTCACAACAGTCCACCTTTTGTGACATCACCATAGTTCTTTACGTCTCATGTTTGAGAGATGAAATCTCAGGACCCGGGACAGTCCTGACTCTAAGCTATTGAATGGATGCACTTTAATTAAAAGCCACAAATTGTTGCTTTCTGGTAGAAACACATTTGGTGACTAGTTTTGTCATAAACGTGTCATCACTGCTGTGTTTATAATCCAGGTGCCTCAATGGACACCTTCATATGAAACATAAATCTACACGTGCTCTATTTGTTTTATATTTTGCCCCTTAATTTATTGCAGCTTCTTTTTCTTCATTTCCTGCTGAAACAAACGCCTCCTTTTAGCAGAAAGCTCCAAGGCTTTCGGCAAGATGTTCTACAGCTGCCGGTATCTTTTTTTGTTGCTAAAATTTGCTTTGTGTGTTCTGTTCTCTGTGTTTGTTTTAAGTTTCAGGATGACCAGGAATTGGCTTTAGATGGGATAAGTTCTTTCTGCTTATTTTGCTCCTTGGCTTAGTTTATCTCTGGCTTTATGCCAAGCAAAAAAAGGAGTGGAAATGGAAGCTATTTCAAGAGCGGAGGTGTAGGTTACGTCTACACTGTAGTATTAATGCAGTTTGGCTCCCCTTCAGCTGCCATAGCTCAGTGCAAAGGAATCTTAGGAATTACGGTTTGGTGAGACAATGACACTCTTCAGTGGACAAGGCCTTCTAAAACTACAGCTCCCAGGATTCCATAGCATTGAACCATGGTGGTTAAGGAGGTGTCAAAGGGCATCAGTTCTACTGTGTAGATGAACCCTTTACACAAACCATCCTCAGAGAGTTCTGCCTGTTCCTCTGAAATGTTGCCCATTGCACCTGATATTCATTGATGGACTCCCATCCAAGTACTAACCAAGCCTGAACCTGCTTAGCATTCCAAAACTAGACAGGATCCCATCACTTTTAGGGCATTTGTGGATTGTAAGTCAAGCTGTAGCACAATTGGTTAATCACCAGCAGCAATTAATTTATCATAGCAATTAATTTATTTATCGGAGCAATCCAAGGGTACAGTTGTAATGTATTTTAAAAACACAAAGTTTAAAAAACTTGGCATTCTATTAAATGTCCTTTGACCAGTCGCTGGCCACTTGGAGTGTCTCTGGTGTTGCCATTAGAAGGTCCTCCATTGTGCATGTGGCAGGGCTCAGGTTTGCATTGTAATAGGTGGTCTGTGGCTTGCTCTTCCCCACACTCGCATGTCGTGGCCTCCACTTTGTGGCCCCGTTTCTTAAGGTTGGCTCTGCATCTCATGGTGCCAGAGCGCAGTCTGTTCAGCGCCTTCCAAGTTGCCCAGTCATCTGTGTGCCCAGCAGCAATAAATCTTACCAATTGAAAGGTTGGCAGTTCAAAGCCTGGTCAGGGTGAGCACCTGACCTTCAGCCCAGCTTTCTGTCTACCTAAACAGTCTGAAAATAGCTGTGAGCTGTGAATAGAGAAACTAGGCACTACTTAAGCAGGGAGGGATTTTAAGGCACCATAAAAGAAATAACAGAAATTGCCGGTGATCAAAGGAAGTATGTGATGAAGTGCTCTTTGTCATAGAGTAGTGACAGCACCCCCGTGTCCAGAATCCAGCACAACCTCCAAGACGCCGAAGTTGGGAAAATTACCAACATAATACCTCTTTCTGTTGTCTGTCCCGTCTGTTTAACAGCATTGAATGTTTGCCGAGCATGTGTTCTGTGATCCGCCACAAGTAGCCTTTGGGGTGAAAAGGGTGGAATATAAAGGCTGTAAATAAATAAACCTGCATTTCATTGGTAATTTTAATCTGGATTTAATCTGGATGTGTATTTGTTATATGTCTATTAATAGTGTTCTTTTTTATCTCACTGTTTTTACCAAGTTGTAACCTGCCTCAAACCATGAGGATAAGCAGGAATAATAATAATAATAATTCTTATTATTATTACCGTCGGGCCCGGATTAACACTTTTTTGCGCCCTAGGCCACAGTTTGGAATTACGCCCCCAATCTCCCGCCACCTCCAAGGGGGTGGAGCCAGGCCACGCCATGCCCCGCCCCCTCCTCCCAGCTTCAGCTGTCCCACAGCTTCTCCAGTCTTGTGAGGTGCGAGCGCTGCGTGGATGGGGGCCGTGCAGCTGTCGCTCTGTGGCCTCTGGGAGTCTTAGCGTGGCCTGACTCCTGAGGAGGGAGGAGCCAAGGAGGAGTGCAGCAAAGGGAGGGGGCACGAGGCGGGCGTGGATGGCGCTCCGAGTCTGCGCGCAGACGCAGAAGCGCCCGAAGATCGATTTTTTAAAAGGGGGGGGGTCCAGATCTGGCGTCCTCCCTTGGCTATGCCCCTAGACTGTGGCCTAGTGTGGCCTTATGGGTGATCCGGTCCTGATTACCGTTGGTTTCGAGGGCTTCTGCAAGTGAAACAAATGGTAGAAGAAGAGAAGCATGCACCGGCAGATTATGTGAAAGGCAGTCAAGAACCAACATTGAGGGAAGTCAATAGTAGAAAACTGCTTCAAGCGCAAAAGACAAAGGGAATACCGTAAAAACACAATGCAGAGCAGAAGAGAAAAGTGGGAAAAGAAAGAAGGCTCTCCATGGACAGTTCCTGGGGAAAATTGTGAGCCAAATTGACAAAGAAAATATATGGATGTGGCTCACAAATGGAATTTGGAAAAAGGAGACAAAGGTGGGCCTGATTCTGGCAGCCCAAAAACAAGCCATTAGAACAAATGACATCAAAGCCAGAATTGACAAGTCAACGACCAATCCCAAGATTAGACTCTGAAAGGAAGCAGATGAAACCATCTATCACATCCTCAGCTGCTGCAAGAAGATCGCACAGACGGACTACAAGCAGAGGCATCACACCATTGCTCAGGCGATTCATTGGAACTTGTGCCACAAATAACATCTGCCTGCGACAAAGAACTGGTGGGATCACAAGCCGGAAAAAGTTACAGAAAATGAACACGTCAAACTACTCTGGGACTTCCGAATTCAGACGGACAGAGTTTTGGAGCACAATACTCCTGACCTCGCGATCGTATTAAAAAACTAAGTATGAATCGTTGATGTTGCAATCCCAGGCAACAGCAAGATTGAAGAGAAACAACCAGAAAAGCTGACACGATATGAGGATTTAAAGATCGAACTGCAAAGACTCTGGCACAAACCAGTCAAGGGGGTCCCAGTGGTGATCGGCACACCGTGTGCAGTGCCTAAAGGCCCTGGCCTGCACTTAAACACAATAGGCCAGACCTGGGCAATTGCCGGCCCTCCAGGTGTTTTGGACTTCAAATCCCAGAAATCCTAACAGCTGGTAAACTGGCTAGGATTTCTGGGAGTTGAAGTCCAAAACACCTGGAGGGCCGGCAATTGCCCAGGTCTGCAATAGGCGCTGACAAAATTGCCATCTGCCAGCTGCAGAAGGCCACTTTACTCGGATTTGCACGCATTATTTGCCAATACATCACACAGTCCTAGACTCTTGGGAAGTGTCCAATGTGTGATCCAATACAACAGCCAGCAGAGTGATCTTGTTTGCTGTGAACTAATATTGTTGTGTTTCTAATAATAATGCTAATAATAATAATACTATGTAACACTATGATTTTTGTTCCAGAGTTATAAATGTCATTTCCTAATTGGTTCTATCATAAAAACATGGGGAAAGTGTATTAAACTGCAAAAACTTTGTTCTTGTGGGACACCCTCTAGCAAATTCGGCTATAGTTTTTCAATGAGTATCTCATTGCATCTCAACCAATTCAATAGACATTATAATTGGTGACGTGTGCATTAGGAAAACACAGCACATGCTTTCGGCATATTCAAAGCCAATCTACCCACAGTCTCCAGTATTGTGGAATGGCTTAAGCCAGTACATCATTCAGCAACATTCCTAGGATGCAAATTAGCTCATCTCATGGCAACGATCTGGTCTTCAGTTTGGCCAAAGGGAGAAGAGACGACCCAATGTGCCATGACAGGATGCCTCATTGCAAGGGTTCCTGGCTGGAGCGAATGCTGGAAAGAGGGCGGCATCGGTTTCTAACCCTCCCAACATTTCACAGATGGAAACGAGGAAATTATGGCCAAGGAGCATCAATGTTTGACCAAGACAGCCAAAGTTATTAACGAGGAAACACACAAGTTTGCAGAGGCCGCAGCAGTTTGCTTTTGCCTGAGCCAACTGGGAAAGGTAAGATTTTGTTTCCTGTTGAATTAATCGAGTGCAAACTACTGCAGCGCATAGAGCTCCGTTTGCAGGAATTAAGGACAAAGGAGGAAAGTGTGAGGAGCAGAAGGAAACTAGGACATTAGATAAGGTAGATTGATAAGGATTGATCAGGGCTGTTCTTACCAAATCTGGACTGCTGATAGGCAAGTGACATCACCTGTCTATCTGTCAATCTCAATGAAACACACAAAGTAAATGTGCTGGAAATTTAACCCAGTGGAAGGGTCAGAGGTCTCTGCTGATCAAAGAAAACCAATGGGAAACCACACATTAAGTTCAAAAAATAAGTTAAATCATTTCACTTAAGCCATTAATTGGCTGTTAGGTATTGTGGGAGTTGTAGTCCAAAACACCTAGAAGGCCAAAGTTTGCCCATGCCTGACTTAAGTAAGAGCAAGCTTTCTGTTGTGATTGAGCCTTCAGCTACTAGTAGTAGTAGTATTGGGGAAGATGCTGGGTCAATAGCATCAAGCAATAGTATGGACTGGGGTGTGGCTCTGGGTGATCAAGAGTTTGCAGCTGGAAGGAAAAGGGCTGCTAGTGATTCTAGTGTGGAAGGATTGGAACAAAGAAAAAGAATCCGGCAAATACTTAGAGCACCTTCTGATTCAGACACTTTCCAAGGTTTTCCTGGGGAAGAAGAAATGGGGTCAGAGGATGTCACAATGCTGGGTCCTGGCCCGGCCCCTTAATCACACACACAGAGACAATGATCAATTAACTATTTATTGAATAATAAAGAACAGGTGAAAAAGTAGAATGTCCAAGTAAAAAGCAATTAGTCCAAAATGGTTAGCAATAATTGTCCAAGTAAAAACAGGAATCTCTTAAAAGCAAAGTCCATAAAAACAAAGCGAATCAAAGCAAAACAAGGTCAAGGCAAGGCAAGGTACAAGGTCCAAGGTAGCTTCTTGGCAAGGCAAGCCAACGCTGGCTCCAAGGACCAGGAACGCTACACTTCCATCAGATCAGAAGTGGCCGTCCAACTGAGGATCCGTCCCCACAGAACGTATATTTAAGTTCCCCCTTTGTGAGACCAGCACCGCTCTAGGCTTCGTCTCCATTCCTTTCTATTGGCCTCGATGCTTCTCCTGCGGTCAAAGCTCCTTCCCTCCCGAGCCGCAGCTGTCTCACTATCTTCATGAGAAACCTCCTCCCTTTCTGTTTCCATCGACTCATTCCCCGCGGGTTCCCAGATTCGCTCCTGGGAACCTCTTCTACCTGGTTTCTCATACGAGTTATCTGAATCTGGGTCAGACTGACCTTCCTCGTCCTCGTAGGCCTCGGGCCAATCATCTTCCCATTGCAAGCTCTCTGTAGGAGATGCAGGCCCATTGGCCCCATCATCCATTTCACCTGAATCCCCATCAATCGGGTCCAAAGCAATTGGGACCCCCAGGGCATTCCCTGACCCCCCCCCCCCCGGCTGATCTGGAGGCTGGGTTGCTACAGAGGAAAGTGATACAGATTTAGATTCAACATTGGTTCAGAAAGTAAGAGATGTGTGTAACGAAGAGTCTAATTCTGACACGTTTTGTGGCTTTAGCAGTGATTTATACTGGCCTTCTAGGGGTTCAGAAACAGATTGGGACACTTTAAACATGCAACAGCATTGGCAAGAGTGGAGGCAAGCACAGAGCACTGCAGCTGTAGGAGATACACCAGCTGGTGCTCCTGATCAAGGGGAGTCTTCAGAAGACAGTGATGTGTAAGTGCTATATAAGAAATGAGTGTTGGGGCTGTCTTTGTGGCAGTCAAAGAGTTGATGTCTGGTTCTTGTCTCTGACTCTCCTGTGTTCCTGATATCAAGTACTTTGTTCCAGTTTTCTAATACTCGTGAGTTATGGGCTATTTCTCCACTTTGTTCCTGGGGTGAGCTGCTGTGGCAGCTCTAGCTGGTGTTTGGGCAAAGGTGGGGGGTTTGGAATTCAATGTATGCTTTTCTGCTTAGTTACGTGCCGTGTGTCCCTGAGGCGGGGCTTGCTCTCTGCTGTCACACCTCAAGGGCCTCAGGCATCACTTTTGCTTGAGCGAGACTTTAGCCAAGACAGTGTTAAGGTGCTCTCTAAGCCAGCTTGCTTTACTCTCAAACCTTGCCCTGGGCCTCCCATCCTTTCCTGTGATAAGCCAGAGATGAATGCATAACATAGGCAGCTCAAGGTTACACCATCTCGCCTCCCTGATAGCAAGGCGCACCGAAGGAGCTGAAAGATTGCCTCCCTTCTGTCCAGATGGTAGTCGCTAATGAGCTGTGCATACCAGAAAGACTGAGGTAACATAACATATAGATGGCCATCAATCATAGAGCTGCGACACTCGACGTATCCACATCAAAGCCAGGGAATACTATAATTGCCAAGAGATGCCCCATTGCCAGTATCTCGTACCAACGCCGCAATAAGGACACGCTAAGGGGAAGAGGCCTCATCGGGCCTCCCAGCCAAGCTTGTGCCAGCCAGCCTACACCGGGCTGACTTGATCCAGCGTTGTGCCTTGTTCCCGTTCATCGTCGAGACCCTGTGATTGATCCTGAAAGACTTTGCTGCCTAAAGAACTCTTTGCCTTTAAACCTATGTATTTTATCCTGTACCTCGTGATGAGATGCCTTTTATGCTTTTATTGTATGGCCGCATGATTGGTACATGGCGCCTATTTTATGTGCTGTGATCCGCCCCGAGCCTGCAGGGAGGAGCGGAATACAAGATTGAATAAATAAATAAATAAACCAACCAACCAACCAACCCAGCCTTATTGCTCCGGCTGGGATTCCTCCGAAAGACTTTCCTTGCATCCGGCTTGTGTTCCCGTTTTCCTCCGCTTGTGATCCTGTTGCCACGGATCACACTCCCCTGCTGAATCGACTTTGGCTGCTATTTGGAGACACCATAAGAATTGTCTCCAAACCTTTTACTAAACATATTAATCAATAAAGCTTGTTGTACCTCAGCTGCTGTGTGGTTTATCCAGGGAGGTCAGGTGCCTAGGCTCAAGGGGGCGACATCCGTTGAGTTTAGGTGAATTTCTGCTACAAGAACCTGGTATTGTATGAAATGGAGGGAGGCTGGCATTGTGTTATGGGGGCTATGATTTGTGCTATTCATGTATACTCAGCTACTGTGACCCTTGGAACGTCTCCTCCTTTTCAGCTACCTTTCTCCGGCTTTGGACTTCTGGACTGGACTCGTGACTACGCTTCTGGATTCTCCCTTCAGGACTTCGCAGACGGACGTCTAATGTTTGTTTTGGGCTGTTTTTGTTGCTTTATTTTGTGGGACTCTTCCCTGGGATTTTTGAGGGTTTTTTGAGCCGAGTTGGCTACTTTTTTGTTCCTCCTTTCTCCAGTTGTTGTTCAATAAACGTTTTGTTATCCCCTTTTACTCCTGGGCCTGGCCTTGAAGTCTCTGCCTCATGATACTTTCCTTGTACACAGAATGAAGAGAGAATCCCAAACCCATTCTTCCTTCCTTCTTTCCTTCCTCTCAGCAGAGTCCAGCTCCTTTTCAGTCTCTCCCTCCCAGAAGTGTGCAAATACCTGCCTGAACAAAACCGCAGCCGTGTTTGGCAGGGCGAGACCCTTCCTTGCATGCCTCATCGGCCGCCCAGCGGGATCCACCTCAACCGAGGGCTAAGCAAACGCTGATTTCACTGGGCTCCATTTGTCTGGGCCCTCCAAGCGTGACATTATAGACCCCAGAACTGTTCATTGAATTTATGGCCCTCGCAACCCATGCCAAGGCAAAGAGAGAAATACATAAACGGACAGATGCATGTGTACATATTGCTCACACGCAGACCTCGCTGCAGATGTGAAATTGGGAGAGGGAAAGCAGCCATCAGTATACATGGGTTCAGCATCCATGGATTTAACCAACCACGGCTTGGAAATATTCGGAAAACAAATCCAAAAAGGAATAATTGTGTTTTGTTTTTTTTACTGTGGGCAAAAGCATTACAAAGACTACATGCCTGCTGCTCAGGGCATGCAAGTCAAGCTATATGCAACAAATGAGACAAGCACCTACTTTCACATTTTTCAAGATAGTTCTATCACCCTGAGATTCCTCTTTTTACATGGGCTAGATTTAACTGTTAACGAAGTAAGCGGCCGCTTCCGGGCACCACGTGGCCAGGGGCGCATCCAGCTGCAGCCTCTAGGTTCGGAGCATCATGCTGTGTCATTGCTGCGAGCCGGCAGGCGGGCAGGACGCTACGCCCCAGCTGCAAAATGTTCCCCCGTCCTTTTCATCCTCTTGGGAGTGCGTTTCGCTACTCCGTCCACCAGAAGCGCTCTGTCCCAATAGTGCATGCGCAAAACTAGCTGGCTGCGCGCATACGTGCTCCGGTGCATGCATGCATGCGCAATCTCCACCAGGCTGGAGAGCCAGGGGGCGCCAAAATAATGTTCGCCTACTACTTTTTATTACCTTCGTCCGGTCCTGCCCCTGGGAACTGTATCCCAAAAGGGGTTGACTGTAACACACTCATATTCCCAAATAACTTCTATAGCACACTTAGGATACGAGATGCTTCAAGAAATAATTGCATTGCCCTTGATGGGGAGGGGAGGGGACTTGCTCAGCCGTCTCCACTACTAACTACTGGCTACCAAGTTGCCTCTAGTTTTATGATTCATAGGTAAAGGTTGCCCCTGACACTATGTCTAGTTGTGTCCGATTCTGGGGATTGGTGCTCATCTCCATTTCTAGGTCAAAGAGTCGGCGTTGTCCATATGTGATCTGAGGTAACCCCCCCACCCACCCACCCCCACCTCCCGGACTCTGTAAAAGATAGTTCAAAATCAGGGAATTCATAGTTTTGCCAAGGACACCAGGCTAGAATGATCCCATAATCCCCTATCTCTCCCCTATGTGGGAACCTAAGGCTTTTTCTATGGCCCCATATGGCAACGCTCCTGTAACCCAAACTAGCATCTGACTGATATGGCTATTATTTATTAATTGGATTCCTTTTTTTAAATGGATGAAACTCCTGTTTATGAATGGACTCTGGCTACTCAGTGCTCCTTGGGCCTTCTATACACCCCCATGAACTCCTATAGACTTTCCATGAACTTTCAAGAGCTTTCCATGAACTTTTATAAACTCTTGCAAACCTTTATGAACTTTTATGGACTTTGGGGGGCTGATGTGACTTTCCCTTAGACCCTGTATGATTCCCCCTCTCTTCCTATTCCTTGTATGCACCCTTGCCCCATCCCCCATCCCCTATGTGTATGTATGTTTATATGGAAATATTAGGGAAAGCAACTTTTTTCTCCTAAACCAACAACTCTTGACTCTGGAAGACCCCATGCTTCCTGAGTTGATAATCCCCTAACAAAAGGATTTCACCAAGCCTATTTCCATGGGCAATAATGTAAATGGCTCTTATCAGACCAGGCTTCAGAGGGCAAAGCCAGAGCACCTGGAACGATAGGATCTATGGACACTTTAATCACTCAACACAAAGGGCATCTACCCCCACCTGAGGGCTTGTTCAGAGTGAGCTTTCGACCAATTGTGTAGCTTGTTGTCAACCTTGCAACCCGAAAGACAGTTGCATCTGTCAAGTAATGCGGGTAATGCGGAAGTACTTCATCTGTGTCACAGATGGACGGTGAAGCGACAGCTCCCCTGGTGGCCAGAAAAGTGGAATGTTAAATAGCCTCTGGTGTTGTATGTCTATGGCATTTAATGTTTGCCATGTATGTGTACATTGCAATCCGCCCTGAGTCCCCTGCGGGGTGAGAAGGGCGGGATATAAATACTGTAAATAAAATAAATAAATATTGTGGGGCTAATATTTCAGTCCTACCCTACAAGCCAACACATTGATTCCACTGGGTCTACTTTAACAACATTGCAGCGTGAAGAATGGGTTACAGAGAAGGGAAGCGCCGCCCTGGCAGTATTTATGTCGGAAGATTTGTCTCTCCGTCCAAACAGGCACCGCGCCTTGCCAAGAGCCCGGTGCCCAGGAACCGTCAGGTTTGTTTTCCTGAAATGTGGCTTCATTGACAATAAATCAGAGAGCTGGAAAAAACATTTAGCAAAGGAAAGCAGGGAAAGAAAGAAAACCCTCCAGTGCCCCAAAGCACAGATGGTGATGGGTAGCTGGCCCAAGCAAGAAAGCACGCAACTCACCCCTATCAGATGGAGAGCTTGAGCCTTGCCTGGGATGGAAAAAAAGACATACTCTTTCCATAGTAGAACCTGGTTATTGAAAGAAAAGGCTTAGGGCGTCGGAATCCACCCACATCAAGGGTGGTCAAGGCTAGGAAAAAGCAGGTGAGAGATTAATCTTAAGCATGCCTTTTAAACATATGCGTTTAAATAGCTAAAATAATCAATAAAGCCTAAGAAATCTTCAGGAGCAGCTATGCTGACTGTAATGAATTCCCTACCTGGGAGGCTAGGAGAAGCTTGAAAAAGTATGCCCAAAACATTGGCAGCCGTTTTAGATAGGGTGTATGGAGGCATCCATCTTAGATTCCCATTTCCAAAAGGGGGCGTGCGTAAGGAGCAGCCTGGAGGGAAATGAGGGGAGTTAAGATTGGCTGGTAGAGGAGGGGCGGAGCCTAACTTAGAAAAAAATGCCCTGAAGAGGTGTTTTGAAATCTGACAGCAGTCTGGTGTTTGGGTGTCAGAGGAGAAATAGAGAAGAGTTAGGGTTACTTAGTGTTAGTAAGAATAAGCCTGAAATTGCTCAGGTGGCTAGCAGAGTTAACTGGCGATTAGTTTCTACAGCTATCAGGGAGGATAGTGTGTAGAGGTGTAGATAGATAGATCCAGAGTAGGACTATCTGTAGCAGTGTTAAGATTTACTAGGCAGAGAGGAGATCCTGTCAGTAAACTCTTGGAGGGAGAAAGAAGTTGTACTTTGTAACTAAGTTTTGAACTGTTTAAAGAAACCACACTGATGCCAAGTTACCTTTGAAACTGGGTTGCTGCGGGTTTTCTGGGCTGTCTGGCCATGTACCAGAAGCATTCTCTCCTGACGTTTCGCCCATATGTATGGCAGGCATCCTCAGAGGTTGTGAAGTCTGTTGGAAACTAGGCAAGGGGGGTTTATATATCTGTGGAATGTGGGAACCCCCAGTGGCTCAATGGGTTAAACCCTTGTGCCGGCAAGACGGAAGACCGACAGGTGGTAGGTTCAAATCCGGGGAGAACACAGATGAGCTCCCTCTGGTCAGCTCCAGGACCCCACGCGGGGACATGAGAGAAGACTCCCACAACGATGGTAAAACATCAAAACATCCAGGTGTCCCCTTGTAGATGGCCAGTTCTCTCACACCAGAAGCAATGCTCCTGACAAAAATATCTGTGAAATAATGTCCAGGGTGGGGGAAAGAACTCTTGTCTGCTTAAGGCAAGTGTGAATGTGAATGTTGCCATTGGCCACCTTGATTAGTATTTAATGGCCTTGCAGCTTCAAAGCCTGGCTGGTTGCTACCTAGGGGGATCGTTTGTTGGGAGGCGTTAGCTGGCCCTGATTAATTCTTAACTGGGATTCCCCTGTTTTTTGAGTGTTGCTCTTTATTTACTGTCCGGATTTTAGAATTTTTTTTAATACTGGGAGCCAGATTTTGTTCATTCTCATGATTTCCTCCTTTTTATTGAAATTGTCCACATGCTTGTGGATTTCAGTGGCTTCTCTGTGTAGCCCGCCATGGTGGTTGTGAGAGTGGTCCAGCATTTCTGTGTTAGAAACATAGAATCATATAGAGTTGGAAGAGACCTGGTGGGCCATCCAGTCCAACCTCATTCTACCAAGAAGCAGGAAAATCGCTTTCAAAGTACCCCCGACAGATGGCCATCCAGCCTCTGTTTAAAAGCTTTCAAAGAAGGAGCCTCCACCACACTCTGGGGCAGAGAGTTCCACTGCTGAACGGCTCTCACAGTCAGGAAGTTCTTCCTAAAGTTCAGATGGAATATCCTTTCTTGTAGTTTGAAGCCAATACTATGCTGTGTCCAGGTTGGTTCATCAGGTGCTATGCTATGGCTGTCTTCTAACTAACTAACTAACTTTATTTCTTATGAGTCGCCCTCCACGAAAGGTGCTCTGGGCGACTTACACAATTAAAATAAACAGGTTACATCGTCACCGCTTGTTACTCAATCATTGGGGCTACAATGGAGAAGGATCTGTGTCTTGTGGACTCCAAACGGACCTCTCTAGGGCCAGGGACATAGAGGAGATTCTCATGAGCTGACCGTGGCAGTCTCTGGTGGTGGAGTGGCATTAAACGGTCTCTTAGATATGAAGGACCCTGACCTCGGAGGGCCTTGAATGTGAAGAGTCTAGCAGCTGCATTTTGCACAATTTGGATCTTGTGAATTGCTGCTCGAGGTAAGCCCACACACAAAGCATTGCAGTAATCCAGCCTCGACGTAACCGTGACATGGATTACCGTAGCCAGAGCCTCTGTTGGTAAGTAAGTCACCAACTGCCTCGCTTAGAGTAGATGAAAGAAGGCCCTTTTACTAGTGGTTGAGTGAGGCTGCAGTGCCTTTCATGATCCTTGATTTGTGCCTGGGCAATGCTGCTGCGTTTGATGGTCCCTCTGTAGACTTGTCCACAGCTGCATGGAATACTCCTGCAAAGGTGAGAGGATCCCTCTTGTCCTTTGTTGAACGGAGCATTTCTTGGATTTTTCGTAGTGGGTCTGTAGATAGTTTGTTGGTTGTTCCCTATGCGCTCAATGGTTCCCTTGATATGGATCTGGGTGGGTCTTTGTCTTGACTCTCGTGGCTTGTTCTCGTTCTTGCACCTCTTCTGATGTCTGTGGTGGAGTCTCCATTGGCCTGGAGAGCCCAGTTTAGGTGGTTCAGTTTGTCTTGGAGGAAGTGGCTGTCGCAGATCCTTGTATCATATGGTTGCCATATGTCCCTTATTCTAAGGGACGTCCCTTATTTTGGCCCTAAAATTTGTGTCCCTTATTTTCAGGCCCTGTCCCTTATTTTTGACTAGCAGGACAGGACTGGGCGGGGTTGACCAGAGGAAGGTGTGCGCTGTGGTTTCCACGGCAATGCCTGCTCGGGGATTCCAACTCGCAGGGCAGCCTACGTCCTTGTTGGAAGGAAGAGGCGATACAAGACTTTTTCAAAGTACAGTAGACTAATTAACCGTTACCCAAGGGGAATGTTGGATCATGTTGGATAAATATAGTTTCTGGTTGCTTGAGAGTTACTCTTAAAATAGGCCTAGCTGTGCATCCCAATACTATACAATGCTGTGTATCCCATACTATACTATACCATTAACTATTGACATAATAATCATGAAGATATACTGTCTTATAAAATTTATTTTATTTTAATGTTTAGACAGTGCGCTTTTAAAGTCAGCAAAGTCAAGTACTAAATACAGATGGAGAAAACTAGGTAGTTCTAATCATGTTTTTTCTGCATGACAAAGCATGCAGAAACATACCATGTACTGTTAAAAGGGTATAAGTCAGTTTCTTTTGTGAGTTTCAATCATTATCTTATTCTGTCAATAAAACTATTTCTACCTAACATTTGAGTTTCAAGTTTTTAATGAAGTGTCCCTTATTTTTGTGAAAAATCCCGTAAATGTCCTTTATTTCTTATATCAAGAAGTGGCAACCCTATTGTATCATTTAACACAGGTGATCTTTAAGAAACCATGCTGGGTTAAAGAAGAAACATTGCTGTTGGGAGTCCCCAAAGTTTTACATTTTCTATTAAAGATCACCGACCTCTGTCAAAACAAGGCTTATTTGGCTTCATAGGAGAAGGCCAGAAAATATCTCAAAGGAAGAATTTTTATGGCTGCAGTGAATATTTGAACTTTTATGGTCTCCTTTTACAACCTTCGTCTCTGATATCCCTTGATCTTTTATTTTTGTGGCATTAAACATTTTCACTGCAGTATTCGGAACGAAAGATGCAGATCTACGACAGTAAATGTTTGCTTGTCCTGCATTTTTTAAACCATCTTTGCCTGATGAAGAAGTTAGTAGCATGTGCTTTGCCTCTTCTGGTTGGCAAACTGAAGGGAGTATGATTATTTATTTATTTATTTATTTATTATTTCAATTTTATATTCCGCTCCTTCCTGCAGGCTCGGGGCGGATGACAATAAAATAGATGGGCGGCATGTCACAAACAGGTAGACATGTGGCCCTACAATAAAAACATAAAACATATTAAAAACACATTACGTCACATCACAGGTGTCGGATGACATACAGGCACGTTTCATAAAACCGATATGCCTAATTAAAGGCTAGTCCAAAGAGGGCGGTCTTGCAAGCCCTTCGGAAGGGGGCCAGTTCCGGAATGGCCCGGGTACTGTCTGGGAGGGAGTTCCATAGCACCGGAGCTGCCACAGAAAAAGCTCTTTGTCTGGCTGTAGACAGATGGCAGGAGCGGATTGATGGTACCAATAGCAGATTCTGTTCATCTGAACGCAGTGATCTCGGGGGAGAATACGGGGTAAGGCGGTCCCTCAGGTACGCAGGCCCTAGGCCGTGTAAGGCCTTAAAGGTCAGTACCAACACCTTGAAGGCAATTCGGTACTCAATAGGGAGCCAGTGCAGTTGCCGGAGGATGGGCGTGATGTGCTCCCTCACTGGCGATCCCGTCAGCAAGCGAGCAGCGGCATTCTGCACTAGCTTGAGTTTCCGGATTGTCGACAAGGGAAGGCCAACGTAGAGGGGGTTACAGTAGTCTAACCTCGAGATGACCATCGCATGGATTACCGTGGCCAGGTCGTTCCTGGACAGGTAGGGTGCCAGTCGCCTAGCCTGTCGGAGGTGAAAGAATGACGTCCTGTTGACCGAGGAGACCTGAGTCTCCATGGTCAGCAAGGAGTCCAACTGAACCCCCAAGCTCTTAACCAAGGTTGACGGGCTAAGTCGCTCGCCATCCAGGGTAGGCAACCGGCACCCACCCAGCCCAGGCCGACCAGGCCACAGGATCTCCGTCTTCGACGGGTTCACCTTCAGCCGGCTGGCACGCAGCCAACCAGTCACGGCTTCAAGGCATAGATGGAAATAATCGGGTACGGTGTCCGGCCTGCCGTTCATTCTCAGCAGAAGCCAGGTGTCATCAGCGTACTGATAACACTCCAGACCACAGTCGCGGGCCAGCTGGGCCAGGGGGCGCATATAAATGTTGAATAATAAGGGGGAGAGGATAGCCCCCTGAGGGACCCCACAGTTAAGTGGAAGTCTCCCGGAGACTTCCCTGCCCCCCTCCACATGTTGTCCCCGGGCGGTCCCACCGACCCCGGAACCGGCTAAACGGTGGGTCAACAGTGCGTGGTCTACGGTATCAAATGCTGCTGTCAGATCTATCAAGACAAGCAGGGCTGATCCACCCCGGTCTAACTGGCGGTGAAGTTGGTCTGTAATGGCGACAAGCACGTTCTCCGTCCCTTGCCCAATACGGAAGCCGGACTGGAAGGGATCAAGTCCAGCTGTGTCGTCTAAGAACCGCTGCAACTGATCCGCTGCTGCCCTCTCAATTACCTTGCCTAGGAAAGGCAAGTTGGAAACAGGCCTGTAATTGGAGGGAGCCGAAGGATCTAAATTCGGCTTCTTCAGCAGCAGTCTTACCATGGCCTCTTTTAATCCCCCTGGGAAGACTCCTTGCTCAAGGGAGCTATTTATGATCTTTCCCAGGGGGCCTCGTAGCCCCTCCTGGCAAGGTCTAATAAGCCAGGAGGGGCACGGGTCGAGGGAGCAGGTAGTTGGTCTAGCTGCAGCAAGTAACTTATGCAGCAAGTAACTTATGACCCTGGAAACCTATTGGTTTGTCCTTGGGTAATCACACACTCTCAGCTTCAGAGGCAAGCAAGAGTAAAGCCCCTCTGAGTAAATCTGGCAAGAAAACCCCGTGACAGAATTGCCTGAGGGTGGATGTACCTTGGAAAGGACTTGAAGGCACACAACAAGTTTGAGGATGATGATTCACGTGAGTGGAAAAGTCAAGCATTGAGGAGGAAACTAGGTGGTCTTTCCCCAATATACTCGTTTAGCTGCGGGGATTTCATTTGTTCTTATTATGGGATGGCATATCGTTGTGCAGTGGAGCAGGTCCAAGAGGAGCAGGCTAGAAACCGGATTACTGCTTTGGGAGATGTTTGTGGGGATGATGCCCAGGACCGATTAACGTCCCATTGGGATCACAGTGCCTTCTGGGCCCATTTCACTTTGGTTGCAAGGAAGGATGTGGTGCTGAGGCTACCTTGGTGGATAATCTACATCAGCAACTGAGAGCCCTTTTGCACTGCCATATAAAATCCAGATTATCTATGGCAGTGTAGATTAATATAATGACACCCAGCTCGTTCTGAAGATGGAAGACCACCCGGACTCTGCACCCTCTTGTTTCCATCAGTGCCTTGAAGCCGTGATTGTTTGGCTGCATGCCAGTAGATTGAGGGTGAATCCAGCGAAGACGGAGATACTGTGGTTGGGCCGCCCGGTTGGTGTGGAGGTACGGCTGCCTCCCTTGGAGGGTGAGGCCTTATGCCCCACATCCTCAGTAAAGAGTCTTGGGGTCATCTTGGGCCCTTAGCTGACGATGGAGACCCAGGTTTCCACCGTCAGCAAAACCACCTTTTTCCACCTGCTGCAAACTAGGCGGCTGGCCCCCTACCTATCCAGGGACGACCTGGCCACGGTGCTCCAAGCCACGGTCATCTCAAGACTGGACTACTGTAACGCCCTGTACATTGGCCTGCCCTTGTCCGTGATCCGGAAACTTAAGCTTGTCCAGAATGCCACTGCATGACTTCTCACCAGGATTCCGGTGAGATGTCATATAACTCCCATCCTCCAGCAGCTACATTGGCTTCCGGTCTAGCACCGGATCACCTTCAAGGTGATGGTGTTAGCTTTCAAGGCCTTGCATGGTCTGGGGCCGCTGTATCTGAGGGACCGTCTCCTCCCCTACCAAACCCAGAGGTCACTCCGCTCTGAATAACTGAACCTCCTTGAAGTGTCCAGCTTCAAATCTGTCCGGTTAACATCTACACGGCGCAGAGCCTTTTCTGTGGTAGCGCCTTCAATCTGGAATACTCTTCCAAATGAAGTACGGGCCTTACAAGACCTATCTTCCTTTCGTAAGGCCTGCAAGACCCATCTTTTCCGGTTGGCATTTGGTTGCTGAGTACGCTATAACCCTGTTGGTTAACTTCAACCTGGTGTTTTATTCTCTGTGATGTTTTATATGATTGTGAGCCGCTCCGAGCCCTCGGGGAGTGGCGGCATTCAAGCTTGAATAATACATAAATAAATAAATAAATAAATAAAATCCACTTCAAAGCAGATAACCCAGATAATATGGCAGTGTAGAAAGGGCCTGAATAATTATGGTGGAGTACCATTATATTTCTCTTGGAACTATCTAGCAAAGTGGCTTTTAGGGCCATTGGCCACAGAACATAAGTAACTAGACAGTTATTGGACTGATGCTCCCATCATCACTGTCTCGTTTGCCCTTGTTAGGACTTGTTTGGGAGACCACCCGTGACAATCAACAATTGGCAAGAAGGCCTAGGAAGAAATCCTGCCTGGACTATGTTGTCAATGGAGTTGACAATACTGGACTGCATGGATCAAGGGTCTGACTCCATATGTCTTATTTGTTGCCACCCACTTTCTCTGAACGTCTTTCCTGATTATGGTAGCTAGGCTGGTGCATGGATAGGAGAAGATGAGGGTGTACCAGGGGTCTCTAGTCAGTTGACCCTATCGTGTAAGGGTTCTCATTCAATCAAAGGCAGTTTCTTGTGACCCATCTCAGTCTTCTCAAACCCATATCTAGATATATTGGGACGTGGACACAAGCCATTCAGCTGTGGGGAAGCCCGTATCTTCAACACTCCAAGGACTGAGATGTGGATGTGAATTATTGATGTGAATTATGAGCTCCTACACTTACACCTGTTGATAAACTCTACAAGCTAGCTGGCATTGCTCCCCCTGATGTGCGACGGGTAGTTGCTGCTAACCATGAGAGAAATAAGGTTGAACACTGTGCAAGCCACCCACTGCATGGCTACCAGCCTCCTCCCAGTAGACTCAAATCAAGGACAAGCTTCATAGGAACCACCACTCCTCTTAACATTCCTCCAGCAACAGCAAGAGTATCCGTCTGGGCAGTAAACTTCCTGTCCACTTCCGAGCTCAATTCAAAGTGCTGGTTCTGACCTACAAATCTCTATACAGTTCTGGCCCAGCTTACTTGTCTGAGAGCATATGCCCTTATGTCCCTCCCCGCAATTTAAGATCATCCAGGGAGGCCCTGCTCTCGCTCCCGTCAGCATCTCAAATACGGCTGGCCAGGACGCGGGACAGGGCCTTCTCGGCTGTGCCCCCCGCCTGTGGAACGAGCTTCCAAATGAAATACGCTCATCCTCATCCCTCCTGGCAATTAGAAAGAAGCTGGAATCTTGTTTTTGGGACCAGGCCTTTGCACAATAGCTTAAATAACATCTTGACTGGAATGGATTAGTGATGGTGACAGATTTGAGGATATGGCTTATTGTTCTTATCAATTTGTAATTGTGGACGGAGTATTGTTCTAATTTAATTGCTGTTGATTATTGTTTTAATCTTACTGCTATTGTTTAACTTTGTATTTATGGTTTATATTGTATTGATTGTGGCATTGGATTGCCTTTCTTAGCCGCTCTGAATCCCTCCCCCCCCCCCCCGGGGGTTGAGAAGGGTGGGGTAAAAACACTGTAAATAAATAAACAAACAAACCAGGACCACCCCCCACACACACACACACACGAGGGTCTTCCTCCAGGGGCAAACCAAGAATCGGCAACTTGGAAGTCCCTGAACAGACTCAGAAGTGGAGTGGGCAGATCAAAAGACAACCTGGCAAAATGGCACTAATAATATAATAATAATAATACACTTTATTTATATTCCGCTCTTCTCACCCCGAAGCGGACTCAGAGCGGATTACAGGTACACATACTTAGCAGACAATCCCTGCCGTTTCCACATACACACATATAGATGAACAGAGGCAAACTCTGGCCACCAGAGGGAGCTGATGCACTCCTAATCTCTCAGCGTTCCCAGTGTCCCTTGTTGTTCCTTCCGCGTTCCTCAGCATTCCTGGAGTTCTTTAATGGCCTCATAATTCAGTCAAAATTTGCCTCCCCACTTAATGTGGTACCTTTATCTCCTACTTGACAGATGCAACTGTCTTTCAGGCTGCAAAGGTCAACAGCAGGCTACACTTAAAGGTCAAGCACCCAAACTCATGACCTATTGGTCAGCGAGATCTTATGCAGCTGACACTTAGCCAGCTGTGCCACATTCCCACATTCCACTACCCAGAAGAATCCCCCCCCCCCTCTTGTGCGACCGCGGAGCAGAACAGACAACTCCGCACCTGTATGCTTGTCCTCAATGTCCTGCGTCATGTACAGAGGAAGAATTATTGGAGACTACAGACAATGCCGTTGCTGTTGCCCATTTTTGGCCAAAAGATATTTAGCCGCGTGTGCGTCTTCTATTTTTATCAGTTTTATACTAATTTATGCAATGCTTTTGATATGAAATAAATAAATAAATGAGCTCCAATTGTCTCTCTGATTTCTTGGCAAAATTCCTGGCAAAACAATGGCATAATGGGCAGAAATCAGAGGAAGTGCACCATTGTACACCATTATACTGCACTCATAGAATTTTGCCTGTTATCTGAAGATAAAGGGATCGTGTCCCTCAAGCAGGAAGAGTGAAAGTTAGCAAGAATGATAGGTTCATGTCTGAATGTGCCCAGGGCTTCTTCTGCCAAAGCACACCACCCTTCCTTCTCCTCCCGAATGTCCATCTGGATCAACACCTCTTATCTCTTCTGTGGCATGAAGAACAGCTATTAAATCAACACTTGCCCTCCCTAAAGAGTTATGCACTTTCCTCTCCTTGTTGAAAACATGACAAGGCATTGAAAACCTCATGCTCCGTCTAGGATCTCCCAGAACAGGCGGCCAAGGAAAACCTCGGATGTGTCATCTTAGACCATGACTCTACTTTGGAGGTATCTTAAGCACAATGAGTCCTGAAATCCAAAGGAAATTCCAAAAGACAGCAGCTGCTGATATAGGTTAATGCTCTTATTAAAATGAGGAATGGCTATTAATAGCTTGACAATGCATACTTAAGTCATCTAGACAGCAAACTGACTCAGAGAAGGGGAAACAGCAGTGCATCCTCCCCTTGGCTTCTACTTTCAACAACTTGCCAGTGAATGCCGATTCAGGAGCTGTGCGAGGGAGGTTCTTTGAGAAAGGACTGCAGATAATCACTCTCGAAAAAAACCATCCTGACTTCCATCTGATTCATGTTTTATTAGACTCCCTATTTTCTGTGTTGGCTGACTGCTCCAAAACTATGTTGTCTTCCTCCCTGAGAAGAGAAAATATGCAAACATTTGTGTACAAGATACAACGACCAAGAAGCTACAGCGGAGCGTTCGAAAGTTTGCCTTTTTTGTGGGAAAAAGAGGAGAAGTATTAACAGTGGGATATGAACATTAGGGATGAGTAAATAGTAAAAGTACAGGCAAAAGATACAGAGGAAGAAAGATATCATGGCATCTAAAACTATGGCTAGGAAAATTGGAAATCACCATCTTGCCTTTTCTCCCTGTGAGAGAGAGTGAGAGAGAGAGTAAGAGTGAGTGAAAGAGTGAGTGAGAGTGAGAGTGAGGGAGTTTGTGAGTGAGAGAGTGAGTGAGAGAGCGAGCGAGTAAAAGTGAGTGAGTGAGAGCCATAGAGAGTGAGATTTTTTAGTAGGGAGTTTTGAGTGAGAGAGACAGAGTGTGTGAGTGAGAGAAAGTGAGTGTGAGAGAGTGAGTGAGTGAAAGAGTGAGTGAGATAGAGTGAGTGAGAGTGAGTGAGTTTTTTCTAAGTTTTTTATAAATTTTTGTAGTTTCATGTGTTTGTGTAGTTTTATAGTATGGAAAATTCTTTTTAATAAAAACAATGGAAAAAACCCATGCAATTCCATGTGCTCTTTGTGCCTTAACAAGTGTCAAGCAATAGGCAAACTGGGAAAGTTTCAGGGAAGGTGATTTAGATTAGGTGATCTTGGTGCAAAAGAAAAAATAAACAAGACATTGTTCTAAATAATGTAGGTCCCATTCAGAGCCCAGACCAGTGGCATCTTTCCATCCAATTTACCTCTTCCCATTAGGTAAAGGTTCCCCCTGACATTAGGTCTAGTCAGGTCCGACTCTGAGGGGTGGTGCTCATCTCAATTTCTAAGCCAAAGAGCCGTCATTGCCCATAGGTCATGTGGCTGGCATGACTGCATGGTACTAGGCCTGTTTGATCAAGGGAAAAAATGGTTCAAAACTTGTCCCGGATGTAGGAGACCCCGTCCCTCCCAAGGTGGTATCCCCTCATTGGCTGCTTGAGGGGAAACCACCTCAGGAGGGGAAGGAATCTAAGGCTGTTTCCTTTCCAATCCACTGATGGATGAAATGGCAAATTGACTTCCGGGGTGCTTAAATCACCTCGAAAACGCATCAAAAGTGGATTAAATCCGAATTCATTCCGATTTACGACTATTCCAATTGAACCTACCCAAGCCTACATGGTACCTATTGATCTACTCACACTTGCATGTTTTCGAACTGCTAGGTTGGCAGAAGCTGGGGCTAACAGTGGGAGCTCACCCCACTCCCTGGATTCGAACTGCCAACCTTTTGGTCCACAAGTTCAGCAGCTCAGTGGTTTAACCCACTGTGCCACCAGGGGACTCTTCTTATGAAACCATAGCAAATCTCAGGGTTTGATACCTGCTGGTGTGTTAGGTTTCGGAAAGGGCAGAAAGGGGACGTGGAATAGCGCTGGACCAAAAAAGTTTACAAAAATAAAACATATACACATAAAAAGATACACAGACATGTGGCTAATAGGATACCACCTAATACTCCAAAATGTGAAAGAGTAGAAAACCGGGAGTATAGTTTGAGGAGGCGACCCATTGCAACAAGGTCTCAAATATTGCAGCTAGTAAATCGAATGTTTTGTGATTTATTTTTGGCCCCTTCTTCTGCTTTGAATTCAGCCCACCGCTGGGACGCTGGCACTGAACCCAACTGAGCTGGAAGAGTTCCCCTCTCTAAATTAGACCAACTGCACAACCACAACCATTACATTCCAATTGGATGCAAAGGAGTTCTTTATTCTGGCACAGACTTGCCATTTCCAACCTGCTTGGACCAATAAAAAGGGATCCAACTCATAGCTGTCAGAAACCCAACAGGTGCCGCTTCCTGCACCTGTTGTTGGATTCTGTAAATCAATGTGAATGTTATATGTTCAGAGTTTATGTCATAATATAATTTTTGTTTGATTACATTTGGTTCAGTTTAGCGATGTAATGTTCTAATGTTGTTTACATGTGTGGGGTTTTTCTGGGATGGTTATGTCGGTACTTGTATGTTCTATGGAAGCATTGAATGTTTGCCGTTGTATGTTGGAATCCGTCTTGAGCCCCCCTGGGGAGATAGGGCAGGATATAAATAAAGTTTTATTATGGAGTTTTAATATTCTGAAAAGCCATTAGGAATGCTACAATTACAACTTCACTTCCTTTTTGGCCTGGAGTGTCATCAGTATGAAGTTCAGAAGGACCATTCTCAGCTGGTGCTGAGAATGGACGGCAGGCCAGACACCCTACCCGATTGTTTCCATCAATGCCTTGAAGCCATGACTGGATGGCTGCGCACCAGCCGGTTGAAGGTGAATCCATCGAAGACGGAGATCTTATGGCTGGGTCGTCCTGGTATTGGTGAGTGCCGGTTGCCTACCCTGGATGGCGAGTAGTTAAGCCCGTTGTCTTTGGTAAAAAGCCTGGGGGTCCAATTAGACCCACTGCTATCGATGGAGACTCAGATCTCCATGGTTAGCAGGTCCGCATTCTTCCATCTCCGGCAGGCTAGGCGACTGGCTCCTTACCTATCCAGGAATGACCTAGCTACAGTGATCCAGGCGATGGTCATCTCGAGGTTAGACTACTGTAACACCCGCTACATTGGCCTTCCCTTGTCGACAACCCGGAAATTCAAGCTGGTGCAAAATGCTGCTGCTCGATTGCTGGTGGGAGCACCTGCGAGAGAGCACATCACACCAATCTTACAGCAATTGCACTGGCTACCAATAGAGTACTGGATTGTTTTCAAGGTGCTGGTGTTGACCTTCAAGGACTTGTATGGTCTAGGGCAGGGCTGTCCAACTGCCGGCCCTGAAGGTGTTTTGGACTTCAACTCCCAGAAATCCTAGCCAGTTTACCAGCTGTTAGGATTTCTGGGATTTGAAGTCCAAAACACCTGCAGGGCCGGCAGTTGGACAGCCCTGGTCTAGGGCAAGTGTACCTGAGGGACCGCCTCACCCCATACGTTCCCCCGAGATCGCTGCGCTCAGAAGAACAAAATCTTCTGATGATTCCATCAATCCGTTCCTGCCGCCTTTCAGTAACAAGACAAAGAGCCTTCTCTGTGGTGGCGCCGACACTATGGAACGCGTTACCAGACGACGTTCGGGCTATCACGGAGTTAGACCCCTTCCGGAGGGCCTGCAAGACGACCCCCTTTAAGCAGGCCTTCAATCTAAGCGCCTCCTGACAACTCTGACCACGTCCTTGTGTTTTATATAACAAAGTGTTTTATCTGTATTTTTACTGTTGTTTTATGTAAACCGCCCCGAGCCTGCAGGGAGGAGCAGTATATAAAAGTGAACAATAAATAAATAAATAAAATTACTGCCTGCCATACAGTTGTTTTAGGGCACCTTATTCACTCTCAGGGAAGACCTAAAATCCAGTCTCCCTCCCGTGGGCTTCATTCTGCTACTTTTTGGAAGGAAACTATTTGGGTCAGCCACCTGTTTGGCCATCAAGATGCCATTTTCCCTCCTGGCAGGGCAACTCTTCCCATAAACAGCTTCACAAGAGGTAGCCAGTGACTCAGAGGAGCCTGGGCTTTTGCCCTAAGTTTTTGGCCTACTTGGCTTGTCTTTCAACAGTCAAATTTAAAAGCGTGTGAGGTATGAAGGAGACCGTAAGTCAAGAGCACCACAGGAGCCAAATCCCCTTGGTTGTGCCAATAGCAGGGGAAATAAAGGTGAACTGCACATCTCTGAAGGAGAATATATTCCCTGAATACAACTGCACAATGCACACTCACAAGGTCACGTCGCAATACTGAATACAACTGCACAACGCACACTCACTTCAAGACCTAGCGCTGCTCGGGAGCTCCCAGGTAAGAAGGTGATGATGCCACTTTGAAAACAAGGCTTGGGAAAGTTTGTTTCTTGTACTACGACTCTCAGGATCTCCCAGATGGGCGCAACCGCTGGGGCGAAATTCCCACCACAAACTGGCAGGAGAAACTCAAAGAGTGCAATGGCCGCCGTGCGAGGCTTATTTTATTTTATTTTTATTTTGAAAACAGTTTTCTTTGTGTTAATGAGTACACAAAAGAGAGCGCAGTTTTCCCTCCCCATATTTTTGCCAACCATAAAATGCAGACTGCCTGCCAGCGCAGAAGCATCAGAGCATGCACCGTGCGCTGCAATCTGCAGCAGGGACCTCCTCTGGGCAGGTTTTCCCACATCAGACGCTGCGCCAAACGTCTTCGAGGGCCACGTCCCTAAGAAGAAAGAGGGCAGAGAGGATGGGAAAAGGGGGTATGTGACTTGCTGTATTTACCTCAGGTATTGGTAAACTTGGTCCCTCCAGGTGTTTTGGACTTCAACTCCCACAATTCCTGACAGCCTAACAGCCTCAGGCCCTTTCCTTTTCCCCCTCAGCCGCTTAAGCAGCTGAGGGGGAAAAGGAAGAGGCCTGAGGCTGTTAGGCTGTCAGGAATTGTGGGAGTTGAAGACCAAAACACCTAGAGGGCCCAAGTTGGCCCATGCTTGGGCCAGTGGGAAGTTTCAAGCCCCTCAAGTGAAGCAACCCTCCCTTCCTTTCATACTTACCCTGCATCCTAATCATCAATGTACTCAAAGGGCTCTGGGGGCTCTGGCTCTTGCTCCTCCTCTTCAATCTTCGGCCCATGAGCCGCCACAGGCTCCACTAGCTCTTCTGTGTCCTCGCTGGTGTCTCTCAAGACAATGATGCCTCCAATGGAGAGCTGGAAAAGAGGAGGCGCAAATACTCCACATGAAGACTACAGCCACCTAAAGCAGGGGTGCCCAGGACGGTGATCGCGATCACCTGGGTGATCTTTGGGCCTCATCCGGGTGATCTTTAGGACCCTGACCAGGTCAATCGCTGTTGGTCCTCTTCACACGCCCCTGCACGCTCCAAACGCTCCTGAGACTCCAAGAGGGAGAATGGGCACTTTGCGCATGCGCGCGGGCAAGCTGAGCACCGCGTCATCCAACTCCGCCTTCCTCCTTTGCTCTGTGACGTCTGTGAGTGGCCGGAGAAGGACGGAGGGAGGGAGGAGGAATGCAGAAGGGCAAAAGAGGGGGCGGCGTGGATGACGCGATGGCATCCACGCCTGCTCCCTCTTTGACTCTTCCGCTTTCCCCCTCCCGCCTTCTCCAACCTCTCAGAGTCGTCACAGAGCAAAGGAGGAGGGCGGCGTTGGATGACGCGGGGCTCAGCAGGCCCGCGCGCATGCGCAAAAGAGCCCATTCTCCCTCTTGGAGTCTCAGGCACGCTTGGAGCGTGCAGGCGGCGCGTCAAGAGGAGCAACAACGGAGAAGGAAAAAAGGACGCTTTGGGAGCCATTTCCTGTCCAAATTGAAGCACAAAGGTCGGTCTTCTTACTTTCTGCCTAATAATATCTGTGAATATATGCCAGGGAGGGAGAAATGGGTGCCTGTGTGTATTTTAGCATGTCCCATTCTTTATATTTCTGAGAAACAAAGAGCTTTGCAGCTACCAGGTCTCTCTGTTTACTTTCTGCCTGATTATATCTGTGGGGAAATGGCAGGGAGGGAGAAATGGGTGCTTGGGTGTATTTTAGCATGCCCATTGTTTATATTTCTGAGAAAGAAAGAAGCCCTATGCGGATGGAAGGTGGCAGCAGAACTGGGTGCATGTGTGCACGCATGCGCGTGCGCCAGATGATCTTTTAAACTTGGTTCTTCATATGGTAGCTCCCATGCTGAAAAAGTGTGAGCACCCCTGACCTAAAGGAAGCACCTAACGACTTGTTGAAAGGAACAGCACCCGCTGCGAAGGGAGGAGGTGGGCACACCCTGCTGGAACCAGCCAATTGCAGCCCAGGGAAGCTGTGAAAGGTGCCCTTTGATGGAGGAAAGATACAAAACTGGGGCTTATCTCCAACAAAAGGGAGACAGGGACCAGAGTTCGCAGAAAGATATGGGGAAACATAGTACAAAGATGGAGGATAAGACCCCGGAGAAATAAGGGAAAACTATAATATGCTATTGTATGTTATTGTATTGAAATGCACTTTTGGGCTTAGCCTCAGCCACCCTGAGTCCCCTTAGGGGAGATACTGGCGGGGTATAAATAATAATAATAATAATAATTATTATTATTATTATTATAGAGACGGTATAGTCAGGTGGAGAGGAGAATCATAAATACTCCATGATAATATTTGGTGGAACTGTATATATAGTGTTAATAAAACTCCACAGGCTGAGCATCTATTAGCTAGAATTATGAAATATTCAAAAATTGTCCATACTTGGCTGAGATGATTTACCTTTGCTTTCTGATGATTCAGTGTACACAGATGCCAGAGCATATATAAAAGGTGTACATGAAAAATATCTAAGTTTTGTGTTTAGACTTGGGTCTTATCTCCAAAATATCTCATGAGGTACATAGTGTATATGCAAATACAGGGATTCAAAAATTAAAATTAAAAAAAGCATTTTGGATATGGGATGCTCAACCAGCTGGTTATTATTATTTATTTTTTACAACTGTCTCTGGCTATTTCTGTTGAGTTTTGATTTGGCTTTTGATTTTGGCGAGGTGATTATGCGTGTGTGATCCTTCTGCTGCAGGAAACCCTTTGTGCAAGTAATACCTTTGGGGCTGTTTGGGGCAGCGCACTGGAACAAACAGTCTGGCTAGAACAGAGACAGGAACAAGATGGCAACTTGCAAAGTTATTACCCTGACATGGTCCAAAATCTTTTGTTGCCCATAAATACAGTGGTTGGCATCTCCTTGCCCTTAAACCGCCCCTAGTTTATGTATGTAAGGCATTGAATGTTGCCGTTATTTTTGTGTAAACGGCTTTGAGTCCCCGCCAGGGGTGAGGAAAGCGGTATATAAATACTGTAAAAATAGTTTACTGTTCCTTGCAGTGGTAAGGATGGGTGCTACACCCACAATGCACCTGTCAGTGAGTTATTGCTCTTTTTCTTGAAAGCCTCCCAAATTTCCCGTTGAATTGTGCTCAATGCCCAAGAATTGCAACTTGGAGAGGGACCAGGTAGCCATTTGGATTTCCTGTTTCAGGGACCAACATTTCTCCATGTATCAGCACCCAGCCTCCCTGCTCTCCCTTGGAGCCTTTTGATAAGGAATTCCTTGACTTAATCTACTTGGCTCCGGAAGCTGACCCATTCTATGTGAATAAAGGAGTTGCCAAAGGAGAGTTGGACTTACAGGTTTGAAAGGCTGATATCGGCAGCTCTCCAGCATGGTGAGGACCTTGAGCTGGGCCGGCATCACCCGGGCCGGATTGTCGAGGATCTGGAAGGTCGGCTCGGGCTCTTTCTTCTTCTCCTTCTCTTCCTTCTTCTCAGTTTCATCCTATTGAGGCACCGGGAACATAAAATAAATCAAATGGGATGTAAGAAAAACAAGAGCCAATGGAGAACACTTTCCAGTAAGTATGCAGACTCAGTTTCCTTCTCCACAATGCCTTGAGGTGACCCAATCCCAGGTCCTTGCTTGCTACAGTTGCCAAGAATCATAGATCTGGATGAGACCACAAGCACCATCCAATCAGATCCCCTGTTGTGCAGAAAACATAACCCAAACCCTCCTGGCACAGGTGGCCAGGTAGCCTCTGGAGTCGACTTTTCTTGCCACTCTGCTGAACCCCCAGGAATAGCATAGTCCCCTGTTGAACAGTACTAACCCATCAGTAAGTTCTTCCTAATGTTTAAGCAGAATCCCTCTTCATGCAATTTGAACCCATTGCTCCATTGTGTCTTACTCTCTGGGGCAAAGAAACCCAAGCTTGCTGCATCCTTTCCAATATTTAAGCAGGGCTCTCACGTCCCCTTCTCTCAGACGCCTTTTTTACAAGCTAAACATCCCCAGTTCCCTAAGCCAGTGTTTTTCAACCTTTTTTGAGCCACGGCACATTTTTTACATTTGCAAAATCCTGGGGCACACCACCAACCAAAATGACACAAAAGGACACTCTAACACAGTAATACATATAGTTAATATGTTTTTAAATGTGAAACCTGGGCCTGTTTCGGTGAACACAACATATATATGACCTCCTCTCACATACTTATACATGGCTATCATATCTTCTCTCAGCCTTCTCTTCTTCAGGCTAAACATGCCCGGCTCTGCAAGCCGCTCCTCGTAGGGCTTGTTCTCCAGACCCTTGTGAAATTTCACCCTGCTTCCAGTTAACTATGGATGTCCTTTGGGGGGGGGGGGGGCGCAACTTTCGAAAATTCCAGTAAAATAGTTAAAATTCCAGTAAAATAGTTGCTTTATGGATTTCGGCCTCTGTCTATTTACATTGTATATGTTTCTATATATATTTGGTCAACCATTACTTTGGACACCCACCCTACCTTGTTGTTCAGCCTTGAGAAAGACAATTTCGGTCGAAATGTGAGAGGGGCCCATGCAACTGCGTCCTCGTCGGCCTTAGACGACTCCAGGACACCACCGACACCTTATCCAGTGTGGACTACATTTAATAGCACGTAACGACGTGTGGATTATAATTTCATTACACGTGTGTATTACAAATCTTCATTTGATCACTGTGAACATTTACTCTTCACTACCCTCAAGGATATATTTACCACATCATTTTGGATCTCTACTAGTGTGAATTAACACCAATTTACTTTTGCATTGCATTGATTGATTGTTTCGACTTGGATACTGCCAATACAATTATTTTATTTCTTTGAAATTCATGTGTTTTGATTGTTACTCTGAGCAACCACGCCCTGTTTGTTGTAGTAGGCAGCGAAAGAGGCCACACAGATCTATGAAACGTATCTGGAGGCTGAAGCAGCCCTGAGCGGGAGCTGGAGCCATGCTAAGTCGAGGCTCCTGAAGGCTTCCTCAAGGCGGGCCTGGCCCTGGCCCTGGCATTCGGCGGAGCCCTTCCTTTGCCTCGGGGAGGATCTTTGGGGAGGGAAAGGAGAAAGAGCTGCTAGAAGGGGGAAGAGTGCCAATTTCCCACGGCACACCTGATGACCTCTCACGGCACACTAGTGTGCCACGGCACACTGGTTGGGAAACACTGCCCTAAGCCACTCCTTGTAGGACTTGGGCTTCCAGACCTTGGACTATTTTGGTCACTCTTCTCTGGTCACCTTCCAGCTGATCGATGCCCTTGTTGAATTACTTTGCCCAGAACACCTGACCAAAGCAGAACAGACTTCCCTTGATCTAGACCAGGCCTGGGCAAACTTTGGCCCTCCAGGTGTTTTGGACTCCAACTCCCACAATTCCTAACAGCCAGGAGGCTGTTAGGAATTATGGGAGCTGAAGTCCAAAACACCTGGAGGGCCGAAGTTTGCCCAGGCCTGATCTAGACACACTTCGCATTGGCTTTCCTAGCTGCGGCATCACACTGTTGACTCAAGTTCACTTTGTGGTCTTCTAAGACTCCTAAATCCCTTTCACAAGGACTGCTTCCAAGCCAGATGTCGCATACTCTATATCTGTGCATTTCATTTCTTCTGCCAAAGTGTACATTTTTCCCTGTTGAAGTTCATTGTAGTAGCTTTGGCCCACCTCTGATACAGAGCAGAGACATTTTTGATAGAGCACATACATTTCTGATGGGCCACCTCTCAGTTCTGCTTGAACCTTTCCCATATTCCTCCCTTTCCTCCACCTCATACAACAACCAGTCTGCTCCCAAGACACATAGACTGCATGTGGCGACCAGAAGTGCAGCACCACCAGCAATGGAGAAACATGTGGGCACAAGGCTCTTGTCACTCCATATGAGCATAATGCCCAGGTGTGCTTTCTATGACTACAATTTTAGAAATTAAAATAACGAAGTGGAAGGGAAGCCTAATGGGTCTCTGTAGAGATGGGTAATACAAGCCGAGATCCCACTTTATGTGCATAATAAATCTATGCGCTTGCAGTTAGGCAGCTGCAGTATGCCACAGATCTGCTGAAAATGCACATTGTACAACCAGTGAATCATGTACAAATGAGAAAAATGCTTCCACAATCCCAGTGAATCAAGTAGTAAATTGAAAGCATGGAGGAGCAGTTTTTTTTATTTATTTGTCTAGATAATTAATTTACATAATATAAATACAATTATAGTATGGAATTCTCATAAACTATTGCCGGGTGTTCTTTTAATAACCAAGGATGTAGTTCAACAGGCCTTGGAGAGTAGGATTCATTTACAGCGACCAGGTATTGCTGTCCTACCTTTCCTCCTCTGCTGTGCTCTATTTCCCTTAATGCATCGTCAGCTATGCACCATATAAGGACTTGCACTAACATGTAGGGCAGGTACATCTTTTTCCTTACATTTACTTTTTCCTTTCATTTTTGCCTACTGAAAGTACTGCTGTTTTGTTAGTGACAGCCCAGCTGTTGTAGTTCAGCCTTTGATTGTGCCTGCACCCGATCTCTCTGGCGATTCTGGATCTGGAAGTCAGCAGGAAAGCCAGCAAGAGATTTTAAGCCCTGAAAATGAGTGGTCGGTGTCTGAAGGCCACATTCCTGAAAGTCAGTTCGCTAGAAAAGCAAGGTCACAAACACACCTGAGCTCAGAGGATGAAAATGAAAGTCCAGGTGGAGAGACTAATGAGCAGTTAGATAGGAGATTTATGTTCCATCAACACAGGGCTTCTCAGGAGAGAGTACAAAGGTCAAAATGATTATTAGCAAAGAACTCCTTATCAGTTTCCCAGGGGAGAATGCGTGATTTTCTCCCTATATTAGCTAGCCCAGCAGATGGGTCTGTTAGTCCAGGTGATTGAGTATAGATCTATTGTCAAGACAAGGGATTTCTAGTTCCATGTTCTATGTTTCCTGTTGTTCATGTGTCACGATTACAAGTTTTGAATACTGTTCCTGAATCTCATATTTTGGATTTATTCTGCTTTTGTATTCCTGGTTTCTGATGCTACTCCTGTACTTTGATTTCTGTGGATTATTCTTGCTTACTTGTCCAAACATATCTCCCTCTACGTTCCGCCTCGTAGCCTAAGATCTGCCGGAGAGGCCTTGCTCTCGGTCCCGCCAGCTTCGGAAACACGGCTGGTGGGGACGAGGGACAGGGCCTTCTCGGTGGTGACCCCCCCGCCTATGGAACCCACTACCCAGCGAGATCAGATCGGCATCCTCCCTCCTTTCTTTCAGAAGAAAATTGAAGACATGGTTGTGGAACCAGGCATTTGGCTAATGGATTTAACGGCACTGAACATTGAATTTGACCTGTGATTGTTGTAATGGGAAAGGCTTTGATTGTTTACTGATGTTGTTTTAATCTATGATATTTGGATGTTTTTATCTTGTTTTTAATTGTAATTTATTGCGGCATCGAATCATTGCCATTGTTAGCCGCTCTGAGTCCCCCTACGGGGGTGAGAAGAGTGGGGTAAAAATGATGTAAATAAATAAATAAATATTTGGACTTGGGTTCTTTATACAATTTTGCTTAATTGCTATCTATCTATCTATCTATCTATCTATCTATATATACATACATACATACAGTGTGTGTGTGTGTGTGTGTGTATATATATATATATATATATATATATATATAAATAAACCGCTTTGCTATATTATCTTGGATTGGAGTGTGTGTTACGTACAGAGGTAGTTCCCAGCCTTGGAGTGCAACACAAGCTCTGCAATCTGAATTCTGGTCTGCCCTCTGAAGTATTTGCTGTTTTTGAGATTTTTAGTCATCACACTATTATTTCTAAGTGTTGACAGGTTGTGTGTTTAATGATCTAATTTAGAATCTTTCCTGATCTTGAAGTCAGGCTGACCGGGTGGTAATTACTTGGGTCCTCTTTTTCCCCTTTTTGGAGATGGGACAATATCTGTCCTTCTCCAGTCTGTTGGGACTATTCCAGTTCTCTGGTAGTTCTCAAAAACTATTCCCAGTTTCCCCCCCTAATAACCATGGATGAAGTTCATAAGGCTTTGGGAGTGTAGAATTAATTTACAGTGTCCAGGTATTGCTGTCCTACCTTTCCCCCCTGTGTTATGAGTCCCCCTGCGGGGGTGAGAAGAGCAGGGTAGAAATGGCATAAATAAATAATAATAAATAATGTTGTAATTCCTCTATTGCAACATCTGCTCCATTTTCCCCTTGAGAACCAGTTATCTTGGGAGAATCCTGAGGCAAAGAAAGTGTTGAGTAGTTCTGGGTTTTCTCTGTCACATTAGCATTTTACCATCTTGTCTAAACAACAGCGCTACCATTTGGGGGGGGGGGGGTGGTGTTATAGTCCTTTATTGATTTTAGCCTCTCTAGTTAGCCTAAACTTCTCCTGAGCTTTACCTTTCCTGTCTTTTCCTTTACATTTGCTGGAGATATATTTGAATTCGTCTTTATTGAGTTTGATCTCCCCCATACACACACATTTTTGCATACTATACGTTCCTTTTAAATCTTAGCTCAATTGAAAGTTATTTAGACATCTATTCTGGTTTCTTTACACACCAACCAGTTTTCCTCATCATTGGAATCATTTGTGCCTCGAATATCTCACTTTTAAGAAACTCCCATCCATCAGCATACCTAGTACAAGGGCAGGTCAATAAGTCCCTGACTTTTTGAATTTCCTGCCTCTTAACTGAAAGGGCAACACTGCTCCTGTCAACAGGCACCTGTCAGTTGACTCCTGTCAAAATTTGAACAAGTTGCATCATTTAGTTTGTGTTTGACGGCCATTGATAGAAGACTACCGTGTGATTTGAGGAGAAAATGGAAAAAAGTGAATTTTGTGTGCTCATTAAGCATTATTTTTTTGCGGAAAAAAACCATCACTCAAACCAAGGCTAAGCTTGATAAATACTATGGGGACTCTGTTGGAATTGATAGAGTGTACCATAGTAATGAAATGTTAATTTGTGTATGTATATCTTTAAATGCTATCTCAGAGTAAAGATGCAATGCACACTGCTGGAGCAGAAAGGGTTAACCAGCAGTGTTATGTAGAGTGGGAAGTGACGAAGGACACCTGGCCTAACTTCCCTCGGCGTTTTGTATAAAGCCTTGTTATCTAACCTTGCCGTGTGCTCTCTGAGAGATTGTGCTGAGGAGTGAGGTGGATTTGTTTTTGTAAGTAAAGAATTGTTTTATTTTGAACTCCCGACTCAGCGTCCTGGTTTATCTAAGAAGCTTCACAACATCAAACATACGCTGCAGAGAATTAAAAATCTTAACAATGGTTATGGGCCCTCTGCCAAGGAGAAAGTTTGATAAAGTTTGTTTTGAAGCTTAGAGTTTTTGGAAAGGACGCAAGGCTGAATCGGAGCTGCTGCAGAAGAGTTTTTTACTGCTAGAGGGAGACTGTGTGTTTCCAGTGAAGAAGCAGAGATATCTGCACAGCGAGGCGCACTGGGACCCTGAAGATTTATGGTCCTGGAGTGTGAAGCCATAAAGCCACTGAGTCTTGTGAGTAGCCAGATCAGAGGGGAGATTGCCGGAGGCTATAGGAAAATAGCTGGGCTGAATTTCGGGTGCAACCGAAGATCTTCCAAAGGAGAAACTGACTGGGTACAATCCACTCACTAAAATAGAGAACAGCCATAAATCCATGATGTGCCTTGATGTGAAGAAGATCGCCAGGTGCCTGCTGTGAGTAAATAGTGTTGAACTACAGAGGCTGGGCTGTGAATCCGAGAAAAGGAGATCTTCTGAGTGAAAGTGGAAATGTCTGCACGCAATCCACTTACAGAGATGGCAAATGGAATTGACCATAACTTTAAAGAATGGTCTGAGAGCATGGAAAACCTACAAGCCAGAGGTGAGCTGCAAATTGATGACTTTGTCCAGTGTGTGAAGTGCCTACTGACAAAGGAGAAATTGCACAATGCCATTGCAATATGCAGGAGCATTTTGGATGTAATGGAAAGAGTGTTTGTGCAGAAAGATGTGGACAATGGTTGCCAGCCTGAGGGGAAAACAGAATGTTGCCAGAGTTGCCAGGCTGATGTGGAGCCATTGAAGAAGCAGCAAGGAGCATGCAGGATTGAGGAGGAGATGCCAAGGCTAGAAGGAGCAGTACATGTCCTTAGGCCTGAGGAGGAGCAGACTAAGAAGATGAAGATTGGCTGCCAACCTGTGGAGCATGCAGAGGAAAGGCATTGCCAGATAGAGCCGTTGAGGGAGACAGACAGATGCAAGGAGCAGCTGAGAGAAATGGAGCCTGAGGAGCATACAGAAAGATGCCAGAATTACCAGGCCGAGGGGGAGCAGAACCTGTCCTTGGAGGAGCAGCAAGGAGCATGCCAGCTTGAGGAGGAGTCGCCCAAGCCGAGGCTGAGAGACATGGAGCCAGTATTTGCCAATGTGTGTGTGTCTGCGGCAAGGAGGTGTTTTATCTGCAATTCAAGGGAACACCTGGCTCGAGATTGCAAGGTTAAGAGAAGCACAGCAAGAAGGTGCCATATTTGTAAAAACATTGGACACCTGGCCCGGGAATGCAAGGCCAAGATGGAGGTGTCTGGAGGAAGAAGGAGAAGAGAACGTGATGATGGATCATCAAGCCAACCTGGAGCAAGAGTGATGGTTGCTGCAGTGGGAAGTAATTCCAGTAGAAGCAGTAAATGGATTTTAGACTCTGGAGCAACTCACCATATCACTAATGATTTGGCGAATTTGAGAAATGTGGAGACTTTATATGGATCATCATTATCTCTTGCAAATAACGCAGTACAACTTTTTAACAAATTTGGAACTTGTTACATTTCTTGTTTAAAAATGTACTGGCAAAAGGTTTTGTTTGTTCCAGAAATGAAGTCTAATTTGTTGAGTGTAGCTGAGTTAACAGAACAACAGTACAGAGTGTCATTCAAGGGAATATACTGTTACATTTACAACAGTGAAGTTCTCAAAACTAGCATATTTCAGCAAAATGGAAGATTGGAATGAAATTCATTCAAATACTGAAAACCTACATGGGATTCCAGAAGAAAATGTAGCGGGACACTCAAAGGAGGGAGAGTCCATCTAGTGTTGAGAGTCAGAAACAACAGATAGTGAGGTCTAAGATTGTATCATCCTCACAGAGTGAAGGAAAGAAAGAGAGTTGCAGTACACCTGAAAGAAGACAGGCAGGTACACAAAAGGTAAAGACACCTACATCCCAAGAAAAAGTTACATCTAGAGCAGTTAAGCAGGAGGTGAAAGAAGAAGTTAAAACAGTCAGTGTAAATCAAAACGCAAAGACGAAAAAATTGCAGAAATATATGTTAGAGCCTTTTTATCACAACCAGGAAAGTTCCATAGAGTTCCTTGTGGAGATGATTGACACTGATGATTGTGTCACAGTCTATGAGTAAAAAATGTGTATTGTGTTTAAAAATGTACAGTATGAGATGTGTGGTGCGTCTATATTGTGTACAGAGGAATGAAATGATATCTTAAAGTTAAAAGGTTCTGCAGGAAGTGATTGTGTTTGTGATGAAGTAATCCAGAAAAATATGAGACCTCTATATATGTATAACAGCCTCTGTATATGTGACATATGAGAATACTGTATGTAAAAGTTAAAGAATACATTAACAGTGTGGAATGAGAAATTAACATTTAAGAGGGGAATTGTTGGAATTGATAGAGTGTACCATAGTAATGAAATGTTAATTTGTGTATGTATATCTTTAAATGCTATCTCAGAGTAAAGATGCAATGCACACTGCTGGAGCAGAAAGGGTTAACCAGCAGTGTTATGTAGAGTGGGAAGTGACGAAGGACACCTGGCCTAACTTCCCTCGGCGTTTTGTATAAAGCCTTGTTATCTAACCTTGCCGTGTGCTCTGAGAGATTGTGCTGAGGAGTGAGGTGGATTTGTTTTTGTAAGTAAAGAATTGTTTTATTTTGAACTCCCGACTCAGCGTCCTGGTTTATCTAAGAAGCTTCACAACATCAAACATACGCTGCAGAGAATTAAAAATCTTAACAATGGTTATGGGCCCTCTGCCAAGGAGAAAGTTTGATAAAGTTTGTTTTGAAGCTTAGAGTTTTTGGAAAGGACGCAAGGCTGAATCGGAGCTGCTGCAGAAGAGTTTTTTACTGCTAGAGGGAGACTGTGTGTTTCCAGTGAAGAAGCAGAGATATCTGCACAGCGAGGCGCACTGGGACCCTGAAGATTTATGGTCCTGGAGTGTGAAGCCATAAAGCCACTGAGTCTTGTGAGTAGCCAGATCAGAGGAGATTGCCGGAGGCTATTGGAAAATAGCTGGGCTGAATTTCGGGTGCAACCGAAGATCTTCCAAAGGAGAAACTGACTGGGTACAATCCACTCACTAAAATAGAGAACAGCCATAAATCCATGATGTGCCTTGATGTGAAGAAGATCGCCAGGTGCCTGCTGTGAGTAAATAGTGTTGAACTACAGAGGCTGGGCTGTGAATCCGAGAAAAGGAGATCTTCTGAGTGAAAGTGGAAATGTCTGCACGCAATCCACTTACAGAGATGGCAAATGGAATTGACCATAACTTTAAAGAATGGTCTGAGAGCATGGAAAACCTACAAGCCAGAGGTGAGCTGCAAATTGATGACTTTGTCCAGTGTGTGAAGTGCCTACTGACAAAGGAGAAATTGCACAATGCCATTGCAATATGCAGGAGCATTTTGGATGTAATGGAAAGAGTGTTTGTGCAGAAAGATGTGGACAATGGTTGCCAGCCTGAGGGGAAAACAGAATGTTGCCAGAGTTGCCAGGCTGATGTGGAGCCATTGAAGAAGCAGCAAGGAGCATGCAGGATTGAGGAGGAGATGCCAAGGCTAGAAGGAGCAGTACATGTCCTTAGGCCTGAGGAGGAGCAGACTAAGAAGATGAAGATTGGCTGCCAACCTGTGGAGCATGCAGAGGAAAGGCATTGCCAGATAGAGCCGTTGAGGGAGACAGACAGATGCAAGGAGCAGCTGAGAGAAATGGAGCCTGAGGAGCATACAGAAAGATGCCAGAATTACCAGGCCGAGGGGGAGCAGAACCTGTCCTTGGAGGAGCAGCAAGGAGCATGCCAGCTTGAGGAGGAGTCGCCCAAGCCGAGGCTGAGAGACATGGAGCCAGTATTTGCCAATGTGTGTGTGTCTGCGGCAAGGAGGTGTTTTATCTGCAATTCAAGGGAACACCTGGCTCGAGATTGCAAGGTTAAGAGAAGCACAGCAAGAAGGTGCCATATTTGTAAAAACATTGGACACCTGGCCCGGGAATGCAAGGCCAAGATGGAGGTGTCTGGAGGAAGAAGGAGAAGAGAACGTGATGATGGATCATCAAGCCAACCTGGAGCAAGAGTGATGGTTGCTGCAGTGGGAAGTAATTCCAGTAGAAGCAGTAAATGGATTTTAGACTCTGGAGCAACTCACCATATCACTAATGATTTGGCGAATTTGAGAAATGTGGAGACTTTATATGGATCATCATTATCTCTTGCAAATAACGCAGTACAACTTTTTAACAAATTTGGAACTTGTTACATTTCTTGTTTAAAAATGTACTGGCAAAAGGTTTTGTTTGTTCCAGAAATGAAGTCTAATTTGTTGAGTGTAGCTGAGTTAACAGAACAACAGTACAGAGTGTCATTCAAGGGAATATACTGTTACATTTACAACAGTGAAGTTCTCAAAACTAGCATATTTCAGCAAAATGGAAGATTGGAATGAAATTCATTCAAATACTGAAAACCTACATGGGATTCCAGAAGAAAAATGTAGCGGGACACTCAAAGGAGGGGAGAGTCCATCTAGTGTTGAGAGTCAGAAACAACAGATAGTGAGGTCTAAGATTGTATCATCCTCACAGAGTGAAGGAAAGAAAGAGAGTTGCAGTACACCTGAAAGAAGACAGGCAGGTACACAAAAGGTAAAGACACCTACATCCCAAGAAAAAAGTTACATCTAGAGCAGTTAAGCAGGAGGTGAAAGAAGAAGTTAAAACAGTCAGTGTAAATCAAAACGCAAAGACGAAAAAATTGCAGAAATATATGTTAGAGCCTTTTTTATCACAACCAGGAAAGTTCCATAGAGTTCCTTGTGGAGATGATTGACACTGATGATTGTGTCACAGTCTATGAGTAAAAATGTGTATTGTGTTTAAAAATGTACAGTATGAGTTGTGTGGTGCGTCTTTTGTGTTTTCAGATGAATGAAGTGATATCTTAAAGTTAAAAGGTTCTGCAGGAAGTGATTGTGTTTGTGATGAAGTAATCCAGAAAAATATGAGACCTCTATATATGTATAACAGCCTCTGTATATGTGACATATGAGAATACTGTATGTAAAAGTTAAAGAATACATTAACAGTGTGGAATGAGAAATTAACATTTAAGAGGGGAATTGTTGGAATTGATAGAGTGTACCATAGTAATGAAATGTTAATTTGTGTATGTATATCTTTAAATGCTATCTCAGAGTAAAGATGCAATGCACACTGCTGGAGCAGAAAGGGTTAACCAGCAGTGTTATGTAGAGTGGGAAGTGACGAAGGACACCTGGCCTAACTTCCTCGGCGTTTTGTATAAAGCCTTGTTATCTAACCTTGCCGTGTGCTCTCTGAGAGATTGTGCTGAGGAGTGAGGTGGATTTGTTTTTGTAAGTAAAGAATTGTTTTATTTTGAACTCCCGACTCAGCGTCCTGGTTTATCTAAGAAGCTTCACAACATCAAACATACGCTGCAGAGAATTAAAAATCTTAACACTCTGCACCATCAATTTCAATGGTAAAAAAGTGGTTTACTGAATTTCGTTTTAGCCGTACAAGCACGGAAGATGCAGAACATTCTGGACGCCCAGTTGAGGTCTCTACACCCAAAACAATTGAAAAAATTCACGATATGGTGTTGGCCGATCGGAGATTGAAAGTGTGAGAGATTGTGGAAGCCATAGGCATCTAACGTGGCTCAGTGGTTTCAATTTTAAATGATCACTTGGGTATGAGAAAGCTTTCCGCAAGATGGGTGCCGCATTTGCTCACAAGTGACCACAAACACAATCGTGTGACACTTTCGCAGGCGTGTTTGGCATTGTTCAACCGCAATATGGACGAGTTTTTGGGCTGTTTCATAACCGTGGACAAAATGTGGATCCACCACAACACACTAGAGACCAAACAGCAGTCAAAACAGTGGGTTTCTCGGGGTGAATCGGCACCAAAGAAGGCCAAGGTGGGTTTGTCAGCCAATAAAGTCATGGCGACCGTTTTTCGGGATGCACACGGTATAATCCACATTGACTACCTTCAAAAGGGTAAAACAATCAATAGCGAATATTATACCAACTTATTGGGTTGATTTAATGAGGATTTGAAAAAACAACGACCATATTTGGCCATGAAAAAGTTCTTTTGCACCAGGACAATGCAAGGGTGCACACATGTGCAGTTTCCATGGCAACAATCCATGAATTGGGATACGAATTGCTCCCTCATCCGCCCTATTCTTCGGATTTAGCCCCGAGTAACTATTTCTTGTTTCCAAACCTGAAGAAATGGCTCGGTGGAAAGAGATTTGACTCCAACAATGAAATCATCTCACAAACAAATACCTATTTTGATGACCTCGACAAATCTTATTTTTTGGAAGGGATAAAAAAATTGGAGAAACGTTGGACAATGTGTACAGAGCTCAAAGGAGACTACGTTGAAAAATAAAATGATTTTTTATCCAAAAACCTGTGTTTCATTCAAAAAGTCACGGACTGATTGACCCACCCTCGTATTTGTCCAGGTCATTCTATAACATGTGGGCTATAATCTCCAGCACATGATGAGGTCCTGCTCTCAAGAATGTCTCCCCTCTCCCATTGGAGCCATCTTTGGAGACAGTTTGAGAGCAAATTGAATGTGGCCTGGACCAGGTAAAATGATGGTTGTCATCCAGTTGGTGTTTTATAGACATGTAAGTTCCCCCTCTAAAGCTACCTCCAAAGATGGCAGCAAGGAGAAACTGCCTGACACTGTCTTTTGGGGATGACTTCAACTACTTCAGATTGTGATGCAAGCATTTTTGTTTAAATACCTCAAGGTCTGTGTCATGCTTTCTCTCCTACTTCTCATGTATGCTAACTTATTCTGACAGGCAGCTTTACATTTCCTAAGAGTTGGGAAGGAGAAGCTGAGCATGTATCATCATGGCCACCCAGCCAGAGCCAAAACCACAAGATCAGGATAAATGGTGCAGCTGAGAAATGGGAGAAAAGGAGGCTCTGAGGTTTAATGTTTCCATCTGCCATGAACTCATTGAGAGGCTTTAGGGCAATCATAACCTAAGCCTCAGCACTTTAGTGATATCAGCATCTGGCTCTGTTTGCTGAACTTGGAAAGGTTTCTTTTTTGGAGTCCAAATCCTGGTAGTTATAGTCCAAAAGCAAGCACTGAGGGGCATTATGTGGGAGCAAAAGCACTTTCAGATCTTCCTAAGTGCCACAATTCTAGCCTCTCCACTCCTAAACTACCTGTATTTACTCAACTCTAATGCATTATCGAATCTCATGCGCACCTCAATTTTCAAAACCAGGAAACAAAACAAAAAAAGTATTTGCCCAGGAATGTAATGTGCAGTGGCGAAACGTCCACTCTTTGTAATATGGTCATTACTGCTTAGGATTCCTTATTTAAAAACAAAAGTATTACACCAAACCTTCTACCAATGAAAAAGAAAGCATTGGGGTGCATCTATTCTTTAACTGATTTGGTTCAATGCTATGGAGATATGGGGAGTGTAGTTTTACAAGGTCTTGGTCCTTCTCTGCCAGAAAATGTGAATGCTTCACCAAACTACGAATCCCTGGGTTGCATAGCCATAAGATTAGAGATTACATCCCTCAAATTGGAGCTCCTGAAGCAGTTTCCCCTATCGCTTTGGCTCAGCGTTAACATCATAATTATTTATTTGTTTGTTTGTTTATTTATTTACTATGCTTCTATACCGCCTCTCTCAGCCCGAAGGCGACTCGAGGTGGTGAACAAGCGGCAGCAAGTGCCCACATACAAAACACATCAGAATAGGATAAAAACAGCCATATAAAAACCATATAAATTAACAGTTAAAAACTACAAAATACAAATCTCAGCATCACTGAGATCCTCTGGCTGGGTCAACCAGGTGGGTGCGGGCTCCAGCTCCCTACTTTGGACGGCGAGGCTTTACGCCTGTCGCACCTAGTAAAGAGTCTGGAGGTCCAGTTAGATCCACTGCTGACAATGGAGACTCAGGTCTCTGCTGTAAGCAAATCTGCCTTCTTCCATCTGCGGCAGGCTAGGCGGGAGTGACCTGGCCACGGTGATCCAAGCTACAGTCATCTCGAGGCTAGACTACTGTAACGCCCTTTACATTGGCCTTCCTTTGTCGATCATCCGGAAGCTTAAACTGGTGCAGAACGCAGCAGCAAGGCTCCTGGCTGGAGTGCCAGCCAGGGTTCACATCACTCCAACTCTGCATCGGCTGCACTGGTTGCCAATTGAGCACCGGATCATCTTCAAAGTGCTGGTTCTAACCTTTAAGGCCTTGCATGGTCTGGGGCCAGTGTACTTGAGGGACCGCCTACTCCCATACGTTCCCGAGAGATCTCTCCGTTCTGAAGACCGCAATTTATTGCAGATTCCCTCCCTGCGAACCATCCACCTGTCGTCAACGAGACACAGAGCTTTTTCTGTGGCTGCACCTCAATTGTGGAACAGTTGGCCTCCAGAAGTTCGAGCAGTCAATGAGCTACCGGCTTTCCGGAAAGCTTGTAAAACAGCACTGTTCCAGCAAGCATTCAACGTATGAAAACCACTCCTGGTTATAATTAAATATTGTGAAATTGTTTTATTGTCTGCTTTTATGTTATTTTTGTAGGTTGTGATGTGTTTTTATGATGTAGTCGATATGCTGTAAACCGTCCTGAGCCAGTTTGGAAAGGACGGTATACAAATCGAAATAAATAAATAAATTCTTAAAATCGGTTTCCGTTGCATCGTCAAAATATTCCGTTGGTCTTGATTAATTAAAGTTCATCTGCGAATGCCTGCTCGAACAGCCAAGTCTTGACTTTCTCACGAAATGTCAGGAGGGAGGGGGCTGATCTAATGTCACTAGGAAGGGCGTTCCAAAGCCGAGGAGCTACCACTGAGAAGGCCCTGTCTCTCGTCCCCGCCAGTCGCGGTTTGCTTCCGTATTACGTGAATTTAATGCGCACCCTAATTTTGGAAAGGTGATTTAGCCAAAAAAGGAGTGCATTAAATTTGAGTAAATGCAATATATCTCACCCCTACTGACTGTTGTCGCCTGTCCCAAGTGCCAGCTATAGGTCTCAATGACAAGAGGTCTTCTGAACCCATCCTTCAGACTGTTATGACTGTTTCTCTGATCCAATCCTATAATTCTGCCTCCAAACTAATGTTTAAAACCGTCCTTGTTTGTTTGTGGCCATTTCCTTGCTTCTTTTTTCAGCAAGAGTCATGGGTGTAGTGTTTTGTTTGAATTGTGGGGTTTCTGTGGGCCCCGATGAGGGGCTGGAGACTGGGAGGAACAAACAAGGGCCAGGAACCAAGAGCAGTACCCGGCCGCTGCCCATAGCGGATCCTCTGTCTCCCGCTCCACGCCTGACAGATTCCAGACACCACAGTCAGCCGCTGCAAATCAGATCGCTTCCTGCATGTGAGGCGAAACAGGAAGGGCTCTTGGGATAAACGGGCTCGGCTCAGATCCGACTGTGTGACTGCTGGAAGCACTGAATTCATCCTGAGACAGCCAGATTGAGAGAAAGTCGGAATAAGCAACCCCAAAACCTCCTTCTCTCAACTGTAAATCTCATTTAGTGCTGACTCAGAATGCAGCGGCATCATCTTTTAAAACAAATAGCTAAAGACAAGATTTGTCTACCTTTGCCTCAATGTCATAGCAAACTATTTATATAGAAGGCAAACTAATGCAGAAGATGCCAGATTTATTACTCATGAAAGGAGCTCATTCCGTAAGCCTGTGGGAAAGGGAGAACGGCTGCTTTGGCTCCTTTGTTGTGAAGTATATAACTACGAGGGTTATCTGGAAAGTAAGGTTACAAGGCACGCAGTTTGGGAGGCATTTTCTCAGGGGAAGTTGGTATCACTGCCATGTAACGGGAAGCCAGCGGAAGCGAATGAGCAGTGCCAGTCGTCAGTAGCTCATTGACTGGCATTAGGGTGAAGATTAGAGATGAGCATTCTCATTCTGTTTCCCTCCAAGTGCGAAGTTAACTGTAATACGCTACCTAAATGATAAGGGCATGAACACCACTGCAATTCATGGTGAAATAATTTCAGTTTATGGAGAGGACATAATGTCAAGACAGTATGTGACAAAATGGGTACGGAATATATTGTGAGACCCTGAAGAAACTTTGCACAGCCATTCAAAACAAAACTTGTGGGATGCTGACAACAGGAGTCTGTTTCCTTGATGACAGCGCGCATCTGCACTCCATTCATGCAACGCAAGAGTTGTTGGCTTCATTTGGTTGGGATGTTCTAAGCCACCCCGCTCACAGCCCCCATCTTGCGCCCACTGACTAACAACTCTAATAGGATAGACTGAACATTCACACCGGGACTGTGGCGCAGCTGGCTGAGAGTCAGCTGCATTAAGATCACTACTGAGCGAAAGGTCATGAGTTCGAAGCCAGCCCGGGTCGGAGTGAACTCCCAACCAAAATTGTGTAACTTGTTGTTGACCTTTGCAGCCTGAAAGACAGTTGCATCTGTCAAGTAGGAAATTTAGGTACCACTTTGTGGGGAGGCTAATTCAACTGATTTATGAGGCCATAAAAATATCCAGGAAGTATGCAAAGAATGAGGAAGCGACAGCTCCCCTGGTGGCCAGAAGCTGGAATGTTAAATAGCCTCTGAGTGTCTTTCTATATATGTTGTGTGTCTATGGCATTGAATGTTTGCCATGTATATGTACATTGTAATCCGCCCTGAGTCCCCTGAGGGGTGAGAAGGGAGGAATATTAATACTGTAAACAAACACCTCTCCCCCCAAAAAGAGCCAGTCCTATCACTGAAATGTAACCTGGAAAGAAAGGAGAAAATGGCACAGAGTACAGAACCTGATCTAGGTATTCAAATCGCATTGCAAAAATATCGATACATTATTAAACAGCCAGTCTATGTGCACTTGGAAAGGAATGTTGCTGCTTCTGCTGTTGTTATATTTACATTCTGCTTTTGCTCTTCCAAAGGAGACCTAAAGCACTGAACACTACAAACCCATACTAAGAGCCAGTATGAGTTCCTCAAAAAGTAATCATGCCAAACTAATCTTGTCTTTCTCTCTATTATATAAGAATTATAAATTTGGTGGAACAGAAGTGTTGTGGACACTGTGCATCTTCATTTCAGGAAGGCTTTTGACCAATTTTTCTCATCACAGTCTTCCAGGCAAACTGGTGAACTGTGTGCTAAACCAGGCATGGGCAAACTTCGGCCCTCCAGGTGTTTCACCCTGGAGGGTCGATGTTTGCCCATGCATGTGCAAGACATTGTTACGGTTTGTTGGATTTGTGACTGGCTGACACACTGAGGCAATGGTTGCTCTTCACCTGGAGAAAAGGCACAAGTGAGGTGCCTCAGGTTCTGTCCTGGAGGCAGCAGCATTGTCCAACATCATTATAAATGACTTCCATGATGGAGCAGAAGCCATGCTTATTTGCAAATGACACCAAATGAAACAGAGGAGCGAATACCCCAAAGGACAGGATTAGAATTCCAAATTATCTTGACAGGTTGGAGAACTGGGTCAAAACGAACAAATTTAATGTCAACAAAGATATATAAATGTAAACTACCAGATGTAGGCAAGAAAAAATGAAATGCACATAGAAAAGGGATAAGTGAGGTGCCTCAGGTTCTGTCCTGGATGCAGCAGCATTGTCTAACATCATTATAAATGACTTCCATGATGGAGCAGAAGCCATGCTTATTTGCAAATGACACCAATGAGGCAGAGGAGCGAATACCCCAGAGGACAGGATTAGAATTCCAAATTATCTGGACAGATTGGAGAACTGGGCTAAAATGAACAAAATGCATGTTAACAAAGATATATAAATGTAAACTACCAGATGTAGGCAAGACAAAATGAAATGCACATAGGATGTGTGCCACCAGAGCACAAATTAACTAGGAGCCAACAGTCTGATGTAGAAGCCAAAAAAAGGGAATGCAATTCTAGGTCAAGAGAAACAACAGTGACACTGTTCTACTCTGATCAGATCCATACACGTTTTTCGGGACAGTGCAATAAAGCAGCGATACCTTACCAGGCCAATTAGATTAGACACAGATGATCAAGATGGTTTTAAACAGTGTATTTTAATATTGAGACAAATGTTTTTAATGTTTATGTATGCATATAATGAATTCTTGTTTGCCGGGAATCTGGCGCAGCCGGCTAAGTGTGAGCTGCATAAGATCTCTCTGACCAATAGGTCATGAGTTTGAGGCCTGCCCGGGTCGAGGTGGGTGCTAGACCTTAAGTGTAGCCTGCTGTCGACCTTTGCAGCCTGAAAGACAGTTGCATCTGTCAAGTAGGTGATAAAGGTACCACATTAAGTGGGGAGGCAAATTTTGACTGAATTATGAGGCCATTAAAAGAATTCCAGGAACGCTGAGGAATGTGGAAGGAAAAACAAGGAACGCTGAGATGAGGAGTGCGTCAGCTCCCCCTGGGGGCCAGAGTTTGCCTCTGTTCGTCTATATGTGTGTACTGTGTAATGTGTATGTGGAAAACGGCAGGGATTGTCTGCTAAGTATGTGTACCTGTAATCCGCTCTGAGTCCCCTTCTGGGTGAGAAGAGCGGAATATAAATAAAGTAAATAAATAAATATGTTGTACTCCGCCTTGAGTCCCCTTCAGGGTGAGAAGGGCGAAATATAAATGTTTTAAATACATAATAATAAATAATACTGATAAGCCATAATGTGTCCAGGGAAGAGTGACCAAGGTATTAAATATTCTGGAAACCACGTCAAAACGACTTATGACTTGGGAAGCTGGGTATGTTTAGCTTGGAGAAGAGAAGACTAAAAGGTGACATGATAGCTATATCGAAAATATCAGAAGGAATGTCACGTAGAAGATGGAACCAGCTTGTTTTCTGCTGCTCTCAGGACCAGGGCCCCATCTAAACTATTTAATGCAGCTTGGGTTCAGCTCTCAAGTTGCACAGCTGCCCAACGCTATTACTTCAAGATAGAGCCCATGAGGGGCATCAGCACACTTCAGTGTAAACAACACCACAAACCTACAGAATGTGAATTGCTGAACAGGCACCCAAAATGCTCCAATACACATTCTTGCGGAGGGAATGGGAAAGAAATTGCATTCTCTGCAGATTCTGGAACTGATTTGAGGCTGTCTTCTGTAGTTGTGCAACCAAACTGGTTCAGGAGAAGTCAATCCAATAAAGTGCCCAAGTGAAACCAGTTTCTTGCACTCCAGTTCAGAACTGACCTAAGTTGTCAGTAGCTATGTGCCCGATTTTAATCCATAGAGCAATGGATTCAAATTAACAAGAAAAAATATTCTTACAAAGCATTCGAAAGGTTTTTTTTAACTGTACAAGCTGTGGAATGCGCTCCCTATCGATGTACGATCCACCTCATCCCTCCTGGCATTCAGGAAAAAAGTAAAATCCTGGCTGTGGGACCAGGCGTTTGCACACCAGCACAAGGCAGCACTTTAGATGGGATTTTAACGGAAAGTGGATGATCAGGGCCAATGCTTTTATGGCCAGAACATTGTTTTAATCTGGAATGAATGCGTATGATGTTTGGATGGTTGTATTTTGATGTATTTTAATTGTATTTTGGTTGTTGAGGGGTTCTGGGGTCTTGTATTGTTGCTGTGTGGGCATCGAATTGAGCCTTACTGTAAGCCGCTCTGAGTCCCCCCTCGGGGGTTGAGAAGAGCAGGGTAAAATCCTGAAATAAATAAATAAATAAATATTCAACAGTGGAACAAATTGCCTCCAAGATTCTCCACGTTTGGGCACTGATAAGAAGACTTTGGACAGGTATCCTCCAAGAGAGCTGCAATGGTGTATTTCTGACTTAGAAGATTCTTGGTGTCCCTTCCGACTCTTAAAATCCTACGTGTCTCTCTCCCAGTATTTGGATGGGAGACTTGGAGGAGGTGAAAAGGGGCCCAGGACTCTAAAATATTACCCTTTATATCCTAGGCTTTTAAGACCTTTCTTAAGGTTTTGCAACCAGTAACTTTATATAGTTGAGGGTGAAAATCAGTATCACTTACCTAAAGCCTTTGCACTGGTAGCTGTAATGCAAACCAATACAAATTCCCGAGCCATCTTTAAAGGCAGCCCTAAGTGGAGCACTTGACAGTAATCAAAACTGTAATAACAGGGATGAGTGACTGATGTCAGGTCTGTTTCTTTTTTTCGAAATGTCAGCAGCTGGCAGAATAACTGATATTGGCAGGAAGAAGAATGACTCTTGGCCGTGACCGCTGCTTCCAGGAGGAGCTTCGCAGAGGAGGAAATACTGCCCCTGCTCCCAGAGGCCTTCAAGGTGCTTGCCAAGATGTTGTCTTGTATGCCTTTCTTGGGTAATACGACAGCGCTGATTTAATGTACTGATAATTGAATGGTGTTCCCCTGTTGACTGACACTGAGCAGGCTCAGAGATCATTATTAAATGCCTAAAGAACCACAGAGAGAGGAGTTAGATTGCTCACTGCCAGAAGCTGGTTGGGATGATCTCATGGGCCCCACTTCTATTCTCAACTAGAGCATTCCTGGAAGATATCGCAGAGGCACCGAGAGATTAGAGACTTACCACTTCCATCTTCTCCTCCTCCTTCTTCTCTTTTTCCTTTTCTTTCTCCTTCTTCTTAGCCTTTGCGGTGATTGACAGCACAGCAGTGGAAACCTGAGACAACAGAAAAAGTCAATAAGGGGGCTGAGAGGGACATGCTAAGGGGATGCTCAGCGACTGCAGGATCGGGACAAGGAAAAGAAGGGATTAGGATGAGGCCACTGGCCTTAGAGGCAGACTTGCTCACTAAAAATGTCTGCTTTTTGTTTGGGCCGTTGTATTTTTGAGTGCTCACTAATATCAACAAGAATGGCTGCTGATGTTGTTATCATCTCACCTCTCCATACCAACTGAAGGAGGGAATGACAGATTAAATTACAGCAACAAATATACACTTTAGAAACACCAATTAAAATATGTTTGCAGGAAGAAGGTTGGACTGGATGACTCTTAGGATCTTCTATGATGCTTGGAATGTGAGTGCCACCCATCAAGGATTCAGGGTTGGCTGCTTCCCATTATGCACACCCTTTTCCTGTTAAGCATTGGTTTGGTTCCATATAATGGGTGCTATTCTTTTAGTGACATTAAAAGGCAAAGGTTCCCCCTTTAAATCTAGTCATGTCTGACTCTGGAGAGTTGAGCTTATCTCTATTTCTAAGCCAAAGAGCTGTCGTTGTCCGTAGACGCCTCCAAGATCATGTGGCTAGCATGAGCTCATGGAGTGCTGTTACCGTCCCGCAGATGCGGTGCCTATTGATCTACTTATATTTGCATGTTCTCGAACTGCTAGGTTGACAGAAGCTGGGCCTAACAGTGGGAGCTCACCCTGCTCCCCAGATTCGAACTGTCAATCTTTCGGTCAGCAAGTTCAGCAGCTCAGCGGTTTAACCTGCTGTGCCACCAGGGGCCCTTACACAAGAGTAAATGGAATGTATGCTTTTGTATGTTTGGTTTCCGCCTCTGCAGGGTTTGGTATTCTGCTCCTCCTCCCTCTCCCACAATGAATGGCCCACCTCTGTCTCACCCTTTCACTCTGATCACCTCCCTCCATGGTCATCAATGGGGAGGGTCTGAGAAGCATTGGCCAGAAAAGCTGCATCTCCACAGCCAGACACAGTCCAATGACATCATGAGCTGAGACCTCCAGAAGGGGCAGATGATGTCACAGTTCTGCCCCTGGCTACCCAGATGTAACCAAACAGTGCCCTTCACTGCCCACATGCCACTAAATGGTTGCTGTGGAGGAGGCTCAAAAGTGAGTTCTAGACGGAACCGAGAGGAGAGACATAATATCCTTCCCCCTTGGAACTGTAAAACCTACTTTGCATTGCAGGGCCATATCTGAGTTTTTATCTTAGAATAGGGAGGTCAAGCAACAACCCAAAGCCTTTTTCTGTTGGCCCACAAAGCTCCAACTGATTGCATTTTTTTTGTCAATGCCAGAGGCAAACTTTGCCAGTTGTAAACCCACCTTTTCCTTCTCCTTCTCCTTGGGCACCTCCAAAGGGGCTGGGTAGGCAAAGGTGGAGGGCTTGACGTTAGATCTGTACTGCACTTTTGGCATCTGCAAAAGGAAGACAATTCAGAGAGTTAAGCAGCTTGAGACAGGCCTCATGTGGCATGTGCTTGTGGGGAGACGCATACAAATCACGTAAGATAGAAATGCTTCCTCCAGCACTCTCCGGAAGCGCTGGAGTCATCAGCGGGAGTGCGTGTTCCTCTGGAGCATCATTATTCCATTAGCAGGCAATTTAGCCTGGCGAGGCATCTTTGCTTTCTCTAGCTCCCGCACGGTACAACTGTATTGTTTACTCTCTGCTTTGTTTCCTGGCTTTTTATATTTTGAGCTACCACTGGACAAGCCAACTGTAAGTAAAGCAGGGCTGGGCATACAGAAAGCAATCAACTGGGCACCGGCCACCAAATTTGGTATCTCGAACATGCTAAGCTTAAAAACGCCAACCAAGGTCCTAGTCCTAATTTGTTGCAGAGACAATGCATCCAGGAGTGAAATAATTCTAAACTAAGCTTCGGAGGGGCCGCACGGCTGCACGCAGTGTTCTGGATCTGCCACAATCGCACAAGCTCCACTTTGAGACTCCAATGTTTTCAAAACATACTTGGGGCACTTCAGTAAGTACAGATGTCTTGAGAACTGTGTTTTTCTCTTGGCATAGTTTGGCTTTCAAACCATTTCCCCCCTCCATCCTTCATAAGAGCTGAAAGCAAAGCAAAGTGCCATGCGGAGACACAGAATTCCCATAAGAAGGCAGACTCGCCAGATTTGTTAATACATTACAGGATTTTGCTCAAGATAATTGGCCCCATAACTGCCAGCAAGGAGACCTTATGAAGGCCTGATTTATTTATTACAAGGTTCAGAGTAGAGGACTGCATTTTGAAGGTGGTATTAAGTAAGCTATGTAAATGACTCACTAACGTATCCAAAATAAATCCATCTCCGCTCTCCAAGATGGCAAATCGCTTCTTCTCAATTGCCACTGAGGCTAACCGCCTTCCGTTGCTTAAGGTGGCAAAGCAGATACGTAATTCTGGACTTTGCTCAGAATGCATTCTGGCCTAGCTTTACTAGAGAGAGGCAAACATTGCAAATCTATCTCAACTTGACCTCTCGAATTATCTGGCTTGGACTTGATGATTTGCAATTACTTTTGTAATGTAACCAAGAAATGTCTCCCACAGAAATCCTATTGTACTTCAGCCCATGATTGTGCCTGCTCCTAATGTCCATGAGGCAGTGGAAATGGCAGATAGAGGACAAGAGCAATATGCTGTGGTTACTAGACGACACAAGGCCGATCCAAAACCAATTGTTTGGCAAGAGGTCCTGAACCAGAACTTGAACATGTAGAAGTATAATGTCCAGTGAGCACGATTCCCATCTCAGTCCACGGAAAACATACCTTGAGGTCCTTGTTTAGGCCGATGACACAGGTTGGGGTGAAAGCAAGGGACAAGAAGTGGGAGAGAGGAAACCAGAACCAGAACTGGGTGAAGACCAGCACTCCGACCACCGACGGCATGTGCGTGTGTCCGGTCCTCGACTGAAGCGAAATAGTGACATTGTGGCCTCCTAGGAAACAAAAGAGGCAGGAATTATTCTGTTTAAGGACATCTCTAAGGAACGGTGAGGGTTCTCATACACTGTCTTCAAAGCTTTTAGAGTTGGGAAAAAGGTGGCTAGGAAGCAAGCCGTGATACGAACTCATTCTCCTCACTCATACCTTTTTTCTTTTCATGAATATCCATTATCTCAACAAACTTATTCACACCTTCTCTGCATGCTCTTTTTTGTGGCATACTGCTCAATTCCTATTTATTTTATTTATTTATTTCCAGTATTTATATCCCGTCTTTTCTCTACCCCCGAAGGGGGGGCTCAGGACGGCTTACATTGGCAGCAATTTGATGCCGTTACATGTAAACAATTAAATACAATAACCGTTGGGGCACTTCAGTAAGTACAGATGTCTTGAGAACTGTGCAAAAACCATTAAACCATTAAAATACATAAACCATTAATTAAAAACAGTACATAAACCATTAATTGAACAATAAAACCGTATCCTCAAATATATCGCCTTGCCAATTCAAATCCTATCTTGCTATGGTTTTTTCCCACAGAGAGTTTTAAGTAAAATTATATCTCCACTTTTTCTCATTTGTCCATCTGCAAATCCCTGAACTTCTGCCATTTCACAAATGCTCTAAAGGTTTAAGGAAAGCTTGGGCAAACTTGGGTCCTCCAGGTGTTTTGGACTTCAACTCCCACAATTCCTACCAGCCTGACTGTTAGGAATTGTGGGAGCTGGAGTCCAAAACACCTGGAGGGTTCAAGTTTACCCATACCTGGTCTAGGGCAAATAAGTCCTTAAGGACTCATAGTCTTCACCTACCAGAAGCAGCTTCAACATTCGCTTCAGCCTTCTAGAATTCTAGAGTTGGAAGAGACCTGGTGGGGCATCCAGTCCAACCCCATTCTGCCAAGAAGCAGGAAAATCACATTCAAAGCACGCCCAACAGTTGGCCGTCCAGCTTCAGTTTAAAAGATTCGGCTGAGAGTGAATCCTTCGAAGACGGAGATCCTTTGGCTGGGTCACCCGGGTGGATGTGAGCTCCGGCTGCCTGTGCTGGACGGCGAAGCACTACGCCCGTCATCCCTAGTAAAGAGCTTGGGGGTCCAGTTGGACCCGCTGCTGACGATGGAGGCTCAGGTCTCCACTGTCAGCAGATCTGCCTTTTACCATCTGTGGCAAGCAAGGCGGCTGGCGTCCTACCTCTCCGGTAATGACCTAGCCACAGTAATCCAGGCAACGGTCATCTCGAGGCTAGACTACTGTAACGCCCTTTACATTGGCCTTCCTTTGTCAGTTATCCGGAAGCTCAAACTGGTGCAGAACGCAGCAGCGAGACTCCTGGCTGGAGTACCTGCCAGGGCTCACATCACTCCAACACTGCAGCATTTGCACTGGTTACCAATTGAGCACCGGGTCACCTTCAAAGTGCTGGTACTGACCTTTAAGGCCTTGCATGGTCTGGGGCCGGTGTACTTGAGGGACCGTCTACTCCCATATGTTCCCCAGAGATCCCTCCGTTCAGAAGACCTCAATCTTCTACAGATCCCATCACTACACATTATCCGTCTGTCTTCAACTAGACAGAGAGCCTTCTCCGTGGCGGCACCTTGTTTGTGGAATAGCCTACCATCAGAAGTTCGGTCAATCGGTGAACTAACAGCTTTCCGGAGAGCATGTAAAACCGTGCTGTTCCGGCAAGCTTTTAGCTGGGAGGGTGGAATCGTCCTAATTGGAATTGTTCCAATCTTGTCTGTTCCTACCTTGTTATTTGGTACTGTTTTAAATTGTTATGTTTTATGCCTGTTAGTAGTTCAATACACTGTAAACCGCCCTGAGCCATCTGGAAAGGACGGTATACAAATTGAAATAATAAATAAATAAATAAATAAAGGAGTCTCCACCAGACTCCGGGGCAGAGAAGCCGAACAGCTCTCACAGTCAGGAAGTTCTTCCTCGTGTTCAGGTGGAATCTCCTTTCCAGTAGTTTGAAGCCATTGTTTCGTGTCCTAGTCTCCAGAGCAGTAGAAAACAAGCTTGCGCCCTCTTCCTTATGCCACTCTTTCACCTCTTGACCCATGGCCCTCATCATGTCTCCTGTCAGCCTTCTCTTCTGCAGGTTAAACATGCCCAGCTTTTAAAGCCAATCCTCATAGGGTTTGTTCTCCAGACCCTTGATTCTTATGAACTATAAATCTCAGCAGTGGAATTAATCCTGCCATATATCCAAACGCTGCCACAATTTCATCCTCACAATACAGAGATCAGGTGAAGCTGTCAAGCTGATGCAACGCAGAAGCTCTCAGCTAAAGCCAACAACCCAAATGAAGAAGTTGGCTCACAAAGAGTATTAATGTGATCTGCCACTCTCCATCCAGTTTGGCCAAAGTGGTCATTGGCTGCCACTTGTATGTCCAGGGGACAGGGATCAGGGTTTAGGTCACATACATGGGAGAACTAAATGCATTGCATTGCATGGTTTTTAGTGTCTTTTTAAAGAGAGATAAAATGGGATAACAGCTTGAGAAAGGCGGGTGGGGGGGGGGGACCCAAATGCGTTCTGTAGGCTAAACCTTCCCCACTGGAGCCGGAAAACTTATTCAGCGAAGTGGATATTCTCTTTGCATTGCTGAAGACAGTGTGCTGTAGCGCATCTGCTCTCGTGCGCTCTCGTGTCAGGAGATCCTTCAGACGGCTTCCGCATGCCGAGCACCCACGGCTGAAGCCAATCCCAACTTAGGTTTATACAACTTTTGGAATTTTATTTTTCAACATTTACCCTTTAGACAGAGGCTGCCTAAAATCTGGCATTCCTTGAGCGGCTGACTTCATCTCTGAAGTATTGCATTCTCCCTGTGACTGTTTTTGTTCTCCAGGCATGACATCCTCTCTTTCTCTTGGCTCATCTCCTTCTCTGGGCTTCTGGGGGGCCGGAAAGGTGTGAGATCTTGCACTGTGTGAATCCCCGTCTCAGAAGAATTCTCTTTTCAAGTCAAGCTTCAGGGACATGGGCTGAAACTTTATGTGATTTCAAAAACAAGCATAGTATCTCCACCCATTATTCTTATCTTATTTTCTTTCAAGATTCACTTATGCCAAACTACCAATGACAGACATTTCTGGCACATTAAAAACCAGATCCCAAGTGTTTACTGAATACTGGTACTGAATACTGGTAAACAGTTCAGAAAAAGCAGAAACAGGAACAGATTGTTTGTTGTCTCCTTTGCTCCTTGCATCAAAGCTGTTGCTAAATAATGGGTCTTCTCCCTTTGCAAGGTTGTAGAAATCCATCTTTCGTTCTTTGCTCCAATTCTAGTTCACACTCTGGTCCTCTCCCGTCTCCACTCAGGCCTGCTGTGGTCAGGGGAGCATTTGCACAATTAAAACTTGTGCGCCAGCTGCGTCCGTACCTTGGGAAGTCTGACTTGGCCACGGTGGTCCACACTCTGGTTACATCCCGTATAGATTACTGCAACGCGCTCTACGTGGGGTTGCCTTTGAAAACGGCTCGGAAGCTCCAAATGGTCCAGCGTGTGGCAGCCAGGTTGCTAACGGAAGCAGCGCTCAGGGAGCACACAATTCCGCTGTTGCATCAGCTCCACTGGCTGCCAATTTGCTACAGAGCACAATTCAAAGTGCTGGTTTAGCCTATAAAGCCCTAAACAGTTCCGGCCCAGCTTATCTTGCTCAACGCACCTCTTCCTATGAACCCACCAGTAACTTGAGATCGTCGGAGGAGGCCCTGGTCTCGATCCCGCCTGCTTCACAAGAACGTCTGATGGGGACGAGAGACAAGGACTTCTCTGTGGTGGCCCCTTGGCTGTGGAACTCCCTGCCTAGGGATATTAGATCAGCCCCCTCCCTCCTAACCTTTCGAAAAAGGGTGAAAACTTGGCTCTTCGAGCGAGCATTTAGAACCTCAGCATAATCTAGACAACTTGAATTGGAAAATGACCCAGGAACGGCAAAGATGATGGAACGAATAAGGACTTGAATATGAAGACATAGTTTTTTTTAAAAAAATTACTGCCCTCTGTTTTTATGGTTTTAAATGCACAGTAACTGTTTCTTTTTTGCTTTTATCAATGTATGTATTTTATATATGGCATCGAATTGTGCTGACTTTGTACACCTCCCTGAGTTGCCTACGGGCTGATATGAGCGGAATAGAAATAAAATAAATAAATGAATAAATAAATAAATACAGGTTGTGGCTGTGGGCTTTATGGGAGTTGTAGTCCAAAACAGAAACATTCCCAAGTTTTGTGAAAACTAGAGCTGTCTGTCACTGAAACTGTGTGTTGGCTTTGCTTCCATATGGTCATTCACCAGGGGAGGAAGCCATTACAGTGGCTTCACCCCAATTATAACCTGAGGTCATAGGTGGAAATTCTTCAATTCTTCAGCATTACTCAAGCCTATCTATCTATCTATAGAGAGAAGCTGAGATACACTTAAAATGTACCTGTTCTGACATACAAACAAATATATATAAGCTTTGAATCTCATAGGGTCAACACACCTGTGTGGTTTCCTTTGCTGTCTGTGCCCCTGTTCAGAAGATTCCAGCTCTCTTTCTGTCCCTGTGATATTTAGATTTTGGAAAAAATGGCTTGTGGTGGAAACAAGAACTGCTGGGAAAGCTTCAGTGGAGACTCCTTTCCCCATGATAATAACTCTTTCAGGAGTGAATTTCCCTTCTGAGGGGGAGATTTGCTATACTTCCTGATATCTCATCCCTGTTCTTAACTATGAGTTGTTTGTAAGTCTGATGTTTGTAACTTAGGGACTGCCTGTATCTATCTTGGTGTCATGTGGTTCCAAATGCCCGATCACCGTCTCCCAAAGCAGTTACTATACTCGCAACTCAAGAGCGGAAAACAGAATGTTGCTGGACAGGAAAAGAGATTTAAAGATGGACTTAAAGTTAACCTTAAAAACTGTGGCATGGACACCGAGAACTGGTAAGCCCTGGCCCTTGAGCACTCTAACTGGAGGTCAGCTATGACCAGCAGTGCTGGAGAATTTGAAGAGGCACAAATGGAGGGCAAAAGGGAGAAGCGTAGCAAAAGAGGAAGAAGGCACATCAAGCCAATCCTGACCAGGACTGCCTTCTATCTGGAAACTGATGCCCTCACTGTGGAAAAACATGCGGATAAAGAATAAGGCTCAACAGTCACTTATGTGTCCACTGTCAAGACACTGCATTTGGAAGGCCATCATTTTCGGACCCTGAAGGACTGCTTAAGTAAGTAAGTAAATATAGAGCCATTCGCCAGGAAAGGAAGAAGGCTGATGCTGCTGGTTGTCAATCACTGGTTGGAAGCATTAACCAAGTTTCTGTTGTTAATGGAAGGGAGCGGAAAGCTATCTCTTACCTCGATGCACAATGGTTCAATTATTCAATTACAGCCACTCAGGCTTCTAATTGCCATTTCCGTAACTTTCGGAGATCCCTATGTCTCTAAGCCCAATGAAACTATTGCTGTCATAATAATTCTTTATAGACAGCTACGACTAAGAGTCTCCAAGAACTGAGCTGGTTCTTATTCTATTCCTCAGAGAGCCTTGTTTCCTGTCAGGAGAAAGTTGTAAACCTTTTTGCTTGTAACAACATAGGAACAAACCACAACAACAACCCTGAAGATGGAAAATTAATCCAGTTTATCCAGGTAGCCAACAAACTGGGGTAGATGCAGCTGCGGGATATGTGCAACTCAGCTGAACGAGTTGTGAACTGAATAAAATCTGGGCGGCAACACTTATGCATCTCTCCACAATACAGATGTGCCATTAAGCCATTAGTTTCTAACAGCTTGCAACAGTACAAGCCAGTGTCATTTCCAATTCTGATTGGAAACATGTAAATGAGAGTGTGGGAGCAATGAATATGCATAAAGTATGACTTCAAGGTGACTTTGAAAAAGATGTTTTTGAAGATTTCTGCTGCTTCTTGAAGGTGTGTGCTTAAACACCAGAAGTTGCTGCCATGAATTTAGTACAGCAGACTTTGGCAAGCCAGTATATTCTAGCCCAGGGCTGCCCAACTGGCGGCCCGGGGGCCCCGTATACGGCCCCCGGCCCCTCCCCTCCGGCCCCCTAAGCTTTTTAATAAAAAATAAAAACTGAAAAATAAAATAAATAATAAAAATTTAAAAAAAATACCTACTTCTGGGTTTGGAGTAAGTATCTCGAGAATATGCAATCCACGCGGGATTTCGCTGTCAACGCGAGATCACGCCGGCGTTGACAGCGAAATCCCGTGTGGATTGCGTATTCTCGAGATACTCTTCTGGCTACTCGACTACTGGATCGCTGAGGCCCACAGATGCGATTAGGACCTTCTTCGACTCAATCGGTCGTCGCCTCTCTCATCATCCGGGTACTCCTGGATCCCGCGCGTTTGGAAAAGGTAGGCCGAAGCAGGGGGCTCCTCAGGGGGCTCCTCATTCCCTCCCCCCATCTCCCCTCATGTATTAAATATAAAATTAAATATATTTAAAGATGAAATAAGGGGAGATGGGATACATTAAAACAAGGGGAGAGGGGAGGATGGAATTAAATATATTTAATATTAAATTAAAATAAGGGGAGAATGGAATTAAATATATTTAATATTAAATTAAAATAAGGGGAGAGGATGGAATTAAATATATTTAATATTAAATTAAAATAAGGGGAGAGGGGAGGATGGAATTAAATATATTTAATATTAAATTAAAATAATTTAATATCTTATCCCTGCATTTTATCTCAGTAAAAGATTATATTTGACTGTATGGATGCCCCTTTTGAATGCCCACCCTGCATTTTATCTCAGTAAAAGATTATATTTGACTGTATGCATGGAGGGGCGGGGGCGGAGCCGGGGGTGGGAGGAGGTGGAGCTGGGGTGGAGCCAGGGCATGGGCGGAGCCGGGGGTGGGGGCAGACCCTACGGCCCCCCAGGTCATCAGTGACCGGAATTCAGGCCCCTGGGCCGGTAGAAGTTGGGCAGCCCTGTTCTAGTCTATGTTGTGAGCAATAATATAGGGGCAATAATACTTTCCCATTTTACATGACTCTTATAGAGTGCTGTATGTCAGCCTGTGATTGTGCTTGATGTTCATGTTTATGTTCAAGATGGGAATGGGGATGATGTTCCAGTTCCTGGGCCAGGGTCTGTTGGCATTGGGGATGAGAGGGTGCTTGGAAAAAAAAAATTGGAAAATCTTGGAAGTCATTCAGATTCAAAGCGCCAGCCCCCCTCTACATCCGAAACGAGTTTTGAACCATTTTTAAAAATCAAACAGGCCTACTGAGCCATCCTGAGCCCTCCACAAACTGTGCTATCCAGATGTACTTGATTATAATCCCCAGAATCTCCAGCCAGGTGAGGACCAAGATGGTAAAAACTGTTGCAATTATTTGCCAGATTCAACTTATGGCAACTCTATGAAGGAGATTTCCAAGAGCCTTGGTCATCGGCTGTCATTCTTATGTCTTGCAAACTCAAGATTATGGCTTTCTTGATTAAATGATTCTACAGTCTTCCTCTTTTCTTACCATTTCCCATTTTGTGAAACACTGTTGTCTTTCCCATCTTCTCACTTATATCCAAAGTACACCAGGCTCAGTTTCGTCATCTTAGCATCAAGGAACAGTATGTTAACCCTGATTTGCTCTAGGACGGGGCTGTCCAACTGGCGGCCCGGGGGCCGTATACGGCCCCCCAGACGCTTCCCTGTGGCCCCCTAAGCTTTTTAATAATAATAATAATAAAAAATAATAATATTTTTAAAAATTACCCACTTCCGGGTTCCGGAGCAAGTATCGCGAGACTATGGAAGCCACACGGGATTTCGCTCTCAACGCGAGATCACGCCTTTGTTGAGAGCGAAATCCCGTGTGGCTTCCGTAGTCTCGCGATACTCCTGTTGCCGAAATCTCTGCTAGTTAATCCCTGCGGCCCACGCAGACGCGATTTGGACCTTCTCGGCTGCTGCCTCGGTCGGTCGTCGCCTCTGCTCATGGTCCGGCTACTTCTGGATCCTGCGCATTTGGGAAGGTAGGTTAACCTTTATGTTGTTATTATGTAATTGTGTATGGATGCCCCTTATGTATTCCCTCCCTGCATTTCCCCTTAGTAAAAGATTATATTTGATTGTATGGATGCCTCTTATGAATTGTAAGTAAATTGGAGCCGGGGGAGGGGCGGGGGGGCGGAGCCGGGGCAGACCCTTCGGCCCCCCAGGTCATCAGTGACCGGAATTCAGGCCCCTGGGCCGGTAGAAGTTGGACAGCCCTGCTCTAGGACTCACTTATTTTGGGCAGTCAATCATATTTGCCGAACTCTCTTCAGCACCACTTTCCAACAAGTTGATTCTTCTCCTTTTAGCTTTCTTCTCTGCCCAGCTTTTTCATATCCATACATAGAAATCAGGCACCCTATGGCCTGGGTGAGCCTGATTTTGGTATCTAAGAGAAGCCGCTCTATGTAAATACTAGATGGGAGGTAATAACCAAACTGTCAGAGTCTAGTCTCCACTCCAGAAGCATTCCTCACGATATAAGAAGCCAAGAAACTCATTTAAAATGCTAGCTTCAATTACTTGGAAATGATGCCCCTCCATGAACAACTACAAAGGCTTTGTGACAGAGGTGATAAAGAAACATGAGAATTCGGGGTGGGTAAGACTAACAGGGCTGTTTTATATATTACTACTGTATATAGCCAGCATTGCCTTGGTGTTATTGGGACCACTGCCTGCCTGCTTACTTCCTTCTCCAGCTCTGAGAAGGCTTACCTCACAATGTCTCAGTGCGATGGGAAGGCTCTCTTGATGGCTCTTTCCTTCCTTTCTCCATTTCCCTCATACAATGTCTCCCTCTCTCTTTTCCTTCCCTTGCTTTCCCTCATACACCTTCCCAGTGACATCACAGAGGGTCACTTCACCTAACAACAGCCAATCCAGGGACATCATTGAGGTCTACTTCACTTAGCAACATCCTTTGTGGTACAATTAGGCAAGGCAAACATCCTTTGACTTGTATAGATAGACTTGCATATCTACACAGTGTTCCACATGTATTGGAAAGGCTGTTGTCCCCCTGCCTGCTTTCATCTTTCTCTCCTCCCCTCGTACCTTTCCCTGTTTCCCTTCTCTCCTTTTTCTTTCTTTCTTCCCTCTCTAGTCTCTTATTATCTTCTTTCTTTCTTCTCTCTTCTCTCCCTTCTCCAGCTCTGAGAGAGCCTAATTCACAATGTTTCCATGACAGCATGACTCTTTTTGTGGCTCTTTCCGTCCTCCTTTCCCCTCATACACATCACCTTTCTGTCCCAGTGACACCACAAAGGGCCACTTCACCTAGCAACAGCCAATCAGTGACATCATAGAGGGCCACTTCACCTAGCTACGTACACACACACATACATAGACATAAATAGATAGACGGTGAGAGTAACTAAATCTCCCATGGTGTGTAGTCTTTGCTCTGTCGGGTGGTGTTCCCTTAATGAACTATGCCTCTCTCCCAACCACTTGCTCTTGAACAGATGCCTGCTTGCTGCATGTCCCAGAATGCTTCATGCAAGAAGAACGCAAACTGGTCACTTCCCTTCCATTACACCACCTCTGTGGGAGATGGCATCATCCGGTCAGCAGATAAATTGATGATAACACATGCATTAGTGCATATCCATTTCACACTTTGCTTTAACCGCACACAAAATGATGGATGCAATTACAGTCACAAGCCCCCCACCCCACCCCCTAGCATTGCTACACCAAGGAGATATGAAAGGTTCATGCCCCTGCTTTTTCTTGTGCTGAAACAACCAAGCGAAACCTCTCCCAAATCCATTTGTTCAACCTGTCTGAAGCCACTCTTTCAGGGTGTTTGCCTACTAGGTTGCAATTCAAAGCTGCTGAAAGATGGCCTTTTGCCACAGTGTGCACGAACAGGATCATTACACAGAACCTCCCTGTTTTCTCTGCCTTTATTCACTTCATTTATCTAAAACCATCTAAACAGTAAAAATGACTTTGAAAGCCTAAAAACATATGTAAACGTTCAACAAGGTAAAAGACAGATTGGAACCAGTTAACATACTTTCCCCTTTCTCTGTTAATGGTTTAATCAGAGTTGGGCAGTCTTATCTTAAATTATGGTTTTATGTAAATATTAAAAACAATTAACCTACTGATGCCTCAATTAATGTAATTTTATTGGTATCTATTTTTATTTTGAAAATTACTAGTAACTGCTGCATTTTCCACCCTTGGCTTAAACTCGAGTCAATCCATTTTCCTAGTTTTTTGTGGTTATATTAGGTGCCTCGGCTTATATTCAGGTCGGCTTATACTAGAGTATATATGGTACTAGAAAATGCCAGCGATCAAAGGAAGGAGGAAGTCTATAATCAAGGGCTCTTCGTCATAGAGGATGAAGCAACAGCACCCCCCTATGGCCGGAATCGAGCACAAACTGCAGGACACCAAAGCTGGGGAAAACGCCGACATAGACCTCTATCTGTTGTCTGTCTTGTCATTGCATAATCGGCATTGAATGTTTGTCGTGTATGTATTCTGTGATCTGCCCTGAGCCCCACTTGGGGTGAGAAGGGCAGAATACAAAGGCTGTAAATAAATAATCATAATTCTAAACACGTCTGCAAATAGAGTCACAACAAAGGTCAGATCCTGTGAGAATTTAAGAGTGTTTCCCAACCGGTGTGCCGTGGCACACTAGTGTGCCGTGAGTGATCATCAGGTGTGCCGTGGGAAATTGGAACCTCTTGAGCAGGGGTGCTCAGAATGGTGATCGGGATCACCAGGGTGATCTTCAGGCCTCATCCTGGTGATCTTCAGGCCCCCTGACCAGGTTTTTTGCTGTTGGTCCTCTTCACGTGCCCCTGCACGCTGCAAAGAAGTCCTCCGTCGTTGCTCCTCCCCGCTCCCTGCTCGCGCGCCGCCTCCAAAAGCTCCAGAGTCCAAGAGGCAGAATGCGCCCCCTCTTTTGGATTCCTCCTCCTCCCCCCATCCTTCTCCAGCCACTCAGAGTCATAGGAGACCAAAGGGGGCAGGCCTGGATGACGCGATGCATGGCTGGCCCCACGCGCATTCGCAGAAGCCTCTCGGACTTCTCGTGAGCTCTTGGAGGCGGCACGCATGCTGGCGGCGTGGAAATAGGAGCAACGACGGAGGAGAAGAAGGACGCTTTGGGGTCATTTCCTTACCACATCTCAAGGGTCGGTCTTTTTACTTTGGGGTGGGTGCTTGATTGTTCTGTGGCATGTCTCTTTGTTTATTTTTAATGTTTAAAAATGGCCTTTTAGCTCCAAAGCCTCTCTGCTTGCTTTGTTCCTTGAGAAATATATGTTGGGGAATATGGAAATGTGGGAGAAATGGGGTGGTTGGATGTATTTTTGCATGCCCCTTTGTTTACCTTGCTGAGTATTAAATGGCCTTGCAGTTCAACAGCCTCTCTTCTTACTTTCTGGCTGATAATATGTGTGGTAATATGGCAGTGTGGGAGAAATGGGGTGGTTGGATGTATTTTAATGCTCTGTTTTATATTGTTGTTATTAAATTGAAATGTTGATGTTTTATAACTTCATTATATGTAAACTGCCCCGAGCCTGCTGGAAGGAGCGGTACATAAACATGAATAATAAATATAAATAAATAAATAAGAAAATAGTTATACGTTTTACATTTCTGGGCAGGTGATCTTTGGGACTTGGTTTTTTAATCAGTAGCTCCCATGCTGAAAAAGTGTGAGCACCCCTGCTCTTGAGTCTTGAATAAGCCACGCCCCCTTTTCCCCATGGGCCAATCCCGTCGCAGTAGCCATGAACTCCCGCCTGGTACCAAGATGGCGGAGGCGGCGGGATCGGAAGGGCCTTCTCTGAGGGGACACCAGTGGAGCGGGAGTGCCTCGTCTGAGGCGATGCGGCGGCGGGTGTGCCTGGCGGTACTGGGCTTGGCGGCAGGCCTGGCACTGGTCCGGCCGGCAGGGGCAGTGGAGTCCTCGAGCCTGAGCCTGGCCCTGGCCGGTGCCGCCACCTCCACCTTCACGGACTTCCTCTCCTACCCGCGACTCTACTGCCTCTTTGCCCACTGGTGCCACGACACGGAGAACAATGGGGCCTGCCTCCGGACAGGTACGCGAGCCGCCTATCGGGCCTCAGAGACTGTGACGTGATGTGGAAGGAGTCTCATGGGCTATATTATTATTATTATGAACTATGTATTAACATAATATTATTTTCCCTTAGTATATGCTATTATATTGTTATATTATCAGTATTTGTCATAGTCATGGTGTTTTTCGTTATGATAACAGTCAGGATTAACTCCTGTGCTTTCCTGATAATATATTGTATGTACCTATAATATTTATATTATTATAATGTAATACAAGATAACACTTTTAAAAATAATACAATATTGAAATTATATATTTTATATTACTTGTAATAATACTAATAATATTACAGTATAATGGTATAGTACAATATAGTAAGTTAGAGTGTCATTTTGGTTGGTGGTGTGCCCCAGGATTTTGTAAATGTAAAAAATGTGCCGCGGCTCAAAAGAGGTTGAAAAACACTGATTTAAGAGATGCATCTGGTTAAAAAGAATCTCAGTGCCAGTGTTTGCTCAGTGCATTGAACCGATTTGGTGATCGTTTTAGGAGAATCCATTACTGCAACTAATGTTACCTGCATCCAGTATGCCTTGGGCAAGGATGGCTCCAAACTTGGCCATGACGTCATCGTGTTTGTCATTAATGACTTTGGAGTAAAGCTGTCTGAACTGGCTGACCTGAATAACAGAGAGAAAGAGAAAGATGCAAAATATAAACATACATTTCAAACGCCGCTGCAGAAAACTAATACGCCATGATGCAGTTAAGTAGAAGGCTCTCAAATCCAACCTGTGAAAAACACTTGTATGACGTTGGTCCTTGACCATAAATAAATATCTATCTATCTATCTATCACTTGTATAGTATTTTAAGGACACTGGTTTATGGCTGTTTAAGGAGAGGCTGTGCAAACACACCAGAAAAACCCACACACACACTGTGCTTGCGACCCTCTCTGAATCTCATTTTTCCAAATATAGAAGAATTTGGGTAACCACCTGAGGAAGTATGTAATGTGGATCGGTAGAGACGACAATGGCGCAACATGTTTATGGGCAGCAGCACCAGCTTCCATACTCAGGAAAATGCTCAGGTTGCAGCCAATAAAAGCAGCCAAGAGCTTTCGGTACAAGCGCAGAAAGTATGTTCCTACCGCAGGAAGCCATCCCTCCTGTTACTCAATTCTCCCTATAAATCATACAGAATTATGGAAGCCACTAATATGATTCCTTCCTAAGCCAATTCCTCTGCATGTTTAGAATTGCTTTAGCATAATGAATGGCGCAGTGTTTCCGTAAAAGCAGCTGGTGAATGAAAACAAGGAAGCTGCCTACATGCACACACACACACACTATTGCAAAAGGGAAATCAGGGAAATCTGTCAGGTGGGAGAAGACTTGCAAAGGGTCTCAATGCTCAGATGCAGGCCTGGGCAAACTTCGGCCCTCCAGGTGTTTTGGACTCCAACTCCAATTCCTAACAGCCGGTAGGCTGTTAGGAGTTGTGGGAGTTGGAGTCCAAAACACCTGGAGGGCCGAAGTTTGCCCAGGCCTGCTCTGATGCCTGGCCACATCATCCTCTCGCCCTCATTTTCAGGGCTCAACATCTCCAAAAAGGATTAGAGAGGAAAATCAACAAAAATAAAACTATGATGTTGACGAAAAATATAACTCATAAAAAGCAAGAGGAACTTAAAGAGATTTTGGGGATAAAAATAATGGGAAAACTCAAGTTCTTAGGTATTTGGATTGCTCCAAGAAACTTGCATTTACTGAAAAATAAATATATTGAAAAATGGAAAAAAATAAAAAAAGATTTGGAAAATTGGAAAAATCTTTATTTATCCCTATTAGGAAGGATCACCTCTTTTAAAATGAAAATACTTCCCAAAATGTTGTATCTTTATAATTATAAGGAATATAAAATATCTTTCCTATTATAAGGAATATAAAAATATTTAAAGAATGGAATAAAGATATAATGAAATTTATATGTAAAAACAAGAAACCAAGAATTTAAAAAGTAGAGGAGGCTTTGGCCTCCCAGACCTTAAACTTTACTATGAAGCCTGCGCACTTACGTGGATCCGGGACTGGTCAAAATTGGAAAAAATAAAAACATTAACTTTGGAAGGCTTTGATCTATGTAAAGGATGGCATTCTTACCTATGGTACAGAGGCACAAAAGTGTAAAAAAAATTGGGAATCATTTCATTAGATCAGTGTTTCCCAACCAGTGTGCCGTGGGAAATGGGAACCTCCAGTACCCTTTCTTCCCCCTCCTGCTGAACACTTTTTCTTCTCCACTTGGGCTCCCTTCCTTCCAGCCTCGCTCTGCTCGCTTTGCCTCACTTTGCTCACGCTGCCGCTTCTGCGGGAGGGGGAGGAAGACGTGACCTGTGCGGGCGCTACTGCGCAGACTCGCCCCACGTCTTCCTCCCTCCCCTCCACAGTGCTTTCTGGATATAGGTGAACTACAACTCCAATGAGATTGCCCCTAGGCGCCCTCTCCGACCCCGCAACCGTCGGTCCCCCTGGTATACAGGGGATCTTAGGGCCATGAAGCGGGAGAGGAGACGGCTAGAGCGCGAGTGGAGGAAACTCCGTGACGGAGCTTCAGTATCAGCTTATAAGCTAATTAAAGAGACTTATGAGCATGCTGTCAAAGCGGCCAAAAATGAATACTTCTCCGCCCTGATAGCGTCTCCTAGCTCACGCCCGGCTCAATTGTTCAAGGTAATTCGGTCTCTGACGACGGTCCCTACCGTCCCAAAAAATAGTGATCAGGCCCTCACAGCCGGTGCTTTTCAGAGCTTTTTTACAGACAAGATACTGAGCCTCCGCCGGGACCTTCCGGCCACAGTTGATACAGTAAGAGAGCTAGAGACTCCGTGGCCCTCCGCCGGGCCCACCCTCGACCGGTTTCGGCCACTGGACGCAGATGCTGTTGATAAGATAGTGGCTGCAGCTCGCCCTACCACCTGCTCCCTCGACCCATGCCCCTCCTGGCTTGTTAGATCTTGCCTGGAGGGGTTACGTGGGCCTCTGTTGAATATCATAAACAGCTCCCTTGAGCAAGGAGTCTTTCCAGAGTGCTTGAAAGAGGCAGTGGTAGCTCCATTACTGAAGAAACTGTCATTGGATCCCGCGGTTCCCTCCAACTACCGCCCAGTGTCGAACCTTTCGTACCTGGGCAAGGTGGTTGAGAGGGCAGTAATGGAGCAGCTGCAGTCCTTCTTAGATGATGCAACATGGCTAGACCCCTTCCAGTCCGGCTTCCGTTCGGGGCACGGGACGGAGACGGTCCTGGTCTCCATCACAGACCAACTCCGCTGCCAGCTCGACCAAGGCGGGTCTGCGCTGCTCGTGTTATTGGACCTCACGGCAGCGTTTGACACGGTCGACCACAATCTTTTGATCCACCGCCTGGCCATGGCTGGAGTGAGGGGGACAGCTCTTAAATGGCTGACCTCCTTCCTCCACCAGCGGTCTCAGCGTGTGAGGAGGGGCGAGGTGGTCTCTGAGGGCTCCCCATTAGTTTGTGGAGTTCCACAGGGGGCCATTCTCTCCCCTCTGTTATTTAACATCTACATGCAGCCGCACCGCTTGCACAGCTGGTGCGGAGTTATGGGCTGGTTTGTCACCAGTACGCTTATGACACCCAGCTCATTCTTAGGATGGAGGGCAGGCCGGAGTCCGTCCCCGATAATTTCCGGGGTCCACCTGGACTCCCAGCTGACCATGGAGGCCCAGGTCTCTGCGGTCAGCAAGGCTGCTTTTTTCCACCTCTGCCAGGCAAGGAGGCTGCCCCCTACCTCTCCCGGAACGACCTGGCCACGGTGATCCAAGCCACGGTCATCTCAAGGCTAGACTACTGTAACGCGCTCTACGTTTGCCTTCCTTTGTCGTCGATCCGGAAGCTCAAGCTGGTGCAGAACATTGCCGCCCGGCTCCTGTCTGGCACCCCAGCAGGTTGCCTTATAACACCCGTTTTGCAGGATCTGCACTGGCTGCCTATTGAGCACCGGATCGCCTTCAAAGTGCTGGTCCTTACCTTTAAGGCCTTACACGGCCTGGGGCCAGCGTACCTGAGGGACCGCCTCACTCCATATTGCCCTTCGAGATCACTACGGTCTGAGGATGCCAACTTCCTGGAAATACCATCAACGAAGTTGGCACACCTGACATCTACCCGCCGGAGGGCGTTCTCCGTCATAGCCCCCACGCTGTGGAACGCCCTCCCGGCCGAAACCAGGGCCCTGAGGGACCTACTCCCGTTCAGACGGGCCTGCAAAACCCATCTGTTTAGGCAGGCCTTCGGAGAGTAGGTCCGCGCGTTTTAAGTACCACGCTGCTGCACCTGCTGCTGCTCTGTTGTTTTATTGCTGCTTGCTACTGTTTTAATTGGTTTTATGTTTTTAACTCCTTGTTTATTGTGCCATTGGCTCTTGTGAGCCGCCGCGAGCCCCCGGGAGTCGGCGGCATAGAAGCCTCAATAATAAATAAATAAAATAAATAAATAAAAGACAAGGTCAATGCCCACCAAACTCTTATAGTATTTTCTCTTGGTTATGGGAGTTCTGTGTGGGAAGTTTGATTCCATTCCATCATTGGTGGGATTCAGAATGCTCTTTGATTGCGGGTGAACTATAACTCCCAGCTGTTGAGCAAGACCTTTGTGTGTGTCTTTCTGCCATTCCTGCCAGGATATCTATGTTGTGTTCATCGAAATAGGCCCAGGTTTCACACTGAGTGTATAAATACATTTAAAAACATATTAACTATATGTATTACTGTGTTAGAGTGTCATTTTGTGTCATTTTGGTTGGTGGTGTGCCCCAGGATTTTGTAAATGTAAAAAATGTGCCGTGGCTCAAAAAAGGTTGGAAAACACTGCATTAGATCCTCACTAATTAAAATTTGGGAAAGATATGTCTAATTCCATGCAAAATATTTCTGTATAAGTAAATTTCTGCCTATGAAAGGATGGTAGGTAGACAGCCAACCTCTTCAGGAAGGAGCTTAGTATTCCTAGGATCTCAAGTTCCTCACACCCAGTCTTAACTACTAACTACATTGTTGGCGTCTATTGTGCAACTCAGAACTCAGATGTTTCATTTTTAGGAATCGAAAAGAATGCTAATGTGCACTCTAACATTTTTTTTAAGAGGAAAGGTTCACCAGGAAGAGGCAAGGAAAGATACAGACGGCTGCAACAGATGGAATATATACAACTGTGTCTAGATTCCCTTCCAAGACTCATACAAAAGTCATGAGTATGACATCATCCAATTCCTGTGCTTCCCAAGACCTCAGGGTGCTAAGCAATAAGTCAGAGAAATACATAATGCACACAAACAAAATGTTGCCTCCACTGTAAATTAAATTTAACTTGGAAATTCAATCCATTTTGGTGACTCAAAGATGTGTTGGGCTATGGCTCCTTTCACGCCAGACAGCAGCACAGCTAAGCTGGAGAAGACTATCCCACCTTAAGTTGACCCTAGAAGCAGCCTACCAGCCGAAGGAGGAAAAATTGACTATTCCTCTCAAGAACTGAGGTTCTCTGGCTGCCAATTTCTTCCCTCGGTAGAAGAGTCCACACACAAGGAACACATACAGCCCTGAAATCATTTGACAAAGCAGGAAGTGTTCAGCGTAAGCATCTTTCAACACTCTGCGCAGCAAAAAGGGAACATTCCCAGTGAGGAAGAACGTAGAAGGCACGGCAGCAAGCAGGATGAAAGATTAAAAGCCAGGTTGCTTTTCTCTTGGGGTGCTGCCACATCATTCCTGTGGCTCCAAAGATTTGGTGGGTTCAAGTTGTTTATATCTCCTTGACAGTTGCTATATAAACTTTGCATTTTTCCCCTCTTCTAAAAAGTTGCTAGCCCACATGGGCCATGATCCGGACTTCACACAGTAATCAAATCTTCAGAGAAACAGAAGATCCTGGACAAAGTGGGGAGACATTCCGCAGATCTGCTAATGTTCGCACTGGCGTCTGCCGTCTGACAGCCAAAGGCCTCTGTGTACAACGGGGCAAAGACAGCCGGCTGGGTCCCTGGCGGCACATGGAAGCCATTCATCAGCAGCACAGGCTGTGGAGTGGCATCCGATGGCAAGGTGCCCAGCACCAAGTGGACATGAACACCTCAAGGCAGGCATGGGCAAACTTTGGCCCTCCAGGTGTTTTGCACTTGGCTCCTAAGAATTGTGGGAGTTGAAGTTCAAAACAGCTGGAGGGCCAAAGTTTGCTCATGCCTGCCTTGAGCACATATCCTGCGCTATGCTTATAATATATTGTATATACATAATAATATTTATAATATTACAATGTCTTCTTCTTCTTGGCTTTTTTTGGCAAACGAAGATTCAGGAAGAACTCATCCCACGCTTTCTACAAGCGCGTTGATGACTAAAAAGGCCAATCCGAGATAGGCAAGTCTGGTTGCAGAAAGCACAGCAGAAAGTCTCCTTGGGTGATGTTGTTTCCAAGTTGCAGTTCTTTCTGCGTTGTTGTTTCTCTTCGAGACTTGTTTGACGTGACTTCTCGAAAGAGGCCGTAGTATCGTGGATAGTGCGTCTCCATGCCTCCCGATGTGAAGCCACAGTGGACCATTGTTGGTGATCAATCTGGCCGAGCCTGAGATGCTGTTTCAGGGAGTCCTTATATCTCTTTTTTGGGGCGCCTCTCTTGCGCTGACCCATGGCGAGTTCACTGTAGAGTAGTATCTTTGGGAGGCGGTGGTCCTCTATCCTAGAGACGTGTCCTGCCCAGCGCAGCTGTGTTCTCAATAGCATGGCCTCAATGCTGGTGATCCCTGCTTGCTCAAGGACAGCAACATTCGTCACATAGTCAGTCCAGTGTATATTTAAGATTGTGCGAAGACAGCGCTGATGAAAGCGTTCGAGGAGTCGTAGGTGTTGGCGATAGGTGACCCATGTTTCAGACCCATAGAAGAGAATAGACAGTACGATAGCTCTGTACACACTGATTTTGGTGCTTTGCCTCAGGTGCTTGATGCTCCAGACTCTTTTGTGAAGCCTTCCGAATGCACCATATGCCTTTGCTAATCTGTGATCTATCTCTTTGTCAATCTTGGCGTCTGAAAAGATGATGCTTCCCAGGTAGGTGAACTGCTGAATCGACTTAAGCACAGATTCGCCTATGCTGACGTGGGGATGATGGTGTTCTTCCTGTGGTGCGGGCTGGTAGAGAACTTCCGTTTTCTTCAGGCTGATTTCCAGCCCAAATAGATATGCAGCTGCTGCAAAGCAGGATACAATATAATACTACTAATAATAATATAATGGTATAGTACAATATAGTAATATATAATACTGATATTGTGCTATGTGTCTGTGTTCTGTGTGTATTTGATATGGCTTCTGGCTAATCAATAAAATTGTTGTTGTTGTTGTTGTTGATATTGTGCTATGCTAATAATATAATATATTGTGTGTGTGTGTGTATATATATCTTGTAACCCACTTTGAGTCCCCTTTGGGGCGAGAAGGGTGGCATATAAATGTCGCAAATAAATAAATACCACACCTCAATTAAGATACACCTGGTTGTTGTGTGCCTTTTGAGTCCTTTCCGATGTATGTCAGCCCTAAGGCAAACCGGTGAAAGGGTTTTCTTAGCACGATTTATGTTTCAATTTTATTTATGTTTCAAACTTTTATACCACCACTCCCCGGAGGCTCAGAGCGGTTTATAGTTTGATTCATAACACAGCAACAATACAAGAACAGACATTACAGGAAAAAAACCAGTACAGGGTTAGCACATAAATAAGGAAAGGAGCATAGGGTCCCATGCACACTATTTTGTTCACACTCCTGGCACATGTTCACCTTCCTGGTCACGAAAACTCCAAGATCTTTCTCACATGGACTGTTGTCGAGCCAGGCGTCACCCCCTCCATTATCACTCCCAAATTAATCTCTCTCAAGATCTGATGAAGAGAAACTCTCCTGCACTGTTTTCTCATTGCTGTGCCTGATTCCTAGAATCCCATCGCCTTCTTCCAAGAGAAGGGCAAACCAGAGAGAGGTAATTGCAGGATGGCAGTGATTCAAGCAAAAGCACAGCAGGGCAGCCTTTTCTGCAGGAAGATACTTGGGACTCCGCACAGCACTTATTTATTCACAATCTCCCTGTGCTCTCTTTGGCAGCAGCATCACAGCAGGCGATTTGCAAACAAGCGAGTTAACTAAACAATAGATGAGGCTTATTTTTAACAATGTCCATATTAAATCTCTCTCTCTCTCTCCCTCACACATATCAGGCATCCAAAGATAAGTAACATGTCTTCAACTGAAAATCCAATAGAGTTGAAAGAGAAATCTGAGCGGGGAATAACAACAACAACAAAACTTTATTTGTATACCGCCCTATTCCCCTAGGGGACTCAGAGCGGTTTCTACATACAGTATGCAAATTAAAGCAAAAACATACAATATAAAACAGAAGCATAGAAATAAACTGTTAACACAACATATACATTAAAATCAATTTAAAACCAGTTCCGCTCTCTTCTTCATGATAGTTAAGCTGCCAGGGGCAAAGATTTCAACAAGGGTCCTGAACTATTTGGAACGGGCTGGGCAAAGGAAAAGGAAAAAATGGGCCTGGCTGAATACTATAGCAAAGGATCGGTCTCAGCAATGGCCCTACTAGGGGACTGGGGCCACTCAATTCTAGGGCCAATTAAAGGACTATAAAGAAGATCTGGCTGGAAGAAAAGGAAATCCTTAAAGTGTTAATTCCTGTGCTACCCCTTTCTCAAATTGATGCTAAAGATTTTATAAAGAGCATCTGATGGTGGCATAAGAAAATTGTCATAAAGCAGCGTTTCTCAACCTAAGGTCGGGACTCCCCGGCCGGGGGGGGGGGGTCATGAGGAGGTTTCAGAGGGGTCGCCTAAGACTATCAGAAGGCACATATTTCTGGTGGTCTTAGGAACCCCTTTGGCAGAAAAGGATGAAAATCTCTCCGCTTGTCCTTCTCTTCCTTTTTGGAAACAGACTGTGAATCCACTCACCGAAAGCCCTGCTCCTGCTGTGATTGTAGGTGAACTATAAATCCCAGCAACCAAAACTCCCAAATGTCAAGGTCTATTTTCCCCAAACTCCACCACTGCTCACATTTGGGCATCTTGAGTATTCGTGCCAAGTTTGAGTACACAGTGCTCTCTGGAAGTAGCTAAACTACAACTCCAACACTCAAGGCCAATGCCCACCAAAGCCTTCCAGTATTTTCTGTTGGTTATGGGAGTTCTGTGTGCCAAGACTGGTTCAATTTCATCGTTGGTTGAGTTCAGAGTGTTCTTTGATTGTAGGTGAACTATAAATCCCAGCAACTACAACTCCCAGATGACAAAATCAATCCCCCCAACCCCACCAGTATTCAAATGTGGGCGTCTTGGGCATTTGTGCTAAATGTGATCCAGTGAATGCAAATACATCTTGCATATCAGATATTTACATTCCAATTCATAACAGTAGCAAAATTACAGTTATGAAGTAGAACCAAAAATAATTTTATGGTTAGGGGTCACCACAACATGAGGAACTGTATTAAGGGGTCGCAGCATTAGGAAGGTTGAGAAACACCGTCATAAAGCTTCCCCAACCCGTGCAGTACTGATTTTGGATGACATATGAATTCAATAGATCAGTACTAGTTGTTTGAAAACCTCCAAGCCGTACTAAATTAGAAATGTAATGGAGAAAAAAATGTTATTCTTATGATTCAGGATATTTATTCCAAAGGAAGCTTTACTCCCTCTTGCTTACATCTAATGATATAAAAGCCTTTTCTGTGTCAGCAAGGGAACTGATTATATTTTATGTTTTCAAACACACACAAACATTAAAAATAGGAGAAAATAGTGAGAAAACCCCCACAATTTAGGTGAATGAGATGCTTTTCACAAGGATTGATTCACTCAAAACGATGGTGACATTCTGTAAAGTTTAATCTTCAAAGCTTCACCTAAGTGGAAGCGGATATCCAAATACGCTATTAGCCTTTGACATGATGACTGAAACGGTTTGTCTAAGCAATAACACTTTTTTTTTTTGGATTATGACAAAATGCGTCGTTTCCATTTTCATATTTCCGGCTTTTGAAATGGTAATTACCAAGATAAGATGTGCCTAGGTAGCACGAATGCAGTCTTCTGCTGCTCTCCCTTGTTGTAATTATTTGATATGCAGTATTTGTACAAAACTAGCACATTAATCCGCCTGAGACTGCAATTCTCAACAGGCTTAGTTGGAACAAATATCATGAAAGAGAGTAGGTTTTACTTTTGAGTAAACACACACAGGTTATGAAAGCTACCTTGGGAAGCGATTTAACCAGTCATGGGCAAACTTGGGCCCTCCAGATGTTTTGGACTCCAACTCCCACAATAGCCACTCAAGGGGGGGAAAGGAAGGGGCCCAAGGCTGTTAGGAATTGTGGGAGTTGGGAGTCCAAAACACTTGGAGGGCCCAAGTTTGCCCATGACTGGTTTTACCCTCAAGGGCAACCATACAAAAAAAAAACCCTATCGAATAATTGTTGCCAAAAATGTTCCAGTTTTACATGGTGCCTTTTATATTATGCATTTTGTATAGTTGAGGCAGTGAAAATAGGCTTTTTTAAAAAAGGTACGTGGTACTTACATGTCTTGCCTCCCACTTCTGTATAAATAACCCAAGAAAACCCTTTCCCCTGGGTTTCTAAATTCATGGGAATTTTGCATTTCTATTTAAATCTATTTAAATTTAAATATTGAAAGAATGCTCAACAGTGGCTCTTATTTCTCATGCCAGTAAGGTGATGCTCAAGATCCTGTAAGGCAGTGTTTTTCAACCTTATTGGAGCCGCTGCACATTTTTTACATTTACAAAATTCTGGGGCACACCACCAACCAAAACGACACAAAATGACACTCTAACACAGTAATACATATAGTTAATATGTTTTTTAATGTATTTATACACTCAGTGTGAAACCTGGGCCTGTTTCGATGAACACAACATAGATATCCTGGCAGGAATGGCAAAAAGACACACACAAAGGTCTTGCTCAACAGCTGTCAGTCATGGGATAACTTCGGCCCTCTGGGTGCTTCGGACTTCAACTCCTACCATTCCTAACAGCCTGAGGCTCTTTCCTGGTTAAGTGGCTGAGGGGGGAAAGGGAAAAGGGCCTGAGGGTGCTAGGAATGGTGGGAGTTGGAGTCCAAAACACCTGGAAGGTCCAAGTTTGCCCATGCCAGCTTTCGATTCCATCGCCACATCTATCTTCAGCCTCTGGTGGTTTGAATATATGTGATTATCTACGTGATTTTCTACCTTGTTGCTATGATTATGGTGCTGCTTCTTTAAATTGTCCGCAAACTGACTGTGTTATTGTGCGGATCCCGGAACTGACATTGGATAACATTGTGAGGATACACTTTGTTTTTTGCACTCACTTCCATGATTTCATCAAATATCGCGAGTTTTCCGTAGAGGAGCGCTCTGTGAACTCGCTACTTCCTGGTTCGCAACTCCTCCGCTCTCTGTGGCGACCACGCCGAACTACCTTATGTAAGACTTTTGATTTTCTCCAGCAGGATTGGGTACTTTGAATGTGTTTTTTTGCATATGATTGTGTATGATTAATTGTGCATTTTGTACTGTGACGTAGCGGCGCTCCTTTAATAAGTAAGGGTATTGGAGGTTCCAATTTCCCACGGCACACCTGATGATCGCTCACGGCACACTAGTGTGCCCCGGCACACTGGTTGGGAAACACCGCTGTAAGGAACACTCCAGCAATACATGGAGAGAGAGTTGCCAGATGTACAAGCTGGGTTTAGAAAAGGCAGAGGAACAAGAGACCCAATTGCCAATATTGTCTAGATCAGGGCTGTCCAACTGGCGGCCCCGGGGCCGGATCCGGCCCGTAGCCTGTTGGACACGGCCCCACCTATGCCCTCAGCCGCCATTTTTAAATTAAAAAAATCGATTTTTTTTTAAAAAAAATGGCGGCCGAGGGGGAGGCGGGGCAAGGAGGAGGAAGACAGCTGGCTCCTCCTCCCTGCCTGTATCGCCCCCTCCGTCCCCCTCTCGGCGGCGCCGATGCGATGCAGTTTGCATTGGCGCCGCCGAGAGAGGGAGAAAGGGGCGGTACAGGGAGGAGCCAGCTCTCTTCCTCCTCCCTACACCGCCCCCTTCTCTCTCTCTCGGCGGCGCCGCTGCAAACTGCCTCGCAACGGCGCCGCCGAGAAAGGGACGGGGAGGGCAGGCAGGGAGGAGGAGAGCAGCTGTCTTCCTCCTGCCTGGATCGCCCCTCCGTCCTCTCTCGGCAGCGCCAATGCGAGGCAGTATGCAGCGGCGCCAAGAGAGGGAGAAGGGGACGATTCAGGCAGGAGGAAGAGAGCTGGCCCCTCCTCCCTGCCGCATCGCCCCCGTCCCTCTCTCAGCGGCGCCGCTGCAAACTGCCTCGCAACGGCGCCGCCAAGAGAGGGGAGAAGGGGGCGATTCAGGCAGGAGGAAGAGAGCTGGCCCCTCCTCCTTGCCTGGATCGCCCCCGGGACGGACTCTCTCAGCGGCGCCGATGCGAGGCAGTTTGCAGCGGCGCCGCCGAGAAAGGACAAGGCGGCGGTACAGGGAGGAGGGGCCAGCTATCTTCCTCCTGCCTGATCGCCCCTCCGTCCCTTTCTCGGCGGCGGCGCTGCAAACTGCCTCGCACCGGCACCGCCAAGAGAGGGAGAAGGGGGCGATTCAGGCAGGAGGAAGAGAGCTGGCCCCTCCTCCCTGCCTGCATCGCCCCCCCGGCCCTCTCTCGGCAGCGCCAATGCGAGGCAGTATGCAGCGGCGGCGCCGAGAAAGGGACGGAGGGGCGATCCAGGCAGGAGGGGCCAGCTGTCTTTCTTCCTGCCTGTATCGCCCCCGTCTCCCTTTCTCGGCGCCGCCGCTGCAAACTGCCTCGCAACGGCGGCGCCGAGAGAGGGAGAAGGGGGCGATTCTGGCAGGAGGAAGACAGCTGGCTCCTCCTCCTTCGCCCCTCCTCCTTCCCCGCACCGCGGCTTGCGATCGGAGCCGCGGCTTGTCCGCGGGGGAGGAGGAGGGGTGAAGGAGGAGGAAGTCAGCTGGCCTCGCCCCCCCCCCCCCCCGCTATCGGCCCCGCCCCCCGCTCACTGATCACCTGCGGCCCCCCAGGTGATCAGTGACACTTCTTCCGGCCCTTGGGCCGGAAGAAGTTGGACAGCACTGGTCTAGATAATGGGGGAAGGCAGGGAGTTTCAGAAAAACATCTATTTCTATATTATTGACTATTCTATAGCCTTTGACTATGTGGATCATAATAAATTGTGGCAAGTTCTTGGTGGTCTGGGGAGACCAAGCCACCTTGTCTGCCTCCTGAGGAATCTGTATAATGACCAAGTAGAAACAGTAAGAACTGAACATGGAACAACAGACTGGTTCAAGATTGGGAAAGGAGTATGGAGGGCCGTATACTCTCCCCCAATCTATTCAACTTGTATGCAGAAAACATCATGTGCGTGCGGGGCTTAATGAATACAAGGCTGGAGTTAAAATTGCTGGAAGAAAAATTAACAACCTTAGATATGCAGATGATACCACTTTGATGGCCGAAAGTAAGGAGGAGCTGAGGAGCCTTCTGACCAAAGTGAAAGAAGAAAAGGCAAAAAAAAAAGCTGGGTTGCAAATAAACATTTAAAAACGCGCACACACACGATTATGGCAACCAGACTGATTGATAACTGGGAAATAAAGGGAGAAAACGTGGAGGTCGTGACAGACTTTTTATTTCTAGGTGCAAAGATGACTGCAGACGCAGACTGCACCCAGGAAATCAGAAGATGTTTCCTTCTCGAGAGGAGAGCAATGGCCAATCTCCATCAAATAGTGAAGAGTAGAGACATCACACTGGCAATGAAGGTCTGCATAGTAAAAGCAATGGTATTCCCCGTAGTAACCTATGGATGTGAGAGCTAGACCATAAGGAAGGCTGAGCGAAGGAAGATAGACGCTTTTGAACTATGGTGTTGGAGGAAAATTCTGAGAGTGCCTTGGACCGCAAGAAGATCAAACCAGTCCATCCTCCAGGAAATAAAGCCCGACTGCTCACTGGAGGGAAGGATATCAGAGGCAAAGATGAAGTGCTTTGGTCACATCATGAAAAGACAGGAAAGCTTAGAGAAGAGAAGGATGCTGGGGAAAATGGAAGAGGGGTCAACCAAGGGTAAGGTAGATGGATGTAGCCCTTAAGTGACTGGCTTGATCTGTTGGGAGGGCTTGAATTGTATTGGTCCTGGATGCCAGACTGGATGGCCTTGGGGTGTCTTCCAACTCTAGGATCCCATAATTCTATTCTAAATTAATGTTCTTCCATTTACGTTAAAGCCTGACTCGAACTACCGGTTTCCACCCAGATCTATTCCAGTCTCCTTCCTCTGTGGGAAATGGCCCCAGAACCTCAGCTCTTTCAAGTGGGTAGAGCGGCAGCCAGAGCTTGGAAGAATGTGCCACATGGCCTTATTTTTAGAGCAAGGTATGAAGCCGGAGGGCGGCGTGCCCTCAGGCCTTGACAGAATTTCATGGCTCTCTGAAACTTTACAGTCCTGGAAATGGCCTGCTGGGATTCACTTGGTCTACGGCCAGATCAATGCTGAAACACAGGCAATGATTCACTTTGCTTTGCATCTGCACCATCGAGAGGACTGTGCGGCTCCCGAGTTCCACCAACTACGTTGGAATGATATTAAAACAAACAGTCAAAAGGAGCGTGATGTATATTCAGGGGTGGGGAAAGTGGGTAATGTGCCAGGAAATCCCGAGGACAATTCTAGATAAGTCAGAGTCTTTGCAACTCAAAACCTATTCTGCAAATAAACACGTGTGTTGGAGATGAGGAAGAGAGCAGTGGAATTAAAATGTGATGAAGAATTGGGTCCACGTCGCGGAGAAAGGCGGGGGAGAAATATCCTACATAAATAAATAATAAATAAGAATTGGAATATATGGAATATGTACTGTAAATAAGACTGTGAATGTGGAAGACACAATAAAAAAACTGATTGACAACAAAAAAACAAACCTGACATGCATTTTCTGTATAGAAAAAAAGCAACAGAAACGCAACAGAAAACTGCCCTTCCAGTAGAGAAGAATGGCTTTTGGTGCAGAAATTGTGTTTGCATAAGTGAAAAAGTACTATGTCTAAGTCCAACTGATAGATCTAATCACGGTAGTTAACCATTCAATGGTAAGTTAATGTACTGATTCAATGAAACCCGTCTGCACTGTTTTCTCAGAAGGAAAGTAAGAGTTAACATTTCAAGCAGAACAGATTCCAAGACGTCTATCAAGAAGATCCTTAGTTCCTTAAAATATTCCCCTTGCAGGTTCCATCAAATCCACTTTTGCCTTTCTTTCAAAATATACAAAAGCCAACCTATATTTATTTGCAAACTCTTCATTATTTTAATCTCGTAGTCCATAGACAACTTGAATTTATAAGGGTAAGTAATAGGTATTATATGATATAAGTATCACAGTGAGTGATGACGGAAGTCCTAGGTGGTCGGATCACGGATGTTGGGAAGGAAGGATAGTTTTGTTTGCTGTGTTTATTATTATTGTATTTTATTTGTTTTTTTCTGAAATTGCTTATGTTAGATGTAACTGTTATATCATTTGTATAAAATATATTTATAAAAGGTCCTTAGTAGAAATTTCCTATGGAAAACACAGTCAGAAAGGCTTCACCTAGGTAAAAGATCAGAACCAACCTCTGCAAACAAAAAAAATGTTCAGCAGATCATTCCTGAGGGTCAATTAGCACCTTACTGATGGCAAAAGAAAGGTTGTACTTCAGCCTTTGATTGTGTCTGATGTTCATGATGGGAGTGGGGATGAAGGGTTTTCTGGGCCTGGATCTATTGGCAATGGGGATGAGGATTTGCCTGGGCCTAAGTTAAGACCAGACGAGAAGCCCAAGGTGTTTCATGAAGATTCACAAGGTGACAATCCTGAGAGAGGCTCTCAATAGTGTTTCTCTGAGAAACTGTCTTCTGAAGATGAATTGTCGGGTACAGAATTTAATGAGAGTAAAGATAGGAAGCGACTCTTTTATAAACAGAGGCAAAGTTCTCAGGTGCAACGAAGGCCAATTCGTCTGCAGGAAAAGAGAGATAGGAAACCCTTATCTGGTTGTAAGGGCAAGAGAAATGCTTTCCTTTAGGTTCTGGGTTCAGGAAAAGCTTTATATTGATACAAGAAAAAGAGTTGCCTCAGTCTCATCAACATTGAAATTTCATGATGGTCTTTTTTCCAAGTGTTCCTCGTTTCATGTATTGTTTTTACTATTTTTACTGCTTTGCCTACATTTATTCTTCAATATACTGCTTGCTGTTTTTACCAAGTTGCCGTAGTGTTTAAAGTCAGAAGGAAATCACAATGTAACTAGTGGTTAATTAGAAGCAGATCCTATGTCTTCACTGAATTTTACTCCTAGGAAAGGAGGTCAGAACTGTAGCTAAATCTGGTTTCTTCAATCAGCTTTTCTTTGAAGTATGTATGGGAAATGTATTCGGGATATTTTTGAAACTTTATGTGTTTCACTGGCTCAGTCAAAGGGTTTTCTCAAATATGTTAGAAGCAAGAGAGTGACGAAGGCACTTCTGAGCTGTATCCCAGAGTACTGAAGGAACTTGATGACAGACTCGCAGAATCACATCCCATCATTTTTTAAAAATTTCGGAGAGGCCTGGATACAAGCAAACATTTTCCCTCCTCAAAAAAGGCAAAGAACAAGATATCCAGGAAACAACAGTCTGACTTCAATACCAGGAATATTAGAACTGGCTAGATAGGAGTCTGTTTGCAAGTATTGTGATGACAACGGAGGGATTAGTAGGAGAACAAATCCTTCCAAACTAAACTTATATCTTTTTTTTAAAAAAATGTGGCCATTATCATCATCAACCACCTTTATTATGGTCCAAAGATCTAATCTGCTCTGTGGAAAAAATGGTCACTAGTTCAGTAGACTGTGAGAATTCTGTGGATGCTATTTATCTGGATTTTAGTAAAGCATTTGATATGGTCTCCCAGGATATTTTGATTATCAAATGGACTAAATATGAAAAAGATGGAAACACCATCCAATGGATCCATAATTGGTTGGAAAACAAGTTCATCGCTTCCACTCAATTCCCACCTTTGCTGAAGCAGCTGCTCAATTCAAACAAAATGTGAAAAATTTTCTGTTATTGGTTTAAAGGTATTATTTCTTGTTTAATTGTGTGGTAATTACCTTGCAAATAGTTGTTTTATTCCAGAAATTTTGTTTTTTGTGGCTGCCATTTTTAATCTTTTTTGTAAATCACAAAAACAAAGTTTTTGCAGTTTAATAAACTTTTTCCATGTTTTTATAAGAGAACCATAGAATCATAGAGTTGGAAGAGACCTCGTGGGCCATTCTTGGCCTCATTCTGCCAAGAAGCAGGAAAATCACCTTCAAGCCACCCCCCCCCCCCCCAGGACAGATGGCCATCCAGCCTCTGTTTAAAAGCCTGCAAAGAAGGAGCCTCCACTACACTCTGGGGTAGAGAGAGATTTCCACAGCTCCCCTCACAGTCAGGAAGTTCTTCCTCATGTTCAGGTGGAATCTCCTTTCTTTCCTGAAGTTTGAAACCATTGTTCCACATCCTAGTCTCCAGGGCACCAGAAAACAAGCTTGCTCCCTCCTGCATATGACTTTCCCTCAGATATTTATACATGGCCCTCATCATGTCTCCTCTCAGCCTTCTCTTCTGTAACCTAAACATAACCAGCTCTTTAAGCCGCTCCTCACAGGGCTTGTTCTCTAGATCCTTGATCATTTTAGTCACATTCCTGCTTAGAGTCAACATCTCCCTTCAACTGCGGTGCCCAGAAGTGGGCACAGTGTGATTCCAGGTGTGGTTTGGCCAAGGCAGGATAGAGGGGGAGGATGACTTTCCTGGGCTCCTATTTATGCAAGCCAAAATCTCATTGGCTTTTTAGGCTGCCGCATGACACTGTTGGCCCAAGTTCACCTTCCTCCCCACGAGGACTCCAAGATCTTTTCCACATGTCCTGCTGTCGAGCCAGGCACCGTCCCTCACTCTGTATTGTTGCATTTCCTTTTTTCTGCTTAAGTCGAGTGTCTTGCATTTGTCCCTGTTGAATTTCATTTTGTTAGTTTTTGGCCAATCATTTCTCTAATCTGTTAAGATCATTTCGAATTCTGCTCCTGTCTTCTGGAGGATTGGCTATCCCTCTCAATTTGGTGTTGTCTGCAAACAATTAGGAAATGACATTTATAACCCAGGAACAAAAATCGTGTTACATAGTGCTATCAGAACAGTTTGTTCCTGTAAGCCCAGATCCGATGCTGGAAATGACATGCTTCCTTGCCATTCTGTTTTGCAAATGACGAACTTTATGGACTCTGATGCTGCTCAGAAGCAAGGGATTTCGAATGCCCTGCATTCCTACGGCTGTGATCCACGTCAACCCTTCCTCCAAGGAATGCCATGCCCTCTGGCATGGAAGCCCCATGTTCTTCAGGAGAATCTGGGAAGCGTCTGAGCACATGGGACAGGCCTTCTTTGTCTTCTGTGAACAGGGAATGTACCCCAGCACACAAGCCAAGGGACCAAAATTGCTATGAAAACCATCCACTGCACATAAAGCTGGAGGTTAAGAGGAGAAAACCTATAAAGCAGGCACGGGCAACCGTCAGCCCTCCAGGTGTTTGGGGCTGTTAGGAATTGTGGGATTTGAAGTCCAAAACACCTGGAGGGCCCAAGTTTTCCCATGCCCAGCAAGAATCATTAATGCCTTAGTTATGTTGTGTGTGTCTGTACATGCTTCCTGGTCACCAGTTAATTTATGATGATCACATGAATTTCACAGGGTCTCGTTTGGCAAGGAAGACTCAAGATGGGATTACGCCAATCTATTCCTCCAAAATACAGTCTACAGCATGTGCTATTCCTTGGTGGGAGTTCGTTCTCCCACCCTGGAGTTTCCAAAGATATATAAACCTAATTTATATATCTAGTTTCCAACAGATCTCTCAACCTCTGAGGATGCCTGCCGTACATGCAGGCGAAACGTCAGGAGAGAATGCTTCTAGAACATGGCCATACATTTATTTATTTAATGCACCAAAGGGCAGCCAAAAACCAAAATGGGGTCCCCTTGAGCATTGTGTTGGGGTCAACACTAAAAGGTTTCTAAACTTCATTCGCTCACACAAATTTGTTGGCAATGTTTGCAGTGGACTCCACAGAAAATGCTTCACCTGTACTCCAGAAAAAGGAAAACCAGCCTGTTTAGCAAGCTTTGAACATGATTTATTATCATTAAATGTTTGATCCTTATACCTATTATACATACCTGGGTTTAAGTCACGTCAAATTTTCTGACAGAAAAGGGGGTGAAAAGTTTAAGCATCCCTGCTCTAGACTATTTTAGCAAAACTCAATGAGTAGGATTCTTTCATTCAAGAAAGCTAAAACTGTTCAAAGTTCAGCCATAATTCACCAAGTAAGCAAACTACAGAAACTAAAAGTAAGGACCTAGTTTGTCTAGTACAAGCATGGGCAAACTTCCGCCCTCTGGGTGTTTTGGACTCCAACTCCCACAATTCCTAACAGCCTGTCGGCCATTAGGAATTCTGGGAGTTGGGAGACCAAAACACCTGGTCTAATAGAGCATGGACTTTGTTGAGCAGGGGTGGAGGCCATGCAACGCTCTGAGTGCTGGTGAACACCCTTCGCTCGGCCATAAGATTTATCCACTTGAGATCTAATAATCAGAAAAACAGAAATATGTGTGAAACTGGTAGAAAAGCCTGGGAAAAGGGCTCCCCCCCCCCCCACACACACACACACACATTCCCATATTTGTGTCTTGAGAACTAGTTTAAAAGTCTGGCTTTGCTGCAAGTCTCCTGGGAAGCTCCAGTCATGCGGATCTGGGCAACAAATGGAGCAAGGGCCAGGTTCATACCAAAGCCTCATCTGCCACTTAAGAATTCAGGAGGCAGCTCCCTTCAAAATACATCACCCCAAGGTGGCCCGGAGGGATGAACTGAGGCCTTTGTAGGACATTCCTATTAGGAATATGACTCCCCATTTCATTTATCAGCAGTTTAGAGTTCTTGTGTTTTCTCCCCTGAAAGCACAACCCAAAGCTTTCCCATACTCCTATCCAGCAGAAATGGATAACCATGTTCTTCTTTATCTTAATGAGTTACAAGCAACACAGTTTTATTTAAATTTTCCAGCAACAAGAAGCCACTGCATGTGCCTACCTGACTTTTTAAGGGGTTTCTCTTGGTCTCAGCATTGTCTCAGTCCAATTTGCTGAGGACATAAGGACAGGACTGGAATTCCCTCTCTATGGAACCTAGCCTGATGTCCTTGTGGTGAAGATGAAGACTCTTTTTTGATTTCATAGGCCTCCTACACAAGGAAAGATGCGAGCTAAGGGCACTGCTGTGTTGTTGTACAGCTTGGAATGATTCATTGGGGGTGGGGGGATATACCTGGGATGCTGGGACTTGTAGTTTAAATAAGGAACCGTTTCACAGAATCCTAGATTAGGCTGAGACCTCCATGGCCAAGCAGTACAATCTCTTGCCATGCAGGAGGACACAATCCAAGTACTCCTGACAGACGTTCAAAGATGGAGACTTCCCAACACTCTGAGGTGGCAGCAGATACTACTTTTGTGCGGTTGACCGCAGTCATGTTAGAGATGGCTCTCTCCACTTTCCTCTATTTCTGTTGGCCCCTTACAAGTCTTTATGTCCCTAGTGTACAGTACTGGGCACTTTAAATTTACCATAATTATATTTCTTCTCTAGCTACCAACAGCTGTGAGGCCTTAAGGGCACAGTGCATGGGACATCATTTCTGGGATCAAAGCAAGTATAATAGTTCTCTAAATTTCTTGGGTTAGGGGCATAGGAAATCCACGATAAACACTCCAAATAAACAGTGCTCTTTTTTATCTGCAAGAACTCATCTCTAGAAATCTCCAGGTCCTCCAGCATGATTCTAGACTAGTTCCTAGAACAGAGTAACTTTACTGTCACTGTTCATTGTACAACGAAATTATATGCTGGAACTTAAATGCTTTTCCCAGCACACATTACAAAACAACGCACCCATCCCTTCACACTCCGACCCCCACCGCACAGCCTCCAATGCCACATCAATGTGAAGCCATGGAGTTCGACATAGCCACAGTTCTAGGATTAAAGCTATCTCTTCGTCTGTTTGTCCTTGCCTTTGTCACCCTGTACTGTCTGGCAGTAATTCAAAAAAGAATATGCTAGGAGAGATGGATCTCCAAGAATGCTCTGACGTTTCTTAAGGCTGCGGGACCTATAATATGACCTAGTTTAATATTTTGTTTATACTCCTGTGATGCTTTTATATGTTTGTAAGCCGCTCCGAGCCCTCGGAGAGTGGCGGCGTACAAGTCCAAATAATAAATAAAATAAATAAATAATAATAAAGTTCTTCCAAAGAGAAAGAAAGGGGGCATGGTGTGATAACTGCTGGTGTGCAGTTATCACATTATGTGCAGATGCAGTTGGTTAGGACAATCTTTACTGCACAGTGGTAGAAAGTCACCAGCAGTTTTCAATTCAGTTGCTGGTCATGAATTTGGTCATGATATTATTATGGTGGATGGGGATGCAATTATATGTGTACAAACTGTAATGCAGGGGGGGGGGGGGTCAACACACTGTCCTATAGCATCCTAATGTTGAGAGTGAGATTAGCTGAAAAGGTATGAACATCTAAGGTCCAGACAAGAAGTCCATAATCCAGGAACAGAATGTGGGAGGATTGTGTTGAACATGGAACTAAAGTCTGCAAAAAGGATCTTCACAAAGTCCTACAGAGAACAATAAATCAAATCCATAAATGAGCCAATGTGGAGAGACGACTGTGTTGCTATATGAAAAGACATCCTGATTTCTTAATTAAATGTAGTGTGCCTAGAAATAAAAAGTTGGTGCTGTGAAACCAGAGCCTTTGCCAAACATCACAGAACAGGATAAATTCAGGAGGACGTTTTCCAAGGTCTTTTGTAAATAGCTGAAAACATTTTTTTCCCCACAAGCTTTTGACCATGTTTAGGGATTATGAATCACTATATTTGTGGTCACTGTTGCACTTTACGAGAACAAATACTGTTCAAAGCTGTCGGGTCTTTTAGCATTTTTGATTGATAGGGGTTTTATTGTTGTTTTATGCGTATTAGGGATAATATTATTTTATTAATTTAACTTTTTATAGTTTGTTGTATGTATATTGGGTGGCACTACTGAGTGCATCCTGTGAACTGCCCCGAGATGGTGGCGGCATACAAATAAAGTGTATTGTTATTATTATTTCACTCCAATAATCTTATATTATGTTTGTATAGAAGCAGGGAAGCAGATACATGCAGAAGCTATCAAATGTCTTCTGCCTCAGGTGTCCCATTTTAAACTTCCTCTAAATGTGCTATTTAGAGAAAGAATTTCACCTTTTAAATTGCTAAAACAACTTGACGCAGGAAACCCTTCCCATAAAAAACGTTAAGCTGCCAAGGGAAAATACCTTTCAAAAGACAAAAATGACTCTTCTGTAAATTCTGGAATTTGCTACAGGAGCTGGATGGGCAGATATTTTCCGGAAAATGTCATGTGACTTTTTGCGATAACAACATATTACAAAACCCTTCATACCAGACATAAGGATATGCATGTCCGTGCCTGCTATTAATATGTATGAACTAATAGGCCCATTGCACTCACATAATGTTCTCACTGTAGTATCCAGACTTGTCATCATACAAACATAAAAAAGAAAAGGGGGGAAAGGCAAACACGTAAGCAAAGTATGTGGGATAGGCTCCTAAGGAACAGGACTTCCGAGAAAATTTGAGCAAGGAACAGACGGAAATATGAGTCACCAATCAGACACTGCATTTCAAAAAAGGCAAAGTCCGTTTTAGGCTCCGGAATATGACATGATGCTTCACTTAGGCCAGGATGAGACAGTGGATGGCCTTCCCAGAGCCTGGAAAAGTTACTTTTGCAATCCTCTAGCAAGCCAGCCTCAAATCTGAGGAGGGAATGCGATCCAAGTCTAAACCAGAAGACAAGAATGGAATCTGGAATCAGGAGTTGATTAGACAGAAGATAAAAATGGGAGATGAGAGCCAAAGCAGTGTGATGGTTGAGCATAGGATAAGGACTTCAGGAGACCAAGGTCTGAATTCTCACTTAGATATGGAAACCTATTGGGTGATCTTACACAAATCATAATCTCTCGTCTTAAAAAACAGACAATGGCAAAACTTTCTGTAAAGCAGTGGTTCCCAATCTTTTTTTTGACCAGAGACCACTTAACCAGGGACCACTCTCCAACATTAGTACCAAAAGAGTTACGAATCAGTTTTTGGTCAACTTTAGACTCGGTTTGGTTATTTGGGGTGCTGATTCAGAAAATTGCATTGGATAGACCACATCAGCACTAGTTTCTGACACAGAGCGTATGCCACCCAGTAGACGTCATCTGCTTACCCATATTGGTGGTCCATGGACCGCAGGTTGGGAACCACTACTCTAAAGAACTCATACCAAGAAAATATTATGATAGGGCTAATATAAGCCAGAGTCCACTTGAAGGCAATGTGGTGTAATGGTCCAAGTGCTGGACTAATCTCTGGGAGACCAGGGTTCAAATCCTCAGTCAGCTATAGAATCCCATTTGGTGGCCTTGGGCAAGGGACACGCAATGCAAGAGGAAGGTAATGGCAAACCTTGCCTGATAGGGTTGCCATAGTCCAAAACAGCTTGAAAGCACAAAACAAGAAAGACACTCAACAAGCATAAGAGGCTATCATGGACTGAATCTGGGCTTGCTATTTACGTTTTGTCATGTGCAATGAGAAAATGATGTCCACTCAGCAGGGAGCCAGAGCCTTATTCTGCCACGCAATTCTCAGCAGTGGCCTTAACACAAAAAACTTGAAGATCCCTTTGAACCCGCTGAGTGGATGCATCCCTCCAACACTTCAGCACCAGGCGCCTCCTTGTTTGTTTTGCCAGGAGCTCTGCTGTTTTCATAATTGTGCCTGGATCAACACCCAGTAAATTAAGATAATGACTCACCCAATTGTCCATCTGGGCTCTGTGCATGAACTTGGGTCTTTCAGAAAGCGCTCTGATTTATCTCTATTTAGCTTTTCCTTGCCTTGAGGTTGAGTCACTAAGCCAGATAACTCTGTGATGTGACCGCTCATTAGCTTCCTATTTCCATCGTTGATATATCCTGCACCTTCAGCACAAATGCCTGTCCCCACTGCATGAAATGTTCCCATTACTGCTTGAACGGAGTAATGGCTCGATTTTGAAATAGAAATTGCCTTGCTCACCCTATGGGATGGCCTTTGCCGAGAGAAAGGCAAGGCAAGTACGACTCAGAGTCAATGGTTTTCAATGTTATTGGCTGTGATATTTCTTCTGAATTGACTGTCTGTGTTGGGTGCTAGAGGGCATTGCGCCCAACATTGTATTGGGGGGGGGGGGGATTACTATTTTATTTCTTGGGAAACTGTGTTGTGAATGTGTTGTCGAAGGCTTTCATGGCCGGAATCACTGGGTTGCTGTGAGTTTTCCGGGCTGTATGGTCATGTTCCAGAAGCATTCTCTCCTGACGTTTTGCCCACATCTATGGTATAGACGCTCTGAGCGCCAGAGAGAGCGGTATATCAAGCGGAACTAATAAGTAAATAAATAAATAAATAAAAATACGGGTCTGACACTGATGTGGAATTCTGAGAGACTGCCCCAGGATTTTGGTTTATGGCCTATACCACCATGTATTATGTAAAGTCTGTATTCTCCTATATGTACTTGGCTGGGTTTTGTGATCTCCAATAAGCCCTTCTATCTCCATCCTACCAACCCACATGAACATTTGGTGGAAACACAAGAGTTAAAAAGATGATGAAAAATCATAAAATCACAGCAAACCATATTAAAAGACCTTCCCATCACATGCCTTCTAGAATCAAAGGTTCCATCTACCTAGAGAGGATGGGTACAAGTTTAACATTTTCTTTATTCAAAGCAGACATTGTACAACTGAGCGATGACCCTCTTCCTGAATAATGTTTATTCCAACTCAATGCTGCTCTCCGATCTTCAAGAAAGGATCCAGGGGTGATCCAGGAAATTATAGGCCAGTTAGTCTAACCTCAGTTCCAGGCAAAGTGATGGAAACCATTATTAAAGAAAAAATTACCAAGCACATAGAAGAACAGGCATTGCTGAAGGAAAATCAACATGGTTTCTGCAAAGGCAAATCATGTCTTACTAACTTGATAGAATTCTTTGAGGGTGTAAATAAACACATAGATAAAGGGGACCCAGTCGATATTGTTTACCTTGACTTTCAAAAGGCTTTTGACAAAGTCCCTCACCAAAGGCTCCTAAATAAGCTCTTCAGCCATGGAATCAGGGGACAGGTCTTGTCCTGGATTGGAACCTGGCTAAACTGCAGGAAACAAAGGGTGGTAATAAATGGACACTTCTCTGGGTAGAAAGAGGTGAGAAGTGGCGTACCCCAAGGTTCAGTTTTAGGACCGTTACTTTTTAATTTATTCATAAATGATCTGGATGTAGGAGTGAATTGTGAGGTAGCAAAGTTTGCAGACGACACTAAATTGTTCAGGGTAGTTAAAAATGAAACTGACTGTAAAGAGCTCCAGAAAGATCTCTCGAAATTGAGTGAATGGGCAACAAAGTGGCAAATGCAGTTTAACCTAAACAAGTGTAAAGTCATGCACATCGGGGCAAAGAACCCCAAATACACTTATCAACTGATGGGATCAAAGCTTTCTGAGACAAACCAGGAAAGGGATCTTGGGGTTTTGGTGGACAGCTCAATGAAGATCTCAACCCAGTGCGCTGCAGCAGTGAAAAAAGCAAATTCTATGCTTGGCATGATCAGGAAGGGAATCGAAAATAGGTCGGCAAATGTTGTATTGCCTCTCTACAAATCTAAGGTGAGGCCACATCTGAGTACTGTGTACAATTCTGGTCACCGCACCTCAAGAAGGATATAACGGAACTGGAAAAGGTACAAAGAAGGGCAACAAAAATGATCCAAGGGATGGAGCAGCTCCCTTATGAAATCAGGTTGCAACGCCTTGGTCTTTTCAGCCTTGAAAGATGGCGTTTAAGAGGTGACTTGATCGAAGTGTATAAAATCATGCATGGGATAAAAAGGTGAATAAAGAAAAATATTTTCTCTGTCACACAACACTAGGACTAGGGGCACTCCTAAAGCTCCAAGGTAGGAAAGTTAGGACTAATAAAGGGAAATATTTCTTCACCCAGAGGGTCATTGGGTTATGGAACTCACTTCCAGAGGAGGTTGTGACAGCGGTCAGCCTGGACAGCTTCAAGGCAGGATTAGACAGATTCATGGATACCAAGGGAATCAGTAGTTACTGAAATGGACATCCAAGTGCCACCTCTGTGTTGATGGAGGCAGGCAGGATTTTCCCGGGTACTGGTTGTGGGGGGTCGGGAGCAGGTGAGGGTTTTGCCCTCCTTTCTGCTAGAGATCCCTGTGTACAACTAGTGGGCCACTGTGTGACACAGAATGCTGGACTAGATGGGCTGAGGCCCGATTCAGCATGGCTCTTCTTATGTTCTTATGTTCATGCAGAGGCCCAATCCTCTACATATCAGTCAGCAGAAGGGGAGCAAACGAGAATCCTTTGAGATGACTTAAACTAGAGAGGATGGGAACTTAATCTGTAGCAGTCTGAACACAAAACTTTACTTTCTCTGTGTTTCCTTTCACTGGTTTATCAGATCTGCACCAGCCAGATTCTCCTTACTTTGGCTGTGTCCAACATTCCAGGAGTTCACAAGAATCCAAATTTGGCCCATGTGCTCCTCAGAATAAATACATTCCTATGTGTGCACAGAGTATCCAGTCTCCGCATCCACAGGACTAAACAAATACTGATGCTATAGAATCCTGAACTGCCAAACTGGAAAATCCAAACCAGATTACATTAGGCTAAAATGATGACATTGTATAGATTTAGTGTTCCCTCACTTATCGCGGGTGTTACGCTCCAGTAACACCCACAATAAGTGAAAATCCACGATGTAGGGACGTCTGGCTCCCCCTCCACTCCTCCTCCTTCCTAATTCTCCATCGCCTTTGACGAGCTTCGAAGCGAGACCGCTAAGGAAAGGACAGGACAGGCCCAGCCTCAGGCAGGCAGACAGGAAGGGAAAGAGCACACCTGCCCAGCCGAGGCCGGCTGTTGCAGCTGACGATGACTCCCGCGAGCTCTCCCTCCCTCTGCTTCTGCCTCCCAGCCTGCTTGTCTGACTGTGCCACGGTGCCCAGCGAGGAGAACCAGCTGGTCCCCAAAGAGCTGAGCGGGCCCGAGGCCAGAGGCCTAAAGGCGTTGGAGGAGGAGGGAGGGTGAGGGCTCACTCACATCTTTGCGGACTAGCTGGTTCTCCTCGCTGGGCACCGTGGCATAGGCAGGCAGGCACATAGGGGGAGGCAGAGGGAGGGAGAGCTTGGGGGATTAGTCATCAATAGGAGTCATCATCAAAGAGGGGAGCAGGTCCTCACCCTCCTGACCCTGTCCCCTCTGCCTCCAGCGACTTTGGGCCTCTGGCCTTGGGCTCGCTCACCTCTTTGGGGACCAGCTGGTTCTCCTCACTGGGCTTCATGGCCTGTGACACAGGCAAGTTGTAGCTGAAAACAATTCCCGTGAGCTCTCCCTCCCTCCACCTCCCAGTCTGCCTGCCTGCGCCACGGGCCATGGTTCCCAGAGAGGAGAACCAGCTGATCCCCAGAGGTGAGCGGTGAGCAGGCCGGGAGGCAGAGGTGGAGGGAGAGCTTGTGGGAGTCGTCAGCAGCAGCAACAGCAGGCCTTGGCCGGGCAGTCACGTTCTTTCTTTTCCTCCCTGCCTGTCCGGAGCAGGAAGGAAGCGGCAGCATGCTTTCCTTGTCCTTGGTGGCAGCCTCCTCTCCTCCTCCTCTTTCCCCAACTCAGCCCCCAATAAATTCATTTTTTTTTAAAAATGCAAAAAAGCAAGTTCGCGCAAAACGAACCGCAAAACAGCGAAGGAACACTGCAATTGGATTACCTACAGAAAAGCCTGGCAGAAATAATAGACAAGGTGCGTAATTTTTCTTTTTCTCTTTTACAGTCACGACTTCCCTAAATATGCTGCACACCAGACTGATTATCTCAGAGGCAAGTGTTAAAAATCAACCCAGACACAGAAGAGTCATTATCAGTTTTCAGCAGAGTTTTACTGAACAGCCTGACCGTGTGCTGCTCACTGTTTAAGAAAACACTTTGATTGAGTTTTCATCCAAGCTCACAGTGGTAGCTTTTAATCTTGACACATTGCTTTATGTATACACACAGGATCTCCTGATCTCCTATCAGTCCATGGCATATGCAGTGATATACTTCAATAGATATCAGCAACAGATGTACAGCGAGAAGCAAGAGAATCATGGCAAGAGAGAGAACACACACTTGCTGCCTTCTTTTATACCCACTGCTTCTCATCATCAAATTGGGATAGAAGTGAATGATGAAATATGGTCATGACTCAGCTTCTTTGCGTGTCCCTCAAGTTCCACATCACCACCTACTTAACCCTTCAGTAGCTGTATGACCACATGCCCATTAGAACTGTATTTCCAGCAGTATTGCACAACAGGGCTATAGTAAATGCAATCCTATCTAATAGTACATTGCCTAAGAAAGCCTAGATCAGGGGTGCTCATTAGGTAGATCGCGATCGACGGGTCGATCCCAGGACCGAAGGAGGTCGATCCCAGCTGGATAGGGCACTTCTGAGGGGGCGGAGCCAGGCCGCACGAAGCCCCAGCCCCTTCCCCGGCTTTAGCGCTTCCGCAGCTTCTGGAAGCAAGGGGGGGGAATGCCAAGGCAGTAGTGGCATAGATAGCCACTACTGGCTTGGCATTCCCCCCCTCTTGCATCCAGAAACTGTGGAAACGCTAAAGCCAGAGGGGAAGGGGGCGGAGCCAGGCCGCGTGAAGCCCCACCCCCTTCCCCCTGCTCCGCCCTGGTAGATCTTTCAGACTTGGTTTTATTAGAAGTAGTTCGCATGCTGAAAAAGTGTGGGCACCCCTGGCCTAGATCTTAAAGAGAATAAATAATAACATAATTTTAACAAGATAAGCACACTTCTTGGTTTTGTTTTGTTTTTAAAAAAGGAGAACATTAAGGTGAAGGTAAGTTTAAGATTGCTGAACCTAAGAAATATTAATGATGCACTACAGGCAATGTCTTGAACCAGACAGCCCCATATTGAATAAATAATTGAAAAATCCTGTACGTATGCCAACATGCTACTGAGTGATGTCTTCAAGAGGCTGTAATCCATTTTTCAATGGATTATCCAAAAGAGGGCTGAAGAGCTTGTGATAAATCTCCCTGAATATAGACTTCTGTATTGGTTCGCCAAAGGGCATATTATAAATTAGGAGAGCTCCATTTGCCCAATAACCAGAAAGGAATCATGCTGTCTCTCAACAGGATGACTCTATGATAGGCACGGGGAAACATGCCCCCTCCAGGTGTTTTGGACTTCAACTCCCACAATTCCTAACAGCCTACCGGCTGTTAGGAATTATGGGAGTTGAAGTCCAAAACACCTGGAGGGCCAAAGTTTGCCCATGCCTGTTATAGGGTGACTTGTAGTGTTGTCACAAATGGCGATAGAAGCTAGAGGTGTTTTATTTATTTTCTGCTCTATAGAGTGAGAAGCTGTTGTCATTTGAGTCCAAAAGTCTCATGTTCTCCGCCTCTTCAGAAAAGCACGACAAGTGTAATTTGTGAGTTCAGATTTCAGGCCAAATGTGTAACACTGAAGCTGGATGCCCATGCACTGACAACCTTTGCATAATTTACTGAGCTCAAAGCACCAGCAAATAAATTACGTCTCCAAAGCTCATCAGGCAGTGCTCCTCAGAGAAAGCCGGCTGGCAAACAACGGCTGCCAGACTCCTGCGGAAGCTTTGTCTCCTTCAGCCAAAGGCCCTCTTCTCAATATCTATATCTCTCTCGCGCGCGCGTGTGTGTGCATACCTCCATCACTCACCTTTGGGCAGAGGATCTCTGTCTGTTGGATCATGATAAGGGCAGATGCAATCAGTGCACCCTGACGCACGTAGTTCACTGGATCATTTGTCATCGGCTCCAGCAAATTAATTGCTTCCTATTGGGCAAAGAGGAAAGAAAGCACGCAGATTATTAACCCTGCTCCTTTTTCAAACACCAGGCTTTCGTCAGAATTACTAGATTGCAATTCCTCAAACAGGCCGAGGCATGGGAGTTTTCGCTCATTTTAACGGATCTGTTTTGCCCATCATGTTGACAACAGGAAAAAGGAGAATCAAAACAGTGGGGTTTTTCAAGCTGATATTCAAAAGTTCAAGAATAAATCAGACAGAACACTTTGTTTACGGGAATCTGAATTTCTTAGAAATCTACCTGTGAGAATGTGTTGAAGAAAGAATGTGTTTAATGTTTATGAGCTTGACTCCTCTCGTCTCAGGGCTACTCCAACCACTTTCTCTATTTTCACCCTCCTCAAAGCACAGACTCTGAATCTTAGCAAGGAGGATTAGATACAGTCAACATCTTTAAATGCAAGCAAGTTGCAGGCTATATCGTATTTTCCAAACCAAAACATGTGTGGCTGACTTCCTTACATCTGAATGCACCAAGGAGCCCCCAGTGGCGAAAGGGTTCAACCCTTGTGCTGACAAAACTGCTGACCAAAAGGTCGGTGGTTTGAATTCGGGTGGATTGGAGCTGGGTAAGCTCCCATTTGTCAGCTCCAGCTTCCCATGCGGAGACATGAGAGAAGCCGCGATGGGTTGGTGGCAGCAGCACCCGTTACTCTTGGCCCCACCTCCGACGCTTCTCCCTGGGCCGGACAGAATCAGTTGCCGGTCCGAATCCGGCCCGCGGGCCGCCCGCTCCTGCTCTTGGGGAATTTCTAGATCTTCCAGTGCAATTCTATGGTCAGCTTCTAGGAGAAGTTGACCATGCAGTTGGGCTGGAAGACATAGAAATACCTAGGTTCTCTTTGGTTTAAAAAAAGGCAAATTTTCACTTGCACTTTTTTTATTTCAGCCTCGAAGAATGTGAAGGGCCAACTGCACTACAAAAAAATCTACTTGAGGGGGACTTGAAGTAAGTTTCTTGGTGTAAAGTATTATTATTATTATGACTATTATTTGCAGAATTTATATATGGCATTTCTTACCCCTGAGGAGACTCAAAGAGATTTCCAAATAATTTCCCAATAATTCAGAAATCTGGATTTTTGCTATATATGTTAAGCCCCACATACTCCAAAAGGACTTGAAAGGTAATTTGTAAACTTCTAGCCATCAAGGCCCATGACAAAACAAATATTATTTCATAGGAACAACGTAATGCAATGTAATCTTACCACAGACGAAGCAAAGACGGGATGTGGGATTCTAGGTCATTACTACTCCTCTTAACTGAATTAGAGTTGAGGGATTTCCCATTACAGATATGTGGGTTTTGTACTTGCAAAATCAGTCTAAATTTGCTCAATGCAGCTTTTAATCTCCACGAGTGAACTTTTAATTAAAGGCAGCAGGCTTCTGCCAAGTACAACTCTAGGGTTTTTAAAAATAATTTTTTTCACCGCACAAGCTTTCCAAAACCATTGTCCTAATTATGTAAAGTTGACTTTTATAAGGCTGCATTGTATTTTTGTGCCTTTATTGGCCCAGGTCTAATCCGTGGCGCTGCGTGAGCTCAGGGCTATTTATGGAGGACAAAGATGGAAGTGCCTCTTTGGTCTAACGAAAAGCTTAACTTCATTTCCAATCTCCTACGTTCTAACATATTAACTCAGCCTTTAAAATATGTTGATGTTGATACAAGCCCCAGAAGACACAGTGATATAAACAGATGCTCGAGATCCCTTATTTTAGAAATAAACAATAAAAGTACAGAACTGCAGCCAGGCAGGTTCTATTACCCTGCCTATACACATTACGGAGAAATAAAACAGACTCCAAGAGCACCGACCAGCGGGTTGCCCATTTTTGTCCAGTGAAGGCAAACGTTGGCAATAAGCATGGAAATGAATTGTACTATAGCACTGGGACTGTGGCGCAGCTGGCTGGGTGTCAGCTACATTAAGATCACTACTGACCCAAAGGTCATGAGTTCGAAGCCAGCCCGGGTTGGAGAGAGCTTCCGACCAATTGTGTAGCTTGTTGTCAACCTCAGGCTTTGGAGATCAAAGCCAGAGCACCTGGAATGATAGGATCTATGGACACTATAATCACTCAACACAAAGGGCATCTTCTCCCACCTGGGAGCTTGTTCGGAGTGAGCTTCCAATCAATTGTCTAGCTTGTTGTCAACCTTGCAACCCGAAAGACAATTGCATCTGTCAAGTAGGAAATTTAGGTACCACCTATGCGTGGGGAGGCTAATTTAACTAATTTACGAGGCCATTAAAAAATCTCCAGCAAAGCATGCAGGGAATGTGGAAGTACTTCAACAGTGTCCCAAATGGACAGTGAAGCGACAGCTCTCCTGGTGGCCAGAAAAGTGGAATGTTAAATAGCCTCTGAGTGTATGTCTATATGTGTTGTATGTCTATGGCATTGAATGTTTGCCATGTATGTGTAAATTGTAATCCGCCCTGAGTGCCCTGCGGGGTGAGAAGGACGGAATATAAATATTGTAAATAAAAATAAATAAATATAGTGCTCCTGTTACATCACAGGTTTACAAGTCCACATCAAAGGAGGTGACCGACTTTCATGGGTGCATCTATAGAATGAATGCAATCTGCCACCACTTTAACTGCCATGGCGCAATGCTATGGAACCCTGGGATCTGTAGGACCATTTGGCAGAAAAAGCTAAGCAACCCTGGAAAACTACAAGTCCCATGACTTCATAGCACTGAGCCACAGCAGTTAACGTGGCATCAAACTGCATTAATGATACAAAGTCCAACACATTTAATCATGCACATGGGCCAAGCGGATCCCTATGAAAGAGCAAGAGGAAGGCCACCCCGGATTCAATATTTGGGAGGAAAGTGGGATATAAATCAAATTAATACCCTCATTTACTCAAGTCTAATGAACCATCCAATCTAATATGGACCTCAATTTTCAAAACCCCGAAACCAAAAAAAGTATTTGCCGCTGAATGTCATTTGGCTAAAAAAAAGAAAAAAAAAGAGTTAGGACACCAAAGTTTCCAGTAATGGAAAAGGAAACTTTAGGGTGCATCTCTGCTGTAGAATGAACCCACTCTAGCTGCCCTGACTCAATGCTATGTAATAATGAAGTATTACAAGGGTTTTAGCTTTCTCTGCTAAAGAAAAGAATAGCTCTATTGTCATTGAACTATTGTACAATAAAATTAAATGCTTTCCCTATCACACATCACAAAACAATACACCCACCCCTCCCCACTCCCACCCCCACTGCACAGCCCCCAATGCCTCATCAATGCAAAGCCATGGAGTTCAGTAGAGGTACAGCTCTAGGAAAAAAAGCTGTCTCTGGGTCCATTTGTCTTTGCCTTTGTCACCCTGTACAGTAATAATTTAAAAAAGGAATACACTGGGTGAGGTGAGTCCTTCAGAATGTTGCTGTCTCACCAAACTACAAATCCCAGGATCTTACAGAATTGGGCTGTGGCCATGAAATGAGAAATAAGGTTCCCAAAGAAGGGAACCAGGTGTAGCTCCCGCTGAAGGTGCAGGTTCACAGTTTGGGAGTGATCCTGGACTCATCGCTGAGCCTGGAACCCCAGGTCTTGGCAGTGGCCGGGAGAGCTTTTGCACAGTTAAAACTTGTGCGCCAAGTCTGACTTGGCCATGGTGGTACACTCTCTGGTTACATCCCGTATAGACTACTGCAACGCTCTCTACGCGGGGTTGCCTCTGAAAACCGAAAGCTTCAACTAGTCCAGTGTTTGGCAGCCAGGTTGCTCACTGGGGCTGGGTACAGGGAGCGCACAATGCCCTTGCTACGCCAGCTCCACTGGCTGCCTATCAGCTTCCGAGAACAATTCAAAGTGCTGGCTTTGGCCTATAAAGACCTGAATGGTTCTGGCCCAGTTTACCTGTCAGAACGTATCTCCTGCTACAATCCAACCTATGACCCTAAGATCATCTGGGGAGACCCTGCTCATTGTCCCCCCATTGTCGCAATCGCGTCTGGTGGGGACAAGGGACAGGGCTTTCTCTGTGGTGGCCCCTCGGCTATGGAACTCCCTCCCAAGTGAAATTAGATATGCTGCATCCCTCTTGACCTTCCGGAAATGAGTGAAATCCTGGCTAGGATATTTATTTATTTGCACTTGTTTGCCGCCCTTCCCAATGGCTCGAGGCAGCTCACAACAAGTTATAAAGACAGCCAAACATTAATAAAAAGTTAAAACCACAATTAAAACAACAGTTTAAAATGTCACAATACGCCGCACATTCAAAAGGCGCAAGAAGGTGATACACAGAGAGGGTCTACAGTTCATTTGGCACTGAAAGCCTGCTGAAATAACAGAGTCTTCCAGGCTTTCCTGAACGGGAGGAGGCTCTGGATGGCGCGGACGTTGGTGGGCAACGCGTTCCATAATGTTGGAGCCACGATCGAAAAAGCCCGGCAACGGGTTGCCGTCAGGCAGTAAGACTTAGGACTAGGAACGACCAGGAGGTTTTGCTCCTCGGAGCGCAGAGATCTAGTGGGATAATATGGGATGAGGCGGTCCCGCAGGTACACTGGCCCCAGACCATGTAAGGCCTTAAAAGTCAAGACTAACACTTCGAAGGTAATCCGGCATTCTACAGGCAGCCAGTGCAGTTCGCGCAGAATTGGCGTGATGTGAGAGCTTACCAAAACCCCAGCAAGGAGTCGGGCTGCAGCGTTCTGCACCAGCTTAAGCCATCCAGTGACGGCCTCAAGGCAGCGATGGAAATTATCGGGTACGGATTCAGGCTGGCCATCCATCCTCAGGATGAGCTGGGTGTCAGCAGCGTACTGATGGCACCCAAGCGCGAAGCTACGTATAAAAGCCCTGAATAAATAAATAAATAATAGCTCCTGAAGTAACTTTCTATTTTACTTGGGCTCAACACGAAGATTACCATATGATGAGATTCTAACACGCACCCTGATTTTGGTGAAGACATTTAACCCGGAAAAGGCGAGCACTAGATTTGAGTAAGTGAAATGAATGTCCGTACGGCTGAGTTGAATTCCTATGTGGATCAAGGGAAGGGCAGAGAAAGAGAAAGAGTCAGAATGTAGTGGTGTAGTTACAAAGATAATGGAGCAGAGAAGAGAGGGGGGTGTATCACAGAGCACAGACCATGAGCTCTGTGTGGTAGGTATCCTGGCCCATAGCAAATCTGGTGAGAGGAAGGGGAAGTGGAGGCAGAGTCAGGAAATGGCAGGCATCCATCATGCAGCTGAGTGGAGCAGGACAAAGAGGCGCTTTGCAGGAGGCCTGTGTTTCCCCAATGAGAAGCACTGGACCATCAAAGTCCAGGACTGGATCCACATGAGATTTATGGCCCTGACACGCCAAAGAGCGCTACTCTCGAAGTTCCCCTGCACCTCTAAGCCAGGCACGGACAAACTTGGGCCCTCCAGGTGTTTGGGACTTCAACTCCCACAATTCCTAACAGCCTTCTGGCTGTTAGGAATTGTGGGAGTTGAAGTCCCAAACACCTGGAGGGCCCAAGTTTGCCCATGCCTGATCTACACCTAGATGCTTTTTAAAAAGTTTTTCAAAGACCCAGTAACCTTAAAGTGCATAAAAACATAAAAGCTGCATATTGAAAACACAAACTTTGGTATGATGTAATGCTTCCTCCCAGATCATGTGCAACGATGTGTATTTTGGCCTATCAGAGAACAAAAACTACCCCTTCTTTTTCAAAATATGCATTTTTAAAGAGAGAGCATCAATCAAGTAGGTTTATTTAAACGAGATGAGAACCTCATTTTTCTGTTTTGCCGTCTTAATTTTCCACTGAGGGGAAAAAAAAGTTCTCCGAGGGAGAATCCTAATCAGAGCTCAAAAGCCCAAGATTGATGTTCAATATGTAATACAGAGGTGGGAAGTGACGGCAGGAGCTTTTTTACCTGCTTCGCATGGGCAGACTTGAGCCAAACAAGGCAGGCATACTCAGCAGTTGAGTAAGATAAGGTCAGGGCTGATGTTCTTATTAATTGTGGGCCTGCAAACCATGCACTACCAGTAAGTTTCCACAAGGATGTTATTTATTTATTTATCCCATCGCTTCTCAACCCCCGAAGGGGGACTCAGGATGGCTTACATTACAAGCAATTACAATAATAAAATCACAAATTAACATATCATGATTAAAACAATACATAATTTTAAAACATACATAAGCCAATATTAAAACAGTAAACCAGCCTCTCTAGTTGTATCGTCATTGCAATACGTCCCTTTTAAGTGCAGCATTACATCTATTGACCAAAAGCCTGATCCCAGGACCATGCCTTTAATTTCTTTTGAAAAGCCCGGAGGGAGATGGCCGATCTTATCTCAGTTGGGAGTGTGTGGCATAGGCGGGGAGCCACCGCTGAGAAGGCCCTGTCTCTCGTCCCCACCAGGCACATTTGAGCTGTTGACGGGAGTGAGAGCAGGGCCTCCCGGATGATCTTAGAGTTTGAGGTGGGATGTAGGGGTGGACGCGTTCGGACAAATAAGCTGGGCCAGAACTGTTTAGAGCTTTATAGGTCAAAACCAGCACTTTGAATTGGGCTTGGAGAAGGACCAGCAGCCCGTGGAGCTGACACAACAGGATATTACTGTGTGCAGCAAATTTGTGCTTGGTGTTCATACAGTGTTGCCAAAATGTTAGTGTTCGATCTAAGGTGACACTGAGATATTTATGATACCTTTGGGTCACCCTTTCCATCCAGGATAGGGTTATGTTATTGTTTCACTTCATGCCGATGCTTTGGACGCTGTTTATATATTGAATATAGCCCTGGAAAAAGCCTGTTTAGGCGAAACGGCACTGTGGCCAATATCTTCCGCAATAGCGAGCCGTTGGCTTGAGCCTTCAAGCCCCACCTTCGGGAGGATTTCATTGCTTCCTCCGCGTCCTCCAAAAATTCGCGTCTGCCTGCCGCCCGCTTCTTTTGGTCCCGCATTGGATTTATTTACACCTTGTGGATTACTATTTACTTTGTCTATCCTGGGTTTTCCTACTGATACATGAGCTGAACTTCTTTTCTCATCTGAGATAGGACTCACCGACTACTGAACATTTTAAAACTCTCGTCAAGCCTCCACAAAACGCGGGTGGTATGACTCATGTTTGTGTCTTTGTATATTATATGAATATGCCTCACACTTGTGAATCCTAATATATTTTGATACTGATTCTCTTTTTTGCCTCTGTGCTTTACACCTTGTGTTGTGTTGCATATTTATGATAGGGACAGTGATTGAGCTCTTGGCCTTCCCAGGTAACTTTCAATTTCCTATTGCTTTTGGGGTTACATAGGTGGAAAGCACACTCTTGTGTCTTGGCAACATTGGGCTTCAAATGGTTCAAGTGTTAAGAAAGAGGTAGTATTTGGGAGCATTATTACCATCATCATCATCATGATAAGGATTTGGAACAATTTGGGGGGAAATTTGCACTGAAATTGTTTAAACTGCGCATGACCTGGAGGCTTTTGAGGAGGTCAGGAGCACAAAAAAGGGGATCAGGAACATATGTTGTCCCTATATAGCACTTTTCTGTCCCTCATTGTAACTTCTTGAGTGGTCTTTCTAAAGTTCCTCTGTCCAGCCTTTAGTTCTTCCGTTGGGTAAAAAGTGTACAAAGCCAGAGGATGGCTTGACCTCACCTTGTTTCCTGTCCCAGCGCAACAGATGCCCAGAGCCATGGCTGCCCCATACCGGACGTGGGGGTTGTAGCTTTCAGACAGCAAGGAAACCACGCTTGGACACTGTTCAGGGGTCCTGGAAAAGAAAAACAAACACAACCATTCAATGTATGAAACTGTAGAGACCCGCTATACATTCCTAGCTGAAAACCACTGAAATCTTGCAATCAAACCGAAGGGAGCCAGCATGGTATTTTGGATAAGGAGAATTTGGATTTCCCTGCTGCTTTCCAAGGCAGCTCTGAGTAGTACCACAAATAAGAAGGTGAAGAGAACAGAAGGTCACAGTTAAGATAAGCAGCCTCCGGCCTCTTTCTGAAGCCTGTGGACTATAAACGGCATCACAATTTGAGGACTATAAACTGCCTCATATGAAGCTGCTTGTCACCTTGTTCTCAAACAACGGCTCAGAAGCTGGCAAAAAGAATGAGCTGCTGTGGAGATGGAAAGAGACAGCTTTGAATAAACTATACAAAATATTCACAGTGAAGGTGGTTTTTAGGCTGGCACAAACGGCGTCTTTGCATTTTGATTGCTTCGGCAATTATTCAGCAAGGAAGTTGTCGTAAAGAGATCAAAACAATTAAAAACTTTTGTGTAGAATGGGTCATAGCACACATGAGAACCAGCATCTACTTTCATTAAACGGACAAGATGGTGGTGGTGGAGAAAGCCCATCAATTTCTGAACATGCATTTCTGAACATGGATTTCAAAACGTTTTTTATATGCTGGGATTAATCTCACACTGTTAATGTCAGCAAGATCTTGTGGCAGGTCACCAGACACTGCTTTTTCCAACTTAATTATTTCGGTAGGCAAATCCTAAAATAATGAATGGGTGGTCTTAAAGTAAAAGTGTTTAAGGAGGGAGAAACAGACGGTAAAGTTTGGTATTTGGAAAAAAAACAATAAAAGGAAAAGAAAGGCTGCAAGCCGAGCGATGAAAGGACTTCGGAACCAAACATTTTATGTAAGTTAGATTGGCAAAACATCATCCTCGCCCTGCCCCCAGATCCCAAATGAATCGGCCAGCCCCATGTTTGGTATGCCTTCAGTATTTTGAGAGGGGGAGCCCTCTTAGATTGCTGCAGGAAAAACAGCAGAGAGAACCTCAAAGGGCCCCTTTCACACGGCACAATTTATAGCACCATGATTCCACTTCTAACTACCATAGATGCACTCAACAAAATCCTGGGGATTGTAGTTTGGTGAAATACTGGAGCTCTATGGCTGAAAACTCTATAAATGTCCTTCCCCAAACTGCAAATTCCAGGATTGTAAAGGGCACAACCATTGCAGTTAAAGTGGAATCATAGTGCTATAATTGAGGTGTGAAAAAGTCCAAATATTAATAAATTATATGATGGCACTTGTTTTCATGGGCCACTTCATCAAATGCGAAGAAGACATACTCCACAGCCAAAGGAAACATGAGGTCAAAAACCTTAGGTTTTCCTCTCCCAACACCATTTGCTATGACATCATGAATTCTTCATTTTGTCAGTTTATGTAAGGAAAACCCTTTTTCTACACAACTGCATATAGGACTTGAGCATCCATGGATTTTGGTACCCACAAAGGGTCCTAGTATTGAACGCCAGCGGATACAAAGAGCCCAAAAGCATCTATTTAGCCAACTAATTCCTAACTAAATGGCCTGAATTGAACTCATTTCTATCAACAACCCTAAGTCTCAAGTCGTCTCTAATTCATTCTTTACTGTTTAGCTGTCATGCAGACCAACCTTTTGAAATCCTGTAAAAACACACTGTGGGTCACCACAGTCAATTCCCACTGTCTATACTCTCAATCCCTCTGAAAACATTCTATTAACTATACATTACATATACTTTGCCTTATTTTTTTCTAATAAAAACATAAACATTTTACATAAGTCTTTAAAAAAGGCTTCTCATCCTTTTCTGAACCTACACAATGTAAGTCTTTATTTGCCGTCAAGTCAACTCTCGCAGTCCTATGAATATCATCCAAGAGACCTGTTCCTCAACTGCCCGGCTCAGGTCTTGCACATTTCATGATTAACTCTATCCAGCTGTAATAAGGTTTTATATTTTTCTTGTTGTTTTCGACTTTACCAATCATTGTCATCATCCTTTACTACAAGCCCACATTGTCTTGTGAAATGAAGAATAATAGCCTCAGTTCAGTCATACTGGCTTCTAGTTTGGGCTTTATGAGTCCGAACAATATATTTGAGTTTTTGAGCCTACAGAACTCTCCCTCAGCAGCCGATTTGCAAATGAGTTGATCCCCTTCCTCTCCGTTTTCAGAAATCAGAGATTTCATGGAAGATCCAAACTTTGGTAATCTATGATATGTCTTGACACATGAGGATCTAATTGAGTCCCATCACAGCGGTCTTCCGGTGTCCTAGCCTTCCATTCTTCCAAGGTGTAAGGAATCCAAAGCTATCTGGGACTGTGGCGCACCAGGACTCTAGCGCACAAGGACTGTGGCGCAGCTGGCTGGGAGTCAGCTGCATTAAGATCACTACTGACCAAAAGGTCATGTGTTCGAAGCCAGCTCGGGTCAGAGTGAGCTTCTGACCATTATGTAGCTTGCTGTCGACCTTTGCATCTGTCAAGTAGGAAATTTAGGTACCGCTTATGCGGGGAAGGCTAATTTAACTAATTTACGACACAATAAAATCTCCAGCAAGCGGTGAAAGAATGAGAAAGTACTCCATCAGTGTCACAAATAGATGGTGAAGTGACAGCTCCCCGGAGGCCAGAATACCCTCATGAAGTTAAATAGCCTCTGTGTGTCTGTTTATATATGTTGTGTGTCTACGGCATTGAATGTTTGCCATGTATATGTACATTGTAATCCACCCTGAGTCCCCTGCGGGGTGAGAAGGGTGGAATATAAATACTGTAAATAAATAAATAAATAAATATCTTATGGGCTAGAACACTACAAGGGCTAACTCTTTTATTGGACTAACTTTCATTCCTTCAGACACACAAAATGGAACTCGCAAAACAATACTTTTAAATATTTTTCAGAAAGTAGAATCTAAAGACACCGCTTTTCTTTTATGTAGAGGAGTTGACACTTCAAAAGCTGGGCATCTACGTGCACAAAGGGGATACAACGCACAGAGCCAATTCCAACATGCAAGAGGCAGCCGCCACGTCCCTTGGAGCGTGGCGCAAATATGCTTCTTTCTTTCCAGCCAGAAGCTTAGCCTCCGGCTCATGCCAAAGATAGCTATTCACTTGATGCACAAGACAGATAATGAATTTTTTTGAAAACACATCTATGTATTTGAAAGCAACCTGAGAAATAAAAAAAGCCTTGCAGAAGAAAAGTTCAACTTTCTATGTCCAAAATTAGGTCTGTATCGCTATATTCCTATTATGTAATCTACTTCACAAGTGCTGTCTGCAACCTGTGACACAACCCATGTAGTTTAGAAGGATGCCGGACATAAAGGATCACTTTAGGGCACAATGTCCCGAAACTAATGTAAAGAAAACACTGCCTCTTTCGATGGAGGGCATCTTCAGGAATTCTGCCCATAAGGCAATTAGAAGGAAAGTGCGACAATTGTAAGCAATCTGCTGGACTCTGTCCCATCATCAGGCTCAGTGATGGCACTTCCATGGCTCTAAAATGCATAAAAGGCTTCCAGCCGAAGACAGTTTTCTTCCAAACATGTGGAAGTCAACTGTGAGAGGTTGGCTGGAAGGAACATGGCCAGGCTCCCTCTACATCAGGGGTGCTCACTAGGTAGCTCGCGAGCTACTAGTAGATCTTCGGCCCTCTTCCAGGTGATCTTCGGGCCTCACCAGCTGGAAGAGGTGCTTCTGCCATGCGCGCGCATGCTCCTGCTGCTGGCTTCTGCTCTCGTGGTGCTTCTTTCGCCTGCGGGGCATTGCAGGAAGAAGGAAGCACGAGGCAGGGCCTCTGAAGGGAGCGCCCTGCCTCTCTCTCATCCAGAAGCAGCTGTGCAGCCTCCGTTGCCGGCGAGACAGGCATGGCGGAGCGCTCCCTCTGGATGCCCCGCCTCATGCTTTTTCCTTCCTGCAATGCCCCGCAGGCGGAAGAAGCGCTGCACAGGCGGAAAAGAGCAGCAGGAGCGTGCGCAGCGGCGGGAGCGCGTGGCGGCGGGAGCGCGCGGCGGCGGGGGCAGGTAGATCTTTTGGACTTGGTTGCTTTAATAGTAGCTCGCATGCTGAAAAAGTGTGAGCACCCCTGCTCTACATGCACTGGGGAAGGTCATGGTGAGACTACTACCAATGGTGGATCTGCTTTGAAGTCACCTGTTAAATCTCCTTCTAGCATCCTTCTACCAGTCAAGGTACACAATAAAGTCATCTCTCCACATTTTCTGGGGTTTAGGGGCACAGGGCCCACATGAAAGAGAAAAACCATGAATATTCACTTTTTTTTTTACCTGAGAAAAGAAGCTCTCTAGAAATGTCTAGGTCTTCCAGCATGAATCTATGGTCAACTTTCAATGGAAGCTGAACACAGAATCACACTGAGATTTCTAGAAAAGAGTTCGCTCTAGAAATCTCTGGGTCTTCCAGCATGGCTGGAAGAAGTTGATGATGGAGTCAGACTGGAGAACATAAGGGATCCCTAGAGAACGTTTTCAATCACACCTGAAAAAGTGAGAACTGCAAATATGACAAGACAAATATGGACCGGGTTGTGGCTCAGCTGGTTGGGAGTCAGCTACATTAAATTCACTACTGACCGAGAGGTCATGAGTTCAATGTAGGCTGGGTCGGAGTGATTTTCCAGCCATTTGTGTAGCTTGCTGTCGACCTTTGCAGCCCGAAAGACAGTTGCATCTGTCAAGTAGCAAATTTAGGTACCACTTATCCAGGGAGGCTAATTTAACTAATTTACGATGTCATAAAACCTCTCCAGCATGCAAAAGAATGAGGAAGTACTCCATCGGTGTCACAAGTGGATGGTGAAGCGACAGCTCTCCCGGTGGCCGGCATTCAAAAAGCATACCCTCATGAAGCTGGAAAGTTAAATAGCCCCTGTGTCTCTGTCTATATATGTTGTGTGTCTATGGCATTGAATGTTTGCCATGTATGTGTGCATTGTGATCCACCCTGAGTCCGCTGCGGGGTGAGAACGGTGGAATATAAGTGCTATAAATAAATAAATACAACAATGGGATAGATGGAAACCTTCCAAATCTGCAGGAGCAACCCATCTGTGTTGCATATCAATGGGTCCCAATCTGTGTTCCATGGAGCCCTTAGGGACGCTGCACAATTGTTTATATACCTTTACTTTATATTCCTTTACTATCTCCCCCTACCCCCATAACCCTACTCCTGAACACCATTCATAAAACATAGGTAATGTCATAGAAATTGATTCTAAAAAGGGCTCCGTGACTCAAAAAAGATTGGAAACCACTGTTGTAGAAGATAATCCCAAAGCATACTTTAGCTGGAAGTCAATCAAAATTCAGAGGAACCTTCAACCCAGGTACATCTTCAAGGACTCTGTCCCTTTTAAATGCTTCGACTGCCTTGTGACTCCCCATCGGGCTGGTTCCTGTTCAGGTGAAATGAGGCTGTAATGACGGCTAGCACTCTCTGTTTACACAGAGCTCCCCTGTGGTTAGGCAGATCTTGGAGGACAGTAGTAAATTGTCAATTATTGTATTGTATTTTATCGCCACAGGGGGCACCATTTGTATTTTCTGCTTGGAATGCTGAAGTGTCAGGCGGATTTTTCATCGTCATAGCATACGATCAAGCTAATCACATTTTGATCATTTTAGATCATTCGGAAGGGAAGAAAGTGCTTGCAGCTCTCGAAAGCCCCAGGGAGGGGAATTTAAGGGGGCCATTTTCTGCACCTGTTTTTACAGGACGGTTTCTAAAATGCTGCCGCACAGCAGGGGATGTTTATTTAGCAACCGTCTTGATCTAACGCAGCTTCCCCGGATCTGATGCCTTTCAATTGTGCTGGACTGCTGGTTGACTGCCTTCAATTCTCTTTCAAAGGCACCTAGCTTTCTGGTGAAATCACTATATGTTGTTACATTTAATTCCATAAATTATTAATATAACTGTAGGTTGCATATCCCGTATCCAAAATGTTTGGTAGCAGAAGTGTTTCAGATTTTGGATTCCCACCCACCCAATATTAGCATACACATACATAAGAAGAGCTCTTGGAGAAGGGACCCAAAACTAAATATGAAATTAATTTGTTTTTCATATACACCTTAAACACATAGCCTGAAGATAATTTTATGCACAATGTTTTTTGCACATCAAACAAAGTTTTGTGTACAGTGAATCACTTTGCATCTAATTTAAGAGAGAAAAGTGGGGTAATAATAATTACAACAACATCAACAAGGATGTGGGGGCAATCTGGCTGCGACATCTGTCACCCAATTGATCGCCAGGGTTGATTCGGCTGATCTGGCTGGCTAGGCGGGTGTCCCCTTCCTCCCTCACCGCTCCATGGACGTCCCTCCCAAAGCTGCGCGCTCGGTGGAAGAGGACGACGTCCCAGGTATAGAAGGAGTGTACCGAGGTCTCCAGTCTTTGGTCCCAACTTTACAATAGCTGCACTCCCCTGCTAGAACCTCCAAACAACAACATCAACAACAACAACTCACCACCACCACCACTGGGAAGCAAAGGTGTCATTACCTCATATTTTGGATTTTGGATAAGGAATGCTCAGCCAAATATTAACATTTCCTTGTAATGCACTCTTAAATATCCATGAATGTTTAACAAATACACCTCAAACTTTCTAAGACTCAGAACATAAGTAAAAAAAAAATTTTTTTCCTTACTATCCAAACCACAGCAACAACTGTATACATTTAAATGGCCTTCTGTGCGCATAATGTTCTCAAAATATGATAATGTGCTGTGTTTATGGCACAGCAATCTGCAGATCATATAATAGAACATCTGAGGTTTTAGAGTGTGGCTACACTGTAGAATTGATGCATTACTTGAACTGCCAGAGTTCAATTCTATGGAATCACGGGAATTGTAGTTTTACAAGTTTTTAGCTTACTATGTCAAAGATGAGTTTGTCTCGCCAAAATAAGATTCCATAACCTTGAGCCAGTAATTCTGCAGAGTTCAGAGGCCTAGAAACATTGAGTGAGTGCTAGAAACACCTTGAGCACTTGAGGCATGAGAAAGATGAGAGATAAAGCAGAAGCTGTGAGTGTCATACAAACTGGGAATCTTTCGAACGTGACAAAAGGATTTAAATACTTATAATACAGTGCTTCTCAACCTCTGGGTCCCCAGGTGTTTTGGCCAACAACTGCCAGAAATCACAGCCAGTTTACCAGCGGTTGGGATTTCTGGGAGTTGAAGGCCAAAACACCTGGGGACCCACAGGTTGAGAACCACTGGCCTAATACAACTCAAGTGCAGTCCATTTAGAGCAGACAGGGGCAAACTGGGGCCCTCCAGGTGTTTTGGACTTCAACTCCCACAATTCCTAACAGCCAATAGGCTGTTAGGAATTGTGGGAGTTGAAGTCCAAAACACCTGGAGGGCCCAAGTTTGCCTATGCTTGATTTAGAGTTAGGGACCCAGGCCGGGTGTTCCAGGTTTGGAACACTGGATGGAAAAATAAGTGAGAAATAACCTTCTGTGACTCTCCTCCAGATGCAAAAAAAAAAAAGACACCCAAAAGGATTGGTGGAGAGAATCTCCGCTCATTTGTTACTCCGCTTTTATGCACCGCAGCTGGATGTGCTGGAATGAGTCAATCAACAGATGATACCGGCAGGCTGCAAGTTTAGCCAACGAATGAAAGAGAGAGGAGGCAGCACAGAGAGTGAGATGTAGATAGAGGAAGGGCTGGGGAGCCTTCGGGAGACCCGATAAGCATGTGAAATTACGGAGAGACTCAACAACAGCAGGGCAGCGGGAAGGAGGCGCCGGACTCAAGGCATTCTCCCCTTCGACTTGACAATAAAAAAAAAAGGAAGCCAAGAGCATAATCCCAAAGTGGATCTGACTGTGCTGGAAAATTCAGTTGTGAAAGTGCATGGCTGGCTGGCTGCCTTCGAAGAACGCAATGCAATTAGAGGAAGACGTCTGAAAAATGTGACAAATTAAGAAGACAACAAACACACTCTCTTTGGAGAAATGTATCCCGTTAGAGCAGCAGGAGAATTCTTCCAACCATTTCCAGTTCGGCAAATTAAAGGTAAGATCATATTCCTTCCAAACTGTTAGTAATAATCCTTGTTGTTGTGACGATGCCCAAATTGTAACATGCTGTGTGTACTGAGAATAAGTAAGTGCCAAGACTGAAATCAAAAGAATGACTGTAATGAATCTGTTTATGGAACGGAAGGGAGTGATAGAAATTGTCCGCAGATTCAGTGTCACAGAAGCTAAAGTCTATAGCTCAAAAATTTACAAAACCTAAAATCTAGTTTGAAGTTATTACACTTTCCTATTTGATGACAGTGACTTCCAGACAATTCCGGGTTAGAATCCCAGATACAATTACTGGGAGCAAGTCATACTGAATTTAAGAGGAATTCCTTCTCAGCAGACTTGCAAAAGATTGCAAAAGGTGTACTTTAGATGCTCTTAAAAACTTTGGATAATATGCATGCGCAAATGTAAACCAATCTTCATGTTCAATGTTACAATTCCTGCATATCAATTCTAAAAATTGGCATTTTACCTCTTGTTATCTAGGGGAAACTTTTCATCACGACTTCTTGGAACATGAAAGCTCTGTGTGAAGATACCAGGAGCTAAACTACTACAGTGTTTCAACTCCTTTTTGTTCAATAACAGCCTGATCGCTGGGATCTATATTTAGGGATGGACCCAAGTCAACACGCTCATTTTAAAAATATTTTGTGAATATCCAGGGAAGGAATAGGATAGAAAACTGTGGAAATGTGTGACCAGAGCAGAACCTGTTGCAGTAGTGGATGAGCCATTTACAATGCTGATCCTCTGCCATGATCGTACAAAGGAGAGGGAAACCACGTTCCAAGACACTGCGAAATGTCTGAGCAACACACCATCTCGGAACACTTTTCACAGGATTCCAAAATGAACACCTCTGACAATGGATCTGGGCACCTGGCCTCTGGCACGCTGCGTTGGACCGCTCTGCTCACCCTGATGGTCATCATACCCACCATCGGAGGGAATATCCTTGTCATCCTAGCCGTATCGCTAGAAAAGAAGCTGCAGTACGCCACCAATTACTTCCTCATGTCTCTGGCGGTGGCAGACTTGCTGGTTGGGTTATTTGTGATGCCGCTGGCCCTGTCGACAATACTGTCTGGTAAGTTTGGGGCTCTCATTGTGCGTGTGCATGTGTGTATACGTCACTACTTTGGCTCAGACCAGCACTCTTCCGACACCGTCCTTCCTTTTGCAAAATAGAAATGTACACATCCACTAAACTCCTCAATCTCCAACCAGCACAAAATCAAAAAACATAAGAGAGGGAACAACACAATGCCACACTGAAATAACCATCTATTTGGAGGAGGTTCAGTGCTCCTGCTACCTAAAACTGTTGCATTGGTTTTAAAGGAAAACACACACTATTCCTACAAAATCCAGACAAGGGGTCTGGAACGTACGCAGACCAGATGGAAATTCCCTTCAATTGCCGATGATGCGCAATATTCTCCCAAGCCTGTCTTTTGCAGCTCATATTCAGAGCTGACACAGCTGACTGATCCCGCTTTGGAGAAACAAAGCTCATTTTGGTGCACGTTCCCCCATTTAACATGCTTTCTAACAGGAATTTGTCAATCTGCCCCCCTGATATTAAGAAAGCTATAAATCTTACTACAAAATGTGAAACTTCATTAGCATTTCAATTGAGGATTTTCAGGAGCATCTCCCTCCCTTCTCCCCATACTGCTTTTGCTGTGTTAAGAAATCTGCATCACGTAAAACGGTGGATGTAGGAGACAGGGCCAAGAAATTAACAGCAGAAGTTGTCAGCATGGTTTCCAGGAGACATGGAAGTGGTAAAACTGCAAGGCACAGTTATTAGTTTATTAAAATAATTTATTAATTACTTTTCAACTCCCAGGGCTCTCATAATCCCTGATAGTGCTTTGAAGAATGTGAGGGAGGTGCAGCTTCAACCTTTAGTGGAGGTGCATTTGTGCGCATATACACCCACACTACTACTACTACTACTACTACTACTACTACTGTTTTGAGGTTATTGTTGATGCTGATGCAATTCTATGATAGTTATAATATTCCAGAAAACACTAGTACCATTTGAATATCTGCTCTTTAGTCTGGTCCCTAATTGGAAACAAACAAACAAAAATCCATATTTTACTTCTTGCAAGAAACTTTTGCCATATTAACAAGAACTTATACCAAACACAAACCCTTTGCTTTCAGCTACACACTTTAGAATGTTCTATAAAATTTGGGAAATTTATCCTAAATGTATTAGCCACATGTCACACAAACACAGAAACAAAAATTGCACCTGATAAGGACAACTTTGGAGTGCTGCCTAAAGAAAAGCAGTCCTAATGGGAAAATAGGCAGAAATTAGTGTTTTGTTTTTAGAATACTTTCCTCAAACCACAAAATCTATGAGAATGACTTACACTTACCATACCAAGTGAGTCAAATCCCATGCATGGATATAAAAGTCACTATTGCTAAACTCATCAGGGACTATTGTGATACTTATCCTGTGATCTGCTCTGGGACACGTTTGGCTAAGCAAATAAGTGTCTGTCTGTTTGTATGTTTATAATCTGACCCTCATTGGGGGATTTTAGGGTGAAGCAGATACACAACAACAATCTAATTCCAAATTAAAACAGCTAATTAGCTTGAGCATGATAAAACAGCTTAAGCACAACAATTTAAAACACAATCGAAAGCTACAACCATTAAAAGCCATTCAAATGTACATTTAAAGTAAATAAAGCCCAAAAGGTTTTAATTTTAAGGAAACATGGCCACAGCCAAGAAGGCCCTCTCACGTCTTCTTACAGAGGGACCCTTCTGCAGACCTCAGGCCTTGGTCAGACAAGAAGGCAGACAGATATAATTCAAAGGAAAGGAACGAAGTGACTAATTTTCCAGTTGGAAATAGAATATCAGAGATGCTAGAACAGGGCATTCAAACCACAGCACAGTGTACTAAATGTTATAATAGATTATCTTGTTATCTTAGCAACTTCAAGCCTTGTAAAATAGGATACTATTATGGTCTGCAGATTTAAAGATGGCGGCTGTGGCACTGAGATAAGGTGGCCAGCATACAGGCAAGATTTACATCAGTGACATAATTTCTTTAAATTATGATGTGTCCAAGAGATTGGAGGCATGGATATGTCTGCAACCAACAGGGGAAACAGTGATCTCTTAAGCACTCTGAGGAAGTCACAACAATAAAAACAGTTGGCTACTACTACCAGAAAGCCAAGGATTCAATTCCTTTCTTGACCAGGGAAACCTTGGACACATCACATATTCTTATCCTCAGAAGTCCCAGGAGAGGTTCAATTTAGGATTGCTAGAGATGACTTGAGGACACACAGCAAGAACAACCTCTAAATTATCCTCGCTGGGAAGATAATGAATATATCTGTATTCTGGAATCTCACTGTGGCGTTTCCAGCCTCAAGAAGTCCCTCTAAACATGATTGAGACCTTTCCTAAGGTGGTGGTTCCCAGCCTTGAACCTCCAGGTGTTACTGGTGCTCTCATGCCTCTGCCACATCAGCCATGTTAACTAAAGACGAGCAAAGACACAGCCCCACAACACCCTGGTCTCCGGGGATGGACCTCTAAGACCGAGACCTCAAGTGACAGTCGCAAAACAAGAGCTTCCCCTCTCCACCCCTTTCGCCTCTAAAGCCAGATAAGAAGAACGAGCACCTTTTGATTTGCAGTAGTAAACGCTAGATTAAAAACATTAATAAAACGTATGAATACATTCTCATTTTGGGAGGTTTGTTTTACGACATCTCTCTTGCAATAAAACTTTCAATTGATACAGTTTGCAATTGATAATTTGGAAAATCTTGCAACATTATATTCACAACAAACTAAGAGTTCAGGAGTTGGAAGATGGACCACGCACACAAAAAGAGCACCAAAAAAGTGGCAAACATTTCAACGTGAGCCTTATTAAACTTCTCAGCAGTTTTCCTTTTTCTAGCTTCTAATTTCCTTTTATTATAACTAGATAATATGCCAATTAATTATGAGTTAAGTTATTTTCGACCAAAGTATAAACAAAAAACACACAACGAGTCTTTAATATTAAAAAGCTACCTTTCATTTTGCAAGGTGTTTAAAAAACAGGGGGTAAAAAATCATAATTAAAGAGGTGTAGCAAAGTTATTTCCAGGCACTTTGAAAACACATAAGAGCTGGATGTGTTTCCATAAGAGGTCTACTTGGCAGTAAGCATCTCTTTTTGTCTTGGCCTCCTCAGCAAAATGTTGAAAAGCAAGTGTTTACACTGGGAACGAAAAGCCCCAAGTTACTGGACTGCAGAAAGAACTAGTAATCCCTTAAAATTCATTAACCAGATAACTGTATAAATAAAGTGTCCTCAGTGCCAAAACTGGCCAATTAAGCCCTTTGAAGACTTCACAGTTGTTTCCAGAATTGTATAGGATCTTGACATGCAACACAAATATTATCTCCTTTGATTCTGACATCTATTTATGGAGTGGATCTAAGAAAGGAAATGTGGGAACTGTTTGAAACAAGGCCATCGCAATTTTTAATGCAATTTTAAAATTAGTTTGGGGGACTTTGGCATTCTCTAGTAGTTTCTAAATGGGGGAAATTACCAAATGGTGGATGCACAGCCCCAAAAGACAGCTCGCTGACCCCACACAGGAGACTCTGTTTAGGCTGGGGGCCAGTTCACACGACCCATTGATAGTAGTATGATCCTACTTTAACGTCAACATTTCCATGTCATGGCATCATGGGATTTGCAATTTAGAGAGAGAGATTTAGCTTCTTAAACTAGAAGGATCTGGTGCTTGACCAAACTGTAGAGCAGTGTTTTTCAACCTTTTTTGAGCCGCGGGCACATTTTTTACATTTACAAAATCCTGGAGCACACCACCAACTAAAATGACACAAAATGACATTCTAACACAGTAATACATATAGTTAATATGTTCTTAAATGTATTTATACCTGGACCTATTCCAATGAACACAACATAGATATCGTGGCAGGAATGGCAGAAGGACACAAACTTCCCACACATAACTCCCATAACCTTGAGAAAATACTATAAGAGTTTGCTTTTGGAGTTGTAGTTCACCTATATCCAGAGAGAACTGTGGACTGAAACAATGTTGGATCAGGACCAAACTTGGCATGAATACTCAATATGCCCAAATGTGAACACAGAAGTTTGGGGAAATAGACCTTGACATTTGGGAGTTACAATTTCTGGGATTTATAGTTAACACACAATCAAAGAGCATCCTGAACTCTTGCAACAATGGAATTGAACCAAACTTGGCATATTGAACTCTCATTACCAACAGAAAGTACTGAAAGGGAATTGACCTTGAGTTTGGAAGTTGTAGTTCACCTACACCCAGAGAGCACTGTGGACTCAAACAATGTTATGTTATGTTGTTGTTTGTTTTCTATTCAGAATCACAATGTTGGAAGGAGGCTCACCACTTTAAGGTCCCTAAAACAGGCATGGGAAAACATTGGCCCCAGCCTGACGCCCTTTCCTGCTTAAGTAGCTGAGGGGGGGAAAGGGAAAGGGCCTGAGGCTGCTAGGAATGGTGGGAGTTGGAGTCCAAAACACCTGGAAGGTCCAAGTTTGCCCATGCCAGCTTTCGACAGAGACCTCTTCCTCCCCCTTCACGCCCTTTCTTCCCCCTCCTGCCGAACACTTACTTTTTCTTCTACACTGCCGCTTCTGCCGCCATTTTGATCCGAGGAGACAGCGTGAGCGTGTTCAGGGGGGGGGGGAGGAAGACGTGTCCCGTGCGGGCGCTACTGCGCAAACTCGCCCCAGAGCAAAGCGAGGCAAAGCGAGGCTGGGAAGAAGGGAGCCCAAGTGGAGAAGAAAAAGTGTTCAGCAGGAGGGGGAAGAAAGGGTATTGGAGGTTCCAATTTCCCATGGCACAACTGATGATTGCTCACGGCACACTGGTTGGGAAACATTGCTGTAGAGGATGTCATTATGGCAACTGAAGTGGAATCATACTGCAAAAAGATCCCACGTTGGCCAACTTCTGACTTCTTGAATCTCACCTGCATTTTATTACAAGCTAGAGAGAATAGTTTATGCAAGACAAACGTCATTTTATTGCTGCTGTAGCTAAATAGCCATAGTATGGTATCATTTCTGATCAAATTTAAACCACACAGAGATTCACCAGCAGATCTAGATATTGTCCACTGTTGCACATGTATCAGTTCCTGGCTGAACCAGCTACATTAAACTGCAGATACAACTGAAAGCCATTGAATTATCTCACTTCCGGATCCAGCATATCATAGAGATGCATAGATTCCTGGAGAGAGCAAGCAAACAAGCTAATCTAGATGACAGGATGTAATACAGAAAGCTTGAGAGCCAATACTTTAGAGTCCACTGGCAAAAGAAGTTTCAGAAACTCACTGGAGCAACTCTAAGGTATTTTCATGGAGAAATATCAGGACAGGAGCCACTGCTGGGCTTTCCACATTTTGATTCCAAACAGCAATGGTGTGCTTTCAGGAGACACCAACACTTAGAGAGACAAAGCTGTGTGTTCATATATTACACCTGCACACATTCATAAATGCATGTATGTATGGAGATTTAGTCCATTGTGAACTGACAGCAGAACAGTCTTTGCCTATCACACAACTCGCCTAAACCCTGTATAGCCTCGAGTCAGAAGTTTGCACAAAATGTTAACTATCACTGAATTTAGAGGGAATTTTAAGGAAAAATGTATAAGTAGGATTGAAATGAAATTATATGGAAATTATATCCATCACCATGCATAAAATCCAACACATATAAACAATAAAATTGTTGTTGAAAAACTGAAATTAATCTAGGCCCTCTCTTAATCACAATTTACTTTAAAATTCTAGTAACATATCACTTTAACTCTAATTAACTTTTGACGATGACTCTGGACGCAAGGGGTTTGAATGCCCATTCAGCCAAGGAAACCCACCAGGTGCCTTTGGGCAGATGACACTCCCTCTGTCTCAAAGAGAACGACGTGCCATCCCCTGAACAAATCTTGCGAAGAAAACTCCATGATAGGTTGGCCTTAAGTCTGAAACGACTTCAAGGTGAACAAAAACAGCACAAAATCAACATAGGGACCACCGAATGCAGCATTGCCCAAACACGGATCAAGCAACATGAAAGGCACTGCAGGCTAACTCAATCAGATATGTTAGCCATAGCAGAGCACCTGATGAACCAACCTGATCACAGCTTATTATCTGAGAACACAGAAATGCTGGACAACTCCAACAACCACCCTGTCAGACTGCACAGAAAAGCCACTGAAATCCACAAGCATGTGGACAATTTCAACAGAAAGAAGAACCCATGAAAATGAACAAAATCTGGCTACCAGTATTTAAAAACTCCAAAATCAAGACAATAAATAAAGAACACCTAAAAAACAGGGGAAATTCAGACAAGAAACAGTCAGGGCCAGCTAATCACCTCCCAACAAAGGATCCCCATGCAGGAATCAGCCAGGCTGTGAAGCTGCAAGGCTATTTAATGCTAATCAAGGTGATCAATTACAGCATTCACACTTGCCTCAAACAGACAAGAGTTCTTTCTTCCACCCAGGACATCATTCCACAGATATATAAACTTCACTTGCCTAGTTTCCAACAGACCTCACAAGCTCAGAGGATGCCTGCCACAGATGTGGGTGAAACGTCAGGAAAGAATGCTTCTGGAACATGGCCAGGCAGCCCAGAAAACTCACAGCAATCCAGCCATTGAACAGCAATAACATTGATACTGACATAATATTTAATCCAGAAATGTTATTTTCTGGAACACAAATCTTAAAACCTGCAGTCAACAGAGATTGTGCTATCTATCTAAAAAAATAACTTTGCAATCCCTATAGAAGCCATAGAAGGGGCTAAGGGTGGTTTGCATGTACAGCTAAAGTGAGATTTGCACTGAGGACCTCAAGATCTGTTAGATCAGGCCTGGGCAAACTTCGGCCCTCCAGGTGTTTTGGACTCCAACTCCCACAATTCCTAACAGCCTACCGGCTGTTAGGAATTGTGGGAGTTGGAGTCCAAAACACCTGGAGGGCCAAAAGTTTGCCCAGGCCTGTGTTAGATTGTTCTGCATCATCTCTCAGCATCAGGATTACTGCTTCTTGCCATTTATTCGCATTTCACATCAGAGGGAGGAAGATCCTATCTGGTCAAAGCCACTTCTTATCAGCCAAAATGAGATGTATACCCAATCACATCAAGCAGCTTAGTCACAAAACAATGAAGTACCTACCCTTTCTATTTCAGATATCAGTCTTAATGCTGCATAGTAAAATATAGTGCAGAATAAAGAGATGCAGAAGGGGTAAACTGGGGAGGGGTAAACTGATGCAATCCCCCTCCTCAAAAGGACCAGCCGAAGGGGATAGCATCTAAGGAGCACTGTACGAAGTGGAGGAAACACTGAATCATTCATTGGAAACCCAGCTATTCACCACTGGCCCTCCTCCTCTTGACATGTAAAGCATACACCTGCACACAAAAAGGCCACACATTACTTGGTTTTCAACAACTTCACTTTAAAGAACGGGGGTGGGGGTGGGGGCTGGCCTTGCTCGAGAGAAGCCGGGGGTTTCAAACATGCTCATTTAATTGGTTATCCGAAGCCTTTATTTCTTCTGGCAAGACTGCGCTCCGGGGGAGTGGGGAAAAAAGATATTAAAAACCCAATAAATTCAAGAAAAACGTTTAAAAAGGTTTGCTTGACAGCTCACCAGCTATTCAGCACGCAACCCTCTTCCTATTTAATTTCAAATGCAGTGTTTTTATTCATCCCTCACTATCACAGACTCAAGCTCTTCTCTTTACAAACTGCTGAGAGCCAACGGCTGATAAGAAGCAGTCGCCATAGAGGACTGTGTTGGGCGCGCAGAGCAACTAGTTGCACAACAAAGGCTCACACAGCCAAAGAGTTGCTTCTAATATTAAACTGAATTTCACCCTCCTTAGCCATTAGATGTATTCCTACCATCTGGGGCAAAACAGGACTGCCTCCTCCTCTCTGTGGCCTTTAAAGAGGGCAAAAGATGTGTCCTTTAGTCTTCTCTCCACCATGCTGAACATGCCTAGACCCTTCAAGCTTTCCTCATATGTTTTGTTCTCCAAATCTCCTATCATCATTGATGTGCTTTTCTGAACCCGCTCCAGCTTCTCTGTATCCTTAAAACGAGGCATCCAGAACTGAACACAGTACTCCAGATGTTGTCTGACTTCCCTCACCACCTTCTGGGAAATGTGTAAGGCTAGCATTCTGCAGCAACCGGATTTGGGTCAGACAGAACAAAAAGCCCATGTAGTGTAGTAGTAGTAGTAGTAAAATATAATACTTTATTTATATCCCGCCACCATCTTCCCGAAGGGACTCGGGGCGGCTTACAAAGCACTCCAGGGTGCACATATAACATACAACCGGTAAAAACAGTACAAAAGTATAAAACAAGTCACCCCCCATCCAGAAATGTTATTTATTTATTTATTTATTTACTTTATTTATATTCCGCTCTTTTCACCCCGAAGGGGACTCAGAGCGGATTACAGGTACACATACTTAGCAGACAGTCCCTGCCGTTTTCACATACACACATATAGACGAACAGAGGCAAACTCTGGCCACCAGGGGGAGCTGACGCACTCCTCATGTCTCAGCGTTCCCAGCGTCCCTCGTTGTTCCTTCCGCATTCTCAGCATTCCTGGAGTTCTTTAATGGCCTCATAATTCAGACAAAATTTGCCTCCCCACTTAATGTGGTACCTTTATCTCCTACTTGACAGATGCAACTGTCTTTCGGGCTGCAAAAGCCAACAGCAGGCTACACTTAAAGGTCAAGCACCCACCTTTACCCAGGCAGGCCTTGAACTCATGACCTACTGGTCAGAAAGATCTTATGCAGTTGACACTTAGCCAGCTGCGCCACATTCCCAGTGCTAAAACTCAAAACAATACCATTTTAAAACAATAGTAGATAAAACTAACTGCTACTACTGCTAGTAGTGGTATGAGTCTACTAGAACTTTAAGATCACCTGGGGAGGCCCTGCTCTCAGTCCCACCTTCTTCACAAGCGCGTTTGGTGGGGACGAGAAACAGGGCCTTCTCAGTGGTGGCTATGGAACTCCCCAGTGACATCAGACAGGCTCCATCCCTTCTGGCTTTCAGAAAAAAAGGTAAAGACTTGGTTTTGCACATAAGTGTTCGAAAAATAGGTTACTATGGGTTTCAACACAGTCTGAATTAAGGATATGAGCAAGGTTATTGGATGAATGGAACTATGTTTTTAATTTGTATACTGCTTTATGTATTTTATTGATTTACTGTTAATTGTTTTCACTGTGGGATAGGTTTTTATTGTTTATTGTTGGTTTTTACCAGCATTGAATTCTTGCCAGATTTGTAAGCCGCCTTGAATCCCCTCGGGTGAGAAAGGCAGGCTAAAAATGAAGTAAATAAATATAAATAAATAGTAATAGTGGTGGTAGTAGTAGTAGTAGCAGTAAAAATAATAAGTAGTAGTAGTAATTTGGTGCTATTAATGCACAATCTCGCTAAAGAAATGTAACAACCACCAGTGAAGAAAACGTTCACATATACAGTTGGCTCTCCATATCCATACATTCTGCATTCATACACTCAATCATTAGGCCTGGGTGATCCCAAAAAAAGGTTCAAAACTTGTTCTGGATGTAGGGGGTGCTGGCGCTTTGAATCTTTAGAAAAAATTTGGAATTTCCCGAATTAATTCCAAAAATTCGGAATGGCTTTGTTAATGGTGGACACGCATGTTTAACCCAGTTTGGACGCGGATGCCTTCCCTCCACTCAGAACTGGGGAGAGAGCCACACACGGAAGGGAAGGCCAGGGAAGGGAAACCCGCCGATTCCTTTCCGAAAATGGCGACGGTGGCTTCGAAATGGCAAATTCACTTCCGGGTTGCTTACATCGCTTCAATACTGCTTCAAAAGTGAATTTAATCCAAATTCATTTTGATTTTAGGTACATTCCAACAGACCTACCCAGGCCTATCGATCATCCACAGCTTGAAATGTATCCCTCCCCGAAAAAGAAAAGCAACCCTTATTATAAGGGGTACCTTATTACTATGTCACTGTATATAACAGGACTTGAGCAACCACGGATTTTGGTATCCAGATGCCAAAGTCCCACTGGGCTGGCATTGCCCTGTACTTTTCATGGGAAACAAGCACCATGTATATAAGGAGGAAGCAAAGCTGGATTGTATCATTTCAGGTTGCAGTCAGGGCTGAATGTTGTCCCATGAAAACAAAACAATAGCCCCAGTACAAGATTTCTTGCATCAAAGTGAGAATGTCGAAACATGCAGCCCTCTCTTTGTATTATAAAGTGGCACAATCCAAAAACAAATTTAGAGCCTCAGCGGTTATGTCAACTCCTTTCCCATGCACGAGCACACCAGACTAAGGCTGCCATACCCAGCCGGTTTTAATCAAGAATTTTAAATGGGTCTTCTGTGTTTTAATCTTTGTTCTGTGTATTTTAATATGTATTTTACAGAAATATGCTTTAATGTGTGTATTTTATAGAAGGTTTACAAGGATTATGTTCTTTGACTATGTTGCAATCTGCCTCGAGGAGAGGTGGTTAAGGAATAAAACTATTGTTATTATTATTATTTGATACACAACAAGATTAGTACACAGCAAACAAAACCACTGTGCTGGCTTTTGTATTGGATCACACGTCGGACACTTTTCAAGTGTCTAGGGCTGTGTGATGTATTGACAAATAATGCCTGCAGTTCTGAGTTGGATGGCCTTTTACAGCTAACAGATGGTAATTTTGTCAGCATCTATTGTTTTTAAGTGCAGGCCAAGGTCTTTAGGCACTGCACCCAGTGTGCCAATCACCACTGGGACCACCTTGACTGGCTTGTGCCAGAATCTTCACAAGTACTACACAAAAAAGCAATATTCTGTATGTATATATATATTCTAGTTCTGTTATATATGTGTGTGTGTGTGTGTATAACAGAACTAGAATAATAATCACTTATGAGGAACTCTATAAACATACTATACCCATTTCTGGATACAGGGAGGCACATGAAGTGGTATAGTATGTTTATAGAGTTCCTCATGTGCTTGTTCACGCAACCCTTGCTCTGTTTACACTTGTGCCAGAATCTTTGCAGTTCGATCTTTAAATTCTCATATTGTGTAAGCTTTTCAATTTGCTTCTCGTCGATCCTGCTGTCGCCTGGGACTGCAACATCGAGTATCCATGCTTTATCCCCCTAAGATTGTGAGGTCAAGAGTATTGTGCTCCAAAACTCTGTGAGACTGAATTCCGAAGTCCAGAGTAGTTTGACATGTTCATTTTGTGTAAGATCCCATCAGTTCTTTGTCACAGGCAGATGATATCTGTGGCACAAGTTCCAATGAATCATCTGAGCAATGGTGTTATGCCTCTGTTGTTGTTGTTGTTATCATTATACCTTGATTGCTAATGATGTCTCCTTATATCGTGACTTTCTCACAAAATCAAGGCTCAAGTTGGCTGCCTATTTTTTTAAAGAATACAGCAAAAACAGACAAAAACTGGACACTGAAGTTATTGAAATTATTCCCATTATGAAAATGACTTAAAACTACTTTTGAACAAGACAAAAGGCAATTAAATGATAAGACGCAATTAAATGTGTTTGGCTTAAAGGAAAAGTGCGCCCTCAGCCCTTTCTTTAAAAACTTTCCGTTTTAAAAGTCAATCAGAGTAACACAAAACACAAGAACTATTGGAAGTGTAGCCCAATGCAACTACAATAGAGAAAGCTGTCCTAAGGACTGGACGTGTGACTCTCTTGGGAAACATTTGAGGCAAGACTCATAGTAACTTGCCAGAATAAGAAGATTTGGCCTTTTGCCATTTTCTGCACTTAAAACTTTCAAACATAAACATAGTCCTAACATGGTAGACATTTTAGAATAGATTATATATCTCTGTTTGAATTTTTCAAGCAGGAGCAGATTGCACAGGGTATTGTTTTACAAGACAGTTTCCGCAAGACTTGAGGGATTGTCTTCTGCCTCAATTCTGGGGATGCCAGACATTTCCCCTGATGAGAGACAAAAATCGTAACACATGTCTCATAGTTAAGGAAACCAAACAAATGCTTTAGGTTTATGTGATCGTTTGTCCCCCGACGTCAATATGTTAACACAGGAGACAAAGAGCGAGTAGCTTTCTGTTCTTTTTAAGAAGCATGTTCTCTCAAAAGGAATTAGCTAAAATTAGCTTCAGGAAGGGATGGACCAGGGCCAGTTAGATGGGCATAACGGTTTGCGTTTGGCTAGCTATCTGGCCAACTGACTCTCAGGAGACATCTTGCCTCTCTCCATGCTCACAGGAGGACTCTGAGCCTTGCCATGTGCTCAGAAACTTTATTATTTTTTATTACTATGTATTTATTTATTATTTATTTATTATTCGGTTTTATATTCCGCTCCACCCAGCAGGCTCGGGGCGGATCACAAATACAAGCATACAATAAGAACAATAAAAACATACAATAAAACATACAGTAAAAGCACAATACGTAGCCATGGTGGTACAGGTCTATGTACCCCACTTTTTCTCTCCACAAAGGACACTCAAAGCGGATTACATTAAAAGTATTTCAATACAACTTCAAATCTACAAATATCCAAACATTAAAACAGAATTAATTATCAATGGTATTTATAAAATTCACAGTTAAAATCCATGCAACATATTCAAAGCTAAAACCACAGCACCCCCTGACTTTAAACGGTTCAGGTCCTACTTACCTATCTCACCGCATCTCCTCAAACCAACCTGCCGAAATGTTAAGAGCTTCTAGCAAGGCCTTCTGCTCGTTGCTGCCACCATCGCAAATGCAGTTGGCGGCGATGAGAGAGAGGGCCTTCTCAGTGGCTGCTCCAACTCTTTGGAAATCCCTCCCCAAGGAGATTAAAACAACCCCTTCCCTGACACCTTTCAAAAGCAGCTAAAGACTTTCCTGTTCACGCAAGCTTTTGATGAAGACACTTAGCTGCAATGACAGGAAGGCCAACTTTTATTGAGTTGTGCTAATGTTTACCATCTGTCTTGTGGAGTTGCCTGCAATAATTTTATTACACAAATGTCTTTAAATATTTTTATTTATTTCTTATTGTAAATTTGTTTTCATAGGTTATTTTATATGCATAACCTATTTTATAGGTTCAGTGTTTGCGTCCAGTGTTTATTTATTTTAAAATTTTAATATATTACATCTGCCCCGGCCATGGTTTTAAATTGTCTGATATTGCTTATGTGTGAGTTATATTGATTGTATTGTTTTATTATTTGCTGCTGTGTTATTTTATTATGTGTCATTGAGCTTGGCCTCATGTAAGCCGCCCCAGGTCCCCTTGGGGAGATGGTGGCGGGGTATAAATAAAGGGTTTTTAATTATTATTATTATTGTATTGTCTTATTATTATTCAAAGCTTTGAATAGAAAGAGGTGTCTCCCTAACAAGAAATGGATAGAAGGAGAGAAACGAAGACATGCATCAATATAATGTCAGAGAGGCCCTTAAAACTGCAGGCCTCTCTGACATTATATTGACCTCGCCTGCTATCTTGCGTATTCGAGTTGTGGTATTGCTTCTATGATTTTTTAATATATTTGTACATGCTGTTTTAACTGTGTTTTTATTGTGTGTGAGTCGCCCCGAGCCAAATGGGAGTGGCGATGGACAAATCTAAATAAATAAATCATATATATATTTTTTCTTCCTTCCTTCTTTCTATCTACCTATCCATCCATCCACTAAATAAATAAATCCCCCGATAGGGTGGTCCATTACTGGTACATTATTTAAACTGTTATGTTTATTCATTCATGATCTGATCACTTGCTCATTATATCCCACCTTCATTTATTGGGATAACAATACAAAAGGTTTGCTCTAAACCCATCCATCCAACCAAACTCACCCCCCGAACCAAAATCCTGGCTACGGCCCTGCTCACACACTATTGTTTTTCTCATGCACAGAACTGCTCTTTCAAACTACTCAAGCATTAGAGCTTCAGCCTTAAAATGCCAATAATAATAATAATAATAATATAGGTTATTGTTTTATACCTAACTTTCCTTTAAACATACACAGCATGTGTATAGGAATTCCTAATTAAATCACTACATTCAGCACACAGCATCAACTTAAGAAAGCCAAACCATCTTTTAATCAATGCATCTCAAAATGTGGGATACAGGAAAAACAAAACAAAACAAAAACAAAAAGGGAGTGGGGATATGCCTAAGACATTGGCCTGGAATGGATGCCTCTGGAACACCCTGTCCCATTTTACGGCAAAGAGCTGATAAGGGCAGAAAAGTAATGGCACACATCTCCTGCTATTTTTATAAATGCCTCTATTTTAAGTAACTTTTAAAAAGTGATGTCAGATTAATGGGGATATTCCTTCATTTCATTGAGCTAATAGGTTTTTAAGAAAAACCTGTACTTGGTTTTAATTTTGCTGTCAGCTGCCTTGGGCCCCGTGCTGGATGAAAAGTGGGATATGAATCACAAATCCAATAAATATATAACATTATTGGATTAACTGTAGGAATATCTGGGATCTATAGCAGAGTGAAGCGCAGCTTAGCCAGGGCTATATATGAGCTTATGGTAGGAAACAGGTGACAATATGTAGGATGCGATGGAAAGAAAAGTAAAAACCTACTTTTATTGTTGCAGGTAATACATCTCAGATAAGAGAGTAGATAGGCAAAAGAAAGATACCTAATTCTGGGAGAAGAGTCCCTAATGCTGCTTCTTATATCTATGTGTAAGGCATCTTGATGCAGAGAGATACTCCCTTCTAAACAAAGAATAATAAATGTATTCTCGAAGGCTTTCATGGATGGAATCAATAAGATGTTGTGTGGTTTCTGGGCTGCATGGCCATGTTCTAGTAGCATTTTCTTCTGACATTTCGCTAGCATATGTGGATGGCTTCTTCAGAGCCCGGAAACCACACAACACCTCAAAGTCTGCTAAAGACATTTGGGATGAAAGAGGAAGTGACCTCTCCATTCAGGCAGGAAGCAAAACACTTTTAGCTACCTAGATCTAGGAAACTCAGGTGTAAACAGGTCAGCAGGCCTGCATCACAGTGTTCCCTCTGTGCCAAATTGATCTCTTCATACAAGTAATTGTGGATGCTACTTCCAACATTAATGCCTTTTGCCATCATACCAAAAGGGAAGCCCTCTAACCTACTGTTCTTTCTTGTAGAGACCCCTTGGCCCCTTCCACGAGACTTGTGCCCGGTCTGGCTCTTTCTCGACGTCCTCTTTTCCACGGCCTCCATCATGCACCTCTGCGCCATCTCCCTGGACCGCTACATCGCCATCAAAAAGCCAATCCAGGCCAGCCAGTACAACTCACGGGCCACCACCCTCATCAAAATCACTGTGGTCTGGCTGATCTCAATAGGTACGTGGCCATCCTCAAAGGAGTTGTATACTTTTCATGCTTACTATAGCTTTGGGTGAAGGGGAAGACAGTGAGCAATGCTGCACAAAATAAAGGGAGCTTAGATAATATGAGCATTTGGTTCAGTTCCTCAAATGAAGTCCAAGCTCTTTATTCCAGAAGCTGGATCTTTGAACTTGATCCAGAATCCCAAGAAGAATGGGCAGAAGGCCACTTCTACAAAATCCCTGACCAACTTTCACACTATCTGCCTAAATCAAGGGCTGATGTTACACGACCGAGCATTCTTTCCCGGCTGAAATAAGGCTGCACACACATTCCTGGACCGTGTCCCCTAGCTAGGCCTCAACCCAAGGGGTTTGTGAAGGAAACATCTGACACCTTGGATAAAACACATCAAAGCGTGAACGCCCAACCAAGTCCATGGTAAACTGTGTGATATATTTTAGCTGTCAAACCTGGGTTTCCAGACCAAAATCCACAAACTCTCCAAGCACCAGAAGATAGAATGTTGGCTTTCTGTGCCAGCTGATGCTCTAAGCCCAGCAAGCATGAATTTCTTGTGTGTAGGAATCAGGCGCTGCCTTCGACACTTCTGATTTGAAGATGGAGTGAGTTATGGAAGGTGAATTGCCTCACTAAACCCATCAGGAAAGAAGAGACAGTGAAGAATGGCCTTGGAGAACCGGGAGTGTGACTGTTAAGATGTAAAGGAAGGGAAGAAACCATGAGCATATTATCAAAAGTACATAGAGCAAAAGGATCTAATAATAAATGAGGTGCAAATGAATGGTTTATATTATGCTCCTCTGTGAGTTTTGAACTCTCTGCAGATGGCACGTTGCCCATGGTTAATGTCTAGAAGGTTTTTGCGCAAAATGTAAACTGTAGACAAGAGAACAAATGAGGGGATGGGAGGAACTGAACCGGCGACTCCCAACGGCTAGGAAGCAAACGCCACAGATTAATCGCACACAAGCCACACGGAAGATGTTGGAAGCAACGTCAAGAATAAGAATGACTCACAAATCAGTTACACAGAAGACAATGGGAAAGTGAAAAAAAGGGATGCAACCTTTCTGGCCAATGCCTACACCCCTGATTAAAAAAAAGCACTGCTTCTTACATGAATACATTTATGAAAATCTCTGGCAATCAGAGGAAACAATAGGCCACTTTGGAATCCAAAGAAAGGAAACGGATAAGAGACAGAACTCTTTGAAAATTGCTTTCTTGAGCGGCATTAATCAAGCACTCCTCATTTTATGACTTATCAGATGCACTCAGTTTCTGAACTCAAACTTCTCTTAGGGCTCAGAGAAGTTTTAGAACTGATTGGAAGATAAATCAGTGTCTGCTGGGTTAGAGAAACCATTATGCTGAGGAATCTTCTTTTCATGGATCCTCCAAGACTAACTCAACATGCCTCTGACAACCAAGATCTGGGAACTTAATAGAAGGATGATGTCTTCAGCACCTAGTAATGGGCTTCTCCAGGGCTTCCAGAAATTATGGGTTGCTTACCTGTAACCATTGTTCCCTGAGTGGCCACCTGTGAATTCGTACATGTGATATGTTTGCGCTTGCACAATAGCTTTCGGAACCTTCTAGAAAGAATTTCAAAGAGTTTCGGTGAAGCCCCGCCCATCCGTCCCCAGAGCATATATAGCCAGTGGGAGGGGCTTCAGCCTCCAGTTCTCTCTAAGTCGCGCAAAGCACAACAGGAAAACAAGAGGCATGATGAGCGGGGAGGACTGTCGGGGATGTACGAATTCACAGGTGACCACTCAGGGAACTATGGTTACAGGTAAGCAACCCATAATTTACCCTGTCAAGGTCAACTGTGAATACGTACATGTGATAGATTAGTGAGCTACTGACCTTGGTCGGTGGGCATCATGCCACCGCAGAGAATAGGACTGCCCTTCCAAAATCCCTGTGTCTCCTGGATGTAACGTCCAGTTTGTAATGGGAGACGAAAGTGTGATGAGAAGACCAAGTGGCACCACGGTACACTGCGTCTAAGGGAACGCCCCTCATGAAGGCCACCGACGTGGAGACAGCTCTGGTAGAGTGGTCTTTCAGCTGCTGTGGCGGATCCCTACCCGCCATACGGTATGCCAGGCGAATCGCTAAGACAATCCACGATGAAAGTCGTTGGGAGGATACAGGAAGGCCACTGGCATCCTTCCTGTACTTCACAAAAAGTCTGGGAGACTTTCTAATGGAAGCAGTTCTGTCCACGTAGAAGGCCAGAGCCCTATGGACATCAAGGAGGTGTAGGTCCCTCTCTGCAGGCGTAGTGGGATCCTGAAAAAAGGATGGTAGTACTAGCTCCTGAGACATATGGAACCTAGAAACCACCTTGGGGAGAAAGGCAATGTCTGTTCTAAGCACGCCTTTGTCTTTATGGAATTTTATGTAAGGTTCATAGGCCCTGAGTGCACATAGTTCACTCGCACGCCTAGCTGACGTAACGGCCACCAGGAAAGCCGTTTTCCATGACAAGTAGGTAGGTCCACAGTAGCCAAAGGTTCGAAGGGGGGGCCTAGAAAGAGCTGACAGAATGTCTAAATGTTGGTTCAATACTGATCTTAGCAGAAATAGCACCCCAAAAGTTCTTAACAAGGTCAGTCTTTCTAGATAATTAGAAGTCAAAATGAAAAGACACAGAAGATGTATAGGGATAGATGTCTTCTGATTACAATCTATTAATCGTCCTCAATTGTTCTCACTATCACTCTTGAAAAGGCTTCAAGCTGACTGAGTTTCTCTTTTTTCTACAGGTATTGCCATCCCAATCCCAATTCGTGGAATAGGAGATAGTGACAACTCTCCCAACTTCACCTGTGTGTTAAGCCCTGAACGTTTTGGAGATTTCATCATATACGGTTCAGTAGCTGCCTTCTTCGTCCCCCTGGCCATCATGGTAGTGACGTATTTTCTCACCATCCGAGTCTTGCGCAAGAAAGCTTACTTAATCAATAAACCACCTCAGCGCATGACCTGGAGTACTGTATCCACAGTCTTCCAACGGGACATAACACCGGGATCCTCACCGGAAAAAGTGGCCATGTTGGATGGTCCCAGGAAGGACAAGCACATTTCCAATGGGAATGAAGAACTGCTGATGCGTAGGATGTCCACCATTGGGAAGAAGTCTGTTCAGACTATTACCAATGAACAGCGGGCTTCCAAAGTCTTGGGGATTGTATTCTTTCTCTTTCTGCTGATGTGGTGCCCATTCTTTATCACCAACATCACTTCTGTTTTGTGCACATCCTGCAGGAAGGAGTGCATCCAAATGCTCATGGAGATATTTGTTTGGATAGGGTATGTTTCCTCAGGTGTGAACCCACTGGTCTACACCCTTTTCAACAAGACATTCCGGGAAGCTTTTGGCAGGTACATCACTTGCAATTACCAGACCTCAGCTCCGGGGAATCCCCTTCGGAAATGCTCTAGCCGGCTCTCATTCAGAAACTCTGTGGCCGAGAACTCAAAGCTTTTCATGATGCACCATGGGATGCGGAATGGGATCAACCCAGTCATGTACCAAACCCATAGGCTTTGCAGCTCACCAATCCAGTCTTCGTCAGCCATACTGTTGGATACATTGCTACTTACAGAGAACGAAGTGGATAAGACAGAAGAACAAGTCAGCTACGTATAGCTAGACGGAAAAGGCAAGCCATGGCCTAAGCACACTGACAAATTCTAGCATGTGTTTGTGGTTTTCATGTTATTTATACAAATCTTAATTATAATTTCAGCCATTTGTTTCCTATAATAAAGGAGGCTTTCCTTGTACCAGACCACCTCCATATATTCCAGCGTAACAGCAATTTAACCTGTTACTACTCCAACAACAACAAGTCTTTGAGCACTGTACTTTATAAATGGAGGAGTTCAAATAAATTCAGCTATGATAATTTCATGTCTCAGGTATCAGATTCCTCCAACCCCTCTTTTTCAAAAGTGCAGTTTAATTAAAGTCAACCATACTCAGGACTGTCAGCTGAAAGCAAATGGAGGAAGATTCAGGATATATTAAGTGCATCTTAACACAATGTATAGTTAAACTATGAAGTTTAATTGTCACAAGATATAACAATAATTGCCAAATTGGATGGCTCTGAAAGGGAACTCAACAAATCCATGGAGATTTGGTCCTACATGGTTATTGGTAAAGATAACTATATGGTACCTCTGGTAGCAGAAACAACATGCCTTTGTGTATCATTTGTTGGGGAGCATAAAAGCAGGTGGAAAGGCACTCTTAACTTTTCTTGGAAACAACGATAGACAAGTATAGCAGAAGCCAAATAGATAATTAACAATATTTTGATTATTTTTCTATACAATGGATGGAGAGATGTCCTTCAAATAGTCTAGGTTCAAGTGACTGCTAAGATATTACATGGGTTAGAGATGTGGAGTGAAAATGGGATATTCATTAGTCCTGGAAATAGAACAGAATACATTTCTCCAGCGATGATTAGCATTGCCCCCGAGGGAACTCGGCACCCAACCTTTGAGTAGAGGCCAGCTGGGCCTCCATTAAAATAAGGGCGCTATTGAAATTTCATAAATGTATGCACCTAATACCAAAAGAGCCGTTGTAAGAAGAGGTGAGCATAGAAAAAATTAAAGTGCCATTATGCATAAACTGTAACAAGTGTGTAATTTCCACAAAGTGGATTAGAGGTCGAGTAGCATGAACAAGAGAACAAAGGGACAAGCTATGAGGCCACGCTGGAGGGGATATGAGACATTTGCAATCATCTAATCTTCTCAAATGTATTAACTTACCTAAAGAGAACCAATGACCTTGGCATCTCAAAGTTCCTTGCACAGCGCTTTTTTGGACTATGCTGACCGTTTACAACTTCTGTCAGATTGGAGAGAAGATGCACATGATTCTGAGTCTTAATGGGTCTGCAGTTGTGATTTGAATCAGATGGTAATACGATTCATAAGATCGTTATTACAGAGTTCTCTTGAAAAGATTAATTCAGTGGGGGTTGCCTTTGCCTTCCTCTGAGGCTGAGAGAAAGTGACTTGCTCAATGAATTTCCATGGCTGGGTGGAGATCTAAACCTGGGTCTACATAGTCATAGTCCAATACTCATTCCACCACATTGGATCTCACTTAGTCAGTAGTTACGAAAAAAGATCAAGCTGTCGTGCTAATAGACAAACCTGTTCTGCAGGTAAATAACACCAGCCCTACATGCATACAGGTAACCACAAAAGAAGGCATTCGTGCTGATGCTCCACGTGTTTTAAAATATGTCTTATTGAAAGTCCCTTCCAAAAATTTGAATTCAAAGTCCAACTAACTGTAGCCAATTTAAATGGTGCCTGATTCCATCTTAATGAAGTAGGACGAGGACCATGTTCTGGAGAATTTATTCCTGCGGGGAATAAATTATTTCCCATTCTTTTGGCATATCTGAGATATTTATGCAATGCAGCAATTTAACTTTCTGCAGTGCTGCAGTATAGTTATGGTCTGCTGTTGCTGGAAAAGCCACACACTGATCATTTCAGGACATGATCTAATCCAGGAATGGGCAAACTTCGGCCCTCCAGGTGTTTTGCACTTCAACTTCAACAATTTCCCACGTGTTTTTTACTATAAGAAGTCCTTCTGAATTTTACAGAAGATGGGCTTTATAGGAAACGCCTTAGTCAGTTGCTTAGAGTGACATTATGAGTGACTTTAAACAGAGGTGAACTTGAAAAACATCCTCGTATGATATTATAGGCAGGACTTCTTTCCAGTTGAAGTAAAAGGCAAGGTGTATGATAGGGAAAAGAATATATGCTAAACTAAAATTTAATATATCCACTATTGCAACCATATAATCCCAGGTGTAGGTATTGTATCTATACAATTCTATATGTAAATAGCAGGACAGTCATGGCCCAGAGAGCTGTTTGCTGCAGGGCTGGAAGCATCCAGAATAGGCCTGCACAACCTGTCACCCTCCAAGTGTTTTGGACTTCAACTCCTGTAATTCCTGACCATTTGACAAGGTGGCCAGGACTTCTCTGAGTTGGAGTCTCAAACACCTGGAGAGCCACAGGTTGTGCAGGCCTGACTAATATAGAACAACCTTTCCCAATGTGACATAAATAGAAGTGTCTTCAGCCCTATCTAATAAGAAAATTGTGAGGTATACTGGGAAATATAGTCCAAAATATATGGCAGGGAAGACTCTCCGAAATGGCAGAATTAGTACAGACTAGGGATACAGTACATGTTGAAGAACAAGACGTATCTCAGCCTTGACCACTTCCATGATAACAGATGCACTGGAAGTGACTACTGGCCTGGCTGCTGGTTTATGATCTCCTCTGATACGTGATGTCAAGTTCTCAGGAAGGTGTCTTTCCTGCTCCTACTGCAAGATGATCCCTTTTCACTGAAGATGCCAGGCATTAAATCTAAAATCCCCACATACAAAGCATGGGTCCTATTACTTTGGGCTTTAATGAGTTGCAAAATCTTACCACATTCTCAAAAAAAGCATCCTTAAATTGAAAACCATTAATTTAGTTGGCTAACATGAAAGCTTTGCAACAAATAAATGTGCTTTTACTTGCACTATCTTGTAAATACGACTCCAACCACAGGCTCATTGTCATTGTGTCTGTTGCTGCTTCCTGTGCAGAGCACTGCATAAGTGTCCATTATGGAGAGTAATGGAGGCCCCCATGTATTTAAAAAGAGATCCATCAAGTGAGAAAAATTAGCATGACATCCATCAGAACACTTAGCTGCTACGTGACTTCAGCTATTCATGGAAGAGGACAGTGAAAGCGTGACACATTACCTTTGAGCACAGCTGGTAAACTTTACAAGAGGTTACATCACCATTCTATACCAAGCATGGGCAAACTTTGCCCCTCCAGGTATTTTGGACTTCAATTCCGGCTGTTAGAAAATGTGGGAATTGAAGTCCAAAACAACTGGAGGGCCAAAGTTTGACAATGCCTGATCTATACGTTAAAGGTGGTGAGCAGACAGAGTGAAAGTCTTAAAGGGAAACACTGAGTTGGCTACAACTTCCTCTTGGGTGGCAGGAATATCTCAGGGCCTGTCCAGACAGTATTTTTACCCCAGGAACTTCCACAGCAAACAGGAGGATGGCCAGACACCATTCCCTCAAAACGTGGAAGTAATCGCTACAAATAGCAAAAAATGTGACATTTCCAGGTGCTGACATATTGCGGGTTTGTGCCGAATATGCGGATCTTTGCATGTCTTTGTTCCTGGGTTTTAGATGTCTGTTCCTGATAGATCGGTTCCTACAAAGGTAACACTTGAGTAGAAAGCAAAAATTTGATTTGTGTGCCAAAAACTTCATGAAACGTGTGGAGGGCACAGTTTATCTGGCCAGGACAAAGAATGGAACTTTTGCAGTGATTCACTGCCGTGATTCTCTACATATCCACAAATCCTTATCTTGAGGGGTTTTTAAAAATAAAAATGCCAAAGTTTCCAGGGGAAGTCCCATGGCAGCCATCTTGGGAGTCTCTAAATCTCGCAACAAAGCATCAAGTCTGGACAACAGAGGCAGAAATCCCGAGACCACCAGGTCTGTATATGGACCTTTTCTGAAGTCCCGAGATTTTATGCCCCTTTTTAAAACCTGTGATTTAGTGCTGTCTGAAAGTGCTCTGGAGAAGTTGGCTTTAATGGGCAGAAAACCAGGAAAAGATACAACAGAAAACCAGGAAAAGAAAAAGTAGTGGCCTGATCAGGAGTTTCCTCACGCAGCCTGTGAAGTTATACATGTTGATTTGTTTTGAATCAAAACACCTTCCATCTACTTGCCAGAAATCTCTCTATTCAGCAACTCAAGATATCTTGAAGTCAGTACAAGGAGAATGTCAGAAAATGTTGAAGACAGTGGTCCCTCGCTACTTCACGGTTCACTTATTGTGGACTCGCTGTTTCGTGGATTTCAAAAAATATTAATTTAAAATATATATCATGATATTTTCGCTGTTTTGTGGGGTTTTGCCGCCACCGCTCTCCAAGGCGCTTTCCCTCCTCAGTCCTCCCTCCAGCCTTGAAGGGTCTTTTCTTCCTTTCCTTCACTTTATTTTAAGTTTATAAAGACTTAAATAGTGTATAACTACTAAAACAATGTATAAATATTAAAATAGAGTATCCCTACATTGTGGTTTTTCACTTATTGCGGGAAGTCCTGGAACCTAACCCCAGCAATAAGTGAGGGAACACTGTATTCAGAAGAAACCAGAATATTTCCTATTAGGGATAACAGATGAAGATATCGAGCTAGATCAAAATAAAGACATTCTGTTCACATACCTAACAACGGCAGCCAGAATGGTGTACACGAAAAAATGGAAATCGAAAGAGGTTCCATCTAAAGAAGAATGGCTAGGTAAGGCCAGCGAAGTAAGAGACATGGACAAGCTGACCTTCTATCTCAAAGAATCAAAAGGCAGATCAATAAAGAAAACTAAATGGAAACCATCCGACGAATATCTGATTGAACATTACGAGAGGATTACAAGGAAAGGTGGCCACAATTGAAACTAAAGGGGAAAATCTCTTTAGACCAGGGGTGCTCACACTTTTTCAGCATGCGAGCTACTTATAAAACAACCAAGTCAAAATAATCTACCTCCCCACTACAAAAATGTGAAACATATAACACAATATTTGATTTGAACTGGGTTTTCTGAGTTCACACTGCCATATAATCTGATTCAAAGTAGATAACATGGGATTTTATTCAACCATGTGGAAAGGACCACAGATAGCCCAGGGCCCTTCCACACATCCTATTTTACAGTTGACACACACAAACTGATTTCTTACTACTGGACAAATTGCTGCCAAATTTGGCCACAAGACACCTACAAGGAGTGACCATCACTAAAAAAATGATTTTGTCATTTGGGAGTTGTAGTTGCTGGGATTTATAGTTCACCTACAATCAAAGAGCATTCTAAACCCCAACAACAACAGAATTGGGGCAAACTTCCCACACAGAACCCCCACAACCAACAGCAAATGTTCAAGGCAGAGAGGAAGGAAAGGAAGGAAGGAATGAGGGAGGAAACAGGAAGGAAAGAAGGCAAGGGGAGAAGGAGGGGAGAAAGGAAGGAAAGGAAGAAAGGAGATGAGGAAGGAAGGAATGGCTCTCATATGGGCCATAGTGACACCAGTCATGCCACCGCCACGCTGACTGGCCGGCAGCACCTGGGCGGCATCAGGAGCCTGTGGGACGGGACTGAGCTTTCCTCCCGCCCTGCCTGCGATCTACCAGGATGCCCTACGTGATCTACCAGTAGATCACGATCTACCTAATGAGCACTCCTGCTTTAGACTGAAGAAGAAAACAGAGCAAATTTGACTACAAGCAGGAGAGAAGCTGAAGATATAGAAAAGAACTGAGATTTCTACTCCTACTTCACCCATTTATTTCTTGGAACACATGGAAAATTAGTTTGGGAAGTCAAGATGTTCCCTCCCCTGTCCATAACCTCACTCTCCCCTATGTGTGTACCCCCCATGTACATTCCTTCCCTTTCCCACCCCTATACCCCCTCCCTCTCCCCATTACCTATATTTTGTTTGTAGAACTAGAAAAGCATTCTGTCTCTCATATATATATATATATATATATATATATATCTATTTATACACACACACACACACACACACACACACACACACACGTACAAACACGCCATCATGGATTCAGATAGAATCTTGAAAGTTCCACCATTTCTGTACCTCCAAGGTAACAGGTAGGGTTGTGGTTGCACCTGAATGCAATGCTGTGGGCTTGGCGCTTTAAGGCTCTCTGTCGCGACAGATAAGCTATTCAGACTTTGGGCTTATGGATTCTATTGTATTATTTTAATTGTAACCAAAGAACCATCAAAATAGAAATAGGCGCAAAAGAGCTTGGGACAGTAGAAAAAATTACAGATAGTTCAAAAACATCTTGAAATTCAAAACACCTGGAGGGCCGAAAAGCTTCTGGCCCTATGCATTTTGGAAAAAGGAAACTTAACAGACATAATTATCATTTCAATACATATATGCATACACTGAGAGAAGGAAGGGATAATAAAGTATGAAACCATACAGTTGTAAAGCAAACTGTAAGAGATAACACTTGATTCAGACATCCGCGTAATAAGAAAATTAGAAGCAAAAAAATCAAAACATTATAAAGGAGTTGTTCAACCAGGAAAAGGTACAAGCGTTCCACAGTTTGAAGCTTTTTATTTCAACTGTGCTTGTACATTCGGTGTGATAAATTCCGGCTACAGAAATTCGACTCTACATATTTATGTCTATGTATGTCGACAAAATTCTGCCCTTGGAGTCTTTGAATACAAAAGAGCTTGCCAGGTGGGCTAAGAGACAAGAGTGCAATTTTAAACTGGCAAGCATAATCTTAACTATCTTTATTGGGAACAAAATACGAGAACAGGATTCGGCGGAAGAAAAAAAAACTTCATATAACACCATTAGAATAACTAGACAGGCTTCAAAGAGGCCGATGAGCCCAAGTGTGTACGCAGATGTGTGCCAATTTTCTCTTCCAGCCACTGTCTTCACGTTCCATGGAATCACTCCAGAAACCCATTTCTAGCTAGAAGAAGGAGTGGCCCTTTGACTTTAAACTGCCTAAATTTTAGACAACTGATTGATGCTGGAACTGTTTTGAGAGAAGATATTTATGTCTGAACATGGATGCTCCATGATATAGCACCACAATTTCTGGTGGGGAAAATAACACTGACGACAACACAGGGATGTCTTTCTCAGTAGGAGTGAAGAAAAACAAATGGAGGAATATTCAATGCTTTCTTTAACTACTGTATCCCATAGATAAACAATTAAGCTATTCATATATAATTGCATATCACAGGCATGGGCAAACTTGGGACCTCTAGGTGTTTTGGATTTCAACTCCCACGATAGTGGGAGTTGAGCTCCAAAACATCGGGGGGGGGGGGGGTAGTTTGCCAGAGCCTAGTATATCACTTGTGTGCTTTTTTGGAGAAAGACGGGATATAAAGCAAACAAAATTAAAACATATATTATTCAGTGGAGTAGGATCTGCACTTCACCTACCTGGGAAGCATCATCTCTTCAGACGCCAAGATTGACAAAGAGATAGATCACAGATTAGCAAAGGCATATAGTGCATTTGGAAGGCTTCACAAAAGAGTCTGGAGCAACAAGCACCAGCGTCAAAGCACCAAAATCAGTGTGTACAGAGCTATCATACTGTCTATTCTCCTATAGCTATGGGTCTGAAACATGGGTCACCTATCGCCAACACCTACGACTCCTCGAACGCTTTCATCAGCGCTATCTTCGCACAATCCTAAATATACACTGGACTGACTATGTGACTAATGTTGCTGTCCTTGAGCAAGCAGGAATCACCAGCGTTGAGGTATCCACAGTTTGAAGCTTTTTATTTCAACTGTGCTTGTACATTCGGTGTGATAAATTCCGGCTACAGACATTCGACTCTACATATTTATGCTATTGAGAACACAGCTGCGCTGGGCAGGGCACGTCTCTAGGATGGAGGACCACCGCCTCCCAAAGATACTACTCTATGGTGAACTCGCCACGGGTCAGCGCAAGAGAGGCACCACCAAAAAGAGATATATAAGGACTCCCTGAAACAACATCTCAGGCTCGGCCAAATTGATCACCAACAATGATCCACCCTGGCCTCACATCGGGAGGCATAGAGACACACAATCCACAATGCTGCGGCCTCTTTTGAAAAGACATGCCGAATGGGTCTCGAAGAGAAACGACAACGCAGAAAGAACCGCAACTTGGAAACATCACCCAAGGAGACTTTCTGCTGTGCTTTCTTCAACCAAACTTGCCTATCTCAGATATGCCTTTTTAGTCATCAACGCGCTTGTAAAAAGCGTGGGATGAGTCCTTTCTAAGAATCTTCGTTCGCGAAGTAATGCCGAGAGGATCTGCACTGGACCCCCACCCCATAGGATCAATTCCTGAGCAAGATCACCTCCCAAGGCCAGAGGTCCCTGTTTCCCACCCCAGAGTATGATTGTCATGCTATCGGATGTGAGGGACATCCGATACAATAGGCCCTCTGCATCCCTAGTTTCTGTGCGTAATAGTAGTACGTGGCAGTGAGATGATTGTGGTCATGCATGTTTGAGGGTTCTAGCAGGGGAGCACAGCTATCATATACATATGGTATCATTGACCAAAGAACACTCCTCCTATTTGAGATAGTCATTCTTACCCACCAAGTGCGCAGTTTCAGGAGGGATGCACATTAGATGGTCGGCGGAATGGGATGCTGCCAAGGAAGCCAGATCAGCTGAATCAATCCTAGAAACTAGTGGGGTGACAGATTACCCTCACATTCACATGGACACGCTGAAGGGTAGTCCACAATATGGAACGTAACACTATGTTACATGTCCTTTTTTTTGTTCCTGGGTTTCTTAATTGGTTGTTTTGGAAAATGGATATTCAAAACTATTTGGGAAAATCAGTAATCTTTTGGAAAGGCATGGCCTTGTTAGAAATCATAACCTTTGGTAAAGTATTATCTTCCTGAGAAGAGTTATAAAAACACGCTTGAGTCAACATTCTCCTTAGTAGTAAATATCCACTAGTAATTATGCAAGGTAGTTCGTTTCTCCGCTGTTAGACTGAAATCCCTAGATATCTCTTTGAACCGTCAGGGACAAAGATATGCCAATGCTATTTAAAAAACACACATATATATACCAGAGTTTCAGAACTGTTCTTTTCAGTTGCACATATACAGTTCACACATATACAATACAGTACGCAATGTGAATTATATACAAACAAATAACTAGTGAAGGCTTGAAGAAGGTTGCTATTTCCAACAGGTTTGATCATTAAAACGTGGAGAAAGTTTATTAAACCTTGTCTTTGCAGGAGGGACATCCTGGGGCACCTTTTGCTATAGTTTTTCAATGAATCTCTCACTGAATCTCAACTAATTCCACATAATTTATGGCAGCCACAAAAATGAAGTTCCTAGAGTATCGCAACTACTTTCAAAGAAATGACCGCACAACTAAACAGGAAATAACACTTTCAAACCAGGAACAGATTTTTTCAGATTATGTTACACAGTGTATCTTGCAATTTTTCACATCTATGTTAGGTCTTAGAACTCAACCCCCACAGATATGTTAGGCCCACTATAATATTTTTCCTATTGAGCCAGGAATTTGTACCATGTATATGTGCAATGTTTGTTTTCTTTCTCCTGAACACTTTCCACAGAGTGGCAGCCAATGGCTCTTAGACTGCTCTGTGGATCACTGTTTTAATTAACACTGTCCTCAAAAAACTGTTTAGTGTTATAGTCATTTTGAGAGAACTTACTGGCATTGGAATAGTCTTTGGTATAACATGACCACAACACCAGCCTTGGGAGCTGATGGATACTAATGCCCAACTCAAGCATTCAGAACTAGAACAGAATAGAGCTCCATTTTGGGAACAATACCAAGGAAAAACTGGAGTCTGTAGCCAACACACAATATGACTAATGGCTCTGGGCCATCACTGGCGGGATGAGAATCAATGCATGAAAATTGCTGTTGGGTAATTGAGCAAAGTCCTGTACAAATTCCAGACACCATCATCAACCTAAAGGAACACATACATATTTAACACACACACACCCCTTCTGTCATCACCCATTTCCTTCTTTATTATGCTTTCAAAAGAGAAGAAGGTTTTTCTTGTTCTCATGTTCCAGCTGATAGACTTATCTGTATAAACAAAAGGGGATTTTCAAACTTTATACTGTAAGCATTCACCAGCATAAAACCGGCCCTTTTTTGGTCTTTAATACACAAAAAGACCATAAAAATGCAAAAACTTAGAATGTCAGCTTTAAGGTCTAAATAACACATCAAAACTTAAATTCAGCCTTAAGAAACAGCTTGAATTTGAACACAGGGAGCTACCGAAGACCAAGTCCAGCCTTAACCACAGAAGGTGTAGAGGGCTGACTTCCTTCATAAAAACTATTCTAAAGATATCTATCCATCCTGATATTTTTAACCTGGATTACAGACATCCTTGAAGAAAGGTATTCTGATCCTCAACAAAGAGTAGTTTAGCTACACGTTGCTATTGCACTGAAAAGTTCCCTCACCAAAGGTTCTCACACCTTGGACCAGATGAAAGCTGTCTCCTTAAAATGCCCATTGCTGCCAGTAAGAAACCCAAACCCACCGGAAATAAGCCCACCCCAAAGCATTCAGGAGAAGCCAGGTATCTAGACCTAGTCCTGAGTATTTATTTATTTATTTATTTATTTCTTCAAGCTTCTATACCGCCATTCCCCGAAGGCTCGGAGCGGATTACAAGAATTGAAGGAAACAACAACACAGAATCACAAACAATTAGAAGAGGGTAGGGAAAGGGAAGGGGGAACAGGGAAGGAAATAGGGAAAACAATGTCTGAGTAGTCAAGTGACAGCTTCAGGCCAGCCGTCAAAAGGAGGCAGCTTAGGAGTTCTTAACAGGTCGCCTTGGAGATCTTTCGCCGCGGCGAGGGGGGCATCGCTCCCTTCTCGCCATGACTTAGAGAAGGCAAAGCTTCGGCTTGTTGGGGCAGCTTCAGTCCTGGGCCTAAAGCGCGGCCGCTGTCGCCTGAAATTAGTGTTCCAGAATGTCCTGGTGTGAGGCAGTCTCTGGGACTTTAGATAGAGCGGTCTGGGCTCCTTCCTCACTCGTAGATCTGTGGCCCTAGAGACTCCACCGTCACGGCAGAATGCCGGGCCGCTCCGGTGTTCTGCGGGGAGGATGGAAGCCAGGCACCGATGTCCCCTCCTCTTCCATCTCCGCCTCCGTCTTCTCGGGTGGTCACGCGGCTTCCGCCTCAGGTCATTTCCGGATCCATGCTCCCCAGAGGTAGGAGACATCCGGCTTAGGTCGGCGTCCTCAAAGACAGTCGCCATCTTTGGTTGGACCATGACCAGCTGCCCTCCCCCAGCCATGCCACGGCGGCGGGGTCGCACATCACGGGCGGAGGACAGGATCTCCGACACATCCAACAGTGGCAGTACATCTTGGGAACCAGGGGGACCTGGATGGTCCGCGCCCTCGCCCCGTGGGAGGCAATCCAATAAAGGCACATGGTCTAAGCCAGGCCTCACCGTAGTTAGTGGAGGTAGGCAAGTAGGTAGGGGTTCGATGTTAATGGCCGGCGTCTGGGTCCGTCCCTGCATGATCACGGCTCCTTCCGCCGGCTCTCCCGCACGGAAGAAGCTCTCTCAGTCTATGGAAGCTCTCTCAATCTGAAGGCCAAATCCAAATTACAAGGGAAGTTGTCAGGTGTAAATTTCAATGGTGGGCAGGGAAGATAGGTAAAGGAGTAGCTTCGAAAGTATTAGCATAGTTTAATGTAAAGATCCTGCTGTCAGTAATTAAGTCTTAGGAGAGGTAGCTCAAGACTGAAGAAGCCAAGAATATTAAACTGAAACTGATTGTACTTTGAATGCATCATAAGAAATCATGACTCAGTGATGCTTGTTAAAGTGAAAGGCAATAGGAAAAGGGGGAGACATCATTATAGGTGGATTAATTCAACCAAAGTGTCGAAGGCCCTGAATTGGCAAGATCTGAGAGGGGATATTGATGACTGAGACTCATGGAGATCTGTCATTCATACGGTCTGCATGAAATCAGATTGATTAATCAGAACAATGAGGCCTTCGATATTTTAAGAATGAAGAGAAATCTATAAAAAAAACCTGAGGAAGAAACCAAACCATTGCGCCATGGAGGTCTGGATGTGGTCATTTGATGAACCCCAGACAACAAATATTGGGACAACCTACAAAAACAGATTGTGATTGAGGCCCTGAAACTCCAAATTCATGAGTTTATGAACCCTTCCCCAAAATAGTGTAAATCCTCTCCTCATTACAAACACAAGATGCTCTCTCTTTCTCCATTAACTTATCAAGCTTTCACATATTTTCAGAGGATGTGGCACTTCCCACTCACAAGGCAGTGTGTCATTTCGGAGTTGCTATATGACTCTCAATATGGGAAGTGTGGGCCTGATGTAAAAGGTACTTCATCTTTGAAATTCCTCTTTATATGAATAACCACTTTGTTCTACAGGAACCCAATTAAATAAATTTTCTTAGAACATTTATTTCAGAAGTTTGCAACGGCATTTGCATAAAGTTGTTAAAAGGACATATGCCACATAACTCTTCCATTCAGCAAAATACTATAAACCCCCAAGTATTCCTCTCCCATAAAACATGTTAATTAGCTTCCAACTCAATTATATTTTATGGCTTAGATATGGATGCGTCACTATTTTCTAACAGAAATCTCTGCTGAGATATGATATTTTTAAATATCCCAGAAAAGGAAGGGGGAATAAACTGAATTTCTTTGAGATGAGCCTAGTTTGTCTCTTTGCAAAACAGGCAAGGCATTTTCAGTTTGCTTCCCTTCTCTCTAGATCAGTGTTTCCCAACCTTTTTTGAGCCGTGGCACACTTTTAACATTAAAAAAATCCGGGGGCACACCACCAACCAAAATGACACAAAATGACACTCTAACACAGTAAAGAACGGCTGGGGATGGTGACCTGCTGGGAGTGCTGAAGCTGGGGAGGGGGAGAAGCCAGGCCACGCCATGCCCCGCCCCTTCCCCCCTCTTCAGTTCTCCCGTAACTTTGCCAGCCTTGAGGGGGCAGTGCCAAGCCAGCATTATGCTGGCTCTGCCACCGCTGGCTTGGCACTGCCCCCTCAAGGTTGGCGAAGCTGTGGGAGTGCTGAAGCTGGGGAGGGGGTGGAGCCAGGCCGCACCATTCCCTGCCCCCTCCCCCGGCTTCAGTTCTCCCACAGATTCGCCAGCTTTGAGAGGGCAGTACCAAGCCAGCATTGTGCTGGCTCTGCCACCGCTGGGTTGGCACTGCCCCCTCAAGGCTGGCAAAGCTGTGGGAGTGCTGAAGCCGGGGGGAAGGGGCGGAGCTAGGCTGCATCATGCCCCGCTCCCCCCGGCTTCAGCTCTCCCACAGAGGAGGAGCATAAGCGGTGGACGGGCTTTAGTAGGCAGGGCTCCTCCGTGCGGCTTCAACAAGCAAGGGGCGAAAGTCATGGCGAGAGTCATGGTGGATTGGAGGCTGGTTGGGTAAACGGCCGAAGGAGGCGGTGCCCCGGTCCTTTCTTTTTATTCGCCACCACCTGGCCCTTCCTCCTCCTCTCCCATGCAGCAGGAGTTTGGCAGGAGGAGGGGGGAAGGAAGGGGGGCAGAGAACTTTTCTCGTGGCACACCTGATGATCGCTCACGGCACACTAGTGTTACACGGCACACTGGTTGAGAAACACTGCTCTAGATGAAATGCCATATTCTACCAGATAACATTTTGCCAGGACTCTCGGTTAGTCCTTCTTCCTCTGAGCTTCAAATATTTTCTATTGCTGGTTTTATTTTAGGCTGACACTGTGGGCGGTTCCAGACAGCACTAAATCGTGCACTTTAGTCAGGGGCAAAAAATCACAGGGCCTGAAAAGATGTCCAGATACAGACCTGTTAATCCCACACTTGCTGCCTTGTCGTGGGATTTTGCAGCCCCCAAGATGGCCACCGCAGGACTTCTGCCAGAAAATTCGGCAGTTTAAAAAAATGCAAACATGCAAATTATTGTATAACTTCCATTTCTGGGTTATATAAACCGCAGGGCCATCTATGCAGACAGGGTGTTGTTCTTAGGTTATACATGTCTGTTTCTGATTGCTCTTCTTGTGAAAAGATGTACAACATTGACTAGAGGGCCACAACTTTGGCCTGGCCAGAGAAAATGTGCCCTCCACACGTTTCATGAAGTGTCTGGCACACAAAGTATTCTACTCAATTATCACCTTCTTTTTAAGAACTGACCAATCAGGAACAGATATCTAAAACCCGGAAATAAACGCAGATAAAAAAATGCCATCATTTTTGAGTGCAGGGACATACAGATATTCGGAGATGTGGATTTTTGGCTCAGAACTGGGATATTACCGCACCTAAAAACTCACACTTTTCTGCCATTTGTAGTAATTTCTTCCACGTTTACAGGGAATGGTGTTTGCTGCGGGAGCTCCTGGGATAAAGGTAATGTCTGGATGGGCTGTAAGGGCCCTTCAAAACAGTCATATAACCCAGAATATCAATAATAATAATAATAATAATCTTTATTTATACTCCGCCATCATCTCCCCCAACGGGGACTCGGGGTGGCTTACATGGGGCCAGGCCCGAACAACAGAGTACAACAAAATAAAAACAAAATATACTAAGCAACAAATAACATCATAATTACATAACAACACAATAATACATTGAGCAGTTTAAAATTACAATAAAGACAATCACAAAGACAATGGGCGGGCCACATGTGCAGGATAAAAAGTTAAAAAGTTAGAAACTCAGGAGTGAGATAAGGAGGAACAGGTTATTTGTAAAGGAGAGAACGGGATTGTAGAACCAAACTTTCCCTGAGGGGAGGGGGGGGCATTTACTTCAGTGACAGAAATGTTGGGGGATTATCAAGATTGATAATCCACAATATCTGCTTTGAACTGGATTATATGAGTCCACACTGCCATATAATCCAGTACAATGTGGATTTTATACAGCTACAGTATGTGGAAGAAGCTGCTGTTTAAACAAGAAATTCTACATATTTTAATCAGAAATGAAAATATTGAGTAAGTGACCGTGCATTGAACATTTAAATTTTCACCAGCTTAAACATATTATGTTTTATGGAAAAGATCATCATGCTGATTGTACATTTTTGTAAGATTATGAGCTGCTTCGGGTCTTGGTTCCTGAGATAAAAGCAGGGTAAAAATAAATATTGTTGTTTTTGTTGTTGAAAGCAAAATCTACATATTCAAAGTGTCCTGTTCCCCACAGAGCCAGGGATGCCTTTTCATAGTGGCCAGCTTGGCTATCAGTCAGGGGATTTAGGTAAACAAGAGAATATGAGGAACAGTGCAATAGCGAGACACAGAAGGAATCACTTCCTCTGTTGTCTCTGCAGTCATGTCTTTCACTCTACTATTGATCAGCTCTTTGAGCAAAGTAGTATGATTAATCTTAAAGGTACAGTTATCGCCTTCCAAACACATTGATTTAAAAACTTCTCAATCCCAATGTCGGAAAAATATCTTACAGCATTAAAAAAACCCTTTAAAATAAACAGATTTTTAAAAATGTAACACAATAGCCAGAAAGTACAGAAATACATTCCAAATTCTCAACCTACGGTTTTGAGGCACGTTTAGAAATAAGCCGAGAAGAATTCCGCAGCTTGAACAATGATGTACCATTGGCTCGAGTCCATTTTTCTAAAAGCTGCTCTGGCCCCAATATTCCAGCTGCATCCATGCAGCCCTCTCTTCAGTCTGGATCACTTTCATATCCCTTTTGACAACACCAATGTCGTGCCAAGACCGCTGCTTTTCTGGACCTGCTGCCCTTTGTTTTGTGGATTTTGGAAAACCCCTCCTTGTTTTCTCGATCTTCCCTTTGAATTTGATCCGTATTTTCCCACCAGAAACATCTGGGTCAGTAATCATGGTGACACTAGAGCTTTGTTAGCTAGATCCCTACAAATGTGATTTCCATCTCCCCCCCCCCCCCGGGTGATTATATGTGTGTTTTGATCCGTATGAAAAACCACCACTAACAATGGAAAGAGCCTGGAAAGATGCTTCTTCTGCCAGGGTGAGATCCTCACCACTTTAAAAGGCATTTCCGCCTTGAAAATGGGAGCTGGTTTTAGGTAGAGACTCTTGCACAGCCATAAAGACAGAGAATGTGGTGCAGCTGGCTAAGTGTCAGCTGCATAAGATCTCTCTGACTAGTAGGTCATGAGTTCGAGGCCTGCCCGGGTCGAGGTGGGTGCTCGACCTTTAAGTGTAGCCTGCTGTTGACCTTTGCAGCCCGGAAGACAGTTGCATCTGTCAAGTAGGAGATAAAGGTACCACATTAAGTGGGGAGGCAAATTTTGACTGAATTATGAGGCCATTAAAGAACTCCAGGAACGCTGAGGAATGTGGAAGGAACAACAAGGGACGCTGAGAACACTGAGAGATGAGGAGTGTGTCAGCTCCCCCTGGTGGCCAGAGTTTGCCTTTGTTTGTCTATATGTGTTGTATGTGGAAACGGCAAGGATTGTCTGCTAAGTATGTGTACCTGTAATCCGCTCTGAGTCCCCTTCGGGGTGAGAAGAGCAGAATATAAATAAAGTAAGTAAATAAATAAATAAATAATTTGCCCAGATAATTTCCTCCTGCTTGAGCTTCCTGTCCACAAATTCCAAACAAGAGAGTCTTCAGGTTTCCTTGGTGGAGGCCATTTGACTTTGGGACATTCCAGAACAAGTCCACAGTAATCCCCTATGAAGCCACAATCATTTTTCTCTCCTAAGCATCACAAATATTTTAGTTATTTGAGAGTTAATACATCAGACCTTACGAGTGCTTTTGGGTTTCTGATGGTTTATTTTATCTTTGCATTGAGCTTTATTGTGCTGTCTTGGTCTGTATTTACTGGACTTTAAGGCTGTGCTGGATTTTAGTGATTAAATGGGATTTCCACTGTTTTATTAATATGATTTTTGCTATTGTACAATGCCTAAAGAACTGGTTTTATGAGACATAGCATAATAAACACTGCTGTGTTTTCTGCTCTGAACTAAAAAAACATTATGGTGCATGTTTTCCTAGAAAAAGGCCAATAGCAGTTACATAAGATGTTTAAACTAACCATACATTCTTCGGTGCAGGAATCCCAATTCCAAATTCCCATCTAAACACAACTGGAGAAGTGGTTAGAACGCTATTTAATGTCTTATTCTTTGGTCCACAAGTTACTATATGGACAACATTCCTTTAGTTATGCTTAGTTTTAATAATAATGATGATGATAATACAATAATATAAAACTCGACATAAAAAAGTGCATTTCAATACAACAATAAAATAATAAAGCAACAAACAATAAAATAAAAATTAAAACATTAAATTAAAAATAAAATGCAAAATATAATAAATAGTGCAACATAATACAATAAAAAAACGCAATCACCATGAGTGGGCCACATGTGCAAGATACAGTAATAAAAAACTAAGGATGAAATAAAATTTTAAACCTACAGTATATATCTGTAGGAGAGGTTCAAAACATGGGAGTAAAACAGTCCTTCATGCCAGCAAGAGGCAGTGCAATATGAGGACGCCCAAATTTTAGGAAAATGACAAAGGAAATGTGAAATCATTCTCCAAAAGCGCAACGGAAAAGCCACATTTTGAGGTTCTTCTTGAAAGTTTAGCCTTTGCGGTTGCGTGCCTTCAAGTAGCTTCCAACTTACAGCAACCCTAAGGTCAACCTGTCAAGGGGTTTCCTGTGCAAGAATTCTTCAGAGGGAGCTTTCCTTGTTTTAAATTTATTTTATTGCAATCCGCCATGAAACTTTGGATCCAGGATAGGATTAAAAGGTAAAGGTTTCCCCTGACATTAAGTCTAGTTGTGTTCCACTCTGGAGGGTGGTGCACATCTCCATTTCTAAGCCGAAGAGCTGTTGTTATCCACAGACACCTCCTAGATCATGTGGCTAGCATGACTACATGGAACACCATTACCTTCCTGCAGAAGCAGTAGCCATTGATCTACTCACATTTGCATCTTTTCGAACTGCTACCTTGACAGAAGCCGGGCCTAACAGTAGTAGTTCACTTCACTCCTCAGATTTGAACCACCGACCTTTCGGTCAGCAAATTCAGCAGCTCTGCGGTTTAACTCGCTTCGCCACCAGGGGCCCCTCTGGGATAGGATATAATATAAACACCTTGATGAATAAAGCATGGGATTTTGTGTGCCACCCCCCAAGGCCTTATTTGTCAACAGATACATCTTGCAATAATCAAACACTGCTATCCATGCTTCCATCTTTTTACGGAAAACACATCTAAACGCATTCTCTATGTGGAAAATCATGTAGACAGATTAAAAGCTTCATTAATGTATACTATTAATTGGCCAGGCACAAGTGAGGACTTTTTAATTCCTTCTTTGTTTCTATGCCAATAAATCATGTAATGCCTTTGATATCAGGAATTAAGCTGGGTCCCCTGCTGTTCTTCAATATTTGTACTTACTTGTAAGAAAGCCAACCACTTTGCTTTCCATGACTCTGATTAGGAAGCCCTGCCATTACTACACAGTATATGATAATCTTCAATGTCTGTTAGGCTTTATTCTGCTTGAATGGGATCCAAAGAATGGCACAACCGCTCCCTGAAGAAGCTCAGGGCTTGCATTGCTTTATCGGTAAGCCAATGTGCCAAGAGCACATTGACTTACTGATAAACCAAAGTCTTGAAACTGAGGCTGCATCTAATGTGCTCTTTCTTGGAGTTTAGTCCTTTTGGAAAACACAACCTTCCTCTTGTTGTGATGTGAAAACACTTGTTATTGTTGCCTGAGGGTTTAGGATGTTTCCTCAGCTACTTTTGGGAAGAACTATTTCAAAAATGTGTGGCTTGACCCTCAGATTGTAATCAATGTGGAATCGGGATAGGTGAGCAACGATGTTGGTGAGAAGCACCAAGTTGCCAGTGAAGTGCGGCTCAGACTCTTTCTTGCCTCCAAAAGGTTAGGAGGCTCACTACGATGTTTTTTTCTTCCTTCAGGACATACCATAATGGAATCTTTGCTTCTATTTAGATGTCTTTTCCTGTAGGATATGGGAGGGGGTGTCTCATGGGAAAGTAAATAAAACACTTTCCGATGAGTAAGCATTACATAATTCAGTAAGACATATGTCTTTCTAGACCTGCACAAGATTGCACCATATGCCATCGGCCGTACATCTACTTTCCTGGGAATTTAATTGAATTTATTTTTTAAATGAGGCAGCAAATTAAGGGAACTGGAAGCAACAAACATGAGAGCTAAGGTAGCTGACTGGGTATGGGTTCGATCCAATGGGAATACCAGTGCATGGGCATGGAAAATAGAGAAGAGCTATTTGATTATTCAAATATGAAATCAGAACTCTAAAAACCTGATATGATTACATATAAATCAACAGCAGAAACACCCCCTTTACACGAATGTTTCTACATTATTGGAATTCTGTGTTGTTTTCCAAAATGATTCCGGTAAAAATGGAGGAAAAGGGGTCAAACCAGGACAAATACTACACAGTGGAGCTGGGATGCAACGCTCATGAAGATCCATAGCCTAAGTTTCAAAGACAACAGACTCTCAAGACAAACCACAAGACCTTCACTGGCCTGCGTTCAAGCCCCTGGACCCACTTCAAGCATTCTTTGGACTGCAGAACATATCATGGTTTGCCTCTCTTATTCCAACTGTGACCCATGGAAAACTGCTCTCACTCAAAGGAAATGGAGCTGGACCAGAGGGCTGATACGTTTCCCATTTAGGTTCCAATATCTTGGATGCAAAATAGCAAAAGGCGGAAATCTATGTGTTCCATGTGGCTCTCCTGCATCAACCATTGTAGCCTTTCAAAAACCACTCCTCTTAGTCAAGGCAAAAATCTAAATCTCATCCAATGCAACAAAGGAGTTTGCAGGTATGGGAGCCTTTACCAAAAATTGGTGGCACTTTCTCTAACCCCAACATGCCACCCAAGATTGTTATTTGTGTCTGTGCAGGGGTCTCTTCGCAGCCAGACAATGGCATTAAACTGTTTCCGAAAAAGCCACGCTTTTGTTAGGTTTCACGAAGAAGGCCTTTTTCATATTTCATAATGTCAACTAATTATCATCTATCCTCAAGTCCCCTTCAACGTATGGTGACTCTCTGAGGGAGATACCTCCACGAATCCTAGCAATCCATTGCCCAACTCAGGTCTTACAAAGTCTCCTTGGTTAAATCCACTGCGCCTTATCTGACACTCTTATCCGATGCCCCCCTTTCTTTTTTCTCCAGCATTTCCCCTTCTGTTTCCCAACCAGTGTGCCGTGGCACACTAGTGTGCCGTGAGACATCATCAGGTGTGCCGTGGGAAATTGGAACCTCCAATACCCTTTCTTCCCCCTCCTGCCGAACATTTTTTCTTCTCCACTCAGGCTCCCTTCTTCCCAGCCTCGCTCTACTTGCTTTGCCTCGCTTTGCTCACGCTGCCGCTTCTGCGGGAGGGGGGAGGGAGGAAGACGTAACCCGTGCGGGCGCTGCTGCGCAAACTTGCCCCATGTCTTCCTCCCTCCCCTCCACAGTGCTCTCTGGATATAGGTGAACTACAACTCCAAAACTCAAGGTCAATGTCCATCAAACTCTTATAGTATTTTCTCTTGGTTATGGGAGTTCTGTGTGGGACGTTTGATTCCATTCCATCATTGGTGGAGTTCAGAATGCTCTTTGATTGTGGGTGAACTATGGAGCAAGTCCTTCGTGTGTGTCTTTCTGCCATTCCTGCCAGGATATCTGTGTTGTCTTCATCGAAACAGGCCCAAGTTTCACACCGAGTGTATAAATACATTTAAAAACGTATTAACTATATGTATTACTGTGTTAGAGTGTCATTTTGTGTCATTTTGGTTGGTGGTGTGCGTCAGGATTTTGTAAATGTAAAAAATGTGCCACGGCTCAAAAAAGGTTGAAAAACACTGTATTAAAGGAACGTTTCCCAACTCTCTCTCCATTCCCAATAAGTGAAAAAGGCAACACAAGGAGGAGAAGGTAGGAAAGTGGGAAAACAGGCAGGACCGAAAGCAGAAGCATCTTCCCTCCTTCCTGCTGTGATTTCCACACTCCTCTTCCACATCTGGGCACTTTCTGCTGGGACACTCTAGCCCCAAGGAGTTGCCTTCCCTTAACCCTTCGAGTCCTAGTTGTTAGTATTCTATGTATCTAGTGCAGTGTCAGACAGGTACAGGAGACTCCATATTATCCGACATTTTCATTTATCCAACGTTCTGACAGCCCATTATTGTCGGATAAGCAAGACTCTACTGCAGGGGTGCTCACACTTTTTCAGCATGCGAGGTACTTATAAAACAACCAAGTCAAAATGATCTCTCTCCCCACTACAAAAATGTGAAACATATAACACAATATCTGCTTTGAACTGGGTTTTCTGAGTCCACAATGCCATATAATCTGATTCAAAGCAGATAACATGGGATTTTATTCAACTGTGTGGAAAGGACCTCAGATAACCCAGGGCCGGCAGCATTTGGGTGGCGTTGGGAGCCTGCGGGGCAGGACTGAGCCTTCCTCCCACCCTGCCTGCGATCTACCAGGACGCCCTACGCGATCTACCAGTAGATTGCGATCTACCTAATGAGCACCCCTGCTCTACTGTATATATCCTTATATGCAAGGATCTTATCTAGTTCCTTCATGCTGCCCTTCCAAGCCTTAATTGTCTTAATCGATTTCTTTACTACAACCTGCTTTTAAAATTAACAATGGAGCCCATACCTCAATTGCCCACTTTGCCGCCAGTTGTTGAAAATGTGGCTCCTCTTTTTTCTTAATTATTGATAAAAACCATAGGGTTCTCCAGATGTTTTTGACGGGTTCATTTCCCAAAATCCTTCACTACTGAGCCCTGTTGGCTAAGAATTCTAAGATTTGCATTTACAATTCACTAATATTTGGAAGGTCAAACAATCCTCCTGCCATACATGATTCCAACATCTAAATGGAGCAAGGAAATGGCTCTGTGTGGTCCCGCTTCTGGGCTCCACTCACAGTATAAAGTAAAAGTGTGTCAGAATTTGCAATTATATCACCACAACATTTTCTTTTTTTTAAAGCACCAGCTGAAATATTTGTGAAATAATAGAAAGCCACATTCTGATCTACTGGAAGCAAACAGACTACAGTGATCCTTCAAAAAGAGACTCCTGCCTTTAAAGCTCCCACAGATGTGCGGCAGGAAAATGTCTGTCTTGTCACGATGACCCATGCTTTAAAAATTGAAATTCTCAGAAGCTATGCCATAGGAACTGTATTTATTTTTCCAAATCAGCTGAAAGAAACATTTACGAACATGTCAACTTGTTATATGCACTCAGCATAAAGGTCAGCAGTTAAACAAGATCTGCAGCCTGTGGCTGTGATCAGAAAAGGTGTTGCTGGAGCTGCTGAAAAATAAACATGCGACTCAATGCTCTCAACACACAGCAGGGCCCCTTCTTCCTCACTGCCCCCACTTCCAGTTTCTCAGAACTTGCGCAAGTCAATAGATAAACACTCTTCTTCTGCAGGCATCTCTATTAAGGATGGAAAGGCTGGGATCCCAGGGCTGGTGGCAAAAAGCCCCATCCTAGGACATGCAATGATCTACAACAGGGCAATGATCCACCTTAAGTCACCCAAGTTACTGAAAGAACTGTGCTGAGTGAGTAAATGAATGAGGGCCAGGGGCTTGATCTTTTCAAAAGCCTTTATTTCCCCAGAAAAAAGAGGAAATTTCACATTGCTCCCTTGCAGTGGACTGTTGAAAAGCTTCCCTGCCTGGTCACACCTTGAAAAACTCTCCAGGGACAAATGAGCAAGCAGTTGTTTTCTAGGATTATTTCTGCAGTGTTAACTAATGAAATAATGGGAAAAATAATCCTTTGTTACACTGCTTTGTTAGGAACTCTAATCTCTACAACCCTACCTTTTACTTTTGCTCTTACGTTACATTGCCTTGAAATCTAGTTTTGTAAGGCATGCAGTTTTCTGCAGTCACATGAATAAAAAAAACATAGAGACATTCCAATAGTATAGGCCAGTGTTTTTCAACCTTTTTTGAGCCGCGGCACATTTTTTACATTTACAAAATCCTGGGGCACACCATCAACCAAAATGACACAAAATGACACTTTAACACAGTAATACATATAGTTAATATGTTTTTAAATGTATTTATACACTCAGTATGAAACATGGACCTGTTTTGATGAACACAACATAGATATCCTGGCAGGAACGGCAGAAAGACACAACTTCCCACACAGAACTCCCATAACCAAGAGAAAATACTATAAGAGTTTGGTGGGCATTGACCTTCGGTTTTGGAGTTGTAGTTCACCTATATCCAGAGAGCACTGTGGACTGAAACAATGTTATGTTATGTTGTTGTTAGTTTTCTATCCAGAATCACAATGTTGGAAGGAGGCTCACCACTTTAACGTCCCTAAAACAGGCATGGGAAAACTTCGGCCCTCTGGGTGCTTTGGACTTCAACTCCCACCATTCCTAACAGCCTGAGGCCCTTTCCTGCTTAAGTGGCTGAGGGGGAAAAAGGAAAAGGGCCTGAGGCTGCTAGGAATGGTGGGAGTTGGAGTCCAAAACACCTGGAAGGTCCAAGTTTGCCCATGCCAGCTTTTGACAGAGACCTCTCCCCCCCCCCCTTCGCGCCCTTTCTTCCCCCTCCTGCCAAACACTTACATGTTCTTCTACACTGCCACTTTTGCCGCCATTTTGATCCGAGGGGGCAGCATGAGCGTGTTCAGGAGGGGAGGGGAGAGGGAGGAAGACGTGACCCATGCGGGTGCTACTGCGCAGACTCGCCCCAGAGCAAAGCGAGGCAAAGCGAGCAGCGCGAGGCTGGGAAGAAGGGAGCCCGAGTGGAGAAGAAAAAGTGTTTGGCAGGAGGGGGAAGAAAGGGTATTGGAGGTTCCAATTTCCCACGGCACACCTGATGATCGCTCACGGCACACTAGTGTGCCACGGCACACTGGTTGGGAAACACTGGTATAGGCAGTCCTCGAATTACAAATACTCGACTTACAAACAGAGAGGAGAAGTCTAGTCCTCAGAAGGGAAATTCACTCCTGGAAGAGTTATCATCATGGGGGAAAGGTGTCTCAACTGAAGCCTTATCACCACAACAACTCACATTTTCCTAAATCCAATTGCCACAGGGACAGAACATGAAGTTAATCTTCTGAGCTGGGACACAGAGAGCAAAACCAGCACCATGGGGGTGTTCACTCTTCCCTATGCTATCCTAAAGTAAAAAATAATTGGCTAGAGTTATACTTAAAAATTGTGTCTGTTCCGACTTACAAATTCAAGTTAAGAATAAACCTACAGAACCAATTTGGTTGCAAGCCAAGGGACTGGCTGCATGTGCTAAAAGAAAGTAATAAATTTAAGAACTTACTCCAAAGACCTAAAAGTCCATAAAGACATGGGGTTCAAGGAAGGGAGCTTGAAGTATTTCAAACTTCTCTGAGTTCATTAGAGCTGTCCCGATCTCCCACATCTGCATTTGGTATGCTCCCAAATTGGTCTCGTTCTGGACACTTCGAATCATTGTACTCAGAGAGTTGTCTGCACCTCTCAAAGAAAGACAAGTGTATCATTACCTGATGAATGCATGTGCGCAAGCTGAGGTTAACAGGGGGCAATAAAAATGCTTTCTTTTCAACAGGCAAAGCCAGTTGCTCAAGGGGAAAAACAAAGCTCTCTTATACTTAGGCTTCTAGTGTTTGATGCATTGCCAGCGACTATCAGTAGGCTATCTCCATATGGAGATGCTGGACATTCATCACCACTAAAAGTGGAGTGTTACCTTCACCCAGCATATGAAGTAAAATAACAACTCTGGAATCCGTAACAAGGTTTAGGCCTAGAAACTCTTTCCAAAGCTAGGACTCAGTTCTAAAAACTAAATGTGGCTTGCTTTCCTGTGTGTATGTCTCACTTAAGTCAATAGGGTTGACCTCTGGAGATGTGTAAGACTGCACTGAAACCCCATTAAAGAGTCTAGCTTGGCTTTATATTCATGAGGATTCAAAGACAAAGCTAGAAATGTCTTTTCAGTCTCAAAGTTGTAACAGATGTCCCCATGCAACCAGATCCTTTGAGCATCAATACCCATCGATGCCTATCAGGATTGCTATCTATATAAATAAAAATGTAATGTTTGTTTCTGGGATTAACATAATTTAAAAACCACGGGATGAATTGACACCAAATTTGGACACAGGACACCTATCAGGGCAACGAGTGACCATCAGTCATAAAAATACTGAAAAACATAGCAGAAGAGACTTGAAAAGCCAAAACAAATTATATATATATATATATATATATATATATATATATACAAATACACACACACACACACACAAACACACATACACAGAAATACACATATAAATAGATTGGGCCACAGCAACACGTGGCTATCTATCTATCTATCTATCTATCTATCTATACAATGTAATTTTCATTTGTGGGACGCACATAACTCAAAAACGACTGGACGAATTGACACCAAATTTGGACACAATACACTTATTAGGCCAACAAGTGACCATCACTCATAAAAACATTGAAAAGCACAGCAGAAAAGACTTTAAAAGCCAAATAATAATAATTACATTATAATGCATGCACAAAACCACATATATATATATGCAAACACACATATATACACAAATAGATACACACAGAAAACACATATACACAGACTGGGCCACAGTAATGTGTGGCAGGGGTTGGCTAGTATATCAATAATTCTTTGTAGCGACAAACACTTTAAACTCTGGGAGAGAGAATTGAGGAAATTTATTTGGAAGGGGAGGAAACCCAGGTTTTGCTGGAAAAATCTTATAGATAATAAAGAGAGGGTGGGCTAGGCGTCCCAGATCTCCCCTCATACTTCGAGGCGAGCGCTTTAGATTGGATCACTAAATGGACAACACTAGAGGATACCCAGCTACTGGCGTTAGAAGGCTTTGACCTTAGAACCGGGTGGCACGGGTACCTCTGGTACGACAAAGTAAAAATTGAGAGGAACTTCAATAATCATAGCGTGAGAAAACCGCTATTACGGATATGGATGAAGAAGAAAGATTGGCTATTTAGGAAAGTCCCAAAATGGATTTCGCCCCAGGAGGCGCATTTTAAGGCAATATGAGAAAAGGAACTGGTTGAGATATGAAGTAATACTTAAAAAATCCAATCGCAGACCCAAGTATGAAAGATCTAGATGAACTCAAAGAATTGGACGAATCCTTGGACTGGTTCCAATATAAACAGATCCGAGAGATATATAAGAAGGACAAGATGAGAGGATTCGAGACTGAGGAACACTGGTGGGACAAAATGGTAACAAAAGAGAAAGGCAAGATAACTATTCTATATAACCACCTCCTCCAATGGAAAACAGAGGAGGAGGTAGTTAAAAAGTGTATGGTGAAATGGGCCAGGGACCTGGGTCAGCCCATCCACTTAAGATACTGGGAAAGATATTGGAAAGTGCATCTAGGATATCTCTATGCCTATGATATGAAAGAGAATGCTCTTAAAATCTTCTATAGATGGTACCTAACACCATTTAGGATAGCCAAATTTAACGATAAGGCCAGCAATAAATGCTGGAAATGCCAGAAAGAGATTGGATATTTTTCCATATGTGGTGGGGCTGTAGGAAAATGAAAAGTTTTTGGGGAAGATTTATGAAATAATAAAAGAAGCCCTGGGGTTGGACTTTCTTTCAAGGCTAGATATATGTTATTGGGATTGAGCGAGAATGGTGATAGCCAGACGCTGGAAAGAGGCGCTGCCCCCGAAAACTGATGACTGGATAGAGAAGCTGTTGGAAGTCAGGAATATGGACTGTCTTACAAAAGCAATGACAGAACAGAAGGAAACGACAGACTGGACCCCGATAACAAATCACTTAAGAGAACTTAAAAAAGTGGAAATGATATAGCTGAAGCTGTATGTAAACAATGGGAGAAACTACGGCTGGATATATTTTGAGTTGGGAGATTGTTAAAAGGTGGATAACGATCTAAGCTATATTAGACAAAGTGGGTGGAGGGTGGAAGAGGAAGTCGGGTCTGATAGAAGATGCTCCTATGTGGGGGTGGGGTGGGGGGGAGGGGGAACAAGGGTTGAACGACTGTTATTTTATTATTGTTGGAAAATTCAATAAAATATTATTTAAAAATAATAATAATAATAATTCTGTTGGGGCCACCTTTGAGAACTGTCAGAGGATTATAATGTGATGGCATATATGCAGTGTTTTGGCCACTTGGAAGTATTATCTAGATTAGGAGAGAGGGTCCATCAAACAAATCATACACGAAAGGACAAAACAGAGACATGTGAAATATGACAAGAGTTGGTTTTCTCTGTCTTCCAGATTCTCACTGGATAAAAGTAAAAGCTCACTTTAGCCAATTACTGGACAGTTATTGAGGTGGAAATTACGGAAGTGTCAGAAAGCTGATCTTTACATGTCTTGATGCAAGACAGTTTGATCAATACATCTCATGCTAAAGTGTAGGCCAGAACCGAGCAGCGGATTTATTTTCTCAGGTGCTGCTATGTAGTTCTTCACAGTTAAATAGATATTTTGGCAGGCATTTTGAAAAAAACATTCTTCTATAGCAGATCAAGAGAACAACTAACGAGAATATGGATAACTGTTTAATAACATAGATTTATGGAGGAACACTGTTTTAATTTACTTGAGTGTTGAACCTTCGCTTGTTTTTAACTGTTATTATTTAATGATGTATGTTTTAGGGTTTTTTATATTGTATGTATAGGCATCGAATTGTTGCCTTGTTAGCCGCCCCGATTTGTCGTCGTCGTCGTCCCCGAGGGGGAAGGGTGGGGTAGAAATATTGCAAATAAATAAATAAATAAACTAGGACTATTGCATATGGGAATGCATCCCATATTGCATCCATGTTTAGTGTATGGATGCAAAGTTTTTAGTGCAACTGAATCACTGCCTAACTACTGCATATTATTTTATTTTTCTGTTGCACAGGTAAGTATGAGTCCATCTTAACCTGTGAGTAAAACTGGTGGATTCACTGCCACACACAGCTGAAGAAGTGTGGTGGATTCTTCTTCTCTGGAAGATTTCAAGCAGAGGCTGGATGGCCCTCTGTTAGGGGTGCTTTGATTGTGTATTCTCACATGGCAGGGGTTGGACTGGGTGGCCCTTGAGGTCTCTTCAAGTTCTATGATTCTAAGAAACTGACAACTCCAGCCAGCTTGTTTTATTTTCTGAGGGAAGACAGAACCAAAATGGTTAATCGCAGAGGACAGACCACAGCTTGGCCTGGCAGGAAAACTCATCAAGTTTCCAATTATGTTTTTCTACTTGGCTGAGTACAGAAGCAACAGTGAGAACGGAGAGTGTACGAACCTGTTTAAATGAAAAATTCCCAGTAAATAGGGAAGGAGTGTGTGCTATTTGGCTCCTTGACACCCATAGGCTGTGATCAGTTAAACTCCGCAAACTGCCCACCTGCCCTGCCCTATTGCCAACAGAGCAACTCTGCAGAGACACCTGCTGCCAGCAGAGAGAAACAAAGAAGACAGGGTACCAAACTATATGTGAAATGCTCCAGAAATGTAAAGTGTCCAGATCGAGGGAAGTCACCCCCCACACACACACACACCCCCCACTCTATTCTGCTTTAGTCAAACCTCACCTGCAGTTCTGGGCACCAGAACTCAAGAAGAATATGGGCCATTTGGAAGGTGTCCAAAGAAAGGTGCCCAAAAATATCAAAGGTTTGGAAACCAAGCCCTTATGAGGAATGACTTCAGGTGCTGGGCATAATTAGCCTGGAGAAAAGAAAGCTGAGAGAAGGGGACAGAAGAGCCACCTCTAAATATTTGAAAGGAGGGCTAAGGAGGGGGCTAAGCTCGTGTTCTGCTGTTCTGGAGAATAGGACACCATGGAGTATTAGATTCAAAATGCAAGAAAAGATATGCCACCTCAACGTTAGGGAGAACTTCCAGATGGTTAGAGCTGTTCAGCAGTGGGCTATGCTGCTGCCTGGGAGTCCAGTGGGGTGTCCTTCTCTGGAGACTTTTAAACAGAGGCTGGATGGCCATCAACCGGGAGGGTTTGGGTTGTGCCTTTCTGCCTAGAAGAAGGGGGTGGACTGGATAGCCCTTGTGGAAGAAGGATGGTTGGTGGCAAGCAACAAAAGGCATTTACACTCCCATTCTAAAAGGCTACACATGATGGTCAAGCCTCTCAATGCTTCCCCAAAGAAACTCCGCAACCTCCAAATGTTTTTTTTAGACGCAAGATGAAACCATACTTATTCATGGATATCCATTCTGCATGGAGAGAAACAAGCGTAGTGTAACGGTTTGAGCATTGGATTATGAGCAGGAGCTGAATCCCTGCTCAGCCATAAAAGCCACAGCATGACTTTGGGTGAATCACATCCTCTCAGCGTCAGAGAAAGGCAATGGCAAGCCTAGGCAATGGATTTGTTTACCTCTGGATATTTTATCTGCATTTGATTGTTAGCTATTTTCAGCGCCTTTTTAGTAGAAAGGTGGTAGATATATTTAATTGAATACAAATACAGGCACTTAGGGTTCCATGGGAATTACTACGGTATGTGTTTCTGTTCCTTCTCCGATGTTTCCTACCTTTGTTCATTTCTATTCTAATGTTTGTAATCTAAAATCTTCATATGTTTTGATATAAGCAAATTAATATTTTTGATGTTTATATTGTATATCAACGTAACTAGTCAACCATTGAATAATTACAATAGGTTTTGCTATTAGAGTGTTGTTAAAATAATATATATAATTGTGTAAATACAACCAAGGTCATATTTCCAATTATCATAATCCTTACTCAGGTTTCTGCCTATATTTATACTCTCATGAATTTTCAATTTAGGATTGCTGTATAATCAGGCTTCTTTTTATTGTTGTAATTATATGTCGTGCTTTTCTGCAGATTTGCACTGCATTCACTGGGACGCTTCAATATTTATTGATATTAACTACGAGATAACCCTGATGAAGCCCCTGTTTTTGGTGGGGCGAAACGGCAGAAAGGGCCCTTGAATGCCTATGACTCCGTCGTTTTTACTCGTGGTTCCAATCGCCAGTGGTTGTTTAGAGATCTACAATTTCATATAGATATATCCATTTCCTGGTGCCGACATTGGAGATACCCGAATGAGTTGCCTCTGGGCCTCTGAGTCCCCTGCGTGGCTATAAAAATAGTAAATAAATAAATAAATAAATAAAATAGTCCTACGTCTGCACGTTAATCCTCCCTATGATTCGCTCTCTGGTTGGTCACTATTGAGTATTATTTGGGATTCCCTCCACATATGAGCAATTTTTCTCAATAGAGATTCAAGTATTTCCATATCATCCGGATTATTGTCGCCTACTTACATACGAACGGAGATCCACACAGGGTACGATTGATCTAAATAATGCTTTCATCTTTGGGAACATTGGACATCATTGAACTCCCTTCCCTACAGTGGCGCAAACTTGTGGATTTCCATATAATCCGGATGATCTCCGTTGCCACTTTTGGTTGCCGCTTTCTTTTGCATCATCTCGAACTGATTCATCTGCTCACAACCACCTATAGCAGGCTTGATTTTGGTACTACATACACGTGGAATTGAGCAAGTTTGTCATCTTTTCCATTTGCATTGCTATATATTGGAAGTCGATTTAATTAATGAGACGCTGATATTGTGTTTTTAACATTGAATGCTAATTTGTATATGTTGGAATTGTCACTGTATTGATAATTGTTGATATGTTTGTCTTGAGGACAGGATTGTGTTGTTAATTATAACATAAATATTGTTTATAGGCTGAAATGGTAGCTAATTGAATGTTTAATAAATAAATAAAATAAATAAATTATCCATTGTGATTTGGACACGATAATTCTTCCATCGGAAACACGGTAAAAGAGTGACATTTCTCCAATAAGAACTTTTTGAATCTACACTTCAACAATTAAAATGACATTAAAAATCACTAAAATACTAGTTGATTTGCTTTATATGCACTGTGGATTCACTCTGGGGACAGGATGTGTTGTTAATTATAACATAAATATTGTTTATAGCAACTGAAATGGTAGCTTATTGAATGTTTATTTGGTAAACCATATACCATCCAGATAGAGAGACATAGAGATTTTTGGGAGGATTTTTGTACCATACTCGCTACATTCACTACCTGTGATGTTTTGTTAGTTCAGCTTACAGCGTTTCCCCAGTGTGTTTGTAAAGGTAAAGGTTTCCCCTGACATTAAATCTAGTCGTGTCTGATTCTGGGGGTTGGTGCTCATCTCCAAGCCAAATAGCCGCCGTTGTCCGCAGACACGTCCACGGTCACATGGCCATCATGACTGCATGGAGTGCTGTTACCTTCCCGTAGAAGCGGTACTTATTGATCTAATCACATTTGCATGTTTTCGAACTGCTAGGTTGGCAGAAGCTGGGACTAACAGCAGGAGCTCACCCCGCTCCCCGGATTTGAACCGCCAACCTTTTGGTCAGCACATTCAGCAGCTCAGCGGTTTAACACGCTGCGCCACAAGGGGGCCCTAAATTAATAATATAGATATATTATTTCTTATAGATGTAGTACTTGAGGACATTTTTACCTGCTGCCCAAAACCTTTACCAAGGAGTCACTCTGGAAATGCTTTTAAACATTTGCATCCCCAAGAACCGTTCCAATTGTGACTTGCATTCACTGCTTACATATTACCCATCCTTACACTGATACTTCCCAGACACTTCATTTAAATGATGTCCTCTTAACACGATTTTACAAACTTAATTCCACTGCTGGCAACTCCTTGTGGAAACTTTCAATAAGAGTTATATTCAAAGTGGAGAGATGAATTCCACTTGTTGGAGCCTCTCAAAAATACTCTTCAACCCAGTTTTTTTTTCCCCATTCTGAGAAATGAAGGCCTAGATTTATCAAGTACAGCAACGACTATTCACTATGCCTTATGATTTGCTACCAGCTTCCTTTTCTGTATTGCAATTCATTATTCTCATATCAAAGCCTTTAGAATGCACACATTTCACAAACAACGTACTTCATGTCCACTTCATGACTGGCTTCCTGGCTTGTACAAATTATTTGCCTCCACCCTTTCTTCATTTAAATGCTATTTATGATCATCACTGAAGCTAAATATGCAACCAAATCATCACATCCACATGTTTTGCATATTTCTTTTACAATTCACATACACACCAATTGGTACATATATGCCTGGCTACAGAGGTTTCAATGCACAGGTCTGATAAAGTCAACTGGAGTCCAAGGAAATTTATGTGAAAATGTCATTTCCTCATTTCCGTTAGTCTCAATAGCGCTACGTGACTCCTTTAAAATTCACATCCATTAAGCAAAGCCAATGACGTCCTCAACGACCAACGGATTCTCGGAGGTACGAATCAGCATTCTTTCTGCCCCATTCAACTCATCACATTAACGTGAGTCAGGCATCGAGTTTCCATTGAAATCACTATTAAGGAAAGCAAAAGCTTCTCACAAGGAAGACCACATCCTCCAAGAATGACAACCACGGCTCTTTTTTCTACAATGTGCCTTTTCAGGAAAGTATATTTCATAGCATATTAGAAGTGTGGCTATAAGTAGCTATTCACTATTATTATCAAACAATATATCTAAAAAACATAAAATAACATTCCATGGAGCAACAAAACTATATATTTATACAGGTTGTGCATTGCTTAGCTCTCTCTTCTTCTTAAATCATTTATATATCTGAAATGCTTATTACCAGAAGTGCTTTTGATTTAGGATTCAGCAATACCTGTATTTGCAAATATGTACATAATGAGGCATCCTGGAAATGGGGCCCAAGTCTAAACATAAGCTTCATGTATACTTCAGACTTTTTCAAATTTTGGAAGCTTAAAAACATATACCATATGTATGTTTTATATACACCGTATACATATGGCATCAAGGTAATTTTATATTGATGTATTTTTTTACAGTACTTATATTCTGTCCTTCTCGCCCCGAAGGGGACTCCAGGCAGATCACAGAACATATATATGGAAAAAGAATTCAATGCTGACTATACAATGACAAGACAGAGAACAGATAGAGGTATATATAGGCTTTTTCTCATCACTCGGCATCTCTGGAGGCTGTGTTCGGTTCCAGCCACAGGGGGTTCTGTCCCTCCATCTCCTTGTCTAAGAGCTTTCTTTGTTCGTAAACTTTCCTCCAAAGCGCCATGCCTAAAATACCTCCCCGCTTAATGTAGCTCCTATACATTTACTCGAAGCAATGTTTTCAATCCACTAGGTGGGAGGGGAGCTGAGCTGAAGGTCAGGAGCTCACCCTGACCCAGCTTCAAACTGTCAACCTTTCGGTTGGCAAAATTTACTACAGCTGCAGCTGGTGATTAACCTGCTGTACTAAAGCTGGTTGAAACACAACCAAATGTGGAGGGCCACGTGATTAATATTGGGTTATGAAGTATTTCTCACCTGTACTTCGTGCATGTTTACTCCTTTCCAGCCCTTCTGATTACAAGTCCCCCCACTGGCTTCATTTGGGTAGATGTTCAACTTACCCAGGCATTCTCTCTTGTACATGGAATGGACAAAGGTTTTTCGCAACCTTCGAATGATAGTTAAGTAAACCACTTCAGGGAGCGGTTGTTCAGATAATCACCTATGTTTATAACTCTTGGCTTTCTATTCTTGCTTATGCTCATTCCGCCCATTTATGTTTGTGAGCACCTGCCTAATCTGGTGTCACTCACAAAAAAATCTCAAATGGGTCACCGCCCACAAAAACCTTATGCCACAACGGTCAATTCAAATGACAACAACAATATATAATGTTTTAAAATAATCTTGTGCCTGAAACAAGGAAAGCAGAAGTATCACTGTTTCAGCCACCAGGGCAACAAATTTCGGATTTGGGAAGATTTGGGAAGTCTGCGTAAAGGATGCCCGACTTGCATCATCAGCAGGCGATACATAGAAACAAATCAGTTAATCATAAACATAAAATTCCAAGGTTTCCCATCTGACCACGACACGGAGAAGGGCTTTCTCAATCATAGCTCCAATCCTCTGGAACGCGCTGCCCTCCGAGGTCCGTGCCCTTTGGAGTCTGTTAGCTTTTCGGAAGGCCTACAAGACCCTACTGTTACAGCAGGCCTTTGGGTCTTAAAAACTGTTCAGCCTCTTCTGATGTTGTGTGTAGTTTACTGCTACTGTGTTTTAATCTTTGATATGGTTTTAATATGATACTGTAGCTGTTGTTTTATTGTATGTGAGTCGCCCCGAGCCAACTGGGAGTGGCGACGAATAAATTTGAATAAGTAAATAATAAAATTAATAAATAAACAAATCATACATGGTAAATCAGTTAAACGGTATCAATTTTTAAAAAGTTTTCATTAACCATTTAAACTGCAAGAGATCAAGCACGTGTCTTTAAATCAGGAGTATAGTAGCTATTGCAGAGAGTGCCACTGCAATCTTTCTTCCTTGCTGTCACCAAGTGAAATACTGTTCTTTCTCGGGAAAGCTGAAGTCTATGACTCAGTACAAATACACAGCCTTTGACAGTAGAACGATATTCGTCACAAGAATGAACTGCAGCTACACCATTTGTTAGCCTCTCTCTAAATATATCTGGGGATGAGAGCCAATTTACACATTCATAGCCGTACTGGGACTGCTTCCCTGTGCTGCGATCTCATACTTCTCCAGAATCTCATACTTCTCCAGAAACCAATGTATTACACTCCAGACCACATCAACAAACAACAGAAGCAGCATGACTTAATCCCCAAGACAGCAGATTGATGTCTTTGGCAAACAGCAGGACACAAAGAAACAAAAACTGTACCTGAACAAAATGAAACCCAGGGATTCAACAGCTGCTCGTCTTACATCATCATTGACATCACTAACCTATCAAAGAAGAAGAAAGATTCTACAATCAAAACAAACATTTATATAGGTGGGAACATAAATTATGCAACTTCTGAGATATATATAGTCCTCCCTCCGTATTTGCGGATTAAGCATTGGCGGTAGGCTGTTAGGAATTGTGGGAGTTGAAGTCCATAACACCTGGAGGGCCAAAGTTTGCCCATGCCTGTTCTAAACTCTTAAGTTCATGTTTCACATCAATGTCAGAATTGGCTTGCCCCACAAAAGAGCTGTATAACAACCAGAATAATCCCGTCTTCTACTAAAAAACCAGAAGTACTTACAGCAACGTGCAGTAGGCGCCTGATCGCCTTGTTGTTTCCAGAGCCACAGTAAGCCATCGCGACTGTATACATCCCTGAACGGCGGAGGATGGGATCCTGGAACAGAAGTAGAGTCCATTTAATACTTTCATGCCTATTCAAGTAGGGAAAAGTTAGAGGAGACTTATAGGGAAGAACCAGAGCTAAGTTGAACAAAGGAGGTTTCAAGTTCAATTCCCACCATTTCTGATCCCAAACTCTAGGAAGATGCTCACCATCAGTGTTTACATCCATAAACTAGGGAGACTAATGACCTCACTAGATAAAATATAGGTTTGATTTCAATTCTATTTAACCACTGGAAAACTGTTTTCCTACCCAAATTAGGCATCACCAATTTCCCCATGAAAATATTACCCTTAATATTTGAAGGAATCTTTGAGTATGATGCTGCATGGTCCCTGTTTAAACTCATATCAAATTGAGCTAGCTACAGAAAACCAATTTGCTGACATGTTTCCACTAGTTGTTGACTGTTAAGTTGGCCTCTACATTATTAGAAATAATGAAATATTGATATCACAAATTTATCGCAGCAAAGCAGAAGCCTAAAATATTAATAACAACAACAACAATAATAATATTTATTTGTACCCTGCCACCATCTCCCCAACGGGGACTCAGGGTGGCTTACATGAGGCCAAGCCCATCAACATAACAACACAATAAAATCAATCAAAAAACAGCATAATCAATCACATAGAAAATACACTATAAGATACTACAACCAAAATAAATTTACAGTAAAATAAAACCATTTCAGACGCAGGATGTTCTGTGCTGCCCAAAAAGGCTTAAGATAGCAATGTAATACTACATATTATGTATCACTGCATCCATTAAGTACTAATCTATTCAATAGCTAAAACACTTATGTATTCATGACTGTAAACTGTCTCAATAGCATTTGTCAAATTGGAACATAAACAGAGATATTGGAATAGCTTGTGACATGAATGCATAAAGTAAGCAAAGAAATCTTGATTCAAATATCAATATATAAGACTAGCTGTACCCGGCACGCGTTGCTGTGCCCTATTTAGGAGATGCGAGAAAGTCTGAGTATGTAAGGGTTGGAATTGTTGTTAGTGAATTGGGTGTTTTATGTTTGTGCCTCAGCTCTTTTCCTGCAGTCCTTCGGGTTTGACTTGTACCATGGCCAGGACGGATCAGCTTGGGGAGGGCTTGTCCTGTCAGGGGATCTCTATCTTCACAGGTGCGTCCAGTGTCTGTTGGGGGACTGTTAAAAATCCTTTCCGTATCCTTTTTAGCCACCTTTCTCAAGATCTTCATGTCTAGCTTACTTTCTGCTCTCTTTTTCAAGATGTCCTGCTCTGTGTCTTTTGCACCCATTGGTCGATGTCCGATGAGGCTTTCCTCATGGACAGGCCATCTGAGGGAGCTCTTCCAGCGCTGGGCATCAGAAGGTACTTGGTGATGACCTCCATCCCTTGGAGCCAGCATATAGAGGGGCTGGAGCACCCTCCTTGGCAAACCCCATTGTTGCTGGATGGTCCTCTTATTAATGTGGAATTCCAAGCCACTGGAGATCTTTTGGGAAAGGAAGAAGAGCTCCCCTTGAATGGTATTGATCTCCATCATGGTCTTCTGATTTGAAAGTGTTGGAGGAGGCTGTGGCACTCATCTGACAGTTTGTTATGGGTCGGAATGTTCATGTTGGCTGGCCAGTACAGCAGTTATGCAAATCCGCCCTTATTGGCAGCCAATCATGTTGTCAGAATGTAGAGGCTGGGGGAGTCTTTGGCAGTTCCGGAGGATGCTGGGAAATGTAGTTTTATTTTTACTCGTTGTTTTGGGGGCCTTTTAGGTTTTGGGGAGGAAAGTTTCTTTGCTACAAACGTACCTTGCTTGAGGCCTATTTCTGTTGGCAAGTTTTGTGTTTCTGCGTTGTAAGGTTTCTCTGTTTGAGGTAGTCTTCACATGACGACTGTTCCTTTATATATATAGATAAACTCAGATAGGACATACCCTTTCAATTTCACTTATATTACTTGCAATACAAATATATATACAGTATATATATATATATATATATACACACACACACACACACACACACATATCACTTTAAGGGTTATAATGTACATATCAGAGATGTTTGCCCTGTGGTGGCATTGAACTTTGTCCTTAGCATAATACTTTTTTTAGCATACTATATAGTCTTTCTCCATTCTGATCATCTCCCGATATTTTGAAGTATAATTGCTAAAGACCCAGATGATCATTGGTGTTGACTTCTGCTGATAGGAAGTTTTGTCTAAAACATCAGAAGAGCAGCACATTGGAAAATGCTAAATTTTTGGTTTGAAATATACCTTAGAGGTTTGTTCCTTTGTAAAATATGGGATATATAAATTACAAACTAGTAGAATTACTTATAAATTATTGTCACCTAGTGTCTGAAGATGGTACTGCTGTCCATGGACTGATTTTAGTGACGTGGCTCAAAGTAAAAGCAATGACAGCAAACGTACTAAAGGGTTTGAGTGTTAGACTAGGATTCCAGACCAAAAGATTCAAATCCCTTTCAGCCCCTGAAATCTACTGAGTGGCTTTGGTCAAGTCACAGTCTCTCAACCCCAGAGGAAGGCCATTATACACCTAATTTCCAGGGATCTTGACAAGTAAACACGAGACAGGGCTGCCACAAGTAAGACTTAACATGTAACAATGACGGTACAAAAGCAATTCCTTTATTTCACAAACAAAATAACCCTAAGGTACACAGACCTAGGAGACAGACATATGAATACATATTATTATTATTATTATTATTATTTTACTGACACAAAAACACAATATGTCACAGCAAACGAGATCGATAGGCTGGATTTCGTATCACAAAATCACAAGTCGAACACTTCCCATACGTCTAGGACTGTGTGATGTATTTTCGAATGATGCGCGCAGATCCAAGTCAGGTGGCCTTTTGCAGCTGACAGATCGTGATTTTGTCAATGTTTATTGGTTCCAAATGCCGGCTGTGATCTTTTGGCACAGCACCCAGTGTGCCAATTACCACTGGGACCACCTGTACTGGTTTATTATTGTTGCTGTTGTTGTTGTCAAGTAAACATCCAGCCAAGAATGAAAATGTGTATCTATTAGGCTTTTTTGATTCAAAAAAATGGTTCAAAACTCGGATGTAGGGGGCGCTGGTGGTTCGGATCTAAAGTCAATTCCGATTTTCACAGGAAAAAAAGTTCAAAACTTTTCAAAACTTCCGAAGCCTTCGTTAATGGTTTCAAAGTGTTATTTCTTGTTTCATTGGGCGGTCTTTACTTTGAAAGTAGTTGTTTTATTCCAGAAAAAAAAGGGGGGGAGCAAAGGGAAGAAATCCATCTAAACTGGGTTAAACAGCGGCTCTCGCCCGGGACTGACGTGGGAGAGAAAGGAAACAAAGGGAATCCATCCACACTGGTTTGAAAAGCTGAATAATTTCCGAATCACTTATTGATTCATAAGAGAAATGGCAGAAAAAGCTTCAAAATGGCAAGAATACTTCCCAAATCACTTTGAAATCGCTTCAAAAAGGAATTTGATCCGAATTTATTCCGAATTATGAAGATTTTGATCAAACCTAACCATGTCTAGTATCTATGCCTTCAAGTCATCTGTTGATTGTCGCGATCTCATGTACTATTTCACAGTCTTCTCTCAGGCAACAAATACTTAAGAGTTGGTTTTACCAGCTCCTTCCATTAGGTTAAATGTTGGTATATTTTGAAGAGTATTTGAGTAGTCCTGAAACAGAGCAAACGCTATTTTGGAAGAAGAGGTACACCCACCTTATCTCTGCAGAGACTCTCTATGAGGGCATCAGCCTCTTCCATTCTCCCGTACATCACCAGGGCAATGCCAACTGCAAGGCCTCGCAGGATCTTCTCATGCTGGGTTTCTTGAGCATAGCCCACCATATCCTCAATCGCCTGAGCGTTTTTGGATCCAAGCATGACCAAGCCCAACGCTAAACCAGCTGCTTCACCTTTAAGTAGGAAAGAAAAGGAAATCAAGAGTACTTCAGCATCCATGCCATCTCCCAAACATATCACAATATGGAGCAGGCATGGGCAAACTTGGGCCCTCCCTCCAGGTGTTTTGGACTTTAACTTCCACAATTCCTGATATGGGACAGGACAAAATGGACAATGCCATTTTTCCATCTCTAAGATTCAAGACAGGTCTTGGGATAATGAAAAGCAAAAGCCCCCAAATGATAAAGTCATACGACCATTTGTGTCATCCTAAAATGATGATCCTATGTAGGTACAGGTGGCCCCCTAGTGACAAAAAACTGAACACCTTTTCCAAAGGAAGCTTTAGATGCCCATCTATTATTAAAGAATGGCCGCATCTTGCAGCAGCTCTAAGATTTAGGCTGGAACCTAGAAATCCACAAAGAACCCCCTCTGCCATGTCAGGCCTTACCTTAATTATGAAATGTTATCTCTTTTTCTTATATGGACACAAAAGCAGTAGCTTACCTGTCACCGCATCGTCCTGGTACAAGTTTGTTTTCAGGAGATCGTACACATCCTGGCGAGCCGTTCCCATGGCAGCCAAGCCAAGTCCCAGGCTCCCTCCGTGTCTCACAATCTATCAAATGCAAAAGCAAAGTAAGTGCGGCTGAGCTTTGTTTCCCACATGGTCTAATCTGAAAGTCACAATCAACTCTGGATGTCAAGCAGATGGCCTGCTAAAAATCCCTCTTTGCGCCAGTATTTTGTACTATTATTGCAAACTACAACCCTTTTTCTAGCTGACCTGGAAAAGTATGGTAATTTTTTCCTGTTCAATTAAAGCTGGGACTTTGCCAATATGACTGCTCCCTCGAGTCCTTTCTGTTATAGGAGGGTTTGCAAATACAAGGACTGATTATGTTTGGCATGAACTGTAATAGCTTGGAAAAAATTGGCTGCTTTCCCTTGAAAGTCTCACCAAAACACAACAGAGATAAAGGACACAGGGAAAGATACTACAATAAGCACCAAAATAAAAATGCAAAATTGATAGAAATAATGTCCAGGGAGAAAGGAATGAAAAATGTGAAGTACAGCAAATAGAGGACACAAAGAGTCAGAAGTGACTCAACGAATAAACATCAAATAGCAATAGAAATATAAAAGGGTTTCTTAGTAAAAAAAAAAAAAAGAAATGAGGAGAAACAGCACAAACGTGTTCTAAGAGTATGTACATTTCAACAGCAGGAATGACACTTCCCTCCCAATCACTCAACTTTAGAAGGTTCCCATATGAGCCCTTTCAGCAACACTTTTAAATATAATGTAAATCAGTGTTTCCCAACCTTTTTTGAGCCACGGCACACTTTTAACATTAAAAAAATCCACCAACCAAAATGACACAAAATGACACTCTAACACAGTAAAGAACGCCTGGGGGATGGTGGCCTGCTGGGAGCAGCTGCTGGGAGTGCCGAAGCCAGGGGAGGCGGAAGAGCCAGTCCGCGCCATGCCCCGCCCCCTCCCCCCCGGCTTCCACTCTCCCACAGCTTTTCCAGCCTTGAGGGGGCAATGCCAAGCCATTGATGGCAGAGCCAGCACAATGCTGGCTTGGCACTGTCCCCTCAAGGCTGGAGAAGCTGTGGGAGAGCGGAAGCCGGGGGAGGGGGCGGAGCTGGGGTGGAGCCCTCCTCCTCTGTGCGGCTTCAGCGAGTGAGGGGCAAGAGTCATGGCGAATTGGAGGCTGGCTGGCGAAACGGACGAAGGAGGCTGCGCCCTCGGCCCTTCTTCTTTTTCTTCGCCGCCGCCCAGCCCTTTCTCTTCCTCCCCCAAGCAGCAGGAGTTTGGCAGGAGGAGGGGGGAAGGAAGGGGGGCAGAGAGCTTTTCTTGCAGCACACTACTGTGCCGTGTCACCGTGGTTGGGAAACACTGGTGTAAATAGATCGTGCTGGGGGGAAAAATTTCCTTGGCAAAATGCATTTATTTGGGAGGGTTTACATCGCTCCCTTCAACATGATGCTCAGAATAGCTGCATAATGTAAATAAAGTAATCATTTTTCTAAACTAAAACATGGCCTCAACATTTTCAGAAATTTAGGATTGGGCAAACTTGGGCCTTCCAGGTGTTTTGGACTTCAACTCCCACAATTCCTAACAGCCTACCAGCTGTGAGGAATAATAATATTAATAATAATAATAATCTTTATTTATACCCCATCACCATCTCCCCGATGGGGACTCGGGGCAACTCACATGAGGCCAAGCCCAAACAATAAAATCAAACCAAAACATGAACTATAACACAATAAAAATAAAAATAAATAATAATGTATTTATTCCAAAATTATGGGGGTTAAAGTCCAAAACACCTGGGGGGCCCAAGTTTGCCCATGCCTGGTATGGACAGTACATACGTCATTGCTGGCATTCTTCAGCTGGTTCAGCAAGTAGTCTATGATGTCCCCTCCGTGGTTGGCATGGATGAGTCCCAGGGCGTAAAGCCCACCGCCTTCCTGATAGGCTGACCCTGGGGATGTATCTTTGGGCAAGTATGTCGCCATTAACTGCAGAGCTTCCTTCTCATGGCCCTGTACATTCAAGAGAGAAGGGAAAAACAGATAAGGACCCCTAAGTCTCCCTCTTCTCCAATGCCACTTAATAAGCTGATAAAAACCTCCTGCTTCAGGAAGACTTTTTTTGAATGGCTCCCTTACTGCCTGCAGACTTTTCCCTCTTTAAGCTTTGCTGTTTCTTAGTTGATTTCTGTATCTTGTTATTTTACAATAACCTATCTTCCAAAAGAGATTTATTTATTTATTCTTCCAAAAGAGATTTATTTATTTATTCTGGTGTTATACTTCACTCTCTACCCCGGGAGCGGGACTCAGGGTGGCTTACATAAGCAGCAATTCGATGCCATTATAAGAACAATTAAACAATAACCATTTAGCCTAACCATTAACCATTCAAATGCATAAAATACATAAAATACAAAGCCATTAATTAAACAATATAAAACATTAATTACTAAAACACCGTATCCTCATATAAATAATCTTTCAAAGTGCTGCTTTATGTCTGCTGACCGAAGGCCTGGTCCCACAACCACGATTTTACTTTCTTCCTGAAAGCCAGGAGGGATGGGGTCGATCGTATCTCATTTGGAAGCGCCTTCCACAGGCGGGGGGCCACCGCCGAGAAGGCCCTGTCCCTCGCCTTGTCCCCACCAGCTGAGTTTGTGATGTTGACGGGAGTGAGAGCAAGGACTTCCCAGATGATCTTAGGTTACGAGGTGGGATGTAGGAACAGATACGTTCGGATAAGTAAGCTGGGCCAGAGCCGTATAGAGCTTTATAGGTCAAAACCAGCACTTTGAATTGAGCTCGGAAGTAGACAGGCAGACAGTGGTTAGGTTAGCCCCCACCCTTCAATCCTTCCGATCCAGTCTAAAAACATGGATGTTTAAACAGGCTTTTGACCTTGATTAGGCTGTAATGGGCCCATATGAGGTTGACACTCTGGCACTTTAGTTGTGAACTGATGACAGCTAGTTTTATCTACAGATGCCCATGTTATTTTATGTTATTTATGTTGTTATAATTTTATGTGATATTGTTTTATAGTTATGTACCACTTTATGTCATATGTTGGACCCTGGAATTCCTTTGTAAGCTGCCCCGAGTCCCTTCGGGGAGATGGTGGTGGGATATAAATAAAGCTCATTATTATTATGACTATTATTATTTAAATTCTGTTCCATTACATTATAATGCCATTGAAGTATATCTCTGTAAGGTCCATTTCAAAGATTATGAGTTGAATTCAGGTTTAGACACTGAACTTGGTTAAACTCATACAACTCATACAACACATAGGGCTGGATTAAAAAAAAACCCAGCTTAGAGACACAGAAAATAATTCCCACTGAAAACAGAGACCAATAACTGACTCCATTCTGCCCCCTAATTGATTTTGGTGGGAATCAAGTTCAAATAACTGATACAATCTTATTGGTTATACCAACTAGATGCCTCAATCCAAAAGAACATCTTCTAGTAGCAGAATAGGAGTAATTTTCCCTTCTCCAAAACCTGTGTAGACTCTCTCAACAAATATGGTGAGATGAAATGGGATTGCAGACAGGAGAAAAGTGTACGGTGCTGTTCACACTGATGGGTGTTCAGATGTGGCTTGCTTTTGCCTTTCTCTGAGGTTGAGAGAGTGTGACGTTCTCAAGATCAGCCAGTGGATTTCCATTGCTGAACAGGGATTCAAACCCTGGTCTCCAGAGTCCGAAGCTCAAACCACTAGACCGGGCCTGTCCCAATAGGCGCCCCGCGGGCCGTGCACGGCCTGCCAGCCCCTTCCTTGAGGCCTGCTCAGTTATTTTAATAAAATAAAAATAAAAAATAAAATAATATTTTTTAAAAATACCTACTTCCGGGATTTGCAAGCATCGCGAGACTACGCCAGCCACACACGGGATTTCGAGGGAGGTCTTGCGATGCTTGCAAATCCCGGAAATTCTGTAAATTTAGGCAAGATCACGCCTGCGGCCCACACAGGCGGGATTTAGTCCTCCTCCTGCCTTTTGTCTTCTCGTGCTCCGGCTCGGCCAACGGAATCCGCCTCGTTTGGGAAGGGTTTTTTTGCCCCCTCCCCCGGGGAAGAGGAGGTTCCTGGGAATCTCTTTGAGGCAGGGGGAGTGGCCTCCCCTTGGGAAGGACAGCCTCCTGAGAGCTCATTCGGAGCTCTGACTCATAGGAGACGGTCGGTCTCCTCCTTCAGGTGAGCTCAGATCCGTGGGAGAGGGGCCTTGTCCCCCCCCTCCCGAAGGGTCCGCGCTTCCAGTCAACGGGGAGTTGTGGGCTATTCCCTGCGCCGCCGGCTGGGCCGCTGCCACCATTATGGCGGAGGGCGCCTTTTCTGTTGCCCGCTCGTTAGCCAGGGCCACGGATTAGCCCTGGGCGGGAGCCATGGGTAACAAGCTGGGGCTGCGGCGCCGGGCTCTCGCCTCCCCCCATGGCCTCGTCGGCGGGGAGGGCATCCTTTTGGGCGTGGGGGAGCTGGAGGCCGGGTGGCTGGGCCTTCCACCTTAGCCCGCTCCCTTTCACTTTGCTGCAGGCCGCTGGAGGCCGAGCGCGGCGCCGCATTGCGCCGGCGGCCCGGAGGAGACCGGGGCTGGTCTACTCGGGCCTTGCTGCAAGTGCTGGGTGGGGGATGGGAGCTTTGGGCTCATCGCCCCTGTCTGGGGCGAGGCCGCGGGGCCGGGGCTGGTCCCCTTCCCGCTTCTCGCCGTCCATTGGCGGCCGCTCGCTGGTGGGGCAAGTTGCGGAATGCCCAGGCAAGAGGTGGATGCTGCCTCTCTGCCGGGCTGCCGTCACCCTGCCTGGGGCCTGTTTGCCTGGGTGCTGGCCCGGTAGCTTCTGTGCCCGGCCCCTCCCCCTCGCTCCTTTTTCTGTTGCGGAGAGGCACTTAAAATTCACCAATTTATTAAAACGCCGCCAAAATGGCGCTTTTGTTGCAAAAGTTTTCTTACGCGACCAAACGGGTGTGATTTACGGCGCTCTCCAGTTACCGCGGCATTTGCGGCTTGTTGCAAAAGTTTCCCGCTTGGGTTTGTTTTGGAGAAGCAAGAAGCTTAACTTTGGATCTATAAGTGCCTCATTGGAGGATGGAAGAACTCCAGGACAGTGAGTACTGCTCCCCTGCACAACAGTTTGTGTAGGACGACACAGTAGCACGAACTGAGCTTTCAAACTGTTAAGCTTTGATTGCACTTACTGTACTGTGGAGCTGCGTTACTCAGAACCACTGGGTGGGAGCGTTAGTGTGGGATTTTCTGTGTTTATAGTGTACATGTGTACCATTATTGTGAAGTTATGTGATATATTGTGCAATAATTGCTATTGAATTGATAACAGAGGGAGCATCCTTATCTTACAATTATACTGTATATTTTGATACAATAACTGCATGATGCCTATATGACTTTGGTGTAACTTTGGTCCAGATCCATCATTAATTGAGTCCACAGTGCTCTCTGGATGGAGGTGAACTACAACTCCACAACTCAAGGTCAATGCCCACCAAAGCCTTCCAGTATGTTCTGTTGGTCATGGGAGTTCTGTGTGCCAAGATTGGTTAATTCCATCATTGGTGGGGTTTAGAATGCTCTTTGATTGTAGGCGAACTACCAATCCCAGCAACTACAACTCCCAAATGTCAAGGTCTATTTTCCCCCAAATCCACCAGTGTTCAAATTTGGGCATATTGAGTATTCATGCCAAGTTTGGTCCAGATCCATCATTATTTGAGTCCACAGTGCTCTCTGGATGGAGGTGAACTACAACTCCACAACTCAAGGTCAATGCCCACCAAAGCCTTCCAGTATTTCCTGTTGGTCATGGGAGTTCTGTGTGCCAAGATTGGTTAATTCCAAAAGCATTCTCTCCTGACATTTCACCCACATCTAGCCATCCTCAGAGGTCTTTTCACACTGCGGCCCCCCAGGGCTTTCCTTCCTCCTCCTCGCCTCGCTGGCGGGGGCGAAGCCGGGGGAGGGGCGGGGCGGAGCCGGGGAGGGGCGGAGCCGGGGGCTTGGCCCCCCAGGTGATCAGTGACCGGAATTCCGGGCCTTGGGCCGGTAGAAGTTGGACAGCCCTGCACTAGACCACACTGGCTCTCCCTGATAGGAAATACCCAGTTTGACTTTAGATACATTTACACATCTGGACACCAGTGGTGAGGAAAAAGCCATAGGGAAGAGATGACATTTGTAAACACATTTGCAGTTGAGGTCAGCAGTTGAAGTGAGCCTAAAAGTGACATTTGTGTTGCTCTCTTTTGGAAAAAAAAAAAACCCAGACAAGCAAAGAGAAAGCATTACTCCCATTTCCATTTTGAGACAATGTATTATCAAAATGTGCAATCATCTATTACCTTATGTATGACACCGAGGCTGGCGGTAGCAGTAAACTTTGCCCAATTGGTAGCCCTTGCAAGCCATTCCAAATTATCTCTGCAAAAAGAAACACTGGGAATTAAACAGAGTCCCATAAGATGTTCAGACTTTGGAATCACAAGAACAGAATACGGATATCCAAGGTGAGAATCATGTTGTGCGTCAAGCATCGTTGCACTCCAAATCCCAGCAGTCTTATTCACCAGAAGCAATGGTGAGGCCTGCTAGGAGTTGCAGTTCAACAGCATGTTTAGGAACACAATTCCAACCGCTGACACCAGATATACTGGTAGCCAATGAGGACAAAGGTTCCCTGTTCTATGTCTTTGGCCCTATCTGCTTTAGTGGGATGGACTGAAGGTTAGCAGCCAAGAATGTTTGAATTCTGAGAAAAAGATGTCCACGCTGGCCTGAAAGTTACCAAAAATTACCCAAGCCATCCGTTTCCAATAAGCCTTACTTGCTTTGCACAAGTCAACAATTTGTTGTTAAACTGCCTTCAAGTCAATTTTGACTGAAGGCAACCTTATGAAAAAGAGACCTCCAAGTCTCTCCAAAACACCCCAGCTCAGCTCTTGCAGAATCAGAGCTACTGCTTCCCTGGTTGAGTCTATCCAACAGGAATGTCAATCAGTCAGTCAGTCTTTATTATGGTTCAAAGACCATATGTGTTCCTCTTCCTACCACCTTCTGTTTACACAAGTCATTACTTTTCATGATATGGCCAAAGTATGGCGACTTCAAGATGGCACCTAGGAAGAGTTTGGGCTGAATTTGGTCCAGGACTCATCTATTTGTCTTTTTAGTAGTCAACAGAAGTCTCCTCCAGCCCCACATCTCAAATGAGTTGGTTTTCTTCCTTTTGGCTTTCGCAACCACACACAAAAAAAGAGCAATACGATGGCTTGGACCATCTTAACTTTAGTATTCAGTAATATATCTTTATACTTCAGGGACTTATCTATTTCCTTCACGGCTGCCATTCCGAGTCTTTGTCTTTTCTTAATTTCCTGATGATCCTCTCCACTCTGATTAATGACTGAAGCAAGGTATGGGGAATCTTGATTATTGTCTTCATTGTATACCTTAAAGTTATATAAACCATAGCAAATAATACACGTATTGAATGTACTTTCCTATTCTATTCTGACCCAAGTCATGGACTAGCACTGTTTAAAGAGCTTCACTAGCTGCCGATTATCTTCCAGGCCCAATTCAAGGTGCAGGTGATCACCTATAAAGCCCTAAACGATTTGTGACCTTTGTGACCGGATCTTTCTGCATGAACCAGCCCGAACTCTTTGATCTTCGGGAGAGGCCCTCCTTTTGCCCCTACCAGTTTCTCAGACTCGTCTGGTGGGCACAAGGGGGAGGGCCTTCTCCTCTGTGGTCCCCCAACTCTGGAATTCTTTGCCCGGAGATATTAGAAAAGCCCTCACTTTGGAAACCTTTAAAAAACACCTTAAAACCTGGCTTTTCTACTGTGCCTTTGGAGAGTAATCATTTAGCTTTATACCATTGCTCTCCTTAATGCCCCTGTCATTGGAGTCCACTCTCCCTCATTATATTAGGGCCTCTCACAACCCGTGTTCACACAAGCTCTCTCCTACAAAGAATCTACCCCTGTTATCTCACACTGAAGTTTTTAATATTTTAACATTTTATCTTGTGCATACGGCCCGCCTTGTCATTTGTGATTTGAGATATATATCTGTATATTGTTTTTACTTACATGTTTGTATTTTATTGTGTTGTTGCTGATGTTTTGATTTTTATTTATTGTAATTTGTTGTTCGGGCCTGGCCTCATGTAAGCCGCCCCGAGTCCCCATTGGGAAGATGGTGGCGCGGTATAAATAAAGTTTATTATTATTATAATCTTCAAACAGAAGTGTTCGAAAGTCTCTATTTCCCCCAGTGCTGTTCTATGGCATGCCTCAGTCAGAGCCAAACTAGATTATCTGTAGTTTCAGGTATCCACAAAGGAACTCGGAACATATTTCATGCCGTACTGTATTACAGTCCTCTTATCGGCTTATCCAGACGCTGTCAAATGTATTGCCACAAAAAAAACCAGAAAACGAAAAAGTTTTGGAACGGATGCATTCATAAATGAAACACTACATTTTACACAAGTGGAATTGCAGACAAACTTGCCCTGAACAATATCAAGGAAGAAGACAATACAAACCATTACGATTATTAAGAGTTCACAAGGTGCCCAATAAAAATAAATGTTTACCTAAGGAACTGGTCACTGGTTGTTCCACAATGCATGAAGGAGTTGGCTATGACGGTCGCTGTGTGACAAACAGAATTTCGCACTGCATCCTGGAAAAACAAAACGCTAAGCGTCACTTTAAAAGGGAACAAATGCAAGGAGCAAAATCTCATTTGGAGCAATACAAATGTGTTCTCTCCTAGCTTTCAGGAAGAAAGTAAAATCGTGGTTGTGAGACCAGGCCTTCGCACAGTAACTGCAGCACTTTATTTGGAATGGACTGTTTTAACGACGGACATGAAACATGGCTTCCGCCATTGATTATTTGAATGTGAATTGTATAGATAGAATTTTAAATGGACTGGATAGCTAATGTTTTAATGTTGATGTTTTAATCTTGTTGTATTAGTGTATTATAATGTGTATCAATCAAAACTTTATTACGGTCACAGACCAGCACAAAGCGGGCACAAGCGCCCTAAGAGGAGAAGGACAACTCCCCAGTAAACAGTTATTTAAAATCAGACTAAAAATCAGTATAAAAATATATTTTAAAAGACAGGATATTGTTGCCTTACGATGTCAATCATCACCTGTCTGATATTAAGGGCAGCAGCACAGAACTTAGCAACACTGTAAGTCATTGCAGTGTTAGAGTCCAAAAGCAGCAGGGTGGAATAACATCTTTCACTGTGCCCCGGGTACTTTAAAAGCCATGGTCCAATGAGATTGGATCTAAGATCTCTGTAGAACATGCATTGAAGAAGCACGTGCTCAGTTGTTTCCACATCACCAGACCCACAGGGGCATAGTCTCTGCTTGAAGGGGGTCTTCTGATACCTCCCCTCCAATACAGCTGATGGGAGGACATGGCTGTATTAGTGTATTATAATGTGTATTGTTGCTGGCATCTAATTGTGCCTTGTAAGCCGCCCTGAGTCCCGTCCCCATCCCCCCGGTTAGAAATATAGTAAATAATAAATAATAATAAAATTATAATAAAATTACATATACTTTCATCAGAGAAAGAAGCAGAAAAGCAGACAGAAGCAGAAAGAAGCAGACCTCTCAAATAAAGCACTGAAATCTGGCCAAATAATGTCAAGCTGTGGGATTCAGTCTTGACACACACAAAAACAAACACTGGAAGATTTAAGGAAGCGATAAGCCTTACCTTTGTGTTTTTGAGAATCATGAGGTCTGTGTTGTTGTTTCGTATTAAGAACTGCAGGTGTAATTCAATGGCCATTTCACCACTTAATATTTTTATCATTTTGGGGATCTGGTCTTTCGACTCAGGGCTCTAAGGACGTACACAATGAAAGAAAGAAAGGTACAAAAAGGTAATTGACTACAAAAATTCCCAAGATTCTCTTATATAGATAATTTTTCAGCTTCAGATTATATACCACTATATACCAAAACCATACATTTTGGGAAAGCAAAGTGGTTTACAGTGCATTCTTTGGAAGACATAATTTCTCAAAAACATTTTCCTCAGGCATTTTGAACAGAAAAATAATAGTATAATGATTTCATTTTGACAGAAAAGTGGGAAATAAATTCAGTAAATAAATAAATAAATAAATAAGTAAAAATATGTGTAAAAATAAAGCATACTTCTCCTTACGGAAAGAAACATCTTGGGATTAATTTCCCTCTAATACTGAGAACCATTTTACCTGTTTTAAATATTAACAACGATGTCATGAGTTTCATGTGTGTGTGTGGTTTTTTTTATAAAAAAATTACAATACAACTGTTTGGTTTGCTCCTGACACATTAAATAAATAAGTTTTATAAATGTATTATTTAATGAACCATGAATTGTTTTATAAAACCAATAAAATACTGTAAATATTAAATGAATGCATGGCAGGTCATTACCAAAAGCAGGAGGGAATTTAGCTCTGAAGAGCAAACAATATACTGAAATAATGTTCAAATGCCAACTCATTGGGATAGTAGAATGCCCCTACCACTCAGAACAAATAGGTATTTGTGATGAAGTTGTGTTGTTTTGTTGTAGTTTGTTATTGTTTATTTGCCTATACGTTTGATGGTAAAATGTTTAACAAGCCACAGCGGGTTGGCGGGGAATGTTGGAGCAGCAGGCCCTTGTGAAGGCTGTTGCCGTGGAGGTGGAAGTCAGAGCTGCACATGTTTTAGAACTTTCAGATTTTTAAAATAAGTCGGTTGGTTTTGTCGGTTGATGGGAGGGAAGCTGTCTTTCAGAGCTTTTAGAAAGCAGTTCGGTTAGAGGTTTGAGAAACCCAGGTGAAAGACAAACTTTGTCCAAGTTAGAGTAGAAAAATAACTTAATAGATAGGTAAAGCCTATAGTTGGCTATTTACCTGCTGGAGCAGTTAGTTATTAGGACTGCTTGGTTTTGTGTTAGGAAGTACAGTGGAAACTGTACCCTATTGTTGGAACGTTGGAACCGCAAGATTTGTACCTCTTAGGAGACTTGTTTGCAACCAACTAAGCTCTGAACTCTGTTATTTATTTATTTATTATTTATTTATTATTGGAACTTCTCAACCGCCGACTAAGGGCTCTGAACCAATGGCACAGTGTTATAAAACATTTAAAATAAACTGTTGAACATCTTTATTACAACACCTCTCAATGTCGTTCTTTTTAAAACACAAGCCTTAAAAGAACAAACCCTCACATCAGTGGCTGATCTGATACAATTGGTGGCAGCAAATATATTAATTAGTGGCAGTTTGAACATCTGTTGGTGGGGCTCAAAGGGAAAGTACCCACCCTACCACAGTGGGAAGAAAGCCTTACTGCCCAGTTATAAAAGGGTTCGTTCCTTACATGTTAGTGGCAGTGGTAAGATTTGCAAAGTAGACCTGCCCTGCCACGGTTAGCATAAGGAGCCTGGAAGCCTTCTTTATATACTTCATTACATTATTTGGTGGCAGTGTATTTACTGTAAGAGTCAAGGGGTCCGAGCCCTGACATATTTGGTGGCATGGTGGGATAGCCTGCCCTGCCACACTGAAAAAGGAACGGTCAGTGGTGACTGACCAATGGGCCAACCCTGACCCCTTACAGTATTATTATTATTATTATCATTATTTTTAATCAATCACCAAATATTTAGACCTCCCAAACATATGCAGTAACTGAGTGACATATTTTCATATAATATAAACAGCAAATCCACCACGTTTTCTGTAATTTTGGGACAACTGATCTGCACATTCAGCTCAGTTGATGGGCTAGGAGCATTAGCATTACGGACGCTACTACGTAAACCCAGATTTAATTACAGTTGAGAAGAGAGATCATCTGAGTCCCATGTGAGGCTGAGCTGACCAGGAATAAAAACAAGAATACCTTTTTAAAAAGGAGATAAGTTATACTTGCAATACTGGCTCCCCTTTTTTATTTACCTTACTCCACTTAATGCCTTCTTTCAAGGCCCTCAAAGCAGCTGCCAAGTGTAACCCCAGCCACTTATATGTTTATAATTGCAATAACTGGCTAAATAAGGCATTATCTTGTTTCTTGCTTGCAGGCACAAACCTTATAAAACACACTAATGTGCTTAACAGTATTAACAGCAATAAATCTTTACACAAGCTTTACAAGCCAGCTCTGGTTTTTCCTTGAAATAAAATACATTCTCTTTTAAGGAAAGCATATTATCCCTTTGTGATTTTTCAAAGCCGTGGAATGTGGCTGTTATCTAAGAATGACCTGTCACATATATTGGTCTTTCCAGCTGGGAATCATGGGATTTTATGTCTAAAGGCCCCAGGCTGGCACTCACACTATGTTCTAAGGTTGAAATGAGTCTCAAGGTAAGATGCAATGGTGTGTACCAGTGGTTCCCAACCTCTTTTTTGACCAGGGATCACTTGACCAAAGACCGCTTTGACCTGGGACCACTCTCAACATTAGTACCAAAAGGGTTAGAAATCGGTTTTTGGTCAACTTTAGATTTGGTTTGGGGTGCCGACCTGGAAAATGGCATTGGATAGACCACATCAGCTCTAGTTTCTGATACAGAACATATACTATGGTCAGCAACAGGGAAGGAGTGGCAGGCGACAAGGAAGGAGCTGAAATAAAATAAAATAAAGAGGAAGGAGGCTCACGGACCAGATTTTCATCCTTGCAGCCCACTGGTGTCCATGGCCCACGGGTTAAGAACCACTGGTACCTACAAAGGGGCGTGGGGTTGAAAGTGTACTTACAGCTTGGGCAGACTTTGCTGCAGCAACTGGACTGTTTGCTTTTTCTTCTGTCTCCATAGTATCACTGGAAAATAAATAGAACACCTCTAGCTTCTAACATCATTTGTGAGAAGACTACAAGTCACCCTATAACAGACATTTATTTATTTACTATATTTTTATTTTATATTCCTCTCCATTGGTGCCCCCTTGTTGTGGGGGAGAGGCTTGCGTACCCTAATGAAGTTGTGAGCCATGCTGGCAGTGGCGTAATAGCCACCGGTAGGGCCTCCCATGCCAGAAAGGTCACAACCGAAAGGTCTGACAAAGAGCATCAAAGGGCAGGATGGGCTCTCTAGCCTTTTGGCAACCATCCTAAGAGAAGGAAAACTCTGATTTCAAACCCGGGCAGATGGTGCTCGTCTAACCCTGTAAGGTCAACCATCTAAGAGAAGGAAACCCGAACCAAACCTACGACCTGAGGACCTCGCTGCCACCGTCCAAGCTTGCTAGGCCCCGGCAGACGAACCTTTGGTTTGAAGGGTGAGGCCAGTTCTGTGCACGCTGCGCTCCACCAGAAAAATCCATTGCACAGGCTCGAAGGACACATCCAACTTCCTAGTCATCAACACGCTTGTAAAAAGCGTGGGATGAGTCCTTCCTAAGAATCTTCGTTCGTGAAATAATGCCGAGAGATATTTTTATACCACCCCTCTCAGCCCGAAGGTGACTCGAGGCGGTGTACACAGCAATGAATGCCCACAAGATAAAACACACCGAAACAATAAAACAACCATATAAAAGCCGTCATTCACGTTTATTGAGTAACCGTCAGGTCATTTCAAATACAAGCTCCAACAGCAGTAATAGTATACAAGATAAAAGATAAAATCAGTACCTAATGTACAAGGCAAACAATGTAACACATTAAAAAAACTAACTTATTGCAATTATCTTGCGTCAGCACATAGGAAGGGGAACTATTAGCATAAGATACTTAAGAGGCCCAGTGATCAGTTGATGTGATGCTTATTACCGCTGTACCTCGGGCTGTTCCATGCCGCCTACTGGAACTCATCCCCCGCACAGTTGACTCCAATAGACTCCATATACCGCTGTCTCTTTTTGTATGCTCTAAATAGGTAAGCAGCTACCTTATACACTGTTTGAGGGTTTGAGTCCGAGAGGAGGAAGTTAATTTTAAAGGTAGAGGGCCAAAATGTCCTTTTGGATAGTAAATAGCTAAGGTATTTCTCCCTCTCCTCTGCATATATGGGACAGATCAACAGAATGTGGGCTAGATCCTCGACTTCTGGTAGGCCGCAGACACAGACTCTGTCCCTATTGGGTGTGGCAGCATATCTGCCGGCCCTCACCATAGACTCGAATTGCTCGAACCTAGCTCTAGTTAGGGTAATCCTAAGGTGAGATAGGAGCGGGCGAGCCAGATACGGGGCAGTATCAAAGTGGTTGGGTTGTTGGGCTAACCAGTGCATGGATTTAACCCTAGCCAAATGGGCTAGGTCATCTTGGGCACATATATCGAGTACCCTCTGCTTCACCCGGTTTCTATAAAAGCAATACAATTAGCAATTAAAATTATAAAACACAAATCTCAGCTTCTCATTATTAAAATCGGTTTCCGTTGCATTGTCATATCATTCTATAGGTCTCAATTAAGTAATTACACTTCATCTGCAAATGCCTGCTCGAACAGCCAAGTCTTAACTTTCCTTCAAAATGTTAGGAGGGAGGGGGCCGATCTAATCTCCCTGGGGATGGCGTTCCATAGCCAAGGGGCCACTGCTGTGAAGGCCCTGTCTCTCGTCACCACCACAACCAAGGTGGAAATCACCCTCCTCTTGACATACAACTTTGCAAGGACAAACAGATTCTCCTTATATATGAGTTTTCTGTAGATAGCATCTACTATTCAGGCAGGCTCCCCTGGCCGATGTGCGATAGCCCTGGAAAAACTCACCAGCTGATTTTTCTGACAAAACAACTTAGGAGCACTGAAAAGGGACATCGAGGGGGAAGGAAATGCATTGCTAACTTTGACAATAAAGTGAGCAAAAGAGACCAGATGGAGACTGAACAAGCTCAACTAGCTTGGGGACCTGGCGCTGCCCGGGTTATTTGAGAAAGGCATTGTGTGCCAAGGTTGGACTATCAGTTATTTATGTGCCTCGCTGTGGTCTCAGGAAATTAGTGATGGTACTATGAGTCCCATTGTCCACGGTCCATCCTCCTCCAAACAGCACCAGGATGTAGAGTGGGCCATGGGGGCCCTGTGTGCCAACTTTGGTCTTGATCAGTCATTTGTGAGGGTTGCAGTGGTCTCAGAAAGCGAATGCAGGTACTGCAAGTCCCATCATCTATTGTTCATCCTCCTCCAAAGTGCACTAGGATGAAGAGTGGGTCATGGGGGCGGTGTGTGCCAAGTCTGGTCTTGATCGGTCATTGCATGAGAGTTGCAGCGGTCTCAGGATGTGAGTGGAGTTACTTCAAGTCCCATCACCCATGGTGGTCTATCCTCCTCCTAACTCCTCCAGGATGTAGAGTGGGTCATGGGGGCTCTGTGTGCCAAGTTTGGTCTTGATCAGTCATTGCATGAGAGTTGCAGCGGTCTCAGGATGTGAGTGGAGTTACTTCAAGTCCCATCACCCATGGTCTGCCCTCCTCCAAACTGCAGTAGGATGTAGAATGGGTCTTGGGGGCTCTGTGTGCCAAGTTTGGTCTTTATTGGTCTTTCTTTGGGCCTGCAGTGGTCTGTGGGAACGGAAGGGTTGGAAAGTACTACAAATCCCATCATCCATTGTCCGTCCTCCCCCCCAAACCTCACCAGGATGTAAAGGGGGTAATGGGGATTACGCGTGCCAAGTTTTGTCTTGATTATTTAAGATCCCTCTTCTTTTCTGGGTAATAAATCTCTCAGCTCTTTTTTCAAACAATAAGACCCAAGACTCTTAATAGGACAGTGCAAGATCATGACAATTAAATTGGTACAAGTTTGCAGACGCACCCTAAGTATCAACAGTATTAAGTTGTGCAGTGCAGCCCAGCTATTTAGGGTGCTTACATTTCAAACCGTAACTCATTCACCTGGATGCCTCTTAAACTGGCTGCCTTACCTTTCTTTCTCTGACCCAGGGACGGTCCCTGTATTGGTTGAACCGGGCACAGAGGCAATAGGGGTGCCAACGGTGCGTAGGTTCTGAATCACAGAAGACAGGAACTGCTGGCTGGCACTTTCGTACAAGTCGAAGCAGATCTGGTATGCCATGAGGAGGTTGTCCTCCTTCACCAGCTTCTCCAAGATGTCACTGACAGCCTGGGGGTCATCCAAGAAGATGAGGCACTGCAGGAAAGAAGAAAGAGACAAAAAAACAATGGGTATTTCAGGCAGAAAGGAGCAGCCTCCAAAGACAGAATTCTGGTACTGTATGTGCACCTGTCCCCTTATCCATAGGATCATGCAGTTATTTTTAATTACAAAAATATGAGTCTAGCACTGAAAGAGTTAAATGGATAAAATGACTCAGCAAAAGCTGCAGTTCAATATAAGCAGATGTGCCTGTAGCCCTCAGTCTATGAGAGAAGGGCCTCAGTGTATTCGTAGACCTCAATGAGAAGGCCTCAGTGTCAGTTTGCCTCAGCGTATGAGGCGTCAGTCTGAAAGAGCCCTCAGTGTTAGTAGGCCTGGTGTGAGAAGTTTCGGTGAGAGAAGCCCCAGGTTGAAGGTCATCATATGTGAAGCTTCAGTGTGAAGGCTACTGTGTGTAAAAAGATACCGTGTGAAGCTTGGTGTGAGACGAAGCTCAGTAAGAGCGAAGTTGTTTATCTGCATGAGAAAGAAGCCCAGCATGGAAGCAAATAAAGAAGTATAAAGAACTTTACTTGTATTATGAAAACCTTGTTCTTGCAAATTGTGCAGCCATACTATTTTACTACAAAGAAAAGCCTCCTATGGAAGAGATAACATTGGTCTGTGTGTTTTTGTTCTTTTATCGTTTTTGGCTACTGATGCTGGGTCACGCTGCTGCTAAGTTACTCTGCTATGCATTCATGGGGAGGGTCTTTTGTTATTAAGCCCACCTACAGTTATGACAATAGTACAATACCCTGATTCCCAGGCTCGGCCAGATAGATCACCAAAAATGGTCCACCCTGGTCTCACATTGGGAGGAATGTATATGTACTATCCACAATGCTGTGGCCTCTTTCGAGAAGACACGCTGAACAGGTCTCGAAGAGAAACGACAACGCAGAAGGAACCACAACTTGGAAACATCATCACCCAAGGAGACTTTCTGCTGTGCTTTCTGCAACCGGACTTGCCTATCTCAGATTGGCCTTTTTAGTCATCAACACGCTTGTAAAAAGCGTGGGATGAGTCCTTCCTAAAGAATCTTCGTTCGCGAAGTAATGCCGAGAGAGAGACAATGCCCTGATTCAATTCACAGTTGTACAAGAGAAGCTTCACAACCGCATCAATTTCGCATGCAGTTGTGTATCATTGGACTATACATTTGTATCTTCAGTGGGCCATCTGATTCACTGAGACTGCAGAAATAGCCACCACGTAACTATCACTTCTCAATGAGACCATGAGTGGGCACATTTGCAGATATATGCTACTGGTACCACAATACTGATATTCAGCAGAGAGGCAGTCTAGTAAAACCATGTACTGTTTATCTGTATGAGAAAGAAGCCCAGCATGGAAGCAAAGAAGGAAGTATAAAGGACTTTATTTGTGTTATGGAAACCGTGTTCTTGTAAATGACCTCCTAAGGAAGATACAGCATAGGTCTGTGTGTTTTTGTTCTTTTTATCATTTTCGGCTACTGGTGCTGGGTCACACTGCTGCTGCTAAGTTACTCTGCTGCAAATATATGAAGAGGGTCTTTTGTGCTGTCTTTTGCTTGCACCGGGACTGTGGGCAGCTGGCTGGGTGTCAGCTGCATTAAGATCACTACTGAGTTTGAAGCCAGCCCAATTGGAGTGAGTTTCCGGCCAATTTTGTGTACCTTTGTCGACCTTTGCAACCCGAAAGACAGTTGCATCTGTCAAGTAGGAAATTTAGGTACCACCTATGTGTGGGGAGGCTAACTTAACTAATTTACGAGGCCATAAAAAATCTTCAGCAAAACGCATACGGGGAATGCGAAAAGCACTTCATCAGTGCCGCAGATGGACAGTGAAGCGACAGCTCCCCTGGTGGCCAGAAAAAAGTTAAATAGCCTCTGAGTGTCTGTCTATATGTGTTGTGTGTCTACGGCATTGAATGTTTGCCATGTATGTGTACATTGTAATCCGCCCTGAGTCCCCTGCGGGGTGAGAAGGGCAGAATATAAATACTGTAAATAAATAACTAATAAAATATATAATTGTTTCTACGTCCTCATTCTTTCTAGTATTTTGTGTTATTGTTATAAATCACTTTGAGGGCACTTATGGAGGAGGTCCTCAAAGGCAGTAAGTAAACATCTTTATAAATAATAAAGATATTTCATCTTCTGCCTGACACTATTCCCAGCCCGCTTTCCTCTTCATGCTGCCCCAGAGTTTGACTCCCATGAAGACTGCAGCCCTAGGTGCACATTTACACTACTAAAAGCCCCAAATGTCATACCTGGCACACATTGATAAAGTCAGGTTTTTCTAGATTCATGTAGATTTTCACCAGAACTCTCAGCACCTGGTTGCGGAACTGCTTGTTCTGCATCAAGGACATGCAGAGTTTCAAGCTGTAGGCCAGCATTCCAGGAACGTCATTCTACAAAATAAAAGTAAATTGCTTCCAATTATTTTTGCTCAGTATTCAATTTTTTACTAATAGTCTCATAGTCAAATCTCCTGTCTCCTGAAAACAAGAAAACCGATTGAAAGCATAACTCACCAAACTGGCATCTGGAAAAAAAATACTATTATCAAACAAAATAACTGAATGAATACATTATTCTCCATGTAAAGTAAGTGACATTGTGAGAAGTGGTGTAACATAGGGTCGAAGAGTATAAACTACAAGCAATGTTGCCACATATTTAGCTTTATTTCTGCTCAAAGCTAGAATAAAACCATAAATATCTAGTCTGTAAGGGACAGGATATTCCCAAATTCACCTCAATTATTTGTTCTGCAACCCAGACAGTATTTCTTAAAACCATTCACCTTTTTTGCCACGATGAGCATTTCACTACTTTCTATCAAGGATAACAAGAGACATACTGTATAAAGCCCCAAACGGTTCGGGTCCAGGCCATTTGTCTAATGGCATCTCCCCATACAGGAATACACAAGTATAGACTTCACAATAGCAAAGATAACAAAAATATAATGTGTATTGAGTAACAAAGCACAAGGTATAAACTGTGAGGGGGCAGTGACATAAGTGCCCCCCGGCGCTCGCAGTAACAATATAGAGGGTGAAAATACCAATCAATGGAGCGCAGTGTAGTCACCGGGCGGAGTTCCAGGAGCTGAGGTGAAACGGCTCAATGGGGAAACACAGTTCGCGGGGATGGGAGTCACAGCAATGAGATAAACGGGTGGAATATTCCCGGCGTGATCCAAGCCTGTAATTAGCGGCCGAGGCAAATGCCTGGAAATCCTGCTCACGAAGGATGGGTCCATGGAATTACCTATGATGGGGCCATGTTATCGCACGATTATATTATTTCCATGAAACGCCTTCTTGTATAGCACCTGGCCGCTTGATAAAGCCGTTTATCGGCGAAACGGACGGGCCCACTGCAGCTGAAGCCGTTGCGGCGTGCCCGGCGTTTCTCTGGCACTAGGGACTGCTGCTTGTGTATCTCTCCAGCGGAGCCCCTCCCAGGACGACGTGAGGGGCTCGGGTTACCAGTCGCAGCGCATCGTGCGCCTTGCTCCGGGCAAACAGCCTTCGTGAGCAGGATTTCCAGGCATTTGCCTCGGCCGCTAATTACAGGCTTGGATCACGCCGGGAATATTCCACCCGTTTATCTCATTGCTGTGACTCCCATCCCCGCGAACTGTGTTTCCCCATTGAGCCGCTTCACCTCAGCTCCTGGAACTCCGCCCGGTGACTACACTGCGCTCCATTGATTGGTATTTTCACCCTCTATATTGTTACTGCGAGCCGGGGGCACTTATGTCACTGCCCCCTCACAGTTTATACCTTGTGCTTTGTTACTCAATACACATTATATTTTTGTTATCTTTGCTATTGTGAAGTCTATACTTGTGTATTCCAGTTACCTGTGTGGTAAATTTATTGCTTGTGTATCACCCATCTCCCCATACAGACCATTCCAGGCACTGCGGTCAATGAAGGAGGCCCTCCTCTCGGTCCCATCCCGTCACAAGCTTGGTTGGTGGGAACGAGAGAGGGGGCCTTCTCCATGATCGCTCCCCATCTCTGGAACTTCCATCCTAAAGTAGTAAAAAATGGCCCCTACCCTCCTCTCCTTTAATACACTTCTTAAAATGCACTTTAGCGTACAGAGAGGAGGACTAAAACGTGTTACCCATTTGGAATGCTGGCCAAATCTGGTGCCAGCCATTTTTAATGTAACTGTATTTTAAACTTTTTTTGAGGGTACTTGTTGTAATGTTTATTTATGTTTTAGTTAATTATGTCCTACTGCTAATTCTGTTATGATTTTATCTCAATGCTTGATCCTTCATTGTAAACTCTTATTACTGTATTCTATTGTGTATTTATTTATATATTTATGACATTTATATGCCGCCCTTCTCACCCCGAAGGGGACTCAGAGCGGCTTACAAGTCATATCTACATAAAAACATACTATATTATTAGCATAATACTAATACAGCATTAATAATACTAGTATTATATATTATATTATTGCTGGGGGAGGAGCTTTGATGTCGTAGGAGACAAGATGGAACTATTTTGATGCTGTTATTGCTCACTCTTACTGCTGTGCTGTATCGTGTATTTTAATATGTTTTTGATATGTTTCGTACTCACTGAGGCATTGAATGTCTGCCTTCTTATGTGTAAATCGCCCTAAGTTCCCTCGGGGAGAGAGGGTGGTATAGAAATAAAGTATTATTACTTCTTTTTCTTTAATGTTGGTCTGTGTGCTGAAGGATCCTGCATCCCTCCCCACTATTTAACAAGGTGAAAACATGCAAGCTAAAAATAATTACAGTAAATGTGAAACCTAGAAAATTTCTAGAGAGACATCTGAAGATGCCAGCCACAGATGCAAGTGAAACATCAGGAGAAAACACTACTAGAACACAGCCACACAGCCCAGAAATCACACGACACTCCAGTGATTCTGGCCATGAAATAATAATAATAATCTTTATTTATACCCCGCCACCATCTCCCCAGCAGGGACTCGGGGCGGCTTACATGAGGCCGAGCCAAACATAACATACCATAAAATAAAACAAAACAAAGCACAAACAGCAATGCAATGAGGCAAAAAGTAAAATCAAAAGTGCACCAAGCGATATAAAGCAGTACAACAAAGTAAACTCATTCAGACACAGTAACAATGGGCAGGCCACGTGTATGAGATTATTAAAATATTAAAACCCAGGGTGAGATGGAAGTGGAGCAGAGACATCTTTAAGGGAGAGATTCATAGCATGGAATCATATAGTTAGGCCTTCTAGTTCTAGTAGTGGGGGAGAATTATTCTATAGGGATAAGGCTTGAATGTGAGGGTAATCACCAAATGCTCAATGGAAAAGCCAGGTTTTGAGCTCTTTCTTGAAGGTTACTAAAGTGGGGGCTTTCCTAATCTCAGTCGGTAATGAGTTCCAGAGTTGGGGGGCCACAGAAAGCCTTCGATAACGCATCCTAAAGAGACATCTCCTCCACAGCAAGTCTATGGCACACCTGCAGTTTCGGGTCTGACAGGAATGTATCATCCACAGATATGTGGGTCTTACAATATACTCATTTCTTGATATATGTAGCACACTACCTTTCCATTCTCAAAATAATTCCGGTTTCTGATCAGACAAGTATTCTGCATGGGTATCAAGATCACATTCTGTGCTGTTACCTACCGATTCCAAAATGGTTTTCTCAAAGATATCCAGCCTGCGCGTCTCCAAGGCGATCCCAATGGCTTGTTTGTACTTGTGATCATCTAAACAGCGCTGGAACATCTTGTTCACGATCCCTTCAAGCCGCGGATCGACGGCCTTCTTTGCTCCCTCAGCCAGATCAGCATTTTCCACACACTGCTTGGTGTAATGGTCAATGCACTTCGCTGGGGAGAGGAAAAACATGCACCTGACTTTCTGCAACCTCAGAGGCACAAAATATCACCCCGCCAATTTGGTGAGGAATATTGTCACACCTGCCAAGTTGCAACTACAAAGGACATTATGTTCTGAAAACATTTTACAACATAAAATCAATTTTGCAATGCTATAGGATGGGTAGAAAATGTATGTTATCTGAACAAAATAAACAAAAAGAAACCTGACCAGACTATTGTACACTTAAATCCATCACTTGCAAGGTTTGTGATGGTTCTGAAAACTGGAATTCGAGTATCTGATGTTTATTTTAAAACACACCAACTCACTTAAATCTGTCTGCAAAAGAGGAGAGATCACTGCTTTCTCTAACATGGTTGCGTACTTAGGCGATTCCTCGTTGATCAAGTAGGATAGTCTTCCAAGTCCAGTGTTCTGGTGGGTCCGTAGGTAGCTGTGGAGCCCTATTCTTGATCTGCATCTTCTCCCGCAGTGAGGGCATTGGTTTCCAAGTGGAAGGCAGTCTCGGTCGGGGTAGGCTTGACGCGCCTTCCTCTTGGCACATTTTTCTCTTTCGTCCGCCATTTTGTGCCTCTTCAAATTCTACAGCACTCCTGGTCACAGCTGACCTCCAGTTAGAGTGCTCAAGGGCCAGGGCTAACCAGTTCTCGGTGTCAATGCCACAATTTTTTAGGTTGGCTTTGAGCCCATCTTTCAATCTCTTTTCCTGCCCACCAACATTCCGTTTTCTATTCTTGAGTTTGGCGTAGAGCAACTGTTTTGAGAGACAGGCATTCGGACAACGTGGCCGGGCATTCGGACAACGTGGCCGATCCAGTGGAGTTGATGGCGGAGGACCTTCGCTTCAATGCTGATGGTCTTTGCTTCTTGTCCGCTTGTCTTCCCAAGAGATTTCCAGGATTTTCCAGAGGCAATCGTTCCAGGAGTTGCATGTGACGTCTGTACAGTCCATGTTTTGCAGGCGTATAGCAGGGTTGGGAGGACAATAACTTGTTTTTCTGGTGGAAGAGTGTGTTGGTGATGACAAGGTTGTGTTCCTCACATTTGGTGAGAAGTAGGATGCCATTCGAATTGCTGTTTCCAATCCCATCTTTTCCTATGGTCCCTGGCCACAGGTCGAAGTCTCACCCAACTCTTGCATTAAAGTCCCCCAGGAGGATGATTTTGTCCTCCTTAGGTATCTCTGATAGGACGGTGTCCAGCTAACAGTAAAAATTTTCCTCGATGTCTTCATCAGCATCTAGTGTTGGTGCATAGGCACTTATGATGGTTGCCTGTTGGTTTTTAGCAAGTTAAATTTGGAGGGTTGAGAGTTGTTCATTGATACCAGTGGGTGCTTCGGTCAGATGCTTCACCAGATCATTTCTGATAGCAAAGCCAACTCTGTGCATTCTTTGGTCTTCTTCAGCCAGTCCCTTCCAGAAGAAGGTGTCGCCTCCTTTTTCTTCCTTCAGCTGTCCCTCTCCTGCTATCCGGGTCTCCTGAAGAGCTGCTATGTCGATGTTAAAGCGTCCCAGCTCCCTTGCAATGAGAGCAGTTCTGCGTTCGGGGTGCTCACGGTCTGTGTTGACCATCAGTGTCTGTACGTTCCAGGTTCCGAATTTTTGTTTTTTGGCTGCAGGATGTTGACACCACTGGACACGGCAGTCCAGTCAGGGATAAGAGAGGCAGACTATGTTTCGGGCACCTTTTCTAGCCCCTTCCCCATGTGGGGTGAGCAAAGTGGACCCTCAAAAGGGCTGCTCATTCATGGATACAGCTGCCGAACTACTCAACTGCCTCGGACCTTGAGGTAGAACGACCGAGTCCATATCCACTGCCCATGTGTCAGTCTGTGACTAGGAACTTCCAGATTTCACAGTCCTGCCCCCGTCGCCACTCGCTGATCATCATGAGACTTTTGTTTTTATTTTCTTTGGAAGACGCGTGTGTGTGAGTTTTTTTAATTTGTGGAGGTCAGTGCTCAACTGACCAACACACAGTCTTCACAGAGTGAGGTTCCACTGGTGCCGTAGTTTAACTCAATGACTGTGGCTTCTCAATCTGTTGCAGCCTTCTTCCGCCTTCACACCCGTTGTAACATGTACCATGTTATCCTCCGCCTGCTCCGCCATTGAGGTCTTTACCTCTAGCCATTTCATGTCTTTCAGAGCAGTGTGCTGTCATTCATATATCCTTTTTATCTTCTGTGTAGAAATAATTCATTTGCTATCAACATATCAGTCCTAGCCCTTAATACTGCCAGAAATGAACTGCTATGCTTTGAATCAAATTATATGTGTGCTCAAAAACCCTCACCCACCTAAATAAGCAATACTTTCTGAGTTCCAGAAATTTTCCCATCAACCCGCCAGAAACTCAAATGGCCAGGTATCAAAACCCGATACTTTATGAGCAGCTTCCTTGAGACCAGGCATGGGCAAACTTCAGCCCTCCAGTTGTTTTGGACTTCAACTCCCACAATTCCTAACAGCCTATGCGCTGTTAGGAATTATGTGAGTTGAAGACCAAAACACCCGAAGGGCCAAAGTTTGCCCATGCTTGCTTTATACGGTTTGTTGACCTTTGCTAAGACATTGCGGCCTAATAAAATGTTCCCGAGTTAACACGATTAAGCCTCACCGATTATCGTCTCCACGTATTCTGAATTGTCACCAACGTTGAATAGGTTGCCTGCTCCCAAGGCATAGTTCAGAGACTCTTCAAAGGCCCCGAGGTGATAAAACACCTTTGAAGCCACCAGAGCTGCAAATTCACGACTCCGGAAGCCAACATCTTCATAGAGGATTTCACTACAGGGAAAGGCAGGAAGAAAGACTCAGTACCTTACTGACTCCAAACACAAAGAAAGTTTCACATTTCAACCAAATGAAAGCATGTATAGTTAGGCCTCTGCATTTGCTGTGAGTAGGGGCATGTGACTTCCACAAAAGTGAAGAAAACCCAAAAGACCGCAATTTATTTTTACCTTATCTAGGAATACCATGATTTTCCAACACAACTCTTTAGCTAGCTTCCGGTGGAAACTAACACAGAGGTGCACTGGAGGACCTTGAAAATCATAGAAAGGCCATATTAATATGCGTGGATAAGCAAGACTCATAGAACCAGACTTATCCAGAGACAACCTGGCCACGGTGCTCCAAGCCACGGTCATCTCGAGACTGGACTACTGTAACGCCCTTTACATTGGCCTGCCCTTGTCAGTGATCCGGAAACTAAAGCTCATCCAGAACGCCGCTGCCCGACTTCTCACTGGGACCCCAGTGAGATGTCACATAACACCCATCCTCCGGCAGCTCCATTGGCTTCCAGTCGAGCACCGGATCACCTTCAAGGTGATGGTGTTAACTTTCAAGGCCTTGCATGGTCTGGGGCCGTTGTATCTGAGGGACCGTCTCTTCCCCTACCAACCCCAGAGATCACTTCGATCTGAACAAATGAATCTCCTGGAAGTGCCAACGTTTAAAGCAATTCGTCTCACATCGACCCAGCGCAGAGCCTTTTCTGTAGTAGCGCCGTCAATCTGGAACACCCTTCCAAGTGATGTGAGGGCCTTGCATGATCTACTCGCTTTTCGCAAGGCCTGCAAGGCCCACCTTTTCCGGCTAGCCTTTGATCGCTAAATAAACTGGAAAATCTGTGTTGGTCTAGTTTAATCTGTTGTTTTATCTTTGTTATGCTTTTTATGTTTGTAAGCCGCTCCGAGCCCCCGGGGAGTGGTGGCGTACAAGTCCAAATAATAAATAAATAAACCATGCATTTTCCTATTTACAGCTGGCAATCCCATTCCCAATGCCTCTTACATTTTATCCACTGACTCGGAGATCTCAGCCCAGAAGTCATTGACAACAGCATTCAGTTTGTGAAGAGCAAATTCCTGCAAAACAATGCAAACCAGTCACAGAAGTGCAGCAAATTGTTAAAATAAATGAGCATCACAAAGGTGAATTTCAGAGCAATGTATCCTGACACATATTGCTCAGAATGGGAAGAGTATGTGTGTAGGCCATGTACAATTTCTGTCATACCCCTGCTTCCATTTGAGCCCTTCCACAGCTTCTCCATAACTGAAGATTTTTCAGATGAAAAAGTATTCGGTAATAGTATGCATCAAAATGACTTCTCAACAAGATACCCAAAACTTCATTAAAATGCCATAACCTGATCTGAAAACCTGGAAGTGCAAAATCCAAGAAAATTTCCATTTCACATTTTTGCAAAAACTACAGCAATTCAACTTGCCATAAGGGAAGTTTGCCTACTCAAGACCTAGATCTACAAAAAAAAAGTCACAAGCAAAAGCAGGTTGCTTGATAAATAATGGAGAAAAGACAAAAAAACATCTGGTTCTGACGTCAGGAGATGTATGTTCCTCTGAATATCCTTGAATTTCAAGTCCCATTAGCTCTAGCCAGTACAACAGCTGTAATAAGTGATATAAACTGCAATCCAACAATACATGTAGAGCAGCCAGTTTCCCATCCTTGATTTAAGCACACAGAGTGTTAAAAATACAAGGCAAACTTTGCTACAGGGAAATAGGAGCATTGCAAGGGCATATGAGTTGTATTCCATGCCTCCTTCCAGACCACTCTCCCATATTCTTTCTTAAGGAAACATACAAAGCTTATCTTCTTCCAAAAATAATTTATATGTGGTGAAGTATGTCAAAATCGGACACCTCATTTTACTTTGACCAAAGGCCGTTCCAGACAGGCCCTATATCTAAGGATCTGATCACAGATTTTTCTGTTTATCCCAGTTTATCTGGCAGTGCGGACTCATATAATCCAGTTTAAAGCAGAAAACCTGGGATCAGATCTAGGGCTTGTCTGGAAGGGCCCTTGATAATTGGCTACTCTAAAGCTGTATTGTGATTCCTTGGTCATGCAGCTGTTATTGTCCTACAGCTCCCAGCCGCCCCAGCCGCCACCATCAATGATGAGAGATTGATGGGAGTTGTAATCCAAAAAATCTGGAGTGTGCCCATCAACACTTTAAGGCTTAAAGACTCACCTCAATGGCCATTATATGAACTCACCAGTATTCAATCTTGTTTTGGCTATAGAGTCTATTCTAGAGTTGACATTGTGTTTTGCGTGATCTCATTATTTAATATACATATCAACAAAAGGAATTGTAGTAGTTAAAATTATAATACACTGCGTACAGCAAAAATTAGGTGTACCCATTCAAGTCTATTTTCTGACATTAGATCTTAAGGAAGATCGACCAGATCTGCAATGCCTGAGTATCATATGAAACAATGGGTCCATTCCAAACAAATTTCTATTACTGTTTCTGGAAAACAGTGAAAAAATAATGAACAATTAGAAGTTCTGATTATCTGTTGTTCCTAAAGCAAAGGCAAAAGCAAAGCCTGCATGCCTACCTTGAGTTCTGGCTCTTCCTCATCCAGAAGGGAAATAATTCCAGCTACAAAATAACAAGAAAATCATGGAGTAAAATAGACAACCATTCACTGTAAAGAGGGAAACTATGGCTAGGAAATGTGGCTATGAAATTTAGAACCAGCAACCATCCAGATATTATTAGATTATTGATCTTTATTACCATACAGACTTGGGTAAAAGGGTTGATCTACAATTAAGAATTAAGGCAGATTGGCATCACTTTATATGCCATGGTTCAATGCTATGGAAACATAGGAGCTGTGGCTTTGCAAGCTATTAGGGTTTCTCTGCCAAAGAGGGCTGGTACCTGACACTGGGAGGGAAGGCCTAAGTTTGCACATGTCTGTTGTAGGGATTGGACCCTGGAGACCACAGTTCTCATTCCTGTTCAGCCATGGAAACCCACTGCTTGACCCTGGCCAAGTCCCACTCCCTTAGCCTCAGATGAAGGCAAAGGCAGCCTCCTCTGGACAAATCTTCCCCCCAAAAAAGCCCACAATAGGCTTGTCTCAGGATTACAATAACTCAGAAACAACCCTCCTGCCTTCTATCCCAAGTCTGCTCAAACGACTGCTCAGAAGCGAATCAACAATAACAACAAAAGCTGCTCTGAGTCCCCTTCAAGGTGGAGATAGAGCAGGGTAGAAATGAAGTAAGTAAAAAATATGTCCTAATAGGGTCCCCTACAACTGAAGGCACAAGATGAAGGATACAAACGGACAAGATGAAGAATATAAAGCCCTGAATAGTTTGGGACCCGCCTATCTTTGTGACCGGATTTCCTACCATAAACCTGCACAATCTCTTTTCAATCTTCTGGACAGGGGCCCTCCTTTCGCCCCTTCCTCTATCACAGGCACGACTTGTGGGAACGAGGGAGAGAGTCTTCTCCGCCGTGCCCCCCCCGGGTTTGGAACTTGCTACCTGGTGAGATTAGGCAAGCCCCCACCAAACAGCCTTTAAGAAATATCTAAAAACTTGGCTCTTCCGATGTGCCTTCGGAGAGTGACCGTTCAACCCATTTTGTTTCCATCTACAGTTGGATATATATATATACGCTATTGTACTAATGGCAGCTTGCACTAATACTGTAAACCTGGGGTTGTGAACCTATGGCTCGCAAGCCATATATGGCTCTTTTGGCGATTTTTTATGGCTCCCAGACGCGGCAGGCCCAGCATCCGGTCCCTTCCCGCCCAAGGAGTTGCCGGAGAGTGGCCCTGGGCCATGGAAAACGCGCCTGAAACCCGTGGGAGGCGGGTCCTGCTGGTTCCCGGCAACTCCTAGGGCCACAGCAGCCCCACCCAAGGAGGCTGGAGGGCCCTGGGAAAATGCCACGTGGCGGTCCTGGGACAGGCTGGGCTTGCGTGGATGGCAGGCCGAGACCTTTGCCCGCCCAACCGGAAGCCAAGCCAGGGCCAGTGGTGAGAAAGGGGGGAGGGGGCAAGTGCAGCCGCCCCCCAACAGAGAGAAAAGACAGACTAAAATAGAGAGGCCGGATGCATGGTGGGCCCCTGCCGAACCTGGTGCAACGGTGGGGGAGAAGGGAAGAGTTCGGGAGGAGTTTCCCCAAACAAAGGAAGGAGCAGAAGCCATGCAGGTAAAGGTCCCTGCCGATGGGCACGGGGGAATCCTTTTCTCATAGTATGTATGTATATACTCACATTTAGTTGAATTCAGTGTTAAAATATATTATATATATTATATGGCTCTCACTGAAATAAATTTCCAAATATTTTGCTTTTATGGCTCTCTAAGTCAAACAGGTTCCCAACCCCTGCTCTAAACTATCTAGTCTGTGAGCTGCTTTTTGCTGACGATGCTGCCCTTGTCGCCCATTCAGAAGCAGCTCTGCAGCGCCTAACATCCTGCTTTGCAACAGCTGCAGAGCTGTTTGGGCTGGAAGTCAGCCTGAAGAAAAGGGAAGTTCTCTACCAGCCCGCACCACAGGAAGAACACCATCATCCCCATGTCAGCATAGGCAAATCTGTACTTAAGTTCACCTAATTGGGAAGCATCATCTCTTCAGACACCGAGATTGATAAAGAGATAGATCACAGATTAGCAAAGGCACAGAGTGCATTCTGAACTGAACTGACTTTATTATTTCTGAGTCGCCCTCCACATTAGTGCTCCGGGCGACTTACACACAGCAATTCAACAATTAAAATGATAGAATAATTAAAATTAGATTAAAATATTCAGTGGTTAAATGCAAGGGACCAGGCTCGGTATTTGAGTTCCTGGTTCTGCATTAACCATGGGCTTTCCTAAATAGCCAGGTCTTCAAAGCGGTCAGGAACTGGGGCAGGTCGAGGGCGGCTCTCTGGTCTGGTGGCATCAAGTTCCAAAGAGCGGGGGCCACAACGGAGAACGATCTCCGTCTCGTGGCCTCCAGATGGGCCTCTTTCAAGCCCGGGACATAAAGGAGGTTCTTGTTTGCTGGCCGCGGTGTCCTTGAGTGGGCAGGCGTCAGCAAGCGGTCTTTTAAGTATGTTGGGCCCTGGCCCCGTAGGGCTTTGAAAGCCAAAGTCAAGGTCTTATGTAAGGCTCTATACTCAACGGGCAGCCAGTGCAGGCGCTGCAGAGATGGTGTAATGTGGCATCTCATCGATGTTCTTGTGAGAAGTCTGGCGGCCGCGTTCTGCACAATCTGGATCCTGCGGGTTAATGACCGGGGCAGACCCACATATAAGGTGTTACAGTAATCCAGCCTTGATGTAACCGTGGCATGGATTACTGTAGCTAGCGCATCCGTCGGGAGGTAGGGCGCCAGTTGTCTCGCTTGGCGCAGGTGGAAGAAGGCCCTTTTGCTCGTGGAGGCAATCTGGGCTTCCATCGACAATTTGGAGAAATCTGGAGTAACAAGCACCTGAAGCAAAGCACCAAAATCGGTGTGTACAGAGCTATCATACTGTCTATTCTCCTCTATGGGTCTGAAACATGGGTCACCTATCGCCAACACCTACGACTCCTCAAACGCTTTCATCAGCACTGTCTTCACACAATCCTAAGTATACACTGGGCTGACTATGTGACTAATGTCGCTGTCCTTGAGCAAGCAGGGATCACCAGCATTGAGGCCGTGCTATTGAGGACACAGCTGCGCTGGGCAGGGCACGTCTCTAGGATGGAGGACCACTGCCTCCCAAAGATACTACAATTGCTTCTTTTAGACCTACTCATGCTGACTTAAGGATTCGGAGAGTTGGAGTCCAATATGTAACATTTCCAGGGGCAGGTGGGTCTTAGTGTGCTTGTATAGCATTGCTCTAATTGCCTTGTGGTTGCCTCTTGTGAGTCCTTCCAAGAACGGTTGTCCTCATGATGCCCTTTCCCCTGTCCTTAATGAAGGCCAAACCCCATCGCTCCTCCTTTTTACGCTCCTCCCTCACAAATACACTTTTCTCTATTCCTATCTCAACCAGGGTTTTAACATTTTGCCTTGTGCATTTGGCCCGCCCTTTGTGTTTGATTTTTATTGTGTTATTATGCACTGTTTATTTTGTTGACAGCAGGATTGACAAGAAACAGACTTCCCAAAAGGCCCTGTTTATTTTGTTACTTAATGTTGTTTTGTGTCTAACTTTGTTGTATTATCTTTGGGCTTGGTCTCCTCTTCGGAGAGATGGTGGCACGATGTAAATAAAGCTTATTATTATTAGTAATTGACAGTATTTCTCCGATTCTAAGGCATGCTTGGACGAAATAACCTGCCCCAAAGGAAGCCTCCAAAGCAGGCCTGGGCAAACTTGGGCCTTTCAGGTGTTTTGGACTTCAACTCCCACAATTCCTCACACCCTCAGGCCCCTTCCTTTGGGGCTTTCCTTTCATCAGCGCTGTCTTCACACAATCCTAAGTATACACTGGACCGACTATGTGACTAATGTCGCTGACCTTGAGCAAGCAGGGATCACCAGCATTGAGGCCATGCTATTGAGAACACAGCTGCGCTGGGAAGGGCACGTCTCTAGGATGGAGGACCACCGCCTCCCAAAGATACTACTCTACGGTGAACTCGCCACGGGTCAGCGCAAGAGAGGCGCCCCCAAAAAGAGATATAAGGACTCCCTGAAACAACATCTCAGGCTCGGCCAGATTGATCACCAACAATGGTCCACATCGGGAGGCATGGAGACGCACTATCCACAATGCTGCGGCCTCTTTCGAGAAGACACGTCGAATGGGTCTCGACAACGCAGAAAGAACCGCAACTTGGAAACAACATCACCCAAGGAGACTTTCTGCTGTGCTTTCTGCAACCGGACTTGCCTATCTCAGATTGGCCTTTTTAGTCATCAACGCGCTTGTAGAAAGCGTGGGATGGGTCCTTCCTAAGAATCTTTGTTGGCGAAGTAATGCCGAGAGAGAGATTATTATTATTATTTGACAGTATTTCTCCGATTCTAAGACCTGCTTGAATGAAATAACCTCCAAAGCAGGCCTGGGCAAACTTGGGCCTTTCAGGTGTTTTGGACTTCAACTCCCACAATTCCTCGCACCCTCAGGCCCCTTCCAAAGGAAGGGGCCTGAGGCTGCGAGGAATTGTGGGAGTTGAAGTCCAAAACACCTGAAAGGCCCAAGTTTGCCCAGGTCTGCTCCAAAGAGACGCCAAAGCGCGTCCAAAAAGGCGATGCCCTAATGAGACAGATCCAATGATCCAACAATGATCCAATGATGATAACCCTCCTATGCCAAATGGCATCACATGCAAAACAATGATTGAAAAATAAACCAGCCCGCCCGACCTGTATGCTCAAGGTATAATGATGATGGTGGTAAGGCTGTATACCATGCAAAATCAACCCAAACCTCCCTCTGCGCCGTCCTGGTGCAGGTGTGGGGCCTGCTGTCCGTGTCCAGAGGTATAGAAGATGTCCCAAGCTTGGGGGTGAAGGCAGCGGCAGGTGGCCGCGGGGGAACCCCGCGCCTCCGCCGCGCCGCCAGCTGGGGGGACGCGCAGCGATGCTGGGCGCCGCCCGATGACGTAGGCCGATCCGCTGATGCAGCCGGGATGGAGAGAGTCGAGCCAGCAGTCCGTCCTGTGTGGATGACGTCGACGGGCTACCAGGAAGCGAGGAGATGCCGGCAGGGAATCACCTGGGGGAGGAGCTGATGGACGCGAGCGGGCAACCCCGATGACGTCGCGCCGTGCCCCCGTGCGTGGATGCGTCACGGAGGGGATCCCAGGGAAAGATGAGGGGGGAGGCAGGGGAAGATGGCAAGGCAGGAGGCGGGGGAAGCTCCCAAGCGCCGATGCTGGATCGTCGCCGCCTCTGATGTCAACAGTCGGGCCCCGCGGCCACCTGCCGCTGCCCTCACCCCCAAGCTTGGGACATCTTCTATACCTCTGGACACGGACAGCAGGCCCCACACCTGCACCAGGACGGCGCAGAGGGAGGTTTGGGTTGATTTTGCATGGTATACAGCCTTACCACCATCATCATTATACCTTTGGAAGGGGCCTGAGGCTGCGAGGAATTGTGGGAGTTGAAGTCCAAAACACCTGAAAGGCCCAAGTTTGCCCAGGCCTGCTTTGGAGGTTATTTCATTCAAGCAGGTCTTAGAATCAGAGAAATACTGTCAAATAATAATAATAATAATCTCTCGGCATTACTTCGCCAACAAAGATTCTTAGGAAGGGCCCATCCCACGCTTTCTACAAGCGCGTTGATGACTAAAAAGGCCAATCTGAGATAGGCAAGTCCGGTTGCAGAAAGCACAGCAGAAAGTCTTCTTGGGTGATGTTGTTTCCAAGTTGCGGTTCTTTCTGCGTTGTCGAGACCCATTCGACGTGTCTTCTCGAAAGAGGCCGCAGCATTGTGGATAGTGCGTCTCCATGCCTCCCGATGTGGATCATTGTTGGTGATCAATCTGGCCGAGCCTGAGATGTTGTTTCAGGGAGTCCTTATATCTCTTTTTGGGGGCGCCTCTCTTGCGCTGACCCGTGACGGGTTTACCGTAGAGTAGTATCTTTGGGAGGTGGTGGTCCTCCATCCTAGAGACGTGCCCTGCCCAGCGCAGCTGTGTTCTCAATAGCATGGCCTCAATGCTGGTGATCCCTGCTTGCTCAAGGACAGCGACATTAGTCACATAGTCAGCCCAGTGTATATTTAGGATTGTGCGAAGACAGCACTGATGAAAGGAAAGCCCCAAAGGAAGGGCCCTGAGGGTGTGAGGAATTGTGGGAGTTGAAGTCCAAAACACCTGAAAGGCCCAAGTTTGCCCAGGCCTGCTCCAAAGAGAGACAAGAGCAGGGAACATGGGTAAGAACGGAAGGGAAAGAGGAAAGGGAAGGAAGGAAGGAAGGCCAGGCTTTGCGGCCTGCGAGGGAGAGGGGCGCCGGGGCCCGGCCTGCCTGACTCTGCGGAACACACCCGCCTCCGGCTCAGCTTCTCTCCCTGAGGAAAGGCCCGCTCACCTGCGGAGGTGATCATGGCGCCGCCTCTCCGTCTCTTTCCAAGCGAAGGAGGGAGTCCCGGGGAAGCCTTTCGAGGAGCCGCTTTCCTGCCGCCTCAGCCAGTGACCAAGCTCATTCGCCGCTTCCGTCGCCACTTCTGACGTGCCCGGAAGTGACGCCTTAAGGGCCTGCCCGCCAGTCTCTCCGCGGTATTAGGCCCCCGTCGCCTTAGCAACCGAGGGGGCGGGGGTGCAGGAGCGAGGTGGAGCGGGTGCGTCTACTGCAAACGCCTGTTTGGAAAGTAGTCAAAGGAGAGAGGGGAGGAATTTCCAAAAGGGAACCAAACAATAATAAAACAATTTTAACCCACTTAAGATTAAAACAAGCAAATAATAAAACGATTATTAATAAAAATAATTGATTATTATTTAATATTAATTAATATTAATGATTAAATAATATTGTAGCAGCAAATTGGGAGTTATGGAACTCCAAGTGGCAAGTTACCTCTTACCAAAACGGCGGCATGGACGTGCGGGCGCAGGGATGAGAAAACACGCAACAACTTCACTGCTCAACATGAAATCAAAGATTTATTGCTTAACACCAGCTGGTGGGGTTGCCCACAGAACGAGCTGCGATAAGGCAAACGGCCCCGGTCATCCTTAACACAAAGCTCTTATACCCTTCATGGCGGCATCCACAAAAGCCCGCCCTCCTTCATAAACATTTCACAAACATCATTGGCTGGTGTTACAGAACATTTCATTAATCCAATAAAATATAACATTTCCATTTGCATTGAAGCAGAACAGGGAGTTCTAGAACTCCAAGTACCAAATTAATCTTACCAACGCTGCCCGAACGTGCGGATACTTAGAAGAGGAAACACGTGACAACTGTGAAGTAGGGTGAAAACAAAAGGTTTATTATCTTTCACCAGCTGGTGGGTATTTGCCAACAGAACAC